>JAVLUU010000176.1:0-1393832 GCA_032206185.1 Columba guinea | reverse complement strand
CAGAGGACATGCGGGAGATGCAGAAGGCCATGCAGGAGGCGCATTCTGGAATGGAACAGGACATGCGGGAGATGCAGGAGGCCATGCAGAAGGCGCATTCTGGAATGGAACAGGACATGCGGGAGATGCAAGAGGCCATGCAGAAGGCGCATTCTGGAATGGCACAGGACATCCAGGAGATGAAGGAGGCGCATGTTGGCCTGGCAGAGGACATGCATGCCCTGCAGGAGGCGCATTCTGGCCTGGCCGAGGACATCCAGGAGATCCAGGAGACGCTTGGCCTGGTGAGCATCCCCTGGTGCCCCGGGAGGGAGCTGGGCCCTCGTCCCTCCCCGCTCCTGCTGCCCTGTCACACTGTGCCCGTGCCCCACGGCCATCGGTGTCAGCAGCGTGAAGGGCAGCAGGAGGGAAGAGTGGGAAGGGTGTCCCAGGAGTTGCTAAGGCACTTTTGAACTAGAGAGCCCTCAAAACAGATCCATGGGAGGGGAAGGAGGGGAGATAAAGCTCTGCCCGTGCAATTCAGCCGCGGCCCCCAGGCACAGCCCTGCCCAGCGTCCCTCTGTCTCCTGCCCCAGTTCATTTGGGGATACTCTTTAAATCCCGCTCCCACATCTGAACGGGTGTCCCTCTCCTCGCCCAGCTCCAGGGGAAGCCCCAGGAGCTGCCGGGCTGCGCAGGGACAGGAGGCGGCTGCGTCCCCCGCTCCCTCGGGGACACCAGCCCTCCTGCCTCGGGGCACAGCCTGTGGGTTGGGGTGCTGGGCAGTGATGCTGCGGGTCCCATCCCTGGATGTCCCATCCCCCCAGCTCCATGGCTGGGCTGACTCCGTGATCCCTTTGTATTTGGGCTCTCATGTTCAACACGAGTTTGGCCCTGTGAGATGGTGGTTTGGGGACAGGGACTGGGGACATGGCGGGGGGTTCTGGGGTCTGTCCTCACGGCTGCCCAGCTGCCAGTAAACCTGCTGCCCTTTGCCTCTTCTTCCCAGGAGGGCGGTGGGGGCCAGTCTGCCCCTGCTGAGCCCACCCAGGTGGCCACGGACAGCCAGGCCAGGAAGAGCTCAGCACTGGGGCCGAAGGGACGTGGGACACGGCCTGGGATGGAGACCGGCAAGGGGACTGCAGGGTCTGGCTCCCTGGGGATGCAAGCAGGGACACAGGGAGAACCAGCAACCCCTGTGAAGTTGTCAGGCGCTCCCTCTGATCACACGAGGTCTATTGGTGCCGGCGCCACCACCCTGGGGATGCAGGCAGGATCCCGGGGCACCCAGGCCAGCACCTCGGGGCTGGAACCAGGATCACGGGGCACCCAGGCCAGGACCTGCCTGGGGACACAGCCAGGGGCCCCTGATGCCCAGGCCAGCACCTCGGGGATGCAGCCAGGATCGCCTGGGACCCACACCACCACCCCTGGGGTGCAGCCTGGGTCCTCCAGCTCCCAAGCCACCATCCCAGGGGATGCCCAAGAGCCGGCCAAGCCCTGGGGCTCCACCAGCACCTCCAGCTACGAGTCGGAGATGCGGGAGGTTCTCTCCCAGGTTGGGCAGCTCGGCCACCTCTGCACTGGTCTGAAAGAGCAGGTGGAGCAGCTTAAATCTACCAAAGCAGAACATGCGGATCTTGAGAACTTGCGCCGGCTCTTCCCGAAGGGAGGTGAGAGCACGGGAGGACTGGCGGGGGTTTTTTGGCGTGGGGTCACCCTGGGTCAGGGGCTCGTCATGCTCAGAGACCCCCTCACCGACAGCACATCCCCTTGCACCATGTCCCTCTAGGCCGGGAGAGCATCACCAGCATCCTGGCCGACCTCAGGTGCCAGGTGTCCTTCCTACAAGACATGGCCAGGGCCCTCCACGGGGAGGAGGAGAAGGTGAGCCGGCAGCAGTCCCCGAGGGGCTGCGGGGATGCCAGTTTGGGCAGGGAGGGGGCAGCCGAAGGGTCCCCGTGCCGGAATGACACAGGGGGCTGTGCCTTCACCGCCCCCACTGCCGTTCCCAGATCAGCAAGGTGGAGGATGCTCCCAGAAAGACGAGGGGGGCTGGAGCCGGCAGAAAAGCAGACGGCAGCGGCCAGATGACCCGACAGCCGCGGTAAAAGGATGGGAGAGGGTTTCCTACCCCGCAGGGCTGCGAGGGATCCTGGGGTCTGGAAGCATCCCAGTTTGGGGGCCAAGGGACACCCCCACGAAGGCTAAGCCTGCCCCTGCCCCCATCTCGCTGGCCAGGCCCAAGGAACAGAAGGTCAAGGCAGAGCGGAAGGAGCTGGGGAAGCAGCCGGAGCCGACCCAGGCCGAGCTGGAGCAGTTTGCGGCTGAGTACATGAATAAGTTGGTGATGGAGTCAGCACAGCAGCTGCAGGCAGAGGTGAGGCCCGGGGGCAGCGCTCCCAGCCCCCGCTGGCTCGGGGGGAGTCCTGGCGGGGTCCCGGCCACGTCCCCTGGCTGGATGGGGCCCTAGAGCCTCCACGGCACCTGGGCTTGTGGGCGGCACCCAGCCCGGCTCAGAGCTGATTCCTCCTCCCCTGCCAGCAGGTGGACGAGCCGAGGGCGACGGTGCAGAGCGGGGGACACGAGCACGCAGGGTGCCACTTCTGCAGCCCGGACACCAGGGTGCTGCTGGGGAAGCTCCTCCAGCGCTGCGAGAAGCTCGAGGAGCAGGTGGAGTCCCTGGCCCAGAAGGCGGGCGGCAAGGTGGACAATTATCCAAAGTGGAGGAGACAGGTAAGGAGATGCGGTGTAGGGGGCTTGAGCTGCCAGGACCCCCCAGGCATTTCTGCTTTGCTCTAACGTGGGGGAGCCCCTCGCTGCCCCCCTAATTGGCTTGTCGGAGTCAGCAGCACGGAAGGGAATTAAAGCCTTGGAGCAAATGTCCTGCTTGCACTGAGGGCCCGTGGCCATCAGCCAAAATACCCTGGGTCTGCCCCCGTGGGGCAGCCAACCCCTTGCTCAGCACCGCCTTGTCCTCTTAGTCCCTGCAGCAGGACGAGCAGCTCAAGTGCCTCCAGACCAGCATCGTGCAGCTCCAAAAAGGCTATGAGAAGTTCAGCTGGGACCTTGCAAACCTCCAGCAGGATCGCCAGCAGGAGCAAAATGACGTCAAGGTGGGTGGCTGTAACGCGCAGGCAGAGCCCAGGCTGGGACCCCAAGGGGTCCGTCCCCCTGCCACCCTGCTCGCAGCCCTGCACAGCTTCCTGATGCCTTTCCTGGAGGTTTCTGATGGGGTGGGGAGGCAGGGGGTGCTCGGCTGGCCGGGGGCAGCTCCGACCCTGCCGTGGCATCACGGGCTGCTGTCTGCCTTGGAAGGCTCTGTCCCAGGCCCTGGGGAGGCTGGAGAAGAAGCAAGCAGAGAAGGAGGAGCTGCTGGTTTTGGGAATCGATGAGGTACGGGCTCAGGGGGCCCCGGTGCCAGTCAAGGGTGTCCCGGGCAGGGTGACAAACACCCCTTGTCCCTTGGGTGCCGGCTGGCAGAACCAGCCAGGGGGAGGGAGGATTTCTAGCCCGGCTGCAGGTCCCTTGCCAGGTCCCTCTGTGACCCCGAGTCCCTTCGGCTGGTGGGACCAACGCCACGGGGGTGATGGGGTGAACAGGACCACGTAGCCACTTCCCCTCTCCTGTTGTCTCTGCATCCTGTCCCCACCGCTCTCCTGCCTTTCCCCGTTGCTAGAAAGCAGACAAAGCCGCCCTGGCTGACAAAGTCAGTCGCAGCCAGTTTGAGGCGTGCGTGGAGCGGCTGACCAAGATGGTGGAGGAGGTGACAAGCCGGGTGACAGGCCAGGAGAAGGGCTGGCACCAGTTCCAGCGAGAGCTGCAGAGACAGATGGACTGCAAGGTGAGGGCTCGTCCCCTCCACGCAGAACTGGCACCTTGGGGCCTGGCAGCCTAAGGCAGCATCCTTGCGAGGGTCCCCCCTCCCGGCTGTGCCCCCGGGGACCGCCATGTCCCATCCTGGGGTAGCTGGCTGAGGGTGTCACCCGTCCACAGCTGGACCGCCGGGAGCTGGGGGCGTTCCGGAAGCAGCAGGAGGAGCAGTGGAAGAGCCTCAGGGGGCAGCTCCAGGAGAAGGCGCTGCAGGCAGAGCGTGACAATGCTGCTGGGATTAGGAAGTGAGTGCGATGGGGACAGTGGTGGCTTTGGCAGTGCTGGCCCTGTTCCTGCTGGCTGTCCCGGCTCGTGCCGGTGTGGTACCTGGCGTGGGAGCCATGTGGGCAGCGCCCCTGGGGATGCTGAGCAAGTGGCTGTGCCTTGTGCTCCTGCCAGCTGCAGCTTCACAGCGATAGAGGTGGCACAATGACGGGGCACGTGTGGGAGGAGCCCTCCTGAACCAGTCTTGGGGGGTGGGTGCAGAGGCTTTTTGTGGCTGGTGTGCAGGTGGGGCTGTGCCCCCCAGGAGCTCCCCAGCCCTTTTCTCCCCCCTCCAGGCAGCTGCTGCCTGGTTTCCATTGCCTGTCCTGTGACCAGCCCCTCAACATGCTGGCGCCTGGACCGTGAGTAACTGCCCCCCGAACAGGGAGCACCCCCCGACCCCTCCTTGGCATCGAGTGACACATGGGGTGCCACCTGCCGGGCACTGAGCACCCCCATGTCCTGTCCCACAGGGAGCGGACGGGCGAGTGCAGATACCCCAGGGTTCCGCGGAGCTGCGGGGGCCCACACACCGTCACGCCCCCGCGCTTCCAGCCCCAACCGCCCAGCACCCCACGGCCGTCCCCATCCAGCGCCCGCCGCCCCAACAAGGTAGGGATGACAGAGGTAGGGAGGGGGATGCTGAGCCTGTGGGGGGATCTGTGCCTCAGTTTCCCCGGGGAGAGCTGGCTGGGGGAGGGTTGCTGGGGGATGCGGAACGGGATGCTGAGCCTGCGGGGGTATCTGTGCCTCAGTTTCCCCGGGGAGAGCTGGCTGGGGGAGGGTTGCTGGGGGATGCGGAACGGGGCCCTGTGTTTGGGTCACACGCTCTCCCCTTCCCAGAAGGACGCGATGCAGCTGTCGGGCCAGGACGGCACTGATGGGAAGCGGCAGGATGAGCAGCTCTCCATGATGGGGGGCTCTCAGCTGCCCACAACACCAACGGCCACCCCAGAGACCTCGACCTCGAGAAGCCAGAAAAGTATGGCCCTGTCAGGGCACCGGGGGGCAGAGGACACCCCGCTGTCTGGGGGGACGGGTCTGTGCCCACATCTGGGCAGGGTTGGACGGGGGTCTGGGGTCTGGGCTGGGCTGTGGGGGCAGCACTGGCTTCTGGGGCAGCCGGTCCTCGTGGTGGAGATGGAGGGAGCTGGGGGGACATGGGGGGTGGTGCTGGACAGTGTGGGACAACAGCCTGTGTGCTTCAGGGTGGGGGCAGGACCCTGTTGGTGGGTGTCTGTGGCTGACCCTGCCCCTCGCCCCCAGGCACCGCCTCCCCGCTGCTGTTAGCCCTGCTGAAGCACCGACCAGCCTCCTCTCCCGGACGCCTCACCCAGGCACCGAAGCTGCTGCCGCCCATCCAGCCCCCCCGCAGCGAATCAACCCCCTGACAGCCGGGCAGGACGGGGGTCCCGGCCCCGGTCCCACCGCCCCGGGCGCTGAGCAGGCAGCGGCTGCAATAAATGGCGATGGGCAACCAAGCACCGGTGTGGTCTGAGTGGGCGTCCCTGGGGCAGGATGGCAGAAAGCCCCGCTGTGTTTGCTTTTTCAGGAGAAAAATAAGTGCTAAAAAGGCGCTTTGGGGGTGCCCAGGTGGATCCAGTGGTATCCAGGGTCCCCAGAGGGATCACGGGGAGCAAACCAGTGGGCACCAGGGCAGAGCCAGCAGAGGCCCATCCTGCACCCCGGGTGGGGCTGAGGTGTCCATGGGCTTCAGAAGCACCCCCTGGCACTAACTGGGGGGACGGGGTGAGGGGGGAACCAGGGGGCTGTGCAAGAAGCCGGGCTGGCTGTCGGCAGCCGGAGGAGGGGAGCGCTTTGCTCTGGGTCGGGGGATCCAGAACTGGGGGGACGCAGCAGCTTCGTGCCCCACCCCGGGGTGCCCACAGCTGCCGTGTCGCAGCGCTTTGCAGTCGCAGGAAAGCACCGGGCAGCTCTAGTTGATGGGTGCTCAGTTTCCCCAGCCAGGCGATGCTGGCAGTGCCAGCCCAGCCATCCAAGGCCCTACAAGAGACAAGGGCTGTTCATACAGCCAAGCAAAAGTGTGGCCCGTGGGCAGGGGAGCTGCCAGCCCTGCCTGCCCTGCCTGCACAGGCAGGAGGAAAGCCCCTGAGCAAACCTCCTGCATCCCAAAACCGGGGATGCTCAGCCCAGCAGAGCTGGCACTCTGCACTCTCCAACTGAAGCGGAGCAGATGAGACCGGGGAGTGGACCAGACATGTCCCTGATGGAGCCACGTGCCAGGGGGTTCCCACCAGCCCCCCAAGGGCAGTGTGTCACGAAGAGTCCTCGCAGGTTAATTTAAGGGACAACAGAGTCCAAAACAACTTTCATTAAACCGGCGAGGAACAGGGTTTTAGCACTCCAAAGTGACTTAAATAAACGTTCGGATATCAGCTGAGGAAACCTATTTGAGGGGCAGCAACTGATACAACCAATCAGGCGGTCTACAGCGTGCATACACGGGGCTTCACTCAAAAAAAATGCCGGAGCTGGCCCTGAGTCCCGGAGAAGTACACACTTGCCTAACACGGTGCGGGATTATTTTAAAGAGATAAAGTACGCGTGCAAATGCGCACGGAAAGTTACTCGTGCATAGGTGCACGGGAGGAAAATACACCCGCGATTCGGCGAGGGTAAATTTATACGCGCTCAAATGGAGCGCGGAAAGTTATACGTGCATATGTGCACGGAAAGTATAAATATACTTGCAATCCTGCGAGAAGTTTTACTTACACCCGTGGCGGTGTTAGCATTCAGGACACATAACCACGGGCGTAGTTATATGCGGTGCTTTATTTCAGCGCTGGGGAAACCAGGGGCTCGCACCCAAAGCTGGTTCCGACCACTGATTCAAACTTCACCATTTTATACAATTTGGTTACATACATATTCTTTAAAGTTACAACGTGTATATTGCATATTCATTAGGTTACACAATTATTTCACAATATCAGTTGCAACACCTTGGAACTACTCTTAGCATGCACAGTGTCCTCTGGTGGTCGTTCAGGGGGTCTTCAGGATGAAGTAAGTAGTCTTCATCACTAGTGTACTTTTCACCTTTTGTCACTGCACATGCGCATTTCGTATAAAATTATACAAATTCTTGGATGATAGCAAATGTACCTTCTCAGCACTTTCCAGATAAGATAAGAACTTACTGAGAACTAACAGGACTAATTTTCAGTTCTCTAAAATATGAGCTCGTATACAACTTGCATAGCTTTTACGATAAGGTAGGAATCCTGGATATGGTCTACAGAATCAGAAACACAGCCCAGCCCACAAAATTCAATTCAACTATAACAGCGGCGAGGCAAGCGGAGTCTCCATCCCAGGGAGGGGGGCTCTCCTGGCGGCAGTGGCTAAGCTCGTACTCCGAGAGACCCCCACACAAAATGGGGCCGGGTCTCGACGAGCGTCCTGTTTTTATCTGATCAGATCTGACTGTAGGCACTCTAGAAGCTTCTCTGCACCCCCCACACTGGCTGTGGGTGCCCCTGAAGCCTTACCCTGGCCGCTGGCACCCAGCGGCTCGGCACTCCCCTCTCCCAATGTCCCAGGAGCCAGGGTGCTCCGGGCCAAACAAAAGAAGCTGTTAGCCTCAAGTAGCAGAGAAAAGGGGGAGATGTGCCATACTGAAGGAGGGAGGGGGGTTTGCATTCTGCCACACAGTGCTGGGGTGCTGCCTGCCCTGCCAAGCTCTGCCCCTCCACCCAAAGCCCTGCCAGCTCCCCCTCCCCGAGGCTGCCCCCTCCTTGTCCCCTCTCCTCCTTCCCCCCAGCCCCTCAGGGCGTCCCCAGCTGCTGACAGGGTTCCCCAGAGCATTCTGCCCCCATCTCCCCATGGAGCTCCCCAAAAGGCAGAGCTTGGGGTCCCCAAGGACCTGTCTTCAAGCCTGGGCTGGCAGCAGCTGCTCAGAGCCAACAGAGAAAGCACAAACCAGCACGTCAGGGCAGGGCTCAGAGCTCCAGCACCCCCGGGACCCCCCAGAGCCAAGACCCCTCTGGCCACCACCTCGCCTGTCCCAGCCCCGCTCTCCTGGCAGCAGAGGGAGCAAGGCCACCCCCGATGGCCTTCAAACAACATGAGCCACGGACTCGCTTCTGATTTTTAAAATCTTGTTTAGACAGATTAAATAAAACTAAAATCAGGTGGCAGTTCATGGCAGATGCAGAAAACCACCTGAAGGGAGGAAATTCAAAGCAAAGGCTGCAAGTTTGGGGTGTTTTTTTCTGTTTGGTCGGGTTTGTTTGCCTCTCTGTGCCCAAGGAACCTGCGTGTTTGGGAGCAGAGGGCATGGAAATCCTGTGCGCAGTGCTGCAAGAGCTGGTGACTTTGCTACAGGGAAATTAAAGGCAATGAGCTCCCCCAGCAGCGCCAGAAACCCTGACCAGGGCAGGTCCAGCCCCTCAGCAGCTCCTCTGAGCGCTTTGCAAAGTTTCATGGCAGCAGCAGTTTAATTGCAGCAGCAAGTCCCTGGGGAAATGTCACCCCACAGGCGTGTGTCCCTGAGCATAGGGGGCTGCCACGCCAGGATCAAAGTGCTGTCCTGTCCTTGTCCCTAAAATGGATGCAGGTCCGCAGCACACTGGCCTGTGCCCTGCAGGGATGCGACATGCACTCAGCCACAGGGCCTGAGGCCACTGGGTTGGGCTCCCATGGCACCATCCCCTGGTGGCACCACCAAGACCAGCACGGCGCTCACTCTTGGGCTCCGTGAGGGTGGCCGGGACAGTGAGTTCGCCCACCCAAGGGAGGTCAGAGCTCAGCTGAAGGCAGGAGGTGGGTGACGGCAGTGGGGCTGGAGGGACAGCGGGGCTGGGGGGCATTTGGCAGGGCAGAGCAAGGCCCATGTCGAGCACGTGGCACAGGAGAGGGTGCTGGGAGCTGGGGGTGCTGGGAGCAGCAGGGGGTCCCAGTGAGTGTGGGGGGCACAGGGTGCAGGTGGGATGTGCGGGGCAGGGGGTGCGGTGGGTGTGGGAGGTGCCGGTGGGTGCTGGAGGTGCCGGTGGGTGCGGGAGGTGCCGGTGGGTGCTGGAGGTGCCGGTGGGTGCGGGAGATGCCGGTGGGTGCGGGAGGTGCCGGTGGGTGCGGGAGGTGCCGGTGGGTGCGGGAGATGCCGGTGGGTGCTGGAGGTGCCGGTGGGTGCGGGAGATGCCGGTGGGTGCTGGAGGTGCCGGTGAGGCACTGCACCACTGCATTCATGAAGCAGGTGTTCCCGTGGTTCCGAAGCCCCTGCGCACTCCTGGCCCCGGGCGGGCGCTGGGCACCCCCCGCCGCCGGTGCCGGTGCTGCTGCGGGGCCGAGGGGCCGGCGGGACGGTTTTGTGCGCTGCCGGCTCCTCCACCGGCCGGGCTGGGGCTGCGAGCGGGGAGAGGGATGGGAGGAGGAGGACGAGGACGAGGAGGACAAGGGAGCGGGAGCGGGGGCTGCCCCGGTGTCCCCAGCATCACCGCGGGTACGCCAGCCTGATGTCCCCAGCATCACCCCAGCGTGTCACAGCATCGCTGTGGGGTGCCCTGATCTGCCAACTCGGGGTGCTCTTAGCTGGGACAGTGGCACAGTGGCCACCTCTGCACCCATCACACTGAGGTTTTGAGACCTAAAGAAGCTCCCTCCACAAAGAGCCACAGAACAAGGGTGGCCACCCCAGCGCTGGCACAGCCCGGAGGCTTTGGCTGCCTCCTGCCCACCCCACACCATCTGGCGCCATGTGTGGGTGCTCGTTTGGGGTCCGGCAGAGCTTGGCTGGGGAGGGACAGTATCACCTTCCCCTCGCCGCAGGGATCAGCCCCTGAGCCTTCCCTATGTGCCCGGGGGGATACAGGATGGCTGAGGCCACTGGGTCAGCTCCTCCTCCCCACCTGCAGCGCCGCCAGCAGGGGAAACCCACTCTGGTTCTGACAAGCTTTTTTCAATTGGATCAGTCCCATGGTCCAGCTGGATCCGTCACACAGCACCACGCATGTGGCACCGGCTGTTTCTGCAGCAACTCGCCCTGGACGGCAACCCGGTGGCAATGTGTGGTTCTTCACACAGCTCTGAGAGACTCGCAGCCCCAACCAAGTCCAGCCATGTGAGGCTGGGACCCGCCTGTCTGTGCCAACAACCTGGAGGTGAACCCTGGCCCGGGTTGCTTTGACAGCTGCCAGCACTGCTGAGATAACAGCCCCAGCGCTGCCCTGTGCCCGGGAGCCTGGGCACATCTCGGGCAGAGCTGTCCTTAACCAGGGCCAAGGGGCTGGCAAGGGATGGAGTGGGAAGGAGGTCCCTGTGCCAGGCACGGGTGCCACTGAGTGTCACCTCGCTGCAGGGCAGGGGGTGTTGCAGAGGCCCCATTGCGGCGTGTGGCTCTTCTCTCCCCGGGGAGCTGCAGAGGCTGATGATGATGTTGGGGGGACTCCCAGGGGATCTGAGCTTGGCTGTGGGTGCTGCGGACTCTCTTCCATCCCTGCATCTGCCTTTCCCCCCGGAAGGGACAGCTGTGCCAGGCAGGCTCTGCAGTGCCTTCCTTGCCCCACAGACACCCTGGGCATGGGGATGTGCTGCAAGCCTGGCCCTGGATGCAGCTGGAGGTGATGTGGGTTCAGAAGAGATGGGGCAAAATGATGGAGGAAGGGCCAGGTGGTGCTGCTGGATGTCACAATCCCTCCTCCCATGGGGCAGGGTGTTGGTGGCAGGGACACAGTGACCTCCCTGGGGATGCCAGGCTTGTGGCCGCCAGCGGAACCTGAGCGGGGCTTAATGCTGGATTGAGTGGAACCAGAAATCCAAAGCAGTTTGTCAATGAAAGCAGGAAAAGCCTAAAGAAAAAGCAAGGGGAGCCGGACAGTGAAAGATGCAGGAGCCAGACTGAGAGATCAGAAACCAGCATTTGTTGGAAGGAGGTTGGTAGAAAGCAAGACCCGATGAACACACAAAAGGGAAATAGTCTAAAATGCGACAGTGAAACAGGCACGTCCCAAAACTCCAAACCTGCCTGAAGTAGGAAGTGTTAGATAACGCCAGTGGCTCTGCCGGGTCCCCAGCAATGTGCCACAAAGTGCAGCAGGTAACAGCAGCGAGAGCCTCTGAACGCCCTGCCACGCTGATGCGGGGAAGAAAACCAGCTCCCATCAGCCAAGGACCTAAAACCCTGCTGGGGTTCTTCTTGAGCAGCATCTTTCCAAGCGCCGGGGCGCAGGCAGCGATACCTTTCTGACAGGTACCGCCAGTCCATTCCAATCCAAAGCCTTTGCAGGTTGGAGCGGGCGCCAGGAATGCTCACTATGCTGATCTGGCTTTCAACAATATCGTGTGTGCGACCTTCCCCCTTCAAACCGTTCTGAACGCGATGCCTTCCTACTCAGGCTGAATCCAACATCCATCGGCGCTGCAGCATGCTGCAGACTTGGGAGCAAATTTGGGGTGGGGAAAATGAAAACGTCCAATGCAAGCAGGGGGGGAAAATGCTTGCTCGCTATTCTGGAAAATTCCGTGTTGTTATGGCACGAACTGTCCCGGTGCCTCGGGCACCAGACAGCTGGGATGGATAGTAAAGACACGGAGAGTTTTGGTTTGATCAGGGAGACACGGTGACAGGACAGTGTTGGAAACGTCTCCTCTGCCTGGGCAAGAGTCTCTGCCCCAGGGAGGCACTTGGGTGTCAGGATAAGCTCAAGAAAAAAGTCTGAGCAGGTCTGAGCTGAGCTGTTCCAGGCCCGGCAGAAATCCATTGTCATGCTGCCAATCACAATAATAATAAAAACAAAGGGAAAACGTGGTCCCCACTGTCTGGGCTTTGCCATCGGACAATGTTTTCTGTATTGGAGCCGCTCCCGTCCCTTGGCACAGGCTGGAACACCCGTGCGGCCGAGGGGAAATGTGCTTTCAGACACCCCGTCCCACTGCCGCGGGTTGTACCCGGGGCTGAGCTGGGGAGAACCGGTGGGGCTGGGAGACTGGGCACAGTCCAGCTCTGCCTGTGCGCTGCCTGTGCTCTGCCCGTGCTCTGCCTGTGTGCTGCCTGTGCGCTGCCTGTGCGCTGCCCGTGCGCTGCCCGTGCTCTGCCTGTGCGCTGCCTGTACTCTGCCTGTGCTCTGCCTGTACTCTGCCTGTGCTCTGCCTGTGCACTGCCTGTGTGCTGCCTGTGCTCTGCCTGTGCTCTGCCTGTGCGCTGCCTGTGCGCTGCCTGTGCTCTGCCTGTGCGCTGCCTGTGCACTGCCTGTGTTCTGCCTGTGCTCTGCCTGTGCTCTGCCTGTGCGCTGCCTGTGCGCTGCCTATGTTCTGCCTGTGTGCTGCCTGTGCGCTACCTGTGCTCTGCCTGTGCTCTGCCTGTGCGCTGCCTGTGCTCTGCCTGTGCGCTGCCTGTGCACTGCCTGTGTTCTGCCTGTGCTCTGCCTGTGCTCTGCCTGTGCGCTGCCTGTGCGCTGCCTATGTTCTGCCTGTGTGCTGCCTGTGCGCTACCTGTGCTCTGCCTGTGCTCTGCCTGTGCGCTGCCTGTGCTCTGCCTGTGCGCTGCCTGTGTTCTGCCTGTGCGCTGCCTGTTCTCTGCCTGTGCTCTGCCTGTGCGCTGCCTGTGCGCTGCCCGTGCTCTGCCTGTGCGCTGCCTGTGCTCTGCCTGTGCTCTGCCTGTGCACTGCCTGTGCACTGCCTGTGAACTGCCTGTGTGCTGCCTGTGCTCTGCCTGTGCTCTGCCCGTGCGCTGCCTGTGCTCTGCCTGTGCGCTGCCTGTGTTCTGCCCGTGCGCTGCCTGTGCTCTGCCTGTGCTCTGCCTGTGCGCTGCCCGTGCTCTGCCTGTGCTCTGCCTGTGCGCTGCCCGTGCTCTGCCTGTGCTCTGCCTGTGCGCTGCCCGTGCTCTGCCTGTGCGCTGCCTGTGCACTGCCTGTGCGCTGCCTATTGCTCTGCTTGTGCTCTGCCTGTGCGCTGCCTGTGCTCTGCCTCTGCTCTGCCCGTGCTCTGCCTGTGCTCTGCCTGTGCTCTGCCTGTGCGCTGCCCGTGCTCTGCCTGTGCACTGCCTGTGCTCTGCCTGTGCTTTCCCTGTGCGCTGCCTGTGCGCGGCCTGCTCCGCTGCCTGTGCTCTGCCTGCGCTTTGCCTGTGCGCTGCCTGTGCGCTGCCTGTGCTCTGCCTGTGTGCTGCCTGTGCGCTGCCTGCTCCACTGTCTGCTCCACTGCCTGTGCGCTGCCTGCACCACTGTCTGCATTGCTGCCTGCACCGCTGCCTGTGCGCTGCCTGCACCACTGTCTACACGCCTGTCTGCACCACTGCCTGCACTGCTGTCTGCACTAAACACAGCAGACTGAATTTAAACAACAAGTTATTCATTAAATAAGAGACAGAAGAGTGCAGAGAAGAGGGAGACCATGTGAAAGCAAGAGAGAGCCAACAAATGAGTAGACGTACAAGGCAGATGATGCTGAGACTGGCAGGAAAGGCGGCAGTAACAACGCAAACTGTTACAACAACTGCCAAGGTGATTTTCAGAAGTGATGAATCCAAAACAAACAGCAAATTCTTAGCTCCCCTGAAAAAAATTGAGCTAGAAAGGGTATCTAAGGCCCTGGTAAATGCATACCAGGGAGTAGAAATATACTGTTTACTCTAAGAGAACAAACGATTTGCAACAAACTGAGTGGTAAGAAAAGAGCATTTCCAGGGCCGGCCGGGGAAGCAGCAGCCCAGCAGCTCCGGCACCGGCTGTCAGCCCGAGCTGGGCTATTTCCAGATGAGGACGGCACCGTCCGCGCTCACGCTCACGATGGACTTGTTCGCGGGGCAGATCTTGAGGCGGGTGATGTTGCCGCTGTGGCCCACTCCCACGTGAGTCACCGTGCCCTCCTTATAGTCCCACAGCTTCACCAGATGGCCGTCACCACCTGCGTCAGGCACAGAGGAAGAACAAACGATTACAATGACAGGACAAGGGGTAATGGGATCAAGCTGGAACACAAGAGGTTCCACTTAAATTTGGGAAAAAACTTCTTCTCAGTGAGGGTGACAGAGCACTGGACCAGGCTGCCCAGGGGGGTGTGGAGTCTCCTTCTCTGCAGACATTCAAAACCCGCCTGGACATGTTCCTGTGCGACCTCACCTGGGCGTTCCTGCTCCAGCAGGGGGATTGGACTGGATGATCTTCTGAGGTCCCTTCCAATCCCAAACATACTGTGATACTGTGATACACCGAGTTCTGCTGCTTTTTGTTCCCCGCTCCCAGGCAGGGGAACGCTTCGGTGTTCCTAGGAAGAGCAGGATATGTTTTCTTGGGCATTATGGCAAAAACTGCTTCTGTTCTGCTGGGGTCAGTGTCCAGTGAAGGGCTCAGGACCTTCACCAGCAGATCCCAGTGAGCTACAGCAGCATCTTCCCAGTCTGAACTACAGCCTGAACCACAGTATTTTTCTTTGGTGATTCATGTTCTTTTCCCCTTTAGCTGACCCCCCTTTTTTCAGCTTTGTCGCACTGTACTGAGATCCTTGGTTCACTACCTTGCTTTTCCTGGTCTTAATACGACCTCCTTTCTCCAGCTCCAACCACGCACTCACCTGTGACTAAGGACGCCCCATCCGATGTGATGTCCATCCCGTTGATCGAACTCGACAGAGAGCCTTGCACTTCTCTGATTGCGGAGCCATCGAGCACTTCCCAGTACACAATCTAGAGAGCAGAGCAGAGCTCAGCTGGCCGTGAGCAGCACACGGGTTTCAGCACCGCCCTGGGACACAACCTTCTGTGCAGCGACAGGAGTTTCACCCCAGAACCAGCGCCAGACCGTGTGTTGTGCACTGCAGAGTTCCTGCAGCTTTGCTCACCTTTCTGTCTGTTCCACTGGTGATTATCTGGTACTCTCCAGGATGGTAACACACGCATTTGAACAATGTGTTGTCTAGGATCATTTGTTTTCTCACGTAACGCCTGCAAAACACCCCAAAATGAGACAGAGCAACAGCGTCAAAACCCAAACTTTGCCTGCCTGGAATGTCTCTGCCTGTGCTGTACATCAGATCTCTCTCCTTGGATATTCTCAGGCACTGCTCTGAGTTCAGGGTTCCATGAAGCCCGTTAGGCTATCAGTTCTGTTTCCATCACAGCTGCCCTGTAGGACTCTTGATCTGCAGTCGTACGAAATGAAATGTTTAAACCCAGAATGCTTTCCAGGTGCTGTTCCCTATGCCAAGGTGTCCTCGGCCTTACCCCAGTGCAGAAAGTCTGCAGATCCGCAAGAGCTCGACACGAGTCACAAAGTTCTGGAAAACAGAGCTAGTGGGAAACTTGGGAACTCACCCGCTCCACCTTGGCCAAGCAGGATCCCGCACAGGAAAACAACCCCAGACAAAGGTTTGTCTGAGCTTTTCTGAAAAGTTTCTCGAATTGGAGGTTCTACATTCCCTGACCTGATTGTTCTTTCTAGAAGTTTTTATCTCTTAATGCTCTTTTTCCCCTCCTCCTCGCTATGTGGTGTCCCAAACCGGGCACAGTGACCCTACAGATATTACCAGCACTCCAAGTGCCTTCGCAATACTAATCTGTCGCCTTACACAAGATCCCAGATGACGCACGTTCCGTCCAGGCTGGCTGTGACACCCTCTTTGTCGTTCTTATTAATCTTGATGCAGGACACGGCACCTCTGTGCTCCTTCAGAACTTCCCTCAGCTTCTGGGTTTTCTCACCAATATTCCAGATCCTCACCTGAAAATCAGCAACACACATCAGCTCTGGTACCAGCTGGTCCTGCCGGAGCTCAGGAGGAGCTTTCCTGAACACTGCCTTTCTCTGCCAACACGTACAGCAGCTCAGTCCCAACCGTCTCCATTGGCCTGTGGGTTATTGGTGCAGCTGATCTGTGAAGCTCAACTGAGTTCTCCACAGTGTCATCCACTTGCTTCAGGAATTCGTGGCCATCAACCCCAGACCTTGGTTTTGCCAAGTGCCCGCTCTCCCATGCTTCATTTTACACAGCTCTTGATCAGGAAAAACCACCCAGTCCACGATCTATTGCCAGTGGTGCTTTAAAGATCAAAGCACAAAGCTGCTGCAATGGAATAGAAAGGAGCTACCCGCTATTTGTCCTACAGAGAATGCCAGCAAGGAAATACAAAACAGCTCTTTAAAGCTTCGATGTGAAACACGTGCCTGAAAGCACCTCTTTTCCCTGTGCTGGTAACAGCAAAAATCTTTCTGCTTTGAGGCCTTGATCCTTCACACCTTGCACGTCCTGTCCCACTAGTGCCAAACATTGCAATGTCTGTTCACCTCGACATTCCACTAAGGCCAAATCCCAGTGAAAATTTAGACATTTAGACACGGGCATCAAAGGCAGAGAAGAGCTGACCTTCCACGCTTTCGAGGCTGATGCCGAGTTCCCGAAGGGATCTGGATGTCCAGTTGCCACTTGCTCAAAGCTCAGAGCATCCCGATCCCTTCAGCAACCCTGAAGTCACAGCTTCCCGAGGACTGATTCTGACAGAACCATTAGCATCGCAGAGCAGCTTTTTTGTGTTCCGAACGAGTACTGCAAGTGCGCCCCTGCAGTTCTCCTTTCTGCTTAACCAACCTTTAGTTGTAATTCTGTCTCAGCTGCACAAATATAGCCAAATATAGGGGAGAGACAAATGAACAAAAAGGATTAAGAGCATATTCTGCATTAGAAGGATTTCCAAAACTGCCATGCCAGAAGAAATCGGGGCACTGTTTTACATGATGCCCTCTGAGAACAACAGCACATCTCAAAAGCTGATATCTTTGAACTCAGTCCTTGGCTCAAGCGGCAGCTCAGAACAGCTCCCGTTCTGACTGAGCCCTTCCAGGCAATTCGCAGGCCCTGTGATGAGCGCACAAAGCTGCTCCAGGTTTTTAAGCACAAATTACCTGCCCGTCACCTCCTCCGCTAATGATCTGTTTGCAGTCGCTGGTCGCAGCAATTGCCGTCACTCCCAGGTTATGGGCGTTGTTGATCTCGTACATTGGCTCTCCCGTAGCGGGCACGAAGGCGCGGATTTTCCCGTCATTCCAAGCTGATGAACAGAAAGAAAGAGACTGCCCGGGCGCACAGACTTTCCTCACACTGTTGTCGCTCTTTCCTTTCCAAACCAACCCCTTTTTATAAATAAGTTCCCACATAAGGCCCACGCTGTTAGATCACCAGCATACCCGTGAAAACCACTGTACTGCAGATGAGCCCGCAGAGCTACGGTCCCAAACACACTGTTGAAATTTAATTGCTTTTGGATTCTGGCTGTGGACAAAGTGGTTTGGTAACCATGGGGAGGCTGCACGGCTGCTCTAGGACTGCAGGAGTCCCTGTGTCAGCAACTTGCACATGGCGATGGACGGCGGCTTTATGCAAATGTGCTCTACATACATCACAGGTGAAGCTGCTGCACACAACAAGGTTGATATTTTAGAATTAGGTAATTTAAATAAGACTGAACCGCATGCTGGATTGCCGGAATTCACTGATCCAAAGCAAGGTCTCCAGCCCTTGCCTTCTACCCTCACCGCAACTGCAGCACCAGGACAGCGGGGCTGCCAGCAAAGTCCATCGGACCAGCTGCAAGCAAAGAGGCCTTTGGGTATCGCCATGAACTCCATTTAAACGCTTTCCCAATTTAATCTTCTCTTTGTTTTAACATACTGATGTTTATTAAGTTGAGCAACCACGGCTCTGGACTGACCATTACCTGAAACGATGACCATGCCGTCCCTCGTCACCTCGACCGCGTGGCAGGTGACGTTGGGGACGGTGATTCGCAGCCGCTCCAGACGTTCCGGCGTGTACCACACTCGAATGTCGTTTGTGGAGCAGGTAACGAACAAGTCCGAATGTCCCCTGGAGAGTTCAGAGAGGAGAGGTAACGAGGAGGGGTACACAGAAACGCTCCTTGCTTTGTCACAGCTCAAATCATCCTCCAAAGCTCGGCTTTGCTAACCTGCAGCTGGGATCTGCCCCACAGGGATCCCCATGGCTAAGACAAAGGCCTTTTTTGGAGGATCACCTTTCTCACATGAAATTCCCCTGGTTTGGGTTCTCTTCAAAGATTCATTTTAAGGAACAGTTAAAGTTAAACTAAAAGAACTCTTTCTGCTGAAGCTGTGACGTTTATTCCCCATATTCAATCTCTAAACAACTTCATGTGTTATATAGAATAGACACAAAAGTGGGTGTAAAAGTGCTGACTGCTCAGATTTAACATCAGCCACTAACAGCAGCCTCACATTGTAAAGATGTCATTTTTTATCTTGCTTACTGGATGATTCCCATTCAACAGCGCTGAAGGCAATAGAAATGATGGCAAAGTCTGTTCATAATATACTTGTTAGAAATGTTGGAATAAAACAAGACCTGCAGCATTTCAAAAGCCATGGGACACAGTGCTTTGAAATAAGCTCTAAGCCACACGTCCTAGGGATGCAACAGAAAGTGACATCTAGAAAGGTACCGCGAGCTTTTGTTCAACAGCACCATCAATGCCCAGAAAGATGAACCAGGGCAGAGAAAACCGGCACAACAAAAGTGTGGCCTCTTTCAAGCCCAGCTTGCACGGGTGCTTTATCAACCAGGATAACATCAGCAAGTGAAGGATTCTGAAATAAGCCAGAGCAGGGAAATTAAGCCCGTATTTCCCCATCAGCAATAGGCTTTGTTCAAGAGCAGGCAAGAGATAAGAAGTTCAAACATCTACGCAAGGATGTAGTCCTGTAGTCCTTACAGTCAGCACTAATGGCTGTGACACCGGCGTGTCAATCAGCGGTATCAGCAGCAGATCACCCTAAAGCTCCACCTGATTTTCTCATTAAATGAGAAGATGTGGGTTTGAGGCTGGCGGCAGGCAGGGAGGAGCGCTTCCTGCACCCTGCACTCACTGCACCTCGGTGACATCTGATCCTTTGTGCTGGGCCGAGAAGCGAAGCAATAAAAATACGCCAAAAATGTTCATTTGGATCAAAATCCCATTTTCCATCTGGAGAGATGATCCATTGTGGGTTTAAAAAACCAAAATAAAGAGTCACGATGCTACTACCCAGGAAGGGAACATTTGCTGTGCGTTCACAAGACAAATGCAGAGCGACCCTGGGACAAAAGGGGGAGGCTGCCATCCCTGCTGGTGCCCAAACATCAATAATTCAGGTCTTTTTACTTATCATCCTTTCTGCAGATCAGTGATTTTTCCAGTGCTCCAACTGAACTGCTGCCTTCTGCTTCGAAGCAGCTGCTCACCGTCACCCCGGCGTTTTTTGGGCAGGTGACAGCATCGCCCGTATCAATCATCCCAACAGATGGTACCAGGCTCTGGGTTCCTGTGGTAAAAGCTGCGCACACAGGCACCCTGACCTCAGCGGCAGCTCCTCAAGCTTCTGCACCAGCCAAATACAGCCCAGCCCGTTATACTCACTCAGGAAAAACAATGTCGTTGACGGCTTCGGTGTGACAGGCGGCGACCAGCTCCTCTTTAAATGTAGCGTAGGCACTGCGGTGCATCTGGCCTTTATTTGTCCCTATAAAGAACTGGTCGTCCCGACCTCTACACGTCAGGGAAGCGACAGCACCTTCAACTCGCATTCTCCTGTGCAAAGAAAGCAAAGGTTTGGCCCGACATTGACCTCGAGGAACTTTCATTTTCCAGCTTCTCGAGAATTTGACTTTCGCTGTTTCCCCAAAAAGCTCCGCACTAGGCTGTGATATCAAGATGCAAGAGCATGGGCAGGACTAACATTCCATTCCCAGTCACGTTTACTACTTCCCATGATCTTGCCCGTCCCACCTGCTGCTCTGCCAGGGCTGGCACAGGCAGCGCTTTGGAGACTTGATTATCTGCACCAGGGCCGAAGGTAACAACAGCTTTGTTGATATTCTTGCTCAAGTGCACTTCAATATCCCACTTTCAAGGATATTTCCAGACAGTTTAGACCTTCTGGGAAGAGTTTCAGTCGTACAAAGCTAAGCTTGCAGAACTGTACACTTGAAGGGGATATTCAAGCAATGCCAAATGAGTAGGTGTGAGCCCAATTTTCAAATCACGTATGGGGAAATGACGCCTGCAGCTTTCTATCTGGTATGCAGAAAAAAGCCTTGCAAATACTCCAGCACTTCCAGACACGTGCCTATAAAATTAGCAGAGCCCTGCTTTACAATCCCATGACCCCCAACAAACCCTTTTGGAGATGGCAACTGCTACTCTTTCTCACCCGGCGTAAATAAGCATCATTCTATTGACTTCAACAAATCTGTCTGGCTTGGCATCAATTTAGGATCTGACTCCTACTGCTCCAAAAGAAACAACAGTCATTTACAAGGAAGGATCAGAGGGCACTTCCCTGCAAACGCACGCAGTAATTTTCAGTTTGCTCCAACCTCATGACGCTGGAACCAGACCGTGTATTGTGTCTGCAGGACTGAAAAACTGAGACTGACTTGGATTATGCCTTTCCATAGAAATGATTGGTTCTCATACCGTGACCCTTTTGGAGGAATTGTCACCTCTCCCCTCCTGATTCTTCCATCTACAAACTCACTTCTTTACTTGGAAGTCTGAGCCTGTACAGAGAGCTACAGTCCCTTCTCCGGTGCCGACTATTAAACCTCCTGTCTTCGGCAAAAGCAAAGCTGTGACTCCCTAGGAGAAAACAGGATTAAAACGCAATCGGATGGGAGCAGAGGCTCCTTGCTGCTGCAGCCACGCTGAACAGCACAACGGAGTCTCTACCGGGCTCCCGACGGCGGTGCTTATCTCACTCCAATATGGCTTTGTCAGTATTTTGTCACTGACCTGGGCTGAAGAGTGGCTCTCTAGAGGGAGAAGGGAGAAAAGAGTTATTAATTGCAGGTCTATATGAACTAATACAGTACGAGGAGCGAGCAAACAGCATTATCTTGGATTCTTCAGAGCAGCTGGGACCACGTACAGAGCCTGACCTCATCGCAGCAAGCGATACCCACATCGTGGACCGGCACTCGCGCTTTTCCTTCCGCGTGTCCTTCATCCAACAGCCACGAAAACAACAGAGGATACAACTCAGCTTAAATGGTCTTTCCTACAGCTCTTTTTAGGATGATCCTCTGCGTCTCAGGCCTCTCTCTCTGCCTGAAAGATGCAATCCCTTCTCCCACCTATTAGTAATCAAATACGTTTGTCACAGGAAAGCTTTGGAAATGGTCATGGTCAACACGGGTTTCTGCTGTTACTGAGCAGAGCAGATCAACGGGAGGCCAGCCACTGGAAAAGGAGAAATGCTGTTCGGTGGATAAAGTACCAGGCTACAGGAAAAAAATGCATGACAACAAAATCAACAAAAAACACCCAAACAAATGAAAACAGTCCTCAGCCTTCCACAAAATACAAGTGTAAGAAGAGTCAGATCTGCTTCAGTTCTGCCACCCGTGAAGTAATATTACTGTTCCATGTACAACAGATTAATTCTTGAAAATCACCAAGAGACTCCAAGATAGGCTGCCAGAGGAGTGAAATGACTTCTGTGGGGTTAAATCACAGTATCACAGTATCACAGTATGTTTGGGATTGGAAGGGACCTCAGAAGATCATCCAGTCCAATCCCCCTGCTGGAGCAGGAACGCCCAGGTGAGGTCGCACAGGGACATGTCCAGGCGGGTTTTGAATGTCTGCAGAGAAGGAGACTCCACACCCCCCTGGGCAGCCTGGTCCAGTGCTCTGTCACCCTCACTGAGAAGAAGTTTCTTCTCAAATTTAAGTGGAACCTCTTGTGTTCCAGCTTGGTCCCATTACCCCTTGTCCTGTCATCGTTTGCCACCGAGAAGAGCCTGGCTCTATCCTCACGGCACTCACTTTTTATATATTTATAGACATTAATAAGGTCCCCCCTTAGCCTCCTCTTCTCCAAACTAGAGAGACCCAGCTCCCTCAGCCTTTCTTCATAAGGGAGGTGGCTCCACTCCCTTCATCATCTTTGTTGCCCTACGCTGGACTCTCCTGATATTCTAACTTGGGAAAATATCCCTACGAGCTTGGGAGAACTTCTGCATGAGTGAAATGGAAAGGACAAAACCATGAAATAAAGGAGCTTTATGCCACCAAACTGGAACTGAAAACGAAGTTCCCGTCCCAGAGGCGCCTGCAGAACCTGTGGCCGGCGGCTGTTCCGCCCAGACAGACCCGCAGGGACGGGCAGGAGCTGTTGGACTGACACCGTAAGTCACAGTCCAGACTCCAGCAGCATTTGCCGCTCCCAGGTTCATAAGCACCATTGACAGCCCTTGGGATCCCACCAGCAGGTTTGCAATGTTCAGATTGTTTCTCCTTTAAGCCTGAGCCATTATGGGAAAACAACAATTTCTGTTTGGTGGTGGCTCTTCGGGGAAAAACAATGCCCAGCTCCAGCATTTAGTGTTGTGAAAGCACCAAGAAGTCAATTCTCAAAGAGCAACCAAGAGGCGACTCAGAGTAATTCTGTATTTATTCCCCAGGAAGAAACCCCTGTCGTGGGCTTGACTTGTGACTGGGGAACACACACAGATGTCGCTGCTTTAGGATTCAAAGTCTGACATCTGAGCAGCACCCCCAGCCTTCCTGTGCTTCTCAAGCATTAATCTGGCCTAAGCCCGGGAAATGTTCAGCATTTAACACCTTCAGAGGGTTTAGAAAAACCAAAGCCACAAAGTGTTGGTTTTGTTCGCGGAAAGGACTGAAGGTCTAAGGAAGGAGAGAGAAGTGAAGAAAGAAGAGAAAACAAAATGGACATCTGAGCTGTTTAGACCCAGAAAGGACACGGAAAAAGCCACAGGCGAGGTCTGATGAATCTGGGAAAATTACTTTGCTTCGATTATCCACGCAAATAGAAGCAATCGGTTGTTTTTAAAGGCTTGCTTATACGTTTTAAAGGATAAAACCCCAAATCACCATAAGTGTTACTGTGCATTCCAGCGCTGGCAATGCAGGCAGCCTCAAACCTACCTACGCATCGGCTTAAAGACGATTTAACTTGAGGATCAAATACCCATGGGCTGCAGAAAAGAACCTGACACATACTCTCCCGCTCTGTGATTCACCAGCACTGAGTTCCCCATTCGCCGGCTCCAGCAGCAGCACATCCGCAGTCTCCTGATGGGTGACAAACACGACCTGCGGAGAGGATCTTCTGCCACATTCTCACAGCGGCAGCGGCGCCGGGTTCCGTGCAAATATTCTCAGCAAACGCACAAGAACAAAGGGATTCTTTTGCATTAGAAAGACGATCCACAAGCAGAGCGGTTTCTGAGCAATGCTTCTGGAAACTTCCTCCGAGGCGCTGGCAGCGTTTGGCGAGTCCCCTGTTATCACGGGCCCATCACCTGGCTGCTGAGCTCTTGGTCTGCGGTTTTGCCTGTAAAATCTTCCACCTCGGACGCCCTTTGGGTTCAGCGTTATGGCAGGTGGAAGCATTACAAATGCAACCTATGACTACGGAGTTTATCTGATTACAGCTGCCAGTGCTCTTGTAGGTGAAATGCAGAGTCTAACGTAGGAGGTTAAAAATATCTCCATTCATTATTGACTGCTCACCCAAAGAAACCAGCGCTTTCAAGTACGACTATAAATAAAAGCACCATCAGAACTGCAGCCTGCCCGGTCCCTTCCTGCAGGGATTCCTGCTCTTTGTCCCACTCGGATCTCTTGCAAAGTTCTTGAGCGCTCTGTGAACTCTTCCAGCGCATCTCCTGTCAATATTTATTTCTTTTTACAATGCAAATAACTCCAACTACTTCTGAAAATGCGTTTGCAATTGTACATCCCTCTTCACATTCCAACGGGTGCCTTACAGCTCCTCAGGCCCGCGGCAGGGAGCAAAATTAATGCTGCTGTTTATTCCAGTCTTTATACACCTTAGAGACAGGCACTTAAACTTCATTCCAGGTAGATGGAAAACAAGTTGCTTCATCATAACAAACTATTTTGCCACTCCTCTTCAAAACAGAAACCAAGAAATCTTCAGATCGTGTCTATACAATAAACACGTTCTTATGTATCTAAAGGCAAAGTTCCTTTAAGGGTGCCCCTGTAAGAAGCATTATTCCAGCTGAGCACTTGAGTAGCTCTGCTTCATTTCAGCACCTAAATTTACCCTGAGACACTGAGTATTTGACTTAGGTTTTAAAATACTGAAAGCACTAAAACCTGATCCCTTCCAAGTGTCTTGAGGTCTTTCAAATAGGCAAAAATAAAACGAAAAGAACTTCAGAGGTCTGAAAATGCAGGTAGGTACCTGTCAAGGGCTTTTGAAAGTCCTAAGCAGCTCTGGAACTCAGGTCTCACTTGAAATAAACCAGCATTTATTAATTAATGTCTAATGAGATTTTGGCTGCCACACGCCCACAACACTTTGGATAAAAAGGACTGGAACTAAAAATCCCTCAGTCCTAGGGAGACTGCTTAATGTTTTACAAAAACATAAAGGCACATCCAGCAATGGAGTAACTACAATTTCCCATTCCCTTCAACATCTTCCCATTGCAGATATTTATTTTCCAACAAAAGAAAAAATAAACGAAAGGTGTTCCCACCACTGGCAAGCCAACTCCAATTTCTCTGGTCAATACTAAGCGGTTAAAATCAGAGCATTACCCACCTTGAATCCAATGCAGGTGACTTGTCCTGAAGCGACGTACATCCCATCCCTGGACACGACAACGCGGGACACGTTATCGGCGTGGCCATGCAAGAAACTCTGTTTCTTAGTGTCCAGGTGCTGAATCACCACCGTACAGCCCAGGGGGTACAGGATGTGCTCCCTGTCGGGGTGGCAGATGAGGCCACAGGGAACATGTCCTGCAAGAGAAACGGGTGAAAGATCCGCTGGCTGCCAACAGTTCAGGGGCTGCAGAAACCACTGGCTCCCCACAGTTTACCTCACAAGGCGAGGGGGGGGGAAGGAAAAGAACCTTCCAGTTCTCCCCAGAGCTGTTCAGCAGAACAACCCCATGTCGAACAGCACGGTCACCCTTGTAATAAGTGATGGCCAAAATTGTTAATGTTGAACAAATCGAGTAGGATTCAATTATATTATGCATATTGTTGTAAGCAGTAACTGCGCTCGTGCAAGTTTGATTATGTTTTGTAGAACCTTGTAGTAGTAGTTAAGCCAATGCCTGGATTGCCTGGATGGTGCCATAAATAACAGGACTCCCGGATGGTGCCACAGATAACAGGATATTGGGATATTGGGGACACTTGGGGGACATTGGGGTCAATGGTGTCAATGGGGACATTGGGGTCATTGGGGACACTTGGGGGACATTGGGGTCGAGGGGACATTGGGGTCAATGGGACATTGGGGATATTGCGGGTTATGGGGTCAATGAGGACATTAGGGGTAATAGGGATATTGGGGACACTTGGGGGACATTGGGGTCAATGGGACATTGGGGATATTGGGGGTGATGGGGTCAATGGGGACATTGGGGGTAATAGGGATATTGGGGACACTTGGGGGACATTGGGGTCAATGGGACATTGGGGATATTGGGGGTTATGGGGTCAATGGGGACAATGGGGTGCAACAGATAACAGGACTCCCGGATGGTGCCACAGATAACAAAGTTCCAGAGACGGAAATTCCCAGCGTGTGAACGAGCGTATAACATATATAAGCACACACGAAAAGTTGAGTGGTGTGCCTGTTGGCGGAACTGAGCTTCCCCCGGTCACCCAGCGCTGTTTTGCCTAATTACCGCTTGCTAAATAAAATCGATCGATTGGCTCAAAATCGATTTATTGGCTCTTATTTATAACAACCCTGACAAGGTTTGGACCACGCTGTGGTCCTGCAGCTCTGTGGATTCACAGGGCGCAGAGGCCCCAGCGCTCCAGCACAGAGGGCTCTGAGGACACAGCATCTAGCCCTGGTTGCCATGACCTCCTCAACAGAGCGGCAAGGCCGCACATTCCCCTTGGCGCCCAGCCCCATCCCCGGTGCTCACAGCAGTGTCTGTGCAACCTGAGCTGGTTTCATGTGCAAATTATTCTCATTCTGGGAAGCTGCGTAATTGGAAAACAAACAGAAAACCCTGCAATTCAGTCAAACTTTTCCTGTTCTTCACTTGGCACCGGTCTCTGGCAGCGCTGCCCCTGCGGCGCCGGGCACGGGGAGGGGGCGAGGGCGGCGGGAGCGCCCAGGACCCCCCTGCTCACCCCACGGTGCCCCACGCCGGCCCCACGGTGCCCCCCGCTCGGCCCGCGGTACCGTTGAAGCCGATGGCCGCCTGCAGCTCCAGCTCCCCCACCGCCCCATCCCCCTTGGCCGCCGCCATCGCCACCGGGCCCGGACGCGCCTCCAGCGCAACGGCGCCTGAGCCCCGGCCCTGCGCGCCCCGGCCGCCAGGAACGCGCTTAGCGGCCGCGCGCGTGGGTCCCGCTGCAGCCCGGGGCGGGCGGGACACGGGTGAGCGATCTCTGCACGTCCCCTCACGCGTCCCCTCCGCTTCCCCTGCGCGGTCTCAGGATTGTGTTTCATTCTCCATGAGTTCTGCACTGGATGCGAAGCGGGGGGGTGGTAGCTGGGCTGGCACCTGTGGGGCTGCACCCCAGAGTTGATGAAGACCGGGAGGCCGCCCGTCCCCCTGGGTGAAATCGGTGTGCGCAGCTCGCTCTCTGAAGTGCCTGCACACCAAGGCACAGCGTGGGGAGCAAGCAGGAGGAGGCAGAAACGTGTGTTCGGGCAGGAGATCATGACCTGGCAGCAGTTACAGAGACACGGTGGGACAGCTCACACGACGGGACGGTGCTCATGGATGGCTGTGTCCTCCTCAGGAAAGACAGCCCAGCCAGGCGTGCTGGTGGAGTTGCTCTTCATGTGAGAGAGCAACTACAGCGTATTGAGTATCGTCCAGGCACGGATGAGGAGCGAGCTGAGCGTCTATGGGCGAAAGTTTAGGGGCAGGCTGGCAAGGGGGACACTGGTGTGGGTGACTCTTACAGGCCACCAGATCAGGGTGAGGAAGTCGACGAGGCCTCTGCAGACAGCTGAGAGCAGCCTCACAGTCACAGGCCCTGGTTGTGCTGGGGATTTTAACTTCCCCGATGTTTGCTGGAAGGACGACTCGGCTGGCAGCCACAGTCCAGGAGGTTCCTCTGGTGCCTTGACGAGAACTTTGTGATGCAAAGGGTGCAGGAGCTGACTAGAAGAGGAGCACTGCTGGACCTCATCCTCACTGACAAGGAGGGTCTGGTTGAAGCGGTAAAGGTTGAGGGCTGCCTTGGCTGCAGCGACCATGAGATGGTGGAGTTCAGGATCTCATGTGGCAGGAACAGAATAACAAGCAGAATTACAACCCTGGACGGGGAGAGCTGGACGGGGAAAAATTTAATGAAATATAACAAGGGAAGTGTAGAGTCTTACACCTGGGCAGGAACAACCCCAGGTTCCAGTATAAGTTGGGGAACGAACTGCTGGAGAGCAGTGTAGGGGAAAGGGACCTGGGGGTCCTGGGGACAGCAGGGTAACCATGAGCCAGCACTGTGCCCTTGTGGCCAGGAAGCCAATGGGACCTGGGGTGAGTTAGAAGGGGGTGGTCAGTAGGTCAGAGAGGTTCTCCTGCCCCTCTGCTCTGCCCTGGGGAGACCACATCTGGAATATTGTGTCCAGTTGTGGCCCCTCAGTTCCATCAGGACAGGGAACTGCTGGAGAGAGTCCAGCGCAGCCACCAAGATGCTGAAGGGAGTGGAGCATCTCCCGTGTGAGGAAAGGCTGAGGGAGCTGGGGCTCTGGAGCTGGGCAAGAGGAGACTGAGGGGTGACTCATTCATGGGGATCAAGATGGAAAGGGGGAGTGTCAGGAGGATGGAGCCAGGCTCTTCTCGGTGACAACCAGTGATAGGACAAGGGGCAATGGGTTCAAACTGGAACACAGGAGGTTACACTTAAATTTGAGAAGAAACTTGTTCCTGGTGAGGGTGGCAGAGCCTGGCCCAGGCTGCCCAGGGGGGTTGTGGAGTCTCCTTCTCTGCAGACATTCCAACCCGCCTGGACACCTTCCTGTGTAACCTCATCTGAGTGTTCCTGCTCCATGGGGGATTGCACTGGATGAGCTTTCCAGGTCCCTTCCAACCCCTGACATTCTGTGAGTCTGTGATTCAGCAATGGAATTAAGTGTGAAAATAAAGGACAGCAGCGTCCCTTCCAGTAACAGCAAAGGCTCCTCAGATCACGGGCAGCAGATGTACTGATGTCCAGTGCAACATGCAGCTCTGACGGCCAGTAGCGCAGGACCACGTGTGCACAGAACCACACAGGACCGTTTTGGTTGGAAAAGACCCTCAAGACCATCGAGTCCAACCATAACCCACCCCAGCACTGCCCCATGTCCTGAGAACCTCATCTCTCTCTGTCCAACCCTCCAGGGATGGTCACTCCAGCACTGCCCTGGGCAGCCTGTTCCAATGCCCCACAGCCCTTTGGGGAACAAATTGTTCCCAAGATCCAATCTAAACTTCCCCTGGCGCAACTTGAGGCCGTTTCCTCTCGTCCTGTCACTTGCTGCTTTGGAGAAGAGACCAACACCCTCCACCCTCCTTTCAGGCACCTGTACAGCTGCAAAGGGACTCGCAGGCTCTGCCACCACATCACAGACATGCACAGCCTGCGCGGTACAGCCTCGGCCTCTGGTATTTTAACATGTTAGGCTGGGCCAGCTTGGCATTTCCAAGGAAATCCTCTGCAGGCTGCTGACAGGAGGTCAGGCTGGGTTGCTAACGAAGGGCTTTGTGTTTCCAGGCATCTGGTGCATCCTGCACATCTCGGGGTGGAGAGAAACAGCCTCTTGGGAAGGGGCTTGACTTTGAGGCAGGATTAACCCAGACTGCCTTTCCTAACATCATATCATGTGTACTACAGGGACTTTATCTCCTACAGTCCATAGAATCTCTGATTGGGCAGGTCCAGCTCCATTAGTTAATCCCCTGGTGTTGACCAACCAAGTGGCTTTTGCTAAATGTGAATCCCAGTGTTTAAAGGTTCCACCACCAAGTTCCTTTAGTGTAGTTTTAGCAAATCATTGTACCTTTCCATTTTCCCAGAGGCTGCTGCATGATATGGAATATGACATACCCACTCAATACCACGTTCTTTAGCCCAAATGTCTATAATACTGTTATTGAAATGAATACCATTGTCTGATTCAATTCTTTCTGGCGTACCGTGTCGCCAAGGACTTGCTTTTCAAGCCCCAAGATGGTATTTGGGGCTGTAGCATGAGGTACGGCATATGTTTCCAACCATCCAGTGGTTCCTTCCACCATTGTAAGTACATAACGCTTACCTTGACGTGTTTGTGGAATTGTAATATAATCAATCTGCCAAGCTTCTCCATACTTATACTTTAACCATCGCCCCCCATACCGTACAGGCTTTAACCGTTTCGATTGTTTGATTTCGGCGCAAGTTTCACATTCATGAATAACCTGTGAAATAGTGTCCATAGTTAAATCCACCCCTCGATCGCGAGCCCATTTATACGTTGCATCTCTACCTTGATGCCCTGAAGCATCATGAGCCCATTGGGCTAGGAAAAGTTCACCTTTATGTTGCCAGTCCAAGTCCACCTCAGCTACTTTAATCTTAGCAGCTTGATCTGCTTGTTGGTGGTTTAGATGTTCCTCGGTGGCTCGACCTTTAGGCACATGAGCGTCTATATGATGAAGTCTCACCGGCAGGCTCTCTAGCCGAGCAGCAATGTCTTGCCACAGTGTGGCAGCCCAAATGGGTTTACCTCTGCGCTGCCAGTTGCTTTTCTTCCATTGCTGTAGCCACCCCCACAAGGCATTTGCCACCATCCATGAGTCAGTATAGAGATAAAGTATTGGCCGCTTCTCTCGTTCAGCAATGTCCAAAGCCAGCTGGATGGCTTTCACTTCTGCAAATTGACTAGATTCACCTTGTCCTTCAGTGGCTTCTGTAACTTGTCGTGTGGGACTCCACACAGCAGCTTTCCACCTTCGATGTTTTCCTACAAGACGACAGGATCCATCTGTGAACAGTGCAGACTGCTTATCAGTCTATTATACTCTTATCAGAGTATTATACGGTGGTGCTTCTTCAGCACGTGTTACCTCCTCCTCATCTGGAGACATCCCAAAGTCTTTGATTACTGGCCAGTCTGTAATCACTTCTAAGATCCCTGGGCGATTGGGATTTCCAATTCAAGCTCGTTGCGTGATCAATGCAATCCATTTACTTCACGTAACTTCGGTTGCATGATGTGGAGAGGGAACCGTCCCTTTGAACATGCAGCTCAGCACCGGCAGTCGAGGTGCCAGGAGGAGCTGTGCTTCAGTACCGATCACTTCTGAAGCAGCTTGAACTCCTTCGTATGCTGCTAGTATCTCTTTTTCAGTTGGAGTATAGTTGGCCTCAGATCCTTTGTATCCTCGACTCCAAAAACCTAAGGGTCGACCTCGGGTTTCTCCTGGTGCTTTCTGCCAGAGGCTCCAGGTAAGTCCATTATCTCCGGCTTCGGTGTAGAGCATATTTTTAACATCTAGTCCAGTCCGAACTGGTTTAAGGGCCACCGCATGAGTAATTTTTTCACTTAATTTGTTCAAAGGCTTGTCGTTGTTCATGGCCCCACTCAAACTGGTTCTTTTTACGAGTCACTCGATAGAGAGGGCTCACAATCTGGCTGTAGTCAGGAATATGCATTCTCCAAAAACCTACAACGCCCAAGAAAGTCTGTGTTTCCTTTTTATTAGTAGGTGGAGACATTGCTGCAATTTTGTTGATCACATCCATTGGGATCTGACGACGGCCATCTTGCCATTTTATTCCTAAAAACTGGATCTCTCGTGCAGGTCCTTTGACCTTGCTTCGTTTTATGGCAAAACCAGCATCCAAAAGAATCTGAATTATTCTCTCACCCTTCTCGAAGACTTCTTTCGCTGTGTCGCCCCATACAATGATGTCATCAATATATTGCAAGTGTTCTGGAGCTTTACCTTGCTCCAGCGTGGTCTGGATCAGCCCATGGCAGATGGTAGGACTGTGTTTCCACCCCTGGGGCAAGCGATTCCACGTGTACTGGATGCCCCTCTAGGTGAAAGCAAATTGCGGCCTGCACTCTGCTGCTACAGGAACAGAGAAAAATGCATTAGCAATGCATTGCGAGATGTCCATCCGTGCTTATCAACAAGTTAGCATTCCATTGCTAGTTTTACCAAAACGTGTGTCTGGTTCTCCAGGAAAATGCAGTTAATATGAAGCTTTAGCTGACAGGCAAAATCACTAAAAGAGAAACTTGTTTTTAACAAAACCAGGACAGAAGGGCTTCGGCCTTTCATCGCAGGCTTAAGTGCTGCAGCCAAGGCCGCAGCGTGGGCTTGAGCATGTATTTTTGCCTTTTCTACCTCCTGTTGCGTGATCGGTACCCGTGTGCAAGCTTCCACCATCTCTGCTAGAGAAGCAGTTTTTCCCAAAGCGGCTAATATCTGTTGGCATTGGGTGTTTGCATTCATCATGGCCAAATCTTTCCCCACAGCAGCTTTTGCCTGTGGAATCAGGTTAGGAGAAGCATCTATAGCTTCTTTTAAAAGGTCCACAAACTTCATATATGGTTCCCCAGGATCCTGCTTTACTGTAGAATAGGGTGGCACAGTGTTACCTATATTGGGTAACTCATTGCTGCCAGAGCAAGCCCTTGCGTTTGCTGCAAAATCCTTGGATTATCATTACTATCACTGCTACACAATTCCCTTGTGCTTCCCTGTGGATCAGTAAGTCGACGCATATTTGCAAACCCGTGATTCTGCGGTGCTGCATTCTCGTGCTCCATCGGGTCCTCCGGCAACAGCACTTCAGCTGGATTAACCTGTCCGGGCTCGTTGAACCTTGCTGGTTGCTGCCGTTGCTCGTCGGAGGCAGGCGATGGCTCAAAGGGCGCAGAGGGTACAATTTGCTCTCCGCCCCAGAAATCCAAATCTGACACGGGACATACCAGCGGTATCGATTTTTCAGAGTCCTCGGAGAGGGGGCAGCTCGCGGCGGGCGGCTCCGGGGGGACGGCACACAGCTCCGGCTCCGCTGAGACCTCCTGCATCAGCCGCCTGACCTCCCGCCACGGCCCGGCGAGGTCGCAAGCCTCGCGGCTGCCCCTTGTGACCGCGTCCCATAGTTCAGTCCCTGTGTCCTCCCGTGTACCGGGAGAAAAAAATCCGTCCGTCGAAGGGGACACACGCCTTCCGCTGGGCGAATCGCAGCAGACGCTTTAACGCGTCTGTTTCAAAATACCTTCCTGTTCGTGCATTCAGCTGCAGAATACTCTGCATTATGATTTTTTCTTCCGTGGATGCCGTGTTTCCCACGCCACCTGCTTCTCCGTAGGCCTGCTTTCTGCTGTTCTTCAAGCGCAGGGCTAACTTCGCCCTCCAGGTGGCTTTCCTGGCGTCTTCACGTCCCAACGATCTTGCTTCGATACGAAGTATCACGTCGGGGTCAACAAAATGTTGCTTTTTCCACGCGAGACACGGAACCTGACACACCAATGTGATGTTCACAGAGTTCGCTCTATTGCCGGAGCGGGCTGGCTTTATAGCAAAGCTGCCCTGTCCACGCGCCTTACAACAACGCTCCTTTAGTTTCTTTTGTCTCTGGCTTCACCTCTCAGCCAGGCTGGCGACAGCCCCATCCCCCCGGGGCGGGGGGGCTCTGCCACTACAGAAAAGCAAAGATTGGTGAGAAGAAATAAGGCAAAAAGACAAGGGATTACAATTACCCACAGGAGGGAAAAACCTGTTTATAGATCTTATGGAAAATAGCCCAGGAATTAAATGTCACCTCATGCTGGATATGTGGGGGGTCTCAAATGACTGATACATCGGATGAACCTCTTGTAAGCTAGTGTCGCGCGTAAATTCATCAAATACCTCTGTTGCTCCCACTTGGTACCCAGGTCCACCTAATGGATATTGGTCTCGAAATGGTAGCCTGGTGGAAGAAAACAGGGTTCGTGATAGCATGTGCATTTCTGGGTTTACTGTTTGTGCCGTGTATGATCCTGTGCTTTATTCGGTTCATACATCCAGTAGTCCAAGGCATGCAAATCTCAGGCATGCCCTATAGATCCTAAAAAGGCAACTTAGCAAGATTTGTCAGGAAGCAAAAATTCAATGGGCTCAGGCCTTGCCAATAGTGGTGTTGTGTATTAGAATTAAACCTAGGAGCGGAATGTCAGTAAGTCCATACGCAATTCTGTATGGCAAGCCATATGAAGCACCGGATCCAGATCCAAGTGTACATGTAAAAGGTAATCAGGATTTCTACAATTACGTGTTGCCTCTCGGCAGGACACTGAATCAACTCAGATCCGCACTAGTGTGGAATCGCCCACTAGCACTTGAGAATCCGGTACATGATACAGAGCATGGAGACACGGTGTATATAAGAACTTGGAATAAAGAAACTTTAAAAGAACGTTGGGACGGACCCTATCAAGTACTCTTAACCACATTAACCACAATTAAGGTTGCTGGAATAGACTCCTGGATACACTACACCATTCAACACAAGAACCGAGAGGTTTTTGACACCTGCTTTCTTGTCGGTGTCCTACTGAGCACTAGCACAAAGCCAAGAGTGTTGCTCAGCAGCACCAACCACGTCTGCCAGGAATTAGTCTTCAACATGAACCAGGGGCAGCAGAAGGCAATCACCAGCACCACAGACAGCAAAGGAGAAGTCTGCAAGATCCCGTAAGGCTGGAATAGACTGTTGGCGTCTGCTCTCCACGGCAAAACCGGAGGAGAGCGTAGAGGGAAAAGAAATGAAAGTCATTGACCGTGAAAAATGCGTGGCGAAACACAGGAGGTTCTGACACAAAAAGACCCTCCCGGGAGCAAGCCATGACTTCTGGAGCCAGCATCTCTGGCCCGGGATGAAGGCTTGCCCATTGCCGTGCGGCCACTTGGGGTGCAAAACTGGGGTTTGAGAGGGGCTGTTGCCCCCCAGTGTCTTGCTCTGCCTGGAGACGTCTCTGCAGAGGTCCCTCGACAGGACGCCTCTTCCTCAGTCAGCGCTGGCAAAAGCCATCCGGGGACACGCTCCGTCCTCTGGAACTCTTCCTTGTGTGACTCGCAGCTCACGTGTGACAGCGCTGCTCCAAACTTGGCCATCTCCAAGGACCGGCTTTCTTTGGGATGTGGGGTTCACTCTCAGAGGAATCATGGCAGCTCTGCTTTCTGTGTTGGGGTCTCCCTTTCAGCTATGGAGCAGCTTCAGTTCTCAGTGCAAAAGGATCTTGCAATGGCTGTGTAGATAGCAGCAGCGTTTCTGAAGCATCAGAGGAGATGTCAGAGCCATCAGGCTGAGCGACGGGAATGCCAGCAAAAGATGGCCCATGTTTCAAAAGGGAGGCAGCCGTGCCAGCTGGAGAACCTCTCTCACAGCTCCATCCCCAGCAAAGAGCTGTCTCTAGAGCAGTTCGTGCTGCTTACAGGCAAGATCAGCCTTTGCATTTGAACCACCTTCTTGCAGAGGTGACAGGAAACATACTCTGGTTTATGTCATTCTAGCTGCAAAGGCCAGGACAGTGTTCATGAGGGAGCAAGCGATGAGCACATTTCCTGGTCAGCAGCCGCTGGCTCGTGCCAACGGTCAAGAGAGGCAGAAGAAATCCCTTCAGAACAGCTCCCTCTCAAAAGACATCCTTCTGCTTGATGAACCGCAGGGAAAGGCGTCCTAAACCAGGCACTTTGACCTTGTTTTCAGCCCAGGTTCCCAGTGCTGGTGCACTCGTGAGCCAGTCGCTGCACATCTGCCACCAAGGAGAATCGCCTCCGAGGCCAACTGTGCCATGGGGAAAGGAAAGGGTGAAACGTCGGGAGAGTTTGATTTAGTGCACGACACGGATAAAGCCATTCTCTCTGCAATTAAAACTGAGGGTATTTAATTCAGTGAAATGAGATTTCATTTCCCATGACCTGTGCGATTGTCTTTTGAATCTGGGCACGGGCTGCAGTGACCTGCCACAACATTTGAGGTGTCACCAGCTGCATTGTGGGTGGTAAAGTGGGAAAGGCAGGAGGGAGCCTCAGCATCTCCCATCCCGTGGATGACTTCATCACAAAGGACCAGGGCGGCGCCCGCTGGCTCCTGGGGCGGCTGTTGCCGGGCAACAGAGACACTATATTGTCCCCTGTCACCTGTGCCCCTCGCCCATTTGGTCACTGGCCGTGGTGGGATCGCTTGCCGTGGTGGGATCACTGTGCTGGTGGACTCATTTTGGCAGTTGGATCGCTTTTGGTGGTGGGATCACTACTGGTGGTTGCATCACTTTTGGTGGTTTGATCGCTTTTGGTGGTTGCATCACTTCTGGTGGTGGGATCACTTTTGGTGGTGGAATCGCTTTTGGTGGTTGAACCGCTTTTGGTGGTTTGATCACTTTCGGCACTTGGATCGCTTTGGTGACTGGATCGCTTTCATCACTTGGATTGCTTTCGGCACTTGGATCTGTTTTGGTGACTGATCGCTTTCTGTGGCAAGAAGGAGCAGGAGAAAGGCTGCTGGCTGCCCATCCCTCCAAGATCACCTCTGGACAGAAAAGCTCCCGTCTTCCCACATCAGGCTCCGTGTTTTCCGGCAGAGCAGCAGCGATGGCCACACTCGGTCTGCTGGAGATGCTGAACGCCGCCATCGGGACACCCAGTTTGGGGGTTGTTGACTTCGTGGCGCTTCACAAGTTGCTCGAGGCCATCATCGGGCAGCTGGGCCAGCAGGAGCTGTCTGTCCTGGATCCAGGGCAGAGCCCGGCCCCCGGCCTGGCAAAGGACCAGGACAGCAAGGACCAGCCTGGCCAGGGGAAGGAGGAGGACGGAGCCCTGGGCACAGGGCAGCAGCTCTGGAAACCAGAGGAGCAGCTGGAGGGGACCGGGAGCAACTCCGAGGTCTCCTCCATGGCCAAGGAGCTGATGCTAACAACAACCGAAGAGGAGGAGGGAGCCGTCTCCAAGGTAGATGCTCTTGCTGGTCCCTGGGTGCTCCCCCACGAGACGCCCCCTCCTCCGGGCTCCGCGCTGCCGTCGTGCCGCCCTCAGCCCAAGGGCTGGGTTAAGCCCGAGCTCCCGCAGCAGAGCACAGCGGGGCCCAGGTCCCCAGGGACCCTCCCCTGGGCTCACCCCCAACCCGCTCTCCCAGCAAAGGGCTTCGCTCCAGCACCTGTGGGAGGAGATCAACAAGTTTAAGGAGGCGCAGTGCGGCCTGGCAGAGGACATGCGGGCCATGCAGAAGGCGCACTCTGGCATGGCAGAGGACATGCGGGAGATGCAGGAGGCCATGCAGAAGGCGCATTCTGGAATGGCACAGGACATCCAGGAGATGAAGGAGGCGCATGTTGGCCTGGCAGAGGACATGCATGCTCTGCAGGAGGCGCATTCCGGCCTGGCCGAGGACATCCAGGAGATCCAGGAGACGCTTGGCCTGGTGAGCATCCCCTGGGTCCCCGGGAGGGAGCTGGGCCCTCGTCCCTCCCCGCTCCTGCTGCCCTGTCACACTGTGCCCGTGCCCCATGGCCATCGGTGTCAGCAGCGTGAAGGGCAGCAGGAGGGAAGAGTGGGAAGGGTGTCCCAGGAGTTGCTAAGGCACTTTCGAACTAGAGAGCCCTCAAAACAGATCCATGGGAGGGGAAGGAGGGGAGATAAAGCTCTGCCCGTGCAATTCAGCCGCGGCCCCCAGGCACAGCCCTGCCCAGCGTCCCTCTGTCTCCTGCCCCAGTTCATTTGGGGATACTCTTTAAATCCCGCTCCCACATCTCAACGGGTGTCCCTCTCCTCGCCCAGCTCCAGGGGAAGCCCCAGGACGCTGCCGGGCTGCGCAGGGATAGGAGGCGGCTGCGTCCCCCGCTCCCTCGGGGACACCAGCCCTCCTGCCTCGGGGCACAGCCTGTGGGTTGGGGTGCTGGGCAGTGATGCTGCGGGTCCCATCCCTGGATGTCCCATCCCCCCAGCTCCATGGCTGGGCTGACTCCGTGATCCCTTTGCATTTGGGCTCTCATGTTCAACACGAGTTTGGCCCTGTGAGATGGTGGTTTGGGGACAGGGACTGGGAACATGGCGGGGGGGTTCTGGGGTCTTTCCTCACGGCTGCCCAGCTGCCAGTAAACCTGCTGCCCTTTGCCTCTTCTTCCCAGGAGGGCGGTGGGGGCCAGTCTGCCCCTGCTGAGCCCACCCAGGTGGCCATGGACAGCCAGGCCAGGAAGAGCTCAGCGCTGGGGCCGAAGGGACGTGGGACACGGCCTGGGATGGAGACCGGCAAGGGGACTGCAGTGTCTGGCTCCCTGGGGATGCAAGCAGGGACACAGGGGGAACCAGCGACCCCTGTGAAGTTGTCAGGCGCTCCCTCTGATCACACGAGGTCTATTGGTGCCGGCGCCACCACCCCGGGGATGCAGGCAGGATCCCGGGGCACCCAGGCCAACACCTCGGGGCTGGAACCAGGATCACGGGGCACCCAGGCCAGGAACTGCCTGGGGACACAGCCAGGGGGCCCTGATGCCCAGGCCAGCACCTCAGGGATGCAGCCAGGATCGCCTGGGACCCACACCACCACCCCTGGGGTGCAACCTGGGTCCTCCAGCTCCCAAGCCACCATCCCAGGGGATGCCCAAGAGCCGGCCAAGCCCTGGGGCTCCACCAGCACCTCCAGCTACGAGTCGGAGATGCGGGAGGTTCTCTCCCAGGTTGGGCAGCTCGGCCACCTCTGCACTGGTCTGAAAGAGCAGGTGGAGCAGCTTAAATCTACCAAAGCAGAACATGCGGATCTTGAGAACTTGCGCCGGCTCTTCCCGAAGGGAGGTGAGAGCACGGGAGGACTGGCGGGGGTTTTTTGGCGTGGGGTCACCCTGGGTCAGGGGCTCGTCATGCTCAGAGACCCCCTCACCGACAGCACATCCCCTTGCACCATGTCCCTCTAGGCCGGGAGAGCATCACCAGCATCCTGGCCGACCTCAGGTGCCAGGTGTCCTTCCTACAAGACATGGCCAGGGCCCTCCACGGGGAGGAGGAGAAGGTGAGCCGGCAGCAGTCCCCGAGGGGCTGCGGGGATGCCAGTTTGGGCAGGGAGGGGGCAGCCGAAGGGTCCCCGTGCCGGAATGACACAGGGGGCTGTGCCCTCACCGCCCCCACTGCCGTTCCCAGATCAGCAAGGTGGAGGATGCTCCCAGAAAGACGAGGGGGGCTGGAGCCAGCAGAAAAGCAGACGGCAGCGGCCAGATGACCCGACAGCTGCGGTAAAAGGATGGGAGAGGGTTTCCTACCCCGCAGGGCTGCGAGGGATCCTGGGGTCTGGGAGCATCCCAGTTTGGGGGCCGAGGGACACCCCCACGAAGGCTAAGCCTGTCCCTGCCCCCATCTCGCTGGCCAGGCCTAAGGGACAGAAGGTCAAGGCAGAGCGGAAGGAGCTGGGGAAGCAGCCGGAGCCGACCCAGGCCGAGCTGGAGCAGTTTGCGGCTGAGTACATGAATAAGTTGGTGATGGAGTCAGCACAGCAGCTGCAGGCAGAGGTGAGGCCCGGGGGCAGCGCTCCCAGCCCCCGCTGGCTCGGGGGGAGTCCTGGCGGGGTCCCGGCCACGTCCCCTGGCTGGATGGGGCCCTAGAGCCTCCACGGCACCTGGGCTTGTGGGCGGCACCCAGCCCGGCTCAGAGCTGATTCCTCCTCCCCTGCCAGCAGGTGGACGAGCCGAGGGCGACGGTGCAGAGCGGGGGACACGAGCACGCAGGGTGCCACTTCTGCAGCCCAGACACCAGGGTGCTGCTGGGGAAGCTCCTCCAGCGCTGCGAGAAGCTCGAGGAGCAGGTGGAGTCCCTGGCCCAGAAGGCGGGCGGCAAGGTGGACAATTATCCAAAGTGGAGGAGACAGGTAAGGAGATGCGGTGTAGGGGGCTTGAGCTGCCAGGACCCCCCAGGCATTTCTGCTTTGCTCTAACGTGGGGGAGCCCCTCGCTGCCCCCCTAATTAGCTTGTCGGAGTCAGCAGCACAGAAGGGAATTAAAGCCTTGGAGCAAATGTCCTGCTTGCACTGAGGACCCATGGCCACCAGCCAAAATACCCTGGGTCTGCCCCCGTGGGGCAGCCAACCCCTTGCTCAGCACCGCCTTGTCCTCTTAGTCCCTGCAGCACGATGAGCAGCTCAAGTGCCTCCAGACCAACATCGTGCAGCTCCAAAAAGGCTATGAGAAGTTCAGCTCGGACCTTGCAAACCTCCAGCAGGATCGCCAGCAGGAGCAGAATGACGTCAAGGTGGGTGGCTGTAACCCGCGTGCAGAGCCCAGGCTGGGAACCCAAGGGGTCTGTCCCCCTGCCACCCTGCTCGCAGCCCTGCACAGCTTCCTGATGCCTTTCCTGGAGGTTTCTGATGGGGTGGGGAGGCAGGGGGTGCTCGGCTGGCCGGGGGCAGCTCCGACCCTGCCGTGGCATCACGGGCTGCTGTCTGCCTTGGAAGGCTCTGTCCCAGGCCCTGGGGAGGCTGGAGAAGAAGCAAGCAGACAAGGAGGAGCTGCTGGTTTTGGGAATCGATGAGGTACGGGCTCAAGGGGCCCCGGTGCCAGTCAAGGGTGTCCCTGGCAGGGTGACAAACACCCCTTGTCCCTTGGGTGCCGGCTGGCAGAACCAGCCAGGGGGAGGGAGGATTTCTAGCCCGGCTGCAGGTCCCTTGCCAGGTCCCTCTGTGACCCCGAGTCCCTTCGGCTGGTGGGACCAACGCCACGGGGGTGATGGGGTGAACAGGACCACGTAGCCACTTCACCTCTCCTGTTGTCTCTGCATCCTGTCCCCACCTCTCTCCTGCCTTTCCCCGTTGCTAGAAAACAGACAAAGCCGCCCTGGCTGACAAAGTCAGTCGCAGCCAGTTTGAGGCGTGCGTGGAGCGGCTGACCAAGATGGTGGAGGATGTGACGAGCCGGGTGACGGGCCAGGAGAAGGGCTGGCACCAGTTCCAGCGAGAGCTGCAGAGACAGATGGACTGCAAGGTGAGGGCTCGTCCCCTCCACGCAGAACTGGCACCTTGGGGCCTGGCAGCCTAAGGCAGCATCCTTGCGAGGGTCCCCCCTCCCAGCTGTGCCCCCGGGGACCGCCATGTCCCATCCTGGGGTAGCTGGCTGAGGGTGTCACCCGTCCACAGCTGGACCGCCGGGAGCTGGGGGCGTTCCGGAAGCAGCAGGAGGAGCAGTGGAAGAGCCTCAGGGGGCAGCTCCAGGAGAAGGCGCTGCAGGCAGAGCGTGACAATGCCGCTGGGATTAGGAAGTGAGTGCGATGGGGACAGTGGTGGCTTTGGCAGTGCTGGCCCTGTTCCTGCTGGCTGTCCCGGCTCGTGCCGGTGTGGTACCTGGCGTGGGAGCCATGTGGGCAGCGCCCCTGGGGATGCTGAGCAAGTGGCTGTGCCTTGTGCTCCTGCCAGCTGCAGCTTCGCAGCGATAGAGGTGGCACAATGAGGGGGCACGTGTGGGAGGAGCCCTCCTGAACCAGTCTTGGGGGGTGGGTGCAGAGGCTTTTTGTGGCTGGTGTGCAGGTGGGGCTGTGCCCCCCAGGAGCTCCCCAGCCCTTTTCTCACCCCTTCAGGCAGCTGCTGCCTGGTTTCCATTGCCTGTCCTGTGACCGGCCCCTCAACATGCTGGCGCCTGGACCGTGAGTAACTGCCCCCTGAACAGGGAACACCCTGCAACCCCTCCCTGGCGTCGAGTGACACATGGGGTGCCACCTGCCGGGCACTGAGCATGTCCTGTCCCACAGGGAGCGGACGGGCGAGTGCAGATACCCCACTGTTCCGCGGAGCTGTGGGGGCCCACACACCGTCACGCCCCCGCGCTTCCAGCCCCAACCGCCCAGCACCCCACGGCCGTCCCCATCCAGCGCCCGCCGCCCCAACAAGGTAGGGATGACAGAGGTAGGGAGGGGGATGCTGAGCCTGCGGGGGGATCTGTGCCTCAGTTTCCCCGGGGAGAGCTGGCTGGGGGAGGGTTGCTGGGGGATGTGGAACGGGGCCCCGTGTTTGGGTCACACGCTCTCCCCTTCCCAGAAGGACGCGATGCAGCTGTCGGGCCAGGACGGCACTGATGGGAAGCGGCAGGACAAGCAGCTCTCCATGATGGGGGGCTCTCAGCTGCCCACAACACCAACGGCCACCCCAGAGTCCTCGACCTTGAGGAGCCAGAAAAGTATGGCCCTGTCAGGGCACCGGGGGGCAGAGGACACCCCGCTGTCTGGGGGGACGGGTCTGTGCCCACATCTGGGCAGGGTTGGACGGGGGTCTGGGGTCTGGGCAGGGCTGTGGGGGCAGCACTGGCTGCTGGGGCAGCCGGTCCTCGTGGTGGAGATGGAGGGAGCTGGGGGGACATGGGGGGTGGTGCTGGGCAGTGTGAGACAACAGCCTGTGTGCTTCAAGGTGGGGGCAGGACCCTGTTGGTGGGTGTCTGTGGCTGACCCTGCCCCTCGCCCCCAGGCACCGCCTCCCCGCTGCTGTTAGCCGTGCTGAAGCACCGACCAGCCTCATCTCCCAGACGCCTCACCCAGGCACCAAAGCTGCTGCTGCCCATCCAGCCCCCCCGCAGCGAATCAACCCCCTGACAGCCGGGCAGGACGGGGGTCCTGGCCCCGATCCCACCGCCCCGGGCGCTGAGCAGGCAGCGGCTGCAATAAATGGCGATGGGAAACCAAGCCCCGGCGTGGTCTGAGTGGGGGTCCCTGGGGCAGGATGGCAGAAAGCCCCCTGTGTTTGCTTTTTCAGGAGAAAAATAAGTGCTAAAAAGGCGCTTTGGGGGTGCCCAAATGGTATCCAGTGGTATCCAGGGTCCCCAGAGGGATCACGGGGAGCAAACCAGTGGGCACCAGGGCAGAGCCAGCAGAGGCCCATCCTGCACCCCGGGGTGGGGCTGAGGTGTCCATGGGCTTCAGAAGCACCCCCTGGCACTAACTGGGAGGACGGGGTGAGGGGGGAACCAGGGGGCTGTGCAAGAAGCTGGGCTGGCTGTCGGCAGCCGGAGGAGGGGAGCGCTTTGTTCTGGGTCGGGGGATCCAGAACTGGGGGGACGCAGCAGCTTCGTGCCCCGCCCCAGGGTGCCCACAGCCGCCGTGTCGCAGCGCTTTGCAGTCGCAGGAAAGCACCGGGCAGGTCTAGTTGATGGGCGCTCAGTTTCCCCAGCCAGGCGATGCCGGCGGTGCCAGCCCAGCCACCCAAGGCCCTACAAGAGACAAGGGCTGTTCATACAGCCAAGCAAAAGTGTGGCCCGTGGGCAGGGGAGCTTCCAGCCCTGCCTGCCCTGCCTGCACAGGCAGGAGGAAAGCCCCTGAGCAAACCTCCTGCATCCCAAAACCGGGGATGCTCAGCCCAGCAGAGCTGGCACTCTGCACTCTCCAACTGAAGCGGAGCAGCTGAGACCGGGGAGTGGACCAGACATGTCCCTGATGGAGCCACGTGCCAGGGGGTTCCCACCAGCCCCCCAAGGGCAGTGTGTCACGGAGAGTCCTCGCAGGTTAATTTAAGGGACAACAGAGTCCAAAACAACTTTCATTAAACCGGCGAGGAACAGGGTTTTAGCACTCCAAAGTGACTTAAATAAAGGTTCGGATATCAGCTGAGGAAACTTATTTGAGGGGCAGCAACTGATACAACCAATCAGGCGGTCCACAGCGTGCATACACGGGGCTTCACTCAAAAAAAATGCCGGAGCTGGCCCTGAGTCCCGGAGAAGTACACACTTGCCTCACACGGTGCGGGATTATTTTAAAGAGAGAAAGTACGCGTGCAAATGCGCACGGAAAGTTACTCGTGCATAGGTGCACGGGAGGAAAATACACCCGCGATTCGGCGAGGGTAAATTTATACACGCTCAAATGGAGCGCGGAAAGTTATACGTGCATATGTGCACGGAAAGTATAAATATACTCGCAATCCTGCGAGAAGTTTTACTTACACCCGTGGCGGTGTTAGCATTCAGAACACATAACCACGGGCGTAGTTATATGCGGTGCTTTATTTCAGCGCTGGGGAAACCAGGGGCTCGCACCCAAAGCTGTTTCCGACCACTAATTCAAACTTCACCATTTTATACAATTTGGTTACATACATATTCATTAAAGTTACAACGTGTATATTGCATATTCATTAGGTTACACAATTATTTCACAATATCAGTTGCAACACCTTGGAACTACTCTAAACATGCGCAGTGTCCTCTGGTGATCGTTCAGGGGGTCTTCAGGATGAAGTAAGTAGTCTTCATCACTAGTGTACTTTTCACCTTTTGTCACTGCACATGCGCATTTCATATAAAATTATACAAATTCTTGTATGATAGCAAATGTACCTTCTCAGCACTTTCAAGATAAGATAAGAACTTACTGAGAACTAACAGGTCTAATTTTCAGTTCTCTAAAATATGAGCTCGTATACAACTTGCATAGCTTTTACGATAAGGTAGGAATCCTGGATATGGTCTACAGAATCAGAAACACAGCCCAGCCCACAAAATTCAATTCAACTATAACAGCGGCGAGGCAAGCGGAGTCTCCATCCCAGGGAGGGGGGCTCTCCTGGCGGCAGTGGCTAAGCTCGTACTCCGAGAGACCCCCACACAAAATGGGGCCGGGTCTCGACGAGCGTCCCGTTTTTATCTGATCAGATCTGACTGTAGGCACTCTAGAAGGTTCTCTGCACCCCCCACACTGGCTGTGGGTGCCCCTGAAGCCTAACCCTGGCCGCTGGCGCCCAGCGGCTCGGCACTCCCCTCTCCCAATGTCCCAGGAGCCAGGGTGCTCCGGGCCAAACAAAAGAAGCTGTTAGCCTCAAGTAGCAGAGAAAAGGGGGAGATGTGCCATACTGAAGGAGGGAGGGGGGTTTGCATTCTGCCACATAGTGCTGGGGTGCTGCCTGCCCTGCCAAGCTCTGCCCCTCCACCCAAAGCCCTGCCAGCTCCCCCTCCCCGAGGCTGCCCCCTCCTTGTCCCCTCTCCTCCTTCCCCCCAGCCCCTCAGGGCGTCCCCAGCTGCTGACAGGGTTCCCCAGAGCATTCTGCCCCCATCTCCCCATGGAACTCCCCAAAAGGCAGAGCTTGGGGTCCCCAAGGACCTGTCTCCAAGCCTGGGCTGGCAGCAGCTGCCCAGAGCCAACAGAGAAAGCACAAACCAGCACGTCAGGGCAGGGCTCAGAGCTCCAGCACCCCCGGGACCCCCCAGAGCCAAGACGCCTCTGGCCACCACCTCGCCTGTCCCAGCCCCGCTCTCCTGGCAGCAGAGGGAGCAAGGTCACCCCCGATGGCCTTCAAACAACATGAGCCACAGACTCGCTTCCGATTTTCAAAATCTTGTTTAGACAGATTAAATAAAACTAAAATCAGGTGGCAGTTCATGGCAGATGCAGAAAACCACCTGAAGGGAGGAAATTCAAAGCAAAGGCTGCAAGTTTGGGGTGTTTTTTTCTGTTTGGTCGGGTTTGTTTGCCTCTCTGTGCCCAAGGAACCTGCGTGTTTGGGAGCAGAGGGCATGGAAATCCTGTGCGCAGTGCTGCAAGAGCTGGTGACTTTGCTACAGGGAAATTAAAGGCAATGAGCTCCCCCAGCAGCGCCAGAAACCCTGACCAGGGCAGGTCCAGCCCCTCAGCAGCTCCTCTGAGCGCTTTGCAAAGTTTCATGGCAGCAGCAGTTTAATTGCAGCAGCAAGTCCCTGGGGAAATGTCACCCCACAGGCGTGTGTCCCTGAGCATAGGGGGCTGCCACGCCAGGATCAAAGTGCTGTCCTGTCCTTGTCCCTAAAATGGATGCAGGTCCGCAGCACACTGGCCTGTGCCCTGCAGGGATGTGACATGCACTCAGCCACAGGGCCTGAGGCCACTGGGTTGGGCTCCCATGGCACCATCCCCTGGTGGCACCATCCCCTGGTGGCACCATCCCCTGGTGGCGCCACCAGGACCAGCACAGCGCTCACTCTTGGGTTCCGTGAGGGTGGCCGGGACAGTGAGTTCGCCCACCCAAGGCAGGTCAGAGCTCAGCTGAAGGCAGGAGGTGGGTGACGGCAGTGGGGCTGGAGGGACAGCGGGGCTGGGGGGCATTTGGCAGGGCAGAGCAAGGCCCATGGGGAGGACGTGGCACAGGAGAGGGTGCTGGGAGCTGGGGGTGCTGGGAGCAGCAGGGGGTCCCAGTGAGTGTGGGGGGCACAGGGTGCAGGTGGGATGTGCGGGGCAGGGGGTGCGGTGGGTGCGGGAGGTGCCGGTGGGTGCGGGAGGTACCGCTGGGTGCTGGAGGTGCCGGTGGGTGCAAGAGGTGCCGGTGGGTGCTGGAGGTGCCGGTGGGTGCGGGAGGTGCCGGTAGGTGAGGGAGGTGCCGGTGGGTGCGGGAGGTGCCGGTGGGTGCTGGAGGTGCCGGTGGGTGCGGGAGATGCCGGTGGGTGCGGGAGATGCCGGTGGGTGCGGGAGGTGCCGGTGGGTGCGGGAGGTGCCGGTGGGTGCGGGAGATGCCGGTGGGTGCGGGAGGTGCCGGTGGGTGCGGGAGATGCCGGTGGGTGCTGGAGGTGCCGGTGGGTGCGGGAGGTGCCGGTGGGTGCTGGAGGTGCCGGTGGGTGCGGGAGGTGCCAGTGGGTGCGGGAGGTGCCGGTGGGTGCGGGATATGCTGGTGGGTGCGGGAGGTGCCGGTGGGTGCTGGAGGTGCCGGTGGGTGCTGGAGATGCCGGTGGGTGCTGGAGGTGCCGGTGAGGCACTGCACCACCGCGTTCATGAAGCAGGTGTTCCCGTGGTTCCGTAGCCCCTGTGCGCTCCTGGCCCCGGGCGGGCGCTGGGCAGCCCCCGCCGCCGGTGCCGGTGCCGCTGCGGGGCCGAGGGGCCGGCTGTACGGTTTTGTGCGCGGCCGGCTCCTCCACCGGCCGGGCTGGGGCTGCGAGCGGGGAGAGGGACTGGAGGAGGAGGACGAGGACGAGGAGGACGAGGGAGCGGGAGCGAGGGCTGCCCCGGTGTCCCCAGCATCACCGCGGGTACCCCAGCCTGATGTCCCCAGCATCACCCCAGGGTGTCACAGCATCGCTGTGGGGTGCCCTGATCCTGCCAACTCGGGGTGCTCTTAGCTGGGACAGTGGCACAGTGGCCACCTCTGCACCCACCACACTGAGGTTTTGAGACCTAACAAAGCTCCCTCCACAAAGAGCCACAGAACAAGGGTGGCCACCCCAGCGCTGGCACAGCCCGGAGGCTTTGGCTGCCTCCTGCCCACCCCACACCAGCTGGCGCCATGTGTGGGTGCTCGTTTGGAGTCCGGCAGAGCTTGGCTGGGGAGGGACAGTATCACCTTCCCCCCGCCGCAGGGATCAGCCCCTGAGCCTTCCCTATGTGCCCGGGGGGACACAGGATGGCTGAGGCCACTGGGTCAGCTCCTCCTCCCCACCTGCAGCGCCGCCAGCAGGGGAAACCCACTCTGGTTCTGACAAGCAGTTTTCAACCGGATCAGTCCCATGGTCCAGCTGGATCCGTCCCACAGCACCACGCATGTGGCACCGGCTGTTTCTGCAGCAACTCGCCCTGGACGGCAACCCGGTGGCAACGTGTGGTTCTTCACACAGCTCTGATTGACTCGCAGCCCCAACCAAGTCCAGCCATGTGAGGCTGGGACCCGCCTGTCTGTGCCAACAAGCTGGAGGTGAACCCTGGCCCGGGTTGCTTTGACAGCTGCCAGCACTGCTGAGATAACAGCCCCAGTGCTGCCCTGTGCCCGGGAGCCTGGGCACATCTCGGGCAGAGCTGTCCTTAACCAGGGCCAAGGGGCTGGCAAGGGATGGAGTGGGAAGGAGGTCCCTGTGCCAGGCACGGGTGCCACTGAGTGTCACCTCGCTGCAGGGCAGGGGGTGTTGCAGAGGCCCCATTGCGGCGTGTGGCTCTTCTCTCCCCGGGGAGCTGCAGAGGCTGATGATGATGTTGGGGGGGCTCCCAGGGGATCTGAGCTTGGCTGTGGGTGCTGCGGACTCTCTTCCATCTCTGCATCTGCCTTTCCCCCGGAAGGGACAGCTGTGCCAGGCAGGCTCTGCAGCACCTTCCCTGCCCCACAGACACCCTGGGCATGGGGATGTGCTGCAAGCCTGGCCCTGGATGCAGCTGGAGGTGATGTGGGTTCAGAAGAGATGGGGCAAAATGATGGAGGAAGGGCCAGGTGGTGCTGCTGGATGTCACAATCCCTCCTCCCATGGGGCAGGGTGTTGGTGGCAGGGACACATTGACCTCCCCGGGGATGCCAGGCTGGTGGCCGCCAGAGGAACCTGAGCGGGGCTTAATGCTGGATTGAGTGGAACCAGAAATCCAAAGCAGTTTGTCGATGAAAGCAGGAAAAGCCTAAAGAAAAAGCAAGGGGAGCCGGACAGTGAAAGATGCAGGAGCCAGACTGAGAGATCAGAAACCAGCATTTGTTGGAAGGAGGTTGGTAGAAAGCAAGACCCGATGAACACACGAAAGGGAAATAGTCTAAAATGCGACAGTGAAACAGGCACGTCCCAAAACTCCAAACCTGCCTGAATTAGGAAGTGTTAGATAACGCCAGTGGCTCTGCCGGGTCCCCGGCAATGTGCCACAAAGTGCAGCAGGTAACAGCAGCGAGAGCCTCTGAACGCCCTGCCACGCTGATGCGGGGAAGAAAACCAGCTCCCATCAGCCAAGGACCTAAAACCCTGCTGGGGTTCTTCTTGAGCAGCATCTTTCCAAGCGCCGGGGCGCAGGCAGCGATACCTTTCTGACAGGTACCGCCAGTCCATTCCAATCCAAAGCCTTTGCAGGTTGGAGCGGGCGCCAGGAATGCTCGCTGTGCTGATCTGCCTTTCAACAATATCGTGTGTGCGACCTTCCCCCTTCAAACCGTTCTGAACGCGATGCCTTCCTATTCAGGCTGAATCCAACATCCATCGGCGCTGCAGCATGCTGCAGACTTGGGAGCAAATTTGGGGTGGGGAAAATGAAAACGTCCAATGCAAGCAGGGGGGGAAAATGCTTGCTCGCTATTCTGGAAAATTCCGTGTTGTTATGGCACGAACTGTCCCAGTGCCTCGGGCACCAGACAGCTGGGATGGATATTAAAGACACGGAGAGTTTTGGTTTGATCAGGGAGACACGGTGACAGGACAGTGTTGGAAACGTCTCCTCTGCCTGGGCAAGAGTCTCTGCCCCAGGGAGGCACTTGGGTGTCAGGATAAGCTCAAGAAAAAAGCCTGAGCAGGTCTGAGCTGAGCTGTTCCAGGCCTGGCAGAAATCCATTGTCATGCTGCCAATCACAATAATAATAAAAACAAAGGGAAAACGTGGTCCCCACTGTCTGGGCTTTGCCATCGGACAATGTTTTCTGTATTGGAGCCGCTCCCGTCCCTTGGCACAGGCTGGAACACCCGTGCGGCCGAGGGGAAATGTGCTTTCAGACACCCCGTCCCACTGCCGCGAGTTGTACCCGGGGCTGAGCTGGGGAGAACCGGTGGGGCTGGAAGACTGGGCACAGTCCAGCTCTGCCTGTGCGCTGCCTGTGCGCTGCCCGTGCTCTGCCCGTGTGCTGCCTGTGCTCTGCCTGTGCGCTGCCTGTGCGCTGCCTGTGCTCTGCCTGTGCGCTGCCTGTGTGCTGCCTGCTCCGCTGCCTGAACCGCTGTCTGCACCACTGTCTGCATTGCTGCCTGCACCGCTGCCTGTGCTCTGCCTGTGAGCTGCCCATGCTCTGCCTGTGCGCTGCCTGTGCACTGCCTGTGCGCTGCCTATTGCTCTGCTTGTGCGCTGCCTGTGCTCTGCCTGTGCGCTGCCTGTTCTATGCCTGTGCTCTGCCCGTGCTCTGCCCGTGCTCTGCCTGTGCTCTGCCCGTGCTCTGCCTGTGTGCTGCCTGTGCACTGCCTGTGCGCTGCCTATTGCTCTGCTTGTGCGCTGCCTGTGCTCTGCCTGTGCGCTGCCTGTTCTATGCCTGTGCTCTGCCCGTGCTCTGCCCGTGCTCTGCCTGTGCTCTGCCCGTGCTCTGCCTGTGTGCTGCCTGTGCGCTGCCTGTGAACTGCCTGTGTGCTGCCTGTGCTCCGCATGTGTGCTGCCTGTGCTCTGCCTGTGCTCTGCCTGTGCTCTGCCTGTGTGCTGCCTGTGCTCTGCCTGTGAGCTGCCTGTGCTCTGCCTGTGCACTGCCTGTGCGCTGCCTGTGCGCTGCCTGTGCACTGCCTGTGCGCTGCCTGCACCGCTGCCTGTGCTCTGCCTGTGCTCTGCCTGTGCGCTGCCTGTGCACTGCCTGTGCACTGCCTGTGCTCTGCCTGTGCTCTGCCTGTACACTGCCTATGCTCTGCCTGTGCGCTGCCTGCTCCGCTCTCTGCTCCACTGCCTGTGCGCTGCCTGCACCACTGTCTACACGCCTGTCTGCACCACTGCCTGCACTGCTGTCTGCACTAAACACAGCAGACTGAATTTAAACAACAAGTTATTCATTAAATAAGAGACAGAAGAGTGCAGAGAAGAGAGAGACCATGTGAAAGCAAGAGAGAGCCCACAAATGAGTAGACGTACAAGGCAGATGATGCTGAGACTGGCAGGAAAGGCGGCAGTAACAACGCAAACAACTGCCAAGGTGATTTTCAGAAGTGATGAATCCAAAACAAACAGCAAATTCTTAGCTCCCCTGAAAAAAATTGAGCTAGAAAGGGTATCTAAGGACCTGGTAAATGCATACCAGGGAGTAGAAATATACTGTTTACTCTAAGAGAACAAACGATTTACAACAAACTGAGTGGTAAGAAAAGAGCATTTCCAGGGCCGGCCGGGGAAGCAGCAGCCCAGCAGCTCTGGCACCGGCTGTCAGCCCGAGCTGGGCTATTTCCAGATGAGGACGGCACCGTCCGCGCTCACGCTCACGATGTACTTGTTCGCGGGGCAGATCTTGAGGCGGGTGATGTTGCCGCTGTGGCCCACTCCCGCGTGAGTCACCGTGCCCTCCTTATAGTCCCACAGCTTCACCAGATGGTCGTCACCACCTGCGTCAGGCACAGAGGAAGAACAAACGATTACAACGACAGGACAAGGGGTAATGGGATCAAGCTGGAACACAAGAGGTTCCACTTAAATTTGAGAAAAAACTTCTTCTCAGTGAGGGTGACAGGTGACAGAGCACTGAACAGGCTACCCAGGGGGGTGTGGAGTCTCCTTCTCTGCAGACATTCAAAACCCGCCTGGACATGTTCCTGTGCGACCTCATCTGGGCGTTCCTGCTCCAGCAGGGGGATTGGACTGAATGATCTTCTGAGGTCCCTTCCAATCCCAAACATACTGTGATACTGTGATACACCGAGTTCTGCTGCTTTTTGTTCCCCGCTCCCAGGCAGGGGAACGCTTCGGTGTTCCTAGGAAGAGCAGGATATGTTTTCTTGGGCATTATGGCAAAAACTGCTTCTGTTCTGCTGGGGTCAGTGTCCAGTGAAGGGCTCAGGACCTTCACCAGCAGATCCCAGTGAGCTACAGCAGCATCTTCCCAGTCTGAACTACAGCCTGAACCACAGTATTTTTCTTCGGTGATTCATGTTCTTTTCCCCTTTAGCTGACCCCTTTTTTCAGCTTTTTCGCACTGTACTGAGATCCTTGGTTCACTGCCTTGCTTTTCCTGGTCTTAATACGACCTCCTTTCTCCAGCTCCAACCACGCACTCACCTGTGACAAAGGACGCCCCGTCCGATGTGATGTCCAGCCCGTTGATGGAACTCGACAGAGAGCCTTGCACTTCTCTGATTGCGGAACCATCGAGCACTTCCCAGTACACAATCTAGAGAGCAGAGCAGAGCGGGGCGCTCAGCTGGCCGTGAGCAGCACACGGGTTTCAGCACCTCCCTGGGACACAACCTTCTGTGCAGGGACAGGAGTTTCACCCCAGAACCAGCGCCAGACCGTGTGTTGTGCACTGCAGAGTTCCTGCAGCTTTGCTCACCTTTCTGTCTGTTCCACTGGTGATTATCTGGTACTCTCCAGGATGGTAACACACGCATTTGAACAATGTGTTGTCTAGGATCATTTGTTTTCTCACGTAACGCCTGCAAAACACCCCAACATGAGACAGAGCAACAGCGTCAAAACCCAAACTTTGCCTGCCTGGAATGTCTCTGCCTGTGCTTTACATCAGATCTCTCTCCTTGGATATTCTCAGGCACTGCTCTGAGTTCAGGGTTCCATGAAGCCCGTTAGGCTATCAGTTCTGTTTCCATCACAGCTGCCCTGTAGGACTCTTGATCTGCTGTCGTACAAAATGAAATGTTTAAACCCAGAATGCTTTCCAGGTGCTGTTCCCTATGCCAAGGTGTCCTTGGCCTTACCCCAGTGCAGAAAGTCTGCAGATCCGCAAGAGCTCGACACGAGTCACAAAGTTCTGGAAAACAGAGCTAGTGGGAAACTTGGGAACTCACCCGCTCCACCTTGGCCAAGCAGGATCCCGCACAGGAAAACAACCGCAGACAAAGGTTTGTCTGAACTTTTCTGAAAAGCTTCTCGAATTGGAGGTTCTACATTCCCTGACCTGGTTGTTCTTTCTAGAAGTTTTTATCTCTTAATGCTCTTTTTCCCCTCCTCCTCGCTATGTGGTGTCCCAAACCGGGCACAGTGACCCTACAGATATTACCAGCACTCCAAGTGCCTTCGCAATACTAATCTGTCGCCTTACACAAGATCCCAGATGACGCACGTTCCGTCCAGGCTGGCTGTGACACCCTCTTTGTCGTTCTTATTAATCTTGATGCAGGACACGGCACCTCTGTGCTCCTTCAGAACTTCCCTCAGCTTCTGGGTTTTCTCACCAGTATTCCAGATCCTCACCTGAAAATCAGCAACACACATCTGCTCTGGTACCAGCTGGTCCTGCCGGAGCTCAGGAGGAGCTTTCCTGAACTCTGCCTTTCTCTGCCAACACGTACAGCAGCTCAGTCCCAACCGTCTCCTTTGGCCTGTGGGTTATTGGTGCAGCTGACCTGTGAAGCTCAACTGAGTTCTCCACAGTGTAATCCACTTGCTTCAGGAATTCGTGGCCATCAACCCCAGACCTTGGTTTTGCCAAGTGCCCGCTCTCCCATGCTTCATTTTACACAGCTCTTGATCAGGAAAAACCACCCAGTCCACGATCTATTGCCAGTGGTGCTTTAAAGATCAAAGCACAAAGCTGCTGCAATGGAATAGAAAGGAGCTACCCGCTATTTGTCCTACAGAGAATGCCAGGAAGGAAATACAAAACAGCTCTTTAAAGCTTCGATGTGAAACACGTGCCTGAAAGCACCTCTTTTCCCTGTGCTGGTAACAGCAAAAATCTTTCTGCTTTGAGGCCTTGATCCTTCACACCTTGCACGTCCTGTCCCACTAGTGCCAAACATTGCAATGTCTGTTCACCTCGACATTCCACTAAGGCCAAATCCCAGTGAAAATTTAGACATTTAGACACGGGCATCAAAGGCAGAGAAGAGCTGACCTTCCACACTTTCGAGGCTGATGCCGAGTTCCTGAAGGGATCTGGATGTCCAGTTGCCACTTGCTCAAAGTGGCCCTTTTTATAAATAAGTTCCCACATAAGGCCCACGCTGTTAGATCACCAGCATACCCGTGAAAACCACTGTACTGCAGATGAGCCCGCAGAGCTACGGTCCCAAACACACTGTTGAAATTTAATTGCTTTTGGATTCTGGCTGTGGACAAAGTGGTTTGGGAACCATGGGGAGGCTGCACGGCTGCTCTAGGACTGCAGGAGTCCCTGTGTCAGCAACTTGCACATGGCGATGGACGGCGGCTTTATGCAAATGTGCTCTACATACATCACAGGTGAAGCTGCTGCACACCACAAGGTTGATATTTTAGAATTAGGTAATTTAAATAAGACTGAACCGCATTCTGGATTGCCGGAATTCACTGATCCAAAGCAAGGTCTCCAGCCCTTGCCTTCTACCCTCACCGCAACTGCAGCACCAGGACAGTGGGGCTGCCAGCAAAGTCCATCGGACCAGCTGCAAGCAAAGAGGCCTTTGGGTATCGCCATGAACTCCATTTAAACGCTTTCCCAATTTAATCTTCTCTTTGTTTTAACATACTGATGTTTATTAAGTTGAGCAACCACGGCTCTGGACTGACCATTACCTGAAACGATGACCATGCCGTCCCTCGTCACCTCGACCGCGTGGCAGGTGACGTTGGGGACGGTGATTCGCAGCCGCTCCAGACGTTCCGGCGTGTACCACACTCGAATGTCGTTTGTGGAGCAGGTAACGAACAAGTCCGAATGTCCCCTGGAGAGTTCAGAGAGGAGAGGTAACGAGGAGGGGCACACAGAAACGCTCCTTGCTTTGTCACAGCTCAAATCGTCCTCCAAAGCTCGGCTTTGCTAACCTGCAGCTGGGATCTGCCCCACAGGGATCCCCATGGCTAAGACAAAGGCCTTTTTTGGAGGATCACCTTTCTCACATGAAATTCCCCTGGTTTGGGTTCTCTTCAAAGATTCTTTTTAAGGAACAGTTAAAGTTAAACTAAAAGAACTCTTTCTGCTGAAGCTGTGACGTTTATTCCCCATATTCAATCTCTAAACAACTTCATGTGTTATATAGAATAGACACAAAAGTGGGTGTAAAAGTGCTGACTGCTCAGATTTAACATCAGCGACTAAAAGCAGCCTCACATTGTAAAGATGTCATTTTTTATCTTGCTTACTGGATGATTCCCATTCAACAGCGCTGAAGGCAATAGAATGATGGCAAAGTCTGTTCATAATATACTTGTTATAAATGTTGGAATAAAACAAGACCTGCAGCATTTCAAAAGCCATGGGACACAGTGCTTTGAAAGAAGCTCTAAGCCACACGTCCTAGGGATGCAACAGAAAGTGACATCTAGAAAGGTACCGCGAGCTTTTGTTCAACAGCACCATCAATGCCCAGAAAGATGAACCAGGACAGAGAAAACCGGCACAACAAAAGTGTGGCCTCTTTCAAGCCCAGCTTGCACGGGTGCTTTATCAACCAGGATAATATCAGCAAGTGAAGGATTCTGAAATAAGCCAGTGCAGGGAAATTAAGCCCATATTTCCCCATCAGCAATAGGCTTTGTTCAAGAGCAGGCAACAGATAAGAATTTCAAACATCTACACAAGGATGTAGTCCTGTAGTCCTTACAGTCAGCACTAATGGCTGTGACACAGGCGTGTCAATCAGCGGTATCAGCAGCAGATCACCCTAAAGCTCCACCTGATTTTCTCATTAAATGAGAAGATGTGGGTTTGAGGCTGGCGGCAGGCAGGGAGGAGCGCTTCCTGCACCCTGCACTCACTGCACCTCGGTGACATCTGATCCTTTGTGCTGGGCCAAGAAGCGAAGCAATAAAAATACGCCAAAAATGTTCATTTGGATCAAAATCCCATTTTCCATCTGGAGAGATGATCCATTGTGGGTTTAAAAAAACAAAATAAAGAGTCACGATGCTACTACCCAGGAAGGGAACATTTGCTGTGCGTTCACAAGACAAATGCAGAGCGACCCTGGGACAAAAGGGGGAGGCTGCCATCCCTGCTGGTGCCCAAACATCAATAATTCAGGTCTTTTTACTTATCATCCTTTCTGCAGATCAGTGATTTTTCCAGTGCTCCAACTGAACTGCTGCCTTCTGCTCTGAAGCAGCTGCTCACCGTCACCCCGGTGTTTTTTGGGCAGGTGACAGCATCGCCCGTATCAATCATCCCAACAGATGGTACCAGGCTCTGGGTTCCTGTGGTAAAAGCTGCGCACACAGGCACCCTGACCTCAGCGGCAGCTCCTCAAGCTTCTGCACCAGCCAAATACAGCCCAGCCGTTATACTCACTCAGGAAAAACAATGTCGTTGACGGCTCCGGTGTGACAGACGGCGACCAGCTCCTCTTTAAATGTAGCGTAGGCACTGCGGTGCATCTGGCCTTTATTTGTCCCTATAAAGAACTGGTCGTCCCGACCTCTACACGTCAGGGAAGTGACAGCACCTTCAACTCGCATTCTCCTGTGCAAAGAAAGCAAAGGTTTGGCCCGACATTGACCTCGAGGAACTTTCATTTTCCAGCTTCTTGAGAATTCGACTTTCGCTGTTTCCCCAAAAAGCTCCGCACTAGGTTGTGATATCAAGATGCAAGAGCATGGGCAGGACTAACATTCCATTCCCAGTCACGTTTACTATTTCCCATGATCTTGCCCGTCCCACCTGCTGCTCTGCCAGGGCTGGCACAGGCAGCGCTTTGGAGACTTGATTATCTGCACCAGGGCCGAAGGTAACAACAGCTTTGTTGATATTCTTGCTCAAGTGCACTTCAATATCCCACTTTCAAGGATATTTCCAGACAGTTTAGACCTTCTGGGAAGAGTTTCAGTCGTACAAAGCTAAGCTTGCAGAACTGTACACTTGAAGGGGATATTCAAGCAATACCAAATGAGTAGGCGTGAGCCCAATTTTCAAATCACGTATGGGGAAATGACGCCTGCAGCTTTCTATCTGGTATGCAGAAAAAAGCCTTGCAAATACTCCAGCACTTCCAGACACGTGCCTATAAAATTAGCAGAGCCCTGCTTTACAATCCCATGACCCCCAACAAACCCTTTTGGAGATGGCAACTACTACTCTTTCTCACCCGGCGTAAATAAGCATCATTCTATTGACTTCAACAAATCTGTCTGGCTTGGCATCAATTTAGGATCTGACTCCTACTGCTCCAAAAGAAACAACAGTCATTTACAAGGAAGGATCAGAGGGCACTTCCCTGCAAACGCACGCAGTAATTTTCAGTTTGCTCCAACCTCATGACGCTGGAACCAGACCGTGTATTGTGTCTGCAGGACTGAAAAACTGAGACTGACTTGGATTATGCCTTTCCATAGAAATGATTGGTTCTCATACCGTGACCCTTTTGGAGGAATTGTCACCTCTCCCCTCCTGATTCTTCCATCTACAAACTCACTTCTTTACTTGGAAGTCTGAGCCTGTACAGAGAGCTACAGTCCCTTCCCCGGTGCCGACTATTAAACCTCCTGTCTTCGGCAAAAGCAAAGCTGTGACTCCCTAGGAGAAAACAGGATTAAAACGCAATCGGATGGGAGCAGAGGCTCCTTGCTGCTGCAGCCACGCTGAACAGCACAACGGAGTCTCTACCGGGCTCTTGACGGCGGTGCTTATCTCACTCCAATATGGCTTTGTCAGTATTTTGTCACTGAGCTGGGCTAAAGAGTGGCTCTCTAGAGGGAGAAGGGAGAAAAGAGTTATTAATTGCAGGTCTATATGAACTAATACAGTACGAGGAGCGAGCAAACAGCATTATCTTGGATTCTTCAGAGCAGCTGGGACCACATACAGAGCCTGACCTCATCGCAGCAAGCGATACCCACATCGTGGACCGGCACTCGCGCTTTTCCTTCCGCGTGTCCTTCATCCAACAGCCACGAAAACAACAGAGGATACAACTCAGCTTAAATGGTCTTTCCTACAGCTCTTTTTAGGATGATCCTCTGCGTCTCAGGCCTCTCTCTCTGCCTGAAAGATGCAATCCCTTCTCCCACCTATTAGTAATCAAATACGTTTGTCACAGGAAAGCTTTGGAAACGAGTCAGCCCATGGTCAACACGGGTTTCTGCTGTTACTGAGCAGAGCAGATCAACGGGAGGCCAGCCACTGGAAAAGGAGAAATGCTGTTCGGTGGATAAAGTACCAGGCTACAGGAAAAAAATGCATGACAACAAAATCAACAAAAAACACCCAAACAAATGAAAACAGTCCTCAGCCTTCCACAAAATACAAGTGTAAGAAGAGTCAGATCTGCTTCAGTTCTGCCACCTGTGAAGTAATATTACTGTTCCATGGACAACAGATTAATTCTTGAAAATCACCAAGAGACTCCAAGATAGGCTGCCAGAGCAGTGAAATGACTTCTGTGGGGTTAAATCACAGTATCACAGTATCACAGTATCACAGTATGTTTGGGATTGGAAGGGACCTCAGAAGATCATCCAGTCCAATCCTCCTGCTGGAGCAGGAACGCCCAGGTGAGGTCGCACAGGGACATGTCCAGGCGGGTTTTGAATGTCTGCAGAGAAGGAGACTCCACACCCCCCTGGGCAGCCTGGTCCAGTGCTCTGTCACCCTCACCGAGAAGAAGTTTCTTCTCAAATTTAAATGGAACCTCTTGTTTTCCAGCTTGGTCCCATTACCCCTTGTCCTGTCATCGTTTGCCACCGAGAAGAGCCTGGCTCCATCCTCACGGCACTCACCTTTTATATATTTATAGACATTAATAAGGTCCCCCCTTAGCCTCCTCTTCTCCAAACTAGAGAGACCCAGCTCCCTCAGCCTTTCTTCATAAGGGAGGTGGCTCCACTCCCTTCATCATCTTTGTTGCCCTACGCTGGACTCTCCTGATATTCTAACTTGGGAAAATATCCCTACGAGCTTGGGCGAACTTCTGCATGAGTGAAATGGAAAGGACAAAACCATGAAATAAAGGAGCTTTATGCCACCAAACTGGAACTGAAAACGAACTTCCCGTCCCAGAGGCGCCTGCAGAACCTGTGGCCGGCGGCTGTTCCGCCCAGACAGACCCGCAGGGACGGGCACGAGCTGTTGGACTGACACCGTAAGTCACAGTCCAGACTCCAGCAGCATTTGCCGCTCCCAGGTTCATAAGCACCATTGCCAGCCCTTGGGATCCCACCAGCAGGTTTGCAATGTTCAGATTGTTTCTCCTTTAAGCCCGAGCCATTATGGGAAAACAACAATTTCTGTTTGGTGGTGGCTCTTCGGGGAAAAACAATGCCCAGCTCCAGCATTTAGTGTTGTGAAAGCACCAAGAAGTCAATTCTCAAAGAGCAACCAAGAGGCGACTCAGAGTAATTCTGTATTTATTCCCCAGGAAGAAACCCCTGTCGTGGGCTTGACTTGTGACTGGGGAACACACACAGATGTCGCTGCTTTAGGATTCAAAGTCTGACATCTGAGCAGCACCCCCAGCCTTCCTGTGCTTCTCAAGCATTAATCTGGCCTAAGCCCGGGAAATGTTCAGCATTTAACACCTTCAGAGGGTTTAGAAAAACCAAAGCCACAAAGTGTTGGTTTTGTTCGCGGAAAGGACTGAAGGTCTAAGGAAGGAGGGAGAAGAAGTGAAGAAAGAAGAGAAAACAAAATGGACATCTGAGCTGTTTAGACCCAGAAAGGACACGGAAAAAGCCACAGGCAAGGTCTGATGAATCTGGGAAAATTACTTTGCTTCGATTATCCACGCAAATAGAAGCAATCGGTTGTTTTTAAAGGCTTGCTTATACGTTTTAAAGGAAAAAACCCCAAATCACCATAAGTGTTACTGTGCATTCCAGCGCTGGCAATGCAGGCAGCCTCAAACCTACCTACGCATCGGCTTAAAGACGATTTAACTTGAGGATCAAATAACCATGGGCTGCAGAAAAGAACCTGACACATACTCTCCCGCTCTGTGATTCACCAGCACTGAGTTCCCCGTTCGCCGGCTCCAGCAGCAGCACATCCGCAGTCTCCTGATGGGTGACAAACACGACCTGCGGAGAGGATCTTCTGCCACATTCTCACAGCGGCAGCGGCGCCGGGTTCCGTGCAAATATTCTCAGCAAACGCACAAGAACAAAGGGATTCTTTTGCATTAGAAAGACGATCCACAAGCAGAGCGGTTTCTGAGCAATGCTTCTGGAAACTTCCTCTGAGGCGCTGGCAGCGTTTGGCGAGTCCCCTGTTATCACGGGCCCATCACCTGGCTGCTGAGCTCCTGGTCTGCGGTTTTGCCTGTAAAATCTTCCACCTCAGACGCCCTTTGGGTTCAGCGTTATGGCAGGTGGCAGCATTACAAATGCAACCTATGACTACGGAGTTTATCTGATTACAGCTGCCAGTGCTCTTGTAGGTGAAATGCAGAGTCTAACGTAGGAGGTTAAAAATATCTCCATTCATTATTGACTGCTCACCCAAAGAAACCCGCGCTTTCAAGTACGACTATAAATAAAAGCACCATCAGAACTGCAGCCTGCCCGGTCCCTTCCTGCAGGGATTCCTGCTCTTTGTCCCACTCGGATCTCTTGCAAAGTTCTTGAGCGCTCTGTGAACTCTTCCAGCGCATCTCCTGTCAATATTTATTTCTTTTTACAATGCAAATCACTCCAACTACTTCTGAAAATGCGTTTGCAGTTGTACATCCCTCTTCACATTCCAACGGGTGCCTTACAGCTCCTCAGGCCCGCGGCAGGGAGCAAAATTAATGCTGCTGTTTATTCCAGTCTTTATACACCTTAGAGACAGGCACTTAAACTTCATTCCAGGTAGATGGAAAACAAGTTGCTTCATCATAACAAACTATTTTGCCACTCCTCTTCAAAACAGAAACCAAGAAATCTTCAGATCGTGTCTATACAATAAACACGTTCTTATGTATCTAAAGGCAAAGTTCCTTTAAGGGTGCCCCACCTTGTTTTCAATAGAATCGCCTCCTCACCCCGCAGTATCTAAACCCTTTACAGATGTGCTCGGCGTGGGGTGGCTGTGGACTCCAGGTTTGCAGTTTCATGCTTTGCCACCCGATCGTAATTCCCCGGTGCAACTGGTGAACATGGTTTGCAGAGGTTTGTTCTCAAACACAGACAGAATTGCAATGCGTGGCTCCAGAGGGGAGAAGTTTTGGTACAAGTGCTAATGCAAGGTACATTTTCAAGAAAGACACACAAGATGTTTTGGTTAGCAACGGGATGGACTAAATTGTGTGGAAACAAGGATGCAAATAGTTTTGTTTTGATAAATGCTGTGGTTTTGACTCAAAAAAACATCTGCAAAATACCTCTTTCGGCACTGGAGGTGAGGCTACAACTGGAAATTTCTGCCATAAAACACGAGATCCTACGTGTGTCCAGCGAGCACTTGTTGACAGTCTAGTGACAAGGTATGATTTGTGTGCAGAGATGTGCAGGGGGTGGGCGGAAAGGGAATCACAGCACGGAGCTGGGAAAGAGAGCTGGAAAGTATGAGAGGGGATCTGTGGCCGAGGCACTGACAGTAACTGCAGAGAAAAACGTCCCAGCACCTTCCCAGTGACGGCAGCAACACGGGTTTGCCCTGGTGAATTCCCCTCCTCGGGCACAAGGGAAGCGCATTGGGAAGAGCGAGGGAGAGAGCAAGAGGAGAAGGGGTGACGGGGCTGAGCGCGTCTGACCGAAAAGCCTGTGAACAGGAACGCCTGTTTGAAGCGGGAGGGGAAAGGAGGAGTCTGGGAGGACTCCTCGCTATTTCCATCCAATGTGAATGTCTCCTTTTCTCTCCCGGCTCCCCCAACGACCAGTGCCACATCCTAAGAAGCTGCCACCACATCACAGTAACAAACCCAAGCTGAAGCCAGATTAGCGCCTACCAGCTCAGGGCTCGTCCACAAGGCTGGCAGGCGGCTGTGATGAGACCCACTTCTGGATCTTCCCTTCTCCTCAACACCTTGTCAGCCTCTTGCACAGTCAAGGGGCCTGTTTTCCCTCAGCTTTTCACTCTCATAAGCCGTGTCAGCTGAAGCTCATGATGCTCCAAAGGTCTCTGCCACAAACTGCCGTTCCTATGGATCTGCCTTACGATAAAACCCCTCACAGTACGGACTGGACTGTGGTCTGGCTTTGAGCCTTGGCTTTTTCTTTTGGACCCCCAAACGGCACAGCATCCTGCTCGTGACCCTGCCTGACGGCTTCTTTAGCAGTGCTCTCAGAAGTGTATTTTTGGTGAAGTTTTGTTTCAAGTGCATTTGGCACCTTTCCCTCAGCCCTGAGGACACGGGAGTTCAGGCCCTCGGGTGGCTTCAACCAGGGGCTCTGGGCGAGGTGCACGTGCTGCGAGATGGAGAAGGACTCAAAGCACGCAGGCATTGGAAGGGGAGGTGACAGTCACCAAGACCTTGGCCTAAGAGACAGCACAGAGCAGCCACGGGTCCTGCGTGGACGCAAAGCCCTGCAGGGGGGCAGCCGGACAAGGGGCTCAACCGCGGCCAGTGCGGGTGTCCCCACACGGGGACACACCTGCAGCGAACTTACCATTGCCAGCAGGAGAACCAAACACATCCATTCCTGTCCTTTAAGATGGACACAGAAAAAAACTACTTGCATTCCTACAATATAAGTGGGAAAAACAAGTAATAACTTCTCCACCCTTCTGGAACAGAGAAACATTGAACGGTATTTCAAAGGATTCAGTGGGTCCAAGTTATCCCGGAGACATGGGCCTGCATTTGTAACGCAATAAATATTTCATCTGGAACGGGCACGTACATGGTTTGGATGCACCTGTCCAAGCAAAGTTCAGGAGGTTGAGAGAAACAAGCCCAGAGGAGCGTTTTCTTTGGGGCTGACTGCTGAACTGCTCTTACAGCCCCTGTGGGGCTTGTGCTGCTCTCAGAGCAGATCTGCTGCCCCGCAGGACAGCGGCCCCGCGGCATCCCCACCAGCACAGCCGGCCCTCCCGCGGCAGCGCTGCCCCTGCTGCTCACTGCTGGGCGTGCTGCTAACGCAGTCGCAAAACACATCCCAGCTTAGGCAAGGTATAGACCGAGACGCTACAAGAAGCCTTTTATAGCACCAAATAACCAGAAATCAACAACAAGTGTTCTAGCTGGTGCCGATTGTTTTATCATTACAGCTGTCTGCATGCAGAATCCTTGTACGACCACAGGTCAGAAGCTCCTTATTCAGGAGATAACTCTTGCTTGAGGATGCTCAGACCCACGAGTCCCAATTAGAGACAAAAAAAAGCTAAGTTAAAAAAACCCTTGGGGTTATGAAGTCAAGAACTCAGAAGTTAAAAAGCAATAGAATCAATGTACCCTGTGCAACCTTGTTTTGTCCAAATTGTGCATACGCATTACAATAAACTCTTGAATTACGTTATTTATACTGCCTTTTTCAGTAAGATCTCTGCCTCATCAGTGGCAGAATCAGAACAGCAAAAAGACGAAGGGAAGTGGGGGAATGGGATGGGGAACAAACACAAAAAGAAAAGTTCAGTCCAGACAATTGAACACATTTGTGAGATCTGACTATAGGACCTTACAGCAGTAAGTGCGGGAAAGCCTCTCAAATAAGCGCTTCCACCAGCCTTCCCAGGAACGTCCTCTGTCTCACTCCAGCTCGTATCTTCTTAAAAGAAGCAAAAAAGTCAGGAACTACTCCATTTTTATTACTGCTTTTCACTTTCTATGACGTTTACCAGATTAATTGTACAAGAGTTTGTGGGATGACACACGAGATTCAAGTAAAACCCAAATTCTGAGCCAAATGAAGCTCAACGAAGGCGGGACAATGGGCTCAGCCTTCAGCATCAAGAGCGAGACACAAGGAACTGACAGCGCAGGAAAAGCGTTAGTCTGAGAATCCGCTTTGTGATGGTTCTCCCGCAGGTTGCTCTACTTTCAGTCACTAACAAAGAGCAGGACAAGGACAGAATTGGAGTCACAGAGCTGCTACTCACCATGCTAAACTTCTTCTTCTGGGGCCCACAGGCAGTCACCACCTTGCTGCTTGTGTTCACTTTCAGGACATCTCCACTCGTCGTGCCAAGATAAAAATCGTCATCATCATCTGTCATCTATAAGAAAGCATAAAGAAAAAGAGATCACGGTCTGGATACTGAGACCCGTGTCCCACGCCCGACACTGGGCTGCATCAACAGCTTTAGTTCAGTGGATTGCCAAGAGTTCACCTGGGGGAACCCAGCCAATGTTTCTGTTCCATCACATGCACAGATCCAGAACACTGCTGAACGCCAGACACTTTCTAACCAAATCTAGATCATATTTTGAAGCATAAAAATAGGGGTGCCGGAGCCCGTGACCGTAATACGTGCTGCTTCTCTTGAGGAGCATCCAGAACACTCTTTCCCAGAGGCCGTGGGAGATCATCTGCCATGGCCAATGCTGAGGAACTTCACTGCCGTCATGCGCTTGGGACCAAAATTTCCAGCATTATTAGAGAAACTCGTGGTTTTTCTCTAGTCTGTACAGAGTTTCTTAGTTTAGCAAAGTCATCTTGGCTGAAACGTACCTGAACACACACGGTGATTCTTCTCAGTTGCCCCGCGTAGCATTCAGATGGATGGATTTTTTTAGTTGCTGTATCGAGTTCCCACACTCGAATGGTGAAACTATAAGAACAAATAGAGTGGGATCAAATCCACAGATGCAGAAACCTCCAAGTTTTTTCAGTACTACAAGAAGTAAAAAGCCTTCACAAGGCTCCATTATTCTGATCTTTTAATACGGAGAAAAAGAACAATATCAGAGAAGTCTCTTATGGAAACTTTTTCCGGGTAAATCAAAAATCTTAAGGCTTCAGCAAAAACATATGTGAGGACACTTTCAATTCTTTTCTAGTGCAATTTAATTGACGATGTCAGAGATGATGTAATATCTTTAAGCAGAGTCACCCTTACATTTAATAGAGTGCTAAAATTGCAGAGACGAGCACTCATAAGTGCGAGTGCAGCCAAGAGCATCCAAAGCCGTCCCTGATGTACAGGGAGGTGCAGGCCCTCAACACGTTTAAACGTCAGCCTGGATATATGGGCGCTGCCGCAAATCCTTGCAAAACGCGACATTTTGTACAACTTTTGTTACAAGCCAGTGACCAACTGTACATCACATCTGGTGAGGACAGGAGATCATCCAACGACCGGCAAGACATCATTGTTTCGACATTAATTAGCCATTGTTCAGGGGCACTCATTGACTGCTTTTCTTGTGTGAACACTGGCAACTAAATATTTTAAACACTGCACGGGGAATGCTGAGTACAAAATCCTGCTATCAGGAGCAGAAATGACGCACGTGGGCCCCTGTGTGCTGCTCTGAAAACATATTGTTACATGGAGAACAAGCAGAAATGCCTTAAAGCTACAACCTGACGGGTATTCATGAGTCCATTCAGAGTAAAAAGAAACAACACAAGCACACAGTTGCTTAAGTTTCCTTGTAGTTAAATAAAGACTCTTTGTAAAAGGAAATAGGGCCAGGGGTTCTCTCGCTCTGCTCGTTCCTCTCAACAAACCCTTACTTTCCAGCAGTGACAAACATCTCGTCCCTGCAGCTGGAGCACATGACGACGTTGGCATTGCCGGCGCTGCGCGGCGAGGCCGGGCTCCCGCACACAACCTCTCTCTTACTGACGTCCCACACCATCACCCTGCAGGAGAAGAAAGCCTTGAAACAGCTTCGCTTTTTGACATTGCTTGGAAGTCAATTACTAAAAAACAAAAGCAAGACAAAGCCTATTGTCCTGCAGTCTGTTCCTACCAGGACACACAACAGAAGTAACTTTGTAGAGATTCTACCCAAGAAAAAACTTGTCACCAAAGTGTGGAATTGCAGTTTACATCCCCTGCTCCTGAAGCAAGGCTACGTGGATTTATCAGATTCCTTCTGCGGAGCACGACTCAAATCATACAGAATCACAGAACAGCTTGGGTTGGAGGGACCTTCCCAGCTCCCCAGTGCCCCCTGCCATGAGCAGGGACATCTTCAGCAGCTCAGGGTGCTAAGAGCCCCGTCCAGCCTGGCCTGGGATGTCTCCAGGGATGGTTCAGCCACCACCTCTCTGGCCAACCCGGGACAGGCTCTCACCACCCTCCCTGGAAAAACGTCTCAGGCCGCCCATAGAATCTGATTCTTGTCAAAAATCTTGTGCCAAGAAGCGGAAATCCTTACCTGCCGTCGTCCTGGCCTCCCAGGGACACAAGATAAATGCCTCTGGGCGAGAACGAGAGTCCCTCGACTTTGCCCTTGTGCAGCGAGAGCCGAGCAAGTAACTCCTGCTTTGGGAAATCCCAGAGGATGATGTCTGCCTGCGGGGCAAAGCAGAAGGGGGGGATGGCAGAGCATGAGATGTAACTCGCAGGATCAGGGAGAACAACGTTCTCTGGCAGGAAAGTTGTTAGAAGGAGCCCAGCCCAAGCTTCTCTGCAGCCCTGGGCACCCCTGACACAAAGAGGCTTCAGACTGGGTGCTGTAAGAAGCATTATTCCAGCTGAGCACTTGAGTAGCTCTGCTTCATTTCAGCACCTAAATTTACCCTGAGACACTGAGTATTTGGCTTAGGTTTTAAAATACTGAAAGCACTAAAACCTGATCCCTTCCAAGTGTCTTGAGGTCTTTCAAATAGGCAAAAATAAAACGAAAAGAACTTCAGAGGTCTGAAAATGCAGGTAGGTACCTGTCAAGGGCTTTTCAAAGTCCTAAGCAGCTCTGGAACTCAGGTCTCACTTGAAATAAACCAGCATTTATTAATTAATGTCTAATGAGATTTTGGCTGCCACACGCCCACAATACTTTGGATAAAAAGGACTGGAACTAAAAATCCCTCAATCCTAGGGAGACTGCTTAATGTTTTACAAAAACATAAAGGCACATCCAGCAATGGAGTAACTACAATTTCCCATTCCCTTCAACATCTTCCCATTGCAGATATTTATTTTCCAACAAAAGAAAAAATAAACGAAAGGTGTTCCCACCACTGGCAAGCCAACTCCAATTTCTCTGGTCAATACTAAGCGGTTAAAATCAGAGCATTACCCACCTTGAATCCAATGCAGGTGACTTGTCCTGAAGCGACGTCCATCCCATCCCTGGACACGACAACGCAGGACACGTTATTGGCGTGGCCATGCAAGAAACTCTGTTTCTTAGTGTCCAGGTGCTGAATCACCACCGTACAGCCCAGGGGGTACAGGATGTGCTCCCTGTCGGAGTGGCAGATGAGGCCACAGGGAACATGTCCTGCAAGAGAAACGGGTGAAAGATCCGCTGGCTGCCAACAGTTCAGGGGCTGCAGAAACCACTGGCTCCCCACGGTTTACCTCACAAGGCAAGGGGAGGGGAAGGAAAAGAACCTTCCAGTTCTCCCCAGAGCTGTTCAGCAGAACAACCCCGTGTCGAACAGCACGGTCACCCTTGTAATAAGTGATGGCCAAAATTGTTAATGTTGAACAAATCGAGTAGGATTCAATTATATTATGCATATTGTTGTAAGCAGTAACTGCGCTTGTGCAAGTTTGATTATGTTTTGTAGAACCTTGTAGTAGTAGTTAAGCCAATGCCTGGATTGCCTGGATGGTGCCATAAATAACAGGACTCCCGGATGGTGCCACAGATAACAGGACTCCCGGATGGTGCCACGGATAACAGGACTCCCAGATGGTGCCACAGATAACAGAGCGCCCGGATGTTGCAACAGATAGCAAAGTTCCAGAGACGGAAGTTCCCAGTGTGCGAACAAGTGCATAACATATATAAGCACACACGAAAAGTTGAGTTGTGTGCCTGTTGGCGGAACTGAGCTTCCCCCGGTCACCCAGCGCTGTTTTGCCTAATTACCGCTTGCTAAATAAAATCGATTGATTGGCTCAAAATCGATTTATTGGCTCTTATTTATAACAAATTTTGGTGCCGTGACTCGGGTTAAGGATCTCTGGGAGGGACTCCTAAACTTCAGGGAGGCGCCCCGTCCCGTTTTCAGACGGCCCTGGAGTGGACGGAGGATCGCCCTGAAACCTTAACCTCCGAACCCTAAATTTAGGTAATTAGGCAAAAGAATTGAACCCCGTAAACCTTTGTGCACGAAGAACCGGACGAAGACCCCGGGGAGGGTAAGTATAGAAAGCAATTCTGTTTGGTTGGGGTGGGTATCCTGGAGTGTGCATGAACGAGACGCCCCCCCAACTTGGGGAGGAAGCGAAGTGAGTGTGGACCCTGCCGTAAGGCAGGGCGGGACTCTCTAGTAGTGCGGTTCTCATTGCCCGCGAGGGCGTGAGCCACGAACGAGGGGTGCGTGTGTGTGTGTGAAAGAAGACACTCCGGAAGATGGGACAGAGGAAGAGCAAGCCTTCTGATCCCATGGGGAAGGGACCCAAGGAGAGGTTACCGCATATTCCCCGAGATTCCCCATTGGGCCTTATGCTCAAGAATTGGGAAGGTGCAGCTTGCACGCGAAACAAAGGTAGGGAAAAAATGGTTTACTATTGCATGCATGTCTGGGGAAACCAGCAGATTAGACCAGATCGTTTATTTTGGCCAATTTTTGGGTCATATGAGAATGGGATTTGTCAGGCCCTAAATCTTTACCAACGGCACCGACAAGGGCCGGGTGCTGACATTAAGTGGCCCCAGCAGCGCCCTAACTGGGATAATCAAAACCCGGAACACAGGGGCCATGTGGGAGATCTCCGCACTATAATCGTCCAAGGGATTAAGGAATCTGTCCCTCGAGGGCAGAACATAAATAAAGCCTTTAATGAACAACAAAAGAAAGATGAGACTCCCACAGAATGGTTAGAAAGACTAAGAAAGAGCTTGCAGCTTTATTCCGGGATAGACCCTATGACACCGGTCGGGCAAGCTCTTTTAAAAACACAGTTTGTGGCGAAGTCATGGCCGCATATTAGAAAGAAGTTAGAAAAGTTGGAAGATTGGCAAGAGAAAGGGTTGGATGAGTTGCTAAGGGAAGCACAGAAGGGGCCACCTCAGGGAAGTCAAGTCGGACTGAAGGATTTGAAGGAAATCGAATGTTTTTACTGTCAGAGGAAGGGACATATGCGAAGGAACTGTAGGAAACGTATACAGGATGAGAAAATGTATTATGCTGAGTAGGGGTGTCAGGGGCTCTATCTGCTGGGGACTTCTAAAACAACAGAGCCCTTGATAAATTAAAGTTAGGTCCCCAGCACCAGGAGATGGAATTCCTGGTAGATTCAGGGGCAGAAAGATCTACTGTCCAAACTGTACCCTGGGGATGCACTCCATCCTTGGAGAAAGTACAAGTAATAGGAGCAAAAGGAGAACCCTTTTTTGTACCCATAATTAAAGGAGTAGAAGTAGAATCCCCATCCCGGATAGGGGTAGGGTCCTTTTTATTAGTATCTGAAGCTGAATATAACCTATTAGGAAGGGATTTAATCGTCGAATTGGGAATTAGTTTGGAGGTAAAAGATCGAGAATTGAAAGTAAAACTGTACGCTTTAACAACCGAAGAAGAAGCTAAGATCAATCCTGAAGTATGGTACACTCCCGAGTCGGTTGGAAAATTAGATATTCCACCAATTACAGTGACAATAACGGATCCGGAAGTACCGATACGTGTTAAACAATACCCTGTATCACAGGATGGGAGACGCGGGCTGCAACCAGTAATTGATCGATTGTTACAACAAGGGTACTAGAACCATGTATGTCGCCCCACAATACCCCCATCTTACCTGTAAAGAAATCAGATGGGTCCTATCGTCTAGTACAAGACCTCCGTGAAGTAAATAAAAGAACAGTAACTAGATTTCCGGTAGTGGCCAACCCTTATAACCTGTTAAGCCAAGTGTCCCCAGAATTGACCTGGTATAGTGTAATAGACCTAAAGGATGCCTTCTGGGCCTGTCCTTTGAGAAAAGAATGTCGTGACTATTTTGCCTTTGAGTGGGAGAACCCTGATACCCATCGGAAGCAACAACTTAGATGGACAGTTCTTCCACAGGGATTTACTGAATTTCCAAACCTCTTTGGGCAGGCCCTGGAACAAGTCTTGGAGAATTTTGAACTGGAACCTGGAGTAGTTTTAGTACAATATGTAGATGACCTATTAATAGCTGGAAAAAGCCAAGATAGTGTGCGAAGCACCAGCATTAAGTTATTAAATTTCTTGAGTCTAAAGGGTTTAAAGGTATCAAGATCTAAACTGCAATTTACCGAGGAAGAGGCAAAATATTTAGGGCACTGGTTGAGCGAAGGGACTAAGAGACTAGATCCAGATCGAGTAAATGCTATTTTATCCCTCCAGCCTCCCAAGAATAAAAGGCAGGTGCAACAACTTTTAGGTCTTTTCGGCTACTGTAGACAATGGATTGAAAATTACAGTAACAAGGTTAAGTTCTTATATCAGAAGTTAGTGGGGGAAGGTCTGATGAAATGGAGTACAGAAGATGATAAACAATTAGAAAACTTAAAAGCTGATTTAGTAAATGCCCCAGTACTGAGTCTGGTGGATGCCCGAAGACCTTTTCACTTATTTGTTAACACGGAGGGTGGAACGGCCTTTGGGGTCCTAACGCAAGAATGGACAGGTAAAAAGAAACCCGTAGGATATTATTCCAAATAATTAGATCCAGTTAGTCGCGGTTGGCCTACCTGTTTATAGGCCATAGTTGCTACTGCTCTCCTAGTTGAAGAAGCTGGAAAAATAACTATGGGAGGGGAATTAAAGGTATACACACCTCATAATATACAAGGGGTATTGCAGCAGAAAGCTGACAAATGGATTACGGATGCTAGGTTATTGAAATATGAAGGGATCCTATTGCACTCTCCTAAGTTAGAGCTTGAAACCACTAACTTGCAGAATCCAGCCCAGTTTTTGTATGGGGAACCGAGCGTATCTCTTTCCCATGATTGTATCAGGGTAATAGAATATCAAGTCAAAATAAGAGAGGATTTAGAAGAAGAGGAGTTGCTATGTGGAGAGAAACTGTTTGTAGATGGATCATCGCGGGTAGTGGACGGAAAGAGGAATAGGCACATGAGCGTCTATATGATGAACTCTCACCGGCAGGCTCTCTAGCCGAGCAGCAATGTCTTGCCACAGTGTGGCAGCCCAAATGGGTTTACCTCTGTGCTGCCAATTGCTTTTTTTCCATTGCTGTAGTCACCCCCACAAGGCATTTGCCACCATCCATGAGTCAGTATAGAGATAAAGTACTGGTCGCTTCTCTCGTTCAGCAATGTCCAAAGCCAGCTGGATGGCTTTCACTTCTGCAAATTGACTAGATTCACCTTGTCCTTCAGTGGCTTCTGTAACTTGTCGTGTGGGACTCCACACAGCAGCTTTCCACCTTCGATGTTTTCCTACAAGACGACAGGATCCATCTGTGAACAGTGCAGACTGCTTATCAGTCTATTATACTCTTATCAGAGTATTATACGGTGGTGCTTCTTCAGCACGTGTTACCTCCTCCTCATCTGGAGACATCCCAAAGTCTTTGCTTTCTGGCCAGTCTGTAATCACTTCTAAGATCCTTGGGTGATTGGGATTTCCAATTCAAGCTCGTTGCGTGATCAATGCAATCCATTTACTTCACGTAACTTCGGTTGCATGATGTGGAGAGGGAACCGTCCCTTTGAACATGCAGCTCAGCACCGGCAGTCGAGGTGCCAGGGGGAGTTCTACTTCAGTACCGATCACTTCTGAAGCAGCTCAAACTCCTTCGTATGCTGCTAGTATCTCTTTTTCAGTTGGAGTATAGTTGGCCTCAGATCCTTTGTATCCTCGACTCCAAAAACCTAAGGGTCGACCTCGGGTTTCTCCTGGTGCTTTCTGCCAGAGGCTCCAGGTAAGTCCATTATCTCCGGCTTCGGTGTAGAGCACATTTTTAACATCTAGTCCAGTCCGAACTGGTCCAAGGGCCACCGCATGAGTAATTTTTTCACTTAATTTGTTCAAAGGCTTGTCGTTGTTCATGGCCCCACTCAAATTGGTTCTTTTTACGAGTCACTCAATAGAGAGGGCTCACAATCTGGCTGTAGTCAGGAATACGCATTCTCCAAAAACCTACAACGCCCAAGAAAGTCTGTGTCTCCTTTTTATTAGTAGGTGGAGACATTGCTGCAATTTTGTTGATCACATCCATTGGGATCTGACGACGGCCATCTTGCCATTTTATTCCTAAAAACTGGATCTCTCGTGCAGGTCCCTTGACCTTGCTTCGTTTTATGGCAAAACCAGCATCCAAAAGAATCTGAATTATTCTTTCACCTTTCTCGAAGACTTCTTTCGCTGTGTCGCCCCATACGATGATGTCATCAATATATTGCAAGTGTTGTGGAGCTTTACCTTGCTCCAGCGTGGTCTGGATCAGTCCATGGCAGATGGTAGGACTGTGTTTCCACCCCTGGGGCAAGCGATTCCACGTGTACTGGATGCCCCTCCAGGTGAAAGCAAACTGCGGCCTGCACTCTGCTGCTACAGGAATAGAGAAAAATGCATTAGCAATGTCAATTGTAGCATACCACTTAGCTGCCTTTGACTCCAGTTCAAATTGCAGTTCTAGCATGTCAGGCACAGCAGCACTCAGTGGTGGCGTAACTTCATTCAGGCCACGATAGTCTACAGTTAGTCTCCACTCGTCACTAGACTGATGCACTGGCCAGATTGGGCTGTTAAAAGGTGAGCGAGTCTTACTGATCACACCCTGGCTTTCCAATAGACGGATCAACTTCTGGATAGGAATCAAAGAGTCTCGGTTGGTGCGATATTGCCAGCGATGCACCGTTGTGGTAGCAATCGTCAACCATCAGCAGTCCTAGAACAGAAGGGTCATCTGAAAGACCAGGCAAATCAGACAGCTGTTCAATTTTCTCAGTGTCCACAGCTGCTATACCAAAGGCCCACCTATACCCTTTTGGGTCCTTAAAATACCCTCTCCTGAGGTAGTCTATGCCAAGGATGCACGGAGCATCTGGACCAGTCACAATGGGATGCTTTTGCCGGTTGTTTCCAGTTAGGCTCATTTGAGCCTCTACAACAGTCAGTTCCTGGGATCCCCCAGTCACTCCAGCAATATTGATGGATTGCGTTCCTTTATAATTAGAAGGAATTATCGTGCACTGAGCACCAGTGTCCACTAAAGCTTTGTACTCCTGGGGGTGTGTTGTACCAGGCCATCGTATTTGTATAGTCCAATAAACTCTGTTATCCCTTTCCACCACCTGGTTGGAGGCAGGGCACCTCTAATTTCTGTTTTGCACAGTCTCTGGGTGTGAATTAGAGGTTCCTTCGAGAGCATCAGAATCTCTTCTGCTCCTTTTGTAAACTGGAGCAGCCACCTTCCTAGGAGTTTTTCCTTTTATCTCACGTACTCGTTCTTGAAGTTCTGAGGTAGGTCTTCCATGCCACTTATTCATGTTTTCTCCCTGCTCATGTAGGAAGAACCACAGTGAACCTCTTTTTGTGGGCTGCCTCTGTCCTCTCTCTCGAGACTGGAAACGCCTTTTCCTAATAGCTGAAACATAGGTTTGTGCAGGTCGTGAATGGCACGTGTCTTCTCTGAGTTCTTTGATTTCTTGCAACAGCTTTTCAAACCGGTTATCAGATTTTTCACACAGTTTCTCTACAGCAGAGACACAAGCCCGTAGAGAACCAGCAAGGCTGTCCTCAAAGTTCCGGAGCTGCTCAATCACTTCATTAATCTCTTGTAGACCTCTAGTTGACCAGACCATTCCTGCCAATGTCTTAGCATATGCAGGGGGTGCACTTTGTACAAATCTGCACTACAGAGGTCGTGTACAATTGATTCTATCTGGGTCTGTCCCCTCTTGGCTGTCTGGTCCAAAATAGATGATCTCTCGCACAGCTAATTCTCTCTGGAACTGAATACCTCTCTCCATAGTATTCCATTTCCCTAACTTGGATATACAGTCTTCCTTGTAGGGAAATCTTACTTTCATAGCTGCCAGGAGTCGGGTCCAGAGAGTAGTGGCATTAGACTCTCTTGAAATTGCCCTATCAATGGTGGAATCTCTTGACAGAGATCCCAGGTGCCTGGCTTCACCACCTTCCAATTCAATTGTTTCTGCCCCATTGTCCCAGCATCAGAGCAGCCAAGTTAAAATATTCTCGCCTTCACGACGACTGAAGTCTTTTCGCAGATCTCTCAGCTCACCTGGAGAAAAGGACCAAGTGGTGGTCACTTCATCTCCTCCCTGTCCTGATGGTGTCTCTTGGGTTGATGTTGGCCCTGTGCCATCATCTGCTGCACGAGTAGTCTTTCTAGTGACTTTCTTACAACCAGCAACTGATGCTGATATGGGTTCACCATAATTTGATTTATTTCCAGAGTCTGCAGGACTGTCACAGTGGTTACAGCAGCAACAGTGCCCAGTGTGTGAAGAAGGGGGGGCTGCCTTGTTAGCCTTTGAGGCTGGAGAAGTAATGTTATCTGCAGCGACCTTGGCAGAGGAACTCTGCGGAGGAGCTGTAGCTTCAGCCTGTGAAGCCGCGGTTGCGGGGGCAGTGGCTGCAGCGGCAGCTTTCGCAGTTTTGCTCTTTCTCGAGCGGCTCGGAGTGCTTTTTGCTAAAGCTTCCGAAGACGCACCACAAATCTCAGGACAACAAAGAGACGCAAACCTTCTGTTGAACGCCATTTCTCTTAACAGAAGCACAAACTAACACACATTCAGCAAACCAGATAACACCATCACAGTTCTATCAAAACTCCAAGGATATTCAAAGCTCTCTAAAACATTTGCGAACTGTCCTAGCGAAAAAACGAAAGTATTGTTAGTCAGCCTTTCTAAAGATTCGCTCGACCAATTAGCAAACACAGAGACGTACTGCTCTTTAATCTCTCCTGGAGGCTTTTCAAGGTAAAGCAGAAGCGAGTAGAAATTCATTAGTGGCTGCAGTATAATGAAATAAACCAGTGACAAACCACACAGTATCATCATGACCATTGTCCAGCTCCTTGTTGTTATATAATGAATACTTCAATTTAAAAAGAAAGCCCAACACAGACATGGAATCAGTGAGCACAATGTAGAAAATAACTGATACAACTTATGCCATAACATCTTTCAATCAGTGTAATTCACTTTGCCTTAATACAACTAAATAATATCCAAAGCAAACGGACGCGCAAGTATCACAACTCTATGAGTTGGCACCGTGCCAAGAAAACGGAAAGGTACGTCAGAGCAGTAGAAAAGCCAGTAGACACAGCATCTCAGATTCGGAATCCCAAATACCACATCTCAGATACAGCATCCAGGATACAGCATTCAGGATACAGCATCCTAGATACAGCATCCTAGGTAAAGTATAAAGGATATAGCATCCAGGATACAGCATCCCAGATACAGCATCCCAGATACAGCATACTGGATACGGCATCCCAGATACGGCATCCGAGACACGGCATACTAGATACAGCATCCCAGATACAGTATCCCAGATACAGCATCCGAGATACAGTATCCCAGATACAGAATCCTAGTTACAGGATCTCGGATAGAACAGCACAGATACAGCATCCCGGATACAGCATCCCAGACACTGCATCCCAGATACGGCATCCTAGATACGGAATCCTAGATACGGCATCCCAGGTGTAGAATCCCAGATACAGAAACCCAGATACATAACCATAGATATAATATCCCAGATACAGCATCCCAGATACTGCATCCCAGATACAGCATCCTAGATACGGAATCCTAGATACAGCATCCCGGATACAGCATGCCGGTTACAGCATCCCGGATACAGCATCCCAGAATCAGCATCCAGGATACCGCATCCCATATACAGCAACCCGGATACAGCATCCCAATTAGGGAAACCCAGATACAGCATCCGAGACACAGTATCCCAGATACAGCATCCTAGTTAAAGGATCCCGGATAGAACAGCACAGGTATAGCATCCTAGATACAGCATCCCAGGTACAGAATCCCAGATACAGAATGCCAGATACAGCACCATAGATATAATATCCCACATAGAGTATCCCAGATACAGCATGCCACATACAGCATCCCAGATACAGTATCCTAGATACAGCACCATAGATATAGCATCCCAGATACAGCATCCTAGATACAGCAACACAAAGACAGCATCCTAGATACAGCATCCCAAAGACAGCATCCTAGATACAACATGATAGATACATCACCCCAGATACAGCATCCAGGATACAGCAGCCCAGATACAGCATCCCGGATACAGCATCCTAGATATAGCAAACTAGATATAGCATCCCAGATACAGCACCCGAGATACAGTATCCCAGATACAGCATCCTAGATAGAGCATCCCAAATACAGCATCCCAAATACAGCATCCTAGATACAATATTCCAGATACAGTATCCCAGATACAGCAACCTAGCTACAGGATCCCAGATACAGCATCCTAGACACAGCACCCTAAATATAGCATCCCAGATACAGCATCCTAGATACAGCATCCCAAATACAGAATCCTAGATACAATATTGCAGATACAGGATCAGCTATACAGCATCCCAGATACAGCATTGTAGATACAGCACCCTAGATATAGCATCCCAGATGAAGCATCCTATGTAGAGCATCCAGGATACAGCATCCAGGATTCAGCATCCCAAATACAGCATCCCAGATACAGCATCCTAGATACAGCATCCAGGATACAGCATCCCAGATATAGCATCCGAGATACAGCATCCCAGATACAGCATCCCAAATACAGTATCGCAGATACAGTATCCCAGATACATTATCCTAGATACAGCATCCCGGATACAGCGTCTCAGATACAGCATCCAGGACACAGCATTCACGATACAGCATCTTAAATACAGCATCCTAGGCACAGCATACAGGATATAGCATCCAGGGCACAGCATCCCAGATACAGCATCCCAGATACAGCATCCCAGAAACAGCATCTCGGATACAGCATCTGGGATACAGCATCTGGGATACACCATCCCCGTTACAGCATCCTGGATACAGCATCCTCGATACAGCATACAGAATCAGCATCAAGGATATAGCATCCCGGATACAGCATCCCAGATAGGGAAACTTGGATACAGCATCCGAGATACAGTATCGCAGATACAGCAACTTAGCTACAGGATCCCAGATAGAACATCACAGATACAGCATCCCTGATACAGCATCCCAGATACGGCATCCTAGATACGGCATCCTAGATACGGAATCCCAGATACAGCATGCCAGAAACAGCATCCTAGATACAGCACCATATATATAATATCCCAGATACAGTATCCCTGATACAACATCCTAGATACAGCATCCTAGATACATCACCCTAGACACAGCATCCAGGATACACCATCGAGGATACAGCATCCGAGATGCAGCATCCTAGATATAGCATCCCAGATACCTCACCCTAGATATAATATCCCACATACAGTATCTCAGATACAACATCCTAGATAGAGCATCCCAAATAAAGCATCCTAGATACAGCATCCCAAATAGAGCATCCTAGATACATCGCCCTAGATATAGCATCCAGGATACAGCATCCTGGATACAGTATCCTGGATACAGCACCGAAGATACAGTATATTGGATACAGAATCCTCGATACAGCATCCCGGATAAAGCATCTCGGATACAGCAACCCAGATATATCATGAAAGATACAGCATCCCAGATATGCAATCCCAAGTACCGCATCTCCGATTCAGCATCCTCGAAAGAGCATCCCACATTTAGCATCCCGGATACACCATCCTAGATACAGGATACCAGGTACAGCATGCCAGATACAGCATCCCGGATTCAGAATCCCGGAGACACCATCCTAGATACATCATCCTATAAACACACCCCTAGATACATCATCCTAGATACATCATCGTAGATACAGCATCCTAGATACAGCATCCCAGATACAGCATCCAGGATACAGCACCCCAGATAGGGAAAGCCAGATACAGCATCCAAAATAAGGAATCCCAGATACAGAATCCCAGATACAGCATCCCAGATACGGCATCCAGGATACAGCATCCCGGATACAGCATTACAGATAGAGAAACCAAGATACAGCATCCAAGATACAGAATCCCAGATACAGAATCCCAGGTACAGAATCCCAGATACAGCACCCCAGATACATCTACACTAGATACAGCATCCAAGATACAGCATTCCAGATACAGAATCCTAGATATAACATCCTAAATGCATCATCCTAGATACAGCATCCTAGATACAATATCCCAGATACAGCGTCCAAGATACAGCATCCTAGATACAGCACCATAGATATAATATCCCAGATACAGTATCCCAGATACAGCATCCTAGATACAGCACCCTAGATATAACATCCCACATACAGCACTCTAGATACAATATCCCAGATACAGTATCCCAGATACAGCATCCTAGATACAGCATCTCTAATACAGTATTCTAGATTCATCAGCCTAGGTACAGCATCCTAGATACAGCACCCTAGATACACCATAGATACAGCATCCAGGATACAGCATCCTGGATACACCATGCAGGATACAGCATCCCAGATACAGCATCCCGGATACAGCACCCTAGATACAGCATCCCAGAATCAGCATCCAGGATACAGCATCCCAGATACAGCATCCTAGATACAGCATCCCAGAATCAGCATCCAGGATACAGCATCCCAGATACAGCATCCCAGAATCAGCATCCAGGATACAGCATCCAGGATACAGCATCCCAGATACAGCATCACAGATACTGCATCCCGGATACAGAATCCTAGATACAGCATCCCGGATACAGCATCCTAGATACAGCATCCCAGAATCAGCATCCAAGATACAGCATCCAGGATACAGCATCCCAGATACAGCATCACAGATACAGCATCCCGGATACAGCATCCTAGATACAGCATCCCATAATCAGCATCCAGGATACAGCATCCCAGATACAGCATCCTAGATACAGCATCCCATAATCAGCATCCAGGATACAGCATCCCAGATACAGCATCCCAGAAACAGCATCCCAGAATCAGCATCCAGGATACAGCATCCTGGATACAGCATCCTAGATACAGCATCCCAGAATCAGCATCCAGGATACAGCATCCCAGACACGGCATCCCAGGTATGGCATCCTAGATACAGCACCATAGATGTAATATCCCAGATACAGCATCCCAGATACAGCATCCCGGAATCAGCATCCAGGATACAGCATCCAGGATACAGCATCCCAGATACAGCATCCTAGATACAGCATCCCAGAATCAGCATCCAGGATACAGCATCCCAGATACAGCATCCTAGATACAGCATCCCAGAATCAGCATCCAGAATACAGCATCCCAGATACAGCATCCTAGATACAGCATCCCAGAATCAGCATCCAGGATACAGCATCCCAGATACAGCATCCCAGAATCAGCATCCAAGATACAGCATCCAGGATACAGCATCCAGATACAGCATCACAGATACAGCATCCCGGATACAGCATCCTAGATACAGCATCCCAGAATCAGCATCCAGGATAGAGCATCCCAGATACAGCATCCCAGAATCAGCATCCAGGATACAGCATCCAGGATACAGCATCCCAGATACAGCATCCTAGATACAGAATCCCAGAATCAGCATCCAGGATACAGCATCCCAGATACAGCATCCTAGATACAACATCCCGGATACAGAATCCTAGATACAGCATCCCGGATACAGCATCCTAGATACAGCATCGCAGAATCAGCATCCAGGATACAGCATCCCAGGTACAGCATCCTAGCTACAGCATCCCAGAATCAGCATCCAGGATACAGCATCCCAGATACAGCATCCCAGAATCAGCATCCAAGATACAGCATCCAGGATACAGTATCCCAGATACAGCATCCCGGAATCAGCATCCAGGATACAGCATCAAGGATACAGCATACCAGATACAGCATCCTAGATACAGTATCCCAGAATCAGCATCCAGGATACAGCATCCCAGATACAGCATCCTAGATACAGCATCCTAGATACAGCACCATAGATACAATATCCCAGATACAGTATCCCAGATATAGCATGCCAGATACAGCGTCCAGGATACAGCACCATAGATATAATATCCCAGATACAGCACCCTAGATACAATATCTCAGATACAGAATCCTAGATACAGCATCCCTAATACAGCATACTAGATACAGCATCCTAGATACATCACCCTAGATACAGCATCCAGGATACAGCATCCTGGATACACCATGCAGGATACAGCATCCCAGATACAGCATCCCAGAATCAGAATCCTGGATAAAGCATCCCAGATACAGCATCCTAGATACAGCATCCCAGAATCAGCATCCAGGATACAGCATCCCAGATACAGCATCCTAGATACAGCATCCCAGAATCAGCATCCAGGATACAGCATCCCAGATACAGCATTCCAGAATCAGAATAAAAGATACAGCATCCAGGATACAGCATCCCAGATATAGCATCCAGGATACAGAATCCCAGATACAGCATCCTAGATACAGCATCCCAGAATCAGCATCCCGGATACAGCATCCCAGACACGGCATCCCAGATACGGCATACTAGATACAGCACCATAGATATAATATCCCAGATACAGTATCCCAGATATAGCATGGCAGATACAGCATCCAGGATACAGCACCATAGATATAATATCCCAGATACAGCACCCTAGATACAATATCTCAGATACAGAATCCTAGATACAGCATCCCGAATACAGCATCCTAGATACAGCATCCTAGATACATCACCCTAGATACAGCATCCCAGATACAGCATCCCAGATACAGCATCCCGGATACAGCGTCCTAGATACAGCACCCTAGATACAGCATCCTAGATACAGCACCATAGATACAATATCCCAGATACAGTATCCCAGATATAGCATGCCAGATACAGCGTCCAGGATACAGCACCATAGATATAATATCCCAGATACAGCACCCTAGATACAATATCTCAGATACAGAATCCTAGATACAGCATCCCTAATACAGCATCCTAGATACAGCATCCTAGATACATCACCCTACATACAGCATCCAGGATACAGCATCCTGGATACACCATGCAGGATACAGCATCCCAGATACAGCATCCCGGATACAGCACCCTAGATACAATATCCCAGATACAGTATCCCAGATATAGCATGCCAGATAAAGCTTCCAGGATACATCACCATAGATATAATATCCCAGATACAGCACCCTAGATACAATATCCCAGATACAGTATCCTAGATACAGCATCCCAAATACAGCATCCTAGATACAGCATCCTAGATACATCACCCCATATACAGCATCCCCGATACAGAATCCTAGATACAGCATCCCGGATACAGCATCCTAGATACAGCATCCCAGAATCAGCATCCAGGATAAAGCATCCCAGATACAGCATCCTAGATACAACATCCCAGAATCAGCATCCAGGATACAGCATCCCAGATACAGCATCCTAGATACAGCATCCCAGAATCAGCATCCAGGATACAGCATCCCAGATACAGCATCCCAGAATCAGCATCCAGGATACAGCATCCAGGATACAGCATCCCAGAATCAGCATCCAGGATACAGCATCCCAGATACAGCATCCCAGAATCAGCATCCAGGATACAGCATCCAGGATACAGCATCCCAGACAGCATCCTAGATACAGCATCCCAGAATCAGCATCCAGGATACAGCATCCCAGATACAGCATCCTAGATACAGCATCCCGGATACAGCATCCTAGATACAGCATCCCAGAATCAGCATCCAGGATACAGCATCCCAGATACAGCATCCCAGAATCAGCATCCAGGATACAGCATCCCATATACAGCATCCCAGAATCAGCATCCAAGATACAGCATCCGGGATACAGCATCCCAGATACAGCATCACAGATACAGCATCCCGGATACAGAATCCTAGATACAGCATCCCGGATACATCATCCTAGATACAGCATCCCAAAATCAGCATCCAGGATACAGCATCCCAGATACAGCATCCTAGATATAGCATCCCAGAATCAGCATCCAGGATACAGCATCCCAGATACAGCATCCTAGATACAGCATCCTAGATACATCAACCTAGATACAGCATCCCAGATACAGCATTCCAGAATCAGAATCCAAGATACAGCATACAGGATACAGCATCCCAGATACAGCATCCAGGATACAGAATCCCAGATCAGCATCCAGGATACAGAATCCCAGATACAGCATCCTAGATACAGCATCCCAGAATCAGCATCCCGGATACAGCATCCCAGACACGGCATCCCAGATACGGCATACTAGATACAGCACCATAGATATAATATCACAGATACAGCATGCCTGAAACAGCATCCCAGATACAGCACCATAGATATAATATCCCAGATACAGTATCCCAGATATAGCATGCCAGATACAGCATCCAGGATACAGCACCATAGATATAATATCCCAGATACAGCACCCTAGATACAATATCTCAGAAACAGAATCCTAGATACAGCATCCCGAATACAGCATCCTAGATACAGCATCCTAGATACATCACCCTAGATACAGCATCCCAGATACAGCATCCCAGATACAGCATCCCGGATACAGCGTCCTAGATACAGCACCCTAGATACAGCATCCTAGATACAGAACCATAGATACAATATCCCAGATACAGTGTCCCAGATATAGCATGCCAGATACAGCGTCCAGGATACAGCACCATAGATATAATATCCCAGATACAGCACCCTAGATACAATATCTCAGATACAGAATCCTAGATACAGCATCCCTAATACAGCATCCTAGATACAGCATCCTAGATACATCACCCTAGATACAGCATCCAGGATACAGCATCCTGGATACACCATGCAGGATACAGCATCCCAGATACAGCATCCCGGATACAGCACCCTAGATACAATATCCCAGATACAGTATCCCAGATATAGCATGCCAGATAAAGCATCCAGGATACATCACCATAGATATAATATCCCAGATACAGCACCCTAGATACAATATCCCAGATACAGTATCCTAGATACAGCATCCCAAATACAGCATCCTAGATACAGCATCCTAGATACATCACCCCATATACAGCATCCCCGATACAGAATCCTAGATACAGCATCCCGGATACAGCATCCTAGATACAGCATCTCAGAATCAGCATCCAGGATACAGCATCCCAGATACAGCATCCTAGATACAACATCCCAGAATCAGCATCCAGGATACAGCATCCCAGATACAGCATCCTAGATACAGCATCTCTAATACAGTATTCTAGATTCATCAGCCTAGGTACAGCATCCTAGATACAGCACCCTAGATACACCATAGATACAGCATCCAGGATACAGCATCCTGGATACACCATGCAGGATACAGCATCCCAGATACAGCATCCCGGATACAGCACCCTAGATACAGCATCCCAGAATCAGCATCCAGGATACAGCATCCCAGATAGAGCATCCTAGATACAGCATCCCAGAATCAGCATCCAGGATACAGCATCCCAGATACAGCATCCCAGAATCAGCATCCAGGATACAGCATCCAGGATACAGCATCCCAGATACAGCATCACAGATACTGCATCCCGGATACAGAATCCTAGATACAGCATCCCGGATACAGCATCCTAGATACAGCATCCCAGAATCAGCATCCAAGATACAGCATCCAGGATACAGCATCCCAGATACAGCATCACAGATACAGCATCCCGGATACAGCATCCTAGATACAGCATCCCATAATCAGCATCCAGGATACAGCATCCCAGATACAGCATCCTAGATACAGCATCCCATAATCAGCATCCAGGATACAGCATCCCAGATACAGCATCCCAGAAACAGCATCCCAGAATCAGCATCCAGGATACAGCATCCTGGATACAGCATCCTAGATACAGCATCCCAGAATCAGCATCCAGGATACAGCATCCCAGACACGGCATCCCAGGTATGGCATCCTAGATACAGCACCATAGATGTAATATCCCAGATACAGCATCCCAGATACAGCATCCCGGAATCAGCATCCAGGATACAGCATCCAGGATACAGCATCCCAGATACAGCATCCTAGATACAGCATCCCAGAATCAGCATCCAGGATACAGCATCCCAGATACAGCATCCTAGATACAGCATCCCAGAATCAGCATCCAGAATACAGCATCCCAGATACAGCATCCTAGATACAGCATCCCAGAATCAGCATCCAGGATACAGCATCCCAGATACAGCATCCCAGAATCAGCATCCAAGATACAGCATCCAGGATACAGCATCCAGATACAGCATCACAGATACAGCATCCCGGATACAGCATCCTAGATACAGCATCCAAGAATCAGCATCCAGGATAGAGCATCCCAGATACAGCATCCCAGAATCAGCATCCAGGATACAGCATCCAGGATACAGCATCCCAGATACAGCATCCTAGATACAACATCCCAGAATCAGCATCCAGGATACAGCATCCCAGATACAGCATCCTAGATACAACATCCCGGATACAGAATCCTAGATACAGCATCCCGGATACAGCATCCTAGATACAGCATCGCAGAATCAGCATCCAGGATACAGCATCCCAGGTACAGCATCCTAGCTACAGCATCCCAGAATCAGCATCCAGGATACAGCATCCCAGATACAGCATCCCAGAATCAGCATCCAAGATACAGCATCCAGGATACAGTATCCCAGATACAGCATCCCGGAATCAGCATCCAGGATACAGCATCAAGGATACAGCATACCAGATACAGCATCCTAGATACAGCATCCCAGAATCAGCATCCAGGATACAGCATCCCAGATACAGCATCCTAGATACAGCATCCTAGATACAGCACCATAGATACAATATCCCAGATACAGTATCCCAGATATAGCATGCCAGATACAGCGTCCAGGATACAGCACCATAGATATAATATCCCAGATACAGCACCCTAGATACAATATCTCAGATACAGAATCCTAGATACAGCATCCCTAATACAGCATACTAGATACAGCATCCTAGATACATCACCCTAGATACAGCATCCAGGATACAGCATCCTGGATACACCATGCAGGATACAGCATCCCAGATACAGCATCCCAGAATCAGAATCCTGGATAAAGCATCCCAGATACAGCATCCTAGATACAGCATCCCAGAATCAGCATCCAGGATACAGCATCCCAGATACAGCATCCTAGATACAGCATCCCAGAATCAGCATCCAGGATACAGCATCCCAGATACAGCATTCCAGAATCAGAATCCAAGATACAGCATCCAGGATACAGCATCCCAGATATAGCATCCAGGATACAGAATCCCAGATACAGCATCCTAGATACAGCATCCCAGAATCAGCATCCCGGATACAGCATCCCAGACACGGCATCCCAGATACGGCATACTAGATACAGCACCATAGATATAATATCCCAGATACAGTATCCCAGATATAGCATGGCAGATACAGCATCCAGGATACAGCACCATAGATATAATATCCCAGATACAGCACCCTAGATACAATATCTCAGATACAGAATCCTAGATACAGCATCCCGAATACAGCATCCTAGATACAGCATCCTAGATACATCACCCTAGATACAGCATCCCAGATACAGCATCCCAGATACAGCATCCCGGATACAGCGTCCTAGATACAGCACCCTAGATACAGCATCCTAGATACAGCACCATAGATACAATATCCCAGATACAGTATCCCAGATATAGCATGCCAGATACAGCGTCCAGGATACAGCACCATAGATATAATATCCCAGATACAGCACCCTAGATACAATATCTCAGATACAGAATCCTAGATACAGCATCCCTAATACAGCATCCTAGATACAGCATCCTAGATACATCACCCTACATACAGCATCCAGGATACAGCATCCTGGATACACCATGCAGGATACAGCATCCCAGATACAGCATCCCGGATACAGCACCCTAGATACAATATCCCAGATACAGTATCCCAGATATAGCATGCCAGATAAAGCTTCCAGGATACATCACCATAGATATAATATCCCAGATACAGCACCCTAGATACAATATCCCAGATACAGTATCCTAGATACAGCATCCCAAATACAGCATCCTAGATACAGCATCCTAGATACATCACCCCATATACAGCATCCCCGATACAGAATCCTAGATACAGCATCCCGGATACAGCATCCTAGATACAGCATCCCAGAATCAGCATCCAGGATAAAGCATCCCAGATACAGCATCCTAGATACAACATCCCAGAATCAGCATCCAGGATACAGCATCCCAGATACAGCATCCTAGATACAGCATCCCAGAATCAGCATCCAGGATACAGCATCCCAGATACAGCATCCCAGAATCAGCATCCAGGATACAGCATCCAGGATACAGCATCCCAGAATCAGCATCCAGGATACAGCATCCCAGATACAGCATCCCAGAATCAGCATCCAGGATACAGCATCCAGGATACAGCATCCCAGACAGCATCCTAGATACAGCATCCCAGAATCAGCATCCAGGATACAGCATCCCAGATACAGCATCCTAGATACAGCATCCCGGATACAGCATCCTAGATACAGCATCCCAGAATCAGCATCCAGGATACAGCATCCCAGATACAGCATCCCAGAATCAGCATCCAGGATACAGCATCCCATATACAGCATCCCAGAATCAGCATCCAAGATACAGCATCCGGGATACAGCATCCCAGATACAGCATCACAGATACAGCATCCCGGATACAGAATCCTAGATACAGCATCCCGGATACATCATCCTAGATACAGCATCCCAAAATCAGCATCCAGGATACAGCATCCCAGATACAGCATCCTAGATATAGCATCCCAGAATCAGCATCCAGGATACAGCATCCCAGATACAGCATCCTAGATACAGCATCCTAGATACATCAACCTAGATACAGCATCCCAGATACAGCATTCCAGAATCAGAATCCAAGATACAGCATACAGGATACAGCATCCCAGATACAGCATCCAGGATACAGAATCCCAGATCAGCATCCAGGATACAGAATCCCAGATACAGCATCCTAGATACAGCATCCCAGAATCAGCATCCCGGATACAGCATCCCAGACACGGCATCCCAGATACGGCATACTAGATACAGCACCATAGATATAATATCACAGATACAGCATGCCTGAAACAGCATCCCAGATACAGCACCATAGATATAATATCCCAGATACAGTATCCCAGATATAGCATGCCAGATACAGCATCCAGGATACAGCACCATAGATATAATATCCCAGATACAGCACCCTAGATACAATATCTCAGAAACAGAATCCTAGATACAGCATCCCGAATACAGCATCCTAGATACAGCATCCTAGATACATCACCCTAGATACAGCATCCCAGATACAGCATCCCAGATACAGCATCCCGGATACAGCGTCCTAGATACAGCACCCTAGATACAGCATCCTAGATACAGAACCATAGATACAATATCCCAGATACAGTGTCCCAGATATAGCATGCCAGATACAGCGTCCAGGATACAGCACCATAGATATAATATCCCAGATACAGCACCCTAGATACAATATCTCAGATACAGAATCCTAGATACAGCATCCCTAATACAGCATCCTAGATACAGCATCCTAGATACATCACCCTAGATACAGCATCCAGGATACAGCATCCTGGATACACCATGCAGGATACAGCATCCCAGATACAGCATCCCGGATACAGCACCCTAGATACAATATCCCAGATACAGTATCCCAGATATAGCATGCCAGATAAAGCATCCAGGATACATCACCATAGATATAATATCCCAGATACAGCACCCTAGATACAATATCCCAGATACAGTATCCTAGATACAGCATCCCAAATACAGCATCCTAGATACAGCATCCTAGATACATCACCCCATATACAGCATCCCCGATACAGAATCCTAGATACAGCATCCCGGATACAGCATCCTAGATACAGCATCTCAGAATCAGCATCCAGGATACAGCATCCCAGATACAGCATCCTAGATACAACATCCCAGAATCAGCATCCAGGATACAGCATCCCAGATACAGCATCCTAGATACAGCATCTCTAATACAGTATTCTAGATTCATCAGCCTAGGTACAGCATCCTAGATACAGCACCCTAGATACACCATAGATACAGCATCCAGGATACAGCATCCTGGATACACCATGCAGGATACAGCATCCCAGATACAGCATCCCGGATACAGCACCCTAGATACAGCATCCCAGAATCAGCATCCAGGATACAGCATCCCAGATACAGCATCCTAGATACAGCATCCCAGAATCAGCATCCAGGATACAGCATCCCAGATACAGCATCCCAGAATCAGCATCCAGGATACAGCATCCAGGATACAGCATCCCAGATACAGCATCACAGATACTGCATCCCGGATACAGAATCCTAGATACAGCATCCCGGATACAGCATCCTAGATACAGCATCCCAGAATCAGCATCCAAGATACAGCATCCAGGATACAGCATCCCAGATACAGCATCACAGATACAGCATCCCGGATACAGCATCCTAGATACAGCATCCCATAATCAGCATCCAGGATACAGCATCCCAGATACAGCATCCTAGATACAGCATCCCATAATCAGCATCCAGGATACAGCATCCCAGATACAGCATCCCAGAAACAGCATCCCAGAATCAGCATCCAGGATACAGCATCCTGGATACAGCATCCTAGATACAGCATCCCAGAATCAGCATCCAGGATACAGCATCCCAGACACGGCATCCCAGGTATGGCATCCTAGATACAGCACCATAGATGTAATATCCCAGATACAGCATCCCAGATACAGCATCCCGGAATCAGCATCCAGGATACAGCATCCAGGATACAGCATCCCAGATACAGCATCCTAGATACAGCATCCCAGAATCAGCATCCAGGATACAGCATCCCAGATACAGCATCCTAGATACAGCATCCCAGAATCAGCATCCAGAATACAGCATCCCAGATACAGCATCCTAGATACAGCATCCCAGAATCAGCATCCAGGATACAGCATCCCAGATACAGCATCCCAGAATCAGCATCCAAGATACAGCATCCAGGATACAGCATCCAGATACAGCATCACAGATACAGCATCCCGGATACAGCATCCTAGATACAGCATCCCAGAATCAGCATCCAGGATAGAGCATCCCAGATACAGCATCCCAGAATCAGCATCCAGGATACAGCATCCAGGATACAGCATCCCAGATACAGCATCCTAGATACAGAATCCCAGAATCAGCATCCAGGATACAGCATCCCAGATACAGCATCCTAGATACAACATCCCGGATACAGAATCCTAGATACAGCATCCCGGATACAGCATCCTAGATACAGCATCGCAGAATCAGCATCCAGGATACAGCATCCCAGGTACAGCATCCTAGCTACAGCATCCCAGAATCAGCATCCAGGATACAGCATCCCAGATACAGCATCCCAGAATCAGCATCCAAGATACAGCATCCAGGATACAGTATCCCAGATACAGCATCCCGGAATCAGCATCCAGGATACAGCATCAAGGATACAGCATACCAGATACAGCATCCTAGATACAGCATCCCAGAATCAGCATCCAGGATACAGCATCCCAGATACAGCATCCTAGATACAGCATCCTAGATACAGCACCATAGATACAATATCCCAGATACAGTATCCCAGATATAGCATGCCAGATACAGCGTCCAGGATACAGCACCATAGATATAATATCCCAGATACAGCACCCTAGATACAATATCTCAGATACAGAATCCTAGATACAGCATCCCTAATACAGCATACTAGATACAGCATCCTAGATACATCACCCTAGATACAGCATCCAGGATACAGCATCCTGGATACACCATGCAGGATACAGCATCCCAGATACAGCATCCCAGAATCAGAATCCTGGATAAAGCATCCCAGATACAGCATCCTAGATACAGCATCCCAGAATCAGCATCCAGGATACAGCATCCCAGATACAGCATCCTAGATACAGCATCCCAGAATCAGCATCCAGGATACAGCATCCCAGATACAGCATTCCAGAATCAGAATCCAAGATACAGCATCCAGGATACAGCATCCCAGATATAGCATCCAGGATACAGAATCCCAGATACAGCATCCTAGATACAGCATCCCAGAATCAGCATCCCGGATACAGCATCCCAGACACGGCATCCCAGATACGGCATACTAGATACAGCACCATAGATATAATATCCCAGATACAGTATCCCAGATATAGCATGGCAGATACAGCATCCAGGATACAGCACCATAGATATAATATCCCAGATACAGCACCCTAGATACAATATCTCAGATACAGAATCCTAGATACAGCATCCCGAATACAGCATCCTAGATACAGCATCCTAGATACATCACCCTAGATACAGCATCCCAGATACAGCATCCCAGATACAGCATCCCGGATACAGCGTCCTAGATACAGCACCCTAGATACAGCATCCTAGATACAGCACCATAGATACAATATCCCAGATACAGTATCCCAGATATAGCATGCCAGATACAGCGTCCAGGATACAGCACCATAGATATAATATCCCAGATACAGCACCCTAGATACAATATCTCAGATACAGAATCCTAGATACAGCATCCCTAATACAGCATCCTAGATACAGCATCCTAGATACATCACCCTACATACAGCATCCAGGATACAGCATCCTGGATACACCATGCAGGATACAGCATCCCAGATACAGCATCCCGGATACAGCACCCTAGATACAATATCCCAGATACAGTATCCCAGATATAGCATGCCAGATAAAGCTTCCAGGATACATCACCATAGATATAATATCCCAGATACAGCACCCTAGATACAATATCCCAGATACAGTATCCTAGATACAGCATCCCAAATACAGCATCCTAGATACAGCATCCTAGATACATCACCCCATATACAGCATCCCCGATACAGAATCCTAGATACAGCATCCCGGATACAGCATCCTAGATACAGCATCCCAGAATCAGCATCCAGGATAAAGCATCCCAGATACAGCATCCTAGATACAACATCCCAGAATCAGCATCCAGGATACAGCATCCCAGATACAGCATCCTAGATACAGCATCCCAGAATCAGCATCCAGGATACAGCATCCCAGATACAGCATCCCAGAATCAGCATCCAGGATACAGCATCCAGGATACAGCATCCCAGATACAGCATCCGAGATACAGCATCCCAGAATCAGCATCCAGGATACAGCATCCCAGATACAGCATCCCAGAATCAGCATCCAGGATACAGCATCCAGGATACAGCATCCCAGACAGCATCCTAGATACAGCATCCCAGAATCAGCATCCAGGATACAGCATCCCAGATACAGCATCCTAGATACAGCATCCCGGATACAGCATCCTAGATACAGCATCCCAGAATCAGCATCCAGGATACAGCATCCCAGATACAGCATCCCAGAATCAGCATCCAGGATACAGCATCCCATATACAGCATCCCAGAATCAGCATCCAAGATACAGCATCCGGGATACAGCATCCCAGATACAGCATCACAGATACAGCATCCCGGATACAGAATCCTAGATACAGCATCCCGGATACATCATCCTAGATACAGCATCCCAAAATCAGCATCCAGGATACAGCATCCCAGATACAGCATCCTAGATACAGCATCCTAGATACATCAACCTAGATACAGCATCCCAGATACAGCATTCCAGAATCAGAATCCAAGATACAGCATACAGGATACAGCATCCCAGATACAGCATCCAGGATACAGAATCCCAGATCAGCATCCAGGATACAGCATCCCAGAATCAGCATCCCGGATACAGCATCCCAGACACGGCATCCCAGATACGGCATACTAGATACAGCACCATAGATATAATATCACAGATACAGCATGCCTGAAACAGCATCCCAGATACAGCACCATAGATATAATATCCCAGATACAGTATCCCAGATATAGCATGCCAGATACAGCATCCAGGATACAGCACCATAGATATAATATCCCAGATACAGCACCCTAGATACAATATCTCAGAAACAGAATCCTAGATACAGCATCCCGAATACAGCATCCTAGATACAGCATCCTAGATACATCACCCTAGATACAGCATCCCAGATACAGCATCCCAGATACAGCATCCCGGATACAGCGTCCTAGATACAGCACCCTAGATACAGCATCCTAGATACAGAACCATAGATACAATATCCCAGATACAGTGTCCCAGATATAGCATGCCAGATACAGCGTCCAGGATACAGCACCATAGATATAATATCCCAGATACAGCACCCTAGATACAATATCTCAGATACAGAATCCTAGATACAGCATCCCTAATACAGCATCCTAGATACAGCATCCTAGATACATCACCCTAGATACAGCATCCAGGATACAGCATCCTGGATACACCATGCAGGATACAGCATCCCAGATACAGCATCCCGGATACAGCACCCTAGATACAATATCCCAGATACAGTATCCCAGATATAGCATGCCAGATAAAGCATCCAGGATACATCACCATAGATATAATATCCCAGATACAGCACCCTAGATACAATATCCCAGATACAGTATCCTAGATACAGCATCCCAAATACAGCATCCTAGATACAGCATCCTAGATACATCACCCCATATACAGCATCCCCGATACAGAATCCTAGATACAGCATCCCGGATACAGCATCCTAGATACAGCATCTCAGAATCAGCATCCAGGATACAGCATCCCAGATACAGCATCCTAGATACAACATCCCAGAATCAGCATCCAGGATACAGCATCCCAGATACAGCATCCTAGATACAGCATCCCAGAATCAGCATCCAGGATACAGCATCCCAGATACAGCATCCTAGATACAGCATCCCAGAATCAGCATCCAGGATACAGCATCCCAGATACAGCATCCTAAATACATCATCCCAGAATCAGCATCCAGGATACAGCATCCCAGATACAGCATCCCAGAGTCAGCATCCAAGATACAGCATCCAGGATACAGCATCCCAGATACAGCATCACAGATACAGCATCCCGGATACAGAATCCTAGATACAGCATCCCGGATACATCATCCTAGATACAGCATCCCAGAATCAGCATCCAGGATACAGCATCCAGGATACAGCAACACAGATACAGCATCCTAGATATACCATCCCAGAATCAGCATCCAGGATACAGCATCCCAGATACAGCATCCTAGATACAGCATCCCAGAATCAGCATCCAGGATACAGCATCCCAGATACAGCATCCTAGATACAGCATCCCAGAATCAGCATCCGGGATACAGCATCCCAGATACAGCATTCCAGAATCAGAATCCAAGATACAGCATCCAGGATACAGCATCCCAGATACAGCATCCTAGATACAGCATCCCAGAATCAGTATCCCGGATACAGCATCCCAGACACGGCATCCCAGATACGGCATACTAGATACAGCACCATAGATATAATATCAGAGAAACAGCATCCCTGAAACAGCATCCCAGATACAGCACCATAGATATAATATCCCAGGTACAGTATCCCAGATATAGCATGCCAGATACAGCATCCAGGATACAGCACCATAGATATAATATCCCAGACACAGCACCCTAGATACAATATCTCAGATACAGAATCCTAGATACAGCATCCCAGATACAGCATCCCAGACACAGCATCCCGGATACAGCGTCCTAGATACAGCACCCTAGATACAGCTTCCCAGATACGGCACCCTAGATACAATATCTCAGATACAGAATCCTAGATACAGCATCCCTAATACAGCATTCTAGATACAGCATCCTAGATACATCAACCTAGATACAGCATCCAGGATACAGCATCCCAGAATCAGCATCCGGGATACAGTGTCCTAGATACAGCACCCTAGATACAGCATCCCAGATACAGCACCTTGGATACAATATCCCAGATACAGTATCCCAGATATAGCAAGCCAGATACAGCATCCAGGATTCATCACCATAGATATAATATCCCAGATACAGCACCCTAGATACAATATCCCAGATACAGAATCCTAGATACAGCATCCCAAATACAGCATCCTAGATACAGCATCCTAGATACATCACCCTAGATACACCATCCCGGATACAGAATCCTAGATACAGCATCCCGGATACAGCATCCTAGACACAGCATCCCAGAATCAGCATCCAGAATACAGCATCCAGGATACAGCATCGCAGATACAGAATCCCAGAATCATTATCCAGGATACAGCATCCCAGATACAGCATCCTAGATACAGCATCCCAGAATCAGCATCCAGGATACAGCATCCCAGATACAGCATCCCAGAATCAGCATCCAGGATACAGCATCCAGGATACAGCATCCCAGAATCAGCATCCAAGATACAACATCCAGGATACAGCATCCCAGATACAGCATCACAGATACAGCATCCCGGATACATCATCCTAGATACAGCATCCCAGAATCAGCATCCAGGATACAGCATCCAGGATACAGCATCGCAGATACAGCATCCTAGATATACCATCCCAGAATCAGCATCCAGGATACAGCATCCCAGATACAGCATCCTAGATACAGCATCCCAGAATCAGCATCCAGGATACAGCATCCCAGATACAGCATCCTAGATACAGCACCATAGATACAATATCCCAGATACAGTATCCCAGATACAGTATCCCAGATATAGCATGCCAGATACAGCGTCCAGGATACAGCACCATAGATATAATATCCCAGATACAGCACCCTAGATACAATATCTCAGATACAGAATCCTAGATACAGCATCCCTAATACAGCATACTAGATACAGCATCCTAGATACATCACCCTAGATACAGCATCCAGGATACAGCATCCTGGATACACCATGCAGGATACAGCATCCCAGATACAGCATCCCAGAATCAGCATCCAGGATACAGCATCCAGGATACAGCATCCCAGATACAGCATCCCGGAATCACCATCCAGGATACAGCATCCAGGATACAGCATCCCAGACAGCATCCTAGATACAGCATCCCAGAATCAGCATCCAGGATACAGCATCCCAGATACAGCATCCTAGATGCAGCATCCCGGATACAGCATCCTAGATACAGCATCCCAGAATCAGCATCCAGGATACAGCATCCCAGATACAGCATCCCAGAATCAGCATCCAGGATACAGCATCCCAGATACAGCATTCCAGAATCAGAATCCAAGATACAGCATCCAGGATACAGCATCCCAGATACAGCATCCTAGATACAGCATCCCATAATCAGCATCCAGGATACAGCATTGCAGATACAGCATCCCAGAAACAGCATCCCAGAATCAGCATCCAGGATACAGCATCCCAGATACAGCATCCTAGATACTGCATCCCAGAATCAGCATCCAGGATACAGCATACCAGATACAGCATCCTAGATAAAGCATCCCAGAATCAGCATCCAGGATACAGCATCCAGGATACAGCATCCCAGATACAGCATCCTAGATACAGCATCCCAGAATCAGCATCCAGGATACAGCATCCCAGATACAGCATCCTAGATACAGCATCCCAGAATCAGCATCCAGGATACAGCATCCCAGATACAGCATTCCAGAATCAGAATCCAAGATACAGCATCCAGGATACAGCATCCCAGATACAGCATCCAGGATACAGAATCCCAGATACAGCATCCTAGATACAGCATCCCAGAATCAGCATCCCGGATACAGCATCCCAGACACGGCATCCCAGATACGGCATACTAGATACAGCACCATAGATATAATATCCCAGATACAGTATCCCAGATATAGCATGCCAGATACAGCATCCAGGATACAGCACCATAGATATAATATCCCAGATACAGCACCCTAGATACAATATCTCAGATACAGAATCCTAGATACAGCATCCCGAATACAGCATCCTAGATACAGCATCCTAGATACATCACCCTAGATACAGCATCCCAGATACAGCATCCCAGATACAGCATCCCGGATACAGCGTCCTAGATACAGCACCCTAGATACAGCATCCTAGATACAGCACCATAGATACAATATCCCAGATACAGTATCCCAGATATAGCATGCCAGATACAGCGTCCAGGATACAGCACCATAGATATAATATCCCAGATACAGCACCCTAGATACAATATCTCAGATACAGAATCCTAGATACAGCATCCCTAATACAGCATCCTAGATACAGCATCCTAGATACATCACCCTACATACAGCATCCAGGATACAGCATCCTGGATACACCATGCAGGATACAGCATCCCAGATACAGCATCCCGGATACAGCACCCTAGATACAATATCCCAGATACAGTATCCCAGATATAGCATGCCAGATAAAGCATCCAGGATACATCACCATAGATATAATATCCCAGATACAGCACCCTAGATACAATATCCCAGATACAGTATCCTAGATACAGCATCCCAAATACAGCATCCTAGATACAGCATCCTAGATACATCACCCCATATACAGCATCCCCGATACAGAATCCTAGATACAGCATCCCGGATACAGCATCCTAGATACAGCATCCCAGAATCAGCATCCAGGATAAAGCATCCCAGATACAGCATCCTAGATACAACATCCCAGAATCAGCATCCAGGATACAGCATCCCAGATACAGCATCCTAGATACAGCATCCCAGAATCAGCATCCAGGATACAGCATCCCAGATACAGCATCCCAGAATCAGCATCCAGGATACAGCATCCAGCATACAGCATCCCAGATACAGCATCCTAGATACAGCATCCCAGAATCAGCATCCAGGATACAGCATCCCAGATACAACATCCCAGAATCAGCATCCAGGATACAGCATCCAGGATACAGCATCCCAGACAGCATCCTAGATACAGCATCCCAGAATCAGCATCCAGGATACAGCATCCCAGATACAGCATCCTAGATACAGCATCCCGGATACAGCATCCTAGATACAGCATCCCAGAATCAGCATCCAGGATACAGCATCCCAGATACAGCATCCCAGAATCAGCATCCAGGATACAGCATCCCATATACAGCATCCCAGAATCAGCATCCAAGATACAGCATCCGGGATACAGCATCCCAGATACAGCATCACAGATACAGCATCCCGGATACAGGATCCTAGATACAGCATCCCGGATACATCATCCTAGATACAGCATCCCAGAATCAGCATCCAGGATACAGCATCCAGGATACAGCATCCCAGATACAGCATCCTAGATATAGCATCCCAGAATCAGCATCCAGGATACAGCATCCCAGATACAGCATCCTAGATACAGCATCCTAGATACATCAACCTAGATACAGCATCCCAGATACAGCATTCCAGAATCAGAATCCAAGATACAGCATCCAGGATACAGCATCCCAGATACAGCATCCAGGATACAGAATCCCAGATCAGCATCCAGGATACAGAATCCCAGATACAGCATCCTAGATACAGCATCCCAGAATCAGCATCCCGGATACAGCATCCCAGACACGGCATCCCAGATACGGCATACTAGATACAGCACCATAGATATAATATCACAGATACAGCATGCCTGAAACAGCATCCCAGATACAGCACCATAGATATAATATCCCAGATACAGTATCCCAGATATAGCATGCCAGATACAGCATCCAGGATACAGCACCATAGATATAATATCCCAGATACAGCACCCTAGATACAATATCTCAGAAACAGAATCCTAGATACAGCATCCCGAATACAGCATCCTAGATACAGCATCCTAGATACATCACCCTAGATACAGCATCCCAGATACAGCATCCCAGATACAGCATCCCGGATACAGCGTCCTAGATACAGCACCCTAGATACAGCATCCTAGATACAGCACCATAGATACAATATCCCAGATACAGTGTCCCAGATATAGCATGCCAGATACAGCGTCCAGGATACAGCACCATAGATATAATATCCCAGATACAGCACCCTAGATACAATATCTCAGATACAGAATCCTAGATACAGCATCCCTAATACAGCATCCTAGATACAGCATCCTAGATACATCACCCTAGATACAGCATCCAGGATACAGCATCCTGGATACACCATGCAGGATACAGCATCCCAGATACAGCATCCCGGATACAGCACCCTAGATACAATATCCCAGATACAGTATCCCAGATATAGCATGCCAGATAAAGCATCCAGGATACATCACCATAGATATAATATCCCAGATACAGCACCCTAGATACAATATCCCAGATACAGTATCCTAGATACAGCATCCCAAATACAGCATCCTAGATACAGCATCCTAGATACATCACCCCATATACAGCATCCCCGATACAGAATCCTAGATACAGCATCCCGGATACAGCATCCTAGATACAGCATCTCAGAATCAGCATCCAGGATACAGCATCCCAGATACAGCATCGCAGAATCAGCATCCAGGATACAGCATCCAGGATACAGCATCCCAGATACAGCATCCTAGATACAGCATCCCAGAATCAGCATCCAGGATACAGCATCCCAGATACAGCATCCTAGATACAGCATCCCAGAATCAGCATCCAGGATACAGCATCCCAGATACAGCATCCTAAATACATCATCCCAGAATCAGCATCCAGGATACAGCATCCCAGATACAGCATCCCAGAGTCAGCATCCAAGATACAGCATCCAGGATACAGCATCCCAGATACAGCATCACAGATACAGCATCCCGGATACAGAATCCTAGATACAGCATCCCGGATACATCATCCTAGATACAGCATCCCAGAATCAGCATCCAGGATACAGCATCCAGGATACAGCATCCCAGATACAGCATCCTAGATATACCATCCCAGAATCAGCATCCAGGATACAGCATCCCAGATACAGCATCCTAGATACAGCATCCCAGAATCAGCATCCAGGATACAGCATCCCAGATACAGCATCCTAGATACAGCATCCCAGAATCAGCATCCGGGATACAGCATCCCAGATACAGCATTCCAGAATCAGAATCCAAGATACAGCATCCAGGATACAGCATCCCAGATACAGCATCCCGGATACAGTGTCCTAGATACAGCACCCTAGATACAGCATCCCAGATACAGCACCTTGGATACAATATCCCAGATACAGTATCCCAGATATAGCATGCCAGATACAGCATCCAGAATTCATCACCATAGATATAATATCCCAGATACAGCACCCTAGATACAATATCCCAGATACAGAATTCTAGATACAGCATCCCAAATACAGCATCCTAGATACAGCATCCTAGATACATCACCCTAGATACAGCATCCCGGATACAGAATCCTAGATACAGCATCCCGGATACAGCATCCTAGATACAGCATCCCAGAATCAGCATCCAGGATACAGCATCCCAGATACAGCATCCTAGATACAGCATCCCAGAATCAGCATCCAGGATACAGCATCCCAGATACAGCATCCTAGGTACAGCATCCCAGAATCAGCATCCGGGATACAGCATCCCAGATACAGCATTCCAGAATCAGAATCCAAGATACAGCATCCAGGATACAGCATCCCAGATACAGCATCCTAGATACAGCATCCCAGAATCAGCATCCAGGATACAGCATCCCAGATACAGCATCCTAGGTACAGCATCCCAGAATCAGCATCCGGGATACAGCATCCCAGATACAGCATTCCAGAATCAGAATCCAAGATACAGCATCCAGGATACAGCATCCCAGACACGGCATCCCAGATACGGCATACTAGATACAGCACCATAGATATAATATCAGAGAAACAGCATCCGTGAAACAGCATCCCAGATACAGCACCATAGATATAATATCCCAGATACAGTATCCCAGATATAGCATGCCAGATGCAGCATCCAGGATACAGCACCATAGATATAATATCCCAGATACAGCACCCTAGATACAATATCTCAGATACAGAATCCTAGATACAGCATCCCAGATACAGCATCCTAGATAAAGCATCCTAGATACATCACCCTAGATACAGCATCCCAGATACAGCATCCCAGATACAGCACCCTAGATACAATATCTCAGATACAGAATCCTAGATACAGCATCCCTAATACAGCATTCTAGATACAGCATCCTAGATACATCAACCTAGATACAGCATCCAGGATACAGCATCCCAGATACAGCATCCCGGATACAGTGTCCTAGATACAGCACCCTAGATACAGCATCCCAGATACAGCACCTTGGATACAATATCCCAGATACAGTATCCCAGATATAGCATGCCAGATACAGCATCCAGGATTCATCACCATAGATATAATATCCCAGATACAGCACCCTAGATACAATATCCCAGATACAGAATCCTAGATACAGCATCCCAAATACAGCATCCTAGATACAGCATCCTAGATACATCACCCTAGATACAGCATCCCGGATACAGAATCCTAGATACAGCATCCCGGATACAGCATCCTAGATACAGCATCCCAGAATCAGCATCCAGGATACAGCATCCCAGATACAGCATCCTAGATACAGCATCCCAGAATCAGCATCCAGGATACAGCATCCCAGATACAGCATCCTAGATACAGCATACCAGAATCAGCATCCAGGATACAGCATCCCAGATACAGCATCCCAGACAGCACCCTAGATACAGCATCCCAGAATCAGCATCCAGGATACAGCATCCCAGATACAGCATCCTAGATACAGCATCCCGGATACAGCATCCTAGATACAGCATCCCAGAATCAGCATCCAGGATACAGCATCCCAGATACAGCATCCCAGAATCAGCATCCAGGATACAGCATCCCAGATACAGCATCCCAGAATCAGCATCCAAGATACAACATCCAGGATACAGCATCCCAGATACAGCATCACAGATACAGCATCCCGGATACATCATCCTAGATACAGCATCCCAGAATCAGCATCCAGGATACAGCATCCAGGATACAGCATCGCAGATACAGCATCCTAGATATACCATCCCAGAATCAGCATCCAGGATACAGCATCCCAGATACAGCATCCTAGATACAGCATCCCAGAATCAGCATCCAGGATACAGCATCCCAGATACAGCATCCTAGGTACAGCATCCCAGAATCAGCATCCGGGATACAGCATCCCAGATACAGCATTCCAGAATCAGAATCCAAGATACAGCATCCTAGATACAGCATCCCAGAATCAGCATCCAGGATACAGCATCCTAGATACAGCATCCCAGAATCAGCATCCAGGATACAGCATCCCAGATACAGCATCCTAGATACAGCATCCCAGAATCAGCATCCAGGATACAGCATCCCAGATACAGCATCCCAGATACAGCATCCCGGATACAGCGTCCTAGATACAGCACCCTAGATACAGCATCCCAGATACAGCACCCTAGATACAATATCTCAGATACAGAATCCTAGATACAGCATCCCTAATACAGCATTCTAGATACAGCATCCTAGATACATCAACCTAGATACAGCATCCAGGATACAGCATCCCAGATACAGCATCCCGGATACAGTGTCCTAGATACAGCACCCTAGATACAGCATCCCAGATACAGCACCTTGGATACAATATCCCAGATACAGTATCCCAGATATAGCATGCCAGATACAGCATCCAGAATTCATCACCATAGATATAATATCGCAGATACAGCACCCTAGATACAATATCCCAGATACAGAATTCTAGATACAGCATCCCAAATACAGCATCCTAGATACAGCATCCTAGATACATCACCCTAGATACAGCATCCCGGATACAGAATCCTAGATACAGCATCCCGGATACAGCATCCTAGATACTTCATCCCAGAATCAGCATCCAGGATACAGCATCCCAGATACAGCATCCTAGATACAGCATCCCAGAATCAGCATCCAGGATACAGCATCCCAGATACAGCATCCTAGGTACAGCATCCCAGAATCAGCATCCGGGATACAGCATCCCAGATACAGCATTCCAGAATCAGAATCCAAGATACAGCATCCAGGATACAGCATCCCAGATACAGCATCCTAGATACAGCATCCCAGAATCAGCATCCAGGATACAGCATCCCAGATACAGCATCCTAGGTACAGCATCCCAGAATCAGCATCCGGGATACAGCATCCCAGATACAGCATTCCAGAATCAGAATCCAAGATACAGCATCCAGGATACAGCATCCCAGACACGGCATCCCAGATACGGCATACTAGATACAGCACCATAGATATAATATCCCAGATACAGTATCCCAGATATAGCATGCCAGATACAGCATCCAGGATACAGCACCATAGATATAATATCCCAGATAGAGCACCCTAGATACAATATCTCAGATACAGAATCCTAGATACAGCATCCCAGATACAGCATCCTAGATAAAGCATCCTAGATACATCACCCTAGATACAGCATCCCAGATACAGCATCCCAGATACAGCACCCTAGATACAATATCTCAGATACAGAATCCTAGATACAGCATCCCTAATACAGCATTCTAGATACAGCATCCTAGATACATCAACCTAGATACAGCATCCAGGATACAGCATCCCAGATACAGCATCCCGGATACAGTGTCCTAGATACAGCACCCTAGATACAGCATCCCAGATACAGCACCTTGGATACAATATCCCAGATACAGTATCCCAGATATAGCATGCCAGATACAGCATCCAGGATTCATCACCATAGATATAATATCCCAGATACAGCACCCTAGATACAATATCCCAGATACAGAATCCTAGATACAGCATCCCAAATACAGCATCCTAGATACAGCATCCTAGATACATCACCCTAGATACAGCATCCCGGATACAGAATCCTAGATACAGCATCCCGGATACAGCATCCTAGATACAGCATCCCAGAATCAGCATCCAGGATACAGCATCCCAGATACAGCATCCTAGATACAGCATTCCAGAATCAGCATCCAGGATACAGCATCCCAGATACAGCATCCTAGATACAGCATCCCAGAATCAGCATCCAGGATACAGCATCCCAGATACAGCATACCAGAATCAGCATCCAGGATACAGCATCCCAGATACAGCATCCTAGATACAGCATCCCAGAATCACCATCCAGGATACAGCATCCCAGATACAGCATCCCAGATACAGCATCCCGGATACAGCGTCCTTGATACAGCACCCTAGATACAGCATCCCAGATACAGCACCTTGGATACAATATCCCAGATACAGTATCCCAGATATAGCATGCCAGATACAGCATCCAGGATTCATCACCATAGATATAATATCCCAGATACAGCACCCTAGATACAATATCCCAGATACAGAATCCTAGATACAGCATCCCAAATACAGCATCCTAGATACAGCATCCTAGATACATCACCCTAGATAAACCATCCCGGATACAGAATCCTAGATACAGCATCCCGGATACAGCATCCTAGACACAGCATCCCAGAATCAGCATCCAGAATACAGCATCCAGGATACAGCATCCTAGATACAGAATCCCAGAATCATTATCCAGGATACAGCATCCCAGATACAGCATCCTAGATACAGCATCCCAGAATCAGCATCCAGGATACAGCATCGCAGATACAGCATCCCAGAATCAGCATCCAGGATACTGCATCCAGGATACAGCATCCCAGATACAGCATCGTAGATACAGCATCCCAGAATCAGCATCCAGGATACAGCATCCCAGATACAGCATCCCAGAATCAGCATCCAGGATACAGCATCCAGGATACAGCATCCCAGACAGCACCCTAGATACAGCATCCCAGAATCAGCATCCAGGATACAGCATCCCAGATACAGCATCCTAGATACAGCATCCCGGATACAGCATCCTAGATACAGCATCCCAGAATCAGCATCCAGGATACAGCATCCCAGATACAGCATCCCAGAATCAGCATCCAGGATACAGCATCCCAGATACAGCATCCCAGAATCAGCATCCAAGATACAACATCCAGGATACAGCATCCCAGATACAGCATCACAGATACAGCATCCCGGATACATCATCCTAGATACAGCATCCCAGAATCAGCATCCAGGATACAGCATCCAGGATACAGCATCGCAGATACAGCATCCTAGATATACCATCCCAGAATCAGCATCCAGGATACAGCATCCCAGATACAGCATCCTAGATACAGCATCCCAGAATCAGCATCCAGGATACAGCATCCCAGATACAGCATCCTAGGTACAGCATCCCAGAATCAGCATCCGGGATACAGCATCCCAGATACAGCATTCCAGAATCAGAATCCAAGATACAGCATCCTAGATACAGCATCCCAGAATCAGCATCCAGGATACAGCATCCTAGATACAGCATCCCAGAATCAGCATCCAGGATACAGCATCCCAGATACAGCATCCTAGATACAGCATCCCAGAATCAGCATCCAGGATACAGCATCCCAGATACAGCATCCCAGATACAGCATCCCGGATACAGCGTCCTAGATACAGCACCCTAGATACAGCATCCCAGATACAGCACCCTAGATACAATATCTCAGATACAGAATCCTAGATACAGCATCCCTAATACAGCATTCTAGATACAGCATCCTAGATACATCAACCTAGATACAGCATCCAGGATACAGCATCCCAGATACAGCATCCCGGATACAGAATCCTAGATACAGCATCCCGGATACAGCATCCTAGATACAGCATCCCAGAATCAGCATCCAGGATACAGCATCCCAGATACAGCATCCTAGATACAGCATCCCAGAATCAGCATCCAGGATACAGCATCCCAGATACAGCATCCTAGGTACAGCATCCCAGAATCAGCATCCGGGATACAGCATCCCAGATACAGCATTCCAGAATCAGAATCCAAGATACAGCATCCAGGATACAGCATCCCAGACACGGCATCCCAGATACGGCATACTAGATACAGCACCATAGATATAATATCAGAGAAACAGCATCCCTGAAACAGCATCCCAGATACAGCACCATAGATATAATATCCCAGATACAGTATCCCAGATATAGCATGCCAGATACAGCATCCAGGATACAGCACCATAGATATAATATCCCAGATACAGCACCCTAGATACAATATCTCAGATACAGAATCCTAGATACAGCATCCCAGATACAGCATCCTAGATAAAGCATCCTAGATACATCACCCTAGATACAGCATCCCAGATACAGCATCCCAGATACAGCACCCTAGATACAATATCTCAGATACAGAATCCTAGATACAGCATCCCTAATACAGCATTCTAGATACAGCATCCTAGATACATCAACCTAGATACAGCATCCAGGATACAGCATCCCAGATACAGCATCCCGGATACAGTGTCCTAGATACAGCACCCTAGATACAGCATCCCAGATACAGCACCTTGGATACAATATCCCAGATACAGTATCCCAGATATAGCATGCCAGATACAGCATCCAGGATTCATCACCATAGATATAATATCCCAGATACAGCACCCTAGATACAATATCCCAGATACAGAATCCTAGATACAGCATCCCAAATACAGCATCCTAGATACAGCATCCTAGATACAGCATCCCAGAATCAGCATCCAGGATACAGCATCCCAGATACAGCATCCTAGATACAGCATCCCAGAATCAGCATCCAGGATACAGCATCCCAGATACAGCATCCTAGATACAGCATCCCAGAATCAGCATCCAGGATACAGCATCCCAGATACAGCATCCCAGAATCAGCATCCAGGATACAGCATCCCAGATACAGCATCCTAGATACAGCATCCCAGAATCACCATCCAGGATACAGCATCCCAGATACAGCATCCCAGATACAGCATCCCGGATACAGCGTCCTTGATACAGCACCCTAGATACAGCATCCCAGATACAGCACCCTAGATACAATATCTCAGATACAGAATCCTAGATACAGCATCCCAGATACAGCATCCTAGATACAGCATCCTAGATACAGCATCCCAGAATCAGCATTCAGGATACAGCATCCCAGATACAGCATCCCAGAATCAGCATCCAAGATACAGCATCCAGGATACAGCATCCCAGATACAGCACCACAGATAAAGCATCCCGCATACAGAATCCTAGATACAGCATCCCGGATACAGCATCCTAGATACAGCATCCCAGAATCAGCATCCAGGATACAGCATCCCAGATACAGCATCCTAGATACAGCATCCCATAATCAGCATCCAGGATACAGCATTGCAGATACAGCATCCCAGAAACAGCATCCCAGAATCAGCATCCAGGATACAGCATCCCAGATACAGCATCCTAGATACTGCATCCCAGAATCAGCATCCAGGATACAGCATACCAGATACAGCATCCTAGATAAAGCATCCCAGAATCAGCATCCAGGATACAGCATCCAGGATACAGCATCCCAGATACAGCATCCTAGATACAGCATCCCAGAATCAGCATCCAGGATACAGCATCCCAGATACAGCATACCAGAAACAGCATCCCAGAATCAGCATCCAGGATACAGCATCCCAGATACAGCATCACAGATACAGCATCCCGGATACAGAATCCTAGATACAGCATCCCGGTTACAGCATCCTAGATACAGCATCACAGAATCAGCATCCCGGATACAGCATCCCAGACACGACATCCCAGGTATGGCATCCTAGATACAGCACCATAGATGTAATATCCCAGATACAGCATCCCAGATACAGCATCCCGGAATCAGCATCCAGGATACAGCATCCAGGATACAGCATCCCAGATACAGCATCCTAGATACAGCATCCCAGAATCAGCATCCAGGATACAGCATCCCAGATACAGCACCACAGATAAAGCATCCCGCATACAGAATCCTAGATACAGCATCCCGGATACAGCATCCTAGATACAGCATCCCAGAATCAGCATCCAGGATACAGCATCCCAGATACAGCATCCTAGATACAGCATCCCATAATCAGCATCCAGGATACAGCATTGCAGATACAGCATCCCAGAAACAGCATCCCAGAATCAGCATCCAGGATACAGCATCCCAGATACAGCATCCTAGATACTGCATCCCAGAATCAGCATCCAGGATACAGCATACCAGATACAGCATCCTAGATAAAGCATCCCAGAATCAGCATCCAGGATACAGCATCCAGGATACAGCATCCCAGATACAGCATCCTAGATACAGCATCCCAGAATCAGCATCCAGGATACAGCATCCCAGATACAGCATACCAGAAACAGCATCCCAGAATCAGCATCCAGGATACAGCATCCCAGATACAGCATCACAGATACAGCATCCCGGATACAGAATCCTAGATACAGCATCCCGGTTACAGCATCCTAGATACAGCATCACAGAATCAGCATCCCGGATACAGCATCCCAGACACGACATCCCAGGTATGGCATCCTAGATACAGCACCATAGATGTAATATCCCAGATACAGCATCCCAGATACAGCATCCCGGAATCAGCATCCAGGATACAGCATCCAGGATACAGCATCCCAGATACAGCATCCTAGATACAGCATCCCAGAATCAGCATCCAGGATACAGCATCCCAGATACAGCATCCTAGATACAGCATCCCAGAATCAGCATCCAGAATACAGCATCCCAGATACAGCATCCTAGATACAGCATCCCAGAATCAGCATCCAGGATACAGCATCCCAGATACAGCATCCCAGAATCAGCATCCAAGATACAGCATCCAGGATACAGCATCCAGATACAGCATAACAGATACAGCATCCCGGATACAGCATCCTAGATACAGCATCCCAGAATCAGCATCCAGGATACAGCATCCCAGATACAGCATCCCAGATAAAGCATCCAGGATACAGAATCCCAGACACGGCATCCCAGATACGGCATACTAGATACAGCACCATAGATATAATATCCCAGATACAGTATCCCAGATATAGCATGCCAGATACAGCATCCAGGATACAGCACCATAGATATAATATCCCAGATACAGCACCCTAGATACAATATCTCAGATACAGAATCCTAGATACAGCATCCCGAATACAGCATCCTAGATACAGCATCCTAGATACATCACCCTAGATACAGCATCCCAGATACAGCATCCCAGATACAGCATCCCGGATACAGCGTCCTAGATACAGCACCCTAGATACAGCATCCTAGATACAGCACCATAGATACAATATCCCAGATACAGTATCCCAGATATAGCATGCCAGATACAGCGTCCAGGATACAGCACCATAGATATAATATCCCAGATACAGCACCCTAGATACAATATCTCAGATACAGAATCCTAGATACAGCATCCCTAATACAGCATCCTAGATACAGCATCCTAGATACATCACCCTACATACAGCATCCAGGATACAGCATCCTGGATACACCATGCAGGATACAGCATCCCAGATACAGCATCCCGGATACAGCACCCTAGATACAATATCCCAGATACAGTATCCCAGATATAGCATGCCAGATAAAGCATCCAGGATACATCACCATAGATATAATATCCCAGATACAGCACCCTAGATACAATATCCCAGATACAGTATCCTAGATACAGCATCCCAAATACAGCATCCTAGATACAGCATCCTAGATACATCACCCCATATACAGCATCCCTATACAGAATCCTAGATACAGCATCCCGGATACAGCATCCTAGATACAGCATCCCAGAATCAGCATCCAGGATAAAGCATCCCAGATACAGCATCCTAGATACAACATCCCAGAATCAGCATCCAGGATACAGCATCCCAGATACAGCATCCTAGATACAGCATCCCAGAATCAGCATCCAGGATACAGCATCCCAGATACAGCATCCCAGAATCAGCATCCAGGATACAGCATCCAGCATACAGCATCCCAGATACAGCATCCTAGATACAGCATCCCAGAATCAGCATCCAGGATACAGCATCCCAGATACAACATCCCAGAATCAGCATCCAGGATACAGCATCCAGGATACAGCATCCCAGACAGCATCCTAGATACAGCATCCCAGAATCAGCATCCAGGTTACAGCATCCCAGATACAGCATCCTAGATACAGCATCCCGGATACAGCATCCTAGATACAGCATCCCAGAATCAGCATCCAGGATACAGCATCCCAGATACAGCATCCCAGAATCAGCATCCAGGATACAGCATCCCATATACAGCATCCCAGAATCAGCATCCAAGATACAGCATCCGGGATACAGCATCCCAGATACAGCATCACAGATACAGCATCCCGGATACAGAATCCTAGATACAGCATCCCGGATACATCATCCTAGATACAGCATCCCAGAATCAGCATCCAGGATACAGCATCCAGGATACAGCATCCCAGATACAGCATCCTAGATATAGCATCCCAGAATCAGCATCCAGGATACAGCATCCCAGATACAGCATCCTAGATACAGCATCCTAGATACATCAACCTAGATACAGCATCCCAGATACAGCATTCCAGAATCAGAATCCAAGATACAGCATCCAGGATACAGCATCCCAGATACAGCATCCAGGATACAGAATCCCAGATCAGCATCCAGGATACAGAATCCCAGATACAGCATCCTAGATACAGCATCCCAGAATCAGCATCCCGGATACAGCATCCCAGACACGGCATCCCAGATACGGCATACTAGATACAGCACCATAGATATAATATCCCAGATACAGTATCCCAGATATAGCATGCCAGATACAGCATCCAGGATACAGCACCATAGATATAATATCCCAGATACAGCACCCTAGATACAATATCTCAGAAACAGAATCCTAGATACAGCATCCCGAATACAGCATCCTAGATACAGCATCCTAGATACATCACCCTAGATACAGCATCCCAGATACAGCATCCCAGATACAGCATCCCGGATACAGCGTCCTAGATACAGCACCCTAGATACAGCATCCTAGATACAGCACCATAGATACAATATCCCAGATACAGTGTCCCAGATATAGCATGCCAGATACAGCGTCCAGGATACAGCACCATAGATATAATATCCCAGATACAGCACCCTAGATACAATATCTCAGATACAGAATCCTAGATACAGCATCCCTAATACAGCATCCTAGATACAGCATCCTAGATACATCACCCTAGATACAGCATCCAGGATACAGCATCCTGGATACACCATGCAGGATACAGCATCCCAGATACAGCATCCCGGATACAGCACCCTAGATACAATATCCCAGATACAGTATCCCAGATATAGCATGCCAGATAAAGCATCCAGGATACATCACCATAGATATAATATCCCAGATACAGCACCCTAGATACAATATCCCAGATACAGTATCCTAGATACAGCATCCCAAATACAGCATCCTAGATACAGCATCCTAGATACATCACCCCATATACAGCATCCCCGATACAGAATCCTAGATACAGCATCCCGGATACAGCATCCTAGATACAGCATCTCAGAATCAGCATCCAGGATACAGCATCCCAGATACAGCATCCTAGATACAACATCCCAGAATCAGCATCCAGGATACAGCATCCCAGATACAGCATCCTAGATACAGCATCCCAGAATCAGCATCCAGGATACAGCATCCCAGATACAGCATCCTAGATACAGCATCCCAGAATCAGCATCCAGGATACAGCATCCCAGATACAGCATCCTAAATACATCATCACAGAATCAGCATCCAGGATACAGCATCCCAGATACAGCATCCCAGAGTCAGCATCCAAGATACAGCATCCAGGATACAGCATCCCAGATACAGCATCACAGATACAGCATCCCGGATACAGAATCCTAGATACAGCATCCCGGATACATCATCCTAGATACAGCATCCCAGAATCAGCATCCAGGATACAGCATCCAGGATACAGCATCCCAGATACAGCATCCTAGATATACCATCCCAGAATCAGCATCCAGGATACAGCATCCCAGATACAGCATCCTAGATACAGCATCCCAGAATCAGCATCCAGGATACAGCATCCCAGATACAGCATCCTAGATACAGCATCCCAGAATCAGCATCCGGGATACAGCATCCCAGATACAGCATTCCAGAATCAGAATCCAAGATACAGCATCCAGGATACAGCATCCCAGGTACAGCATCCTAGATACAGCATCCCAGAATCAGTATCCCGGATACAGCATCCCAGACACGGCATCCCAGATACGGCATACTAGATACAGCACCATAGATATAATATCAGAGAAACAGCATCCCTGAAACAGCATCCCAGATACAGCACCATAGATATAATATCCCAGGTACAGTATCCCAGATATAGCATGCCAGATACAGCATCCAGGATACAGCACCATAGATATAATATCCCAGATACAGCACCCTAGATACAATATCTCAGATACAGAATCCTAGATACAGCATCCCAGATACAGCATCCCAGATACAGCATCCCGGATACAGCGTCCTAGATACAGCACCCTAGATACAGCTTCCCAGATACGGCACCCTAGATACAATATCTCAGATACAGAATCCTAGATACAGCATCCCTAATACAGCATTCTAGATACAGCATCCTAGATACATCAACCTAGATACAGCATCCAGGATACAGCATCCCAGATACAGCATCCGGGATACAGTGTCCTAGATACAGCACCCTAGATACAGCATCCCAGATACAGCACCTTGGATACAATATCCCAGATACAGTATCCCAGATATAGCATGCCAGATACAGCATCCAGGATTCATCACCATAGATATAATATACCAGATACAGCACCCTAGATACAATATCCCAGATACAGAATCCTAGATACAGCATCCCAAATACAGCATCCTAGATACAGCATCCTAGATACATCACCCTAGATACACCATCCCGGATACAGAATCCTAGATACAGCATCCCGGATACAGCATCCTAGACACAGCATCCCAGAATCAGCATCCAGAATACAGCATCCAGGATACAGCATCCTAGATACAGAATCCCAGAATCATTATCCAGGATACAGCATCCCAGATACAGCATCCTAGATACAGCATCCCTGAATCAGCATCCAGGATACAGCATCGCAGATACAGCATCCCAGAATCAGCATCCAGGATACTGCATCCAGGATACAGCATCCCAGATACAGCATCGTAGATACAGCATCCCAGAATCAGCATCCAGGATACAGCATCCCAGATACAGCATCCCAGAATCAGCATCCAGGATACAGCATCCAGGATACAGCATCCCAGACAGCATCCTAGATACAGCATCCCAGAATCAGCATCCAGGATACAGCATCCCAGATACAGCATCCTAGATACAGCATCCCGGATACAGCATCCTAGATACAGCATCCCAGAATCAGCATCCAGGATACAGCATCCCAGATACAGCATCCCAGAATCAGCATCCAGGATACAGCATCCCAGATACAGCATCCCAGAATCAGCATCCAAGATACAACATCCAGGATACAGCATCCCAGATACAGCATCACAGATACAGCATCCCGGATACATCATCCTAGATACAGCATCCCAGAATCAGCATCCAGGATACAGCATCCAGGATACAGCATCGCAGATACAGCATCCTAGATATACCATCCCAGAATCAGCATCCAGGATACAGCATCCCAGATACAGCATCCTAGATACAGCATCCCAGAATCAGCATCCAGGATACAGCATCCCAGATACAGCATCCTAGGTACAGCATCCCAGAATCAGCATCCGGGATACTGCATCCCAGATACAGCATTCCAGAATCAGAATCCAAGATACAGCATCCTAGATACAGCATCCCAGAATCAGCATCCAGGATACAGCATCCTAGATACAGCATCCCAGAATCAGCATCCAGGATACAGCATCCCAGATACAGCATCCTAGATACAGCATCCCAGAATCAGCATCCAGGATACAGCATCCCAGATACAGCATCCCAGATACAGCATCCCGGATACAGCGTCCTAGATACAGCACCCTAGATACAGCATCCCAGATACAGCACCCTAGATACAATATCTCAGATACAGAATCCTAGATACAGCATCCCTAATACAGCATTCTAGATACAGCATCCTAGATACATCAACCTAGATACAGCATCCAGGATACAGCATCCCAGATACAGCATCCCGGATACAGTGTCCTAGATACAGCACCCTAGATACAGCATCCCAGATACAGCACCTTGGATGCAATATCCCAGATACAGTATCCCAGATATAGCATGCCAGATACAGCATCCAGAATTCATCACCATAGATATAATATCCCAGATACAGCACCCTAGATACAATATCCCAGATACAGAATTCTAGATACAGCATCCCAAATACAGCATCCTAGATACAGCATCCTAGATACATCACCCTAGATACAGCATCCCGGAAACAGAATCCTAGATACAGCATCCCGGATACAGCATCCTAGATACAGCATCCCAGAATCAGCATCCAGGATACAGCATCCCAGATACAGCATCCTAGATACAGCATCCCAGAATCAGCATCCAGGATACAGCATCCCAGATACAGCATCCTAGGTACAGCATCCCAGAATCAGCATCCGGTATACAGCATCCCAGATACAGCATTCCAGAATCAGAATCCAAGATACAGCATCCAGGATACAGCATCCCAGATACAGCATCCTAGATACAGCATCCCAGAATCAGCATCCAGGATACAGCATCCCAGATACAGCATCCTAGGTACAGCATCCCAGAATCAGCATCCGGGATACAGCATCCCAGATACAGCATTCCAGAATCAGAATCCAAGATACAGCATCCAGGATACAGCATCCCAGACACGGCATCCCAGATACGGCATACTAGATACAGCACCATAGATATAATATCAGAGAAACAGCATCCCTGAAACAGCATCCCAGATACAGCACCATAGATATAATATCCCAGATACAGTATCCCAGATATAGCATGCCAGATACAGCATCCAGGATACAGCACCATAGATATAATATCCCAGATACAGCACCCTAGATACAATATCTCAGATACAGAATCCTAGATACAGCATCCCAGATACAGCATCCTAGATAAAGCATCCTAGATACATCACCCTAGATACAGCATCCCAGATACAGCATCCCAGATACAGCACCCTAGATACAATATCTCAGATACAGAATCCTAGATACAGTATCCCTAATACAGCATTCTAGATACAGCATCCTAGATACATCAACCTAGATACAGCATCCAGGATACAGCATCCCAGATACAGCATCCCGGATACAGTGTCCTAGATACAGCACCCTAGATACAGCATCCCAGATACAGCACCTTGGATACAATATCCCAGATACAGTATCCCAGATATAGCATGCCAGATACAGCATCCAGGATTCATCACCATAGATATAATATCCCAGATACAGCACCCTAGATACAATATCCCAGATACAGAATCCTAGATACAGCATCCCAAATACAGCATCCTAGATACAGCATCCTAGATACATCACCCTAGATACAGCATCCCGGATACAGAATCCTAGATACAGCATCCCGGATACAGCATCTTAGATACAGCATCCCAGAATCAGCATCCAGGATACTGCATCCCAGATACAGCATCCTAGATACAGCATCCCAGAATCAGCATCCAGGATACAGCATCCCAGATACAGCATCCTAGATACAGCATCCCAGAATCAGCATCCAGGATACAGCATCCCAGATACAGCATACCAGAATCAGCATCCAGGATACAGCATCCCAGATACAGCATCCTACATACAGCATCCCAGAATCACCATCCAGGATACAGCATCCCAGATACAGCATCCCAGATACAGCATCCCGGATACAGCGTCCTTGATACAGCACCCTAGATACAGCATCCCAGATACAGCACCCTAGATACAATATCTCAGATACAGAATCCTAGATACAGCATCCCAGATACAGCATCCTAGATACAGCATCCTAGATACAGCATCCCAGAATCAGCATCCACGATACAGCATCCCAGATACAGCATCCCAGAATCAGCATCCAAGATACAGCATCCAGGATACAGCATCCCAGATACAGCACCACAGATAAAGCATCCCGCATACAGAATCCTAGATACAGCATCCCGGATACAGCATCCTAGATACAGCATCCCAGAATCAGCATCCAGGATACAGCATCCCAGATACAGCATCCCAGAATCAGCATCCAGGATACAGCATCCCAGATACAGCATCCTAGATACTGCATCCCAGAATCAGCATCCAGGATACAGCATACCAGATACAGCATCCTAGATAAAGCATCCCAGAATCAGCATCCAGGATACAGCATCCAGGATACAGCATCCCAGAATCAGCATCCAGGATACAGCATCCCAGATACAGCATACCAGAAACAGCATCCCAGAATCAGCATCCAGGATACAGCATCCCAGATACAGCATCACAGATACAGCATCCCGGATACAGAATCCTAGATACAGCATCCCGGATACAGAATCCTAGATACAGCATCCCGGTTACAGCATCCTAGATACAGCATCACAGAATCAGCATCCCGGATACAGCATCCCAGACACGGCATCCCAGGTATGGCATCCTAGATACAGCACCATAGATGTAATATCCCAGATACAGCATCCCAGATACAGCATCCCGGAATCAGCATCCAGGATACAGCATCCAGGATACAGCATCCCAGATACAGCATCCTAGATACAGCATCCCAGAATCAGCATCCAGAATACAGCATCCCAGAATCAGCATCCAAGATACAGCATCCAGGATACAGCATCCCAGATACAGCATCCCAGAATCAGCATCCAAGATACAGCATCCAGGATACAGCATCCAGATACAGCATCACAGATACAGCATCCCGGATACAGCATCCTAGATACAGCATCCCAGAATCAGCATCCAGGATACAGCATCCCAGATACAGCATCCCAGAATCAGCATCCAGGATACAGCATCCAGGATACAGCATCCCAGATACAGCATCCTAGATACAGAATCCCAGAATCTGCATCCAGGATACAGCATCCCAGATACAGCATCCTAGATACAACATCCCGGATACAGAATCCTAGATACAGCATCCCGGATACAGCATCCTAGATACAGCATCGCAGAATCAGAATCCAGGATACAGCATCCCAGATACAGCATCCCAGAATCAGCATCCAAGATACAGCATCCAGGATACAGCATCCCAGATACAGCACCACAGATAAAGCATCCCGCATACAGAATCCTAGATACAGCATCCCGGATACAGCATCCTAGATACAGCATCCCAGAATCAGCATCCAGGATACAGCATCCCAGATACAGCATCCTAGATACAGCATCCCAGAATCAGCATCCAGGATACAGCATCCCAGATACAGCATCCTAGATACTGCATCCCAGAATCAGCATCCAGGATACAGCATACCAGATACAGCATCCTAGATAAAGCATCCCAGAATCAGCATCCAGGATACAGCATCCAGGATACAGCATCCCAGATACAGCATCCTAGATACAGCATACCAGAATCAGAATCCAGGATACAGCATCCCAGATACAGCATACCAGAAACAGCATCCCAGAATCAGCATCCAGGATACAGCATCCCAGATACAGCATCACAGATACAGCATCCCGGATACAGAATCCTAGATACAGCATCCCGGTTACAGCATCCTAGATACAGCATCACAGAATCAGCATCCCGGATACAGCATCCCAGACACGGCATCCCAGGTATGGCATCCTAGATACAGCACCATAGATGTAATATCCCAGATACAGCATCCCAGATACAGCATCCCGGAATCAGCATCCAGGATACAGCATCCAGGATACAGCATCCCAGATACAGCATCCTAGATACAGCATCCCAGAATCAGCATCCAGAATACAGCATCCCAGATACAGCATCCTAGATACAGCATCCCAGAATCAGCATCCAGGATACAGCATCCCAGATACAGCATCCCAGAATCAGCATCCAAGATACAGCATCCAGGATACAGCATCCAGATACAGCATCACAGATACAGCATCCCGGATACAGCATCCTAGATACAGCATCCCAGAATCAGCATCCAGGATACAGCATCCCAGATACAGCATCCCAGAATCAGCATCCAGGATACAGCATCCAGGATACAGCATCCCAGATACAGCATCCTAGATACAGAATCCCAGAATCAGCATCCAGGATACAGCATCCCAGATACAGCATCCTAGATACAACATCCCGGATACAGAATCCTAGATACAGCATCCCGGATACAGCATCCTAGATACAGCATCGCAGAATCAGCATCCAGGATACAGCATCCCAGATACAGCATCCCAGATACAGCATCCCAGAATCAGCATCCAAGATACAGCATCCAGGATACAGTATCCCAGATACAGCATCCCGGAATCAGCATACAGGACACAGCATCAAGGATACAGCATACCAAATACAGCATCCTAGATACAGCATCCCAGAATCAGCATCCAGGATACAGCATCCCAGATACAGCATCCTAGATACAGCATCCTAGATACAGCACCATAGATACAATATCCCAGATACAGTATCCCAGATATAGCATGCCAGATACAGCGTCCAGGATACAGTACCATAGATATAATATCCCAGATACAGCACCCTAGATACAATGTCTCAGATACAGAATCCTAGATACAGCATCCCTAATACAGCATACTAGATACAGCATCCTAGATACATCACCCTAGATACAGCATCCAGGATACAGCATCCTGGATACACCATGCAGGATACAGCATCCCAGATACAGCATCCCAGAATCAGAATCCAGGATAAAGCATCCCAGATACAGCATCCTAGATACAGCATCCCAGAATCAGCATCCAGGATACAGCATCCCAGATACAGCATCCTAGATACAGCATCCCAGAATCAGCATCCAGGATACAGCATCCCAGATACAGCATTCCAGAATCAGAATCCAAGATACAGCATCCAGGATACAGCATCCCAGATACAGCATCCAGGATACAGAATCCCAGATACAGCATCCTAGATACAGCATCCCAGAATCAGCATCCCGGATACAGCATCCCAGACACGGCATCCCAGATACGGCATACTAGATACAGCACCATAGATATAATATCCCAGATACAGTATCCCAGATATAGCATGCCAGATACAGCATCCAGGATACAGCACCTTAGATATAATATCCCAGATACAGCACCCTAGATACAATATCTCAGATACAGAATCCTAGATACAGCATCCCGAATACAGCATCCTAGATACAGCATCCTAGATACATCACCCTAGATACAGCATCCCAGATACAGCATCCCAGATACAGCATCCCGGATACAGCGTCCTAGATACAGCACCCTAGATACAGCATCCTAGATACAGCACCATAGATACAATATCTCAGATACAGAATCCTAGATACAGCATCCCGGATACATCATCCTAGATACAGCATCCCAGAATCAGCATCCAGGATACAGCATCCAGGATACAGCATCCCAGATACAGCATCCTAGATACAGCATCCTAGATACATCAACCTAGATACAGCATCCAGGATACAGCATCCCAGATACAGCATCCCAGAATCAGCATCCAGGATACAGCATCCCAGATACAGCATCCCAGAATCAGCATCCAAGATACAGCATCCAGGATACAGCATCCAGGATACAGCATCCCAGATACAGCATCCTAGATACAGCATCCTAGATACATCAACCTAGATACAGCATCCAGGATACAGCATCCCAGATACAGCATCCCAGAATCAGCATCCAGGATACAGCATCCCAGATACAGCATCCCAGAATCAGCATCCAAGATACAGCATCCAGGATACAGCATCCAGGATACAGCATCCCAGATACAGCATCCTAGATACAGCATCCTAGATACATCAACCTAGATACAGCATCCAGGATACAGCATCCCAGATACAGCATCCCAGAATCAGCATCCAGGATACAGCATCCCAGATACAACATCCCAGAATCAGCATCCAGGATACAGCATCCAGGATACAGCATCCCAGACAGCATCCTAGATACAGCATCCCAGAATCAGCATCCAGGATACAGCATCCCAGATACAGCATCCTAGATACAGCATCCCGGATACAGCATCCTAGATACAGCATCCCAGAATCAGCATCCAGGATACAGCATCCCAGATACAGCATCCCAGAATCAGCATCCAGGATACAGCATCCCAGATACAGCATCCCAGAATCAGCATCCAAGATACAGCATCCAGGATACAGCATCCCAGATACAGCATCACAGATACAGCATCCCGGATACAGAATCCTAGATACAGCATCCCGGATACATCATCCTAGATACAGCATCCCAGAATCAGCATCCAGGATACAGCATCCATGATACAGCATCCCAGATACAGCATCCTATATATAGCATCCCAGAATCAGCATCCAGGATACAGCATCCCAGATACAGCATCCTAGATACAGCATCCTAGATACATCAACCTAGATACAGCATCCAGGATACAGCATCCCAGATACAGCATCCCTGATACAGCGTCATAGATACAGCACCCTAGATACAGCATCCCAGATACAGAATCCGAGATATAGCATCCCAGATACAGCATCCTAGATACAGCATCCCAGAATCAGCATCCAGGATACAGCATCCAGGATACAGCATCCCAGATACAGCATCCTAGATACAGCATCCCAGAATCAGCATCCAGGATACAGCATCCAGGATACAGCATCCCAGATACAGCATCCTAGATACAGCATCCCAGAATCAGAATCCAGGATAAAGCATCCCAGATACAGCATCCTAGATACAGCATCCCAGAATCAGCATCCAGGATACAGCATCCCAGAAACAGCATCCCAGAATCAGCATCCAGGATACAGCATCCAGGATACAGCATCCCAGATACAGCATCCTAGATACAACATCCCATAATCAGCATCCAGGATACAGCATCCCAGATACAGCATCCTAGATACAGCATCCCAGAATCAGCATCCAGGATACAGCATCCCAGATACAGCATCCCAGAATCAGCATCCAGGATACAGCATCCAGGATACAGCATCCCAGATACAGCATCCTAGATACAGCATCCCAGAATCAGCATCCAGGATACAGCATCCCAGATACAGCATCCCAGAATCAGCATCCAGGATACAGCATCCAGGATACAGCATCCCAGACAGCATCCTAGATACAGCATCCCAGAATCAGCATCCAGGATACAGCATCCCAGATACAGCATCCTAGATACAGCATCCCGGATACAGCATCCTAGATACAGCATCCCAGAATCAGCATCCAGGATACAGCATCCCAGATACAGCATCCCAGAATCAGCATCCAGGATACAGCATCCCATATACAGCATCCCAGAATCAGCATCCAAGATACAGCATCCGGGATACAGCATCCCAGATACAGCATCACAGATAGAGCATCCCGGATACAGAATCCTAGATACAGCATCCCGGATACATCATCCTAGATACAGCATCCCAGAATCAGCATCCAGGATACAGCATCCAGGATACAGCATCCCAGATACAGCATCCTAGATATAGCATCCCAGAATCAGCATCCAGGATACAGCATCCCAGATACAGCATCCTAGATACAGCATCCTAGATACATCAACCTAGATACAGCATCCAGGATACAGCATCCCAGATACAGCATCCCAGAATCAGCATCCAGGATACAGCATCCCAGATACAGCATCCCAGAATCAGCATCCAAGATACAGCATCCAGGATACAGCATCCAGGATACAGCATCCCAGATACAGCATCCTAGATACAGCATCCTAGATACATCAACCTAGATACAGCATCCAGGATACAGCATCCCAGATACAGCATCCCAGAATCAGCATCCAGGATACAGCATCCCAGATACAGCATCCCAGAATCAGCATCCAAGATACAGCATCCAGGATACAGCATCCAGGATACAGCATCCCAGATACAGCATCCTAGATACAGCATCCCAGAATCAGCATCCAGGATACAGCATCCCAGATACAACATCCCAGAATCAGCATCCAGGATACAGCATCCAGGATACAGCATCCCAGACAGCATCCTAGATACAGCATCCCAGAATCAGCATCCAGGATACAGCATCCCAGATACAGCATCCTAGATACAGCATCCTAGATACAGCATCCCAGAATCAGCATCCAGGATACAGCATCCCAGATACAGCATCCCAGAATGAGCATCCAAGATACAGCATCCAGGATACAGCATCCTAGATACAGCATCACAGATACAGCATCCCGGATACAGAATCCTAGATACAGCATCCCGGATACATCATCCTAGATACAGCATCCCAGAATCAGCATCCTGGATACAGCATCCATGATACAGCATCCCAGATACAGCATCCTAGATATAGCATCCCAGAACCAGCATCCAGGATACAGCATCCCAGATACAGCATCCTAGATACAGCATCCTAGATACATCAACCTAGATACAGCATCCAGGATACAACATCCCAGATACAGCATCCCGGATACAGCGTCATAGATACAGCACCCTAGATACAGCATCCCAGATACAGAATCCGAGATACAGCATCCCGGATACAGCATCCTAGATACAGCATCCCAGAATCAGCATCCAGGATACAGCATCCCAGATACAGCATCCTAGATACAGCATCCCAGAATCAGCATCCAGGATACAGCATCCCAGATACAGCATCCCAGATACAGCATCCCAGAATCAGCATCCAGGATACAGCATCCCAGATACAGCATCCCAGAATGAGCATCCAAGATACAGCATCCAGGATACAGCATCCCAGATACAGCATCCTAGGTACAGCATCCCAGAATCAGGATCCAGGATACAGCATCCCAGATACAGCATCCCAGAATCAGCATCCCAGAATCCGCAACCAGGATACAGCATCCGGGATACAGCATCCTAGATACAGCATCCCAGAATCAGCATCCAGGATACAGCATCCCAGATACAGCATTCCAGAATCAGCATCCAGGATACAGCATCCAGGATACAGCATCCCAGATACAGTATCCCAGAATCAGCATCCAGGATACAGCATCCAGGATACAGCATCCCAGATACAGCATCCTAGATACAGCATCCCAGAATCAGCATCCAGGATACAGCATCCCAGATACAGCATCCTAGATACATCACCATAGATACAATATCCCAGATACAGTATCCCAGATATAGCATGCCAGATACAGCGTCCAGGATACAGTACCATAGATATAATATCCCAGATACAGCACCCTAGATACAATATCTCAGATACAGAATCCTAGATACAGCATCCCTAATACAGCATACTAGATACAGCATCCTAGATACATCACCCTAGATACAGCATCCAGGATACAGCATCCTGGATACACCATGCAGGATACAGCATCCCAGATACAGCATCCCAGAATCAGCATCCAAGATACAGCATCCAGGATACAGCATCCCAGAAACAGCATCACAGATACAGCATCCCAGAATCAGAATCCAGGATAAAGCATCCCAGATACAGCATCCTAGATACAGCATCCCAGAATCAGCATCCAGGATACAGCATACCAGATACAGCATCCTAGACACAGCAACCCAGAATCAGCATCCAGGATACAGCATCCCAGATACAGCATTCCAGAATCAGAATCCAAGATACAGCATCCAGGATACAGCATCCCAGATACAGCATCCAGGATACAGAATCCCAGATACAGCATCCAGGATACAGAATCCCAGATACAGCATCCTAGATACAGCATCCCAGAATCAGCATCCCGGATACAGCATCCCATATACAGCATCCCAGAATCAGCATCCAGGATACAGCATCCCAGATACAGCATCCCAGAATCAGCATCCAGGATACAGCATCCCATATACAGCATCCCAGAATCAGCATCCAAGATACAGCATCTGGGATACAGCATCCCAGATACAGCATCACAGATAGAGCATCCCGGATACAGAATCCTAGATACAGCATCCCGGATACATCATCCTAGATACAGCATCCCAGAATCAGCATCCAGGATACAGCATCCAGGATACAGCATCCCAGATACAGCATCCTAGATATAGCATCCCAGAATCAGCATCCAGGATACAGCATTCCAGATACAGCATCCTAGATACAGCATCCTAGATACATCAACCTAGATACAGCATCCAGGATACAGCATCCCAGATACAGCATCCCAGAATCAGCATCCAGGATACAGCATCCAGGATACAGCATCCCAGATACAGCATCCTAGATACAGCATCCCAGAATCAGCATCCAGGATACAGCATCCCAGATACAGCATCCCAGAATCAGCATCCAGGATACAGCATCCAGGATACAGCATCCCAGACAGCATCCTAGATACAGCATCCCAGAATCAGCATCCAGGATACAGCATCCCAGATACAGCATCCTAGATACAGCATCCCGGATACAGCATCCTAGATACAGCATCCCGGAATCAGCATCCAGGATACAGCATCCCAGATACAGCATCCCAGAATCAGCATCCAGGATACAGCATCCCATATACAGCATCCCAGAATCAGCATCCAAGATACAGCATCCGGGATACAGCATCCCAGATACAGCATCACAGATAGAGCATCCCGGATACAGAATCCTAGATACAGCATCCCGGATACATCATCCTAGATACAGCATCCCAGAATCAGCATCCAGGATACAGCATCCAGGATACAGCATCCCAGATACAGCATCCTAGATATAGCATCCCAGAATCAGCATCCAGGATACAGCATCCCAGATACAGCATCCTAGATACAGCATCCTAGATACATCAACCTAGATACAGCATCCAGGATACAGCATCCCAGATACAGCATCCCAGAATCAGCATCCAGGATACAGCATCCCAGATACAGCATCCCAGAATCAGCATCCAAGATACAGCATCCAGGATACAGCATCCAGAATACAGCATCCCAGATACAGCATCCTAGATACAGCATCCTAGATACATCAACCTAGATACAGCATCCAGGATACAGCATCCCAGATACAGCATCCCAGAATCAGCATCCAGGATACAGCATCCCAGATACAGCATCCCAGAATCAGCATCCAAGATACAGCATCCAGGATACAGCATCCAGGATACAGCATCCCAGATACAGCATCCTAGATACAGCATCCCAGAATCAGCATCCAGGATACAGCATCCCAGATACAACATCCCAGAATCAGCATCCAGGATACAGCATCCAGGATACAGCATCCCAGACAGCATCCTAGATACAGCATCCCAGAATCAGCATCCAGGATACAGCATCCCAGATACAGTATCCTAGATACAGCATCCCGGATACAGCATCCTAGATACAGCATCCCAGAATCAGCATCCAGGATACAGCATCCCAGATACAGCATCCCAGAATCAGCATCCAGGATACAGCATCCCAGATACAGCATCCCAGAATGAGCATCCAAGATACAGCATCCAGGATACAGCATCCCAGATACAGCATCACAGATACAGCATCCCGGATACAGAATCCTAGATACAGCATCCCGGATACATCATCCTAGATACAGCATCCCAGAATCAGCATCCAGGATACAGCATCCATGATACAGCATCCCAGATACAGCATCCTAGATATAGCATCCCAGAACCAGCATCCAGGATACAGCATCCCAGATACAGCATCCTAGATACAGCATCCTAGATACATCAACCTAGATACAGCATCCAGGATACAGCATCCCAGATACAGCATCCCGGATACAGCGTCATAGATACAGCACCCTAGATACAGCATCCCAGATACAGAATCCGAGATACAGCATCCCGGATACAGCATCCTAGATACAGCATCCCAGAATCAGCATCCAGGATACAGCATCCCAGATACAGCATCCTAGATACAGCATCCCAGAATCAGCATCCAGGATACAGCATCCCAGATACAGCATCCTAGATACAGCATCCCAGAATCAGTATCCAGGATACAGCATCCCAGATACAGCATACCAGAATCAGCATCCAGGATACAGCATCCAGGATACATCATCCCAGATACAGCATCCTAGGTACAGCATCCCAGAATCAGGATCCAGGATACAGCATCCCAGATACAGCATCCCAGAATCAGCATCCCAGAATCCGCAACCAGGATACAGCATCCGGGATACAGCATCCTAGATACAGCATCCCAGAATCAGCATCCACGATACAGCATCCCAGATACAGCATTCCAGAATCAGCATCCAGGATACAGCATCCAGGATACAGCATCCCAGATACAGCATCCCAGAATCAGCATCCAGGATACAGCATCCAGGATACAGCATCCCAGATACAGCATCCTAGATACATCACCATAGATACAATATCCCAGATACAGTATCCCAGATATAGCATGCCAGATACAGCGTCCAGGATACAGTACCATAGATATAATATCCCAGATACAGCACCCTAGATACAATATCTCAGATACAGAATCCTAGATACAGCATCCCTAATACAGCATACTAGATACAGCATCCTAGATACATCACCCTAGATACAGCATCCAGGATACAGCATCCTGGATACACCATGCAGGATACAACATCCCAGATACAGCATCCCAGAATCAGCATCCAAGATACAGCATCCAGGATACAGCATCCCAGAAACAGCATCACAGATACAGCATCCCGGATACAGAATCCTAGATACAGCATCCCAGAATCAGCATCCAGGATACAGCATCCAGGATACAGCATCCCAGATACAGCATCCTAGATACAGCATCCCAGAATCAGAATCCAGGATAAAGCATCCCAGATACAGCATCCTAGATACAGCATCCCAGAATCAGCATCCAGGATACAGCATACCAGATACAGCATCCTAGACACAGCAACCCAGAATCAGCATCCAGGATACAGCATCCCAGATACAGCATTCCCGAATCAGAATCCAAGATACAGCATCCAGGATACAGCATCCCAGATACAGCATCCAGGATACAGAATCCCAGATACAGCATCCAGGATACAGAATCCCAGATACAGCATCCTAGATACAGCATCCCAGAATCAGCATCCCGGATACAGCATCCCATATACAGCATCCCAGAATCAGCATCCAGGATACAGCATCCCATATACAGCATCCCAGAATCAGCATCCAGGATACAGCATCCCATATACAGCATCCCAGAATCAGCATCCAAGATACAGCATCCGGGATACAGCATCCCAGATACAGCATCACAGATAGAGCATCCCGGATACAGAATCCTAGATACAGCATCCCGGATACATCATCCTAGATACAGCATCCCAGAATCAGCATCCAGGATACAGCATCCAGGATACAGCATCCCAGATACAGCATCCTAGATATAGCATCCCAGAATCAGCATCCAGGATACAGCATTCCAGATACAGCATCCTAGATACAGCATCCTAGATACATCAACCTAGATACAGCATCCAGGATACAGCATCCCAGATACAGCATCCCAGAATCAGCATCCAGGATACAGCATCCCAGATACAGCATCCCAGAATCAGCATCCAAGATACAGCATCCAGGATACAGCATCCAGGATACAGCATCCCAGATACAGCATCCTAGATACAGCATCCTAGATGCATCAACCTAGATACAGCATCCAGGATACAGCATCCCAGATACAGCATCCCAGAATCAGCATCCAGGATACAGCATCCCAGATACAGCATCCCAGAATCAGCATCCAAGATACAGCATCCAGGATACAGCATCCAGGATACAGCATCCCAGATACAGCATCCTAGATACAGCATCCTAGATACATCAACCTAGATACAGCATCCAGGATACAGCATCCCAGATACAGCATCCCAGAATCAGCATCCAGGATACAGCATCCCAGATACAACATCCCAGAATCAGCATGCAGGATACAGCATCCAGGATACAGCATCCCAGACAGCATCCTAGATACAGCATCCCAGAATCAGCATCCAGGATACAGCATCCCAGATACAGCATCCTAGATACAGCATCCCGGATACAGCATCCTAGATACAGCATCCCAGAATCAGCATCCAGGATACAGCATCCCAGATACAGCATCCCAGAATCAGCATCCAGGATACAGCATCCCAGATACAGCATCCCAGAATCAGCATCCAAGATACAGCATCCAGGATACAGCATCCCAGATACAGCATCACAGATACAGCATCCCGGATACAGAATCCTAGATACAGCATCCCGGATACATCATCCTAGATACAGCATCCCAGAATCAGCATCCAGGATACAGCATCCATGATACAGCATCCCAGATACAGCATCCTATATATAGCATCCCAGAATCAGCATCCAGGATACAGCATCCCAGATACAGCATCCTAGATACAGCATCCTAGATACATCAACCTAGATACAGCATCCAGGATACAGCATCCCAGATACAGCATCCCGGATACAGCGTCATAGATACAGCACCCTAGATACAGCATCCCAGATACAGAATCCGAGATATAGCATCCCAGATACAGCATCCTAGATACAGCATCCCAGAATCAGCATCCAGGATACAGCATCCCAGATACAGCATCCTAGATACAGCATCCCAGAATCAGCATCCAGGATACAGCATCCCAGATACAGCATCCTAGATACAGCATCCCAGAATCAGTATCCAGGATACAGCATCCCAGATACAGCATACCAGAATCAGCATCCAGGATACAGCATCCAGGATACAGCATCCAGGATACAGCATCCCAGATACAGCATCCCAGAATCAGCATCCAGGATACAGCATCCCAGATACAGCATCCCAGAATCAGCATCCCAGAATCCGCATCCAGGATACAGCATCCCGGATACAGCATCCTAGATACAGCATCCCAGAATCAGCATCCAGGATACAGCATCCCAGATACAGCATCCTAGATACAGCATCCCAGAATCAGCATCCACGATACAGCATCCCAGATACAGCATCCCAGAATCAGCATCCAGGATACAGCATCCAGGATACAGCATCCCAGATACAGCATCCCAGAATCAGCATCCAGGATACAGCATCCAGGATACAGAATCCCAGATACAGCATCCTAGATACAGCATCCCAGAATCAGCATCCAGGATACAGCATCCCAGATACAGCATCCTAGATACAGCATCCTAGATACAGCACCATAGATACAATATCCCAGATACAGTATCCCAGATATAGCATGCCAGATACAGCGTCCAGGATACAGTACCATAGATATAATATCCCAGATACAGCACCCTAGATACAATATCTCAGATACAGAATCCTAGATACAGCATCCCTAATACAGCATACTAGATACAGCATCCTAGATACATCACCCTAGATACAGCATCCAGGATACAGCATCCTGGATACACCATGCAGGATACAGCATCCCAGAATCAGCATCCAAGATACAGCATCCAGGATACAGCATCCCAGAAACAGCATCACAGATACAGCATCCCGGATACAGAATCCTAGATACAGCATCCCAGAATCAGCATCCAGGATACAGCATCCAGGATACAGCATCCCAGATACAGCATCCTAGATACAGCATCCCAGAATCAGAATCCAGGATAAAGCATCCCAGATACAGCATCCTAGATACAGCATCCCAGAATCAGCATCCAGGATACAGCATCCCAGATACAGCATCCCAGAATCAGCATCCAGGATACAGCATCCAGGATACAGCATCCCAGATACAGCATCCTAGATACAACATCCCATAATCAGCATCCAGGATACAGCATCCCAGATACAGCATCCTAGATACAGCATCCCAGAATCAGCATCCAGGATACAGCATCCCAGATACAGCATCCCAGAATCAGCATCCAGGATACAGCATCCAGGATACAGCATCCCAGATACAGCATCCTAGATACAGCATCCCAGAATCAGCATCCAGGATACAGCATCCCAGATACAGCATCCCAGAATCAGCATCCAGGATACAGCATCCAGGATACAGCATCCCAGACAGCATCCTAGATACAGCATCCCAGAATCAGCATCCAGGATACAGCATCCCAGATACAGCATCCTAGATACAGCATCCCGGATACAGCATCCTAGATACAGCATCCCAGAATCAGCATCCAGGATACAGCATCCCAGATACAGCATCCCAAAATCAGCATCCAGGATACAGCATCCCATATACAGCATCCCAGAATCAGCATCCAAGATACAGCATCCGGGATACAGCATCCCAGATACAGCATCACAGATAGAGCATCCCGGATACAGAATCCTAGATACAGCATCCCGGATACATCATCCTAGATACAGCATCCCAGAATCAGCATCCAGGATACAGCATCCAGGATACAGCATCCCAGATACAGCATCCTAGATATAGCATCCCAGAATCAGCATCCAGGATACAGCATCCCAGATACAGCATCCTAGATACAGCATCCTAGATACATCAACCTAGATACAGCATCCAGGATACAGCATCCCAGATACAGCATCCCAGAATCAGCATCCAGGATACAGCATCCCAGATACAGCATCCCAGAATCAGCATCCAAGATACAGCATCCAGGATACAGCATCCAGGATACAGCATCCCAGATACAGCATCCTAGATACAGCATCCTAGATACATCAACCTAGATACAGCATCCAGGATACAGCATCCCAGATACAGCATCCCAGAATCAGCATCCAGGATACAGCATCCCAGATACAGCATCCCAGAATCAGCATCCAAGATACAGCATCCAGGATACAGCATCCAGGATACAGCATCCCAGATACAGCATCCTAGATACAGCATCCCAGAATCAGCATCCAGGATACAGCATCCCAGATACAACATCCCAGAATCAGCATCCAGGATACAGCATCCAGGATACAGCATCCCAGACAGCATCCTAGATACAGCATCCCAGAATCAGCATCCAGGATACAGCATCCCAGATACAGAATTCTAGATACAGCATCCCGGATACAGCATCCTAGATACAGCATCCCAGAATCAGCATCCAGGATACAGCATCCCAGATACAGCATCCCAGAATCAGCATCCAGGATACAGCATCCCAGATACAGCATCCCAGAATGAGCATCCAAGATACAGCATCCAGGATACAGCATCCCAGATACAGCATCACAGATACAGCATCCCGGATACAGAATCCTAGATACAGCATCCCGGATACATCATCCTAGATACAGCATCCCAGAATCAGCATCCAGGATACAGCATCCATGATACAGCATCCCAGATACAGCATCCTAGATATAGCATCCCAGAACCAGCATCCAGGATACAGCATCCCAGATACAGCATCCTAGATACAGCATCCTAGATACATCAACCTAGATACAGCATCCAGGATACAGCATCCCAGATACAGCATCCTAGATACAGCATCCTAGATACATCAACCTAGATACAGCATCCAGGATACAGCATCCCAGATACAGCATCCCAGAATCAGCATCCAGGATACAGCATCCCAGATACAGCATCCCAGAATCAGCATCCAAGATACAGCATCCAGGATACAGCATCCAGGATACAGCATCCCAGATACAGCATCCTAGATACAGCATCCTAGATACATCAACCTAGATACAGCATCCAGGATACAGCATCCCAGATACAGCATCCCAGAATCAGCATCCAGGATACAGCATCCCAGATACAGCATCCCAGAATCAGCATCCAAGATACAGCATCCAGGATACAGCATCCAGGATACAGCATCCCAGATACAGCATCCTAGATACAGCATCCCAGAATCAGCATCCAGGATACAGCATCCCAGATACAACATCCCAGAATCAGCATCCAGGATACAGCATCCAGGATACAGCATCCCAGACAGCATCCTAGATACAGCATCCCAGAATCAGCATCCAGGATACAGCATCCCAGATACAGCATCCTAGATACAGCATCCCGGATACAGCATCCTAGATACAGCATCCCAGAATCAGCATCCAGGATACAGCATCCCAGATACAGCATCCCAGAATCAGCATCCAGGATACAGCATCCCAGATACAGCATCCCAGAATGAGCATCCAAGATACAGCATCCAGGATACAGCATCCCAGATACAGCATCACAGATACAGCATCCCGGATACAGAATCCTAGATACAGCATCCCGGATACATCATCCTAGATACAGCATCCCAGAATCAGCATCCAGGATACAGCATCCATGATACAGCATCCCAGATACAGCATCCTAGATACAGCATCCCAGAATCAGCATCCAGGATACAGCATCCCAGATACAGCATCCCAGAATCAGCATCCAGGATACAGCATCCAGGATACAGCATCCCAGACAGCATCCTAGATACAGCATCCCAGAATCAGCATCCAGGATACAGCATCCCAGATACAGCATCCTAGATACAGCATCCCGGATACAGCATCCTAGATACAGCATCCCAGAATCAGCATCCAGGATACAGCATCCCAGATACAGCATCCCAAAATCAGCATCCAGGATACAGCATCCCATATACAGCATCCCAGAATCAGCATCCAAGATACAGCATCCGGGATACAGCATCCCAGATACAGCATCACAGATAGAGCATCCCGGATACAGAATCCTAGATACAGCATCCCGGATACATCATCCTAGATACAGCATCCCAGAATCAGCATCCAGGATACAGCATCCAGGATACAGCATCCCAGATACAGCATCCTAGATATAGCATCCCAGAATCAGCATCCAGGATACAGCATCCCAGATACAGCATCCTAGATACAGCATCCTAGATACATCAACCTAGATACAGCATCCAGGATACAGCATCCCAGATACAGCATCCCAGAATCAGCATCCAGGATACAGCATCCCAGATACAGCATCCCAGAATCAGCATCCAAGATACAGCATCCCAGATACAGCATCCTAGATACAGCATCCCAGATACAGCATCCTAGATACAGCATCCTAGATACATCAACCTAGATACAGCATCCAGGATACAGCATCCCAGATACAGCATCCCAGAATCAGCATCCAGGATACAGCATCCCAGATACAGCATCCCAGAATCAGCATCCAAGATACAGCATCCAGGATACAGCATCCAGGATACAGCATCCCAGATACAGCATCCTAGATACAGCATCCCAGAATCAGCATCCAGGATACAGCATCCCAGATACAACATCCCAGAATCAGCATCCAGGATACAGCATCCAGGATACAGCATCCCAGACAGCATCCTAGATACAGCATCCCAGAATCAGCATCCAGGATACAGCATCCCAGATACAGAATTCTAGATACAGCATCCCGGATACAGCATCCTAGATACAGCATCCCAGAATCAGCATCCAGGATACAGCATCCCAGATACAGCATCCCAGAATCAGCATCCAGGATACAGCATCCCAGATACAGCATCCCAGAATGAGCATCCAAGATACAGCATCCAGGATACAGCATCCCAGATACAGCATCACAGATACAGCATCCCGGATACAGAATCCTAGATACAGCATCCCGGATACATCATCCTAGATACAGCATCCCAGAATCAGCATCCAGGATACAGCATCCATGATACAGCATCCCAGATACAGCATCCTAGATATAGCATCCCAGAACCAGCATCCAGGATACAGCATCCCAGATACAGCATCCTAGATACAGCATCCTAGATACATCAACCTAGATACAGCATCCAGGATACAGCATCCCAGATACAGCATCCTAGATACAGCATCCTAGATACATCAACCTAGATACAGCATCCAGGATACAGCATCCCAGATACAGCATCCCAGAATCAGCATCCAGGATACAGCATCCCAGATACAGCATCCCAGAATCAGCATCCAAGATACAGCATCCAGGATACAGCATCCAGGATACAGCATCCCAGATACAGCATCCTAGATACAGCATCCTAGATACATCAACCTAGATACAGCATCCAGGATACAGCATCCCAGATACAGCATCCCAGAATCAGCATCCAGGATACAGCATCCCAGATACAGCATCCCAGAATCAGCATCCAAGATACAGCATCCAGGATACAGCATCCAGGATACAGCATCCCAGATACAGCATCCTAGATACAGCATCCCAGAATCAGCATCCAGGATACAGCATCCCAGATACAACATCCCAGAATCAGCATCCGGATACAGCATCCAGGATACAGCATCCCAGACAGCATCCTAGATACAGCATCCCAGAATCAGCATCCAGGATACAGCATCCCAGATACAGCATCCTAGATACAGCATCCCGGATACAGCATCCTAGATACAGCATCCCAGAATCAGCATCCAGGATACAGCATCCCAGATACAGCATCCCAGAATCAGCATCCAGGATACAGCATCCCAGATACAGCATCCCAGAATGAGCATCCAAGATACAGCATCCAGGATACAGCATCCCAGATACAGCATCACAGATACAGCATCCCGGATACAGAATCCTAGATACAGCATCCCGGATACATCATCCTAGATACAGCATCCCAGAATCAGCATCCAGGATACAGCATCCATGATACAGCATCCCAGATACAGCATCCTAGATATAGCATCCCAGAACCAGCATCCAGGATACAGCATCCCAGATACAGCATCCTAGATACAGCATCCTAGATACATCAACCTAGATACAGCATCCAGGATACAGCATCCCAGATACAGCATCCCGGATACAGCGTCATAGATACAGCACCCTAGATACAGCATCCCAGATACAGAATCCGAGATACAGCATCCCGGATACAGCATCCTAGATACAGCATCCCAGAATCAGCATCCAGGATACAGCATCCCAGATACAGCATCCTAGATACAGCATCCCAGAATCAGCATCCAAGATACAGCATCCCAGGTACAGCATCCTAGATACAGCATCCCAGAATCAGTATCCAGGATACAGCATCCCAGATACAGCATACCAGAATCAGCATCCAGGATACAGCATCCAGGATACAGCATCCCAGATACAGCATCCTAGGTACAGCATCCCAGAATCAGGATCCAGGATACAGCATCCCAGATACAGCATTCCAGAATCAGCATCCAGGATACAGCATCCAGGATACAGCATCCCTAATACAGCATCCCAGAATCAGCATCCAGGATACAGCATCCAGGATACAGCATCCCAGATACAGCATCCTAGATACAGCATCCCAGAATCAGCATACAGGATACAGCATCCCAGATACAGCATCCTAGATACATCACCATAGATACAATATCCCAGATACAGTATCCCAGATATAGCATGCCAGATACAGCGTCCAGGATACAGTACCATAGATATAATATCCCAGATACAGCACCCTAGATACAATATCTCAGATACAGAATCCTAGATACAGCATCCCTAATACAGCATACTAGATACAGCATCCTAGATACATCACCCTAGATACAGCATCCAGGATACAGCATCCTGGATACACCATGCAGGATACAGCATCCCAGATACAGCATCCCAGAATCAGCATCCAAGATACAGCATCCAGGATACAGCATCCCAGAAACAGCATCACAGATACAGCATCCCGGATACAGAATCCTAGATACAGCATCCCAGAATCAGCATCCAGGATACAGCATCCAGGATACAGCATCCCAGATACAGCATCCTAGATACAGCATCCCAGAATCAGAATCCAGGATAAAGCATCCCAGATACAGCATCCTAGATACAGCATCCCAGAATCAGCATCCAGGATACAGCATACCAGATACAGCATCCTAGACACAGCAACCCAGAATCAGCATCCAGGATACAGCATCCCAGATACAGCATTCCAGAATCAGAATCCAAGATACAGCATCCAGGATACAGCATCCCAGATACAGCATCCAGGATACAGAATCCCAGATACAGCATCCAGGATACAGAATCCCAGATACAGCATCCTAGATACAGCATCCCAGAATCAGCATCCCGGATACAGCATCCCAGACACGGCATCCCAGATACGGCATACTAGATACAGCACCATAGATATAATATCACAGATACAGCATGCCTGAAACAGCATCCCAGATACAGCACCATAGATATAATATCCCAGATACAGTATCCCAGATATAGCATGCCAGATACAGCATCCAGGATACAGCACCATAGATATAATATCCCAGATACAGCACCCTAGATACAATATCTCAGAAACAGAATCCTAGATACAGCATCCCGAATACAGCATCCTAGATACAGCATCCTAGATACATCACCCTAGATACAGCATCCCAGATACAGCATCCCAGATACAGCATCCCGGATACAGCGTCCTTGATACAGCACCCTAGATACAGCATCCTAGATACAGCACCATAGATACAATATCCCAGATACAGTGTCCCAGATATAGCATGCCAGATACAGCGTCCAGGATACAGCACCATAGATATAATATCCCAGATACAGCACCCTAGATACAATATCCCAGATACAGAATCCTAGATACAGCATCCCGAATACAGCATCCTAGGTACAGCATCCTAGATACATCAACCTAGATACAGCATCCAGGATACAGCATCCTGGATACACCATGCAGGATACAGCATCCCAGATACAGCATCCCGGATACAGCACCCTCGATACAATATCCCAGATACAGTATCCCAGATATAGCATGCCAGATAAAGCATCCAGGATACATCACCATAGATATAATATCCCAGATACAGCACCCTAGATACAATATCCCAGATACAGTATCCTAGATACAGCATCCCAAATACAGCATCCTAGATACAGCATCCTAGATACATCACCCCATATACAGCATCCCCGATACAGAATCCTAGATACAGCATCCAGGATACAGCATCCTAGATACAGCATCTCAGAATCAGCATCCAGGATACAGCATCCCAGATACAGCATCCTAGATACAACATCCCAGAATCAGCATCCAGGATACAGCATCCCAGATACAGCATCCTAGATACAGCATCCCAGAATCAGCATCCAGGATACAGCATCCCAGATACAGCATCCTAGATACAGCATCCCAGAATCAGCATCCAGGATACAGCATCCCAGATACAGCATCCCAGAGTCAGCATCCAAGATACAGCATCCAGGATACAGCATCCCAGATACAGCATCCCAGATACAGCATCCTAGATACAGCATCCCAGAATCAGCATCCAGGATACAGCATCCCAGATACAGCATCCTAGATACAGCATCCCAGAATCAGCATCCAGGATACAGCATCCCAGATACAGCATCCCAGAGTCAGCATCCAAGATACAGCATCCAGGATACAGCATCCCAGATACAGCATCCTAGATACAGCATCCCAGAATCAGTATCCCGGATACAGCATCCCAGACACGGCATCCCAGATACGGCATACTAGATACAGCACCATAGATATAATATCAGAGAAACAGCATCCCTGAAACAGCATCCCAGATACAGCACCATAGATATAATATCCCAGGTACAGTATCCCAGATATAGCATGCCAGATACAGCATCCAGGATACAGCACCATAGATATAATATCCCAGATACAGCACCCTAGATACAATATCTCAGATACAGAATCCTAGATACAGCATCCCAGATACAGCATCCTAGATACAGCATCCTAGATACATCACCCTAGATACAGCATCCCGGATACAGAATCCTAGATACAGCATCCCGGATACAGCATCCTAGACACAGCATCCCAGAATCAGCATCCAGAATACAGCATCCAGGATACAGCATCCTAGATACGGAATCCCAGAATCATTATCCAGGATACACCATCCCAGATACAGCATCCTAGATACAGCATCCCAGAATCAGCATCCAGGATACAGCATCCCAGATACAGCATCCCAGAATCAGCATCCAGGATACTGCATCCAGGATACAGCATCCCAGATACAGCATCGTAGATACAGCATCCCAGAATCAGCATCCAGGATACAGCATCCCAGATACAGCATCCCAGAATCAGCATCCAGGATACAGCATCCTGGATACAGCATCCCAGACAGCATCCTAGATACAGCATCCCAGAATCAGCATCCAGGATACAGCATCCCAGATACAGCATCTTAGATACAGCATCCCGGATACAGCATCCTAGATACAGCATCCCAGAATCAGCATCCAGGATACAGCATCCCAGATACAGCATCCCAGAATCAGCATCCAGGATACAGCATCCCAGATACAGCATCTTAGATACAGCATCCCGGAAACAGCGTCCTAGATACAGCACCCTAGATACAGCATCCCAGATACAGCACCCTAGATACAATATCTCAGATACAGAATCCTAGATACAGCATCCCTAATACAGCATTCTAGATACAGCATCCTAGATACATCAACCTAGATACAGCATCCAGGATACAGCATCCCAGATACAGCATCCCGGATACAGTGTCCTAGATACAGCACCCTAGATACAGCATCCCAGATACAGCACCTTGGATACAATATCCCAGATACAGTATCCCAGATATAGCATGCTAGATACAGCATCCATAATTCATCACCATAGATATAATATCCCAGATACAGCACCCTAGATACAATATCCCAGATACAGAATCCTAGATACAGCATCCCAAATACAGCATCCTAGATACAGCATCCTAGATACATCACCCTAGATACAGCATCCCGGATACAGAATCCTAGATACAGCATCCCGGATACAGCATCCTAGACACAGCATCCCAGAATCAGCATCCAGAATACAGCATCCAGGATACAGCATCCTAGATACAGAATCCCAGAATCATTATCCAGGATACACCATCCCAGATACAGCATCCTAGATACAGCATCCCAGAATCAGCATCCAGGATACAGCATCCCAGATACAGCATCCCAGAATCAGCATCCAGGATACAGCATCCCAGATACAGCATCACAGATACAGCATCCCGTATACATCATCCTAGATACAGCATCCCAGAATCAGCATCCAGGATACAGCATCCAGGATACAGCATCGCAGATACAGCATCCTAGATATACCATCCCAGAATCAGCATCCAGGATACAGCATCCCAGATACAGCATCCTAGATACAGCATCCCAGAATCAGCTTCCAGGATACAGCATCCCAGATACAGCATCCTAGGTACAGCATCCCAGAATCAGCATCCGGGATACAGCATCCCAGATACAGCATTCCAGAATCAGAATCCAAGATACAGCATCCTAGATACAGCATCCCAGAATCAGCATCCAGGATACAGCATCCCAGATACAGCATCCCAGAATCAGCATCCAGGATACAGCATCCCAGATACAGCATACCAGAAACAGCATCCCAGAATCACCTTCCAAGATACAGCATCCCAGATACAGCATCCCAGATACAGCATCCCGGAAACAGCGTCCTAGATACAGCACCCTAGATACAGCATCCCAGATACAGCACCCTAGATACAATATCTCAGATACAGAATCCTAGATACAGCATCCCTAATACAGCATTCTAGATACAGCATCCTAGATACATCAACCTAGATACAGCATCCAGGATACAGCATCCCAGATACAGCATCCCGGATACAGTGTCCTAGATACAGCACCCTAGATACAGCATCCCAGATACAGCACCTTGGATACAATATCCCAGATACAGTATCCCAGATATAGCATGCCAGATACAGCATCCATAATTCATCCCCATAGATATAATATCCCAGATACAGCACCCTAGATACAATATCCCAGATACAGAATCCTAGATACAGCATCCCAAATACAGCATCCTAGATACAGCATCCGAGATACATCACCCTAGATACAGCATCCCGGATACAGAATCCTAGATACAGCATCCCGGATACAGCATCCTAGATACAGCATCCCAGAATCAGCATCCAGGATACAGCATCCCAGATACAGCATCCTAGATACAGCATCCCAGAATCAGCATCCAGGATACAGCATCCCAGATACAGCATCCTAGGTACAGCATCCCAGAATCAGCATCCAGGATACAGCATCCAGGATACAGCATCGCAGATACAGCATCCTAGATATACCATCCCAGAATCAGCATCCAGGATACAGCATCCCAGATACAGCATCCTAGATACAGCATCCCAGAATCAGCTTCCAGGATACAGCATCCCAGATACAGCATCCTAGGTACAGCATCCCAGAATCAGCATCCGGGATACAGCATCCCAGATACAGCATTCCAGAATCAGAATCCAAGATACAGCATCCTAGATACAGCATCCCAGAATCAGCATCCAGGATACAGCATCCCAGATACAGCATCCCAGAATCAGCATCCAGGATACAGCATCCCAGATACAGCATACCAGAAACAGCATCCCAGAATCACCTTCCAAGATACAGCATCCCAGATACAGCATCCCAGATACAGCATCCCGGAAACAGCGTCCTAGATACAGCACCCTAGATACAGCATCCCAGATACAGCACCCTAGATACAATATCTCAGATACAGAATCCTAGATACAGCATCCCTAATACAGCATTCTAGATACAGCATCCTAGATACATCAACCTAGATACAGCATCCAGGATACAGCATCCCAGATACAGCATCCCGGATACAGTGTCCTAGATACAGCACCCTAGATACAGCATCCCAGATACAGCACCTTGGATACAATATCCCAGATACAGTATCCCAGATATAGCATGCCAGATACAGCATCCATAATTCATCCCCATAGATATAATATCCCAGATACAGCACCCTAGATACAATATCCCAGATACAGAATCCTAGATACAGCATCCCAAATACAGCATCCTAGATACAGCATCCGAGATACATCACCCTAGATACAGCATCCCGGATACAGAATCCTAGATACAGCATCCCGGATACAGCATCCTAGATACAGCATCCCAGAATCAGCATCCAGGATACAGCATCCCAGATACAGCATCCTAGATACAGCATCCCAGAATCAGCATCCAGGATACAGCATCCCAGATACAGCATCCTAGGTACAGCATCCCAGAATCAGCATCCGGGATACAGCATCCCAGATACAGCATTCTAGAATCAGAATCCAAGATACAGCATCCAGGATACAGCATCCCAGACACGGGATTCCAGATACGGCATCCTAGATACAGCACCATAGATATAATATCCCAGATACAGTATCCCAGATATAGCATGCCAGATACAGCATCCAGGATACAGCACCATAGATATAATATCCCAGATACAGTATCCCAGATATAGCATGCCAGATACAGCATCCAGGATACAGCACCATAGATATAATATCCCAGATACAGCACCCTAGATACAATATCTCAGATACAGAATCCTAGATACAGCATCCCAGATACAGCATCCTAGATAAAGCATCCTAGATACATCACCCTAGATACAGCATCCCTGATACAGCATCCTAGATACAGCATCCCAGAATCACCATCCAGGATACAGCATCCCAGATACAGCATCCCAGATACAGCATCCCGGATACAGCGTCCTAGATACAGCACCCTAGATACAGCATCCCAGATACAGCACCCTAGATACAATATCTCAGATACAGAATCCTAGATACAGCATCCCTAATACAGCATTCTAGATACAGCATCCTAGATACATCAACCTAGATACAGCATCCAGGATACAGCATCCCAGATACAGCATCCGGGATACAGTGTCCTAGATACAGCACCCTAGATACAGCATCCCAGATACAGCACCTTGGATACAATATCCCAGATACAGTATCCCAGATATAGCATGCCAGATACAGCATCCAGGATTCATCACCATAGATATAATATCCCAGATACAGCACCCTAGATACAATATCCCAGATACAGAATCCTAGATACAGCATCCCAAATACAGCATCCTAGATACAGCATCCTAGATACATCACCCTAGATACAGCATCCCGGATACAGAATCCTAGATACAGCATCCCGGATACAGCATCCTAGACACAGCATCCCAGAATCAGCATCCAGAATACAGCATCCAGGATACAGCATCCTAGATACAGAATCCCAGAATCATTATCCAGGATACAGCATCCCAGATACAGCATCCCAGATACAGCATCCCGGATACAGCGTCCTAGATACAGCACCCTAGATACAGCATCCCAGATACAGCACCCTAGATACAATATCTCATATACAGAATCCTAGATACAGCATCCCTAATACAGCATTCTAGATACAGCATCCTAGATACATCAACCTAGATACAGCATCCAGGATACAGCATCCCAGATACAGCATCCGGGATACAGTGTCCTAGATACAGCACCCTAGATACAGCATCCCAGATACAGCACCTTGGATACAATATCCCAGATACAGTATCCCAGATATAGCATGCCAGATACAGCATCCAGGATTCATCACCATAGATATAATATCCCAGATACAGCACCCTAGATACAATATCTCAGATACAGAATCCTAGATACAGCATCCCAAATACAGCATCCTAGATACAGCATCCTAGATACATCACCCTAGATACAGCATCCCGGATACAGAATCCTAGATACAGCATCCCGGATACAGCATCCTAGACACAGCATCCCAGAATCAGCATCCAGAATACAGCATCCAGGATACAGCATCCTAGATACAGAATCCCAGAATCATTATCCAGGATACAGCATCCTAGATACAGCATCCCAGAATCAGCATCCAGGATACTGCATCCAGGATACAGCATCCCAGATACAGCATCGTAGATACAGCATCCCAGAATCAGCATCCAGGATACAGCATCCCAGATACAGCATCCCAGAATCAGCATCCAGGATACAGCATCCAGGATACAGCATCCCAGACAGCATCCTAGATACAGCATCCCAGAATCAGCATCCAGGATACAGCATCCCAGATACAGCATCCTAGATACAGCATCCCGGATACAGAATCCTAGATACAGCATCCCAGAATCAGCATCCAGGATACAGCATCCCAGATACAGCATCCCAGAATCAGCATCCAGGATACAGCATCCCAGATACAGCATCCCAGAATCAGCATCCAAGATACAACATCTAGGATACAGCATCCCAGATACAGCATCACAGATACAGCATCCCGGATACATCATCCTAGATACAGCATCCCAGAATCAGCATCCAGGATACAGCATCCAGGATACAGCATCGCAGATACAGCATCCTAGATATACCATCCCAGAATCAGCATCCAGGATACAGCATCCCAGATACAGCATCCTAGATACAGCATCCCAGAATCAGCATCCAGGATACAGCATCCCAGATACAGCATCCTAGATACAGCATCCCAGAATCAGCATCCGGGATACAGCATCCCAGATACAGCATTCCAGAATCAGAATCCAAGATACAGCATCCAGGATACAGCATCCCGGATACAGCATCCTAGATACAGCATCCCAGAATCAGCATCCAGGATACAGCATCCCAGATACAGCATCCTAGATACAGCATCCCAGAATCAGCATCCAGGATACAGCATCCCAGATACAGCATCCTAGGTACAGCATCCCAGAATCAGCATCCGGGATACAGCATCCCAGATACAGCATTCCAGAATCAGAATCCAAGATACAGCATCCAGGATACAGCATCCCAGATACAGCATTCCAGAATCAGAATCCAAGATACAGCATCCAGGATACAGCATCCCAGATACAGCATACTAGATACAGCATCCCAGAATCAGCATCCACGATACAGCATCCCAGATACAACATCCTAGGTACAGCATCCCAGAATCAGCATCCGGGATACAGCATCCCAGATACAGCATTCCAGAATCAGAATCCAAGATACAGCATCCAGGATACAGCATCCCAGACACGGCATCCCAGATACGGCATACTAGATACAGCACCATAGATATAATATCAGAGAAACAGCATCCCTGAAACAGCATCCCAGATACAGCACCATAGATATAATATCCCAGATACAGTATCCCAGATATAGCATGCCAGATACAGCATCCAGGATACAGCACCATAGATATAATATCCCAGATACAGCACCCTAGATACAATATCTCAGATACAGAATCCTAGATACAGCATCCCTAATACAGCATCCTAGATAAAGCATCCTAGATACATCACCCTAGATACAGCATCCCAGATACAGCATCCCAGATACAGCACCCTAGATACAATATCTCAGATACAGAATCCTAGATACAGCATCCCTAATACAGCATTCTAGATACAGCATCCTAGATACATCAACCTAGATACAGCATCCAGGATACAGCATCCCAGATACAGCATCCCGGATACAGTGTCCTAGATACAGCACCCTAGATACAGCATCCCAGATACAGCACCTTGGATACAATATCCCAGATACAGTATCCCAGATATAGCATGCCAGATACAGCATCCAGGATTCATCACCATAGATATAATATCCCAGATACAGCACCCTAGATACAATATCCCAGATACAGAATCCTAGATACAGCATCCCAAATACAGCATCCTAGATACAGCATCCTAGATACATCACCCTAGATACAGCATCCCGGATACAGAATCCTAGATACAGCATCCCAGATACAGCATCCTAGATACAGCATCCCAGAATCAGCATCCAGGATACAGCATCCCAGATACAGCATCCTAGATACAGCATCCCAGAATCAGCATCCAGGATACAGCATCCCAGATACAGCATCCCAGAATCAGCATCCAGGATACAGTATCCAGGATACAGCATCCCAGACAGCATCCTAGATACAGCATCCCAGAATAAGCATCCAGGATACAGCATCCCAGATACAGCATCCTAGATACAGCATCCCGGATACAGCATCCTAGATACAGCATCCCAGAATCAGCATCCAGGATACAGCATCCCAGATACAGCATCCTAGATACAGCATCCCGGATACAGCATCCTAGATACAGCATCCAAGAATCAGCATCCAGGATACAGCATCCCGGATACAGCATCCTAGATACAGCATCCCAGAATCAGCATCCAGGATACAGCATCCCAGATACAGCATCCTAGATACAGCATCCCAGAATCAGCATCCAGGATACAGCATCCCAGATACAGCATCCCAGAATCAGCATCCAGGATACAGTATCCAGGATACAGCATCCCAGACAGCATCCTAGATACAGCATCCCAGAATCAGCATCCAGGATACAGCATCCCAGATACAGCATCCTAGATACAGCATCCCGGATACAGCAACCTAGATACAGCATCCCAGAATCAGCATCAAGGATACAGCATCCCAGATACAGCATCCCAGAATCAGCATCCAAGATACAGCATCCAGGATACAGCATCCCAGAATCAGCATCCAAGATACAGCATCCAGGATACAGTATCCCAGATACAGCATCACAGATACAGCATCCCGGATACAGAATACTACATACAGCATCCCGGACACAGCATCCTAGGTACAGCATCCCAGAATCAGCATCCAGGATACAGCATCCCAGATACAGCATCCTAGATACCGCATCCCAGAATCAGCATCCAGGATACAGCATCCCAGATACAGCATACTAAATACAGCATCCCAGAATCATCATCCAGGATACAGCATCCCAGATACAGCATTCCAGAATCAGCATCCAAGATACAGCATCCAGGATACAGCCACCCAGATACAGCATCACAGATACAGCATCCTAGATACAGCATCCCAGAATCAGCATCCAGGATACAGCATCCCAGATGCAGCATCCTAGATACAGCATCCCAGAATCAGCATCCAGGATACAGCATCCCAGATACAGCATCCCAGAATCAGCATCCAGGATACAGCATCCAGGATACAGCATCCCAGATACAGCATCCTAGATACAGCATCCCAGAATCAGCATCCAGGATACAGCATCCCAGATACAGCATCCCGGATACAGCGTCCTAGATACAGCACCCTAGATACAGCATCCCAGATACAGCACCCTAGATACAATATCTCAGATACAGAATCCTAGATACAGCATCCCTAATACAGCATTCTAGATACAGCATCCTAGATACATCAACCTAGATACAGCATCCAGGATACAGCATCCCAGATACAGCATCCCGGATACAGTGTCCTAGATACAGCACCCTAGATACAGCATCCCAGATACAGCACCTTGGATACAATATCCCAGATACAGTATCCCAGATATAGCATGCCAGATACAGCATCCAGGATTCATCACCATAGATATAATATCCCAGATACAGCACCCTAGATACAATATCCCAGATACAGAATCCTAGATACAGCATCCCAAATACAGCATCCTAGATACAGCATCCTAGATACATCACCCTAGATAGAGCATCCCGGATACAGAATCCTAGATACAGCATCCCGGATACAGCATCCTAGATACAGCATCCCAGAATCAGCATCCAGGATACAGCATCCCAGATACAGCATCCTAGATACAGCATCCCAGAATCAGCATCCAGGATACAGCATCCCAGATACAGCATCCTAGATACAGCATCCCAGAATCAGCATCCAGGATACAGCATCCCAGATACAGCATCCCAGAATCAGCATCCAAGATACAGCATCCAGGATACAGCATCCCAGATACAGCATCCTAGATACAGCATCCCAGAATCAGCATCTAGGATACAGCATCCCAGATACAGCATCCCAGATACAGCATCCCGGATACAGCGTCCTAGATACAGCACCCTAGATACAGCATCCCAGATACAGCACCCTAGATACAATATCTCACATACAGAATCCTAGATACAGCATCCCTAATACAGCATTCTAGATACAGCATCCTAGATACATCAACCTAGATACAGCATCCAGGATACAGCATCCCAGATACAGCATCCCGGATACAGTGTCCTAGATACAGCACCCTAGATACAGCATCCCAGATACAGCACCTTGGATACAATATCCCAGATACAGTATCCCAGATATAGCATGCCAGATACAGCATCCAGGATTCATCACCATAGATATAATATCCCAGATACAGCACCCTAGATACAATATCCCAGATACAGAATCCTAGATACAGCATCCCAAATACAGCATCCTAGATACAGCATCCTAGATACATCACCCTAGATACAGCATCCCGGATACAGAATCCTAGATACAGCATCCCGGATACAGCATCCTAGATACAGCATCCCAGAATCAGCATCCAGAATACAGCATCCAGGATACAGCATCCTAGATACAGCATCCCAGAATCAGCATCCAGGATACAGCATCCCAGATACAGCATCCTAGATACAGCATCCCAGAATCATCATCCAGGATACAGCAACCCAGATACAGCATCCCAGAATCAGCATCCAGGATACTGCATCCAGGATACAGCATCCCAGATACAGCATCCCAGATACAGCATCCCAGAATCAGCATCCAGGATACAGCATCCAGGATACAGCATCCCAGACAGCATCCTAGATACAGCATCCCAGAATCAGCATCCAGGATACAGCATCCCAGATACAGCATCCCAGAATCAGCATCCAAGATACAACATCCAGGATACAGCATCCCAGATACAGCATCACAGATACAGCATCCAGGATACATCATCCTAGATACAGCATCCCAGAATCAGCATCCAGGATACAGCATCCAGGATACAGCATCCCAGATACAGCATCCTAGATATACCATCCCAGAATCAGCATCCAGGATACAGCATCCCAGATACAGCATCCTAGATACAGCATCCCAGAATCAGCATCCAGGATACAGCATCCCAGATACAGCATCCCGGACACAGCATCCCAGAATCAGCATCAGGGATACAGCATCCCAGATACAGCATTCCAGAATCAGAATCCAAGATACAGCATCCAGGATACAGCATCCCAGATACAGCATCCTAGATACAGCACCCCAGAATCAGCATCCCGGATACAGCATCCCAGACACGGCATCCCAGATACGGCATACTAGATACAGCACCATAGATATACTATCACAGAAACAGCATCCCTGAAACAGCATCCCAGATACAGCACCATAGATATAATATCCCAGATACAGTATCCCAGATATAGCATGCCAGATACAGCATCCAGGATACAGCACCATAGATATAATATCCCAGATACAGCACCCTAGATACAATATCTCAGATACAGAATCCTAGATACAGCATCCCTAATAGAGCATCCTAGATACAGCATCCTAGATACATCACCCTAGATACAGCATCCCAGATACAGCATCCCAGATACAGCACCCTAGATTCAATATCTCAGATACAGAATCCTAGATACAGCATCCCTAATACAGCATTCTAGATACAGCATCCTAGATACATCAACCTAGATACAGCATCCAGGATACAGCATCCCAGATACAGCATCCCGGATACAGTGTCCTAGATACAGCACCCTAGATACAGCATCCCAGATACAGCACCTTGGATACAATATCCCAGATACAGTATCCCAGATATAGCATGCCAGATACAGCATCCAGAATTCATCACCATAGATATAATATCCCAGATACAGCACCCTAGATACAATATCCCAGATACAGAATCCTAGATACAGCATCCCAAATACAGCATCCTAGATACATCACCCTAGATACAGCATCCCGGATACAGAATCCTAGATACAACATCCCGGATACAGCATCCTAGATACAGCATCCCAGAATCAGCATCCAGGATACAGCATCCCAGATACAGCATCCTAGATACAGCATCCCAGAATCAGCATCCAGGATACAGCATCCCAGATGCAGCATCCTAGATACAGCATCCCAGAATCAGCATCCAGGATACAGCATCCCAGATACAGCATCCCAGAATCAGCATCCAGGATACAGCATCCAGGATACAGCATCCCAGATACAGCATCCTAGATACAGCATCCCAGAATCAGCATCCAGGATACAGCATCCCAGATACAGCATCCCAGAATCAGCATCCAGGATACAGCATCCAGGATACAGCATCCCAGACAGCATCCTAGATACAGCATCCCAGAATCAGCATCCAGGATACAGCATCCCAGATACAGCATCCTAGATACAGCATCCCAGATACAGCATCCTAGATACAGCATCCCAGAATCAGCATCCAGGATACAGCATCCCAGATACAGCATCCTAGATACAGCATCCCGGATACAGCATCCTAGATACAGCATCCAAGAATCAGCATCCAGGATACAGCATCCCGGATACAGCATCCTAGATACAGCATCCCAGAATCAGCATCCAGGATACAGTATCCCAGATACAGCATCCCAGAATCAGCATCCAAGATACAGCATCCAGGATACAGCATCCCAGGTACAGCATCCCAGAATCAGCATCCAGGATACAGCATCCAGGATACAGCATCCCAGATACAGCATCCCGGAATCAGCATCCAGGATACAGCATCCAGGATACAGCATCCCAGATACAGCATCCTAGATACAGCATCCCAGAATCAGCATCCAGGATACAGCATCCCAGATACAGCATCCTCGATACAGCATCCCAGAATCAGCATCCAGGATACAGCATCCCAGATACAGCATCCCAGAATCAGCATCCAAGACACAGCATCCAGGATACAGCATCCCAGATACAGCATCACAGATACAGCATCCCGGATACAGAATACTAGATACAGCATCCCGGACACAGATTCCTAGATACAGCATCCCAGAATCAGCATCAAGGATACAGCATCCCAGATACAGCATCCTAGATACAGCATCCCAGAATCAGCATCCAGGATACAGCATCCCAGATACAGCATCCCAGAATCAGCATCCAAGATACAGCATCCAGGATACAGCCACCCAGATACAGCATCACAGATACAGCATCCCAGATACAGAATCCTAGATACAGCATCCCGGATACAGCATCCTAGATACAGCATTCCAGAATCAGCATCCAGGATACAGCATCCAGGATACAGCATCCCAGATACAGCATCCTAGATACAGCATCCCAGAATCAGCATCCAGGATACAGCATCCCAGATACAGCATCCTAGATACAGCATCCCATAATCAGCATCCAGGATACAGCAACCCAGATACAGCATCCTAGATACAGCATCCCAGAATCAGCATCCAGGATACAGCATCCCAGATACAGCATTCCAGAATCAGAATCCAATATACAGCATCCAGGATACAGCATCCCAGATACAGCATCCAGGATACAGCATCCCAGATACAGCATCCTAGACACAGCATCCCAGAATCAGCATCCCGGATACAGCATCCCAGACAAGGCATCCCAGATACGGCATACTAGATACAGCACCATAGATATAATATCACAGAAACAGCATGCCTGAAAGAGCATCCCAGATACAGCACCATAGATATAATATCCCAGACACAGTATCCCAGATATAGCATTCCAGATACACCATCCAGGATACAGCACCATAGATATAATATCCCAGATACAGCACCCTAGATACAATATCTCAGATACAGAATCCTAGATACAGCATCCCTAATAGAGCATCCTAGATACAGCATCCTAGATACATCACCCTAGATACAGCATCCCAGATACAGCATCCCAGATACAGCATCCCGGATACAGCGTCCTAGATACAGCACCCTAGATACAGCATCCCAGATACAGCACCATAGATACAATATCCCAGATACAGTATCCCAGATATAGCATGCCAGATACAGCGTCCAGGATACAGCACCATAGATATAATGTCCCAGATACAGCACCCTAGATACAATATCTCAGATACAGAATACTAGATACAGCATCCCTAATACAGCATCCTAGATACAGCATCCTAGATACATCACCCTAGATACAGCATCCAGGATACAGCATCCTGGATACACCATGCAGGATACAGCATCCCGGATACAGCACCCTAGATACAATATCCCAGATACAGTATCCCAGATATAGCATGCCAGATAAAGCATCCAGGATACATCACCATAGATATAATATCCCAGATACAGCACCCTAGATACAATATCCCAGATACAGAATCCTAGATACAGCATCCCAAATACAGCATCCTAGATACAGCATCCCAGAATCAGCATCCAGGATACAGCATCCCAGATACAGCATCCTAGATACAACATCCCAGAATCAGCATCCAGGATACAGCATCCGAGACACAGCATCCTAGATACAGCATCCCAGAATCAGCATCCAGGATACAGCATCCCAGATACAGCATCCCGGAATCAGCATCCAGGATAGAGCATCCAGGATACAGCATCCTAGATACAGCATCCTAAATACAGCATCCCAGAATCAGCATCCAGGATACAGCATCCAGATACAGCATCCTAGATACAGCATCCCAGAATCGGCATCCAGGATACAGCATCCCAGATACAGCATCCCAGAATCAGCATCCAAGATACCGCATCCAGGATACAGCAACCCAGATACAGCATCCTAGATACAGCATCCCAGAATCAGTATCCCGGATACAGCATCCCAGATACAGCATCCCAGATACGGCATCCTTGGTACAGCACCAGAGATATAATATCCCAGATACAGTATCCCAGATGTAGCATGCCAGATACAGCATCCAGGATACAGCACCATAGGTATAATATCCCAGATACAGCACCCTAGATACAATATCCCAGATACAGAATCCTAGATACAGCATCCCTAATACAGCATTCTAGATACAGCATCCTAGATACATCAACCTAGATACAGCATCCCAGATACAGCATCCCAGATACAGCATCCCAGATACAGCATCCCAGAATCAGCACCCTAGATACAGCATCCCAGATACAACACCTTGGATACAATATCCCAGATACAGTATCCCAGATATAGCATGCCAGATACAGCATCCAGGATACATCACCATAGATATAATATCCCATATACAGCACCCTAGATACAATATCCCAGATACAGAATCATAGATACAGCATCACAAATACAGCATCCTAGATACAGCATCCTAGATACATCACCCTAGATACAGCATCCCGGATACAGTATCCTAGATACAGCATCCCAGATACAGCATCCTAGATACAGCATCCCAGAATCAGCATCCAGGATACAGCATCCCAGATACAGCATCCTAGATACAGCATCCCAGAATCAGCATCCAGGATACAGCATCCCAGATACAGCATCCTAGATACAGCATCCCAGAATCAGCATCCAGGATACAGCATCCAGGAAACAGCATCCCAGATACAGCATCCTAGATACAGCATCCCAGAATCAGCATCCAGGATACAGCATCCAGGATACAGCCTCCTAGATACAGCATCCCAGAATCAGCATCCAGGATACAGCATCCAGGATACAGCCTCCCAGACAGCATCCTAGATACAGCATCCCAGAATCAGCATCCAGGATACAGAATCACAGATACAGCATCCTAGATACAGCATCCCGGATACAGCATCCTAGATACAGCATCCCAGAATCAGCATCCAGGATACAGCATCCCAGATACAGCATCCCCGAATCAGCATCCCAGAATCAGCATCCAGGATACAGCATCCAGGATACAGCATCCCAGATACAGCACCCTAGATACAGCATCCCAGAATCAGCATCCAGGATACAGCATCCCAGATACAGCATCCCAGAATCAGCATGCAGGATACAACATCCAGGATACAGCATCCCAGATACAGCATCCTAAATACAGCATCCCAGAATCAGCATCCAGGATACAGCATCCCAGATACAGCATCCTACATACAGCATCCCGGATACAGCATCCTAGATACAGCATCCCAGAATCAGCATCCAGGATACAGCATCCCAGATACAGCATCCCAGAATCAGCATCCCAGAATCAGCATCCAGGATACAGCATCCCGGATACAGCATCCTAGATACAGCATCCCAGAATCAGCATCCAGGATACAGCATCCCAGATACAGCATCCCAGAATCAGCATCCAAGATACAGCATCCAGGATACAGCATCCCAGATACAGCATCCCAGAATTAGCATCCAGGATACAGCATCCAGGATACAGCATCCCAGATACAGCATCCCGGAATCACCATCCAGGATACAGCATCCAGGATACAGCATCCCAGATACAGCATCCTAGATACAGCATCCCAGAATCAGCATCCAGGATACAGCATCCCAGATACAGCATCCTAGATACAGCATCGCAGAATCAGCATCCAGGATACAGCATCCCAGAATCAGCATCCAGGATACAGCATCCCAGGTACAGCATCCTAGATACAGCATCCCAGAATCAGCATCCAGGATACAGCATCCAGGATACAGCATCCCAGATACAGCATCCTAGATACAGCATCCCAGAATCAGCATCCAGGATACAGCATCCAGGATACAGCATCCCAGACAGCATCCTAGATACAGCATCCCAGAATCAGCATCCAGGATACAGCATCCCAGATACAGCATCCTAGATACAGCATCCCGGATACAGCATCCTAGATACAGCATCCCAGAATCAGCATCCAGGATACAGCATCCCAGATACAGCATCCCAGAATCAGCATCCCAGAATCAGCATCCAGGATACAGCATCCCAGATACAGGATCCTAGATACAGCATCCCAGAATCAGCATCCAGGATACAGCATCCCAGATACAGCATCCTAGATACAGCATCCCAGAATCAGCATCCAGGATACAGCATCCAGGATACAGCATCCCAGATACAGCATCCTAGATACAGCATCCCAGAATCAGCATCCAGGATACAGCATCCAGGATACAGCATCCCAGATACAGCATCCCAGAATCAGCATCCAGGATACAGCATCCAGGATACAGCATCCCAGATACAGCATCCCGGAATCAGCATCCAGGATACAGCATCCAGGATACAGCATCCCAGATACAGCATCCTAGATACAGCATCCCAGAATCAGCATCCAGGATACAGCATCCCAGATACAGCATCCTAGATACAGCATCCCAGAATCAGAATCCAGGATACAGCATCCCGGATACAGCACCATAGATACAGCATCCCAGAATCAACATCCAGGATACAGCATCCCAGATACAGCATCCTAGATACAGCATCCCAGAATCAGCATCCAGGATACAGCATCCCGGATACAGCATCCTAGATACAGCATCCCAGAATCAGCATCCAGGATACAGCATCCCAGATACAGCATCCTAGATACAGCATCCCAGAATCAGCATCCAGGATACAGCATCCAGGATACAGCATCCCACATACAGCATCCTAGATACAGCATCCCAGAATCAGCATCCAGGATACAGCATCCAGGATACAGCATCCCAGACAGCATCCTAGATACAGCATCCCAGAATCAGCATCCAGGATACAGCATCCCAGATACAGAATTCTAGATACAGCATCCCGGATACAGCATCCTAGATACAGCATCCCAGAATCAGCATCCAGGATACAGCATCCGAGATACAGCATCCCAGAATCAGCATCCCAGAATCAGCATCCAGGATACAGCATCCCGGATACAGCATCCTAGATACAGCATCCCAGAATCAGCATCCAGGATACAGCATCCCAGATACAGCATCCCAGAATCAGCATCCAAGATACAGCATCCAGGATACAGCATCCCAGATACAGCATCCCAGAATCAGCATCCAGGATACAGCATCCAGGATACAGCATCCCAGATACAGCATCCCGGAATCAGCATCCAAGATACAGCATCCAGGATACAGCATCCCAGATACAGCATCCTAGATACAGCATCCCAGAATCAGCATCCAGGATACAGCATCCCAGATACAGCATCCTAGATACAGCATCCCAGAATCAGCATCCAGGATACAGCATCCTAGATACAGCATCCCAGAATCAGCATCCAGGATACAGCATCCCAGATACAGCATCCTAGATACAGCATCCCAGAATCAGCATCCAGGATACAGCATCCAGGATACAGCATCCCAGATACAGCATCCTAGATACAGCATCCCAGAATCAGCATCCAGGATACAGCATCCCAGATACAGCATCCCAGAATCAGCATCCAGGATACAACATCCAGGATACAGCATCCCAGACAGCATCCTAGATACAGCATCCCAGAATCAGCATCCAGGATACAGCATCCCAGATACAGCATCCTACATACAGCATCCCGGATACAGCATCGTAGATACAGCATCCCAGAATCAGCATCCAGGATACAGCATCCCAGATACAGCATCCCAGAATCAGCATCCCAGAATCAGCATCCAGGATACAGCATCGCGGATACAGCATCCCAGAATCAGCATCCTACATACAGCATCCCGGATACAGCATCGTAGATACAGCATCCCAGAATCAGCATCCAGGATACAGCATCCCAGATACAGCATCCCAGAATCAGCATCCAAGATACAGCATCCAGGATACAGCATCCCAGATACAGCATCCCAGAATCAGCATCCAGGATACAGCATCCAGGATACAGCATCCCAGATACAGCATCCCGGAATCACCATCCAGGATACAGCATCCAGGATACAGCATCCCAGATACAGCATCCTAGATACAGCATCCCAGAATCAGCATCCAGGATACAGCATCCCAGATACAGCATCCTAGATACAGCATCCCAGAATCAGCATCCAGGATACAGCATCCCAGAATCAGCATCCAGGATACAGCATCCCAGATACAGCATCCTAGATACAGCATCCCAGAATCAGCATCCAGGATACAGCATCCCAGATACAGCATCTTAGATACAGCATCCCAGAATCAGCATCCATTATACAGCATCCGGGATACAGCATCCCAGACAGCATCCTAGATACAGCATCCCAGAATCAGCATCCAGGATACAGCATCCCAGATACAGCATCCTAGATACAGCATCCCGGATACAGCATCCTAGATACAGCATCCCAGAATCAGCATCCAGGATACAGCATCCCAGATACAGCATCCCAGAATCAGCATCCCAGAATCAGCATCCAGGATACAGCATCCCGGATACAGCATCCTAGATACAGCATCCCAGAATCAGCATCCAGGATACAGCATCCCAGATACAGCATCCCAGAATCAGCATCCAAGATACAGCATCCAGGATACAGCATCCCAGATACAGCATCCCAGAATCAGACTCCAGGATACAGCATCCAGGATACAGCATCCCAGATACAGCATCCCGGAATCAGCATCCAGGATACAGCATCCAGGATACAGCATCCCAGATACAGCATCCTAGATACAGCATCCCAGAATCAGCATCCAGGATACAGCATCCCAGATACAGCATCCTAGATACAGCATCCCAGAATCAGCATCCAGGATACAGCATCCCAGATACAGCATCTTAGATACAGCATCCCAGAATCAGCATCCATTATACAGCATCCGGATTACAGCATCCCAGACAGCATCCTAGATACAGCATCCCAGAATCAGCATCCAGGATACAGCATCCCAGATACAGCATCCTAGATACAGCATCCCGGATACAGCATCCTAGATACAGCATCCCAGAATCAGCATCCAGGATACAGCATCCCAGATACAGCATCCCAGAATCAGCATCCAGGATACAGCATCCCAGATACAGCATCCTAGATACAGCATCCCAGAATCAGCATCCAGGATACAGCATCCCAGATACAGCATCCTAGATACAGCATCCCAGAATCAGCATCCAGGATACAGCATCCCAGATACAGCATCCCAGAATCAGCATCCAAGATATAGCATCCAGGATACAGCATCCCAGATACAGCATCCTAGATACAGCATCCCAGAATCAGCATCTAGGATACAGCATCCCAGATACAGCATCCCAGAAACAGCATCCCGGATACAGCGTCCTAGATACAGCACCCTAGATACAGCATCCCAGATACAGCACCCTAGATACAATATCTCAGATACAGAATCCTAGATACAGCATCCCTAATACAGCATTCGAGATACAGCATCCTAGATACATCAACCTAGATACAGCATCCAGGATACAGCATCCCAGATACAGCATCCCGGATACAGTGTCCTAGATACAGCACCCTAGATACAGCATCCCAGATACAGCACCTTGGATACAATATCCCAGATACAGTATCCCAGATATAGCATGCCAGATACAGCATCCAGGATTCATCACCATAGATATAATATCCAGGATACAGCACCCTAGATACAATATCCCAGATACAGAATCCTAGGTACAGCATCCCAAATACAGCATCCTAGATACAGCATCCCAGAATCAGCATCCAGAATACAGCATCCAGGATACAGCATCCTAGATACAGCATCCCAGAATCAGCATCCAGGATACAGCATCCCAGATACAGCATCCTAGATACAGCATCCCAGAATCAGCATCCAGGATACAGCATCCCAGATACAGCATCCCAGAATCAGCATCCAGGATACTGCATCCAGGATACAGCATCCCAGATACAGCATCCTAGATACAGCATCCCAGAATAAGCATCCAGGATACAGCATCCCAGATACAGCATCCTAGATACAGCATCCCAGAATCAGCATCCAGGATACAGCATCCCAGATACAGCATCCCAGAATCAGCATCCAGGATACTGCATTCAGGATACAGCATCCCAGATACAGCATCCTAGATACAGCATCCCAGAATCAGCATCCAGGATACAGCATCCCAGATACAGCATCCCAGAATCAGCATCCAGGATACAGCATCCAGGATACAGCATCCCAGACAGCATCCTAGATACAGCATCCCAGAATCAGCATCCAGGATACAGCATCCCAGATACAGCATCCTAGATACAGCATCCCGGATACAGCATCCTAGATACAGCATCCCAGAATCAGCATCCCGGATACAGCATCCCAGACACGGCATCCCAGATACGGCATACTAGATACAGCACCATAGATATAATATCACAGAAACAGCATCCCTGAAACAGCATCCCAGATACAGCACCATAGATATAATATCCCAGATACAGTATCCCAGATATAGCATGCCAGATACAGCATTCAGGATACAGCACCATAGATATAATATCCCAGATACAGCACCCTAGATACAATATCTCAGATACAGAATCCTAGATACAGCATCCCTAATAGAGCATCCTAGATACAGCATCCTAGATACATCACCCTAGATACAGCATCCCAGATACAGCATCCCAGATACAGCACCCTAGATTCAATATCTCAGATACAGAATCCTAGATACAGCATCCCTAATACAGCATTCTAGATACAGCATCCTAGATACATCAACCTAGATACAGCATCCAGGATACAGCATCCCAGATACAGCATCCCGGATACAGTGTCCTAGATATAGCACCCTAGATACAGCATCCCAGATACAGCACCTTGGATACAATATCCCAGATACAGTATCCCAGATATAGCATGCCAGATACAGCATCCAGAATTCATCACCATAGATATAATATCCCAGATACAGCACCCTAGATACAATATCCCAGATACAGAATCCTAGATACAGCATCCCAAATACAGCATCCTAGATACAGCATCCTAGATACATCACCCTAGATACAGCATCCCGGATACAGAATCCTAGATACAGCATCCCGGATACAGCATCCTAGATACAGCATCCCAGAATCACCATCCAGGATACAGCATCCCAGATACAGCATCCTAGATACAGCATCCCAGAATCAGCATCCAGGATACAGCATCCCAGATACAGCATCCTAGATACAGCATCCCAGAATCAGCATCCATGATACAGCATCCCAGATACAGCATCCCAGAATCAGCATCCAGGATACAGCATCCAGGATACAGCATCCCAGATACAGCATCCTAGATACAGCATCCCAGAATTAGCATCCAGGATACAGCATCCCAGATACAGCATCCCAGAATCAGCATCCAGGATACAGCATCCAGGATACAGCATCCCAGACAGCATCCTAGATACAGCATCCCAGAATCAGCATCCAGGATACAGCATCCCAGATACAGCATCCTAGATACAGCATCCCGGATACAGCATCCTAGATACAGCATCCCAGAATCAGCATCCAGGATACAGCATCCCAGATACAGCATCCTAGATACAGCATCCCGGATACAGCATCCTAGATACAGCATCCAAGAATCAGCATCCAGGATACAGCATCCCGGATACAGCATCCTAGATACAGCATCCCAGAATCAGCATCCAGGATACAGCATCCCAGATACAGCATCCCAGAATCAGCATCCAAGATACAGCATCCAGGATACAGCATCCCAGATACAGCATCCCAGAATCAGCATCCAGGATACAGCATCCAGGATACAGCATCCCAGATACAGCATCCCGGAATCAGCATCCAGGATACAGCATCCAGGATACAGCATCCCAGATACAGCATCCTAGATACAGCATCCCAGAATCAGCATCCAGGATACAGCATCCCAGATACAGCATCCCAGATACAGCATCCCAGAATCAGCATCCAGGATACAGCATCCAGGATACAGCATCCCAGATACAGCATCCTAGATACAGCATCCCAGAATCAGCATCCAGGATACAGCATCCCAGATACAGCATCCCAGAATCAGCATCCAGGATACAGCATCCAGGATACAGCATCCCAGACAGCATCCTAGATACAGCATCCCAGAATCAGCATCCAGGATACAGCATCCCAGATACAGCATCCTAGATACAGCATCCCGGATACAGCATCCTAGATACAGCATCCCAGAATCAGCATCCAGGATACAGCATCCCAGATACAGCATCCTAGATACAGCATCCCAGAATCAGCATCCAGGATACAGCATCCCAGATACAGCATCCCAGAATCAGCATCCAAGATATAGCATCCAGGATACAGCATCCCAGATACAGCATCCTAGATACAGCATCCCAGAATCAGCATCTAGGATACAGCATCCCAGATACAGCATCCCAGATACAGCATCCCGGATACAGCGTCCTAGATACAGCACCCTAGATACAGCATCCCAGATACAGCATCCTAGATACAATATCTCAGATACAGAATCCTAGTTACAGCATCCCTAATACAGCATTCGAGATACAGCATCCTAGATACATCAACCTAGATACAGAATCCAGGATACAGCATCCCAGATACAGCATCCCGGATACAGTGTCCTAGATACAGCACCCTAGATACAGCATCCCAGATACAGCACCTTGGATACAATATCCCAGATACAGTATCCCAGATATAGCATGCCAGATACAGCATCCAGGATTCATCACCATAGATATAATATCCAGGATACAGCACCCTAGATACAATATCCCAGATACAGAATCCTAGGTATAGCATCCCAAATACAGCATCCTAGATACAGCATCCCAGAATCAGCATCCAGAATACAGCATCCAGGATACAGCATCCTTGATACAGCATCCCAGAATCAGCATCCAGGATACAGCATCCCAGAATCAGCATCCAGGATACAGCATCCCAGAATCAGCATCCAGGATACAGCATCCCAGATACAGCATCCCAGAAACAGCATCCAGGATACTGCATCCAGGATACAGCATCCCAGATACAGCATCCTAGATACAGCATCCCAGAATAAGCATCCAGGATACAGCATCCCAGATACAGCATCCTAGATACAGCATCCCAGAATCAGCATCCAGGATACAGCATCCCAGATACAGCATCCCAGAATCAGCATCCAGGATACTGCATTCAGGATACAGCATCCCAGATACAGCATCCTAGATACAGCATCCCAGAATCAGCATCCAGGATACAGCATCCCAGATACAGCATCCCAGAATCAGCATCCAGGATACAGCATCCAGGATACAGCATCCCAGACAGCATCCTAGATACAGCATCCCAGAATCAGCATCCAGGATACAGCATCCCAGATACAGCATCCTAGATACAGCATCCCGGATACAGCATCCTAGATACAGCATCCCAGAATCAGCATCCCGGATACAGCATCCCAGACACGGCATCCCAGATACGGCATACTAGATACAGCACCATAGATATAATATCACAGAAACAGCATCCCTGAAACAGCATCCCAGATACAGCACCATAGATATAATATCCCAGATACAGTATCCCAGATATAGCATGCCAGATACAGCATTCAGGATACAGCACCATAGATATAATATCCCAGATACAGCACCCTAGATACAATATCTCAGATACAGAATCCTAGATACAGCATCCCTAATAGAGCATCCTAGATACAGCATCCTAGATACATCACCCTAGATACAGCATCCCAGATACAGCATCCCAGATACAGCACCCTAGATTCAATATCTCAGATACAGAATCCTAGATACAGCATCCCTAATACAGCATTCTAGATACAGCATCCTAGATACATCAACCTAGATACAGCATCCAGGATACAGCATCCCAGATACAGCATCCCGGATACAGTGTCCTAGATACAGCACCCTAGATACAGCATCCCAGATACAGCACCTTGGATACAATATCCCAGATACAGTATCCCAGATATAGCATGCCAGATACAGCATCCAGAATTCATCACCATAGATATAATATCCCAGATACAGCACCCTAGATACAATATCCCAGATACAGAATCCTAGATACAGCATCCCAAATACAGCATCCTAGATACAGCATCCTAGATACATCACCCTAGATACAGCATCCCGGATACAGAATCCTAGATACAGCATCCCGGATACAGCATCCTAGATACAGCATCCCAGAATCACCATCCAGGATACAGCATCCCAGATACAGCATCCTAGATATAGCATCCCAGAATCAGCATCCAGGATACAGCATCCCAGATACAGCATCCTAGATACAGCATCCCAGAATCAGCATCCAGGATACAGCATCCCAGATACAGCATCCCAGAATCAGCATCCAGGATACAGCATCCAGGATACAGCATCCCAGATACAGCATCCTAGATACAGCATCCCAGAATCAGCATCCAGGATACAGCATCCCAGATACAGCATCCCAGAATCAGCATCCAGGATACAGTATCCAGGATACAGCATCCCAGACAGCATCCTAGATACAGCATCCCAGAATCAGCATCCAGGATACAGCATCCCAGATACAGCATCCTAGATACAGCATCCCGGATACAGCATCCTAGATACAGCATCCCAGAATCAGCATCCAGGATACAGCATCCCAGATACAGCATCCTAGATACAGCATCCCGGATACAGCATCCTAGATACAGCATCCAAGAATCAGCATCCAGGATACAGCATCCCGGATACAGCATCCTAGATACAGCATCCCAGAATCAGCATCCAGGATACAGCATCCCAGATACAGCATCCCAGAATCAGCATCCAAGATACAGCATCCAGGATACAGCATCCCAGATACAGCATCCCAGAATCAGCATCCAGGATACAGCATCCAGGATACAGCATCCCAGATACAGCATCCCGGAATCAGCATCCAGGATACAGAATCCAGGATACAGCATCCCAGATACAGCATCCTAGATACAGCATCCCAGAATCAGCATCCAGGATACAGCATCCCAGATACAGCATCCCAGATACAGCATCCCAGAATCAGCATCCAGGATACAGCATCCAGGATACAGCATCCCAGATACAGCATCCTAGATACAGCATCCCAGAATCAGCATCCAGGATACAGCATCCCAGATACAGCATCCCAGAATCAGCATCCAGGATACAGCATCCAGGATACAGCATCCCAGACAGCATCCTAGATACAGCATCCCAGAATCAGCATCCAGGATACAGCATCCCAGATACAGCATCCTAGATACAGCATCCCGGATACAGCATCCAGGATACAGCATCCCAGATACAGCATCCTAGATACAGCATCCCGGATACAGCATCCTAGATACAGCATCCAAGAATCAGCATCCAGGATACAGCATCCCGGATACAGCATCCTAGATACAGCATCCCAGAATCAGCATGCAGGATACAGCATCCCAGATACAGCTTCCCAGAATCAGCATCCAAGATACAGCATCCAGGATACAGCATCCCAGATACAGCATCCCAGAATCAGCATCCAGGATACAGCATCCAGGATACAGCATCCCAGATACAGCATCCCGGAATCAGCATCCAGGATACAGCATCCAGGATACAGCATCCCAGATACAGCATCCTAGATACAGCATCCCAGAATCAGCATCCAGGATACAGCATCCCAGATACAGCACCTTGGATACAATATCCCAGATACAGTATCCCAGATATAGCATGCCAGATACAGCATCCAGAATTCATCACCATAGATATAATATCCCAGATACAGCACCCTAGATACAATATCCCAGATACAGAATCCTAGATACAGCATCCCAAATACAGCATCCTAGATACAGCATCCTAGATACATCACCCTAGATACAGCATCCCGGATACAGAATCCTAGATACAGCATCCCGGATACAGCATCCTAGATACAGCATCCCAGAATCACCATCCAGGATACAGCATCCCAGATACAGCATCCTAGATACAGCATCCCAGAATCAGCATCCAGGATACAGCATCCCAGATACAGCATCCTAGATACAGCATCCCAGAATCAGCATCCAGGATACAGCATCCCAGATACAGCATCCCAGAATCAGCATCCAGGATACAGCATCCAGGATACAGCATCCCAGATACAGCATCCTAGATACAGCATCCCAGAATCAGCATCCAGGATACAGCATCCCAGATACAGCATCCCAGAATCAGCATCCAGGATACAGCATCCAGGATACAGCATCCCAGACAGCATCCTAGATACAGCATCCCAGAATCAGCATCCAGGATACAGCATCCCAGATACAGCATCCTAGATACAGCATCCCAGAATCAGCATCCAGGATACAGCATCCCAGATACAGCATCCCAGAATCAGCATCCAAGATACAGCATCCAGGATACAGCATCCCAGATACAGCATCCCAGAATCAGCATTCAGGATGCAGCATCCAGGATACAGCATCCCAGATACAGCATCCCGGAATCAGCATCCAGGATACAGCATCCAGGATACAGCATCCCAGATACAGCATCCTAGATACAGCATCCCAGAATCAGCATCCAGGATACAGCATCCCAGATACAGCATCCCAGATACAGCATCCCAGAATCAGCATCCAGGATACAGCATCCAGGATACAGCATCCCAGATACAGCATCCTAGATACAGCATCCCAGAATCAGCATCCAGGATACAGCATCCCAGATACAGCATCCCAGAATCAGCATCCAGGATACAGCATCCAGGATACAGCATCCCAGACAGCATCCTAGATACAGCATCCCAGAATCAGCATCCAGGATACAGCATCCCAGATACAGCATCCTAGATACAGCATCCAGGATACAGCATCCCAGATACAGCATCCCAGAATCAGCATCCAGGATACAGCATCCCAGATACAGCATCCAGGATACAGCATCCCGGATACAGCATCCTAGATACAGCATTCAAGAATCAGCATCCAGGATACAGCATCCCGGATACAGCATCCTAGATACAGCATCCCAGAATCAGCATCCAGGATACAGCATCCCAGATACAGCATCCCAGAATCAGCATCCAAGATACAGCATCCAGGATACAGCATCCCAGATACAGCATCCCAGAATCAGCATCCAGGATACAGCATCCAGGATACAGCATCCCAGATACAGCATCCCGGAATCAGCATCCAGGATACAGCATCCAGGATACAGCATCCCAGATACAGCATCCTAGATACAGCATCCCAGAATCAGCATCCAGGATACAGCATCCCAGATACAGCATCCTAGATACAGCATCCCAGAATCGGCATCCAGGATACAGCATCCCAGATACAGCATCCCAGAATCAGCATCCAAGATACAGCATCCAGGATACAGCATCCCAGATACAGCATCACAGATACAGCATCCCGGATACAGAATACTAGATAGAGCATCCCGGACACAGCATCCTAGATACAGCATCCCAGAATCAGCATCCAGGATACAGCATCCCAGATACAGCATCCTAGATACCGCATCCCAGAATCAGCATCCAGGATACAGCATCCCAGATACAGCATACTAAATACAGCATCCCAGAATCAGCATCCAGGATACAGCATCCCAGATACAGCATCCCAGAATCAGCATCCAAGATACAGCATCCAGGATACAGCCACCCAGATACAGCATCACAGATACAGCATCCTGGATACAGAATCCTAGATACAGCATCCCGGATACAGCATCCTAGATACAGCATCCCAGAATCAGCATCCAGGATACAGCATCCAGGATACAGCATCCCAGATACAGCATCCTAGATATACCATCCCAGAATCAGCATCCAGGATACAGCATCCCAGATACAGCATCCTAGATACAGCATCCCAGAATCAGCATCCAGGATACAGCATCCCAGATACAGCATCCTAGATACAGCATCCCAGAATCAGCATCCGGGATACAGCATCCCAGATACAGCATCCAGGATACAGCATCCCAGATACAGCATCCTAGACACAGCATCCCAGAATCAGCATCCCGGATACAGCATCCCAGACACGGCATCCCAGATACGGCATACTAGATACAGCACCATAGATATAATATCCCAGATACAGCACCCTAGATACAATATCTCAGATACAGAATACTAGATACAGCATCCCTAATACAGCATCCTTGATACAGCATCCTAGATACATCACCCTAGATACAGCATCCAGGATACAGCATCCTGGATACACCATGCAAGATACAGCATCCCAGATACAGCATCCCGGATACAGCACCCTAGATACAGTATCCCAGATACAGTATCCCAGATATAGCATGCCAGATAAAGCATCCAGGATATATCACCATAGATATAATATCCCAGATACAGCACCCTAGATACAATATCCCAGATACAGAATCCTAGATACAGCATCCCAAATACAGCATCCTAGATACAGCATCCCAGAATCAGCATCCAGGATACAGCATCCCAGATACAGCATCCTAGATACAACATCCCAGAATCAGCATCCAGGATACAGCATCCCAGAATCAGCATCCAGGATACAGCATCCCAGATACAGCATCCTAGATACAGCATCCCAGAATCAGCATCCAGGATACAGCATCGAGGAAACAGCATCCCAGATACAGCATCCTAGATACAGCATCCCAGAATCAGCATCCAGGATACAGCATCCCAGATACAGCATCCCAGACAGCATCCTAGATACAGCATCCCAGAATCAGCATCCAGGATACAGCATCCCAGATACAGCATCCTAGATACAGCATCCCGGATACAGCATCCTAGATACAGCATCCCAGAATCAGCATCCAGGATACAGCATCCCAGATACAGCATCCCAGAATCAGCATCCCAGAATCAGCATCCAGGATACAGCATCCAGGATACAGCATCCCAGATACAGCACCCTAGATACAGCATCCCAGAATCAGCATCCAGGATACAGCATCCCAGATACAGCATCCCAGAATCAGCATGCAGGATACAACATCCAGGATACAGCATCCCAGATACAGCATCCTAGATACAGCATCCCAGAATCAGCATCCAGGATACAGCATCCCAGATACAGCATCCTACATACAGCATCCCGGATACAGCATCCTAGATACAGCATCCCAGAATCAGCATCCAGGATACAGCATCCCAGATACAGCATCCCAGAATCAGCATCCCGGATAAAGCATCCCGGATACAGCATCCTAGATACAGCATCCCAGAATCAGCATCCAGGATACAGCATCCCAGATACAGCATCCTAGATACAGCATCCCAGAATCAGCATCCAGGATACAGCATCCAGGATACAGCATCCCAGATACAGCATCCTAGATACAGCATCTCAGAATCAGCATCCAGGATACAGCATCCCAGATACAGCATCCTAGATACAGCATCCCAGAATCAGCATCCAGGATACAGCATCCCAGAATCAGCATCCAGGATACAGCATCCCAGATACAGCATCCTAGATACAGCATCCCAGAATCAGCATCCAGGATACAGCATCCCAGATACAGCATCCTAGATACAGCATCCCGGATACAGCATCCTAGATACAGCATCCCAGAACCAGCATCCAGGATACAGCATCCCAGATACAGCATCCCAGAATCAGCATCCCAGAATCAGCATCCAGGATACAGCATCCCAGATACAGGACCCTAGATACAGCATCCCAGAATCAGCATCCAGGATACAGCATCCCAGATACAGCATCCTAGATACAGCATCCCAGAATCAGCATCCAGGATATACCATCCAGGATACAGCATCCCAGATACAGCATCCTAGATACAGCATCCCAGAATCAGCATCCAGGATACAGCATCCAGGATACAGCATCCCAGACAGCATCCTAGCTACAGCATCCCAGAATCAGCATCCAGGATACAACATCCAGGATACAGCATCCCAGACAGCATCCTAGATACAGCATCCCAGAATCAGCATCCAGGATACAGCATCCCAGATACAGCATCCTACATACAGTATCCCGGATACAGCATCCTAGATACAGCATCCCAGAATCAGCATCCAGGATACAGCATCTCAGATACAGCATCCCAGAATCAGCATCCCAGAATCAGCATCCAGGATACAACATCCTAGATACAGCATCCCAGAATCAGCATCCAGGATACAGCATCCAGGATACAGCATCCCAGAATCAGTATCCAAGATACAGCATCCAGGATACAGCATCCCAGATACAGCATCCCAGAATCAGCATCCAGGATACAGCATCCCAGATACAGCATCCTAGATACAGCATCCCAGAATCAGCATCCAGGATACAGCATCCAGGATACAGCATCCCACATACAGCATCCTAGAATCAGCATCCCAGAATCAGCATCCAGGATACAGCATCCCGAATACAGCATCCTAGTTACAGCATCCTAGATACATAAACCTAGATACAGCATCCAGGATACAGCATCCCAGATACAGCATCCCAGATACAGCATCCCAGATACAGCATCCCAGAATCAGCACCCTAGATACAGCATCCCAGATACAACACCTTGGATACAATATCCTAGATACAGTATCCCAGATATAGCATGCCAGATACAGCATCCAGGATACATCACCATAGATATAATATCCCATATACAGCACCCTAGATACAATATCCCAGATACAGAATCATAGATACATCATCCCAATTACAGCATCCTAGATACAGCATCCTAGATACATCACCCTAGATACAGCTTCCCGGATACAGAATCCTAGATACAGCATCCCGGATACAGCATCCTAGATACAGCATCCCAGAATCAGCATCCAGGATACAGCATCCCGGATACAGCATCCTAGATACAGCATCCCAGAATCAGCATCCAGGATACAGCATCCCAGATACAGCATCATAGATACAGCATCCCAGAATCAGCATCCAGGATACAGCATCCCAGATACAGCATCCTAGATACAGCATCCCAGAATCAGCATCCAGGATACAGCATCGAGGAAACAGCATCCCAGATACAGCATCCTAGATACAGCATCCCAGAATCAGCATCCAGGATACAGCATCCCAGATACAGCATCCCAGATACAGCATCCTAGATACAGCATCCCAGAATCAGCATCCAGGATACAGCATCCCAGATACAGCATCCTAGATACAGCATCCCGGATACAGCATCCTAGATACAGCATCCCAGAATCAGCATCCAGGATACAGCATCCCAGATACAGCATCCCAGAATCAGCATCCCAGAATCAGCATCCAGGATACAGCATCCAGGATACAGCATCCCAGATACAGCACCCTAGATACAGCATCCCAGAATCAGCATCCAGGATACAGCATCCCAGATACAGCATCCCAGAATCAGCATGCAGGATACAACATCCAGGATACAGCATCCCAGATACAGCATCCTAGATACAGCATCCCAGAATCAGCATCCAGGATACAGCATCCCAGATACAGCATCCTACATACAGCATCCCGGATACAGCATCCTAGATACAGCATCCCAGAATCAGCATCCAGGATACAGCATCCCAGATACAGCATCCCAGAATCAGCATCCCGGATACAGCATCCCGGATACAGCATCCTAGATACAGCATCCCAGAATCAGCATCCAGGATACAGCATCCCAGATACAGCATCCTAGTACAGCATCCCAGAATCAGCATCCAGGATACAGCATCCAGGATACAGCATCCCAGATACAGCATCCTAGATACAGCATCCCAGAATCAGCATCCAGGATACAGCATCCCAGATACAGCATCCTAGATACAGCATCCCAGAATCAGCATCCAGGATACAGCATCCCAGAATCAGCATCCAGGATACAGCATCCCAGATACAGCATCCTAGATACAGCATCCCAGAATCAGCATCCAGGATACAGCATCCAGGATACAGCATCCCAGATACAGCATCCTAGATACAGCATCCCAGAATCAGCATCCAGGATACAGCATCCAGGATACAGCATCCCAGACAGCATCCTAGATACAGCATCCCAGAATCAGCATCCAGGATACAGCATCCCAGATACAGCATCCTAGATACAGCATCCCGGATACAGCATCCTAGATACAGCATCCCAGAACCAGCATCCAGGATACAGCATCCCAGATACAGCATCCCAGAATCAGCATCCCAGAATCAGCATCCAGGATACAGCATCCCAGATACAGGACCCTAGATACAGCATCCCAGAATCAGCATCCAGGATACAGCATCCCAGATACAGCATCCTAGATACAGCATCCCAGAATCAGCATCCAGGATATAGCATCCAGGATACAGCATCCCAGATACAGCATCCTAGATACAGCATCCCAGAATCAGCATCCAGGATACAGCATCCAGGATACAGCATCCCAGACAGCATCCTAGCTACAGCATCCCAGAATCAGCATCCAGGATACAACATCCAGGATACAGCATCCCAGACAGCATCCTAGATACAGCATCCCAGAATCAGCATCCAGGATACAGCATCCCAGATACAGCATCCTACATACAGTATCCCGGATACAGCATCCTAGATACAGCATCCCAGAATCAGCATCCAGGATACAGCATCTCAGATACAGCATCCCAGAATCAGCACCCCAGAATCAGCATCCAGGATACAACATCCTAGATACAGCATCCCAGAATCAGCATCCAGGATACAGCATCCAGGATACAGCATCCCAGAATCAGTATCCAAGATACAGCATCCAGGATACAGCATCCCAGATACAGCATCCCAGAATCAGCATCCAGGATACAGCATCCCAGATACAGCATCCTAGATACAGCATCCCAGAATCAGCATCCAGGATACAGCATCCAGGATACAGCATCCCACATACAGCATCCTAGAATCAGCATCCCAGAATCAGCATCCAGGATACAGCATCCAGGATACAGCATCCCAGACAGCATCCTAGATACAGCATCCCAGAATCAGCATCCAGGATACAGCATCCCAGATACAGCATCCTAGATACAGCATCCCGGATACAGCATCCTAGATACAGCATCCCAGAATCAGCATCCAGGATACAGCATCCCAGATACAGCATCCTAGATACAGCATCCCAGAATCAGCATCCAGGATACAGCATCCCGGATACAGCATCCTAGATACAGCATCCCAGAATCAGCATCCCAGATACAGCATCCTAGATACAGCATCCCAGAATCAGCATCCAGGATACAGCATCCCAGATACAGCATCCCAGAATCAGCATCCAAGATACAGCATCCAGGATACAGCATCCCAGATACAGCATCCCAGAATCAGCATCCAGGATACAGCATCCAGGATACAGCATCCCAGATACAGCATCCCGGAATCAGCATCCAGGATACAGCATCCAGGATACAGCATCCCAGATACAGCATCCTAGATACAGCATCCCAAAATCAGCATCCAGGATACAGCATCCCAGATACAGCATCCTAGATACAGCATCCCAGAATCAGCATCCAGGATACAGCATCCCGGATACAGCATCCTAGATACAGCATCCCAGAATCAGCAGCCAGGATACAGCATCCCAGATACAGCATCCTAGATACAGCATCCCAGAATCAGCATCCAGGATACAGCATCCAGGATACAGCATCCCAGATACAGCATCCTAGATACAGCATCCCAGAATCAGCATCCAGGATACAGCATCCCAGATACAGCATCCCAGAATCACCATCCAGGATACAACATCCAGGATACAGCATCCCAGACAGCATCCTAGATACAGCATCCCAGAATCAGCATCCAGGATACAGCATCCCAGATACAGCATCCTACATAGAGCATCCCGGATACAGCATCCTAGATACAGCATCCCAGAATCAGCATCCAGGATACAGCATCCCAGATACAGCATCCCAGAATCAGCATCCCAGAATCAGCATCCAGGATACAGCATCCCGGATACAGCATCCTAGATACAGCATCCCAGAATCAGCATCCAGGATACAGCATCCCAGATACAGCATCCCAGAACCAGCATCCAAGATACAGCATCCAGGATACAGCATCCAGGATACAGCATCCCAGATACAGCAACCCAGAATCAGCATCCAGGATACAGCATCCAGGATACAGCATCCCAGATACAGCATCCTAGATACAGCATCCCAGAATCAGCATCCAGGATACAGCATCCCAGATACAGCATCCCAGATACAGCAACCCAGAATCAGCATCCAGGATACAGCATCCAGGATACAGCATCCCAGATACAGCATCCTAGATACAGCATCCCAGAATCAGCATCCAGGATACAGCATCCCAGAATCAGCATCCAGGATACAGCATCCCAGATACAGCATCCTAGATACAGCATCCCAGAATCAGCATCCAAGATACAGCATCCAGGATACAGCATCCCAGATACAGCATCCCGGAATCAGCATCCAGGATACAGCATCCAGGATACAGCATCCCAGATACAGCATCCTAGATACAGCATTCCAGAATCAGCATCCAGGATACAGCATCCCAGAATCAGCATCCAGGATACAGCATCCCAGATACAGCATCCTAGATACAGCATCCCAGAATCAGCATCCAGGATACAGCATCCAGGATACAGCATCCCAGATACAGCATCTTAGATACAGCATCCCAGAATCAGCATCCATTATACAGCATCCAGGATACAGCATCCCAGACAGCATCCTAGATACAGCATCCCAGAATCAGCATCCAGGATACAGCATCCCAGATACAGCATCCTAGATACAGCATCCCGGATACAGCATCCTAGATACAGCATCCCAGAATCAGCATCCAGGATACAGCATCCCAGATACAGCATCCCAGAATCAGCATCCCAGAATCAGCATCCAGGATACAGCATCCCAGATACAGCATCCTACATACAGCATCCCGGATACAGCATCCTAGATACAGCATCCCAGAATCAGCATCCAGGATACAGCATCCCAGATACAGCATCCCAGAATCAGCATCCCAGAATCAGCATCCAGGATACAGCATCCCGGATACAGCATCCTAGATACAGCATCCCAGAATCAGCATCCAGGATACAGCATCCCAGATACAGCATCCCAGAATCAGCATCCAAGATACAGCATTCAGGATACAGCATCCCAGATACAGCATCCCAGAATCAGCATCCAGGATACAGCATCCAGGATACAGCATCCCAGATACAGCATCCTAGATACAGCATCCCAGAATCAGCATCCAGGATACAGCATCCCAGATACAGCATCCTAGATACAGCATCCCAGAATCAGCATCCAGGATACAGCATCCAGGATACAGCATCCCAGATACAGCATCTTAGATACAGCATCCCAGAATCAGCATCCATTATACAGCATCCAGGATACAGCATCCCAGACAGCATCCTAGATACAGCATCCCAGAATCAGCATCCAGGATACAGCATCCCAGATACAGCATCCTAGATACAGCATCCCGGATACAGCATCCTAGATACAGCATCCCAGAATCAGCATCCAGGATACAGCATCCCAGATACAGCATCCCAGAATCAGCATCCCAGAATCAGCATCCAGGATACAGCATCCCGGATACAGCATCCTAGATACAGCATCACAGAATCAGCATCCAGGATACAGCATCCCAGATACAGCATCCTAGATACAGCATCCCAGAATCAGCATCCAGGATACAGCGTCCAGGATACAGCATCCCAGATACAGCATCCTAGATAGAGCATCCCAGAATCAGCATCCAGGATACAACATCCAGGATACAGCATCCCAGAAAGCATCCTAGATACAGCATCCCAGAATCAGCATCCAGGATACAGCATCCCAGATACAGCATCCTAGATACAGCATCCCAGAATCAGCATCCAGGATACAGCATCCCAGATACAGCATCCTAGATACAGCATCCCAGAATCAGCATCCAGGATACAGCATCCAGGATACAGCATCCCACATACAGCATCCTAGATACAGCATCCCAGAATCAGCATCCAGGATACAGCATCCCAGATACAGCATCCCAGATACAGCATCCTAGATACAGCATCCCAGAATCAGCATCCAGGATACAGCATCCCAGATACAGCATCCTAGATACAGCATCCCGGATACAGCATCCTAGATACAGCATCCCAGAATCAGCATCCAGGATACAGCATCCCAGATACAGCATCCCAGAATCAGCATCCCAGAATCAGCATCCAGGATACAGCATCCCGGATACAGCATCCCAGATACAGCATCCCAGAATCAGCATCCAGGATACAGCATCCCAGATACAGCATCCCAGAATCAGTATCCAAGATACAGCATCCAGGATACAGCATCCCAGATACAGCATCCCAGAATCAGCATCCAGGATACAGCATCCAGGATACAGCATCCCAGATACAGCATCCCGGAATCAGCATCCAGGATACAGCATCCAGGATACAGCATCCCAGATACAGCATCCTAGATACAGTATCCCAGAATCAGCATCCAGGATACAGCATCCCAGATACAGCATCCTAGATACAGCATCCCAGAATCAGCATCCAGGATACAGCATCCCGGATACAGCATCCTAGATACAGTATCCCAGAATCAGCATCCAGGATACAGCATCCCAGATACAGCATCCTAGATACAGCATCCCAGAATCAGCATCCAGGATACAGCATCCAGGATACAGCATCCTAGATACAGCATCCTAGATACAGCATGCCAGAATCAGCATCCAGGATACAGCATCCCAGATACAGCATCCCAGAATCAGCATCCAGGATACAACATCCAGGATACAGCATCCCAGACAGCATCCTAGATACAGCATCCCAGAATCAGCATCCAGGATACAGCATCCCAGATACAGCATCCTACATACAGCATCCCGGATACAGCATCCTAGATACGGCATCCCAGAATCAGCATCCAGGATACAGCATCGCAGATACAGCATCCCAGAATCAGCATCCCAGAATCAGCATCCAGGATACAGCATCCCAGATACAGCATCCTAGATACAGCATCCCAGAATCAGCATCCAGGATACAGCGTCCAGGATACAGCATCCCAGATACAGCATCCTAGATAGAGCATCCCAGAATCAGCATCCAGGATACAACATCCAGGATACAGCATCCAAGAAAGCATCCTAGATACAGCATCCCAGAATCAGCATCCAGGATACAGCATCCCAGATACAGCATCCTAGATACAGCATCCCAGAATCAGCATCCAGGATACAGCATCCCAGATACAGCATCCTAGATACAGCATCCCAGAATCAGCATCCAGGATACAGCATCCAGGATACAGCATCCCACATACAGCATCCTAGATACAGCATCCCAGAATCAGCATCCAGGATACAGCATCCCAGATACAGCATCCCAGATACAGCATCCTAGATACAGCATCCCAGAATCAGCATCCAGGATACAGCATCCCAGATACAGCATCCTAGATACAGCATCCCAGATACAGCATCCTAGATACAGCATCCCAGAATCAGCATCCAGGATACAGCATCCCAGATACAGCATCCCAGAATCAGCATCCCAGAATCAGCATCCAGGATACAGCATCCCGGATACAGCATCCCAGATACAGCATCCCAGAATCAGCATCCAGGATACAGCATCCCAGATACAGCATCCCAGAATCAGTATCCAAGATACAGCATCCAGGATACAGCATCCCAGATACAGCATCCCAGAATCAGCATCCAGGATACAGCATCCAGGATACAGCATCCCAGATACAGCATCCCGGAATCAGCATCCAGGATACAGCATCCAGGATACAGCATCCCAGATACAGCATCCTAGATACAGTATCCCAGAATCAGCATCCAGGATACAGCATCCCAGATACAGCATCCTAGATACAGCATCCCAGAATAAGCATCCAGGATACAGCATCCCGGATACAGCATCCTAGATACAGCATCCCAGAATCAGCATCCAGGATACAGCATCCCAGATACAGCATCCTAGATACAGCATCCCAGAATCAGCATCCAGGATACAGCATCCAGGATACAGCATCCTAGATACAGCATCCTAGATACAGCATCCCAGAATCAGCATCCAGGATACAGCATCCCAGATACAGCATCCCAGAATCAGCATCCAGGATACAACATCCAGGATACAGCATCCCAGACAGCATCCTAGATACAGCATCCCAGAATCAGCATCCAGGATACAGCATCCCAGATACAGCATCCTACATACAGCATCCCGGATACAGCATCCTAGATACAGCATCCCAGAATCAGCATCCAGGATACAGCATCGCAGATACAGCATCCCAGAATCAGCATCCCAGAATCAGCATCCAGGATACAGCATCCCGGATACAGCATCCTAGATACAGCATCCCAGAATCAGCATCCTAGATACAGCATCCCAGAATCAGCATCTCAGAATCAGCATCCAAGATACAGCATCCAGGATACAGCATCCCAGATACAGCATCCCAGAATCAGCATCCAGGATACAGCATCCAGGATACAGCATCCCAGATACAGCATCCCGGAATCACCATCCAGGATACAGCATCGAGGATACAGCATCCCAGATACAGCATCCTAGATACAGCATCCCAGAATCAGCATCCAGGATACAACATCCCAGATACAGCATCCTAGATACAGCATCCCAGAATCAGCATCCAGGATACAGCATCCCAGAATCAGCATCCAGGATACAGCATCCCAGATACAGCATCCTAGATACAGCATCCCAGAATCAGCATCCAGGATACAGCATCCAGGATACAGCATCCCAGATACAGCATCTTAGATACAGCATCCCAGAATCAGCATCCATTATACAGCATCCAGGATACAGCATCCCAGACAGCATCCTAGATACAGCATCCCAGAATCAGCATCCAGGATACAGCATCCCAGATACAGCATCCTAGATACAGCATCCCGGATACAGCATCCTAGATACAGCATCCCAGAATCAGCATCCAGGATACAGCATCCCAGATACAGCATCCCAGAATCAGCATCCCAGAATCAGCATCCAGGATACAGCATCCCAGATACAGCATCCTACATACAGCATCCCGGATACAGCATCCTAGATACAGCATCCCAGAATCAGCATCCAGGATACAGCATCCCAGATACAGCATCCCAGAATCAGCATCCCAGAATCAGCATCCAGGATACAGCATCCCGGATACAGCATCCTAGATACAGCATCCCAGAATCAGCATCCAGGATACAGCATCCCAGATACAGCACCCCAGAATCAGCATCCAAGATACTGCATCCAGGATACAGCATCCCAGATACAGCATCCCAGAATCAGCATCCAGGATACAGCATCCAGGATACAGCATCCCAGATACAGCATCCTAGATACAGCATCCCAGAATCAGCATTCAGGATACAGCATCCCAGATACAGCATCCTAGATACAGCATCCCAGAATCAGCATCCAGGATACAGCATCCCAGATACAGCATCCTAGATACAGCATCCCAGAATCAGCATCCAGGATACAGCATGCCAGAATCAGCATCCAGGATACAGCATCCCAGATATAGCATCCCGGAATCACCATCCAGGATACAGCATCCAGGATACAGCATCCCAGATACAGCATCCTAGATACAGCATCCCAGAATCAGCATCCAGGATACAGCATCCCAGATACAGCATCCTAGATACAGCATCCCAGAATCAGCATCCAGGATACAGCATCCCAGAATCAGCATCCAGGATACAGCATCCCAGATACAGCATCCTAGATACAGCATCCCAGAATCAGCATCCAGGATACAGCATCCAGGATACAGCATCCCAGACATCATCCTAGATACAGCATCCCAGAATCAGCATCCAGGATACAGCATCCCAGATACAGCATCCTAGATATAGCATCCCGGATACAGCATCCTAGATACAGCATCCCAGAATCAGCATCCAGGATACAGCATCCCAGATACAGCATCCCAGAATCAGCATCCCAGAATCAGCATCCAGGATACAGCATCCCGGATACAGCATCCTAGATACAGCATCCCAGAATCAGCATCCAGGATACAGCATCCCAGATACAGCATCCCAGAATCAGCATCCAAGATACAGCATCCAGGATACAGCATCCCAGATACAGCATCCCAGAATCAGCATCCAGGATACAGCATCCAGGATACAGCATCCCAGATACAGCATCCCGGAATCAGCATCCAGGATACAGCATCCAGGATACAGCATCCCAGATACAGCATCCTAGATACAGTATCCCAGAATCAGCATCCAGGATACAGCATCCCAGATACAGCATCCTAGATACAGCATCCCAGAATAAGCATCCAGGATACAGCATCCCGGATACAGCATCCTAGATACAGCATCCCAGAATCAGCATCCAGGATACAGCATCCCAGATACAGCATCCTAGATACAGCATCCCAGAATCAGCATCCAGGATACAGCATCCAGGATACAGCATCCTAGATACAGCATCCTAGATACAGCATGCCAGAATCAGCATCCAGGATACAGCATCCCAGATACAGCATCCCAGAATCAGCATCCAGGATACAACATCCAGGATACAGCATCCCAGACAGCATCCTAGATACAGCATCCCAGAATCAGCATCCAGGATACAGCATCCCAGATACAGCATCCTACATACAGCATCCCGGATACAGCATCCTAGATACAGCATCCCAGAATCCGCATCCAGGATACAGCATCGCAGATACAGCATCCCAGAATCAGCATCCCAGAATCAGCATCCAGGATACAGCATCCCGGATACAGCATCCTAGATACAGCATCCCAGAATCAGCATCCAGGATACAGCATCCCAGATACAGCATCCCAGAATCAGCATCCAAGATACAGCATCCAGGATACAGCATCCCAGACACAGCATCCCAGAATCAGCATCCAGGATACAGCATCCCAGATACAGCATCCCGGAATCACCATCCAGGATACAGCATCCAGGATACAGCATCCCAGATACAGCATCCTAGATACAGCATCCCAGAATCAGCATCCAGGATACAACATCCCAGATACAGCATCCTAGATACAGCATCCCAGAATCAGCATCCAGGATACAGCATCCCAGAATCAGCATCCAGGATACAGCATCCCAGATACAGCATCCTAGATACAGCATCCCAGAATCAGCATCCAGGATACAGCATCCAGGATACAGCATCCCAGATACAGCATCTTAGATACAGCATCCCAGAATCAGCATCCATTATACAGCATCCAGGATACAGCATCCCAGACAGCATCCTAGATACAGCATCCCAGAATCAGCATCCAGGATACAGCATCCCAGATACAGCATCCTAGATACAGCATCCCGGATACAGCATCCTAGATACAGCATCCCAGAATCAGCATCCAGGATACAGCATCCCAGATACAGCATCCCAGAATCAGCATCCCAGAATCAGCATCCAGGATACAGCATCCCAGATACAGCATCCTACATACAGCATCCCGGATACAGCATCCTAGATACAGCATCCCAGAATCAGCATCCAGGATACAGCATCCCAGATACAGCATCCCAGAATCAGCATCCCAGAATCAGCATCCAGGATACAGCATCCCGGATACAGCATCCTAGATACAGCATCCCAGAATCAGCATCCAGGATACAGCATCCCAGATACAGCACCCCAGAATCAGCATCCAAGATACAGCATCCAGGATACAGCATCCCAGATACAGCATCCCAGAATCAGCATCCAGGATACAGCATCCAGGATACAGCATCCCAGATACAGCATCCTAGATACAGCATCCCAGAATCAGCATCCAGGATACAGCATCCCAGATACAGCATCCTAGATACAGCATCCCAGAATCAGCATCCAGGATACAGCATCCCAGATACAGCATCCTAGATACAGCATCCCAGAATCAGCATCCAGGATACAGCATCCCAGATATAGCATCCCGGAATCACCATCCAGGATACAGCATCCAGGATACAGCATCCCAGATACAGCATCCTAGATACAGCATCCCAGAATCAGCAACCAGGATACAGCATCCCAGATACAGCATCCTAGATACAGCATCCCAGAATCAGCATCCAGGATACAGCATCCCAGAATCAGCATCCAGGATACAGCATCCCAGATACAGCATCCTAGATACAGCATCCCAGAATCAGCATCCAGGATACAGCATCCAGGATACAGCATCCCAGATACAGCATCTTAGATACAGCATCCCAGAATCAGCATCCATTATACAGCATCCAGGATACAGCATCCCAGACAGCATCCTAGATACAGCATCCCAGAATCAGCATCCAGGATACAGCATCCCAGATACAGCATCCTAGATACAGCATCCCGGATACAGCATCCTAGATACAGCATCCCAGAATCAGCATCCAGGATACAGCATCCCAGATACAGCATCCCAGAATCAGCATCCCAGAATCAGCATCCAGGATACAGCATCCCGGATACAGCATCCTAGATACAGCATCCCAGAATCAGCATCCAGGATACAGCATCCCAGATACAGCATCCTAGATACAGCATCCCAGAATCAGCATCCAGGATACAGCGTCCAGGATACAGCATCCCAGATACAGCATCCTAGATAGAGCATCCCAGAATCAGCATCCAGGATACAACATCCAGGATACAGCATCCCAGAAAGCATCCTAGATACAGCATACCAGAATCATCATCCAGGATACAGCATCCCAGATACAGCATCCTAGATACAGCATCCCAGAATCAGCATCCAGGATACAGCATCCCAGATACAGCATCCTAGATACAGCATCCCAGAATCAGCATCCAGGATACAGCATCCAGGATACAGCATTCCACATACAGCATCTTAGATACAGCATCCCAGAATCAGCATCCAGGATACAGCATCCAGGATACAGCATCCCAGACAGCATCCTAGATACAGCATCCCAGAATCAGCATCCAGGATACAGCATCCCAGATACAGCATCCTAGATACAGCATCCCGGATACAGCATCCTAGATACAGCATCCCAGAATCAGCATCCAGGATACAGCATCCCAGATACAGCATCCCAGAATCAGCATCCCAGAATCAGCATCCAGGATACAGCATCCCGGATACAGCATCCTAGATACAGCATCCCAGAATCAGCATCCAGGATACAGCATCCCAGAATCAGCATCCAGGATACAGCATCCCAGATACAGCATCCAGGATACAGCATCCCAGATACAGCATCCCAGAATCAGCATCCAGGATACAGCATCTAGGATACAGCATCCCAGATACAGCATCCCGGAATCAGCATCCAGGATACAGCATCCAGGATACAGCATCCCAGATACAGCATCCTAGATACAGTATCCCAGAATCAGCATCCAGGATACAGCATCCCAGATACAGCATCCTAGATACAGCATCCCAGAATCAGCATCCAGGATACAGCATCCCGGATACAGCATCCTAGATACAGCATCCCAGAATCAGCATCCAGGATACAGCATCCCATATACAGCATCCTAGATACAGCATCCCAGAATCAGCATCCAGGATACAGCATCCAGGATACAGCATCCTAGATACAGCATCCTAGATACAGCATCCCAGAATCAGCATCCAGGATACAGCATCCCAGATACAGCATCCCAGAATCAGCATCCAGGATACAACATCCAGGATACAGCATCCCAGACAGCATCCTAGATACAGCATCCCAGAATCAGCATCCAGGATACAGCATCCCAGATACAGCATCCTACATTCAGCATCCCGGATACAGCATCCTAGATACAGCATCCCAGAATCAGCATCCAGGATACAGCATCCCAGATACAGCATCCCAGAATCAGCATCCCAGAATCAGCATCCAGGATACAGCATCCCGGATACAGCATCCTAGATACAGCATCCCAGAATCAGCATCCAGGATACAACATCCCAGATACAGCATCCCAGAATCAGCATCCAAGATACAGCATCCAGGATACAGCATCCCAGGTACAGCATCCCAGAATCAGCATCCAGGATACAGCATCCAGGATACAGCATCCCAGATACAGCATCTTAGATACAGCATCCCAGAATCAGCATCCATTATACAGCATCCAGGATACAGCATCCCAGACAGCATCCTAGATACAGCATCCCAGAATCAGCATCCAGGATACAGCATCCCAGATACAGCATCCTAGATACAGCATCCCGGATACAGCATCCTGGATACAGCATCCCAGAATCAGCATCCAGGATACAGCATCCCAGATACAGCATCCCAGAATCAGCATCCCAGAATCAGCATCCAGGATACAGCATCCCGGATACAGCATCCTAGATACAGCATCCCAGAATCAGCATCCAGGATACAGCATCCCAGATACAGCATCCTAGATACAGCATCCCAGAATCAGCATCCAGGATACAGCGTCCAGGATACAGCATCCCAGATACAGCATCCTAGATAGAGCATCCCAGAATCAGCATCCAGGATACAGCATCCAGGATACAGCATCCCAGACAGCATCCAAGATACAGCATCCAGGATACAGCATCCCAGATACAGCATCCCAGAATCAGCATCCAGGATACAGCATCCAGGATACAGCATCCCAGATACAGCATCCCGGAATCAGCATCCAGGATACAGCATCCAGGATACAGCATCCCAGATACAACATCCTAGATACAGCATCCCAGAATCAGCATCCAGGATACAGCATCCCAGTTACAGCATCCTAGATACAGCATCCAAGAATCAGCATCCAGGATACAGCATTCCGGATACTGCATCATAGATACAGCATCCCAGAATCAGCATCCAGGATACAGCATCCAGGATACAGCATCCCAGATACAGCATCCCAGAATCAGCATCCAGGATACAGCATCCAGGATACAGCATCCTAGATACAGCATCCCAGAATCAGCATCCAGGATACAGCATCCGGGATACAGCATCCCAGATACAGCATCCTAGATACAGCATCCCAGAATCAGCATCCAGGATACAGCATCCAGGATACAGCATCCCAGACAGCATCCTAGATACAGCATCCCAGAATCAGCATCCAGGATACAGCATCCCAGATACAGCATCCTAGATACAGCATCCCGGATACAGCATCCTAGATACAGCATCCCAGAATCAGCATCCAGGATACAGCATCCCAGATACAGCATCCCAGAATCAGCATCCCAGAATCAGCATCCAGGATACAGCATCCCGGATACAGCATCCTAGATACAGCATCCCAGAATCAGCATCCAGGATACAGCATCCCAGATACAGCATCTTAGATACAGCATCCCAGAATCAGCATCCAAGATACAGCATCCAGGATACAGCATCCCGGATACAGCATCCTAGATACAGCATCCCAGAATCAGCATCCAGGATACAGCATCCCAGATACAGCATCCTAGATACAGCATCCCAGAATCAGCATCCAGGATACAGCAACCAGGATACAGCATCCCAGATACAGCATCCTAGATACAGCATCCCAGAATCAGCATCCAGGATACAGCATCCCAGATACAGCATCCCAGAATCAGCATCCAGGATACAACACCAAGAATACAGCATCCCAGACAACATCCTAGATACAGCATCCCAGAATCAGCATCCAGGATACAGCATCCCAGATACAGCATCCCAGAATCAGCATCCCAGAATCAGCATCCAGGATACAGCATCCCGGATACAGCATCCTAGATACAGCATCCCAGAATCAGCATCCAGGATACAGCATCCCAGATACAGCATCCCAGAATCAGCATCCAAGATACAGCATCCAGGATACAGCATCCCAGATACAGCATCCCAGAATCAGCATCCAGGATACAGCATCCAGGGTACAGCATCCCAGATACAGCATCCTAGATACAGCATCCCGGATACAGCATCCTAGATACAGCATCCCAGAATCAGCATCCAGGATACAGCATCCCAGATACAGCATCCCAGAATCAGCATCCCAGAATCAGCATCCAGGATACAGCATCCCAGATACAGCATCCTACATACAGCATCCCGGATACAGCATCCTAGATACAGCATCCCAGAATCAGCATCCAGGATACAGCATCCCAGATACAGCATCCCAGAATCAGCATCCCAGAATCAGCATCCAGGATACAGCATCCCGGATACAGCATCCTAGATACAGCATCCCAGAATCAGCATCCAGGATACAGCATCCCAGATACAGCACCCCAGAATCAGCATCCAAGATACTGCATCCAGGATACAGCATCCCAGATACAGCATCCCAGAATCAGCATCCAGGATACAGCATCCCAGATACAGCATCCCAGATACAGCATCCTAGATACAGCATCCCAGAATCAGCATCCAGGATACAGCATCCCAGATACAGCATCCTAGATACAGCATCCCAGAATCAGCATCCAGGATACAGCATCCCAGATACAGCATCCTAGATACAGCATCCCAGAATCAGCATCCAGGATACAGCATCCCAGAATCAGCATCCAGGATACAGCATCCCAGATATAGCATCCCGGAATCACCATCCAGGATACAGCATCCAGGATACAGCATCCCAGATACAGCATCCTAGATACAGCATCCCAGAATCAGCAACCAGGATACAGCATCCCAGATACAGCATCCTAGATACAGCATCCCAGAATCAGCATCCAGGATACAGCATCCCAGATACAGCATCCTAGATACAGCATCCCAGAATCAGCATCCAGGATACAGCATCCAGGATACAGCATCCCAGATACAGCATCTTAGATACAGCATCCCAGAATCAGCATCCATTATACAGCATCCAGGATACAGCATCCCAGACAGCATCCTAGGTACAGCATCCCAGAATCAGCATCCAGGATACAGCATCCCAGATACAGCATCCTAGATACAGCATCCCGGATACAGCATCCTAGATACAGCATCCCAGAATCAGCATCCAGGATACAGCATCCCAGATACAGCATCCCAGAATCAGCATCCCAGAATCAGCATCCAGGATACAGCATCCCGGATACAGCATCCTAGATACAGCATCCCAGAATCAGCATCCAGGATACAGCATCCCAGATACAGCATCCTAGATACAGCATCCCAGAATCAGCATCCAGGATACAGCGTCCAGGATACAGCATCCCAGATACAGCATCCTAGATAGAGCATCCCAGAATCAGCATCCAGGATACAACATCCAGGATACAGCATCCCAGAAAGCATCCTAGATACAGCATCCCAGAATCAGCATCCAGGATACAGCATCCCAGATACAGCATCCTAGATACAGCATCCCAGAATCAGCATCCAGGATACAGCATCCCAGATACAGCATCCTAGATACAGCATCCCAGAATCAGCATCCAGGATACAGCATCCAGGATACAGCATCCCACATACAGCATCTTAGATACAGCATCCCAGAATCAGCATCCAGGATACAGCATCCAGGATACAGCATCCCAGACAGCATCCTAGATACAGCATCCCAGAATCAGCATCCAGGATACAGCATCCCAGATACAGCATCCTAGATACAGCATCCCGGATACAGCATCCTAGATACAGCATCCCAGAATCAGCATCCAGGATACAGCATCCCAGATACAGCATCCCAGAATCAGCATCCCAGAATCAGCGTCCAGGATACAGCATCCCGGATACAGCATCCTAGATACAGCATCCCAGAATCAGCATCCAGGATACAGCATCCCAGAATCAGCATCCAGGATACAGCATCCCAGATACAGCATCCAGGATACAGCATCCCAGATACAGCATCCCAGAATCAGCATCCAGGATACAGCATCCAGGATACAGCATCCCAGATACAGCATCCCGGAATCAGCATCCAGGATACAGCATCCAGGATACAGCATCCCAGATACAGCATCCTAGATACAGTATCCCAGAATCAGCATCCAGGATACAGCATCCCAGATACAGCATCCTAGATACAGCATCCCAGAATCAGCATCCAGGATACAGCATCCCGGATACAGCATCCTAGATACAGCATCCCAGAATCAGCATCCAGGATACAGCATCCCAGATACAGCATCCTAGATACAGCATCCCAGAATCAGCATCCAGGATACAGCATCCAGGATACAGCATCCTAGATACAGCATCCTAGATACAGCATCCCAGAATCAGCATCCAAGATACAGCATCCCAGATACAGCATCCCAGAATCAGCATCCAGGATACAACATCCAGGATACAGCATCCCAGACAGCATCCTAGATACAGCATCCCAGAATCAGCATCCAGGATACAACATCCAGGATACAGCATCCCAGATACAGCATCCCGGAATCACCATCCAGGATACAGCATCCCAGATACAGCATCCTAGATACAGCATCCCAGAATCAGCATCCAGGATACAGCATCCCAGAATCAGCATCCAGGATACAGCATCCCAGATACAGCATCCTAGATACAGCATCCCAGAATCAGCATCCAGGATACAGCATCCAGGATACAGCATCCCAGATACAGCATCTTAGATACAGCATCCCAGAATCAGCATCCATTATACAGCATCCAGGATACAGCATCCCAGACAGCATCCTAGATACAGCATCCCAGAATCAGCATCCAGGATACAGCATCCCAGATACAGCATCCTAGATACAGCATCCCGGATACAGCATCCTGGATACAGCATCCCAGAATCAGCATCCAGGATACAGCATCCCAGATACAGCATCCCAGAATCAGCATCCCAGAATCAGCATCCAGGATACAGCATCCCGTATACAGCATCCCAGAATCAGCATCCCAGAATCAGCATCCAGGATACAGCATCCCAGATACAGCATCCTAGATACAGCATCCCAGAATCAGCATCCAGGATACAGCGTCCAGGATACAGCATCCCAGATACAGCATCCTAGATAGAGCATCCCAGAATCAGCATCCAGGATACAGCATCCCAGATACACCATCCTAGATACAGCATCCTAGATACAGCATCCCAGAATCAGCATCCAGGATACAACATCCAGGATACAGCATCCCAGATACAGCATCCCAGAATCAGCATCCAGGATACAGCATCCCGGATACAGCATCCTAGATACAGCATCCCAGAATCAGCATCCAGGATACAGCATCCTGGATACAGCATCCCAGAATCAGCATCCAGGATACAGCATCCCAGATACAGCATCCCAGAATCAGCATCCCAGAATCAGCATCCCAGAATCAGCATCCAGGATACAGCATCTCGGATACAGCATCCCAGATACAGCATCCCAGAATCAGCATCCAGGATACAGCATCCAGGATACAGCATCCCAGAATCAGTATCCAAGATACAGCATCCAGGATACAGCATCCCAGATACAGCATCCCAGAATCAGCATCCAGGATACAGCATCCAGGATACAGCATCCCAGATACAGCATCCCGGAATCAGCATCCAGGATACAGCATCCAGGATACAGCATCCCAGATACAGCATCCTAGATACAGCATCCCAGAATCAGCATCCAGGATACAGCATCCCAGATACAGCATCCTAGATACAGCATCCCAGAATCAGCATCCAGGATACAGCATCCCGGATACAGCATCCTAGATACAGCATCCCAGAATCAACATCCAGGATACAGCATCCCAGATACAGCATCCTAGATACAGCATCCCAGAATCAGCATCCAGGATACAGCATCCCAGATACAGCATCCTAGATACAGCATCCCAGAATCAGCATCCAGGATACAGCATACCAGATACAGCATCCTAGATACAGCATCCCAGATACAGCATCCAGGATACAGCATCCAGGATACAGCATCCCAGACAGCATCCTAGATACAGCATCCCAGAATCAGCATCCAGGATACAGCATCCCAGATACAGCATCCTAGATACAGCATCCCGGATACAGCATCCTAGATACAGCATCCCAGAATCAGCATCCAGGATACAGCATCCCAGATACAGAATCCCAGAATCAGCATCCCAGAATCAGCATCCAGGATACAGCATCCCGGATACAGCATCCTAGATACAGCATCCCAGAATCAGCATCCAGGATACAGCATCCCAGATACAGCATCCCAGAATCAGCATCCAAGATACAGCATCCAGGATACAGCATCCCAGATACAGCATCCCAGAATCAGCATCCAGGATACAGCATCCAGGATACAGCATCCCAGATACAGCATCCCGGAATCAGCATCCAGGATATAGCATCCAGGATACAGCATCCCAGATACAACATCCTAGATACAGCATCCCAGAATCAGCATCCAGGATACAGCATCCCAGTTACAGCATCCTAGATACAGCATCCAAGAATCAGCATCCAGGATACAGCATTCCGGATACTGCATCATAGATACAGCATCCCAGAATCAGCATCCAGGATACAGCATCCAGGATACAGCATCCCAGATACAGCATCCCAGAATCAGCATCCAGGATACAGCATCCAGGATACAGCATCCTAGATACAGCATCCCAGAATCAGCATCCAGGATACAGCATCCAGGATACAGCATCCCAGATACAGCATCCTAGATACAGCATCCCAGAATCAGCATCCAGGATACAGCATCCAGGATACAGCATCCCAGACAGCATCCTAGATACAGCATCCCAGAATCAGCATCCAGGATACAGCATCCCAGATACAGCATCCTAGATACAGCATCCCGGATACAGCATCCTAGATACAGCATCCCAGAATCAGCATCCAGGATACAGCATCCCAGATACAGCATCCCAGAATCAGCATCCCAGAATCAGCATCCAGGATACAGCATCCCGGATACAGCATCCTAGATACAGCATCCCAGAATCAGCATCCAGGATACAGCATCCCAGATACAGCATCTTAGATACAGCATCCCAGAATCAGCATCCAAGATACAGCATCCAGGATACAGCATCCCGGATACAGCATCCTAGATACAGCATCCCAGAATCAGCATCCAGGATACAGCATCCCAGATACAGCATCCTAGATACAGCATCCCAGAATCAGCATCCAGGATACAGCAACCAGGATACAGCATCCCAGATACAGCATCCTAGATACAGCATCCCAGAATCAGCATCCAGGATACAGCATCCCAGATACAGCATCCCAGAATCAGCATCCAGGATACAACACCAAGAATACAGCATCCCAGACAGCATCCTAGATACAGCATCCCAGAATCAGCATCCAGGATACAGCATCCCAGATACAGCATCCCAGAATCAGCATCCCAGAATCAGCATCCAGGATACAGCATCCCGGATACAGCATCCTAGATACAGCATCCCAGAATCAGCATCCAGGATACAGCATCCCAGATACAGCATCCCAGAATCAGCATCCAAGATACAGCATCCAGGATACAGCATCCCAGATACAGCATCCCAGAATCAGCATCCAGGATACAGCATCCAGGATACAGCATCCCAGATACAGCATCCTAGATACAGCATCCCAGAATCAGCATCCAGGATACAGCATCCCAGATACAGCATCCTAGATACAGCATCCCAGAATCAGCATCCAGGATACAGCATCCCAGATACAGCATCTTAGATACAGCATCCCAGAATCAGCATCCAAGATACAGCATCCAGGATACAGCATCCCAGACAGCATCCTAGATACAGCATCCCAGAATCAGCATCCAGGATACAGCATCCCAGATACAGCATCCTAGATACAGCATCCCGGATACAGCATCCTAGATACAGCATCCCAGAATCAGCATCCAGGATACAGCATCCCAGATACAGCATCCCAGAATCAGCATCCCAGAATCAGCATCCAGGATACAGCATCCTAGATACAGCATCCCAGAATCAGCATCCAGGATACAGCATCCCAGATACAGCATCCCAGAATCAGCATCCAAGATACAGCATCCAGGATACAGCATCCTAGATACAGCATCCCAGAATCAGCATCCAGGATACAGCGTCCAGGATACAGCATCCCAGATACAGCATCCTAGATAGAGCATCCCAGAATCAGCATCCAGGATACAGCATCCCCGATACAGCATCCCAGATACAGCATCCTAGATACAGCATCCCAGAATCAGCATCCAGGATACAACATCCAGGATACAGCATCCCAGACAGCATCCTAGATACAGCATCCCAGAATCAGCATCCAGGATACAGCATCCCAGATACAGCATCCCAGAATCAGCATCCCAGAATCAGCATCCAGGATACAACATCCCCGATACAGCATCCTAGATACAGCATCCCAGAATCAGCATCCAGGATACAGCATCCCAGATACAGCATCCCAGAATCAGCATCCCAGAATCAGCATCCAGGATACAGCATCCCAGATACAGCATCCCAGAATCAGCATCCAAGATACAGCATCCAGGATACAGCATCCCAGATACAGCATCCCAGAATCAGCATCCAGGATAGAGCATCCAGGATACAGCATCCCAGATACAGCATCCCGTAATCAGCATCCAGGATACAGCATCCAGGATACAGCATCCCAGATACAGCATCCTAGATACAGCATCCCAGAATCAGCATCCAGGATACAGCATCCCAGATACAGCATCCTAGATACAGCATCCCAGAATCAGCATCCAGGATACAGCATCCCGGATACAGCATCCTAGATACAGCATCCCAGAATCAGCATCCAGGATACAGCATCCCAGATACAGCATCCTAGATACAGCATCCAGGATACAGCATCCCAGATAAAGCATCCTAGATACAGCATCACAGAATCAGCATCCAGGATACAGCATCCCAGATACAGCATCCTAGATACAGCATCCCAGAATCAGCATCCAGGATACAGCATCCCAGATACAGCATCCCAGAATCAGCATCCAGGATACAGCATCCAGGATACAGCATCCCAGATACGGCATCCCGGAATCAGTATCCAGGATACAGCATCCAGGATACAGCATCCCAGATACAGCATCCTAGATACAGCATCCCAGAATCAGCATCCAGGATACAGCATCCCAGATACAGCATCCTAGATACAGCATCCCAGAATCAGCATCCAGTATACAGCATCCCGGATACAGCATCTTAGATACAGCATCCCAGAATCAGCATCCAGGATACAGCATCCCAGATACAGCATCCTAGATACAGCATCCCAGAATCAGCATCCAGGATACAGCATCCCAGATAAAGCATCCTAGATACAGCATCCCAGAATCAACATCCAGGATACAGCATCCCAGATACAGCATCCTAGATACAGCATCCCAGAATCAGCATCCAGGATACAGCATCCCAGATACAGATCCCATAATCAGCATCCAGGATACAGCATCCAGGATACAGCATCCCAGATACAGCTTCCAGGATACAGCATCCCAGATACAGCATCCAGGATACAGCATCCCAGATACAGCATCCTAGATACAGCATCCCAGAATCAGCATCCAGGATACAGCATCCCAGATACAGCATCCTAGATACAGCATCCCAGAATCAGCATCCTAGATACAGCATACCAGAATCAGCATCCAGGATACAGCATCCCAGATACAGCATCCTAGATACAGCATCCCAGAATCAGCATCCAGGATACAGCATCCAGGATACAGCATCCCAGATACAGCATCCTAGATACAGCATCCCAGAATCAGCATCCAGGATACAGCATCCAGGATACATCATCCCAGACAGCATCCTAGATACAGCATCCCAGAATCAGCATCCAGGATACAGCATCCCAGATACAGCATCCTAGATACAGCATCCCGGATACAGCATCCTAGATACAGCATCTCAGAATCAGCATCCAGGATACAGCATCCCAGATACAGCATCCCAGAATCAGCATCCCAGAATCAGCATCCAGGATACAGCATCCCGGATACAGCATCCTAGATACAGCATCCCAGAATCAGCATCCAGGATACAGCATCCCAGATACAGCATCCTAGATACAGCATCCCAGAATCAGCATCCAGGATACAGCATGCAGGATACAGCATCCCAGATACAGCATCCTAGCTACAGCATCCCAGAATCAGCATCCAGGATACAACATCCAGGATACAGCATCCCAGACAGCATCCTAGATACAGCATCCCAGAATCAGCATCCAGGATACAGCATCCCAGATACAGCATCCTACATACAGCATCCCGGATACAGCATCCTAGATACAGCATCCCAGAATCAGCATCCTAGATACAGCATCCCAGATACAGCATCCCAGATACAGCATCCCGGAATCAGCATCCAGGATACAACATCCAGGATACAGCATCCCAGATACAGCATCCTAGATACAGCATCCCAGAATCAGCATCCAGGATACAGCATCCCAGATACAGCATCCCAGATACAGCATCCCAGAATCAGCATCCAGGATACAGCATCCCGGATACAGCATCCTAGATACAGCATCCCAGAATCAGCATCCAGGATACAGCATCCCAGATACAGCATCCCAGATACAGCATCCCAGAATCCGCATCCAGGATACAGCATCCCGGATACAGCATCCTAGATACAGCATCCCAGAATCAGCATCCAGGATACAGCATCCCAGATACAGCATCCTAGATACAGCATCCCAGAATCAGCATCCATTATACAGCATCCAGGATACAGCATCCCAGATACAGCATCCTAGATACAGCATCCCAGAATCAGCATCCAGGATACAGCATCCAGGATACAGCATCCCAGACAGCATCCTAGATACAGCATCCCAGAATCAGCATCCAGGATACAGCATCCCAGATACAGCATCCTAGATACAGCATCCCGGATACAGCATCCTAGATACAGCATCCCAGAATCAGCATCCAGGATACAGCATCCCAGATACAGCATCCCAGAATTAGCATCCCAGAATCAGCATCCAAGATACAGCATCCCGGATACAGCATCCCAGAATCAGCATCCAAGATACAGCATCCAGGATACAGCATCCCAGATACAGCATACCAGAATCAGCATGCAGGATACAGCATCCAGGATACAGCATCCCAGATACAGCATCCTAGATAGAGCATCCCAGAATCAGCATCCAGGATAAAGCATCCAGGATACAGCATCCCAAACAGCATCCTAGATACAGCATCCCAGAATCAGCATCCAGGATACAACATCCAGGATACAGCATCCCAGAAAGCATCCTAGATACAGGATCCCAGAATCAGCATCCAGGATACAGCTTCCCAGATACAGCATCCCAGAATCAGCATCCAGGATACAGCATCCAGGATACAGCATCCTAGATACAGCATCCCAGAATCAGCATCCAGGATACAGCATCCAGGATACAGCATCCCAGAATCAGCATCCAGGATACAGCATCCCAGATACAGCATCCCAGAATCAGCATCCCAGAATCAGCATCCAGGATACAGCATCCCGGATACAGCATCCTAGATACAGCATCCCAGAATCAGCATCCAGGATACAGCATCCAGGATACAGCATCCCAGAATCAGTATCCAAGATACAGCATCCAGGATACAGCATCCCAGATACAGCATCCCAGAATCAGCATCCAGGATACAGCATCCAGGATACAGCATCCCAGATACAGCATCCCGGAATCAGCATCCAGGATACAGCATCCAGGATACAGCATCCCAGATACAGCATCCTAGATACAGCATCCCAGAATCAGCATCCAGGATACAGCATCCCAGATACAGCATCCTAGATACAGCATCCCAGAATCAGCATCCAGGATACAGCATCCCGGATACAGCATCCTAGATACAGCATCCCAGAATCAACATCCAGGATACAGCATCCCAGATACAGCATCCCAGATACAGCATCCCAGAATCAGCATCCAGGATACAGCATCCCAGATACAGCATCCCAGAATCAGCATCCAGGATACAGCATCCCAGATACAGCATCCTAGATACAGCATCCCAGAATCAGCATCCAGGATACAGCATCCCAGATACAGCATCCTAGATACAGCATCCCAGAATCAGCATCCAGGATACAGCATCCAGGATACAGCATCCCACATACAGCATCCTAGATACAGCATCCCAGAATCAGCATTCAGGATACAGCATCCAGGATACAGCATCCCAGACAGCATCCTAGATACAGCATCCCAGAATCAGCATCCAGGATACAGCATCCCAGATACAGCATCCTAGATACAGCATCCCGGATACAGCATCCTAGATACAGCATCCCAGAATCAGCATCCAGGATACAGCATCCCAGATACAGAATCCCAGAATCAGCATCCCAGAATCAGCATCCAGGATACAGCATCCCGGATACAGCATCCTAGATACAGCATCCCAGAATCAGCATCCAGGATACAGCATCCCAGATACAGCATCCCAGAATCAGCATCCAAGATACAGCATCCAGGATACAGCATCCCACATACAGCATCCCAGAATCAGCATCCAGGATACAGCATCCAGGATAGAGCATCCCAGATACAGCATCCCGGAATCAGCATCCAGGATACAGCATCCAGGATACAGCATCCCGGATACAGCATCCTAGATACAGCATCCCAGAATCAGCATCCAGGATACAGCATCCCAGATACAGCATCCCAGAATCAGCATCCAAGATACAGCATCCAAGATACAGCATCCAGGATACAGCATCCCAGATACAGCATCCCAGAATCAGCATCCCAGAATCAGCATCCAGGATACAACATCCCAGATACAGCATCCTAGATACAGCATCCCAGAATCAGCATCCAGGATACAGCATCCCGGATACAGCATCCTAGATACAGCATCCCAGAATCAGCATCCAGGATACAGCATCCCAGATACAGCATCCTAGATACAGCATCCCAGAATCAGCATCCAGGATACAGCATCCAGGATACAGCATCCCAGATACAGCATCCTAGATACAGCATCCCAGAATCAGCATCCAGGATACAGCATCCCAGATACAGCATCCCAGAATCAGCATCCAGGATACAACACCAAGAATACAGCATCCCAGACAGCATCCTAGATACAGCATCCCAGAATCAGCATCCAGGATACAGCATCCCAGATACAGCATCCCAGAATCAGCATCCCAGAATCAGCATCCAGGATACAGCATCCCGGATACAGCATCCTAGATACAGCATCCCAGAATCAGCATCCAGGATACAGCATCCCAGATACAGCATCCCAGAATCAGCATCCAAGATACAGCATCCAGGATACAGCATCCCATAATCAGCATCCAGGATACAGCATCCAGGATACAGCATCCCAGATACAGCATCCCAGAATCAGCATCCAGGATACAGCATCCCAAATACAGCATCCCATAATCAGCATCCAGGATACAGCATCCAGGATACAGCATCCCAGATACAGCATCCCAGAATCAGCATTCAGGATACAGCATCCAGGATACAGCATCCCAGACAGCATCCTAGATACAGCATCCCAGAATCAGCATCCAGGATACAGCATCCCAGATACAGCATCCTAGATACAGCATCCCGGATACAGCATCCTAGATACAGCATCCCAGAATCAGCATCCAGGATACAGCATCCCAGATACAGAATCCCAGAATCAGCATCCCAGAATCAGCATCCAGGATACAGCATCCCGGATACAGCATCCTAGATACAGCATCCCAGAATCAGCATCCAGGATACAGCATCCCAGATACAGCATCCCAGAATCAGCATCCAAGATACAGCATCCAGGATACAGCATCCCACATACAGCATCCCAGAATCAGCATCCAGGATACAGCATCCAGGATAGAGCATCCCAGATACAGCATCCCGGAATCAGCATCCAGGATACAGCATCCAGGATACAGCATCCCAGATACAACATCCTAGATACAGCATCCCAGAATCAGCATCCAGGATACAGCATCCCAGTTACAGCATCCTAGATACAGCATCCCAGAATCAGCATCCAGGATACAGCATCCCGGATACAGCATCATAGATACAGCATCCCAGAATCAGCATCCAGGATACAGCATCCCAGATACAGCATCCTAGATACAGCATCCCAGAATCAGCATCCAGGATACAGCATCCAGGATACAGCATCCTAGATACAGCATCCCAGAATCAGCATCCAGGATACAGCATCCCAGATACAGCATCCCAGATACAGCATCCCAGAATCAGCATCCAGGATACAGCATACAGGATACAGCATCCCAGATACAGCATCCTAGATACAGCATCCCAGAATCAGCATCCAGGATACAGCATCCAGGATACAGCATCCCAGACAGCATCCTAGATACAGCATCCCAGAATCAGCATCCAGGATACAGCATCCCAGATACAGCATCCTAGATACAGCATCCCGGATACAGCATCCTAGATACAGCATCCCAGAATCAGCATCCAGGATACAGCATCCCAGATACAGCATCCCAGAATCAGCATCCCAGAATCAGCATCCAGGATACAGCATCCCGGATACAGCATCCTAGATACAGCATCCCAGAATCAGCATCCAGGATACAGCATCCCAGATACAGCATCCCAGAATCAGCATCCAAGATACAGCATCCAAGATACAGCATCCAGGATACAGCATCCCAGATACAGCATCCCAGAATCAGCATCCCAGAATCAGCATCCAGGATACAGCATCCCAGATACAGCATCCTAGATACAGCATCCCAGAATCAGCATCCAGGATACAGCATCCCGGATACAGCATCCTAGATACAGCATCCCAGAATCAGCATCCAGGATACAGCATCCCAGATACAGCATCCTAGATACAGCATCCCAGAATCAGCATCCAGGATACAGCATCCAGGATACAGCATCCCAGATACAGCATCCTAGATACAGCATCCCAGAATCAGCATCCAGGATACAGCATCCCAGATACAGCATCCCAGAATCAGCATCCAGGATACAACACCAAGAATACAGCATCCCAGACAGCATCCTAGATACAGCATCCCAGAATCAGCATCCAGGATACAGTATCCCAGATACAGCATCCCAGAATCAGCATCCCAGAATCAGCATCCAGGATACAGCATCCCGGATACAGCATCCTAGATACAGCATCCCAGAATCAGCATCCAGGATACAGCATCCCAGATACAGCATCCCAGAATCAGCATCCAAGATACAGCATCCAGGATACAGCATCCCAGATACAGCATCCCAGATACAGCATCCTAGATACAGCATCCCAGAATCAGCATCCAGGATACAGCATCCCAGATACAGCATCCCAGATACAGCATCCCAGATACAGCATCCTAGATACAGCATCCCAGAATCAGCATCCAGGATACAGCATCCCAGATACAGCATCCTAGATACAGCATCCCAGAATCAGCATCCAGGATACAGCATCCCAGATACAGCATCTTAGATACAGCATCCCAGAATCAGCATCCAAGATACAGCATCCAGGATACAGCATCCCAGACAGCATCCTAGATACAGCATCGCAGAATCAGCATCCAGGATACAGCATCCCAGATACAGCATCCCAGAATCAGCATCCCAGAATCAGCATCCAGGATACAGCATCCCGGATACAGCATCCTAGATACAGCATCCCAGAATCAGCATCCAGGATACAGCGTCCAGGATACAGCATCCCAGATACAGCATCCTAGATAGAGCATAACAGAATCAGCATCCAGGATACAGCATCGCCGATACAGCATCCCAGACAGCATCCTAGATACAGCATCCCAGAATCAGCATCCAGGATACAACATCCAGGATACAGCATCCCAGACAGCACCCTAGATACAGCATCCCAGAATCAGCATCCAGGATACAGCATCCCAGATACAGCATCCCAGAATCAGCATCCCAGAATCAGCATCCAGGATACAACATCCCCGATACAGCATCCTAGATACAGCATCCCAGAATCAGCATCCAGGATACCGCATCCCAGATACAGCATCCCAGAATCAGCATCCCAGAATCAGCATCCAGGATACAGCATCCCAGATACAGCATCCCAGAATCAGCATCCAGGATACAGCATCCAGGATACAGCATCCCAGATACAGCATCCCGTAATCAGCATCCAGGATACAGCATCCAGGATACAGCATCCCAGATACAGCATCCTAGATACAGCATCCCAGAATCAGCATCCAGTATACAGCATCCCGGATACAGCATCTTAGATACAGCATCCCAGAATCAGCATCCAGGATACAGCATCCCAGATACAGCATCCTAGATACAGCATCCCAGAATAAGCATCCAGGATACAGCATCCCAGATAAAGCATCCTAGACACAGCATCCCAGAATCAACATCCAGGATACAGCATCCCAGATACAGCATCCTAGATACAGCATCCCAGAATCAGCATCCAGGATACAGCATCCCAACTACAGCATCCCATAATCAGCATCCAGGATACAGCATCCAGGATACAGCATCCCAGATACAGCATCCCGGATACAGCATCCAGGATACAGCATCCAGGATACAGCATCCCAGATACAGCATCCTAGATACAGCATCCCAGAATCAGCATCCAGGATACAGCATCCCAGATACAGCATCCTAGATACAGCATCCCAGAATCAGCATCCTAGATACAGCATCCCAGAATCAGCATCCAGGATACAGCATCCCAGATACAGCATCCTAGATACAGCATCCCAGAATCAGCATCCAGGATACAGCATCCAGGATACAGCATCCCAGATACAGCATCCTAGATACAGCATCCCAGAATCAGCATCCAAGATACAGCATCCAGGATACAGCATCCCAGATACAGCATCCTAGATACAGCATCCCAGAATCAGCATCCAGGATACAGCATCCCAGATACAGCATCCTAGATACAGCATCCCAGAATCAGCATCCAGGATACAGCATCCCAGATACAGCATCTTAGATACAGCATCCCAGAATCAGCATCCAAGATACAGCATCCAGGATACAGCATCCCAGACAGCATCCTAGATACAGCATCCCAGAATCAGCATCCAGGATACAGCATCCCAGATACAGCATCCTAGATACAGCATCCCGGATACAGCATCCTAGATACAGCATCCCAGAATCAGCATCCAGGTTACAGCATCCCAGATACAGCATCCCAGAATCAGCATCCCATAATCAGCATCCAGGATACAGCATCCCGGATACAGCATCCTAGATACAGCATCCCAGAATCAGCATCCAGGATACAGCGTCCAGGATACAGCATCCTAGATACAGCATCGCAGAATCAGCATCCAGGATACAGCATCCCAGATACAGCATCCCAGAATCAGCATCCCAGAATCAGCATCCAGGATACAGCATCCCGGATACAGCATCCTAGATACAGCATCCCAGAATCAGCATCCAGGATACAGCGTCCAGGATACAGCATCCCAGATACAGCATCCTAGATAGAGCATAACAGAATCAGCATCCAGGATACAGCATCGCCGATACAGCATCCCAGACAGCATCCTAGATACAGCATCCCAGAATCAGCATCCAGGATACAACATCCAGGATACAGCATCCCAGACAGCACCCTAGATACAGCATCCCAGAATCAGCATCCAGGATACAGCATCCCAGATACAGCATCCCAGAATCAGCATCCCAGAATCAGCATCCAGGATACAACATCCCCGATACAGCATCCTAGATACAGCATCCCAGAATCAGCATCCAGGATACCGCATCCCAGATACAGCATCCCAGAATCAGCATCCCAGAATCAGCATCCAGGATACAGCATCCCAGATACAGCATCCCAGAATCAGCATCCAGGATACAGCATCCAGGATACAGCATCCCAGATACAGCATCCCGTAATCAGCATCCAGGATACAGCATCCAGGATACAGCATCCCAGATACAGCATCCTAGATACAGCATCCCAGAATCAGCATCCAGTATACAGCATCCCGGATACAGCATCTTAGATACAGCATCCCAGAATCAGCATCCAGGATACAGCATCCCAGATACAGCATCCTAGATACAGCATCCCAGAATAAGCATCCAGGATACAGCATCCCAGATAAAGCATCCTAGACACAGCATCCCAGAATCAACATCCAGGATACAGCATCCCAGATACAGCATCCTAGATACAGCATCCCAGAATCAGCATCCAGGATACAGCATCCCAACTACAGCATCCCATAATCAGCATCCAGGATACAGCATCCAGGATACAGCATCCCAGATACAGCATCCCGGATACAGCATCCAGGATACAGCATCCAGGATACAGCATCCCAGATACAGCATCCTAGATACAGCATCCCAGAATCAGCATCCAGGATACAGCATCCCAGATACAGCATCCTAGATACAGCATCCCAGAATCAGCATCCTAGATACAGCATCCCAGAATCAGCATCCAGGATACAGCATCCCAGATACAGCATCCTAGATACAGCATCCCAGAATCAGCATCCAGGATACAGCATCCAGGATACAGCATCCCAGATACAGCATCCTAGATACAGCATCCCAGAATCAGCATCCAGGATACAGCATCCAGGATACAGCATCCCAGATACAGCATCCTAGATACAGCATCCCAGAATCAGCATCCAGGATACAGCATCCCAGATACAGCATCCTAGATACAGCATCCCAGAATCAGCATCCAGGATACAGCATCCCAGATACAGCATCTTAGATACAGCATCCCAGAATCAGCATCCAAGATACAGCATCCAGGATACAGCATCCCAGACAGCATCCTAGATACAGCATCCCAGAATCAGCATCCAGGATACAGCATCCCAGATACAGCATCCTAGATACAGCATCCCGGATACAGCATCCTAGATACAGCATCCCAGAATCAGCATCCAGGTTACAGCATCCCAGATACAGCATCCCAGAATCAGCATCCCATAATCAGCATCCAGGATACAGCATCCCGGATACAGCATCCTAGATACAGCATCCCAGAATCAGCATCCAGGATACAGCGTCCAGGATACAGCATCCCAGATACAGCATCCTAGATAGAGCATAACAGAATCAGCATCCAGGATACAGCATCCCCGATACAGCATCCCAGACAGCATCCTAGATACAGCATCCCAGAATCAGCATCCAGGATACAACATCCAGGATACAGCATCCCAGACAGCATCCTAGAAACAGCATCCCAGAATCAGCATCCAGGATACAGCATCCCAGATACAGCATCCCAGAATCAGCATCCCAGAATCAGCATCCAGGATACAACATCCCCGATACAGCATCCCAGAATCAGCATCCAGGATACAGCATCCAGGATACAGCATCCCAGATACAGCATCCCGTAATCAGCATCCAGGATACAGCATCCAGGATACAGCATCCCAGATACAGCATCCTAGATACAGCATCCCAGAATCAGCATCCAGTATACAGCATCCCGGATACAGCATCTTAGATACAGCATCCCAGAATCAGCATCCAGGATACAGCATCCCAGATACAGCATCCTAGATACAGCATCCCAGAATAAGCATCCAGGATACAGCATCCCAGATAAAGCATCCTAGATACAGCATCCCAGAATCAACATCCAGGATACAGCATCCCAGATACAGCATCCTAGATACAGCATCCCAGAATCAGCATCCAGGATACAGCATCCCAGATACAGCATCCCATAATCAGCATCCAGGATACAGCATCCAGAATACAGCATCCCAGATACAGCATCCCGGATACAGCATCCAGGATACAGCATCCAGGATACAGCATCCCAGATACAGCATCCTAGATACAGCATCCCAGAATCAGCATCCAGGATACAGCATCCCAGATACAGCATCCTAGATACAGCATCCCAGAATCAGCATCCTAGATACAGGATCCCAGAATCAGCATCCAGGATACAGCATCCCAGATACAGCATCCTAGATACAGCATCCCAGAATCAGCATCCAGGATACAGCATCCAGGATACAGCATCCCAGATACAGCATCCTAGATACAGCATCCCAGAATCAGCATCCAGGATACAGCATCCAGGATACAGCATCCCAGAATCAGCATCCTAGAAACAGCATCCCGGATACAGCATCCTAGATACAGCATCCCAGAATCAGCATCCAGGATACAGCATCCCAGATACAGCATCCCAGAATCAGCATCCCAGAATCAGCATCCAGGATACAGCATCCCAGATACAGCATCCTAGATACAGCATCCCGGATACAGCATCCTAGATACAGCATCCCAGAATCAGCATCCAGGATACAGCATCCCAGATACAGCATCCCAGAATCAGCATCCCAGAATCAGCATCCAGGATACAGCATCCTGGATACAGCATCCTAGATACAGCATCCCAGAATCAGCATCCAGGATACAGCATCCCAGATACAGCATCCTAGATACAGCATCCCAGAATCAGCATCCAATATACAGCATGCAGGATACAGCTTCCCAGATACAGCATCCTAGCTACAGCATCCCAGAATCAGCATCCCGGATACAGCATCCAGAATACAGCATCCCAGACAGCATCCTAGATACAGCATCCCAGAATCAGCATCCAGGATACAACATCCAGGATACAGCATCCCAGACAGCATCCTAGATACAGCATCCCAGAATCAGCATCCAGGATACAGCATCCCAGATACAGCATCCTACATACAGCATCCCGGATACAGCATCCTAGATACAGCATCCCAGATACAGCATCCCAGAATCAGCATCCTAGATACAGCATCCCAGATACAGCATCCCAGAATCAGCATCCCAGAATCAGCATCCAGGATACAGCATCCCAGATACAGCATCCCAGAATTAGCATCCAAGATACAGCATCCAGGATACAGCATCCCAGATACAGCATCCCAGAATCAGCATCCAGGATACAGCATCAAGGATACAGCATCCCAGATACAGCATCCCAGAATCAGCATCCACGATACAGCATCCCAGATACAGCATCCCAGATACAGCATCCCAGAATCAGCATCCAGGATACAGCATCCCGGATACAGCATCCTAGATACAGCATCCCAGAATCAGCATCCAGGATACAGCATCCCAGATACAGCATCCCAGATACAGCATCCCAGAATCCGCATCCAGGATACAGCATCCCGGATACAGCATCCTAGATACAGCATCCCAGAATCAGCATCCAGGATACAGCATCCCAGATACAGCATCCTAGATACAGCATCCCAGAATCAGCATCCAGGTTACAGCATCCCAGATACAGCATCCTAGATACAACATCCCAGAATCAGCATCCATTATACAGCATCCAGGATACAGCATCCCAGATACAGCATCCTAGATACAGCATCCCAGAATCAGCATCCAGGATATAGCATCCAGGATACAGCATCCCAGACAGCATCCTAGATACAGGATCCCAGAATCAGCATCCAGGATACAGCATCCCAGATACAGCATCCTAGATACAGCATCCCGGATACAGCATCCTAGATACAGCATCCCAGAATCAGCATCCAGGATACAGCATCCCAGATACAGCATCCCAGAATTAGCATCCCAGAATCAGCATCCAAGATACAGCATCCCGGATACAGCATCCTAGATACTGCATCCCAGAATCAGCATCCAGGATACAGCATCCCAGATACAGCATCCCAGATACAGCATCCCAGAATCCGCATCCAGGATACAGCATCCCGGATACAGCATCCTAGATACAGCATCCCAGAATCAGCATCCAGGATACAGCATCCCAGATACAGCATCCTAGATACAGCATCCCAGAATCAGCATCCAGGTTACAGCATCCCAGATACAGCATCCTAGATACAACATCCCAGAATCAGCATCCATTATACAGCATCCAGGATACAGCATCCCAGATACAGCATCCTAGATACAGCATCCCAGAATCAGCATCCAGGATACAGCATCCAGGATACAGCATCCCAGACAGCATCCTAGATACAGCATCCCAGAATCAGCATCCAGGATACAGCATCCCAGATACAGCATCCTAGATACAGCATCCCGGATACAGCATCTTAGATACAGCATCCCAGAATCAGCATCCAGGATACAGCATCCCAGATACAGCATCCCAGAATTAGCATCCCAGAATCAGCATCCAAGATACAGCATCCCGGATACAGCATCCTAGATACTGCATCCCAGAATCAGCATCCAGGATACAGCATCCCAGATACAGCATCCCAGAATCAGCATCCCAGAATCAGCATCCAGGATACAGCATCCCGGATACAGCATCCTAGATACAGCATCCCAGAATCAGCATCCAGGATACAGCATCCCAGATACAGCATCCCAGAATCAGCATCCAAGATACAGCATCCAAGATACAGCATCCAGGATACAGCATCCCAGATACAGCATCCCAGAATCAGCATCCCAGAATCAGCATCCAGGATACAGCATCCCAGATACAGCATCCTAGATACAGCATCCCAGAATCAGCATCCAGGATACAGCATCCCGGATACAGCATCCTAGATACAGCATCCCAGAATCAGCATCCAGGATACAGCATCCCAGATACAGCATCCTAGATACAGCATCCCAGAATCAGCATCCAGGATACAGCATCCAGGATACAGCATCCCAGATACAGCATCCTAGATACAGCATCCCAGAATCAGCATCCAGGATACAGCATCCCAGATACAGCATCCCAGAATCAGCATCCAGGATACAACACCAAGAATACAGCATCCCAGACAGCATCCTAGATACAGCATCCCAGAATCAGCATCCAGGATACAGCATCCCAGATACAGCATCCCAGAATCAGCATCCCAGAATCAGCATCCAGGATACAGCATCCCGGATACAGCATCCTAGATACAGCATCCCAGAATCAGCATCCAGGATACAGCATCCCGGATACAGCATCCCAGAATCAGCATCCAAGATACAGCATCCAGGATACAGCATCCCAGATACAGCATCCCAGATACAGCATCCTAGATACAGCATCCCAGAATCAGCATCCAGGATACAGCATCCCAGATACAGCATCCTAGATACAGCATCCCAGAATCAGCATCCAGGATACAGCATCGCAGATACAGCATCTTAGATACAGCATCCCAGAATCAGCATCCAAGATACAGCATCCAGGATACAGCATCCCAGACAGCATCCTAGATACAGCATCCCAGAATCAGCATCCAGGATACAGCATCCCAGATACAGCATCCTAGATACAGCATCCCGGATACAGCATCCTAGATACAGCATCGTAGAATCAGCATCCAGGATACAGCATCCCAGATACAGCATCCCAGAATCAGCATCCCAGAATCAGCATCCAGGATACAGCATCCCGGATACAGCATCCTAGATACAGCATCCCAGAATCAGCATCCAGGATACAGCGTCCAGGATACAGCATCCCAGATACAGCATCCTAGATAGAGCATAACAGAATCAGCATCCAGGATACAGCATCGCCGATACAGCATCCCAGACAGCATCCTAGATACAGCATCCCAGAATCAGCATCCAGGATACAACATCCAGGATACAGCATCCCAGACAGCACCCTAGATACAGCATCCCAGAATCAGCATCCAGGATACAGCATCCCAGATACAGCATCCCAGAATCAGCATCCCAGAATCAGCATCCAGGATACAACATCCCCGATACAGCATCCTAGATACAGCATCCCAGAATCAGCATCCAGGATACCGCATCCCAGATACAGCATCCCAGAATCAGCATCCCAGAATCAGCATCCAGGATACAGCATCCCAGATACAGCATCCCAGAATCAGCATCCAGGATACAGCATCCAGGATACAGCATCCCAGATACAGCATCCCGTAATCAGCATCCAGGATACAGCATCCAGGATACAGCATCCCAGATACAGCATCCTAGATACAGCATCCCAGAATCAGCATCCAGTATACAGCATCCCGGATACAGCATCTTAGATACAGCATCCCAGAATCAGCATCCAGGATACAGCATCCCAGATACAGCATCCTAGATACAGCATCCCAGAATAAGCATCCAGGATACAGCATCCCAGATAAAGCATCCTAGATACAGCATCCCAGAATCAACATCCAGGATACAGCATCCCAGATACAGCATCCTAGATACAGCATCCCAGAATCAGCATCCAGGATACAGCATCCCAAATACAGCATCCCATAATCAGCATCCAGGATACAGCATCCAGGATACAGCATCCCAGATACAGCATCCCGGATACAGCATCCAGGATACAGCATCCAGGATACAGCATCCCAGATACAGCATCCTAGATACAGCATCCCAGAATCAGCATCCAGGATACAGCATCCCAGATACAGCATCCTAGATACAGCATCCCAGAATCAGCATCCTAGATACAGCATCCCAGAATCAGCATCCAGGATACAGCATCCCAGATACAGCATCCTAGATACAGCATCCCAGAATCAGCATCCAGGATACAGCATCCAGGATACAGCATCCCAGATACAGCATCCTAGATACAGCATCCCAGAATCAGCATCCAGGATACAGCATCCAGGATACAGCATCCCAGATACAGCATCCTAGATACAGCATCCCAGAATCAGCATCCAGGATACAGCATCCCAGATACAGCATCCTAGATACAGCATCCCAGAATCAGCATCCAGGATACAGCATCCCAGATACAGCATCTTAGATACAGCATCCCAGAATCAGCATCCAAGATACAGCATCCAGGATACAGCATCCCAGACAGCATCCTAGATACAGCATCCCAGAATCAGCATCCAGGATACAGCATCCCAGATACAGCATCCTAGATACAGCATCGCGGATACAGCATCCTAGATACAGCATCCCAGAATCAGCATCCAGGTTACAGCATCCCAGATACAGCATCCCAGAATCAGCATCCCATAATCAGCATCCAGGATACAGCATCCCGGATACAGCATCCTAGATACAGCATCCCAGAATCAGCATCCAGGATACAGCGTCCAGGATACAGCATCCCAGATACAGCATCCTAGATAGAGCATAACAGAATCAGCATCCAGGATACAGCATCCCCGATACAGCATCCCAGACAGCATCCTAGATACAGCATCCCAGAATCAGCATCCAGGATACAACATCCAGGATACAGCATCCCAGACAGCATCCTAGATACAGCATCCCAGAATCAGCATCCAGGATACAGCATCCCAGATACAGCATCCCAGAATCAGCATCCCAGAATCAGCATCCAGGATACAACATCCCCGATACAGCATCCCAGAATCAGCATCCAGGATACAGCATCCAGGATACAGCATCCCAGATACAGCATCCCGTAATCAGCATCCAGGATACAGCATCCAGGATACAGCATCCCAGATAAAGCATCCTAGATACAGCATCCCAGAATCAACATCCAGGATACAGCATCCCAGATACAGCATCCTAGATACAGCATCCCAGAATCAGCATCCAGGATACAGCATCCCAGATACAGCATCCCATAATCAGCATCCATTATACAGCATCCAGAATACAGCATCCCAGATACAGCATCCCGGATATAGCATCCAGGATACAGCATCCAGGATACAGCATCCCAGATACAGCATCCTAGATACAGCATCCCAGAATCAGCATCCAGGATACAGCATCCCAGATACAGCATCCTAGATACAGCATCCCAGAATCAGCATCCTAGATACAGCATCCCAGAATCAGCATCCAGGATACAGCATCCCAGATACAGCATCCTAGATGCAGCATCCCAGAATCAGCATCCAGGATACAGCATCCAGGATACAGCATCCCAGATACAGCATCCTAGATACAGCATCCCAGAATCAGCATCCAGGATACAGCATCCAGGATACAGCATCCCAGAATCAGCATCCTAGATACAGCATCCCGGATACAGCATCCTAGATACAGCATCCCAGAATCAGCATCCAGGATACAGCATCCCAGATACAGCATCCCAGAATCAGCATCCCAGAATCAGCATCCAGGATACAGCATCCCAGATACAGCATCCTAGATACAGCATCCCGGATACAGCATCCTAGATACAGCATCCCAGAATCAGCATCCAGGATACAGCATCCCAGATACAGCATCCCAGAATCAGCATCCCAGAATCAGCATCCAGGATACAGCATCCTGGATACAGCATCCTAGATACAGCATCCCAGAATCAGCATCCAGGATACAGCATCCCAGATACAGCATCCTAGATACAGCATCCCAGAATCAGAATCCAATATACAGCATGCAGGATACAGCTTCCCAGATACAGCATCCTAGCTACAGCATCCCAGAATCAGCATCCCGGATACAGCATCCAGGATACAGCATCCCAGACAGCATCCTAGATACAGCATCCCACAATCAGCATCCAGGATACAACATCCAGGATACAGCATCCCAGACAGCATCCTAGATACAGCATCCCAGAATCAGCATCCAGGATACAGCATCCCAGATACAGCATCCTACATACAGCATCCCGGATACAGCATCCTAGATACAGCATCCCAGATACAGCATCCCAGAATCAGCATCCTAGATACAGCATCCCAGATACAGCATCCCAGAATCAGCATCCCAGAATCAGCATCCAGGATACAGCATCCCAGATACAGCATCCCAGAATTAGCATCCAAGATACAGCATCCAGGATACAGCATCCCAGATACAGCATCCCAGAATCAGCATCCAGGATACAGCATCAAGGATACAGCATCCCAGATACAGCATCCCAGAATCAGCATCCAGGATACAGCATCCCAGATACAGCATCCCAGATACAGCATCCCAGAATCAGCATCCAGGATACAGCATCCCGGATACAGCATCCTAGATACAGCATCCCAGAATCAGCATCCAGGATACAGCATCCCAGATACAGCATCCCAGATACAGCATCCCAGAATCCGCATCCAGGATACAGCATCCCGGATACAGCATCCTAGATACAGCATCCCAGAATCAGCATCCAGGATACAGCATCCCAGATACAGCATCCTAGATACAGCATCCCAGAATCAGCATCCATTTTACAGCATCCCAGATACAGCATCCTAGATACAACATCCCAGAATCAGCATCCATTATACAGCATCCAGGATACAGCATCCCAGATACAGCATCCTAGATACAGCATCCCAGAATCAGCATCCAGGATACAGCATCCAGGATACAGCATCCCAGACAGCATCCTAGATACAGCATCCCAGAATCAGCATCCAGGATACAGCATCCCAGATACAGCATCCTAGATACAGCATCCCGGATACAGCATCCTAGATACAGCATCCCAGAATCAGCATCCAGGATACAGCATCCTGGATACAGCATCCTAGATACAGCATCCCAGAATCAGCATCCAGGATACAGCATCCCAGATACAGCATCCTAGATACAGCATCCCAGAATCAGCATCCAATATACAGCATGCAGGATACAGCTTCCCAGATACAGCATCCTAGCTACAGCATCCCAGAATCAGCATCCCGGATACAGCATCCAGGATACAGCATCCCAGACAGCATCCTAGATACAGCATCCCACAATCAGCATCCAGGATACAACATCCAGGATACAGCATCCCAGACAGCATCCTAGATACAGCATCCCAGAATCAGCATCCAGGATACAGCATCCCAGATACAGCATCCTACATACAGCATCCCGGATACAGCATCCTAGATACAGCATCCCAGATACAGCATCCCAGAATCAGCATCCTAGATACAGCATCCCAGATACAGCATCCCAGAATCAGCATCCCAGAATCAGCATCCAGGATACAGCATCCCAGATACAGCATTACAGAATTAGCATCCAAGATACAGCATCCAGGATACAGCATCCCAGATACAGCATCCCAGAATCAGCATCCAGGATACAGCATCAAGGATACAGCATCCCAGATACAGCATCCCAGAATCAGCATCCAGGATACAGCATCCCAGATACAGCATCCCAGATACAGCATCCCAGAATCAGCATCCAGGATACAGCATCCCGGATACAGCATCCTAGATACAGCATCCCAGAATCAGCATCCAGGATACAGCATCCCAGATACAGCATCCCAGATACAGCATCCCAGAATCCGCATCCAGGATACAGCATCCCGGATACAGCATCCTAGATACAGCATCCCAGAATCAGCATCCAGGATACAGCATCCCAGATACAGCATCCTAGATACAGCATCCCAGAATCAGCATCCAGGTTACAGCATCCCAGATACAGCATCCTAGATACAACATCCCAGAATCAGCATCCATTATACAGCATCCAGGATACAGCATCCCAGATACAGCATCCTAGATACAGCATCCCAGAATCAGCATCCAGGATACAGCATCCAGGATACAGCATCCCAGACAGCATCCTAGATACAGCATCCCAGAATCAGCATCCAGGATACAGCATCCCAGATACAGCATCCTAGATACAGCATCCCGGATACAGCATCCTAGATACAGCATCCCAGAATCAGCATCCAGGATACAGCATCCCAGATACAGCATCCCAGAATTAGCATCCCAGAATCAGCATCCAAGATACAGCATCCCGGATACAGCATCCTAGATACTGCATCCCAGAATCAGCATCCAGGATACAGCATCCCAGATACAGCATCCCAGAATCAGCATCCAAGATACAGCATCCAGGATACAGCATCCCAGATACAGCATACCAGAATCAGCATGCAGGATACAGCATCCAGGATACAGCATCCCAGACAGCATCCTAGATACAGCATCCCAGAATCAGCATCCAGGATACAGCATCCCAGATACAGCATCCTACATACAGCATCCCGGACACAGCATCCTAGATACAGCATCCCAGAATCAGCATCCAGGATACAGCATCCCAGATACAGCATCCCAGAATCAGCATCCCAGAATCAGCATCCAGGATACAGCATCCTAGATACAGCATCCCAGAATCAGCATCCAGGATACAGCATCCCAGATACAGCATCCCAGAATCAGCATCCAAGATACAGCATCCAGGATACAGCATCCCAGATACAGCATCCCAGAATCAGCATCCAGGATACAGCATCCAGGATACAGCATCCCAGATACAGCATCCCGGAATCAGCATCCAGGATACAGCATTCAGGATACAGCATCCCAGATACAGCATCCTAGATACAGCATCCCAGAATCAGCATCCAGGATACAGCATCCCGGATACAGCATCCTAGATACAGCATCCCAGAATCAGCATCCAGGATACAGCATCCCAGATACAGCATCCTAGATACAGCATCCCAGAATCAGCATCCAGGATACAGCATCCAGGATACAGCATCCCAGATACAGCATCCTAGATACAGCATCCCAGAATCAGCATCCAGGATACAGCATCCAGGATACAGCATCCCAGACAGTATCCTAGATACAGCATCCCAGAATCAGCATCTAGGATACAGCTTCCCAGATACAGCATCCTAGATACAGCATCCCAGAATCAGCATCCAGGATACAGCATCCCAGATACAGCATCCCAGAATCAGCATCCAAGATACAGCATCCAGGATACAGCATCCCAGATACAGCATCCCAGAATCAGCATCCAGGATACAGCATCCAGGATACAGCATCCCAGATACAGCATCCCGGAATCAGCATCCAGGATACAGCATTCAGGATACAGCATCCCAGATACAGCATCCTAGATACAGCATCCCAGAATCAGCATCCAGGATACAGCATCCCGGATACAGCATCCTAGATACAGCATCCCAGAATCAGCATCCAGGATACAGCATCCCGGATACAGCATCCTAGATACAGCATCCCAGAATCAGCATCCAGGATACAGCATCCAGGATACAGCATCCTAGATACAGCATCCTAGATACAGCATCCCAGAATCAGCATCCAGGATACAGCATCCAGGATACAGCATCCCAGACAGTATCCTAGATACAGCATCCCAGAATCAGCATCCAGGATACAGCTTCCCAGATACAGCATCCTAGATACAGCATCCCGGATACAGCATCCTAGATACAGCATCCCAGAATCAGCATCCAGGATACAGCATCCCAGATACAGCATCCCAGAATCAGCATCCCAGAATCAGCATCCAGGATACAGCATCCCGGATACAGCATCCTAGATACAGCATCCCAGAATCAGCATCCAGGATACAGCATCCCAGATACAGCATCCTAGATACATCATCCCAGAATCAGCATCCAGGATACAGCATCCCGGATACAGCTTCCTAGATACAGCATCCCAGAATCAGCATCCAGGATACAGCATCCAGGATACAGCATCCCAGATACAGCATCCTAGATACAGCATCCCAGAATCAGCATCCAGGATACAGCATCCAGGATACAGCATCGCAGACCGTATCCTAGATACAGCATCCCAGAATCAGCATCCAGGATACAGCTTCCCAGATACAGCATCCTAGATACAGCATCCCGGATACAGCATCCTAGATACAGCATCCCAGAATCAGCATCCAGGATACAGCATCCCAGATACAGCATCCCAGAATCAGCATCCCAGAATCAGCATCCAGGATACAGCATCCCGGATACAGCATCCTAGATACAGCATCCCAGAATCAGCATCCAGGATACAGCATCCCAGATACAGCATCCCAGAATCAGCATCCAGGATACAACATCCAGGATACAGCATCCCAGACAGCATCCTAGATACAGCATCCCAGAATCAGCATCCAGGATACAGCATCCCAGATACAACATCCTAGATACAGCATCCCAGAATCAGCATCCAGGATACAGCATCCCAGTTACAGCATCCTAGATACAGCATCCCAGAATCAGCATCCAGGATACAGCATCCCGGATACAGCATCATAGATACAGCATCCCAGAATCAGCATCCAGGATACAGCATCCCAGATACAGCATCCTAGATACAGCATCCCAGAATCAGCATCCAGGATACAGCATCCAGGATACAGCATCCTAGATACAGCATCCCAGAATCAGCATCCAGGATACAGCATCCCAGATACAGCATCCCAGATACAGCATCCCAGAATCAGCATCCAGGATACAGCATCCAGGATACAGCATCCCAGATACAGCATCCTAGATACAGCATCCCAGAATCAGCATCCAGGATACAGCATCCAGGATACAGCATCCCAGACAGCATCCTAGATACAGCATCCCAGAATCAGCATCCAGGATACAGCATCCCAGATACAGCATCCTAGATACAGCATCCCGGATACAGCATCCTAGATACAGCATCCCAGAATCAGCATCCAGGATACAGCATCCCAGATACAGCATCCCAGAATCAGCATCCCAGAATCAGCATCCAGGATACAGCATCCCGGATACAGCATCCTAGATACAGCATCCCAGAATCAGCATCCAGGATACAGCATCCCAGATACAGCATCCCAGAATCAGCATCCAAGATACAGCATCCTAGATACAGCATCCAGGATACAGCATCCCAGATACAGCATCCCAGAATCAGCATCCCAGAATCAGCATCCAGGATACAGCATCCCAGATACAGCATCCTAGATACAGCATCCCAGAATCAGCATCCAGGATACAGCATCCCGGATACAGCATCCTAGATACAGCATCCCAGAATCAGCATCCAGGATACAGCATCCCAGATACAGCATCCTAGATACAGCATCCCAGAATCAGCATCCAGGATACAGCATCCAGGATACAGCATCCCAGATACAGCATCCTAGATACAGCATCCCAGAATCAGCATCCAGGATACAGCATCCCAGATACAGCATCCCAGAATCAGCATCCAGGATACAACACCAAGAATACAGCATCCCAGACAGCATCCTAAATACAGCATCCCAGAATCAGCATCCAGGATACAGCATCCCAGATACAGCATCCCAGAATCAGCATCCCAGAATCAGCATCCAGGATACAGCATCCCAGATACAGCATCCTAGATACAGCATCCCAGAATCAGCATCCAGGATACAGCATCCCAGATACAGCATCCCAGAATCAGCACCCAAGATACAGCATCCAGGATACAGCATCCCAGATACAGCATCCCAGAATCAGCATCCAGGATACAGCATCCAGGATACAGCATCCCAGATACAGCATCCTAGATACAGCATCCCAGAATCAGCATCCAGGATACAGCATCCCAGATACAGCATCCTAGATACAGCATGCCAGAATCAGCATCCAGGATACAGCATCCCAGATACAGCATCTTAGATACAGCATCCCAGAATCAGCATCCAAGATACAGCATCCAGGATACAGCATCCCAGACAGCATCCTAGATACAGCATCCCAGAATCAGCATCCAGGATACAGCATCCCAGATACAGCATCCTAGATACAGCATCCCGGATACAGCATCCTAGATACAGCATCGCAGAATCAGCATCCAGGATACAGCATCCCAGATACAGCATCCCAGAATCAGCATCCCAGAATCAGCATCCAGGATACAGCATCCCGGATACAGCATCCTAGATACAGCATCCCAGAATCAGCATCCAGGATACAGCGTCCAGGATACAGCATCCCAGATACAGCATCCTAGATAGAGCATAACAGAATCAGCATCCAGGATACAGCATCGCCGATACAGCATCCCAGACAGCATCCTAGATACAGCATCCCAGAATCAGCATCCAGGATACAACATCCAGGATACAGCATCCCAGATACAGCATCCTAGATACAGCATCCCAGAATCAGCATCCAGGATACAGCATCCCAGATACAGCATCCCAGAATCAGCATCCCAGAATCAGCATCCAGGATACAACATCCCCGATACAGCATCCTAGATACAGCATCCCAGAATCAGCATCCAGGATACAGCATCCCAGATACAGCATCCCAGAATCAGCATCCCAGAATCAGCATCCAGGATACAGCATCCCAGATACAGCATCCCAGAATCAGCATCCAGGATACAGCATCCAGGATACAGCATCCCAGATACAGCATCCCGTAATCAGCATCCAGGATACAGCATCCAGGATACAGCATCCCAGATACAGCATCCTAGATACAGCATCCCAGAATCAGCATCCAGTATACAGCATCCCGGATACAGCATCTTAGATACAGCATCCCAGAATCAGCATCCAGGATACAGCATCCCAGATACAGCATCCTAGATACAGCATCCCAGAATAAGCATCCAGGATACAGCATCCCAGATACAGCATCCTAGATACAGCATCCCAGAATCAGCATCCAGGATACAGCATCCCAGATACAGCATCCCATAATCAGCATCCAGGATACAGCATCCAGGATACAGCATCCCAGATACAGCACCCCGGATACAGCATCCAGGATACAGCATCCAGGATACAGCATCCCAGATACAGCATCCTAGATACAGCATCCCAGAATCAGCATCCAGGATACAGCATCCCAGATACAGCATCCTAGATACAGCATCCCAGAATCAGCATCCTAGATACAGCATCCCAGAATCAGCATCCAGGATACAGCATCCCAGATACAGCATCCTAGATACAGCATCCCAGAATCAGCATCCAGGATACAGCATCCAGGATACAGCATCCCAGATACAGCATCCTAGATACAGCATCCCAGAATCAGCATCCAGCATACAGCATCCAGGATACAGCATCCCAGATACAGCATCCTAGATACAGCATCCCAGAATCAGCATCCAGGATACAGCATCCCAGATACAGCATCCTAGATACAGCATCCCAGAATCAGCATCCAGGATACAGCATCCCAGATACAGCATCTTAGATACAGCATCCCAGAATCAGCATCCAAGATACAGCATCCAGGATACAGCATCCCAGACAGCATCCTAGATACAGCATCCCAGAATCAGCATCCAGGATACAGCATCCCAGATACAGCATCCTAGATACAGCATCCCGGATACAGCATCCTAGATACAGCATCCCAGAATCAGCATCCAGGATACAGCATCCCAGATACAGCATCCCAGAATCAGCATCCCATAATCAGCATCCAGGATACAGCATCCCGGATACAGCATCCTAGATACAGCATCCCAGAATCAGCATCCAGGATACAGCGTCCAGGATACAGCATCCCAGATACAGCATCCTAGATAGAGCATAACAGAATCAGCATCCAGGATACAGCATCCCCGATACAGCATCCCAGACAGCATCCTAGATACAGCGTCCCAGAATCAGCATCCAGGATACAACATCCAGGATACAGCATCCCAGACAGCATCCTAGATACAGCATCCCAGAATCAGCATCCAGGATACAGCATCCCAGATACAGCATCCCAGAATCAGCATCCCAGAATCAGCATCCAGGATACAACATCCCCGATACAGCATCCTAGATACAGCATCCCAGAATCAGCATCCAGGATACAGCATCCCAGATACAGCATCCCAGAATCAGCATCCCAGAATAAGCATCCAGGATACAGCATCCCAGATACAGCATCCCAGAATCAGCATCCAGGATACAGCATCCAGGATACAGCATCCCATATACAGCATCCCGTAATCAGCATCCAGGATACAGCATCCAGGATACAGCATCCCAGATACAGCATCCTAGATACAGCATCCCAGAATCAGCATCCAGTATACAGCATCCCGGATACAGCATCTTAGATACAGCATCCCAGAATCAGCATCCAGGATACAGCATCCCAGATACAGCATCCCAGATACAGCATCCCAGAATAAGCATCCAGGATACAGCATCCCAGATAAAGCATCCTAGATACAGCATCCCAGAATCAACATCCAGGATACAGCATCCCAGATACAGCATCCTAGATACAGCATCCCAGAATCAGCATCCAGGATACAGCATCCCAGATACAGCATCCCATAATCAGCATCCAGGATACAGCATCCAGGATACAGCATCCCAGATACAGCATCCCGGATACAGCATCCAGGATACAGCATCCAGGATACAGCATCCCAGATACAGCATCCTAGATACAGCATCCCAGAATCAGCATCCAGGATACAGCATCCCAGATACAGCATCCTAGATACAGCATCCCAGAATCAGCATCCTAGATACAGCATCCCAGAATCAGCATCCAGGATACAGCATCCCAGATACAGCATCCTAGATACAGCATCCCAGAATCAGCATCCAGGATACAGCATCCAGGATACAGCATCCCAGATACAGCATCCTAGATACAGCATCCCAGAATCAGCATCCAGGATACAGCATCCAGGATACAGCATCCCAGACAGCATCCTAGATACAGCATCCCGGATACAGCATCCTAGATACAGCATCCCAGAATCAGCATCCAGGATACAGCATCCCAGATACAGCATCCCAGAATCAGCATCCCAGAATCAGCATCCAGGATACAGCATCCCAGATACAGCATCCTAGATACAGCATCCCGGATACAGCATCCTAGATACAGCATCCCAGAATCAGCATCCAGGATACAGCATCCCAGATACAGCATCCCAGAATCAGCATCCCAGAATCAGCATCCAGGATACAGCATCCCGGATACAGCATCCTAGATACAGCATCCCAGAATCAGCATCCAGGATACAGCATCCCAGATACAGCATCCTAGATACAGCATCCCAGAATCAGCATCCAATATACAGCATGCAGGATACAGCTTCCCAGATACAGCATCCCAGATACAGCATCCCAGAATCCGCATCCAGGATACAGCATCCCGGATACAGCATCCTAGATACAGCATCCCAGAATCAGCATCCAGGATACAGCATCCCAGATACAGCATCCTAGATACAGCATCCCAGAATCAGCATCCAGGTTACAGCATCCCAGATACAGCATCCTAGATACAACATCCCAGAATCAGCATCCATTATACAGCATCCAGGATACAGCATCCCAGATACAGCATCCTAGATACAGCATCCCAGAATCAGCATCCAGGATACAGCATCCAGGATACAGCATCCCAGACAGCATCCTAGATACAGCATCCCAGAATCAGCATCCAGGATACAGCATCCCAGATACAGCATCCTAGATACAGCATCCCGGATACAGCATCCTAGATACAGCATCCCAGAATCAGCATCCAGGATACAGCATCCCAGATACAGCATCCCAGAATTAGCATCCCAGAATCAGCATCCAAGATACAGCATCCCGGATACAGCATCCTAGATACTGCATCCCAGAATCAGCATCCAGGATACAGCATCCCAGATACAGCATCCCAGAATCAGCATCCAAGATACAGCATCCAGGATACAGCATCCCAGATACAGCATACCAGAATCAGCATGCAGGATACAGCATCCAGGATACAGCATCCCAGACAGCATCCTAGATACAGCATCCCAGAATCAGCATCCAGGATACAGCATCCCAGATACAGCATCCTACATACAGCATCCCGGACACAGCATCCTAGATACAGCATCCCAGAATCAGCATCCAGGATACAGCATCCCAGATACAGCATCCCAGAATCAGCATCCCAGAATCAGCATCCAGGATACAGCATCCTAGATACAGCATCCCAGAATCAGCATCCAGGATACAGCATCCCAGATACAGCATCCCAGAATCAGCATCCAAGATACAGCATCCAGGATACAGCATCCCAGATACAGCATCCCAGAATCAGCATCCAGGATACAGCATCCAGGATACAGCATCCCAGATACAGCATCCCGGAATCAGCATCCAGGATACAGCATTCAGGATACAGCATCCCAGATACAGCATCCTAGATACAGCATCCCAGAATCAGCATCCAGGATACAGCATCCCGGATACAGCATCCTAGATACAGCATCCCAGAATCAGCATCCAGGATACAGCATCCCAGATACAGCATCCTAGATACAGCATCCCAGAATCAGCATCCAGGATACAGCATCCAGGATACAGCATCCCAGATACAGCATCCTAGATACAGCATCCCAGAATCAGCATCCAGGATACAGCATCCAGGATACAGCATCCCAGACAGTATCCTAGATACAGCATCCCAGAATCAGCATCTAGGATACAGCTTCCCAGATACAGCATCCTAGATACAGCATCCCAGAATCAGCATCCAGGATACAGCATCCCAGATACAGCATCCCAGAATCAGCATCCAAGATACAGCATCCAGGATACAGCATCCCAGATACAGCATCCCAGAATCAGCATCCAGGATACAGCATCCAGGATACAGCATCCCAGATACAGCATCCCGGAATCAGCATCCAGGATACAGCATTCAGGATACAGCATCCCAGATACAGCATCCTAGATACAGCATCCCAGAATCAGCATCCAGGATACAGCATCCCGGATACAGCATCCTAGATACAGCATCCCAGAATCAGCATCCAGGATACAGCATCCCGGATACAGCATCCTAGATACAGCATCCCAGAATCAGCATCCAGGATACAGCATCCAGGATACAGCATCCTAGATACAGCATCCTAGATACAGCATCCCAGAATCAGCATCCAGGATACAGCATCCAGGATACAGCATCCCAGACAGTATCCTAGATACAGCATCCCAGAATCAGCATCCAGGATACAGCTTCCCAGATACAGCATCCTAGATACAGCATCCCGGATACAGCATCCTAGATACAGCATCCCAGAATCAGCATCCAGGATACAGCATCCCAGATACAGCATCCCAGAATCAGCATCCCAGAATCAGCATCCAGGATACAGCATCCCGGATACAGCATCCTAGATACAGCATCCCAGAATCAGCATCCAGGATACAGCATCCCAGATACAGCATCCTAGATACATCATCCCAGAATCAGCATCCAGGATACAGCATCCCGGATACAGCTTCCTAGATACAGCATCCCAGAATCAGCATCCAGGATACAGCATCCAGGATACAGCATCCCAGATACAGCATCCTAGATACAGCATCCCAGAATCAGCATCCAGGATACAGCATCCAGGATACAGCATCGCAGACCGTATCCTAGATACAGCATCCCAGAATCAGCATCCAGGATACAGCTTCCCAGATACAGCATCCTAGATACAGCATCCCGGATACAGCATCCTAGATACAGCATCCCAGAATCAGCATCCAGGATACAGCATCCCAGATACAGCATCCCAGAATCAGCATCCCAGAATCAGCATCCAGGATACAGCATCCCGGATACAGCATCCTAGATACAGCATCCCAGAATCAGCATCCAGGATACAGCATCCCAGATACAGCATCCCAGAATCAGCATCCAGGATACAACATCCAGGATACAGCATCCCAGACAGCATCCTAGATACAGCATCCCAGAATCAGCATCCAGGATACAGCATCCCAGATACAACATCCTAGATACAGCATCCCAGAATCAGCATCCAGGATACAGCATCCCAGTTACAGCATCCTAGATACAGCATCCCAGAATCAGCATCCAGGATACAGCATCCCGGATACAGCATCATAGATACAGCATCCCAGAATCAGCATCCAGGATACAGCATCCCAGATACAGCATCCTAGATACAGCATCCCAGAATCAGCATCCAGGATACAGCATCCAGGATACAGCATCCTAGATACAGCATCCCAGAATCAGCATCCAGGATACAGCATCCCAGATACAGCATCCCAGATACAGCATCCCAGAATCAGCATCCAGGATACAGCATCCAGGATACAGCATCCCAGATACAGCATCCTAGATACAGCATCCCAGAATCAGCATCCAGGATACAGCATCCAGGATACAGCATCCCAGACAGCATCCTAGATACAGCATCCCAGAATCAGCATCCAGGATACAGCATCCCAGATACAGCATCCTAGATACAGCATCCCGGATACAGCATCCTAGATACAGCATCCCAGAATCAGCATCCAGGATACAGCATCCCAGATACAGCATCCCAGAATCAGCATCCCAGAATCAGCATCCAGGATACAGCATCCCGGATACAGCATCCTAGATACAGCATCCCAGAATCAGCATCCAGGATACAGCATCCCAGATACAGCATCCCAGAATCAGCATCCAAGATACAGCATCCTAGATACAGCATCCAGGATACAGCATCCCAGATACAGCATCCCAGAATCAGCATCCCAGAATCAGCATCCAGGATACAGCATCCCAGATACAGCATCCTAGATACAGCATCCCAGAATCAGCATCCAGGATACAGCATCCCGGATACAGCATCCTAGATACAGCATCCCAGAATCAGCATCCAGGATACAGCATCCCAGATACAGCATCCTAGATACAGCATCCCAGAATCAGCATCCAGGATACAGCATCCAGGATACAGCATCCCAGATACAGCATCCTAGATACAGCATCCCAGAATCAGCATCCAGGATACAGCATCCCAGATACAGCATCCCAGAATCAGCATCCAGGATACAACACCAAGAATACAGCATCCCAGACAGCATCCTAAATACAGCATCCCAGAATCAGCATCCAGGATACAGCATCCCAGATACAGCATCCCAGAATCAGCATCCCAGAATCAGCATCCAGGATACAGCATCCCAGATACAGCATCCTAGATACAGCATCCCAGAATCAGCATCCAGGATACAGCATCCCAGATACAGCATCCCAGAATCAGCACCCAAGATACAGCATCCAGGATACAGCATCCCAGATACAGCATCCCAGAATCAGCATCCAGGATACAGCATCCAGGATACAGCATCCCAGATACAGCATCCTAGATACAGCATCCCAGAATCAGCATCCAGGATACAGCATCCCAGATACAGCATCCTAGATACAGCATGCCAGAATCAGCATCCAGGATACAGCATCCCAGATACAGCATCTTAGATACAGCATCCCAGAATCAGCATCCAAGATACAGCATCCAGGATACAGCATCCCAGACAGCATCCTAGATACAGCATCCCAGAATCAGCATCCAGGATACAGCATCCCAGATACAGCATCCTAGATACAGCATCCCGGATACAGCATCCTAGATACAGCATCGCAGAATCAGCATCCAGGATACAGCATCCCAGATACAGCATCCCAGAATCAGCATCCCAGAATCAGCATCCAGGATACAGCATCCCGGATACAGCATCCTAGATACAGCATCCCAGAATCAGCATCCAGGATACAGCGTCCAGGATACAGCATCCCAGATACAGCATCCTAGATAGAGCATAACAGAATCAGCATCCAGGATACAGCATCGCCGATACAGCATCCCAGACAGCATCCTAGATACAGCATCCCAGAATCAGCATCCAGGATACAACATCCAGGATACAGCATCCCAGATACAGCATCCTAGATACAGCATCCCAGAATCAGCATCCAGGATACAGCATCCCAGATACAGCATCCCAGAATCAGCATCCCAGAATCAGCATCCAGGATACAACATCCCCGATACAGCATCCTAGATACAGCATCCCAGAATCAGCATCCAGGATACAGCATCCCAGATACAGCATCCCAGAATCAGCATCCCAGAATCAGCATCCAGGATACAGCATCCCAGATACAGCATCCCAGAATCAGCATCCAGGATACAGCATCCAGGATACAGCATCCCAGATACAGCATCCCGTAATCAGCATCCAGGATACAGCATCCAGGATACAGCATCCCAGATACAGCATCCTAGATACAGCATCCCAGAATCAGCATCCAGTATACAGCATCCCGGATACAGCATCTTAGATACAGCATCCCAGAATCAGCATCCAGGATACAGCATCCCAGATACAGCATCCTAGATACAGCATCCCAGAATAAGCATCCAGGATACAGCATCCCAGATACAGCATCCTAGATACAGCATCCCAGAATCAGCATCCAGGATACAGCATCCCAGATACAGCATCCCATAATCAGCATCCAGGATACAGCATCCAGGATACAGCATCCCAGATACAGCACCCCGGATACAGCATCCAGGATACAGCATCCAGGATACAGCATCCCAGATACAGCATCCTAGATACAGCATCCCAGAATCAGCATCCAGGATACAGCATCCCAGATACAGCATCCTAGATACAGCATCCCAGAATCAGCATCCTAGATACAGCATCCCAGAATCAGCATCCAGGATACAGCATCCCAGATACAGCATCCTAGATACAGCATCCCAGAATCAGCATCCAGGATACAGCATCCAGGATACAGCATCCCAGATACAGCATCCTAGATACAGCATCCCAGAATCAGCATCCAGCATACAGCATCCAGGATACAGCATCCCAGATACAGCATCCTAGATACAGCATCCCAGAATCAGCATCCAGGATACAGCATCCCAGATACAGCATCCTAGATACAGCATCCCAGAATCAGCATCCAGGATACAGCATCCCAGATACAGCATCTTAGATACAGCATCCCAGAATCAGCATCCAAGATACAGCATCCAGGATACAGCATCCCAGACAGCATCCTAGATACAGCATCCCAGAATCAGCATCCAGGATACAGCATCCCAGATACAGCATCCTAGATACAGCATCCCGGATACAGCATCCTAGATACAGCATCCCAGAATCAGCATCCAGGATACAGCATCCCAGATACAGCATCCCAGAATCAGCATCCCATAATCAGCATCCAGGATACAGCATCCCGGATACAGCATCCTAGATACAGCATCCCAGAATCAGCATCCAGGATACAGCGTCCAGGATACAGCATCCCAGATACAGCATCCTAGATAGAGCATAACAGAATCAGCATCCAGGATACAGCATCCCCGATACAGCATCCCAGACAGCATCCTAGATACAGCGTCCCAGAATCAGCATCCAGGATACAACATCCAGGATACAGCATCCCAGACAGCATCCTAGATACAGCATCCCAGAATCAGCATCCAGGATACAGCATCCCAGATACAGCATCCCAGAATCAGCATCCCAGAATCAGCATCCAGGATACAACATCCCCGATACAGCATCCTAGATACAGCATCCCAGAATCAGCATCCAGGATACAGCATCCCAGATACAGCATCCCAGAATCAGCATCCCAGAATAAGCATCCAGGATACAGCATCCCAGATACAGCATCCCAGAATCAGCATCCAGGATACAGCATCCAGGATACAGCATCCCATATACAGCATCCCGTAATCAGCATCCAGGATACAGCATCCAGGATACAGCATCCCAGATACAGCATCCTAGATACAGCATCCCAGAATCAGCATCCAGTATACAGCATCCCGGATACAGCATCTTAGATACAGCATCCCAGAATCAGCATCCAGGATACAGCATCCCAGATACAGCATCCCAGATACAGCATCCCAGAATAAGCATCCAGGATACAGCATCCCAGATAAAGCATCCTAGATACAGCATCCCAGAATCAACATCCAGGATACAGCATCCCAGATACAGCATCCTAGATACAGCATCCCAGAATCAGCATCCAGGATACAGCATCCCAGATACAGCATCCCATAATCAGCATCCAGGATACAGCATCCAGGATACAGCATCCCAGATACAGCATCCCGGATACAGCATCCAGGATACAGCATCCAGGATACAGCATCCCAGATACAGCATCCTAGATACAGCATCCCAGAATCAGCATCCAGGATACAGCATCCCAGATACAGCATCCTAGATACAGCATCCCAGAATCAGCATCCTAGATACAGCATCCCAGAATCAGCATCCAGGATACAGCATCCCAGATACAGCATCCTAGATACAGCATCCCAGAATCAGCATCCAGGATACAGCATCCAGGATACAGCATCCCAGATACAGCATCCTAGATACAGCATCCCAGAATCAGCATCCAGGATACAGCATCCAGGATACAGCATCCCAGACAGCATCCTAGATACAGCATCCCGGATACAGCATCCTAGATACAGCATCCCAGAATCAGCATCCAGGATACAGCATCCCAGATACAGCATCCCAGAATCAGCATCCCAGAATCAGCATCCAGGATACAGCATCCCAGATACAGCATCCTAGATACAGCATCCCGGATACAGCATCCTAGATACAGCATCCCAGAATCAGCATCCAGGATACAGCATCCCAGATACAGCATCCCAGAATCAGCATCCCAGAATCAGCATCCAGGATACAGCATCCCGGATACAGCATCCTAGATACAGCATCCCAGAATCAGCATCCAGGATACAGCATCCCAGATACAGCATCCTAGATACAGCATCCCAGAATCAGCATCCAATATACAGCATGCAGGATACAGCTTCCCAGATACAGCATCCTAGCTACAGCATCCCAGAATCAGCATCCCGGATACAGCATCCAGGATACAGCATCCCAGACAGCATCCTAGATACAGCATCCCAGAATCAGCATCCAGGATACAACATCCAGGATACAGCATCCCAGACAGCATCCTAGATACAGCATCCCAGAATCAGCATCCAGGATACAGCATCCCAGATACAGCATCCTACATACAGCATCCCGGATACAGCATCCTAGATACAGCATCCCAGAATCAGCATCCTAGATACAGCATCCCAGATACAGCATCCCAGAATCAGCATCCCAGAATCAGCATCCAGGATACAGCATCCCAGATACAGCATCCCAGAATTAGCATCCAAGATACAGCATCCAGGATACAGCATCCCAGATACAGCATCCCAGAATCAGCATCCAGGATACAGCATCCAGGATACAGCATCCCAGATACAGCATCCCAGAATCAGCATCCAGGATACAGCATCCCAGATACAGCATCCCAGATACAGCATCCCAGAATCAGCATCCAGGATACAGCATCCAGGATACAGCATCCTAGATACAGCATCCCAGAATCAGCATCCAGGATACAGCATCCCAGATACAGCATCCCAGATACAGCATCCCAGAATCCGCATCCAGGATACAGCATCCCGGATACAGCATCCTAGATACAGCATCCCAGAATCAGCATCCAGGATACAGCATCCCAGATACAGCATCCTAGATACAGCATCCCAGAATCAGCATCCAGGTTACAGCATCCCAGATACAGCATCCTAGATACAACATCCCAGAATCAGCATCCATTATACAGCATCCAGGATACAGCATCCCAGATACAGCATCCTAGATACAGCATCCCAGAATCAGCATCCAGGATACAGCATCCAGGATACAGCATCCCAGACAGCATCCTAGATACAGCATCCCAGAATCAGCATCCAGGATACAGCATCCCAGATACAGCATCCTAGATACAGCATCCCGGATACAGCATCCTAGATACAGCATCCCAGAATCAGCATCCAGGATACAGCATCCCAGATACAGCATCCCAGAATTAGCATCCCAGAATCAGCATCCAAGATACAGCATCCCGGATACAGCATCCTAGATACTGCATCCCAGAATCAGCATCCAGGATACAGCATCCCAGATACAGCATCCCAGAATCAGCATCCAAGATACAGCATCCAGGATACAGCATCCCAGATACAGCATACCAGAATCAGCATGCAGGATACAGCATCCAGGATACAGCATCCCAGACAGCATCCTAGATACAGCATCCCAGAATCAGCATCCAGGATACAGCATCCCAGATACAGCATCCTACATACAGCATCCCGGACACAGCATCCTAGATACAGCATCCCAGAATCAGCATCCAGGATACAGCATCCGAGATACAGCATCCCAGAATCAGCATCCCAGAATCAGCATCCAGGATACAGCATCCTAGATACAGCATCCCAGAATCAGCATCCAGGATACAGCATCCCAGATACAGCATCCCATAATCAGCATCCAAGATACAGCATCCAGGATACAGCATCCCAGATACAGCATCCCAGAATCAGCATCCAGGATACAGCATCCAGGATACAGCATCCCAGATACAGCATCCCGGAATCAGCATCCAGGATACAGCATTCAGGATACAGCATCCCAGATACAGCATCCTAGATACAGCATCCCAGAATCAGCATCCTAGATACAGCATCCCGGATACAGCATCCTAGATACAGCATCCCAGAATCAGCATCCAGGATACAGCATCCCAGATACAGCATCCTAGATACAGCATCCCAGAATCAGCATCCAGGATACAGCATCCCGGATACAGCATCCTAGATACAGCATCCCAGAATCAGCATCCAGGATACAGCATCCAGGATACAGCATCCCAGATACAGCATCCTAGATACAGCATCCCAGAATCAGCATCCAGGATACAGCATCCAGGATACAGCATCCCAGACAGTATCCTAGATACAGCATCCCAGAATCAGCATCCAGGATACAGCTTCCCAGTTACAGCATCCTAGATACAGCATCCCGGATACAGCATCCTAGATACAGCATCCCAGAATCAGCATCCAGGATACAGCATCCCAGATACAGCATCCCAGAATCAGCATCCCAGAATCAGCATCCAGGATACAGCATCCCGGATACAGCATCCTAGATACAGCATCCCAGAATCAGCATCCAGGATACAGCATCCCAGATACAGCATCCTAGATACAGCATCCCAGAATCAGCATCCAGGATACAGCATCCCGGATACAGCATCCTAGATACAGCATCCCAGAATCAGCATCCAGGATACAGCATCCAGGATACAGCATCCCAGATACAGCATCCTAGATACAGCATCCCAGAATCAGCATCCAGGATACAGCATCCAGGATACAGCATCCCAGACAGTATCCTAGATACAGCATCCCAGAATCAGCATCCAGGATATAGCTTCCCAGATACAGCATCCTAGATACAGCATCCCGGATACAGCATCCTAGATACAGCATCCCAGAATCAGCATCCAGGATACAGCATCCCAGATACAGCATCCTAGATACAGCATCCCAGAATCAGCATCCAGGATACAGCATCCCAGATACAGCATCCCAGAATCAGCATCCAGGATACAACATCCAGGATACAGCATCCCAGACAGCATCCTAGATACAGCATCCCAGAATCAGCATCCAGGATACAGCATCCCAGATACAGCATCCTACATACAGCATCCTAGATACAGCATCCCAGAATCAGCATCCAGGATACAGCATCCCAGATACAGCATCCCAGAATCAGCATCCCAGAATCAGCATCCAGGATACGGCATCCCAGATACAGCATCCTAGATACAGCATCCCAGAATCAGCATCCAGGATACAGCATCCCAGATACAGCATCCCAGAATCAGCATCCAAGATACAGCATCCAGGATACAGCATCCCAGATACAGCATCCCAGAATCAGCATCCAAGATACAGCATCCAGGATACAGCATCCCAGATACAGCATCCTGGAATCAGCATCCAGGATACAGCATCCAGGATACAGCATCCCAGATACAGCATCCTAGATACAGCATCCCAGAATCAGCATCCAGGATACAGCATCCCAGATACAACATCCTAGATACAGCATCCCAGAATCAGCATCCAATATACAGCATCCCAGATACAGCATCCCAGATACAGCATCCCAGAATCAGCATCCGAGAATCAGCATCCAGGATACAGCATCCCAGATACAGCATCCCAGAATTAGCATCCAAGATACAGCATCCAGGATACAGCATCCCAGATACAGCATCCCAGAATCAGCATCCAGGATACAGCATCCAGGATACAGCATCCCAGATACAGCATCCCAGAATCAGCATCCAGGATACAGCATCCAGGATACAGCATCCCAGATACAGCATCCCTGAATCAGCATCCAGGATACAGCATCCCAGATACAGCATCCCAGATACAGCATCCCAGAATCAGCATCCAGGATACAGCATCCCAGATACAGCATCCTAGATACAGCATCCCAGAATCAGCATCCAGGATACAGCATCCCAGATACAGCATCCCAGATACAGCATCCCAGAATCCGCATCCAGGATACAGCATCCCGGATACAGCATCCTAGATACAGCATCCCAGAATCAGCATCCACGATACAGCATCCCAGATACCTCATCCTAGATACAGCATCCCAGAATCAGCATCCAGGATACAGCATCCAGGATACAGCATCCCAGACAGCATCCTAGATACAGCATCCCAGAATCAGCATCCAGGATACAGCATCCCAGATACAGCATCCTAGATACAGCATCCCGGATACAGCATCCTAGATACAGCATCCCAGAATCAGCATCCAGGATACAGCATCCCAGATACAGCATCCCAGAATTAGCATCCCAGAATCAGCATCCAAGATACAGCATCCCGGATACAGCATCCTAGATACTGCATCCCAGAATCAGCATCCAGGATACAGCATCCCAGATACAGCATCCCAGAATCAGCATCCAAGATACAGCATCCAGGATACAGCATCCCAGATACAGCATACCAGAATCAGCATGCAGGATACAGCATCCAGGATACAGCATCCCAGACAGCATCCTAGATACAGCATCCCAGAATCAGCATCCAGGATACAGCATCCCAGATACAGCATCCTACATACAGCATCCCGGACACAGCATCCTAGATACAGCATCCCAGAATCAGCATCCAGGATACAGCATCCCAGATACAGCATCCCAGAATCAGCATCCCAGAATCAGCATCCAGGATACAGCATCCTAGATACAGCATCCCAGAATCAGCATCCAGGATACAGCATCCCAGATACAGCATCCCAGAATCAGCATCCAAGATACAGCATCCAGGATACAGCATCCCAGATACAGCATCCCAGAATCAGCATCCAGGATACAGCATCCAGGATACAGCATCCCAGATACAGCATCCCGGAATCAGCATCCAGGATACAGCATTCAGGATACAGCATCCCAGATACAGCATCCTAGATACAGCATCCCAGAATCAGCATCCAGGATACAGCATCCCGGATACAGCATCCTAGATACAGCATCCCAGAATCAGCATCCAGGATACAGCATCCCAGATACAGCATCCTAGATACAGCATCCCAGAATCAGCATCCAGGATACAGCATCCCGGATACAGCATCCTAGATACAGCATCCCAGAATCAGCATCCAGGATACAGCATCCAGGATACAGCATCCCAGACAGTATCCTAGATACAGCATCCCAGAATCAGCATCCAGGATACAGCTTCCCAGATACAGCATCCTAGATACAGCATCCCGGATACAGCATCCTAGATACAGCATCCCAGAATCAGCATCCAGGATACAGCATCCCAGATACAGCATCCCAGAATCAGCATCCCAGAATCAGCATCCAGGATACAGCATCCCGGATACAGCATCCTAGATACAGCATCCCAGAATCAGCATCCAGGATACAGCATCCCAGATACAGCATCCTAGATACAGCATCCCAGAATCAGCATCCAGGATACAGCATCCCGGATACAGCATCCTAGATACAGCATCCCAGAATCAGCATCCAGGATACAGCATCCAGGATACAGCATCCCAGATACAGCATCCTAGATACAGCATCCCAGAATCAGCATCCAGGATACAGCATCCAGGATACAGCATCCCAGACAGTATCCTAGATACAGCATCCCAGAATCAGCATCCAGGATACAGCTTCCCAGATACAGCATCCTAGATACAGCATCCCGGATACAGCATCCTAGATACAGCATCCCAGAATCAGCATCCAGGATACAGCATCCCAGATACAGCATCCCAGAATCAGCATCCCAGAATCAGCATCCAGGATACAGCATCCCGGATACAGCATCCTAGATACAGCATCCCAGAATCAGCATCCAGGATACAGCATCCCAGATACAGCATCCTACATACAGCATCCCGGACACAGCATCCAAGATACAGCATCCCAGAATCAGCATCCAGGATACAGCATCCCAGATACAGCATCCCAGAATCAGCATCCCAGAATCAGCATCCAGGATACAGCATCCTAGATACAGCATCCCAGAATCAGCATCCAGGATACAGCATCCCAGATACAGCATCCCAGAATCAGCATCCAAGATACAGCATCCAGGATACAGCATCCCAGATACAGCATCCCAGAATCAGCATCCAGGATACAGCATCCAGGATACAGCATCCCAGATACAGCATCCCGGAATCAGCATCCAGGATACAGCATTCAGGATACAGCATCCCAGATACAGCATCCTAGATACAGCATCCCAGAATCAGCATCCAGGATACAGCATCCCGGATACAGCATCCTAGATACAGCATCCCAGAATCAGCATCCAGGATACAGCATCCCAGATACAGCATCCTAGATACAGCATCCCAGAATCAGCATCCAGGATACAGCATCCCGGATACAGCATCCTAGATACAGCATCCCAGAATCAGCATCCAGGATACAGCATCCAGGATACAGCATCCCAGATACAGCATCCTAGATACAGCATCCCAGAATCAGCATCCAGGATACAGCATCCAGGATACAGCATCCCAGACAGTATCCTAGATACAGCATCCCAGAATCAGCATCCAGGATACAGCTTCCCAGATACAGCATCCTAGATACAGCATCCCGGATACAGCATCCTAGATACAGCATCCCAGAATCAGCATCCAGGATACAGCATCCCAGATACAGCATCCCAGAATCAGCATCCCAGAATCAGCATCCAGGATACAGCATCCCGGATACAGCATCCTAGATACAGCATCCCAGAATCAGCATCCAGGATACAGCATCCCAGATACAGCATCCTAGATACAGCATCCCAGAATCAGCATCCAGGATACAGCATCCCGGATACAGCATCCTAGGTACAGCATCCCAGAATCAGCATCCAGGATACAGCATCCAGGATACAGCATCCCAGATACAGCATCCTAGATACAGCATCCCAGAATCAGCATCCAGGATACAGCATCCAGGATACAGCATCCCAGACAGTATCCTAGATACAGCATCCCAGAATCAGCATCCAGGATACAGCTTCCCAGATACAGCATCCTAGATACAGCATCCCGGATACAGCATCCTAGATACAGCATCCCAGAATCAGCATCCAGGATACAGCATCCCAGATACAGCATCCCAGAATCAGCATCCCAGAATCAGCATCCAGGATACAGCATCCCGGATACAGCATCCTAGATACAGCATCCCAGAATCAGCATCCAGGATACAGCATCCCAGATACAGCATCCCAGAATCAGCATCCAGGATACAACATCCAGGATACAGCATCCCAGACAGCATCCTAGATACAGCATCCCAGAATCAGCATCCAGGATACAGCATCCCAGATACAGCATCCTACATACAGCATCCTAGATACAGCATCCCAGAATCAGCATCCAGGATACAGCATCCCAGATACAGCATCCCAGAATCAGCATCCCAGAATCAGCATCCAAGATACAGCATCCAGGATACAGCATCCCAGATACAGCATCCCAGAATCAGCATCCAAGATACAGCATCAAGGATACAGCATCCCAGATACAGCATCCCGGAATCAGCATCCAGGATACAGCATCCAGGATACAGCATCCCAGATACAGCATCCTAGATACAGCATCCCAGAATCAGCATCCAGGATACAGCATCCCAGATACAACATCCTAGATACAGCATCCCAGAATCAGCATCCAATATACAGCATCCCAGATACAGCATCCCAGATACAGCATACTAGAATCAGCATCCAAGATACAGCATCCTAGATACAGCATCCCAGATACAGCATCACAGATACAGCATCCCGGATACAGAATCCTAGATACAGCATCCCGGACACAGCATCCAGGATACAGCATCCCAGATACAGCATCCTAGATACAGCATCCCAGAATCAGCATCCAGGATACAGCATCCCAGATACAGCATCCTAGATACAGCATCCCAGAATCTGCATCCAGGATACAGCATCCGAGATACAGCATCCCAGAAACAGCATCCCAGAATCAGCATCCAGGATACAACATCCCAGATAAACCATCCTAGATACAGCATCCCAGAATCAGCATCCAGGATACAGCATCCCAGATACAGAATCCTAGATACAGCATCCCAGAATCAGCATCCAGGATACACCATCCAGGATACAGAATCCCAGATACAGCATCCTAGATACAGCATCCCAGAATCAGCATCCCAGATACAGCATCGCAGATACAGCATTCCAGAAACACCATCCCAGAATCAGCATCCAGGATACAGCATACCAGATACAGCATCCTAGATACAGCATCCCAGAATCAGCATCCAGGATACTAGCATCCCAGATACAGCATCCAAGATACAGCATCCAGGATACAGCATCCCAGATACAGCATCACAGATACAGCATCCCGGATACAGAATCCTAGATACAGCATCCCGGATACAGCATCCTAGATACAGCATCCCAGAATCAGCATCCCAGATACAGCATCCCAGACACGGCATCCCAGGTACGGCATCCTAGATACATCACCATAGATGTAATATCCCAGATACAGTATCCCAGATACAGCATGCCAGAAACAACATCCCAGATACAGCACCATAGATATAATATCCCAGATACAGTATCGAGATATAGCATGCCAGATACAGCGTCCAGGATACAGCACCATAGATATAATATCCCAGATACAGCACCATACATACAATATCTCAGATACAGAATCCTAGATACAGCATCCCAGAATCAGCATCCAGGATACAGCATCCCAGATACAGCATCCCAGATACAGCATACTAGAATCAGCATCCAAGATACAGCATCCAGGATACAGCATCCCAGATACAGCATCACAGATACAGCATCCCGGATACAGAATCCTAGATACAGCATCCCGGACACAGCATCCTAGATACAGCATCCCAGAATCAGCATCCAGGATACAGCATCCCAGATACAGCATCCTAGATACAGCATCCCAGAATCAGCATCCAGGATACAGCATCCCAGATACAGCATCCTAGATACAGCATCCCAGAATCAGCATCCAGGATACAGCATCCGAGATACAGCATCCCAGAAACAGCATCCCAGAATCAGCATCCAGGATACAACATCCCAGATACACCATCCTAGATACAGCATCCCAGAATCAGCATCCAGGATACAGCATCCCAGATACAGAATCCTAGATACAGCATCCCGAATCAGCATCCAGGATACACCATCCAGGATACAGCATCCCAGATACAGCATCCTAGATACAGCATCCCAGAATCAGCATCCCAGATACAGCATCGCAGATACAGCATTCCAGAAACACCATCCCAGAATCAGCATCCAGGATACAGCATACCAGATACAGCATCCTAGATACAGCATCCCAGAATCAGCATCCAGGATACTAGCATCCCAGATACAGCATCCAAGATACAGCATCCAGGATACAGCATCCCAGATACAGCATCACAGATACAGCATCCCGGATACAGAATCCTAGATACAGCATCCCGGATACAGCATCCTAGATACAGCATCCCAGAATCAGCATCCCAGATACAGCATCCCAGACACGGCATCCCAGGTACGGCATCCTAGATACATCACCATAGATGTAATATCCCAGATACAGTATCCCAGATACAGCATGCCAGAAACAACATCCCAGATACAGCACCATAGATATAATATCCCAGATACAGTATCGAGATTTAGCATGCCAGATACAGCGTCCAGGATACAGCACCATAGATATAATATCCCAGATACAGCACCATACATACAATATCTCAGATACAGTATCCTAGATACAGCATCCCTAATACAGCATCCAGGATACAGCATCCTGGATGCAGCATGCAGGATACAGCATCCTAGATACAGCATCCCAGAATCAGCATCCAGGATACAGCATCCCAGATACAGCATCCCAGAATCAGCATCCAGGATACAACATCCAGGATACAGCATCCCAGACAGCATCCTAGATACAGCATCCCAGAATCAGCATCCAGGATACAGCATCCCAGATACAGCATCCTACATACAGCATCCTAGATACAGCATCCCAGAATCAGCATCCAGGATACAGCATCCCAGATACAGCATCCCAGAATCAGCATCCCAGAATCAGCATCCAGGATACAGCATCCCAGATACAGCATCCTAGATACAGCATCCCAGAATCAGCATCTAGGATACAGCATCCCAGATACAGCATCCCAGAATCAGCATCCAAGATACAGCATCCAGGATACAGCATCCCAGATACAGCATCCCAGAATCAGCATCCAAGATGCAGCATCCAGGATACAGCATCCCAGATACAGCATCCCGGAATCAGCATCCAGGATACAGCATCCAGGATACAGCATCCCAGATACAGCATCCTAGATACAGCATCCCAGAATCAGCATCCAGGATACAGCATCCCAGATACAACATCCTAGATACAGCATCCCAGAATCAGCATCCAGGATACAGCATCCCAGATACAGCATCCCAGATACAGCATACTAGAATCAGCATCCAAGATACAGCATCCAGGATACAGCATCCCAGATACAGCATCACAGATACAGCATCCCGGATACAGAATCCTAGATACAGCATCCCGGACACAGCATCCTAGATACAGCATCCCAGAATCAGCATCCAGGATACAGCATCCCAGATACAGCATCCTAGATACAGCATCCCGGAATCAGCATCCAGGATACAGCATCCAGGATACAGCATCCCAGATACAGCATCCTAGATACAGCATCCCAGAATCAGCATCCAGGATACAGCATCCCAGATACAACATCCTAGATACAGCATCCCAGAATCAGCATCCAGGATACAGCATCCCAGATACAGCATCCCAGATACAGCATACTAGAATCAGCATCCAAGATACAGCATCCAGGATACAGCATCCCAGAATCAGCATCCAGGATACACCATCCAGGATACAGCATCCCAGATACAGCATCCTAGATACAGCATCCCAGAATCAGCATCCCAGATACAGCATCGCAGATACAGCATTCCAGAAACACCATCCCAGAATCAGCATCCAGGATACAGCATACCAGATACAGCATCCTAGATACAGCATCCCAGAATCAGCATCCAGGATACTAGCATCCCAGATACAGCATCCAAGATACAGCATCCAGGATACAGCATCCCAGATACAGCATCACAGATACAGCATCCCGGATACAGAATCCTAGATACAGCATCCCGGATACAGCATCCTAGATACAGCATCCCAGAATCAGCATCCCGGATACAGCATCCCAGACACGGCATCCCAGGTACGGCATCCTAGATACATCACCATAGATGTAATATCCCAGATACAGTATCCCAGATACAGCATGCCAGAAAAAACATCCCAGATACAGCACCATAGATATAATATCCCAGATACAGTATCGAGATATAGCATGCCAGATACAGCGTCCAGGATACAGCACCATAGATATAATATCCCAGATACAGCACCATACATACAATATCTCAGATACAGAATCCTAGATACAGCATCCCAGAATCAGCATCCAGGATACAGCATCCCAGATACAGAATCCTAGATACAGCATCCCAGAATCAGCATCCAGGATACACCATCCAGGATACAGCATCCCAGATACAGCATCCTAGATACAGCATCCCAGAATCAGCATCCCAGATACAGCATCGCAGATACAGCATTCCAGAAACACCATCCCAGAATCAGCATCCAGGATACAGCATACCAGATACAGCATCCTAGATACAGCATCCCAGAATCAGCATCCAGGATACTAGCATCCCAGATACAGCATCCAAGATACAGCATCCAGGATACAGCATCCCAGATACAGCATCACAGATACAGCATCCCGGATACAGAATCCTAGATACAGCATCCCGGATACAGCATCCTAGATACAGCATCCCAGAATCAGCATCCCAGATACAGCATCCCAGACACGGCATCCCAGGTACGGCATCCTAGATACATCACCATAGATGTAATATCCCAGATACAGTATCCCAAATACAGCATGCCAGAAACAACATCCCAGATACAGCACCATAGATATAATATCCCAGATACAGTATCGAGATTTAGCATGCCAGATACAGCGTCCAGGATACAGCACCATAGATATAATATCCCAGATACAGCACCATACATACAATATCTCAGATACAGTATCCTAGATACAGCATCCCTAATACAGCATCCAGGATACAGCATCCTGGATGCAGCATGCAGGATACAGCATCCTAGATACAGCATCCCAGAATCAGCATCCAGGATACAGCATCCCAGATACAGCATCCCAGAATCAGCATCCAGGATACAACATCCAGGATACAGCATCCCAGACAGCATCCTAGATACAGCATCCCAGAATCAGCATCCAGGATACAGCATCCCAGATACAGCATCCTACATACAGCATCCTAGATACAGCATCCCAGAATCAGCATCCAGGATACAGCATCCCAGATACAGCATCCCAGAATCAGCATCCCAGAATCAGCATCCAGGATACAGCATCCCAGATACAGCATCCTAGATACAGCATCCCAGAATCAGCATCTAGGATACAGCATCCCAGATACAGCATCCCAGAATCAGCATCCAAGATACAGCATCCAGGATACAGCATCCCAGATACAGCATCCCAGAATCAGCATCCAAGATACAGCATCCAGGATACAGCATCCCAGATACAGCATCCCGGAATCAGCATCCAGGATACAGCATCCAGGATACAGCATCCCAGATACAGCATCCTAGATACAGCATCCCAGAATCAGCATCCAGGATACAGCATCCCAGATACAACATCCTAGATACAGCATCCCAGAATCAGCATCCAGGATACAGCATCCCAGATACAGCATCCCAGATACAGCATACTAGAATCAGCATCCAAGATACAGCATCCAGGATACAGCATCCCAGATACAGCATCACAGATACAGCATCCCGGATACAGAATCCTAGATACAGCATCCCGGACACAGCATCCTAGATACAGCATCCCAGAATCAGCATCCAGGATACAGCATCCCAGATACAGCATCCTAGATACAGCATCCCAGAATCAGCATCCAGGATACAGCATCCCAGATACAGCATCCTAGATACAGCATCCCAGAATCAGCATCCAGGATACAGCATCCGAGATACAGCATCCCAGAAACAGCATCCCAGAATCAGCATCCAGGATACAGCATCCCAGATACACCATCCTAGATACAGCATCCCAGAATCAGCATCCAGGATACAGCATCCCAGATACAGAATCCTAGATACAGCATCCCAGAATCAGCATCCAGGATACACCATCCAGGATACAGCATCCCAGATACAGCATCCTAGATACAGCATCCCAGAATCAGCATCCCAGATACAGCATCGCAGATACAGCATTCCAGAAACACCATCCCAGAATCAGCATCCAGGATACAGCATACCAGATACAGCATCCTAGATACAGCATCCCAGAATCAGCATCCAGGATACTAGCATCCCAGATACAGTATCCAAGATACAGCATCCAGGATACAGCATCCCAGATACAGCATCACAGATACAGCATCCCGGATACAGAATCCTAGATACAGCATCCCGGATACAGCATCCTAGATACAGCATCCCAGAATCAGCATCCCGGATACAGCATCCCAGACACGGCATCCCAGGTACGGCATCCTAGATACATCACCATAGATGTAATATCCCAGATACAGTATCCCAGATACAGCATGCCAGAAAAAACATCCCAGATACAGCACCATAGATATAATATCCCAGATACAGTATCGAGATATAGCATGCCAGATACAGCGTCCAGGATACAGCACCATAGATATAATATCCCAGATACAGCACCATACATACAATATCTCAGATACAGAATCCTAGATACAGCATCCCTAATACAGCATCCAGGATACAGCATCCTGGATGCAGCATGCAGGATACAGCATCCTAGATACAGCATCCCAGAATCACCATCCAGGATACAGCATCCCAGATACAGCATCCCAGATACAGCATCCCAGAATCAGCATCCAGGATACAGCATCCCAGATACAGCATCCTAGATACAGCATCCCAGAATGAGCATCCAGGATACAGCATCCCAGATACAGCATCCCAGAATCAGCATCCAGGATACAGCATCCAGTATACAGCATCCCAGATACAGCATCCTAGATACAGCATCCCAGAATCAGCGTCCAGGATACAGCATCCCAGATACCTCATCCTAGATACAGCATCCCAGAATCAGCATCCAGGATAAAGCATCCCAGATACAGCATCCCAGATTCAGCATCCAGGATACAGCATCCAGGATACAGCATCCCAGATACAGCATCCTAGATACAGCATCCCAGAATCAGCATCCCGGATACAGCATCCAAGACACGGCATCCCAGGTACGGCATCCTAGATACAGCACCATAGATGTAATTACCAGATACATTATCCCAGATACAGCATGCCAGAAACAACATCCCAGATACAGCACCATAGATATAATATCCCAGATACAGTACCCCAGATATAGCAAGCCAGATACAGCGTCCAGGATACAGCACCATAGATATAATATCACAGATACAGCACCATGCATACAATATCTCAGATACAGAATCCTAGGTACAGCATCCCTAATACAGCATCCCAGATACAGCATCCCAGAATCAGCATCCAGGATACAGCATCCAGGATACAGCATCCCAGATACAGCATCCCGGAATCAGCATCCAGGATACAGCATTCAGGATACAGCATCCCAGATACAGCATCCTAGATACAGCATCCCAGAATCAGTATCCAGGATACAGCATCCCAGATACAGCATCCTAGATACAGCATCGCAGAATCAGCATCCAGGATACAGCATCCCAGATACAGCATCCCAGATACAGCATCCCAGAATCAGCATCCAAGATACAGCATCCAGGATACAGCATCCCAGATACAGCATCACAGATACAGCATCCCGGATACAGAATCCTTGATACAGCATCCCGGACACAGCATCCTAGATACAGCATCCCAGAATCAGCATCCAGGATACAGCATCCCAGATACAGCATCCTAGATACAGCATCCCAGAATCAGCATCCAGGATACAGCATCCCAGATACAGCATCCTAGATACAGCATCCAAGAATCAGCATCCAGGATACAGCATCCAGGATACAGCATCCCAGATACAGCATCCTAGATACAGCATCCCAGAATCAGCATCCAGGATACAGCATCCAGGATACAGCATCCCAGATACAGCATCCCAGAATCAGCATCCAGGATACAGCATCCCAGATACAGCATCCTAGATACAGCATCCCAGAATCAGCATCCAGGATACAGCATCCAGGATACAGCATCCCAGATACAGCATCCTAGATACAGCATCCCAGAATCAGCATCCAGGATACAGCATCCAGGATACAGCATCCCAGATACAGCATCCCAGAATCAGCATCCAGGATACAGCATCCCAGATACAGAATCCTAGATACAGCATCCCAGAATCAGCATCCAGGATACAGCATCCCAGATACAGCATCCTAGATACAGCATCCCAGAATCAGCATCCAGGATACAGCATCCCAGATACAGCATCCTAGATACAGCATCCCAGAATCAGCATCCCGGATACAGCATCCCAGACACGGCATCCCAGGTACGGCATCCTAGATACAGCACCATAGATGTAATATCCCAGATACAGTATCCCAGATACAGCATGCCAGAAACAACATCCCAGATACAGCACCATAGATATAATATCCCAGATACAGCACCATACATACAATATCTCAGATACAGAATCCTAGATACAGCATCCCAGAATCAGCATCCAGGATACAGCATCCTGGATGCACCATGCAGGATACAGAATCCTAGATACAGCATCCCAGAATCAGCATCCAGGATACAGCATCCCAGATACAGCATCCTAGATACAGCATCCCAGAATCAGCATCCAGGATACAGCATCCCAGATACAGCATCCCAGAATCAGCATCCCAGAATCAGCATCCAGGATACAGCATCCCGGATACAGCATCCTAGATACAGCATCAAAGAATCAGCATCCAGGATACAGCATCCCAGATACAGCATCCTAGATACAGCATCCCAGAATCAGCATCCAGGATACAGCATCCCGGATACAACATCCTAGATGCAGCATCCCAGAATCAGCATCCAGGATACAGCATCCCAGATACAGCATCCCAGAATCAGCATCCCAGAATCAGCATCCAGGATACAGCATCCTGGATACAGCATCCCGGATACAGCATCCCAGATACAGTATCCCAGAATCAGCATCCAGGATACAGCATCCTAGATACAGCATCCCAGAATCAGCATCCAAGATACAGCTTCCAGGATACAGCATCCCAGATACAGCATCCCAGAATCAGCATACAGGATACAGCATCCAGGATACAGCATCCCAGACACAGCATCCCAGATACAGCATCCTAGATACAGCATCCCAGAATCAGCATCCAGGATACAGCACCCCAGGTACAGCATCCCAGAAACACCATCCCAGAATCAGCATCCAGGATACAGCATCCCAGATACAGCATCCTAGATACAGCATCCCAGAATCAGCATCCCGGATACAGCATCCCAGATACAGCATCCTAGATACACCATCCCAGAATCAGCATCCAGGATACAGCATCCCAGATACAGCATCCCAGAATCAGCATCCAAGATACAGCATCCAGGATACAGCATCCCGGATACAGCATCCTAGATACAGCATCCCAGAATCAGCATCCAGGATACAGCATCCCAGATACAGCATCCTAGATACAGCATCCCGGATACAGCATCCTAGATACAGCATCCTGGATACAACATCCTAGATACAGCATCCCAGAATCAGCATCCAGGATACAGCATCCCAGATACAGCATCCCAGAATCAGCATCCCAGAATCAGCATCCAGGATACAGCATCCCGGATACAGCATCAGAGATACAGCATCCCAGAATCAGCATCCAGGATACAGCATCCCAGATACAGCATCCCAGAATCAGCATCCAAGATACAGCTTCCAGGATACAGCATCCCAGATACAGCATCCCAGAATCAGCATCCAGGATACAGTATCCCAGATACAGCATCCTAGATACAGCATCCCAGAATCAGCATCCAGGATACAGAATCCCAGATACAGCATCCTAGATACAGCATCCCAGAATCAGCATCCAGGATACAGCATCCAGGATACAGCATCCCAGAGACAGCATCCTAGATACAGCATCCCAGAATCAGCATCCAGGATACAGCATCCCAGATACAGCCTCACAGATACAGCATCCCGGATACAGAATCCTAGATACAGCATCCCGGATACAGCATCCTAGATACAGCATCCCAGAATCAGCATCCCGGATACAGCATCCCAGACACGGCATCCCAGGTACGGCATCCTAGATACATCACCATAGATGTAATATCCCAGATACAGTATCCCAGATACAGCATGCCAGAAAAAACATCCCAGATACAGCACCATAGATATAATATCCCAGATACAGTATCGAGATATAGCATGCCAGATACAGCGTCCAGGATACAGCACCATAGATATAATATCCCAGATACAGCACCATACATACAATATCTCAGATACAGAATCCTAGATACAGCATCCCTAATACAGCATCCAGGATACAGCATCCTGGATGCAGCATGCAGGATACAGCATCCTAGATACAGCATCCCAGAATCACCATCCAGGATACAGCATCCCAGATACAGCATCCCAGATACAGCATCCCAGAATCAGCATCCAGGATACAGCATCCCAGATACAGCATCCTAGATACAGCATCCCAGAATGAGCATCCAGGATACAGCATCCCAGATACAGCATCCCAGAATCAGCATCCAGGATACAGCATCCAGTATACAGCATCCCAGATACAGCATCCTAGATACAGCATCCCAGAATCAGCGTCCAGGATACAGCATCCCAGATACCTCATCCTAGATACAGCATCCCAGAATCAGCATCCAGGATAAAGCATCCCAGATACAGCATCCCAGATTCAGCATCCAGGATACAGCATCCAGGATACAGCATCCCAGATACAGCATCCTAGATACAGCATCCCAGAATCAGCATCCCGGATACAGCATCCCAGACACGGCATCCCAGGTACGGCATCCTAGATACAGCACCATAGATGTAATATCCCAGATACAGTATCCCAGATACAGCATGCCAGAAACAACATCCCAGATACAGCACCATAGATATAATATCCCAGATACAGTACCCCAGATATAGCAAGCCAGATACAGCGTCCAGGATACAGCACCATAGATATAATATCACAGATACAGCACCATGCATACAATATCTCAGATACAGAATCCTAGGTACAGCATCCCTAATACAGCATCCCAGATACAGCATACCAGAATCAGCATCCAGGATACAGCATCCAGGATACAGCATCCCAGATACAGCATCCCGGAATCAGCATCCAGGATACAGCATTCAGGATACAGCATCCCAGATACAGCATCCTAGATACAGCATCCCAGAATCAGTATCCAGGATACAGCATCCCAGATACAGCATCCTAGATACAGCATCGCAGAATCAGCATCCAGGATACAGCATCCCAGATACAGCATCCCAGATACAGCATCCCAGAATCAGCATCCAAGATACAGCATCCAGGATACAGCATCCCAGATACAGCATCACAGATACAGCATCCCGGATACAGAATCCTTGATACAGCATCCCGGACACAGCATCCTAGATACAGCATCCCAGAATCAGCATCCAGGATACAGCATCCCAGATACAGCATCCTAGATACAGCATCCCAGAATCAGCATCCAGGATACAGCATCCCAGACACAGCATCCTAGATACAGCATCCAAGAATAAGCATCCAGGATACAGCATCCAGGATACAGCATCCCAGATACAGCATCCTAGATACAGCATCCCAGAATCAGCATCCAGGATACAGCATCCAGGATACAGCATCCCAGATACAGCATCCCAGAATCAGCATCCAGGATACAGCATCCCAGATACAGCATCCCAGAATCAGCATCCCAGAATCAGCATCCAGGATACAGCATCCTGGATACAGCATCCCGGATACAGCATCCCAGATACAGTATCCCAGAATCAGCATCCAGGATACAGCATCCTAGATACAGCATCCCAGAATCAGCATCCAAGATACAGCTTCCAGGATACAGCATCCCAGATACAGCATCCCAGAATCAGCATACAGGATACAGCATCCAGGATACAGCATCCCAGACACAGCATCCCAGATACAGCATCCTAGATACAGCATCCCAGAATCAGCATCCAGGATACAGCACCCCAGGTACAGCATCCCAGAAACACCATCCCAGAATCAGCATCCAGGATACAGCATCCCAGATACAGCATCCTAGATACAGCATCCCAGAATCAGCATCCCGGATACAGCATCCCAGATACAGCATCCTAGATACAGCATCCCAGAATCAGCATCCAGGATACAGCATCCCAGATACAGCATCCCAGAATCAGCATCCAAGATACAGCATCCAGGATACAGCATCCCAGATACAGCATCCTAGATACAGCATCCCAGAATCAGCATCCAGGATACAGCATCCCAGATACAGCATCCTAGATACAGCATCCCGGATACAGCATCCTAGATACAGCATCCTGGATACAACATCCTAGATACAGCATCCCAGAATCAGCATCCAGGATACAGCATCCCAGATACAGCATCCCAGAATCAGCATCCCAGAATCAGCATCCAGGATACAGCATCCCGGATACAGCATCAGAGATACAGCATCCCAGAATCAGCATCCAGGATACAGCATCCCAGATACAGCATCCCAGAATCAGCATCCAAGATACAGCTTCCAGGATACAGCATCCCAGATACAGCATCCCAGAATCAGCATCCAGGATACAGTATCCCAGATACAGCATCCTAGATACAGCATCCCAGAATCAGCATCCAGGATACAGAATCCCAGATACAGCATCCTAGATACAGCATCCCAGAATCAGCATCCAGGATACAGCATCCAGGATACAGCATCCCAGAGACAGCATCCTAGATACAGCATCCCAGAATCAGCATCCAGGATACAGCATCCCAGATACAGCCTCACAGATACAGCATCCCGGATACAGAATCCTAGATACAGCATCCCGGATACAGCATCCTAGGTACAGCATCTCAGAATCAGCATCCCGGATACAGCATCCCAGACACAGCATCCCAGGTACGGCATCCTAGATACAGCACCATAGATGTAATTAGCAGATACATTATCCCAGATACAGCATGCCAGAAACAACATCCCAGATACAGCACCATAGATATAATATCCCAGATACAGTATCCCAGATATAGCAAGCCAGATACAGCGTTCAGGATACAGCACCATAGATATAATATCCCGGATACAGCACCATGCATACAATATCTCAGATACAGAATCCTAGATACAGCATCCCTAATACAGCATCCTAGATACAGCATCCTAGATACATCACCCTAGATACAGCATCCAGGATACAGCATCCTGGATATACCATGCAGGATACAGCATCCCAGATACAGCATCACGGATACAGCACCCTAGATACAGCATCCAAGATACAGCACCCTAGATACAATATCCCAGATACAGTATCCCAGATATAGCATACCAGATACAGCATCCAGGATACATCACCATAGATATAATATCCCAGATACAGAATCCTAGATAGAGCATCCCAAATACAGTATCCTAGATACAGCATCCTAGATACATCACCCTAGATACAGCATCCCGGATACAGAATCCTAGATACAGCATCCCTGATACAGCATCCTAGAATCAGCATCGCAGAATCAGCATCCAGGATACAGCATCCCAGATACAGCATCCCAGAATCAGCATCCCAGAATCAGCATCCAGGATACAGCATCCCGGATACAGCATCCTAGATACAGCATCCAAAAATCAGCATCCCAGAATCAGCATCCAGGATACAGCATCCCAGATACAGCATCCCAGAATCAGCATCCAAGCTGCAGCATCCAGGATACAGCATCGCAGATACAGCATCCCAGAATCAGCATCCAGGATACAGCATCCAGGATACAGCATCCCAGACACAGCATCCCGGAATCAGCATCCAGGATACAGCATCCAGGATACAGCATCCCAGATACAGCATCCTAGATACAGCATCCCAAAATCAGTATCCAGGATACAGCATCCCAGATACAGAATCCTAGATACAGCATCGCAGAATCAGCATCCAGGATACAGCATCCCAGATACAGCATCCCAGAATCAGCATCCAAGATACTGCATCCAGGATACAGCATCCCAGATAGAGCATGCCAGATACAGCATCCAGGATACACCACCATAGATATAATATCCCAGATACAGCACCCTAGATACAATATCCCAGATACAGAATCCTAGATACGGCATCCCAAATACAGCATCCTAGATACAGCATCCTAGATACATCACCCTAGATACAGCATCCCGGATACAGAATCCTAGATACAGCATCCCGGATACAGCATCCTAGATACAGCATCCCAGAATCAGCATCCAGGATACAGCATCCCAGATACAGCATCCTAGCTACAGCATCCCAGAATCAGAATCCAGGATACAGCATCCCAGATACAGCATCCTAGATACAGCATCCCAGATACAGCATCCAGGATACAGCATCCCAAATACAGCATCCCGGAATCAGCATCCAGAATACAGCATCCAGGATACAGCGTACCAGATACAGCATCCTAGATACAGCATCCCTGAATCAGCATTCAGGATACAGCATCCCAGATACAGCATCCTAGATACAGCATCCCAGAATCAGCATCCAGGATACAGCATCCCAGATACAGCATCCTAGATACAGCATCCCAGAATCAGCATCCAGGATACAGCATCCCAGATACAGCATCCCAGAATCAGCATCCAAGATACAGCATCCAGGATACAGCATCCCAGATACAGCATCACGGATACAGCATCCCGGATACAGAATCCTAGATACAGCATCCCGGATACAGCATCCTAGATACAGCATCCCAGAATCAGGATCCAGGATACAGCATCCCAGATACAGCATCCTAGATACAGCATCCCGGATACAGAATCCTAGATACAGCATCCCGGATACAACATCCTAGATACAGCATCCCAGAATCAGCATCCAGGATACAGCATCCCAGATACAGCATCCCAGAATCAACATCCAGGATACAGCATCCAGGATACAGTATCCCAGATAAAGCATCCTAGATATAGCATCCCAGAATCAGCATCCCGGATACAGCATCCCAGACACGGCATCCCAGGTACGGCATCCTAGATACAGCATCCCGGATACAGCGTCCCAGATACAGCACCATAGATGTAATATCCCAGATACAGCATCCCAGATACAGCATCCCAGATACAGCATCCCGGATACAGCGTCCTAGATACAGCACCCTAGATACAGCATCCCAGATACAGCACCATAGATACAATATCCCAGATACAGTATCCCAGATATAGCATGCCAGATACAGCGTCCAGGATACAGCACGATAGATATAATATCCCAGATACAGCAACCTACATACAATATCTCAGATACAGAATCCTAGATACAGCATCCCTAATACAGCATCCTAGATACAGCATCCTAGATACATCACCCTTGATACAGCATCCTGGATACACCATGCAGGATACAGCATCCCAGATACAGCATCCCGGATACAGCACCCTAGATACAGCATCCAAGATACAGCACCCTAGATACAATATCCCAGATACAGTATCCCAGATATAGCATGCCAGATACAGCATCCAGGATACATCACCATAGATATAATATCCCAGATACAGCACCCTAGATACAATATCCCAGATAAAGAATCCTAGATACAGCTTCCCAAATACAGCATCCTAGATACAGCATCCTAGATACATCACCCTAGATACAACATCCCGGATACAAAATCCTAGATACAGCATCCCGGATACAGCATCCTAGATACAGCATCCCAGAATCAGCATCCAGGATACAGCATCCCAGATACAGCATCCTAGATACAGTATCCCAGAATCAGCATCCAGGATACAGCATCCCAGATACAGCATCCTAGATACAGCATCCCAGAATCAGCATCCAGGATACAGCATCCCAGATACAGCATCCCAGAATCAGCATCCAAGATACAGCATCGAGGATACAGCATCCCAGATACAGCATCACAGATACAGCATCCCGGATACAGAATCCTAGATACAGCATCCCGGATACAGCATCCTAGATACAGCATACCAGAATCAGCATCCAGGATACAGCATCCCAGATACAGCATCCCAGAATTAGCATCCAGGATACAGCATCAAGGATACAGCATCCCAGATACAGCATCCTAGATACAGCATCCCAGAATCAGCATCCAGGATTCAGCATCCTAGATACAGCATCCCAGAATCAGCATCCAGGATACAGCATCCCAGATACTGCATCCGAGATACAACATCCCGGATACAGAATCCTAGATACAGCATCCCGGATACAGCATCCTAGATACAGCATCCCAGAATCAGCATCCAGGATACAGCATTCCAGATACAGCATCCCAGAATCAGCATCCCAGAATCAGCATCCAGGATACAACATCCCCGATACAGCATCCTAGATACAGCATCCCAGAATCAGCATCCAGGATACAGCATCCCAGATACAGCATCCCAGAATCAGCATCCAAGATACAGCATCCAGGATACAGCATCCCAGATACAGCATCCCAGAATCAGCATCCAAGATACAGCATCCAGGATACAGTATCCCAGATACAGCATGCCAGATACAGCATCCAGTATACATCACCATAGATATAATATCCCAGATACAGCACCCTAGATACAATATCCCGGATACAGAATCCTAGATACGGCATCCCAAATACAGCATCCTAGATACAGCATCCTAGATACATCACCCTAGATACAGCATCCCGGATACAGAATCCTAGATACAGCATCCCGGATACAGCATCCTAGATACAGCATCCCAGAATCAGCATCCAGGATACAGCATCCCAGAATCAGCATCCAGGATACAGCATCCCAGATACAGCATCCTAGCTACAGCATCCCAGAATCAGCATCCAGGATACTGCATCCCAGATACAGCATCCAGGATACAGCATCCCAGATACAGCATCCCGGAATCAGCATCCAGAATACAGCATCCAGGATACAGCATACCAGATACAGCATCCTAGATACAGCATCCCAGAATCAGCATTCAGGATACAGCATCCCAGATACAGCATCCTAGATACAGCATCCCAGAATCAGCATTCAGGATACAGCATCCCAGATACAGCATCCTAGATACAGCATCTCAGAATCAGCATCCAGGATACAGCATCCCAGATACAGCATCCCAGAATCAGCATCCAAGATACAGCATCCAGGATACAGCATCCCAGATACAGCATCACGGATACAGCATCCCGGATACAGAATCCTAGATACAGCATCCCGGATACAGCATCTTAGATACAGCATCCCAGAATCAGCATCCAGGATACAGCATCCCAGATACAGCATCCTAGATACAGCATCCGAGATACAGCATCCCAGATTCAGCATCCAGGATACAGCATCCCAGATACAGCATCCCAGAATCAACATCCAGGATACAGCATCCAGGATACAGTATCCCAGATAAAGCATCCTAGATACAGCATCCCAGAATCAGCATCCCGGAAACGGCATCCCAGACACGGCATCCCATGTACGGCATCCTAGATACAGCACCATAGATGTAATATCCCAGATACAGTATCCCAGATACAGCATGCCAGAAACAACATCCCAGAATCAGCACCATAGATATAATATCCCAGATACAGTATCCCAGATATAGCATGCCAGATACAGCGTCCAGGATACAGCACGATAGATATAATATCCCAGATACAGCACCCTACATACAATATCTCAGATACAGAATCCTAGATACAGCATCAATAATACAGCATCCTAGATACAGCATCCTAGATACATCACCCTAGATACAGCATCCAGGATACAGCATCCTGGATACACCATGCAGGATACAGCATCCCAGATACAGCATCCCAGAATCAGCATCCAGGATACAGCATCCCAGATACAGCATCCTAGATACAGCATCCCAAAATCAGCATCCAGGATACAGCATCCCAGATACCGCATCCTAGATACAGCATCCCAGAATCAGCATCCTAGATACAGCATCCCAGATACAGCATCCCAGAATCAGCATCCAGGATACGGCATCCAGGATTCAGCATCCCAGATACAGCATCCTAGATACAGCATCCCAGAATCAGCATCCCGGATACAGCATCCCAGATACAGCATCCCAGATACGGCATTCTAGATACAGCACCAGAGATATAATGTCCCAGATACAGCATGCCTGAAACAGCATCCCAGATACAGCACCATAGATATAATATCCCAGATACAGTATCCCAGATATAGCATGCCAGATACAGCATCCAGGATATAGCACCATAGATATAATATCCCAGATACAACCACCCTAGATACAATATCTCAAATACAGAATCCTAGATACAGCATCCCTAATACAGCATCCTAGATACAGCATCCTAGATACACCACCCTAGATACAGCATCCAGGATACAGCATCCCAGATAACAGCATCCCGGATACAGCGTCCTAGATATAGCACCCTAGATACAGCATCCCAGATACAGCACCCTAGATACAATATCCCAGATACAGAATCCTAGATACAGCATCCCAAATAAAGCATCCTAGATACAGCATCCTAGACACATCACCCTAGAAACAGCATGCAGGATACAGCATCCTGGATACACCATGCAGGATACAGCATCCCAGATACAGCATCCCGGATACAGCATCCTAGATATAGCACCCTAAATACAGCATCCCAGATACAGCACCCTAGATACAGTATCCCAGATACAGTATCCCAGATACAGCATCCCAGATACAGCATCCCAAATACAGCTTCCTAGGTACAGCATCCCAAATACAGCATCCTAGATACAATATCCCAGGTACAGCATCCAAGATACAGCATCCTAGATACAGTATCCCAGATACAGAATCCTAGATACAGCATCCCAAATACAGCATCCTAGATTCGTCATCCTAGATACAGCATCCAGGATACAGCATCCTGGATACAGAATCCTAGATACAACATCCCAGATACGGAATCCCAAATACCACATCTCAGATTCAGCATCCTAGATACAGCATCCTAGATACAGCACTCTACATACAGTATCCCAAATACAGCATCCTAGATACAATATTCCAGATACAGTATCCCAGATACAGCAACCTAGATATAAAATCCCAGATAAACCATCCTAGATACAGCATCCAAGATAGAGCATCCAGGATGGAGCATCTTCGATACAGCATCCCAGAATCAGCATCCAGGATACAGCATCCCAGATACCGCATCCTAGATACAGCATCCCAGAATCAGCATCCAGGATACAGCATCCAAGATACAGCAGCCTAGATACAACATCCCAGAATCAGCATCCAGGATACAGCATCAAGGATACAGCATCCCAGATACAGCATCCTAGATACAGCATCCCAGAATCAGAATCCAGGATACAGCATCCCAGATACAGCATCCTAGATACAGCACCATAGATATAATATCCCAGATACAGCATCCCAGATACAGCATCCCAGATACAGCACCATAGATATAATATCCCAGATACAGCACCCTAGATACAATATCCCAGATACAAAATCCTAGATATAGCATCCCAAATACAGCATCCTAGATACAGCATCCTAGATACATCACCATAGATACAGCATCCAGGATACAGCATCCTGGATACACCATGCAGGATACAGCATCCCAGATACAGCATCCCGGATACAGCATCCTAGATACAGCACCCTAGATATTGCATCCCAGATACAGCACCCTGGATACAATATCCCAGATACAGCATCCTAGATAGAGCATTCCAAATACAGCTTCCTAGATACAGCATCCCAAATACAGCATCCTAGATATATCTCCCTAAATACAGCATCAAGGGTACATCATCCTGGATACTGCATCCTAGATACAGTATCTTGGATACAGAGTCCTAGATACAGCATCCTACATACAGCATCCCAAATACAGCATCCTAGACGCAATGTTCCAGATACAGTATCCCATATACAGCATCCCAGATACAGTATCCTAGATACAGCACCCTAGATATAGCATCCCAGATATAGCATCGTAGATACAGCACGCTAGATACAATATCCCAGATACAGCATCCTAGATACAGCATCCAGGATACAGCATCCAGGATACAGCATCCTAAATACAGCGTCCAGGATACAGCATCCCAGATACGGCATCCGAGATACAGCATCCCAGACACAGCATTCTATATACAGCATCCTAGATACAGAATCCTAGATACAGCATCCCGGATACAGCATCCTGGATAGGGTAATCCAGATACAGCATCCAAGATACAGTATCCCAGATACAGCATCCTAGCTACAGGATCCCGGATAAAACATCTCAGATTCAGCATCCCGGATACGGCATCCCAGATATGGCAGCCCAGATACGGCATCCTTGATACGGCATCCTAAATACGGCATCCCAGATACAGCGTCTGAGATTCAGCATCCCGGATTCAGCATTCCGGATACAGTATCCAAGATACAGCATCCCATACACAGCACCCTGGATACATCATCCTAGATACATCATCTTAGATACAGCATCCCGGATACAGCATCTCGGATACATCACCCGAGATACAGCATCCCAGATACAGCATCCTAGATACAGCACGCCAGATACAGCACGCCAGATACAGCATCCTAGATGCATCACCCTAGATACAGCATCCAAGATACAGCATCCCAGAAACAGAATCCTAGATATAACATCCTATATGCATCATCCTAGATACAGCATCCTAGATACAATATCCCAGATACAGCATCCAAGATAGAGCATCCTAGATAGATTATCCCAGATACAGCACCCTAGATACAGCACCCTAGATACAGCATCCTAGATACAGCATCCTAGATACAGCATCCCGGATACAGCATCCCAGATACAGGAAATGACGCAGCGACGGCCTCGATCAGCAGCTTCCTTCCTACTGCCCCGCGGGGGCTTTTGACCTGTCGTGGTCCAGACGTTCTTATCCTGCTCTACCCCACTGGGCCACGAGAACAGCAAAGGAAGAAGCAGCTACCAGATGCCTCAGCAAATACACTGGAAAGTTCTTGCCTGCTTTGGGGCACAGGCTTCCACAGTCAGAAGACCCAGTGCTGGGGTCAGTAGAACGTCTCATTGCCTTCTCTAGAAAGCCATGGAAACAGAATGGCCTCCCTGTCACTGCTCACTGCCAGCACCAACAGAACCCTCAGGAAGCCCAGTATTCCTTGTCTCTAACTGGCAGACCAGCAGTCGTGCATCCTACAGGATGCGGCCGCTTGTGTGACCTTGGGGTCCAGACAGTCAAGCTGATTCCAGCTTCAACTGTGGTTCTTCTAAGCACTGAAGTTTAAACACAAAATGAATGAGAAGACGGCCGTCCAGCCATCTGCCACCAGGAAGTTGAAGCAGAAGAAAGGCAGCGTGGCACACGCTCAAGGACAGGGCTGCCTGTACCCTTTGGCAGGGAAGCCTCTCCCCATCCAACCATGTTTCTCCTCCTCTCCTGCAGTTCTCCTCCCTCTCTGTCCCCATACCTTCAGCTGGAAGGTCTGACTTGGATTCCGCGTCGCCAGGAAAGTGAACTGTCCCAGGAACGTTCCCTGCTCCTCGTGTTCTTCCTTGGAGCCCTACAGAAAGATGGGTGGAGAAAACAGAGCGTCTGGTGCACCATGGAAGACTGAACTTCAGCCGGTGAAGTACGGGGTTATTTCAGCTATGTAGTCCAAGTACCATGAGCACAAGGACAAGACAAGAAGCTGCAGGTGGGCAGCACGTCACACTTGCCCACTCAGCGAGTCCAGGCTGCCTGTCAGAAAACGAGCAGACGCTCCCAGTGAGAGGGAGGTGACCTGAGCATCACAAATGCCACTCGGATTGGAAGACAAGGTGGTTTAGGACCACGCACTGTCCAGCTCCTTTTCCCTGTGGCTCCTGGAGTAGCATCTTGCCCGAGGAGATTTTTTTTTTTGAGTGGTACATTGAATAAAAGAGGAATACAATGGGAAGGAAGCAACTCCAAGGAGCCTGTTTGTTCTGAGAGACAGGAGGAAGCTTCAGGCCACCAGAATCTTTGACCCATCTTCACCCCCTGCTTAGCAATGCTGTGCAACAGCCTGCCCCCGACTCCAGAGAAATCACTTACATAGACAGCAAAGTCCTTGGGAGCTCCGGAGATGCTTTCTCCATGGAACGCTGTCCCTGAGACATGGGCCATGGTGACAGCTCTCGGAATGACCGGCATGGACAGCTTGATGAACATGTGTCCCTGACTCCCTGGGAAGGGCCAGCAGTTGCCAGGATGATTGTCCGTCTGAAAGGACAAGAAATACTCAGCAGGGAGACACAGGAGGAGAGCAGGTCCATGCAGGACTGGGGCAGGAAAAGAAGCTTCGAGGAGCAAAGAGGGGGTAGGACACTCAGAGTAGTGTGTGTGGTTCATTCTCCCAGCCTTTGTGTTACTGCTTCTTGGTGCTCCTACCTCCAGAATCAGCTCTGGAGACCTCATGTAATCCATCACCGGCAGGGAGTACCAGAACACCTTTGCTTTGGCAGTCCGAAGGGATGGAGAAGTCCTGGACTGAATGACGGCTGCCCCTGGAAATTCAAACATGAGCGTGATCATCAGGCAGTGTCACGAGGAATATTGCACTGTTGACTTGAAAAAGGCTTCTCAGTTGTCATCCATGTCCTACAGTGGGTTCCCCTTTGTCTTGCTGGCACGACCCCTCTGGAACACACAGCAGGGAGTCATCAAACTGCCGTATTTGGCCGTGGAAATAGGCAAGAATGTGAACCAGCCTTTCTGTGCTTCCCATGGGGTCTGGCCCGTTACAGGCTCTGTCAGTGGGGGCACTTTTAGGGCACAAGGTGACCCGTGACTTCTCACCCCTTCTCTCCTAGCCCTGGGCATGTTCCAAAGCCCATCTTGTCAATCTGGACAGGAGGCGCTTTGGAACTGGTTTGTTTGTACAATGTCACGGCACCTGCTGATTTCAGGGCATAATCCGGCATCGGGACCTGCATTTCTTCCAGCTTCTCCAAAGCTTGATTAACGATCTCGTGAACAGCCTGGGAAGGAACACAAAGGAGAGCGCCTGTTAGAAGGAGAAGGACGGGGGCAAGCAGCTCCCCATGCAAGGCCAGCCAAGGTGAATGAGGACACGGCCCGTTTCAGATGGAGGGAACGCCCACATTGCCTGGAAGCCTCCCAGGTTTGCTCTGCTCTGATTGTCGGGATCAGAAAGGGGGGGCTGCTCACTCCAGTGCTCTGAAAGCTGGAGCTGCGGGAAGGGGCTGTTCCTGTGGAGAGGCCCCAGGCCAGGCAGCACGGACAGACAAGCCTTCTGGGCATGAGATAGGCCTGGCTTAACTCTGGACCTCTGCCGCGATTCAGAGATGGGACGCAGTTTGATGCAAACAAAATGTCCGCTTTATTAGTGTACTTCACATACATTTATACTTTGCCTCAGCAACGTGCTTCGAGCTGATTGGTGTTTCTGTTACCTTGTTACAGGTGACTGGTCTACACTGTACACTAGACATTTACAGATTGGCTCATGCCAAGACACCTTCTCAAACAGTTACCACCCCAACTCAAGCAATCTTCCCCATGCAAGAACAAGAGTCCCTCTCCTACAAGACAACTGCTTTACAACCCTACCAACATAGAGCCAGCACTCTCCATTCCCTCCAAGTAAGGTTCCTGCCTTCATCCTTCCCATGGCCTGCGACCAACAAGCTCCAGCACATCTCCCCTCACCAACCGACAAGCGCTGGGAGTTTTGCCGAAGCCAGCCAAATCCTGTCCCACATCTCCCCCTTCCCTTTGCACAATAAGAACTCTTTTTATAGAACGCGAAATCAATTTTTGTAGGCATTGCAACAAACAAGGCAAGAAGAGTAACAGGAGAATAAAAACTGCCAAAACGTATACAACCAACTTCACAAGACTCCTTAACCATCCTGACAATCCCCATCCTTCAAAAAGCCTATCTAACCAATCCCAAATATCATTTTGTTGAAGCTTAGAGACCCCAGCTTTAAGCTGTTGAATACTAGCATGAATTGATTCCGAGTGGTCAGAGAGATTCATACAACACATGCCCTCAAAATCCTCACAACCGTGGCCTTGCGCTAAAAGCAAAAAATCTATAGCAGCTCTATTTTGTAATGTAGCATGACGAACACTATCTACATCTAAGAAAAGACCAGACAATGCATTGCTAGTAGCGTTCGTTTGTTTAGCAAGCCAGCAGCCAAGCTTATCTAATGTTACTAGTGCTTTTGCAGCGGCAGCTCCAGCTGTTAAAAGAGAGGCGACAACGCGTGGGCTAAAAGATCAAAACTTCACGCTATCATCACAATCGGGGGTATATGCATGGATGCTACGCTTTGTTCTGTGAGAAAGATGGTGTTGTAAAATCATGGATGTATTAGGAGTCAGGACAGAAAGGCGTCCAAGGCTACACGGACCTCCTCTTATATGAGAAGGGATAACAGGCCATGCTCTATCCCTGCAAATAAGAAATATCCCTGATGGTAATAAAAGTGGAGCATTGCTAGATCTATACAAGTTTGTTGCTGTATAATTACACCAAGTAGTAGCGTTTTTAAAAACGGGATGGACAGGAGAGACATCCCATACCTTAGACTGGTTTGTTCCTGTGTAGCTAAACCTAACACAGAAATCCACCTTTATTGATCCAAGCAACTCAATTTCTTGTGGCTCTAAAGCAGCATGCGGGAGAAAAGGGGTCCAGGCATCCCAGTTATTGGTTAAATTGGGGGCCAAGGTTGGAAAGGCTTTTCCCACCTTATCAGGTATGGGCCATTTATCCAATGGCAATCCTACAAGGCATGTAGAAAAGGGATTATTAGGAGAGGCAGTAGCGAGACACAAGGTGTCTTGTCCCGTGAGATCTGCTAGCGCTACCCACACATTAACCTGGGGTAGTACAGATAAGAGTGGGTGGCTTCGCGCAACCTCTAGCGTAATCACAGAAAGAAATATTATTCTAAAAGCAATTTTCTGCCCTTCTTTAGTTTCCATGCAAATTGTTTTCTGCATTTCTTTCGTCTGATCCCAATCTTGTTTAAGAACAGCCCATATAGCGGGCACCAGGTTTGTTTTACTACACTCCAGATCACAAACTAACACCTCCTCCACCCTTTTGGACACTAAATAGGCCCAATCTATACAGTCATGTAAATAACAACTACTCCCCAATGGTTTGTGCCCTGTGACAAGCAAAACTTTAGCTACATCAACTTCCTTTTCTAAGCAACCGTCACACCAGTGTCCTCAGGAGATTCACCAGTTTGTTGCTCAAAAGGCTGGTCTGGAGGGTGATCGGAGTTCTCTCTGGATGATTGTGGTAGGGATTCACGGAAGGGTCGTACACTCTTTGCCGGAATCCATCGAGGGCCTTTCTCTGTGGAAACACAAGCGTAGCCTCTGCTCCATGTGATAAGGGGATACGGTCCCATTACTTTACCTGTTTCTGGATCACAAACCAATACTGGGGCCTTAACTCGCACCTCAAGTGAAGCATTCATGTTAAAATGTTGGACTATCCGAGGTTTGCTATCTAACAAAGAACAATTTAAAAAGTTAAAAACATGCAAAGCTTTCTGTAGACGTTCCTCAGGGGTGGCAGTCCCCACTCCCCCTTTCTGTTGTTGTAATAAGCGTTTCAAAGACTGATGAGAGCATTCAATCAGGGACTGACCTGTAGGGGAATGAGGGATGCCAGTAACGTGGGTCACACCCCAGGAGTCAAGAAAGGCTTTTATAGCGACCAAGACATACGCAGGGCCATTATCTGTTTTTATTTGAGAGGGTATACCCAAGGTGGCAAAAGCACGCATCAAATGTTTTTGAACATCACGTGTCTTCTCCCCTGTGTGACAAGAAGCGAACAAAGCACCTGAAAAGGTGTCAATAGAGGAATGGACATATTTCAATTTACCAAACTCCGGATAATGCGTAACGTCCATTTGCCATAACTGTAAGCTCTGCAGTCCTCTGGGATTAACTCCTCCTGCTATTGACGGAAATGAGTGTTTCTGACAGTCGGGGCATACAGCAATAATATTAGCCACTTGTTGGGATGTAAGGCCAAACTGTCATTTGAGACCTCCAGCATTCTGGTGAAAAAAGGAATGGCTAAGTTCAGCTTGTGCTATGCGATCCGGTAATACTTGCACTGGTAATGTCAGCAAATCAGCTCGTCGGTTCCCTTCTGAAATAAAGCCAGGTAGAGAAGTGTGTGATCTGACATACATAACAATGTAAGGATGAGAACGCGAGTCCAAGAGAAAAATAAGCTCCTGCAATAAAACAAATGAGTCAGAATGCAAAACATCACGTAGTACAGATGCTTCAGCTCGTTCAGCAATTCCTGCAACATAAGCTGAGTCAGTAATAATGTTAAGTGGTGCAGACCACCTTCGAAAAACTCGAACAACCGCAGTCAGTTCCACTATCTGAGGAGAACCGGAGACGGTCTCTATGTCTGAGTTCCATTGCCCCTGCTGGTTGTCCCACCATAGGATAACTGATTTGTGTGACTTCCCAGACCCATCTGTAAACACAGTAAGGGCTTGTAATGGCTAGCAGCTTCTTTTCGATATAGAGATGAGGTGGAAGTCAACATTAAGCAGTTTATGTGAAGGTGGGTGGGATGTGAGTTGACCCGTGTAATCAGCTAAGGCAGTGCAAAAGGCATCTGACTGTTGATAAAGCCACTGTAAATATAAAGTGGTCACAGGTGTCCTGGTTTTGTTAAAAAACAAGTTTCTCTTTCAGTGAATTTTGCCTGTCAGCTAAAGCCTTCATATTAACTGAATTTTCCTGGAGAACCAGACACATGTTTTGGTAAACCTAGCAATGGAATGCAAACTTATTGATAAGCACGGATGGAAATCTCGCGAGAGGGGCGACGAGAAGCAAGTGACCGAGAAACTGACCAACTGTGTATAACATCCCATTCACGTGAATACTTCATATAAAGTGGGAGATCACGAGGATCTCGTCCCCTTTTTGCCTTTTCTCTTCTGCTTATGGCCGACATTAGGAGAGGACCTTGCTAGTCGTCCCTGCAAACTGAGGCCTAGTGAGAGACTGAATCCAGCTCCGATTGGCTGCAGAGTCCAATCCAGGACTTTGGTTGCCAGCTCTGCAGTTGCTGAGACTTTCAAGATTGGTTTTGTATATTTTGTATTATTTTCTCTATTCTTATTAGTAGCATTAGTAAAACATCTTTATTTTTTTCCAACTCTCTTCTCTCTGTCCTTCTTTTCCTCCCGATCGCCTGTCCTGAGTGGGAAGGGGGGAGAGGGAGGGGCAAAAAGGGGGAAGTGGGGGGGGAGAGGGTGGTAACAATACATCTGCCAGGGTTTTATTGTCACCCCACAATCTTAACCCTTTACAGATAATTGGCGCCCAACGTGGGGCAAAGAGAAAGGGGAAATTTGAAGATTTTTGGCTTTTCTACTGCTCTGACGTACCTTTCAGTTTTTTTTTGGCACGGTGCCAACTCATAGAGTTGTGATACTTGAGCGTCTGTTTGCTTTGGATATTATTTAGTTGTATTAAGGCAAAGTGAATTACACTGATTTAAAGATGCTATGGCATAAGTTGTATCAGTTATTTTCTACACTGTGCTCACTGATTCCTTATCTGTGCTGGGCTTTCTTTTTAAATCGAAGTATTCATTATATAACAACAAGGAACTGGACAATGGGCATGATGATACTGTGTGGTTTGTCACTGGTTTATTTCATTATACTGCAGCCGCTAATTAATTTCTACTTGTTTCTGCTTTACCTTGAAAAGCCTCCAGGAGAGATTAAAGAGCAGTACGGCTCGGTGTTTGCTAATTGGTCGAGCGAATCTTTAGAAAGACTGACTAACAATACTTCCGTTTTTTCGCTAGGACAGTTCACAAATGTTTTAGAGAACTTTGAATATCCTTGGAGTTTTGATAGAACTGTGATGGTGTTATCTGGTTTGCTGAATGTGTGTCAGTTTGTGCTTCTGTTAAGAGAAATGGCGTTCAACAGGAGGTTTGCGTCTCTTTGTTGTCCCGAGATTTGCGGTGCGTCTTCGGAAGCTTTAGCAAAAAGCACTCCGAGCCGCTCGAGAAAGAGCAAAACAGCAAAAGCTGCCGCTGCAGCCACTGCCCCCCAACGGTGGCTTCGCAGGCTGAAGCTACAGCTCCTCCGCAGAGTTCCTCTGCCAAGGTCGCTGCAGATAACATTACTTCTCCAGCCTCAAAGGCTAACAAGGCAGCCCCCCCTTCTTCACACACTGGGCACTGTTGCTGCTGTAACCACAGTAATCACTGTGACAGTAATTTCGACTCTGGAAATGAATCAAATGATGGTGAACCCATATCAGCATCAGTTGCTGGTTGTAAGAAAGTCACTAGAAAGACTACCTGTGCAGCAGATGATGGCACAGGGCCAACATCAACCCAAGGGGCACCATCAGGACAGGGAGGAGATGAAGTGACCACCACTTGGTCCTTTTCTCCAGGTGAACTGAGAGATCTGCGAAAAGACTTTAGTCGTCGTGAAGGCGAGAATATTTTAACTTGGCTGCTCCGATGCTGGGACAATGGGGCAGAAACAATTGAATTGGAAGGGGGTGAAGCCAGGCAGCTGGGATCTCTGTCAAGAGATTCCACCATTGATCGGGCAATTTCAAGAGAGTCTAATGCCACTAGTCTCTGGACCCGACTCCTGGCAGCTATGAAAGTAAGATTTCCCTACAAGGAAGATTGTATATCCAAGTTAGGGAAATGGAATACTATGGAGAGAGGTATTCAGTTCCTGAGAGAATTAGCTGTGCGAGAGATCATCTATTTTGGATCAGACAGCCAAGAGGGGACAGACCCAGACAGAATCAATTGTACACGACCTCTGTGGCGCAGATTTGTACAAAGCGCACCCCCTGCATATGCTAAGTCATTGGCAGGAATGGTCTGGTCAGCTGGAGGTCTACAAGAGATTAATGAAGTGATTGAGCAGCTCCGGAACTTTGAGGACAGCCTTGCTGGTTCTCTACGGGCTTGTGTCTCTGCTGTAGAGAAACTGTGTGAAAAATCTGATGACCGGTTTGAAAAGATATTGCAAGAAATCGAAGAACTCAGAGAAGACACGTACCATTCACAACCTGCACAAACCTATGTTTCAGCTATTAGGAGAAGGCGTTTCCAATCTCGAGAGAGAGGACAGAGGCAGCCCACAAAAAGAGGTTCACTGTGGTCCTACATGAGCAGGGAGAAAACATGAATAAGTGGCATGGAAGACCTACCTAAGAACTTCAAGAACGAGTACATGAGATAAAAGGAAAAACTCCTAGGAAGATGGCTGCTCCAGTTTACAAAAGGAGCAGAAGAGATTCTGGTGCTCTTGAAGGAACCTCTAATTCACACCCAGAGACTGTGCAAAACAGAAAATAGAGGTGCTGTGCCTCCAACCAGGTGGAGGAAAGGGATAACAGAGTTTACTGGACGGTACAGATAGGATGGCGTGGTACAACACACCCCCAGGAGTACAAAGCTTTAGTGGACACTGGTGCTCAGTGCACGATAATTCCTTCTAATCATAAAGGAACGCAATCCATCAATATTGCTGGAGTGACTGGGGGATCCCAGGAACTGACTGTTGTAGAGGCTGAAATGAGCCTAACTGGAAACAACCGGCTGACGATCAGCAGGTGCCAATTGCTACCACGACGGTGCATCGCCGGCAATATCGCGCCAACCGAGACTCTTTGATTCCTATCCAGAAGTTGATCCGTCAATTGGAAAGCCAGGGTGTGATCAGTAAGACTTGCTCACCCTTTAACAGCCCAATCTGGCCAGTGCATCAGTCTAGTGACGAGTGGAGACTAACTGTGGACTATCGTGGCCTGAATGAAGTTACGCCACCACTGAGTGCTGCTGTGCCTGACATGCTAGAACTGCAATTTGAACTGGAGTCAAAGGCAGCTAAGTGGTATGCTACAATTGACATTGCTAATGCATTTTTCTCTATTCCTGTAGCAGCAGAGTGCAGGCTGCAGTTTGCTTTCACCTGGAGGGGCATCCAGTACACGTGGAATCGCTTGCCCCAGGGGTGGAAACACAGTCCTACCATCTGCCATGGACTGATCCAGACCACGCTGGAGCAAGGTAAAGCTCCAGAACACTTGCAATATATTGATGACATCATCATATGGGGCGACACAGCGAAAGAAGTCTTCAAGAAAGGTGAGAGAATAATTCAGATTCTTTTGGATGCTGGTTTTGCCATAAAACGAAGCAAGGTCAAGGGACCTGCACGAGAGATCCAGTCTTTAGGAATAAAATGGCAAGATGGCCGTCGTCAGATCCCAATGGATGTGATCAACAAAATTGCAGCAATGTCTCCACCTACTAATAAAAAGGAGACACAGACTTTCTTGGGCGTTGTAGGTTTTTGGAGAATGCATATTCCTGACTACAGCCAGATTGTGAGCCCTCTCTATCGAGTGACTCGAAAAAAGAACCAATTTGAGTGGGGCCCTGAACAACGACAAGCCTTTGAACAAATGAAGCGTGAGATAACTCATGCGGTGGCCCTTGCACCAGTTCGGACTGGACTAGATGTTAAAAATGTGCTCTGCACCGCAGCCGGAGATAATGGACTTACCTGGAGCCTCTGGCAGAAAGCACCAGGAGAAACCCGAGGTCGACCCTTAGGTTGTTGGAGTCGAGGATACAAAGGATCTGAAGCCAACTATACTCCAACAGAAAAAGAGATAGTAGAAGCATACGAAGGAGTTCGAGCTGCTTCAGAAGTGATCGGTACTGAAGCACAGCTCCTCCTGGCACCTCGACTGCCGGTGCTGAGCTGCATGTTCAAAGGGACGGTTCCCTCTCCACATCATGCAACCGAAGTTACGTGGAGTAAATGGGTTGCATTGATCACGCAACGAGCTCGAATTGGAAATCCCAATCGCCCAGGGATCTTAGAAGTGATTACAGACTGGCCAGAAAGTAAAGACTTTGGGATGTCTCCAGATGAGGAGCAAGTAAAACGTGCTGAAGAAGCACCACCGTATAATACTCTTTCAGAGATTGATAAGCAGTCTGCACTGTTCACAGATGGATCCTGTCGTCTTGTGGGAAAACATCGAAGGTGGAAGGTATCATGTTAGGAAAGGCAGTCTGGGTTAATCCTGCCTCAAAGTCAAGCCCATTCGTGGGATTTTTTTTGCCCAGGGACCTGGCAGCACCTGGTGGGTGATGCTTAAGGATGGAGAAGTTCGGTGTGTACCCCAAGGGGATTTGAGTTTAGGTGAAAATATTCAATACTGAACCGCATGGTGTGAATTGCCATACTAACAGTATTTAATAAGTGTCTTAGAGATCAAGACAGTGATGATGAAACCAGAGCCAGCTTCTTCGAGTGGCGCCTGACAACTTCTTCGAAGTTGATGTCTTTAAGCCACAAACAGTGGTCATGAGATGCACTTGTACCATTTTTCCTGCCCTGGGAGACTGTCATGACAAAATGAACTTAATGAACTTTTCAAAGGAAGTCGGGGGGAAGAGGGGGTTAACTATACATCTGCCAGGGTTTTATTGTCACCCCGCAATCTTAACCCTCGACAATTTGCCACAAAGGGCTGATGTGAGACTGTGAGCAGTGAATACACACGAGCTTTGACCAATGCCCCGAGTGCCTGGGGCCAGCCCAACGGGAGACGTGCCATTTGAAAACCCAAACAGGAAGGTGCAGGTGCAGCTCAGCCAGCCAAGGCAACCCTCGCAGGACGGTCACTGAGGTACAGACATCATTCTGGCTGCGGGAGGAAAATGTCTCCCATGTCCAAATAGACTGTCCACTTGTGGTTTTCTCTTTCATATATTCCACTGCTCGAGCTATTCCGAGCAGGAGCTGTCGCTGCCTCAGTGCCAGCTGCCAGCGACTGCAGGATGACGAGGGCAGGAGCAGGCGATGGCAGGAAGACCTGCAAAGGTTAGCCAGGTACGACAAGGAGGTGAGGCACAGCCCTCTGTCCCCCCATGCCCGGCCTTCACCCACAGAGCTCAAATGAAAGAACACCATCGAATTACTCTTTCCCTTCAACGGAAAAGCTCTGCTAGGGTGTCCGCTGTATTTCTTTCTTTCCGTGATCACAGAATCACAGAAGGGTTTGGCTTGAAGGGACCTTCCCAGCACATCCAGTCCAGCCCCTGCCATGAGCAGGGACAACTTCACCCAGCTCACATTGCTCAGAGCCCCTCATGGAGGTTTCTGCATAAATGGATTTGATCCCACTATATTCATTCTTATAGTTTCACCATTCGAGTGTGGGAACTGAACACAAGAACTAAGAAAACCCATCCGTCTGAACGCCACACGGGGCGACTGCTCAGAGCCCCGTCCAGCCTGGCACGGGATGTCTCCATCTTCCACCTCTCTGGGCCCGTGTTCATGTCCTGGACTTTCAGTACAGCTGAAGGTTTCCCGCAGGGGTCCCTCTCCCTTCCCAAGAGGCTGTTTCTCTCCACCCCGAGATGTGCAGGATGCACCAGATGCCTGGAAACACAAAGCCCTTCGTTAGCAACCCAGCCTGACCTCCTGTCAGCAGCCTGCAGAGGATTTCCTTGGAAATGCCAAGCTGGCCCAGCCTAACATGTTAAAATACCAGAGGCCGAGGCTGTACCGCGCAGGCTGTGCATGTCTGTGATGTGGTGGCAGAGCCTGCGAGTCCCTTTGCAGCTGTACAGGTGCCTGAAAGGAGGGTGGAGGGTGTTGGTCTCTTCTCCAAAGCAGCAAGTGACAGGACGAGAGGAAACGGCCTCAAGTTGCGCCAGGGGAAGTTTAGATTGGATCTTGGGAACAATTTGTTCCCCAAAGGGCTGTGGGGCATTGGAAAAGGCTGCCCAGGGCAGTGCTGGAGTGACCATCCCTGGAGGGTTGGACAGAGAGAGATGAGGTTCTCAGGACATGGGGCAGTGCCGGGGTGGGTTATGGTTGGACTCAATGGTCTTGAGGGTCTTTTCCAACCAAAACGGTCCTGTGTGGTTCTGTGCACACGTGGTCCTGCGCTACTGGCCGTCAGAGCTGCATGTTGCACTGGACATCAGTACATCTGCTGCCCGTGATCTGAGGAGCCTTTGCTGTTGCTGGAAGGGACGCTGCTGTCCTTTATTTTCACACTTCATTTCATTGCTGAATCACAGACTCACAGAATGTCAGGGGTTGGAAGGGACCTGGAAAGCTCATCCAGTGCAATCCCCCATGGAGCAGGAACACCCAGATGAGGTTACACAGGAAGGTGTCCAGTTGGGTTGGAATGTCTGCAGAGAATGAGACTCCACAACCCCCCTGGGCAGCCTGGGCCAGGCTCTGCCACCCTCACCATGAAGAAGTTTCTTCTCAAATTTAAGTGTAACCTCCTGTGTTCCAGTTTGAACCCATTACCCCTTGTCCTATCACTGGTTGTCACCCAGAAGAGCCTGGCTCCATCCTCCTGACACTCCCCCTTTCCATCTTGATCCCCATGAATGAGTCACCCCTCAGTCTCCTCTTGTCCAGCTCCAGAGCCCCAGCTCCCTCAGCCTTTCCTCACACGGGAGATGCTCCACTCCCTTCAGCATCTTGGTGGCTGCGCTGGACTCTCTCCAGCAGTTCCCTGTCCTGCTGGAACTGAGGGGCCACAACTGGACACAATATTCCAGATGTGGTCTCCCCAGGGCAGAGCAGAGGGGCAGGAGAACCTCTCTGACCTACTGACCACCCCCTTCTAACCCACCCCAGGTCCCATTGGCTTCCTGGCCACAAGGGCACAGTGCTGGCTCATGGTCACCCTGCTGTCCCCAGAACCCCCAGGTCCCTCTCCCCTACACTGCTCTCCAACAGTTCGTTCCCCAACTTATACTGGAACCTGGGGTTGTTCCTGCCCAGGTGTAAGACTCTACACTTCCCTTGTTATATTTCATTAAATTTTTCCCCGTCCAGCTCTCCCTGTCCAGGGTTGCAATTCTGCTTGTTATTCTGTTCCTGCCACATGAGATCCTGAACTCCACCATCTCATGGTCGCTGCAGCCAAGGCAGCCCTCAACCTTTACCGCTTCAACCAGACCCTCCTTGTCAGTGAGGATGAGGTCCAGCAGTGCTCCTCTTCTAGTCGGCTCCTGCACCCTTTGCATCACAAAGTTCTCGTCAAGGCACCGGAGGAACCTCCTGGACTGTGGCTGCCGGCCGAGTCGTCCTTCCAGCAAACATCGGGGAAGTTAAAATCCCCAGCACAACCAGGGCCTGTGACTGTGAGGCTGCTCTCAGCTGTCTGCAGAGGCCTCGTCGACTTCCTCACCCTGATCTGGTGGCCTGTAAGAGTCACCCACACCAGTGTCCCCCTTGCCAGCCTGCCCCTAAACTTTCACCCATAGACACTCAGCTCGCTCCTCATCCGTGCCTGGACGATACTCAATACGCTGTAGTTGCTCTCTCACATGAAGAGCAACTCCACCAGCACGCCTGGCTGGGCTGTCTTTCCTGAGGAGGACACAGCCATCCATGAGCACCGTCCCGTCGTGTGAGCTGTCCCACCGTGTCTCTGTAACTGCCGCCAGGTCATGATCTCCTGCCCGAACACATGTTTCTGCCTCCTCCTGTTTGCTCCCCATGCTGTGCCTTGGTGTGCAGGCACTTCAGAGAGCGAGCTGCGCACACCGATTTCACCCAGGGGGACGGGCGGCCTCCCGGTCTCCATCAGCTCTGGGGTGCAGCCCCACAGGTGCCAGCCCAGCTACCAACCCCCGCTTCGCATCCAGTGCAGAACTCGTGGAGAATGAAACACAATCCTGAGACCATGCACGGGAAGCGGAGGGGACGCGTGAGGGGACGTGCAGAGATCGCTCACCCGTGTCCCGCCCGCCCCGGGCTGCAGCGGGACCCACGCGCGCGGCCGCTACGCACGTTCCCGCCTCAGCTGCGTGGACACGCGCAGGGACCGGCCGCCTGGCGCCGGGGGGCGCCCGCTGCCCAACAGCGCCCCCTGGCAGCCGGGGCGCGCAGGGCCGGGGAGCAGGCGCCGTTGCGCTGGAGGCGCGTCCGGGCCCGGTGGCGATGGCGGCGGCCAAGGGGGACGGGGCGGTGGGGGAGCTGGAGCTGCAGGCGGCCATCGGCTTCAACGGTACCGCGGGCCGGGCGGGGGGCACCGTGGGGCCGGCGTGGGGCACCGTGGGGTGAGCAGGGGGGTCCTGGGCGCTCCCGCCGGCCTCGCCCCCTCCCTGTGCCCGGCGCCGCAGCGGCAGCGCTGCCAGAGACCGGTGCCAAGTGAAGAACAGGAAAAGTTTGACTGAATTGCAGGGTTTTCTGTTTGTTTTCCAATTCTGCAGCTTCCCAGAATGAGAATAATTTGCACATGAAACCAGCTCAGGTTGCACAGACACTGTTGTGAGCACCGGGGATGGGGCTGGGCGCCAAGGAGAATGTGCGGCCTTGCCGCTCTGTTGAGGAGGTCATGGCAACCAGGGCTGGATGCCGTGTCCTCAGAGCCCTCTGTGCTGGAGCGCTGGGGCCTCTGCGCCCTGTGAATCCACAGAGCTGCAGGACCACAGCGTGGTCCAAACCTTGTCAGGGCTGTTATAAATAAGAGCCAATAAATCGATTTTATTTAGCAAGCGGTAATTAGGCAAAACAGCGCTGGGTGACCAGGGGAAGCTCAGTTCCGCCAACAGGCACACCACTCAACTTTTCCTATGTGCTTATATATGTTATACGCTCGTTTACGTGCTGGGAATTTCCGTCTCTGGAACTTTTGTTATCTGTTGCACCATCCGGGCGCTCTGTTATCTGTAGCACCATCTGGGAGTCCTATTATCCGTGGCACCATCCGGGAGTCCTGTTATTTTATGGCACCATTCGGTAGTCCTGTTATTTATGGCACCATCTGGGAGTCCTGTTATTTATGGCATTGGCTTAACTACTACTACAAAGTTCTACAAAACATAATCAAACTTGCACAAGCATAGTTACTGCTTACAATAATATGCATAATATAATTGAATCCTACTCGATTTGTTCAACATCAACAATTTTGACCATCACTTATTACAATTCCCCCCTTTTTTTTTTTTTTTTACTCATTTATTTGTTGATCAAATCGAGTTACCGCTTTTCGGTCTAGTAAGGTCATTTCAGCTTCCTCATCAGTTCCATGTTTCTGTAGCAACATAAGGTGTACCCGCTCTACACGGTTTTTAAGTAGTCCAATAAGTCGATTTAGGATACAGGGTCCAAAGGTTAGGGTGAGTAATAATATCATCAAGGGTCCAGCTATTGTGGATAGCAATGTAGTTAGCCACGGGGACTGAATAAACCAAGACTCGTACCACCCTTTTGCAGCTTCTCTTTTCCTTCTTCTCTGTTCCAGTCTCTCCCTTAATTTTGCCATCGAGTCTCGGACTACCCCTATGTGATCTGCATAAAAACAACACTCTTCCTTCAAGGCTGCACATAGTCCACCTTGCTGTAAGAAAAGGAGATCCATCCCTCTCCTGTTTTGCAACACCACTTCAGATAACGAGGTTAGAGATCTCTCTAAGGCGGTTATGGAGTTTTCAATTCTCTCTAGGTCCTCATCTATCGCAGTCTTCAAGGAACTGAATCCTTGATTTTGTTGAACAAGTGAAGCTATCCCTGTTCCTGCTCCGGCTACCCCTAACCCTAGCAACGTGGCTATAGTAATGGCTGTAATGGGTTCCCGTTTGGTATGATGGAGTCCTGTATCCCAAATATCATACATTACATTTTCTTGATGATACAATATCCTTGGGATGATGGTAACTAACATGCAATACTCTCGGGAACTGTTCAACACCTTTAAAGACACACATGGAGTAAGTCCCGTCCTAGAACATATCCATTTTGTTCCATTCGGGGGAATAATATATCCTGTGGTTTCATTAAGGCTCGGTACGATATTCCCACAAAGTGGTCTCTTGGAATTTGGTACTTTACCTATACAAGTCCCTATCCCAGTTACATGCTGCATAGTTATCCCTCTTTTCTGCTTTTCCCAAGGACATTGAATAGGCACAGACTCCTTGCTTATGGTATACCGACGATTATCCCCTATAGCTTCATAAAAGGGTGGATTAACATTATAACACAACCAGCAACCCATGGTTAAGTTGGGTTGAGTATGGTTTAGAGTTTGATAAGCAGCCCGGATAATTCCCCATAGAGGATTCAAAGATTCCGGGGCTTCAATATTCAGAGATTTCAAGGCTTCAGTGACAGTTTCCTCTATTACTATTATAATCTCCTTCTCTACTGTCTTTGTCTCCCTACCTAGAGGGGGAGGGGATTTTACTACTGGATTGGGACTTATCGCTCGAGGGGTTGGTTTAACTTCTTCTTTCTTTATGAGAAACATGCCTCCTCTATCAGCACCCGGTTGATAATATCGCATTCCCCAGGTTTTTCCAACAAACCATCCACTATGTTCAGGATGTGTTACGTTAAGGAATATATATTCACAGTTGCCGTCGGGTGGGGTGTACCCGCGGGGAGCTAATTGTAGGGAACTCATTTCTCCCGAGGGAGGAGTGCACCCTGCAGGTCCCCATCCAACCCTTAAGAACTTATCAGTATTTGCCCGAGGAATTGGCCAGCTTGTGGCAATCGTTTCACACCCCCAGTAAGCGCAGTAATAATGTCCTGGGGTATTACAATACGAGGGCCCTGTGCTGGGGCACATATAAAACCCCATTTTGTTAAGGCATGGCTCAATCTGAACTAATTGGCATAAGGTTGTAGTAAAAGAAGGTGACCCTGATGTGGTCTGTTGTTGTATTATCGTTTGGTCCTCCCATTGATAGAGAGTCCATTTAAAAGGTTGGTGGGAACTCCCCTGGTTTATTGCTATTATTACCGGTAAGGTAAGGAGGATTAGGGAGAGCGACCCGGCCCCTGGTTGGCTGAAAATCAGCCAGTGGAGGTTCATTTTGTTGAGGGTTGTTCTGCTTGACGGAGCTGCTTTATTTTAGAAGTCTTTGGAGGCACTTGCCAATCCCACAAGGATACCCCTGTGCCTTGCCCTGGGCCTACTCTGTTGCTTCAGAGTAGCCGGGTAAGTTTTCTTCTCGGCAGCAGTTGTAGTCTTCAGGGGACTGCCTCCTGAATTCTCTCCTTGTTCTGTCACAACCCACTTTCCAATACTCAACCCAATAGGGCTATTTTCAAATACAAGGGTTTTGCCACTGTCCCGAATCCTCACAGGGTTTGGAACACTTCCTCTTGGTTATTTCCCAAATGTCTGGACTTATCGGTGATTATTAATATCCCAATGGTATCTAAGGCTTTTCCCCAGCACTCATTACACCATCGTTCAACATACGGAAACTTTTTTTTTTTTCACTGCTGTATCTCGCACCCGTTACACACGCGACGTACCCACGGATTGCATTGCTTACATACAGGACATGCGATGTGCGACTTATGAAATTCCTTACAATTGTCCATAAAAAGCCTAATATCCAGGGCTATGCGTCACGTGTCTGTTTCCTCTTGAAGGTCAGCTTCAACTCATCCGGTTCCCCGGTGACTTCCCAGTCTGTGTGCAGTATAGGACCTTTTACTCGACTAACATGTGTCCATCCTCTTTCTGCGGCGCGGACTGCGGTATCTGTGGTGAGTAAAACAAGGAAAGGTCCCTCCCAGCGAGGGGTTAACGATGATTCCTTCCATGTTTTTACGAGTACTTGATCTCCCGGCTTAATACTATGTATTGCTACATCTAAAGGTGGTCTTTGAACCACCAGGCCTCGCTTTAACAGTTCTTGCCTCCTTCTCATGAGTTCTATAAGATATTCTTGTAACATCTTTTCTTCCACTTTAGGGTGTTCGATTGGCTTCTCCAAATCATAGGGCATTCCATATAACATTTCAAAGGAGGAAAGTCCTGTATCGGCCCTCGGTTGTGTCCTTATATTCAAGAGGGCTAAGGGGAGGCACTTTACCCAGTTCATTCTGGTTTCTATCATTAATTTGGTCAGGTGCTTTTTAATTTCTCCGTTCATCCTTTCAACTTTTCCTGAACTCTGGGGGTGCCAAGGAGTGTGATACTCCTACTTGGTTCCCAGAGCTTCTAACGTTTCTCTAATTATTTTGGAAGTAAAATGGGGTCCTCTGTCCGAATCAATAACTGACATGATCCCATATCTAGGTATGATATGCTCTAATAATATTTTTACTACTGTCCTCGCAGTGGCCCGAACTACCGGAAAGGCTTCGACAAAGTGAGTTAGGTGATCTACCAAAACTAGGAGACACTTATACCTGCCTACCTTCGGTAATTCCGTAAAGTCTACCTGAATCCTTTCAAATGGCTTCTTCACCAGTTGCCTCCCCCCAGGGACTCTTTCCCTAAGACACTGTTTATTTATCCTTTGACAGGTTAAACATTCTCCAACGATTCTTTTTGCTAAATCATACACTCCCAGGGTCATATATTTATTAGCGAACTGATCTACCAGGGCCTGTACTCCCCAATGGGTTTGCCCATGAAATTCTCTTAAAACTCGCCAAGCTACTCCTTTCGGGAGCATTTCCCTCTCATCAGGTAGCCACCACTTCCCCTCTTGTTCGACTACTCCCATTTGCCCCAATTTCTCCTTTTCCTGATTTGTAAATCTCATAGCATACCTAGTTTGTACAGAGTCCTGTTCAACTGCTTTTATTACCAGTAACGCAGCTTTCTTAGCTTCCTCATCTGCTAAATTATTCCCTCTTATTTGCGTGGAGGTTCCCTTCCGATGGCCCCTTACGTAAACTACCGCGATTTGTTTGGGCCCTCTCAATGCCTCCAAAGTTTGCTGTATTAAGGTCTCATGTATTAATCCTTTACCCTGAGAATTCATTAGTCCCCTCTCTTCCCAAATTTTTCCAAACGTGTGAACCACCCCAAATGCATATTTAGAATCTGTAAATATTGTTCCTCTCTTATCTTTTAGCAACTGTAATGCCCTCAATACTGCGAAAAGCTCACAAGCCTGCGCCGACCATCCTGAGTTAAGGGGACCTGACTCCTGAGTTGTCCAGCTATTTCCATCTATTATGGCGTATCCTGATTTCCTCTTTCCGTCCACTACCCGCGATGATCCATCTACAAACAGTTTCTCTCCACATAGCAACTCCTCTTCTTCTAAATCCTCTCTTATTTTGACTTGATATTCTATTACCCTGATACAATCATGGGAAAGAGATTCGCTCGGTTCCCCATACAAAAATTGGGCTGGATTCTGCAAGTTAGTGGTTTCAAGCTCTAACTTAGGAGAGTGCAATAGGATCCCTTCATATTTCAATAACCTAGCATCCGTAATCCATTTGTCAGCTTTCTGCTGCAATACCCCTCGTATATTATGAGGTGTATATACCTTTAATTCCCCTCCCATAGTTATTTTTCCAGCTTCTTCAACTAGGAGAGCAGTAGCAACTATGGCCTATAAACAGGTAGGCCAACCGCGACTAACTGGATCTAATAATTTGGAATAATATCCTACGGGTTTCTTTTTACCTGCCCATTCTTGCGTTAGGACCCCAAAGGCCGTTCCACCCTCCGTGTTAACAAATAAGTAAAAAGGTCTTCGGGCATCCACCAGACTCAGTACTGGGGCATTTACTAAATCAGCTTTTAAGTTTTCTAATTGTTTATCATCTTCTGTACTCCATTTCATCAGACCTTCCCCCACTAACTTCTGATATAAGAACTTAACCTTGTTACTGTAATTTTCAATCCATTGTCTACAGTAGCCGAAAAGACCTAAAAGTTGTTGCACCTGCCTTTTATTCTTGGGAGGCTGGAGGGATAAAATAGCATTTACTCGATCTGGATCTAGTCTCTTAGTCCCTTCGCTCAACCAGTGCCCTAAATATTTTACCTCTTCCTCGGTAAATTGCAGTTTAGATCTTGATACCTTTAAACCCTTTAGACTCAAGAAATTTAATAACTTAATGCTGGTGCTTCGCACACTATCTTGGCTTTTTCCAGCTATTAATATGTCATCTACATATTGTACTAAAACTACTCCAGGTTCCAGTTCAAAATTCTCCAAGACTTGTTCCAGGGCCTGCCCAAAGAGGTTTGGAGATTCAGTAAATCCCTGTGGAAGAACCGTCCATCTAAGTTGTTGCTTCCGATGGGTATCAGGGTTCTCCCACTCAAAGGCAAAATAGTCACGACATTCTTTTCTCAAAGGACAGGCCCAGAAGGCATCCTTTAGGTCTATTACACTATACCAGGTCAATTCTGGGGACACTTGGCTTAATAGGTTATAAGGGTTGGCCACTACCGGAAATCTAGTTACTGTTCTTTTATTTACTTCACGGAGGTCTTGTACTAGACGATAGGACCCATCTGATTTCTTTACAGGTAAGATGGGGGTATTGTGGGGCGACATACATGGTTCTAGTAACCCTTGTTGTAACAATCGATCAATTACTGGTTGCAGCCCGCGTCTCCCATCCTGTGATATAGGGTATTGTTTAACACGTATCGGTACTTCCGGATCTGTTATTGTCACTGTAATTGGTGGAATATCTAATTTTCCAACTGACTCGGGAGTGTACCATACTTCAGGATTGATCTTAGCTTCGTCTTCGGTTGTTAAAGCGTACAGTTTTACTTTCAATTCTCGATCTTTTGCCTCCAAACTAATTCCCAATTCGACGATTAAATCCCTTCCTAATAGGTTATATTCAGCTTCAGATACTAATAAAAAGGACCCTACCCCTATCCGGGATGGGGATTCCACTTCTACTCCTTTAATTATGGGTACAAAAAAGGGTTCTCCTTTTGCTCCTATTACTTGTACTTTCTCCAAGGATGGAGTGCATCCCCAGGGTACAGTTTGGACAGTAGATCTTTCTGCCCCTGAATCTACCAGGAATTCCATCTCCTGGTGCTGGGGACCTAATTTCAATTTTATCAAGGGCTCTGTTGTTTTAGAAGTCCCCAGCAAATAGAGCCCCTGACACCCCTACTCAGCATAATACATTTTCTCATCCTGTATACGTTTCCTACAGCTCCTTCGCATATGTCCCTTCTTCTGACAGTAAAAACATTCCATTTCCTTCAAATCCTTCAGTCCGACTTGACTTCCCTGAGGTGGCCCATTCCCACCTATGCGTGGTGGCCCTTCCTTCTGTGGAGCCGTCCTCTGTCCCTCTCGAACTGCCGCTACTAAAATTTTAGCTTGCCTCTTCTGAGTCTCTTCCTCCCTTCTCACATAAACCTTCTGTGCTTCCCTTAGCAACTCATCCAACCCTTTCTCTTGCCAATCTTCCAACTTTTCTAACTTCTTTCTAATATCCGGCCATGACTTCGCCACAAACTGTATTTTTAAAAGAGCTTGCCCGACCGGTGTCATAGGGTCTATCCCGGAATAAAGCTGCAAGCTCTTTCTTAGTCTTTCTAACCATTCTGTGGGAGTCTCATCTTTCTTTTGTTGTTCATTAAAGGCTTTATTTATGTTCTGCCCTCGAGGGACAGATTCCTTAATCCCTTGGACGATTATAGTGCAGAGATCTCCCATATGGCCCCTGTGTTCCGGGTTTTGATTATCCCAGTTAGGACGCTGCTGTGGTCACTTAATGTCAGCGCCCGGCCCTTGTTGGTGCCGTTGGTAAAGATTTAGGGCCTGACAAATCCAATTCTCATATGACCCAAAAATTGGCCAAAATAAACGATCTGGTCTAATCTGCTGGTTTCCCCAGACATGCATGCAATAATAAACCATTTTTTTTTTTCTACCTTTGTTTCGCGTGCAAGCTGCACCTTCCCAATTCTTGAGCATAAGGCCCAATGGGGAATCTCGGGGAATATCCGGTAACCTCTCCTTGGGTCCCTTCCCCATGGGATCAGAAGGCTTGCTCTTCCTCTGTCCCATCTTCCGGAGTGTCTTCTTTCACACACACACACGCACCCCTCGTTCGTGGCTCACGCCCTCGCGGGCAATGAGAACCGCACTACTAGAGAGTCCCGCCCTGCCTTACGGCAGGGTCCACACTCACTTCGCTTCCTCCCCAAGTGGGGGGGGCGTCTCGTTCATGCACACTCCAGGATACCCACCCCAACCGAACGGAATTGCTTTCTATACTTACCCTCCCCGGGGTCTTCGTCCAGTTCTTCGTGCACAAAGGTTTACGGGGTTCTATTCTTTTGTCTAATTACCTAAATTTAGGGTTCGGAGGTTAAGGTTTCAGGGCGATCCTCCTTCCACTCCAGGGACGTCTGAAAATGGGACGGGGCGCCTCCCTGAAGTTTAGGAGTCCCTCCCAGAGATCCTTAATCCGAGTCACGGCACCAAAATTTGTTATAAATAAGAGCCAATAAATCGATTTTGAGCCAATCAATCGATTTTATTTAGCAAGCGGTAATTAGGCAAAACAGCGCTGGGTGACCGGGGGAAGCTCAGTTCCGCCAACAGGCACACCACTCAACTTTTCGTGTGTGCTTATATATGTTATACGCTCGTTCACACGCTGGGAATTTCCGTCTCTGCAACTTTGTTATCTGTTGCAACATCCGGGCGCTCTGTTATCTGTGGCACCATCTGGGAGTCCTGTTATCCGTGGCACCATCCGGGAGTCCTGTTATCTGTGGCACCATCCGGTAGTTCTGTTATCTATGGCACCATCCAGGCAATCCAGGCATTGGCTTAACTACTACTACAAGGTTCTACAAAACATAATCAAACTTGCACAAGCGCAGTTACTGCTTACAACAATATGCATAATATAATTGAATCCTACTCGATTTGTTCAACATTAACAATTTTGGCCATCACTTATTACAAGGGTGACCGTGCTGTTCAACACGGGGTTGTTCTGCTGAACAGCTCTGGGGAGAACTGGAAGGTTCTTTTCCTTCCCCTCCCCCTCGCCTTGTGAGGTAAACCGTGGGGAGCCAGTGGTTTCTGCAGCCCCTGAACTGTTGGCAGCCAGCGGATCTTTCACCCGTTTCTCTTGCAGGACATGTTCCCTGTGGCCTCATCTGCCACCCCGACAGGGAGCACATCCTGTACCCCCTGGGCTGTACGGTGGTGATTCAGCACCTGGACACTAAGAAACAGAGTTTCTTGCATGGCCACGCCGATAACGTGTCCTGCGTTGTCGTGTCCAGGGATGGGATGGACGTCGCTTCAGGACAAGTCACCTGCATTGGATTCAAGGTGGGTAATGCTCTGATTTTAACCGCTTAGTATTGACCAGAGAAATTGGAGTTGGCTTGCCAGTGGTGGGAACACCTTTCGTTTATTTTTTCTTTTGTTGGAAAATAAATATCTGCAATGGGAAGATGTTGAAGGGAATGGGAAATTGTAGTTACTCCATTGCTGAATGTGCCTTTATGTTTTTGTAAAACATTAAGCAGTCTCCCTAGGATTGAGGGATTTTTAGTTCGAGTCCTTTTTATCCAAAGTGCTGTGGGCGTGTGGCAGCCAAAATCTCATTAGACATTAATTAATAAATGCTGGTTTATTTCAAGTGAGACCTGAGTTCCAGAGCTGCTTAGGACTTTCAAAAGCCCTTGACAGGTACCTACCTGCATTTTCAGACCTCTGAGGTTCTTTTCGTTTTATTTTTGCCTATTTGAAAGACCTCAATACACTTGGAAGGGATCAGATTTTAGTGCTTTCAGTATTTTAAAACCTAAGTCAAATACTCAGTGTCTCAGGGTAAATTTAGGTGCTGAAATGAAGCAGAGCTACTCAAGTGCTCAGCTGGAATAATGCTTCTTACAGCACCCAGTCTGAAGCCTCTTTGTGTCAGGGGTGCCCAGGGCTGCAGAGAAGCTTGGGCTGGGCTCCTTCTAACAACTTTCCTGCCAGAGAACGTTGTTCTCCCTGATCCTGCGAGTTACATCTCATGCTCTGCCATCCCCCCCTTCTGCTTTGCCCCGCAGGCAGACATCATCCTCTGGGATTTCCCAAAGCAGGAGTTACTTGCTCGGCTCTCGCTGCACGAAGGCAAAGTCGAGGGACTCTCGTTCTCGCCCAGAGGCATTTATCTTGTGTCCCTGGGAGGCCAGGACGACGGCAGGTAAGGATTTCCGCTTCTTGGCACAAGATTTTTGACAAGAATCAGATTCTATGGGCGGCCTGAGACGTTTTTCCAGGGAGGGTGGTGAGAGCCTGTCCCGGGTTGGCCAGAGAGGTGGTGGCTGAACCATCCCTGGAGACATCCCAGGCCAGGCTGGACAGGGCTCTGAGCACCCTGAGCTGCTGAAGATGTCCCTGCTCATGGCAGGGGGGGCACTGGGGAGCTGGGAAGGTCCCTCCAACCCAAGCTGTTTCTGTGATTCTGTATGATTTGAGTCGTGCTCCGCAGAAGGAATCTGATAAATCCACGTAGCCTTGCTTCAGGAGCAGGGGATGTAAACTGCAATTCCACACTTTGGTGACAAGTTTTTTCTTGGGTAGAATCTCTACAAAGTTACTTCTGTTGTGTGTCCTGGTAGGAACAGACTGCAGGACAATAGGCTTTGTCTTGCTTTTGTTTTTTAGTAATTGACTTCCAAGCAATGTCAAAAAGCGAAGCTGTTTCAAGGCTTTCTTCTCCTGCAGGGTGATGGTGTGGGACGTCAGTAAGAGAGAGGCTGTGTGCGGGAGCCCGGCCTCGCCGCGCAGCGCCGGCAATGCCAACGTCGTCATGTGCTCCAGCTGCAGGGACGAGATGTTTGTCACTGCTGGAAAGTAAGGGTTTGTTGAGAGGAACGAGCAGAGCGAGAGAACCCCTGGCCCTATTTCCTTTTACAAAGAGTCTTTATTTAACTACAAGGAAACTTAAGCAACTGTGTGCTTGTGTTGTTTCTTTTTACTCTGAATGGACTCATGAATACCCGTCAGGTTGTAGCTTTAAGGCATTTCTGCTTGTTCTCCATGTAACAATATGTTTTCAGAGCAGCACACAGGGGCCCAGGTGCGTCACTTCTGCTCCTGCTAGCAGGATTTTGTACTCAGCATTCCCCGTGCAGTGTTTAAAATATTTAGTTGCCAGTGTTCACACAAGAAAAGCAGTCAATGAGTGCCCCTGAACAATGGCTAATTAATGTCGAAACAATGATGTCTTGCCGGTCGTTGGATGATCTCCTGTCCTCACCAGATGTGATGTACAGTTGGTCACTGGCTTGTAACAAAAGTTGTACAAAATGTCGCGTTTTGCAAGGATTTGCGGCAGCGCCCATATATCCAGGCTGACGTTTAAACACGTTGAGGGCCTGCACCTCCCTGTACATCAGGGACGGCTTTGGATGCTCTTGGCTGCACTCGCACTTATGAGTGCTCGTCTTTGCAATTTTAGCACTTTGTTAAATGTAAGGGTGACTCTGCTTAAAGATATTACATCGTCTCTGACATCGTCAATTAAATTGCACTAGAAAAGAGTTGAAAGTGTCCTCACATATGTTTTTGCTGAAGCCTTAAGATTTTTGATTTACCCGGAAAAAGTTTCCATAAGAGACTTCTCTGATATTGTTCTTTTTCTCCGTATTAAAAGATCAGAATAATGGAGCCTTGTGAAGGCTTTTTACTTCTTGTAGTACTGAAAAAACTTGGAGGTTTCTGCATCTGTGGATTTGATCCCACTCTATTTGTTCTTATAGTTTCACCATTCGAGTGTGGGAACTCGATGCAGCAACTAAAAAAATCCATCCATCTGAATGCTACGCGGGGCAACTGAGAAGAATCACCGTGTGTGTTCAGGTACGTTTCAGCCAAGATGACTTTGCTAAACTAAGAAACTCTGTACAGACTAGAGAAAAACCACGAGTTTCTCTAATAATGCTGGAAATGTTGGTCCCAAGCGCGTGACGGCAGTGAAGTTCCTCAGCATTGGCCATGGCAGATGATCTCCCACGGCCTCTGGGAAAGAGTGTTCTGGATGCTCCTGAAGAGAAGCAGCACGTATTACGGTCACGGGCTCCGGCACCCGTATTTTTATGCTTCAAAATATGATCTAGATTTGGTTAGAAAGTGTCTGGCGTTCAGCAGTGTTCTGGATCTGTGCGTGTGATGGAACAGAAACATTGGCTGGGTTCCCCCAGGTGAACTCTTGGCAATCCACTGAACTAAAGCTGTTGATGCAGCCCAGTGTCAGGCGTGGGACACGGGTCTCAGTATCCAGACCGTGATCTCTTTTTCTTTATGCTTTCTTATAGATGACAGATGATGATGATGATTTTTATCTTGACACGACGAGTGGAGATGTCCTGAAAGTGAACACAAGCAGCAAGGTGGTGACTGCCTGTGGGCCCCAGAAGAAGAAGTTTAGCATGGTGAGTAGCAGCTCTGTGACTCCAATTCTGTCCTTGTCCTGCTCTTTGTTAGTGACTGAAAGTAGAGCAACCTGCGGGAGAACCATCACAAAGCGGATTCTCAGACTAACGCTTTTCCTGCGCTGTCAGTTCCTTGTGTCTCGCTCTTGATGCTGAAGGCTGAGCCCATTGTCCCGCCTTCGTTGAGCTTCATTTGGCTCAGAATTTGGGTTTTACTTGAATCTCGTGTGTCATCCCACAAACTCTTGTACAATTAATCTGGTAAACGTCATAGAAAGTGAAAAGCAGTAATAAAAATGGAGTAGTTCCTGACTTTTTTGCTTCTTTTAAGAAGATACGAGCTGGAGTGAGACAGAGGACGTTCCTGGGAAGGCTGGTGGAAGCGCTTATTTGAGAGGCTTTCCCGCACTTACTGCTGTAAGGTCCTATAGTCAGATCTCACAAATGTGTTCAATTGTCTGGACTGAACTTTTCTTTTTGTGTTTGTTCCCCATCCCATTCCCCCACTTCCCTTCGTCTTTTTGCTGTTCTGATTCTGCCACTGATGAGGCAGAGATCTTACTGAAAAAGGCAGTATAAATAACGTAATTCAAGAGTTTATTGTAATGCGTATGCACAATTTGGACAAAACAAGGTTGCACAGGGTACATTGATTCTATTGCTTTTTAACTTCTGAGTTCTTGACTTCATAACGCCAAGGGTTTTTTTCACTTAGCTTTTTTTTGTCTCTAATTGGGACTCGTGGGTCTGAGCATCCTCAAGCAGGAGTTATCTCCTGAATAAGGAGCTTCTGACCTGTGGTCGTACAAGAATTCTGCATGCAGGGAGCTGTAATGATAAAACAATCGGCACCAGCTAGAACACTTGTTGTTGATTTCTCGTTATTTGGTGCTATAAAAGGCTTCTTGTAGCGTCTCGGTCTATACCTTGCCTAAGCTGGGATGTGTTTTGCGACTGCGTTAGCAGCACGCCCAGCAGCGAGCAGCAGGGGCAGCGCTGCCGCGGGAGGGCCGGCTGTGCTGGTGGGGATGCCGCGGGGCCGCTGTCCTGCGGGGCAGCAGATCTGCTCTGAGAGCAGCACAAGCCCCACAGGGGCTGTAAGAGCAGTTCAGCAGTCAGCCCCAAAGAAAACGCTCCTCTGGGCTTGTTTCTCTCAACCTCCTGAACTTTGCTTGGACAGGTGCATCCAAACCATGTACGTGCCCGTTCCAGATGAAATATTTATTGCGTTACAAATGCAGGCCCATGTCTCCGGGATAACTTGGACCCACTGAATCCTTTGAAATACAGTTCAATGTTTATCTGTTCCAGAAGGGTGGAGAAGTTATTACTTGTTTTTCCCACTTATATTGTAGGAATGCAAGTAGTTTTTTTCTGTGTCCATCTTAAAGGACAGGAATGGATGTGTTTGTTTTCCTGCTGGCAATGGTAAGTTCGCTGCAGGTGTGTCCCCGTGTGGGGACACCCGCACTGGCCGCGGTTGAGCCCCTTGTCCGGCTGCCCCCCTGCAGGGCTTTGCATCCACGCAGGACCCGTGGCTGCTCTGTGCTGTCTCTTAGGCCAAGGTCTTGGTGACTGTCACCTCCCCTTCCAATGCCTGCGTGCTTTGAGTCCTTCTCCATCTCGCAGCACGTGCACCTCGCCCAGAGCCCCTGGTTGAAGCCACCCGAGGGCCTGAACTCCCGTGTCCTCAGGGCTGAGGGAAAGGTGCCAAATGCACTTGAAACAAAACTTCACCAAAAATACACTTCTGAGAGCACTGCTAAAGAAGCCGTCAGGCAGGGTCACGAGCAGGATGCTGTGCCGTTTGGGGGTCCAAAAGAAAAAGCCAAGGCTCAAAGCCAGACCACAGTCCAGTCCGTACTGTGAGGGGTTTTATCGTAAGGCAGATCCATAGGAACGGCAGTTTGTGGCAGAGACCTTTGGAGCATCATGAGCTTCAGCTGACGTGGCTTATGAGAGTGAAAAGCTGAGGGAAAACAGGCCCCTTGACTGTGCAAGAGGCTGACAAGGTGTTGAGGAGAAGGGGAGATCCAGAAGTGGGTCTCATCACAGCCGCCTGCCAGCCTTGTGGACGAGCCCTGAGCTGGTAGGCGCTAATCTGGCTTCAGCTTGGGTTTGTTACTGTAATGTGGTGGCAGCTTCTTAGGATGTGGCACTGGTCGTTGGGGGAGCCGGGAGAGAAAAGGAGACATTCACATTGGATGGAAATAGCGAGGAGTCCTCCCAGTCTCCTCCTTTCCCCTCCCGCTTCAAACAGGCGTTCCTGTTCACAGGCTTTTCGGTCAGACGCGCTCAGCCCCGTCACCCCTTCTCCTCTTGCTCTCTCCCTCGCTCTTCCCAATGCGCTTCCCTTGTGCCCGAGGAGGGGAATCCACCAGGGCAAACCCGTGTTGCTGCCGTCACTGGGAAGGTGCTGGGACGTTTTTCTCTGCAGTTACTGTCAGTGCCTCGGCCACAGATCCCCTCTCATACTTTCCAGCTCTCTTTCCCAGCTCCGTGCTGTGATTCCCTTTCCGCCCACCCCCTGCACATCTCTGCACACAAATCATACCTTGTCACTAGACTGTCAACAAGTGCTCGCTGGACACACGTAGGATCTCGTGTTTTATGGCAGAAATTTCCAGTTGTAGCCTCACCTCCGGTGCCGAAAGAGGTATTTTGCAGATGTTTTTTCGAGTCAAAACCACAGCGTTTATCAAAACAAAACTATTTGCATCCTTGTTTCCACACAATTTAGTCCATCCCGTTGCTAACCAAGACATCTTGTGTGTCTTTCTTGAAAATGTACCTTGCATTAGCACTTGTACCAAAACTTCTCCCCTCTGGAGCCATGCATTGCAATTCTGTCTGTGTTTGAGAACAAACCTCTGCAAACCATGTTCACCAGTTGCACCGGGGAATTACGATCGGGTGGCAAAGCATGAAACTGCAAACCTGGAGTCCACAGCCACCCCACGCCGAGCACATCTGTAAAGGGTTTAGATACTGCGGGGTGAGGAGGCGATTCTATTGAAAACAAGGTGGGGCACCCTTAAAGGAACTTTGCCTTTAGATACATAAGAACGTGTTTATTGTATAGACACGATCTGAAGATTTCTTGGTTTCTGTTTTGAAGAACAGTGGCAAAATAGTTTGTTATGATGAAGCAACTTGTTTTCCATCTACCTGGAATGAAGTTTAAGTGCCTGTCTCTAAGGTGTATAAAGACTGGAATAAACAGCAGCATTAATTTTGCTCCCTGCCGCGGGCCTGAGGAGCTGTAAGGCACCCGTTGGAATGTGAAGAGGGATGTACAACTGCAAACGCATTTTCAGAAGTAGTTGGAGTTATTTGCATTGTAAAAAGAAATAAATATTGACAGGAGATGCGCTGGAAGACTTCACAGAGCGCTCAAGAACTTTGCAAGAGATCCGAGTGGGACAAAGAGCAGGAATCCCTGCAGGAAGGGACCGGGCAGGCTGCAGTTCTGATGGTGTTTTTATTTATAGTCGTACTTGAAAGCGCTGGTTTCTTTGGGTGAGCAGTCAATAATGAATGGAGATATTTTTAACCTCCTACGTTAGACTCTGCATTTCACCTACAAGAGCACTGGCAGCTGTAATCAGATAAACTCCGTAGTCATAGGTTGCATTTGTAATGCTGCCACCTGCCATAACGCTGAACCCAAAGGGCGTCTGAGGTGGAAGATTTTACAGGCAAAACCGCAGACCAGGAGCTCAGCAGCCAGGTGATGGGCCCGTGATAACAGGGGACTCGCCAAACGCTGCCAGCGCCTCGGAGGAAGTTTCCAGAAGCATTGCTCAGAAACCGCTCTGCTTGTGGATCGTCTTTCTAATGCAAAAGAATCCCTTTGTTCTTGTGCGTTTGCTGAGAATATTTGCATGGAACCCGGCGCCGCTGCCGCTGTGAGAATGTGGCAGAAGATCCTCTCCGCAGGTCGTGTTTGTCACCCATCAGGAGACTGCGGATGTGCTGCTGCTGGAGCCGGCGAACGGGGAACTCAGTGCTGGTGAATCACAGAGCGGGAGAGTATGTGTCAGGTTCTTTTCTGCAGCCCATGGGTATTTGATCCTCAAGTTAAATCGTCTTTAAGCCGATGCGTAGGTAGGTGTGAGGCTGCCTGCATTGCCAGCGCTGGAATGCACAGTAACGCTTATGGTGATTTGGGGTTTTTTCCTTTAAAACGTATAAGCAAGCCTTTAAAAAGAACCGATTGCTTCTATTTGCGTGGATAATCGAAGCAAAGTAATTTTCCCAGATTCATCAGACCTCGCCTGTGGCTTTTTCCGTGTCCTTTCTGGGTCTAAACAGCTCAGATGTCCATTTTGTTTTCTCTTCTTTCTTCACTTCTTCTCTTTCCTTCCTTAGACCTTCAGTCCTTTCCGCGAACAAAACCAACACTTTGTGGCTTTGGTTTTTCTAAACCCTCTGAAGGTGTTAAATGCTGAACATTTCCCGGGCTTAGGCCAGATTAATGCTTGAGAAGCACAGGAAGGCTGGGGGTGCTGCTTAGATGTCAGACTTTGAATCCTAAAGCAGCGACATCTGTGTGTGTTTCCCAGTCACAAGTCAAGCCCACAACAGGGGTTTCTTCCTGGGGAATAAATACAGAATTACTCTGAGTCGCCTCTTGGTTGCTCTTTGAGAATTGACTTCTTGGTACTTTCACAACACTAAATGCTGGAGCTGGGCATTGTTTTTCCCCGAAGAGCCACCACCAAACAGAAATTGTTGTTTTCCCATAATGGCTCGGGCTTAAAGGAGAAACAATCTGAACATTGCAAACCTGCTGGTGGGATCCCAAGGGCTGGCAATGGTGCTTATGAACCTGGGAACGGCAAATGCTGCTGGAGTCTGGACTGTGACTTACGGTGTCAGTCCAACAGCTCCTGCCCGTCCCTGCGGGTCTGTCTGGGCGGAACAGCCGCCGGCCACAGGTTCTGCAGGCGCCTCTGGGACGGGAACTTCGTTTTCAGTTCCAGTTTGGTGGCATAAAGCTCCTTTATTTCATGGTTTTGTCCTTTCCATTTCACTCATGCAGAAGTTCGCCCAAGCTCGTAGGGATATTTTCCCAAGTTAGAATATCAGGAGAGTCCAGCGTAGGGCAACAAAGATGATGAAGGGAGTGGAGCCACCTCCCTTATGAAGAAAGGCTGAGGGAGCTGGGTCTCTCTAGTTTGGAGAAGAGGAGGCTAAGGGGGGACCTTATTAATGTCTATAAATATATAAAAGGTGAGTGCCGTGAGGATGGAGCCAGGCTCTTCTCGGTGGCAAACGATGACAGGACAAGGGGTAATGGGACCAAGCTGGAACACAAGAGGTTCCACTTAAATTTGAGAAGAAACTTCTTCTCAGTGAGGGTGACAGAGCACTGGACCAGGCTGCCCAGGGGGGTTGTAGAGTCTCCTTCTCTGCAGACATTCAAAACCCGCCTGGACATGTCCCTGTGCGACCTCACCTGGGCGTTCCTGCTCCAGCAGGGGGATTGGACTGGATGATCTTCTGAGGTCCCTTCCAATCCCAAACATACTGTGATACTGTGATACTGTGATTTAACCCCACAGAAGTCATTTCACTCCTCTGGCAGCCTATCTTGGAGTCTCTTGGTGATTTTCAAGAATTAATCTGTTGTACATGGAACAGTAATATTACTTCACAGGTGGCAGAACTGAAGCAGATCTGACTCTTCTTACACTTGTATTTTGTGGAAGGCTGAGGACTGTTTTCATTTGTTTGGGTGTTTTTTGTTGATTTTGTTGTCATGCATTTTTTTCCTGTAGCCTGGTACTTTATCCACCGAACAGCATTTCTCCTTTTCCAGTGGCTGGCCTCCCGTTGATCTGCTCTGCTCAGTAACAGCAGAAACCCGTGTTGACCATGGGCTGACTCATTTCCAAAGCTTTCCTGTGACAAACGTATTTGATTACTAATAGGTGGGAGAAGGGATTGCATCTTTCAGGCAGAGAGAGAGGCCTGAGACGCAGAGGATCATCCTAAAAAGAGCTGTAGGAAAGACCATTTAAGCTGAGTTGTATCCTCTGTTGTTTTCGTGGCTGTTGGATGAAGGACACGCGGAAGGAAAAGCGCGAGTGCCGGTCCACGATGTGGGTATCGCTTGCTGCGATGAGGTCAGGCTCTGTACGTGGTCCCAGCTGCTCTGAAGAATCCAAGATAATGCTGTTTGCTCGCTCCTCGTACTGTATTAGTTCATATAGACCTGCAATTAATAACTCTTTTCTCCCTTCTCCCTCTAGAGAGCCACTCTTCAGCCCAGGTCAGTGACAAAATACTGACAAAGCCATATTGGAGTGAGATAAGCACCGCCGTCGGGAGCCCGGTAGAGACTCCGCTGTGCTGTTCAGCGTGGCTGCAGCAGCAAGGAGCCTCTGCTCCCATCCGATTGCGTTTTAATCCTGTTTTCTCCTAGGGAGTCACAGCTTTGCTTTTGCCGAAGACAGGAGGTTTAATAGTCGTCACCGGAGAAGGGACTGTAGCTCTCTGTACAGGCTCAGACTTCCAAGTAAAGAAGTGAGTTTGTAGATGGAAGAATCAGGAGGGGAGAGGTGACAATTCCTCCAAAAGGGTCACGGTATGAGAACCAATCATTTCTATGGAAAGGCATAATCCAAGTCAGTCTCAGTTTTTCAGTCCTGCAGACACAATACACGGTCTGGTTCCAGAGTCATGAGGTTGGAGCAAACTGAAAATTACTGCGTGCGTTTGCAGGGAAGTGCCCTCTGATCCTTCCTTGTAAATGACTGTTGTTTCCTTTGGAGCAGTAAGAGTCAGATCCTAAATTGATGCCAAGCCAGACAGATTTGTTGAAGTCAATAGAATGATGCTTATTTACACCGGGTGAGAAAGAGTAGTAGTTGCCATCTCCAAAAGGGTTTGTTGGGGGTCATGGGATTGTAAAGCAGGGCTCTGCTAATTTTATAGGCACGTGTCTGGAAGTGCTGGAGTATTTGCAAGGCTTTTTTCTGCATCCCAGATAGAAAGCTGCAGGCGTCATTTCCCCATACGTGATTTGAAAATTGGGCTCACACCTACTCATTTGGCATTGCTTGAATATCCCCTTCAAGTGTACAGTTCTGCAAGCTTAGCTTTGTACGACTGAAACTATTCCCAGAAGGTCTAAACTGTCTGGAAATATCCTTGAAAGTGGGATATTGAAGTGCACTTGAGCAAGAATATCAACAAAGCTGTTGTTACCTTTGGCCCTGGTGCAGATAATCAAGTCTCCAAAGCGCTGCCTGTGCCAGCCCTGGCAGAGCAGCAGGTGGGACGGGCAAGATCATGGGAAGTAGTAAACGTGACTGGGAATGGAATGTTAGTCCTGCCCATGCTCTTGCATCTTGATATCACAGCCTAGTGCGGAGCTTTTTGGGGAAACAGCAAAGTCGAATTCTCAAGAAGCTGGAAAATGAAAGTTCCTCAAGGTCAATGTATGGCCAAACCTTTGCTTTCTTTGCACAGGAGAATGCGAGTTGAAGATGCTGTCGCTTCCCTGACGTGTAGAGGTCGGGACGACCAGTTCTTTATAGGGACAAATAAAGGCCAGATGTACCGCAGTGCCTACGCTACATTTAAAGAGGAGCTGGTCGCCGTCTGTCACACCGAAGCCGTCAACGACATTGTTTTTCCTGAGTGAGTATAACGGGCTGGGCTGTATTTGGCTGGTGCAGAAGCTTGAGGAGCTGCCGCTGAGGTCAGGGTGCCTGTGTGCGCAGCTTTTACCACAGGAACCCAGAGCCTGGTACCATCTGTTGGGATGATTGATACGGGCGATGCTGTCACCTGCCCAAAAAACGCCGGGGTGACGGTGAGCAGCTGCTTCGAAGCAGAAGGCAGCAGTTCAGTTGGAGCACTGGAAAAATCACTGATCTGCAGAAAGGATGATAAGTAAAAAGACCTGAATTATTGATGTTTGGGCACCAGCAGGGATGGCAGCCTCCCCCTTTTGTCCCAGGGTCGCTCTGCATTTGTCTTGTGAACGCACAGCAAATGTTCCCTTCCTGGGTAGTAGCATCGTGACTCTTTATTTTGTTTTTTTAAACCCACAATGGATCATCTCTCCAGATGGAAAATGGGATTTTGAGCCAAATGAACATTTTTGGCGTATTTTTATTGCTTCGCTTCTCGGCCCAGCACAAAGGATCAGATGTCACCGAGGTGCAGTGAGTGCAGGGTGCAGGAAGCGCTCCTCCCTGCCTGCCGCCAGCCTCAAACCCACATCTTCTCATTTAATGAGAAAATCAGGTGGAGCTTTAGGGTGATCTGCTGCTGATACCGCTGATTGACACGCCTGTGTCACAGCCATTAGTGCTGACTGTAAGGACTACAGGACTACATCCTTGCGTAGATGTTTGAACTTCTTATCTGTTGCCTGCTCTTGAACAAAGCCTATTGCTGATGGGGAAATACGGGCTTAATTTCCCTGCTCTGGCTTATTTCAGAATCCTTCACTTGCTGATGTTATCCTGGTTGATAAAGCACCCGTGCAAGCTGGGCTTGAAAGAGGCCACACTTTTGTTGTGCCGGTTTTCTCTGTCCTGGTTCATCTTTCTGGGCATTGATGGTGCTGTTGAACAAAAGCTCGCGGTACCTTTCTAGATGTCACTTTCTGTTGCATCCCTATGACGTGTGGCTTAGAGCTTATTTCAAAGCACTGTGTCCCATGGCTTTTGAAATGCTGCAGGTCTTGTTTTATTCCAACATTTCTAACAAGTATATTATGAACAGACTTTGCCATCATTTCTATTGCCTTCAGCGCTGTTGAATGGGAATCATCCAGTAAGCAAGATAAAAAATGACATCTTTACAATGTGAGGCTGCTGTTAGTTGCTGATGTTAAATCTGAGCAGTCAGCACTTTTACACCCACTTTTGTGTCTATTCTATATAACACATGAAGTTGTTTAGAGATTGAATATGGGGAATAAACGTCACAGCTTCAGCAGAAAGAGTTCTTTTAGTTTAACTTTAACTGTTCCTTAAAATGAATCTTTGAAGAGAACCCAAACCAGGGGAATTTCATGTGAGAAAGGTGATCCTCCAAAAAAGGCCTTTGTCTTAGCCATGGGGATCCCTGTGGGGCAGATCCCAGCTGCAGGTTAGCAAAGCCGAGCTTTGGAGGACGATTTGAGCTGTGACAAAGCAAGGAGCGTTTCTGTGTGCCCCTCCTCGTTACCTCTCCTCTCTGAACTCTCCAGGGGACATTCGGACTTGTTCGTTACCTGCTCCACAAACGACATTCGAGTGTGGTACACGCCGGAACGTCTGGAGCGGCTGCGAATCACCGTCCCCAACGTCACCTGCCACGCGGTCGAGGTGACGAGGGACGGCATGGTCATCGTTTCAGGTAATGGTCAGTCCAGAGCCGTGGTTGCTCAACTTAATAAACATCAGTATGTTAAAACGAAGAGAAGATTAAATTGGGAAAGCGTTTAAATGGAGTTCATGGCGATACCCAAAGGCCTCTTTGCTTGCAGCTGGTCCGATGGACTTTGCTGGCAGCCCCGCTGTCCTGGTGCTGCAGTTGCGGTGAGGGTAGAAGGCAAGGGCTGGAGACCTTGCTTTGGATCAGTGAATTCCGGCAATCCAGAATGCGGTTCAGTCTTATTTAAATTACCTAATTCCAAAATATCAACCTTGTTGTGTGCAGCAGCTTCACCTGTGATGTATGTAGAGCACATTTGCATAAAGCCGCCGTCCATCGCCATGTGCAAGTTGCTGACACAGGGACTCCTGCAGTCCTAGAGCAGCCGTGCAGCCTCCCCATGGTTACCAAACCACTTTGTCCACAGCCAGAATCCAAAAGCAATTAAATTTCAACAGTGTGTTTGGGACCGTAGCTCTGCGGGCTCATCTGCAGTACAGTGGTTTTCACGGGTATGCTGGTGATCTAACAGCGTGGGCCTTATGTGGGAACTTATTTATAAAAAGGGCCACTTTGAGCAAGTGGCAACTGGACATCCAGATCCCTTCGGGAACTCGGCATCAGCCTCGGAAGCGTGGAAGGTCAGCTCTTCTCTGCCTTTGATGCCCGTGTCTAAATGTCTAAATTTTCACTGGGATTTGGCCTTAGTGGAATGTCGAGGTGAACAGACATTGCAATGTTTGGCACTAGTGGGACAGGACGTGCAAGGTGTGAAGGATCAAGGCCTCAAAGCAGAAAGATTTTTGCTGTTACCAGCACAGGGAAAAGAGGTGCTTTCAGGCACGTGTTTCACATCGAAGCTTGAAAGAGCTGTTTTGTATTTCCTTCCTGGCATTCTCTGTAGGACAAATAGCGGGTAGCTCCTTTCTATTCCATTGCAGCAGCTTTGTGCTTTGATCTTTAAAGCACCACTGGCAATAGATCGTGGACTGGGTGGTTTTTCCTGATCAAGAGCTGTGTAAAATGAAGCATGGGAGAGCGGGCACTTGGCAAAACCAAGGTCTGGGGTTGATGGCCACGAATTCCTGAAGCAAGTGGATGACACTGTGGAGAACTCAGTTGAGCTTCACAGGTCAGCTGCACCAATAACCCACAGGCCAATGGAGACGGTTGGGACTGAGCTGCTGTACGTGTTGGCAGAGAAAGGCAGAGTTCAGGAAAGCTCCTCCTGAGCTCCGGCAGGACCAGCTGGTACCAGAGCAGATGTGTGTTGCTGATTTTCAGGTGAGGATCTGGAATACTGGTGAGAAAACCCAGAAGCTGAGGGAAGTTCTGAAGGAGCACAGAGGTGCCGTGTCCTGCATCAAGATTAATAAGAACGACAAAGAGGGTGTCACAGCCAGCCTGGACGGAACGTGCGTCATCTGGGATCTTGTGTAAGGCGACAGATTAGTATTGCGAAGGCACTTGGAGTGCTGGTAATATCTGTAGGGTCACTGTGCCCGGTTTGGGACACCACATAGCGAGGAGGAGGGGAAAAAGAGCATTAAGAGATAAAAACTTCTAGAAAGAACAATCAGGTCAGGGAATGTAGAACCTCCAATTCGAGAAACTTTTCAGAAAAGCTCAGACAAACCTTTGTCTGCGGTTGTTTTCCTGTGCGGGATCCTGCTTGGCCAAGGTGGAGCGGGTGAGTTCCCAAGTTTCCCACTAGCTCTGTTTTCCAGAACGTTGTGACTCGTGTCGAGCTCTTGCGGATCTGCAGACTTTCTGCACTGGGGTAAGGCCGAGGACACCTTGGCATAGGGAACAGCACCTGGAAAGCATTCTGGGTTTAAACATTTCATTTCGTACGACAGCAGATCAAGAGTCCTACAGGGCAGCTGTGATGGAAACAGAACTGATAGCCTAACGGGCTTCATGGAACCCTGAACTCGGAGCAGTGCCTGAGAATATCCAAGGAGAGAGATCTGATGTACAGCACAGGCAGAGACATTCCAGGCAGGCAAAGTTTGGGTTTTGACGCTGTTGCTCTGTCTCATTTTGGGGTGTTTTGCAGGCGTTACGTGAGAAAACAAATGATCCTAGACAACACATTGTTCAAATGCGTGTGTTACCATCCTGGAGAGTACCAGATAATCACCAGTGGAACAGACAGAAAGGTGAGCAAAGCTGCAGGAACTCTGCAGTGCACAACACACGGTCTGGCGCTGGTTCTGGGGTGAAACTCCTGTCCCTGCACAGAAGGTTGTGTCCCCGGGCGGTGCTGAAACCCGTGTGCTGCTCACGGCCAGCTGAGCGCCCCGCTCTGCTCTGCTCTCTAGATTGTGTACTGGGAAGTGCTCGATGGCTCCACAATCAGAGAAGTGCAAGGCTCTCTGTCGAGTTCCATCAACGGGATGGACATCACATCGGACGGGGCGTCCTTTGTCACAGGTGAGTGCGTGGTTGGAGCTGGAGAAAGGAGGTCGTATTAAGACCAGGAAAAGCAAGGCAGTGAACCAAGGATCTCAGTACAGTGCGAAAAAGCTGAAAAAAGGGGTCAGCTAAAGGGGAAAAGAACATGAATCACCGAAGAAAAATACTGTGGTTCAGGCTGTAGTTCAGACTGGAAAGATGCTGCTGTAGCTCACTGGGATCTGCTGGTGAAGGTCCTGAGCCCTTCACTGGACACTGACCCCAGCAGAACAGAAGCAGTTTTTGCCATAATGCCCAAGAAAACATATCCTGCTCTTCCTAGGAACACCGAAGCGTTCCCCTGCCTGGGAGCGGGGAACAAAAAGCAGCAGAACTCGGTGTATCACAGTATCACAGTATGTTTGGGATTGGAAGGGACCTCAGAAGATCATCCAGTCCAATCCCCCTGCTGGAGCAGGAACGCCCAGGTGAGGTCGCACAAGAACATGTCCAGGCGGGTTTTGAATGTCTCCAGAGAAGGAGACTCCACACCCCCCTGGGCAGCCTGTTCCAGTGCTCTGTCACCCTCACTGAGAAGAAGTTTCTTCTCAAATTTAAGTGGAACCTCTTGTGTTCCAGCTTGATCCCATTACCCCTTGTCCTGTCGTTGTAATGGTTTGTTCTTCCTCTGTGCCTGACGCAGGTGGTGACGACCATCTGGTGAAGCTGTGGGACTATAAGGAGGGCACGGTGACTCACGTGGGAGTGGGCCACAGCGGCAACATCACCCGCCTCAAGATCTGCCCCGCGAACAAGTCCATCGTGAGCGTGAGCGCGGACGGTGCCGTCCTCATCTGGAAATAGCCCAGCTCGGGCTGACAGCCGGTGCCGGAGCTGCTGGGCTGCTGCTTCCCCGGCCGGCCCTGGAAATGCTCTTTTCTTACCACTCAGTTTGTTGTAAATCGTTTGTTCTCTTAGAGTAAACAGTATATTTCTACTCCCTGGTATGCATTTACCAGGTCTTAGATACCCTTTCTAGCTCAATTTTTTCAGGGGAGCTAAGAATTTGCTGTTTGTTTTGGATTCATCACTTCTGAAAATCACCTTGGCAGTTGTTGTAACAGTTTGCGTTGTTACTGCCGCCTTTCCTGCCAGTCTCAGCATCATCTGCCTTGTACGTCTACTCATTTGTGGGCTCTCTCTTGCTTTCACATGGTCTCTCTCTTCTCTGCACTCTTCTGTCTCTTATTTAATGAATAACTTGTTGTTTAAATTCAGTCTGCTGTGTTTAGTGCAGAAAGCAGTGCAGGCAGTGGTGCAGACAGGCGTGTAGACAGTGGTGCAGGCAGCGCACAGGCAGTGCACAGGCAGTGCACAGGCAGTGCACAGGCAGAGCACAGGCAGAGCACAGGCAGTGCACAGGCAGAGCACAGGCAGAGCACAGGCAGAGCACAGGCAACGGTGCAGGCAGCGCACAGGCAGTGCACAGGCAGCGCACAGGCAGCGCACAGGCAGCAGTGCAGGCAGCGCACAGGCAGCGCACAGGCAGCACACAGGCAGAGCACTATCAGTGCACAGGCAGTGCACAGGCAGAGCACGGGCAGCGCACAGGCAGAGCACGGGCAGCGCACAGGCAGAGCACGGGCAGAGCACAGGCAGAGCACAAGCAGAACACAGGCAGCGGTGCAGGCAGCAATGCAGACAGCGGTGCAGGCAGCGGAGCAGGCAGAGCACAGGCAGCGCACAGGCAGAGCACAGGCAGAGCACAGGCAGCGCACAGGCAGCGCACAGGCAGAGCACAGGCAGCGCACAGGCAGAGCACAGGCAGCACACGGGCAGAGCACGGGCAGCGCACAGGCAGAGCACAGGCAGTGCACAGGCAGAGCACAGGCAGCGCACAGGCAGCGCACAGGCAGTGCACAGGCAGAGCACAGGCAGAGCACAGGCAGAGCACAGGCAGCGCACAGGCAGAGCACAGGCAGCACACGGGCAGAGCACGGGCAGCGCACAGGCAGAGCACAGGCAGTGCACAGGCAGAGCACAGGCAGCGCATAGGCAGAGCACAGGCAGCGCACAGGCAGAGCACAGGCAGCACACGGGCAGAGCACGGGCAGCGCACAGGCAGCGCACAGGCAGAGCTGGACTGTGCCCAGTCTCCCAGCCCCACCGGTTCTCCCCAGCTCAGCCCCGGGTACAACCCGCGGCAGTGGGACGGGGTGTCTGAAAGCACATTTCCCCTCGGCCGCACGGGTGTTCCAGCCTGTGCCAAGGGACGGGAGCGGCTCCAATACAGAAAACATTGTCCAATCGCAAAGCCCAGACAGTGGGGACCACGTTTTCCCTTTGTTTTTATTATTATTGTGACTGGCAGCATGACAATGGATTTCTGCCGGGCCTGGAACAGCTCAGCTCAGACCTGCTCAGGCTTTTTTCTTGAGCTTATCCTGACACCCAAGTGCCTCCCTGGGGCAGAGACTCTTGCCCAGGCAGAGGAGACGTTTCCAACACTGTCCTGTCACCGTGTCTCCCTGATCAAACCAAAACTCTCCGTGTCTTTAATATCCATCCCAGCTGTCTGGTGCCCGAGGCACTGGGACAGTTCGTGCCATAACAACACGGAATTTTCCAGAATAGCGAGCAAGCATTTTCCCCCCCTGCTTGCATTGGACGTTTTCATTTTCCCCACCCCAAATTTGCTCCCAAGTCTGCAGCATGCTGCAGCGCCGATGGATGTTGGATTCAGCCTGAATAGGAAGGCATCGCGTTCAGAACGGTTTGAAGGGGGAAGGTCGCACACACGATATTGTTGAAAGGCAGATCAGCACAGCGAGCATTCCTGGCGCCCGCTCCAACCTGCAAAGGCTTTGGATTGGAATGGACTGGCGGTACCTGTCAGAAAGGTATCGCTGCCTGCGCCGCGGCGCTTAGAAAGATGCTGCTCAAGAAGAACCCCAGCAGGGTTTTAGGTCCTTGGCTGATGGGAGCTGGTTTTCTTCCCCGCATCAGCGTGGCAGGGCGTTCAGAGGCTCTCGCTGCTGTTACCTGCTGCACTTTGTGGCACATTGCTGGGGACCCGGCAGAGCCACTGGCGTTATCTAACACTTCCTAATTCAGGCAGGTTTGGAGTTTTGGGACGTGCCTGTTTCACAGCGATGCTGTGACACCCTGGGGTGATGCTGGGGACATCAGGCTGGGGTACCCGCGGTGATGCTGGGGACACCGGGGCAGCCCCCGCTCCCGCTCCCTCGTCGTCCTTGCCCTCGTCCTCCTCCTCCAGTCCCTCTCCCCGCTCGCAGCCCCAGCCCGGCCGGGGGAGGAGCCGGCCGCGCACAAAACCGCCCGGCCGGCCCCTCCAGCCCCGCAGCGGCACCGGCACCGGCGGCGGGGGGTGCCCAGCGTCCGCCCGGGGCCAGGAGCGCACAGGGGCTACGGAACCACGGGAACATCTGCTTCATGAACGCGGTGGTGCAGTGCCTCACCGGCACCTCCAGCACCCACCGGCATCTCCCGCACCCACCGGCACCTCCAGCACCCACCGGCACCTCCAGCACCCACCAGCATCTCCCGCACTCACTGGCACCTCCCGCACCCACCGGCACCTCCCGCACCCACCGGCATCTCCCGCACCCACCGGCACCTCCCGCACCCACCGTTATCTCCTGCACCCACCAGCATCTCCAGCACCCACCGGCACCTCCCGCACCCACCGGCATCTCCAGCACCCACCGGCACCTCCCACACCCACCGGCACCTCCAGCACCCACCGGCATCTCCAGCACCCACCGGCACCTCCCGCACCCACCGGCATCTCCCGCACCCACCGGCACCTCCAGCACCCACCGGCACCTCCCGCACCCACCGGCACCTCCCGTACCCAAAGGCACCTCCCGTACCCACCGGCACCTCCCTCACCCACCGGCACCTCCAGCACCCACCGGCACCTCCAGCACCTACTGGCACCTCCCGCACCCACCGGCACCTCCCACACCCACCGGCACCTCCCGCACCCACCGGCATATCCCGCACCCACCGGCACCTCCCGCACCCACCGGCATCTCCAGCACCCACCGGCACCTCCCGCACCCACGGGCACCTCCCGCACCCACCGGTATCTCCAGCACCCACCGGCACCTCCAGCACCCTCCGACATCTCCCGCACCCACCGCACCCCCTGCCCCGCACATCCCACCTGCACCCTGTGCCCCCCACACTCACTGGGACCCCCTGCTGCTCCCAGCACCCCCAGCTCCCAGCACCCTCTCCTGTGCCACGTCCTCCCCATGGGCCTTGCTCTGCCCTGCCAAATGCCCCCCAGCCCCGCTGTCCCTCCAGCCCCACTGCCGTCACCCACCTCCTGCCTTCAGCTGAGCTCTGACCTCCCTTGGGTGGGCGAACTCACTGTCCTGGCCACCCTCACGGAGCCCAAGAGTGAGCGCCGTGCTGGTCTTGGTGGCGCCACCAGGGGATGGCGCCACCAGGGGATGGTGCCACCAGGGGATGGTGCCATGGGAGCCCAACCCAGTGGCCTCAGGCCCTGTGGCTGATTGCATGTCACATCCCTGCAGGGCAAAGGCCAGTGTGCTGCGGACCTACATCCATTTTAGGGACAAGGACAGGACAGCACTTTGATCCTGGCGTGGCAGCCCCCTATGCTCAGGGACACACGCCTGTGGGGTGACATTTCCCCAGGGACTTGCTGCTGCAATTAAACTGCCGCTGCCATGAAACTTTGCAAAACGCTCAGAGGAGCTGCTGAGGGGCTGGACCTGCCCTGGTCAGGGTTTCTGGCGCTGCTGGGGGAGCTCATTGCCTTTAATTTCCCTGTAGCAAAGTCACCAGCTCTTGCAGCACTGCGCACAGGATTTCCATGCCCTCTGCTCCCAAACACGCAGGTTCCTTGGGCACAGAGAGGCAAACAAACCCGACCAAACAGAAAAAAACACCCCAAACTTGCAGCCTTTGCTTTGAATTTCCTCCCTTCAGGTGGTTTTCTGCATCTGCCATGAACTGCCACCTGATTTTAGTTTTATTTAATCTGTCTAAACAAGATTTTGAAAATCGGAAGCGAATCTGTGGCTCATGTTGTTTGAAGGCCATCGGGGGTGGCCTTGCACCCTCTGCTGCCAGGAGAGCGGGGCTGGGACAGGCGAGGTGGTGGCCAGAGGGGTCTTGGCTCTGGGGGGTCCTGGGGGTGCTGGAGCTCTGAGCCCTGCCCTGACGTGCTGGTTTGTGCTTTCTCTGTTGGCTCTGAGCAGCTGCTGCCAGCCCAGGCTTGGAGACAGGTCCTTGGGGACCCCAAGCTCTGCCTTTTGGGGAGTTCCATGGGGAGATGGGGGCAGAATGCTCTGGGGAACCCTGTCAGCAGCTTGGGACGCCCTGAGGGGCTGGGGGGAAGGAGGAGAGGGGACAAGGAGGGGGCAGCCTCGGGGAGGGGGAGCTGGCAGGGCTTTGGGTGGAGGGGCAGAGCTTGGCAGGGCAGGCAGCACCCCAGCACTGTGTGGCAGAATGCAAACCCCCCTCCCTCCTTCAGTATGGCACATCTCCCCCTTTTCTCTGCTACTTGAGGCTAACAGCTTCTTTTGTTTGGCCCGGAGCATCCTGGCTCCTGGGACATTGGGAGAGGGGAGTGCCGAGCCGCTGGGCGCCAGCGGCCAGGGTAAGGCTTCAGGGGCACCCACAGCTAGTGTGGGGGGTGCAGAGAAGCTTCTAGAGTGCCTACAGTCAGATCTGATCAGATAAAAACGGGACGCTCGTCGAGACCCAGCCCCATTTTGTGTGGGGGTCTCTCGGAGTACGAGCTTAGCCACTGCCGCCAGGAGAGCCCCCCTCCCTGGGATGGAGACTCCACTTGCCTCGCTGCTGTCATAGTTGAATTGAATTTTGTGGGCTGGGCTGTGTTTCTGATTCTGTAGACCATATCCAGGATTCCTACCTTATCGTAAAAGCTATGCAAGTTGTATACGAGCTCATATTTTAGAGAACCGGAAATTAGTCCTGTTAGTTCTCAGTAAGTTCTTATCTTATCTTGAAAGTGCTGAGAAGGTACATTTGCTATCATCCAAGAATTTGTATAATTTTATACGAAGTGCGCATGTGCAGTGACAAAAGGTGAAAAGTGTGCAGTGACAAAAGGTGAAAAGTACACTAGTGATGAAGACTACTTACTTCATCCTGAAGACCCCCTGAACGACCACCAGAGGACACTGCGCATGCTTAGAGTAGTTCCAAGGTGTTGCAACTGATATTGTGAAATAATTGTGTAACCTAATGAATATGCAATATACACGTTGTAACTTTAATGAATATGTATGTAACCAAATTGTATAAAATGGTGAAGTTTGAATCAGTGGTCGGAAACAGCTTTGGGTGCGAGCCCCTGGTTTCCCCAGCGCTGAAATAAAGCACCGCATATAACTACGCCCATGGTTATGTGTTCTGAATGCTAACACCGCCACGGGTGTAAGTAAAACTTCTCGCAGGATTGCGAGTATATTTATACTTTCCGTGCACATATGCACGTATAACTTTCCGCGCTCCATTTGAGCGTGTATAAATTTACCCTCGCCGAATCGCGGGTGTATTTTCCTCCCGTGCACCTATGCACGAGTAACTTTCCGTGCGCATTTGCACGCGTACTTTCTCTCTTTAAAATAATCCCGCACCGTGTGAGGCAAGTGTGTACTTCTCTGGGACTCAGGGCCAGCTCCGGCATTTTTTTTGAGTGAAGCCCCGTGTATGCACGCTGTGGACCGCCTGATTGGTTGTAGCAGTTGCTGCCCCTCAAATAGGTTTTCTCAGCTGATATCCGAACCTTTATTTAAGTCACTTTGGAGTGCTAAAACCCTGTTCCTCGACGGTTTAATGAAAGTTGTTTTGGACTCTGTTGTCCCTTAAATTAACCTGCGAGGACTCTCCGTGACACACTGCCCTTGGGGGGCTGGTGGGAACCCCCTGGCACGTGGCTCCATCAGGGACATGTCTGGTCCACTCCCCGGTCTCAGCTGCTCCGCTTCAGTTGGAGAGTGCAGAGTGCCAGCTCTGCTGGGCTGAGCATCCCCGGTTTTGGGATGCAGGAGGTTTGCTCAGGGGCTTTCCTCCTTCCTGTGCAGGCAGGGCAGGCAGGGCTGGCAGCTCCCCTGCCCACGGGCCACACTTTTGCTTGGCTGTATGAACAGCCCTTGTCTCTTGTAGGGCCTTGGGTGGCTGGGCTGGCACAGCCGGCATCGCCTGGCTGGGGAAACTGAGCGCCCATCAACTAGAGCTGCCCGGTGCTTTCCTGCCACTGCAAAGCGCTGCGACACGGCGGCTGTGGGCACCCCGGGGCGGGGCACGAAGCTGCTGCGTCCCCCCAGTTCTGGATCCCCCGACCCAGAACAAAGCGCTCCCCTCCTCCGGCTGCCGACAGCCAGCCCGGCTTCTTGCACAGCCCCCTGGTTCCCCCCTCACCCCGTCCTCCCAGTTAGTGTCAGGGGGTGCTTCTGAAGCCCATGGACACCTCAGCCCCACCTGGGGTGCAGGATGGGCCTCTGCTGGCTCTGCCCTGGTGCCCACTGGTTTGCTCCCCGTGATCCCTCTGGGGACCCTGGATACCACTGGATCCACCTGGGCACCCCCAAAGCGCCTTTTTAGCACTTATTTTTCTCCTGAAAAAGCAAACACAGGGGGCTTTCTGCCATCCTGCCCCAGGGACCCCCACTCAGACCACACCGGCGCTTGGTTTCCCATCGCCATTTATTGCAGCCGCTGCCTGCTCAGCGCCCGGGGCGGTGGGACCGGGGCCGGGACCCCCGTCCTGCCCGGCTGTCAGGGGGTTGATTCGCTGCGGGGGGGCTGGATGGGCGGCAGCAGCTTCGGTGCCTGGGTGAGGCGTCCGGGAGATGAGGCTGGTCGGTGCTTCAGCACGGCTAACAGCAGCGGGGAGGCGGTGCCTGGGGGCGAGGGGCAGGGTCAGCCACAGACACCCACCAACAGGGTCCTGCCCCCACCCTGAAGCACACAGGCTGTTGTCCCACACTGCCCAGCACCACCCCCCATGTCCCCCCAGCTCCCTCCATCTCCACCACGAGGACCGGCTGCCCCAGCAGCCAGTGCTGCCCCCACAGCCCAGCCCAGACCCCAGACCCCCGTCCAACCCTGCCCAGATGTGGGCACAGACCCGTCCCCCCAGACAGCAGGGTGTCCTCTCCCCCCGGTGCCCTGACAGGGCCATACTTTTCTGGCTCCTCGAGGTCGAGGTCTCTGGGGTGGCCGTTGGTGTTGTGGGCAGCTGAGAGCCCCCCATCATGGAGAGCTGCTCCTCCTGCCGCTTCCCATCAGTGCCGTCCTGGCCCGACAGCTGCATCGCGTCCTTCTGGGAAGGGAAGAGCGTGTGACCCAAACACGGGCCCCCGTTCCGCATCCACCAGCAACCCTCCCCCAGCCAGCTCTCCCCGGGGAAACTGAGGCACAGATCCCCCCGCAGGCTCAGCATCCCGCTCCCCACCTCTGTCATCCCTACCTTGTTGGGGCGGCGGGCGCTGGATGGGGACAGCCGTGGGGTGCTGGGCGGTTGGGGCTGGAAGCGCGGGGGCGTGACGGTGTGTGGGCCCCCGCAGCTCCGCGGAACAGTGGGGTATCTGCACTCGCCCGTCCGCTCCCTGTGGGACAGGACATGGGGGTGCTCAGTGCCCGGCAGGTGGCACCCCATGTGTCACTCGATGCCAGGGAAGGGTCGGGGGGTGCTCCCTGTTCGGGGGGCAGTTACTCACGGTCCAGGCGCTAGCATGTTGAGGGGCCGGTCACAGGACAGGCAATGGAAACCAGGCAGCAGCTGCCTGGAGGGGGGAGAAAAGGGCTGGGGAGCTCCTGGGGGGCACAGCCCCACCTGTACACCAGCTACAAAAAGCCTCTGCACCCACCCCCCAAGACTGGTTCAGGAGGGCTCCTCCCACACGTGCCCCCTCATTGTGCTGCCTCTATCGCAGCTGGCAGGAGCACAAGGCACAGCTACTTGCCCAGCATCCCCAGGGGCGCTGCCCACATGGCTCCCACGCCAGGTACCACACCGGCACGAGCCGGGACAGCCAGCAGGAACAGGGCCAGCACTGCCAAAGCCACCACTGTCCCCATCGCACTCACTTCCTAATCCCAGCGGCATTGTCACGCTCTGCCTGCAGCGCCTTCTCCTGGAGCTGCCCCCTGAGGCTCTTCCACTGCTCCTCCTGCTGCTTCCGGAACGCCCCCAGCTCCCGGCGGTCCAGCTGTGGACGGGTGACACCCTCAGCCATCTACCCCAGGATGGGACATGGCGGTCCCCGGGGGCACAGCCGGGAGGGGGGACCCTCGCAAGGATGCTGCCTTAGGCTGCCAGGCCCCAAGGTGCCAGTTCTGCGTGGAGGGGACGAGCCCTCACCTTGCAGTCCATCTGTCTCTGCAGCTCTTTCTGGAACTGGTGCCAGCCCTTCTCCTGGCCCGTCACCCGGCTCGTCACCTCCTCCACCATCTTGGTCAGCCGCTCCACGCACGCCTCAAACTGGCTGCGACTGACTTTGTCAGCCAGGGCGGCTTTGTCTACTTTCTAGCAACGGGGAAAGGCAGGAGAGCGGTGGGGACAGGATGCAGAGACAACAGGAGAGGTGAAGTGGCTACGTGGTCCTGTTCACCCCATCATCCCCGTGGCGTTGGTCCCACCAGCTGAAGGGACTCGGGGTCACAGAGGGACCTGGCAAGGGACCTGCAGCCGGGCTAGAAATCCTCCCTCCCCCTGGCTGGTTCTGCCAGCCGGCACCCAAGGGACAAGGGGTGTTTGTCACCCTGCCCGGGACACCCTTGACTGGCACCGGGGCCCCTTGAGCCCGTACCTCATCGATTCCCAAAACCAGCAGCTCCTCCTTGTCTGCTTGCTTCTTCTCCAGCCTCCCCAGGGCCCGGGACAGAGCCTTCCAAGGCAGACAGCAGCCCGTGATGCCACGGCAGGGTCGGAGCTGCCCCCGGCCAGCCGAGCACCCCCTGCCTCCCCACCCCATCAGAAACCTCCAGGAAAGGCATGAGGAAGCTGTGCAGGGCTGTGAGCAGGGTGGCAGGGGGACAGACCCCTTGGGGTCCCAGCCTGGGCTCTGCCTGCGCGTTACAGCCACCCACCTTGACGTCATTCTGCTCCTGCTGGCGATCCTGCTGGAGGTTTGCAAGGTCCCAGCTGAACTTCTCATAGCCTTTTTGGAGCTGCACGATGCTGGTCTGGAGGCACTTGAGCTGCTCATCCTGCTGCAGGGACTAAGAGGACAAGGTGGTGCTGAGCAAGGGGTTGGCTGCCCCACGGGGGCAGACCCAGGGTATTTTGGCTGATGGCCACAGGACCTCAGTGCAAGCAGGACATTTGCTCCAAGGCTTTAATTCCCTTCCGTGCTGCTGACTCTGACAAGCCAATTAGGGGGGCAGCGAGGGGCTCCCCCACGTTAGAGCAAAGCAGAAATGCCTGGGGGGTCCTGGCAGCTCAAGCCCCCTACACCGCATCTCCTTACCTGTCTCCTCCACTTTGGATAATTGTCCACCTTGCCGCCCGCCTTCTGGGCCAGGGACTCCACCTGCTCCTCGAGCTTCTCGCAGCGCTGGAGGAGCTTCCCCAGCAGCACCCTGGTGTCCGGGCTGCAGAAGTGGCACCCTGCGTGCTCGTGTCCCCCGCTCTGCACCGTCGCCCTCGGCTCGTCCACCTGCTGGCAGGGGAGGAGGAATCAGCTCTGAGCCGGGCTGGATGCCGCCCACAAGCCCAGGTGCCATGGAGGCTCCATGGCCCCATCCAGCCAGGGGACGTGGCCGGGACCCCGCCAGGACTCCTCCCGAGCCAGCGGGGGCTGGGAGCGCTGCCCCCGGGCCTCACCTCTGCCTGCAGCTGCTGTGCTGACTCCATCACCAACTTATTCATGTACTCAGCCGCAAACTGCTCCAGCTCGGCCTGGGTCGGCTCCGGCTGCTTCCCCAGCTCCTTCCGCTCTGCCTTGACCTTCTGTCCCTTGGGCCTGGCCAGCGACATGGGGGCAGGGGCAGGCTTAGCCTTCGTGGGGGTGTCCCTTGGCCCCCAAACTGGGATGCTCCCAGACCCCAGGATCCCTCGCAGCCCTGCGGGGTAGGAAACCCTCTCCCATCCTTTTACCGTGGCTGTCGGGTCATCTGGCCGCTGCCGTCTGCTTTTCTGCCGGCTCCAGCCCCCCTCGTCTTTCTGGGAGCATCCTCCACCTTGCTGATCTGGGAACGGCAGTGGGGGCGGTGAGGGCACAGCCCCCTGTGTCATTCCGGCACGGGGACCCTTCGGCTGCCCCCTCCCTGCCCAAACTGGCATCCCCGCAGCCCCTCGGGGACTGCTGCCGGCTCACCTTCTCCTCCTCCCCGTGGAGGGCCCTGGCCATGTCTTGTAGTAAGGACACCTGGCACCTGAGGTCGGCCAGGATGCTGGTGATGCTCTCCTGGCCTAGAGGGACATGGTGCAAGGGGATGTGCTGTCGGTGAGGGGGTCTCTGAGCATGACGAGCCCCTGACCCAGGGTGACCCCACGCCAAAAAACCCCCGCCAGTCCTCCCGTGCTCTCACCTCCCTTGGGGAAGAGCCGGCGCAAGTTCTCAAGATCCGAATGTTCTGCTTTGGTAGATTTAAGCTGCTCCACCTGCTCTTTCAGACCAGTGCAGAGGTGGCCGAGCTGCCCAACCTGGGAGAGAACCTCCCGCATCTCCGACTCGTAGCTGGAGGTGCTGGTGGAGCCCCAGGGCTTGGCCGGCTCTTGGGCATCCCCTGGGATGGTGGCTTGGGAGCTGGAGGACCCAGGCTGCACCCCAGGGGTGGTGGTGTGGGTCCCAGGGGATCCTGGCTGCATCCCCGAGGTGCTGGCCTGGGCATCAGGGGCCCCTGGCTGTGTCCCCAGGCAGGTCCTGGCCTGGGTGCCCCGTGATCCTGGTTCCAGCCCCGAGGTGCTGGCCTGGGTGCCCCGGGATCCTGCCTGCATCCCCGGGGTGGTGGCGCCGGCACCAATAGACCTCGTGTGATCAGAGGGAGCGCCTGACAACTTCACAGGGGTCGCTGGTTCCCCCTGTGTCCCTGCTTGCATCCCCAGGGAGCCAGACCCTGCAGTCCCCTTGCCGGTCTCCATCCCAGGCCGTGTCCCACGTCCCTTCGGCCCCAGTGCTGAGCTCTTCCTGGCCTGGCTGTCCATGGCCACCTGGGTGGGCTCAGCAGGGGCAGACTGGCCCCCACCGCCCTCCTGGGAAGAAGAGGCAAAGGGCAGCAGGTTTACTGGCAGCTGGGCAGCCGTGAGGACAGACCCCAGAACCCCCCGCCATGTCCCCAGTCCCTGTCCCCAAACCACCATCTCACAGGGCCAAACTCGTGTTGAACATGAGAGCCCAAATGCAAAGGGATCACGGAGTCAGCCCAGCCATGGAGCTGGGGGGATGGGACATCCAGGGATGGGACCCGCAGCATCACTGCCCAGCACCCCAACCCACAGGCTGTGCCCCGAGACAGGAGGGCTGGTGTCCCCGAGGGAGCGGGGGACGCAGCCGCCTCCTGTCCCTGCGCAGCCCGGCAGCGTCCTGGGGCTTCCCCTGGAGCTGGGCGAGGAGAGGGACACCCGTTCAGATGTGGGAGCGGGATTTAAAGAGTATCCCCAAATGAACTGGGGCAGGAGACAGAGGGACGCTGGGCAGGGCTGTGCCTGGGGGCCGCGGCTGAATTGCACGGGCAGAGCTTTATCTCCCCTCCTTCCCCTCCCATGGATCTGTTTTGAGGGCTCTCTAGTTCAAAAGTGCCTTAGCAACTCCTGGGACACCCTTCCCACTCTTCCCTCCTGCTGCCCTTCACGCTGCTGACACCGATGGCCGTGGGGCACGGGCACAGTGTGACAGGGCAGCAGGAGCGGGGAGGGACGAGGGCCCAGCTCCCTCCCGTGGCACCAGGGGATGCTCACCAGGCCAAGTGTCTCCTGGATCTCCTGGATGTCCTCGGCCAGGCCGGAATGCGCCTCCTGCAGGGCATGCATGTCCTCTGCCAGACCAACATGCGCCTCCTTCATCTCCTGGATGTCCTGTGCCATTCCAGAATGCGCCTTCTGCATGGCCTCTTGCATCTCCCGCATGTCCTGTTCCATTCCAGAATGCGCCTTCTGCATGGCCTCCTGCATCTCCCGCATGTCCTGTTCCATTCCAGAATGCGCCTCCTGCATGGCCTCCTGCATCTCCCGCATGTCCTCTGCCATGCCAGAGTGCGCCTTCTGCATGGCCCGCATGTCCTCTGCCAGGCTGCACTGCGCCTCCTTAAACTTGTTGATCTCCTCCCACAGGTGCTGGAGCGAAGCCCTTTTCTGGGAGAGCGGGTGGGGGGTGAGCCCAGGGGAGGGTCCCAGGGGACCTGGGCCCCGCTGTGCTCTGCTGCGGGAGCTCGGGCTTAACCCAGCCCTTGGGCTGAGGGCGGCACGACGGCAGCGCGGAGCCCGGAGGAGGGGGCGTCTCGTGGGGGAGCACCCAGGGACCAGCAAGAGCATCTACCTTGGAGACGGCTCTCTCCTCCTCTTCAGTTGTTGTTGGCATCAGCTCCTTGGCCATGGAGGAGACCTCGGAGTTGCTCCCGGTCCCCTCCAGCTGCTCCTCTGGTTTCCAGAGCTGCTGCCCTGTGCCCAGGGCTCCGTCCTCCTCCTTCCCCTGGCCAGGCGGGTCCTTGCTGTCCTGGTCCTTTGCCAGGCCGGGGGCCGGGCTCTGCCCTGGCTCCAGGACAGACAGCTCCTGCTGGCCCAGCTGCCCGATGATGGCCTCGAGCAACTTGTGAAGCGCCACGAAGTCAACAACCCCCAAATTGGGTGTCCCGATGGCAGCGTTCAGCATCTCCAGTAGACTGAGTGTGGCCATCGCTGCTGCTCTGCCGGAAAACACGGAGCCTGATGTGGGAAGACGGGAGCTTTTCTGTCCAGAGGTGATCTTGGAGGGATGGGCAGCCAGCAGCCTTTCTCCTGCTCCTTCTTGCCACAGAAAGCGATCAGTCACCAAAACAGATCCAAGTGCCGAAAGCAATCCAAGTGATGAAAGCGATCCAGTCACCAAAGCGATCCAAGTGCCGAAAGTGATCAAACCTCCAAAAGCGGTTCAACCACCAAAAGTGATTCCACCACCAAAAGTGATCCCACCACCAGAAGTGATGCAACCACCAAAAGCGATCAAACCACCAAAAGTGATGCAACCACCAGTAGTGATCCCACCACCAAAAGCGATCCAACTGCCAAAATGAGTCCACCACCACAGTGATCCCACCACGGCAAGTGATCCCACCACGGCCAGTGACCAAATGGGCGAGGGGCACAGGTGACAGGGGACAATATAGTGTCTCTGTTGCCCGGCAACAGCCGCCCCAGAAGCCAGCGGGCGCCGCCCTGGTCCTTTGTGATGAAGTCATCCACGGGATGGGAGATGCTGAGGCTCCCTCCTGCCTTTCCCATTTTACCACCCACAATGCAGCTGGTGACACCTCAAATGTTGTGGCAGGTCACTGCAGCCCGTGCCCAGATTCAAAAGACAATCGCACAGGTCACGGGGAATGAAATCTCATTTCACTGAATTAAACACCCTCAGTTTTAATTGCAGAGAGAATGGCTTTATCCGTGTTGTGCACTAAATCAAACTCTCCCGACGTTTCACCCTTTCCTTTCCCCATGGCACAGTTGGCCTCGGAGGCGATTCCCCTTGGTGGCAGATGTGCAGCGACTGGCTCACGAGTGCACCAGCACTGGGAACCTGGGCTGAAAACAAGGTCAAAGTGCCTGGTTTAGGACGCCTTTCCCTGCGGTTCATCAAGCAGAAGGATGTCTTTTGAGAGGGAGCTGTTCTGAAGGGATTTCTTCTGCCTCTCTTGACCGTTGGCACGAGCCAGCGGCTGCTGACCAGGAAATGTGCTCATCGCTTGCTCCCTCATGAACACTGTCCTGGCCTTTGCAGCTAGAACGACATAAACCAGAGTATGTTTCAGGTCACCTCTGCAAGAAGGTGGTTCAAATGCAAAGGCTGATCTTGCCTGTAAGCAGCATGAACTGCTCTAGAGACAGCTCTTTGCTGGGGATGGAGCTGTGAGAGAGGTTCTCCAGCTGGCACGGCTGCCTCCCTTTTGAAACACGGGCCATCTTTTGCTGGCATTCCCGTCCCTCAGCCTGATGGCTCTGACATCTCCTCTGATGCTTCAGAAACGCTGCTGCTATCTACACAGCCATTGCAAGATCCTTTTGCACTGAGAACTGAAGCTGCTCCATAGCTGAAAGGGAGACCCCAACACAGAAAGCAGAGCTGCCATGATTCCTCTGAGAGTGAACCCCACATCCCAAAGAAAGCCGGTCCTTGGAGATGGCCAAGTTTGGAGCAGCGCTGTCACACGTGAGCTGCGAGTCACACAAGGAAGAGTTCCAGAGGACGGAGCGTGTCCCCAGATGGCTTTTGCCAGCGCTGACTGAGGAAGAGGCGTCCTGTCCAGGGACCTCTGCAGAAACGTCTCCAGGCAGAGCAAGACACTGGGGGGCAACAGCCCCTCTCAAACCCCAGTTTTGCACCCCAAGTGGCCGCACGGCAATGGGCAAGCCTTCATCCCGGGCCAGAGATGCTGGATCCAGAAGTCATGGCTTGCTCCCGGGAGCGCCTTTTTGTGTCAGAACCTCCTGTGTTTCTCCACGCATTTTTCATGGTCAATGACTTTCATTTCTTTTCGCTCTACGCTCTCCTCCGGTTTTGCCGTGGAGAGCAGATGCCAGCAGTCTATTCCAGCCTTACGGGATCTTGCAGACTTCTCCTTTGCTGCCTGTGGTGCTGGTGATTGCCTTCTGCTGCCCCTGGTTCATGTTGAAGACTAATTCCTGGCAGACGTGGTTGGTGCTGCTGAGCAACACTCTTGGCTTTGTGCTAGTGCTCAGTAGGACACCGACAAGAAAGCAGGTGTCAAAAACCTCTCGGTTCTTGTGTTGAATGGTGTAGTGTATCCAGGAGTCTATTGCAGCAACCTTAATTGCGGTTAATGTGGTTAAGAGTACTTGATAGGGTCCGTCCCAACGTTCTTTTAAAGTTTCTTTATTCCAAGTTGTTATATACACCGTGTCTCCATGCTCTGTATCATGTACCGGATTCTCAAGTGCTAGTGGGCGATTCCACACTAGTGCGGATCTGAGTTGATTCAGTGTCCTGCCGAGAGGCAACATGTAATTGTAGAAATCCTGATTACCTTTTACATGTACACTTGGATCTGGATCCGGTGCTTCATATGGCTTGCCATACAGAATTTCGTATGGACTTACTGACATTCCGCTCCTAGGTTTAATTCTAATACACAACACCACTATTGGCAAGGCCTGAGCCCATTGAATTTTTGCTTCCTGACAAATCTTGCTAAGTTGCCTTTTTAGGATCTATAGGGCATGCCTGAGATTTGCATGCCTTGGACTACTGGATGTATTAACCGAATAAAGCACAGGATCATACACGGCACAAACAGTAAACCCAGAAATGCACATGCTATCACGAACCCTGTTTTCTTCCACCAGGCTACCATTTCGAGACCAATATCCATTAGGTGGACCTGGGTACCAAGTGGGAGCAATAGAGGTATTTGATGAATTTACGCGCGACACTAGCTTACAAGAGATTCATCCGATGTATCAGTCATTTGAGACCCCCCACATATCCAGCATGAGGTGACATTTAATTCCTGGGCTATTTTCCATAAGATCTATAAACAGGTTTTTCCCTCCTGTGGGTAATTGTAATCGCTTGTCTTTTTGCCTTATTTCTTCTCACCAATCTTTGCTTTTCTGTAGTGGCAGAGCCCCCCCGCCCCGGGGGGATGGGGCTGTCGCCAGCCTGGCTGAGAGGTGAAGCCAGAGACAAAAGAAACTAAAGGAGCGTTGTTGTAAGGCGCGTGGACAGGGCAGCTTTGCTATAAAGCCAGCCCGCTCCGGCAATAAAGCGAACTCTGTGAACATCACATTGGTGTGTCAGGTTCCGTGTCTCGCGTGGAAAAAGCAACATTTTGGTGACCCCGACGTGATACTTCGTATCGAAGCAAGATCGTTGGGACGTGAAGACGCCAGGAAAGGCACCTGGAGGGCGAAGTTAGCCCTGCGCTTGAAGAATAGCGGAAAGCAGGCCTACGGAGAAGCAGGTGGCGTGGGAAACACGGCATCCGCGGAAGGAAAAATCATAATGCAAAGTATTCTGCAGCTGAATGCACGAACAGGAAGGTATTTTGAAACAGACGCGTTAAAGCGTCTGCTGCGATTCGCCCAGCGGAAGGCGTGTGTCCCCTTCGACGGACGGATTTTTTTCTCCCAGTACACGGGAGGACACAGGGACCGAACTGTGGGACGCGGTCACAAGGGGCAGCCGCGAGGCTTGCGACCTCGCCGGGCCGTGGCGGGAGGTCAGGCGGCTGATGCAGGAGGTCTCAGCGGAGCCGGAGCTGTGTGCCGTCCCCCCGGAGCCGCCCGCCGTGAGCTGCCCCCTCTCCGAGGACTCTGGAAAATCGATACCGCTGGTATGTCCCGTGTCAGATTTGGATTTCTGGGGCGGAGAGCAAATTATACCCTCTGCGCCCTTTGAGCCATCGCCTGCCTCCGACGAGCAACGGCAGCAACCAGCAAGGTTCAACGAGCCCGGACAGGTTAATCCAGCTGAAGTGCCGTTGCCGGAGGACCCGATGGAGCACGAGAATGCAGCACCGCAGAATCGCCCTGGCTTCCAGGAGGAGAGTGTGGGAAACTACAGCGGGTCTGTGGAATCCTTGTCAGAAAATATGGGAGTAGAGATCAGCCTTGAAGATATTAAGATTTACCCTTGAGAAGGATGGGAGTAAAGGAGTCTCCGGAGATATGGAGTTGTACCCGTGAGAAAGGAGAGATGTACCCGTGAGAGAGAAGGGGATAGAAGAATAACATGGATGATAGCAAAATTAACCAGTGAGATGTTAGTGCTGTAACTTGTAACCAATAGTGAAAAGACACATGAACTGGTAGAATTGTATAAAAATGCACTTATAGCAATAAATAGCATCCATTACTTTCATCTTGAAAGAACTTGGTCCATGTCGCTTGTCCGTCTCAACCGCGACAGGAGAGCCACGTGCAGAGCCCGAAGGACTTACTGAGACAGCAGGAGAGCCAGATGCAAGAAGTTCTAGACGCCGTGAGGCGACTAGATGGCGGTAACAGTAAAACTTCGTGGTTAAGAGCATATAAAAAGGCGTCAGATGCGATGAAGGACGGGCTGGAGGGAAATGGCAGGGGATGTGAAAAACGGGGAAAACAGGAAAGGGAGGGGGCGGAATTAGACCTCACTCCTGAGGAGCTCCGTATTAAAAGGGAGCGAATACAAAAATGGGCTAGACAATGTGTTGAAGGTGGGATGTGGTCTGTAAGAGGAGCAGATGAATATTTGAGATCGTGGTATGGAAAAGGGCTGGAGACTGGGTTAGATGGGTTTGCAAATATGCGTCAACTTACTGATCCACAGGGAAGCACAAGGGAATTGTATAGCAGTGATAGTAATGATAATCCAAGGATTTTGCAGCAAACGCAAGGGCTTGCTCTGGCAGCAATGAGTTACCCAATATAGGTAACCCTGTGCCACCCTATTCTACAGTAAAGCAGGATCCTGGGGAACCATATATGAAGTTTGTGGACCGTTTAAAAGAAGCTATAGATGCTTCTCCTAACCTGATTCCAGAGGCAAAAGCTGCTGTGGGGAAAGATTTGGCCATGATGAATGCAAACACCCAATGCCAACAGATATTAGCCGCTTTGGGAAAAACTGCTTCTCTAGCAGAGATGGTGGAAGCTTGCACACGGGTACCGATCACGCAACAGGAGGTAGAAAAGGCAAAAATACATGCTCAAGCCCACGCTGCGGCCTTGGCTGCAGCACTTAAGCCTGCGATGAAAGGCCGAAGCCCTTCTGTCCTGGTTTTGTTAAAAACAAGTTTCTCTTTTAGTGATTTTGCCTGTCAGCTAAAGCTTCACATTAACTGCATTTTCCTGGAGAACCAGACACATGTTTTGGTAAAACTAGCAATGGAATGCTTATTGATAAGCACGGATGGACATCTCGCAATGCATTGCTAATGCATTTTTCTCTGTTCCTGTAGCAGCAGAGTGCAGGTCGCAGTTTGCTTTCACCTGGAGGGGCATCCAGTACACGTGGAATCGCTTGCCCCAGGGGTGGAAACACAGTCCTACCATCTGCCATGGGCTGATCCAGACCACGCTGGAGCAAGGTAAAGCTCCAGAACACCTGCAATATATTGACGACATCATCGTATGGGGCGACACGGCGAAAGAAGTCTTCGAGAAAGGTGAGAGAATAATTCAGATTCTGCTGGTTTTGCCATAAAACGAAGCAAGGTCAAGGGATCTGCCCGAGAGATCCAGTTTTAGGAATAAAATGGCAAGACGGCCGTCGTCAGATCCCAATGGATTTGATCAACAAAATCGCAGCAATGTCTCCACCTGCTAATAAAAAGGAGACACAGACTTTCTTGGGCGTTGTAGGTTTTTGGAGAATGCATATTCCTGACTACAGCCAGATTGTGAGCCCTCTCTATCGAGTGACTCGAAAAAAGAACCAGTTTGAGTGGGGCCATGAACAACGACAAGCCTTTGAACAAATGAGGTGTGAGATAACTCATGCGGTGGCCCTTGCACCAGTTCGGACTGGACTAGATGTTAAAAATGTGCTCTACACCGCAGCCGGAGATAATAGACTTACCTGGAGCCTCTGGCAGAAAGCACCAGGAGAAACCCGAGGTTGACCCTTAGGTTTTTGGAGTCGAGGATACAAAGGATCTGAGGCCAACTATACTCCAACAGAAAAAGAGATACTAGCAGCATACGAAGGAGTTCGAGCTGCTTCAGAAGTGATCGGTACTGAAGCACAGCTCCTCCTGGCACCTCGACTGCCGGTGCTGAGCTGCATGTTCAAAGGGACGGTTCCCTCTCCACATCATGCAACCGAAGTTATGTGGAGTAAATGGATTGCATTGATCACGCAACGAGCTCGAATTGGAAATCCCAGTCACCCAGGGATCTTAGCAGCGATTACAGACTGGCCAGAAAGCAAAGACTTTGGGATGTCTCCAGATGAGGAGGAAGTAACACGTGCTGAAGAAGCATCACCGTATAATACTCTTTCAGAGACTGATAAGCAGTATGCACTGTTCACAGATGGATCCTGTCGTCTTGTGGGAAAACATCGAAGGTGGAAAGCTGCTGTGTGGAGTCCCACACAACAAGTTACAGAAGCCACTGAAGGACAAGGTGAATCTAGTCAATTTGCAGAAGTGAAAGCCATCCAGCTGGCTTTGGACATTGCTGAACGAGAGAAGTGGCCAATACTTTATCTCTATACTGACTCGTGGATGGTAGCAAATGCCTTGTGGGGGTGGCTACAGCAATGGAAGAAAAGCAACTGGCAGCGCAGAGGTAAACCCATTTGGGCTGCCACACTGTGGCAAGACATTGCTGCTCTTCTAGAGAGCCTGCCTGTGGAAGTTCATCATATAGACGCTCATGTGCCTAAAGGTCGAGCCACCGAGGAACATCTGAACAACCAACAAGCGGGTCAAGCTGCTAAGATTAAAGTAGCTGAGGTGGACTTGGACTGGCAACATAAAGGTGACCTTCTCCTAGCCCAATGGGCTCATGATGCTTCAGGGCATCAAGGTGGAGATGCAACATATAAATGGGCTCGCGATCGAGGGGTGGATTTAACTATGGACACTATTTCACAGGTTATTCATGAATGTGAGACTTGCGCCGAAATCAAACAAGCGAAACCGTTAAAGCCTGTATGGTATGGGGGGCGATGGTTAAAGTATAAGTATGGAGAAGCTTGGCAGATTGATTATATTACACTTCCACAAACACGTCAAGGTAAGCGTTATGTACTTACAATGGTGGAAGGAACCACTGGGTGGTTGGAAACATATGCCGTACCTCATGCTACAGCCCGAAATACTATCTTGGGCCTTGAAAAGCATATCCTTGACGACATGGTACGCCAGAAAGAATTGAATCAGACAACAGTACTCATTTCAAAAACAGTATTATAGACAATTGGGCCAAAGAACATGGTATTGAGTGGGTATATCATATTCCATATCATGCACCAGCCTCTGGGAAAATTGAAAGGTACAATGGTTTGCTAAAAACTACACTAAAGGCACTTGGTGGTGGAACCTTTAAAAACTGGGATTCACATTTAGCAAAAGCCACTTGGTTGGTCAACACCAGGGGATCAACCAATCGAGCTGGGCCTGCCCAATCAGAGATTCTATGGACTGTAGAAGGAGATAAAGTCCCTGTAGTACACATGAAAAACATGTTAGGAAAGGCAGTCTGGGTTACACCTGCCTCAGGCAAAGGCAAGCCCATTCGTGGGATTGTTTTTGCCCAGGGACCTGGCAGCACCTAGTGGGTGATGCTTAAGGATGGAGAAGTTCGGTGTGTACCTCAAGGGGATTTGAGTTTAGGTGAAAATATTCAATACTGAACTGCAGGATGTGAATTGCCGTACTAACAGTGTTTAATAAGTGTCTTTCAGATCAAGACAGTGATGATGAAACCAGAGCTAGCTTCTTCGAGTGGCGCCTGACAACTTCTTCGAAGTTGATGTCTTTAACCCACAAACAGTGGTCATGAGATGCACTTGTACCATTTTTCCTGCCCTGGGAGACTGTCGTGACAAAATGAACTTAATGAACTTTTCAAAGGATGGTCCACTGATTAATTACTCCTGTGTATATATGTACATATGTATATATATATATATAGTAGTAGTGATTAATTAGATTGTATTGATAGATTGTATTGATAAGGTTTAAGCATTCAGTGAATGGCATATTATAAGGGGTGGAATGTCCTGGTTTTGCTAAAAACAAGTTTCTCTTTCAGTGAATTTGCCTGTCAGCTAAAGCCTTCATATTAACTGCATTTTCCTGGAGAACCAGACACATGTTTTGGTAAACCTAGCAATGGAATGCAAACTTATTGATAAGCACGGATGGACATCTCGCGAGAGGGGCGACGAGAAGCAAGTGACCAAGAAACTGACCAACTGTGTATAACATTCCATTCACGTGAATACTTCATATAAAAGTGGGAGATCATGAGGATCTCGTCCCCTTTTTGCCTTTTCCCTTTTGCTTATGGCCGACATTAGGAGAGGACCTTGCTAGTCGTCCCTGCAAACTGAGGCCTAGTGAGAGACTGAATCCAGCTCCGATTGGCTGCAGAGTCTAATCCAGGATTTTGGTTGCCGGCTCTGCAGTTGCTGAGACTTTCAAGATTGGTTTTGTATATTTTGTATTATTTTCCCTATTCTTATTAGTAGCATTAGTAAAACATTGTTAGTTTTTCCAACTCTCTTCTCTCTGTCCTTCTTTTCCTCCCAATCGCCTCTCCTTAGTGGAAAGGGGGGAGAGGGAGGGGCAAAAAGGGGGAAGTGGGGGTGAGAGGGGTTTAACAATACATCTGCCAGGGTTTTATTGTCACCCCGCAATCTTAACCCTCGACAGGGATCCTGTATCTGGGATGCTGTATCGGGGATGCTGTATCGGGGTTCCTGTATCTGGGATTCTGTATCGGGGATCCTGTATCTGGAATGCTGTATCTAGGATGTTGTATCTGTGATGCTGTATCTAGGATGCTGTGTCTAGGATGCTGTATCTTGGATGCTGTATCTAGGATGTTGCATCTGTGATGCTGTATCTAGGATGCTGTATCTGAGATGTTGTATCTGGGATGCTATATCTGGGATTCTTTCTCTAGGATGCTGTATCTGGGATGCTGTGTCTTGGATGCTGTATCTAGGATACTGTAGGAACGAGATAAGGACTCAGCAAAACAAGTTGATTCAATGTGAATCACGCTAAGCCATTTATTACAGAAACAACTCTCCTTATATACGTAACTATATTCTAATCACGTGTCCACACTCCAAGCATGGATTCGCTAAATGAGTATCGTGGGCTGTCCACGCGCTGGAGTCTCACTGATGATACGTCCGATGATTCACGCCACGCCAGGACCCCGGCGATTGAGGAACGCCCCTCTTTCTCACAGCGGACTCTGCTCTCAGCTCCCCGAAGCGGCCTTGAGATTCCTTTGAGCCAGATTAATTCACCAACAAAGTCTTTATTTACCAAAACCCCTCCACACTTCCCCCTTTCTGTTCTTGAATTAGTCAGGCCCCATCAACCGCACGGCAAATCATTTTTGAAACATACTGCAACATAGAACACGTGATTAACAACATAATTACAATTACGTATAATACAGTTAAACCTTACTTACTAAGATCGAACAAATACCCGAAGCGGCCTTGAGATTCCTTTGAGCCAGACTAATTCATCAACAAAGTCTTTATTTACCAAAACCCCCTCCACAATGGTGGGTTGAGTAAGGACAGGTAGAAACACCTGGATGTTCAGGGGATTAAATACACGTAGTGATAGACAGAGTTCTGGCACTGCAAGCACAGGGAAAGGCCAACGTTTCATCTCCCATTGTTCAAACACATTCTGAAAATTCATATTTTGGTAGGATAGAATTTCCACAGATATTTTATCGGAAATACTGAATTATTTAATCTGATGAAAAAGAGAGTGTGGGGTTTTTTGTTCTTGTCGTTGTTGTTGTTGGGTTGGGGTTTTTTTTAAGTTTTGAGGGGAGTGCTCAGATTTTCGCACTGAACTCCATGGTCTCACTATAAGCACCCAGTGCAAACCTCGAGGGGCTCCGGCATACCTGAAGTGTTTGCCTGGGACTGGCGGGTATCAGACCAGACTGACAGAGCCACGTCGCTTTCGTCATTTACATCTGGTATTCAAGACTTGTGCACCTAATTAGATCAGTTTCAGGACTGTAGGTAAAGAGGCAGGTGTGTGAAGAGCACTTAGAAGATGCGATAGAAGAATTTTCCAGTTGATACCATAGAATCATAGAATCATTTCAGTTGGAAGAGACCGTCAGGAGCATTGAGTCCAGCCACAACCTAAATCTAGCACTAAACCATGTCCCTAAGAATCTCGTCTCAATGCCTTTTAAACCCCTCCAGGGATGGCGACTCCACCACTGCCCTGGGCATCTGACATCCCTTTCCAGGAAGAATTGTTTTCCTAATATCCAATCTAAACCTCCCCTGGCATAACTTGGGGCCATTTCCTCTTGTCCTACCACTTGCTACTTGGGAGAAGAGACCAACACCCTCCATGCTCCAAGCTCCTTTCTGGTAGTTGTGGACAGCAATAAGGTCTTCCCTCAGCCTCCTGTTCTCCACGCTGAACCCAGCAGTTCCCTCACCTGCTCCTCATCACACTTGTGCTCCAGCCCCTCAGCAGCTCCGTCGCCTCCTCTGCACTCTCTCTAGTGCCTCGATGTCCTTCTTATGATGAGGGGCCCAACACTAAACACAGGATTCGAGCTGCGGCCTCACCAGCGCTGAGAACAGTGGCACAATCGCTTTTCTAGTCCTGTTGGCCACACTGTTCATGATACAAGCCAGGACACTGGTGACCTTTTTGGCCACCTGGGCACACGCTGGCTCATGTTCACCTGCTGTCGATCAACACCCCCAGACTCCTCTCCACCAGGCAATTTTCCAGCCCATCTTCCGTGAGCCTGTAGCGCTGCCTGGGGTTGTTGTGACTGTCGCGGTTGAGACAGACAAACGACATGGACCAAGTTCTTCCAGGATGAAAGTAGTAGATGCCATTTCTTGCCACAAGTGCATTTTTATACAGTTTTACCAATTCATGAGTCTCTTCACTATTGGTTACAAGTTACAGCAGTAACATCTCATTGGCTATTTTTGCTCTCATCAATGTTACTCTTCTACTCCCTTCTCTCTCACGGGTACATCCTTAACACCTCCAGACACTCATTTACTCCCATCTTTCTCATGGGTGGGCCTTCATATCTTCAAGGCTGATTTCTGTTCCCATGAGTCAGGGAATCCACGGACCCACCGTAGTCCCACAATTCCCCCTTTTTGTATTTGTGCTAAAAAAATGGCTTTCATTGTCCACTGCAGGGCCCTTTGCAGCAGAGAAATCATGCACGGCAACACTAGTAACACAACCACAGCAATCATCAAGACAATCAGTGCCGTTTTCACTACTGATAACAACCATCCTGAAAGCCCCCAGCCACTGAACAATTTATTTAACCAATCCCATCCATCATCAACTTGTCACTTTTGTACCCCCTCTTTCAACAATTGTATACTTTTATGAATTGACTCAGAATGATCTGACAAGTCCATACAGCACATACCACCAAAATCTTCACAGCCGTGCCCTTGAGCTAATAACAAAAAGTCTATTGCGGCTCTATTCTGCAGTGTAGCATGTCTTACGGAATCTACATCTAACAAAAGTCCACTTAAAGCCTTAGACGTTCTGTTAGTTTGCTTACCTAGCCAACATCTTAATTTTTCTAAAGTATTTAAAGCTTTTGCTGTGCCAACACCAGGTACAAGAGACCCTAAAACCCTTAACCCTGATCCCCAAAACTCTACATTATCATCACATATTGACTCATATACATGCAAAAAGTGTTTTTCTCGTCTTGCTCTTCTGTGATCTACTATCATGGATACATTGGGCATTAAGAGAGTTAATCGCCCCAAAATACACAGTCCTCCAACAGCATTAGAAGGAATTCCTGGCCAGGCTCTGTCTCCACAGATCAAGAACACACCATGCAGGAGGTTTTGGGGTCGCTCTCCCACATTATCAATGACACCCCTTGGACTCTTCTGCGAGGCATTACACCATCGAGTTTCATTTCTATAGTCACCAAGGGCAGCATTAACATTTTGCAGTTTATCCATTCATGTTCTCGTATATTGTTCTGACACTGTTCACAAACCAGGTTGATACAAGCGTCCATGGGCACAGATGCCAGCAGTTCCAGTTCCTGTGGTTCGATATCTGCTTCCAGGAGGCAATTAATCCAAAGTGTCGTGTTGGTATTATTACAGTTCGTTGCAATGCCTCTGCACCAACCGGTATTGTGAAACAGTTGTGTGATGCTGCTGTAGTCATCAAGGGGGATGCCAACCCAGCACGTGTGGAACGGGTTTTCCGGAGACGCCATAGCCAGGCATATGGAGTCCTGGTCAGTCATGTTGGCTGAAGTAACACACATGTTAGTCTTGTCTGTGCAGGCATCCAAACCACAGCAGCTGCAGCAATCATTGTCAGGAAGATCACACAGGTTTTGCATCTCGTGCCAGCAACCATTGCGACACTTGATCTGTAAAGACACAAGCAGAGCCTCGCCCCCAGCTTATCAATGGATGTGGCCTTTTCCATTGACCATTGACTAGTGATTTGACCATAACTAATGGAGGTTCTTTCTGATTTAGCATGCTTTTGGGTCACACTTGCAAAGCGTTTCATCACAGGGCAAATTTGGGCTGCACCACTTAGATATAAGTGATTCATCACATACAACGCTTTTGACAATTGGTTTTGTGGTGTTCTCCCTACTTCTCTCCCTTTTTTGTTTAGAAATGAAGAAAAAACAAAAACAAAGAAACAGTTCAGAATCAGATCCGTGCCTTGGACCTTGACTACGTACTCGGAATCACAAACCAAATTTAGAGGTCCCTCCTTAAAAAGCTCTAATAATGTAAAGCTGCGCCAAGTTCTGCTCATTGGGTTGAACCTTCAATAATTTGTACAGAATGATGCCAATCATTATCTTCACGCCAAACCACTACAGCTTTATGAGACTGCCCACAACCACCAACAAAACTGTGCGAGTGTGTAGGATCAGACCAGATACACGTATGGTCTGTGACCTGATGTTGAAGACTCGCAGGTTCTGCAGCAATTTACATTTTACATTCATGCATGCCAAAAGCTGTGCTGGTAAGAAAATCAGCTTAGTGCAATTTACAAAGACAGAGATTGCAAATAAAAAAATCAAAATTAAATTTCACAAATGGTACATATACGACAAAAGGATCATGGCCTATTGAGACTTAACTTCATTCCCTGCATTTCTTGATCAGAGTAACAATCGGTATATCCGTGTTAGCATTCTCATCATACTGTCCCACAATAGCCACAGGTTGTTTCTATGTTGTAGCTATAAACAGACTAATCGGCGAGTCCAATCGAATGCAGTCAGCCTGTAAGGTTGTCATGAATTTATTCCTCTAACTCCATTTTTGTTGTCATATTTATTGGATATTGTTTTCCCTTACCGGATCGAAGTCCTGTTTCAGATCTATCAGTGTAGTATTTGCTTTATCGAGACATTGGCTGTTAATACTGGTGGAAATACAGCATTCGGAATTTCCTTGGAGGTTTCTTACTTGCACAAGCAGATCTGCACCATCCAAGCAGCTTCTTGTGAGACATGCAACTAAACAGAATTCTCAGAAAACGTTATTGGAGCTTACAATTTACTTAACAAATCTTGACCCGAGAGAGGTAGAGGGCTTTCTGGCAACTACAAGAATTCTTATGGTAAAACTTTGTTCCAAATTTGGCATTCTATTGGTCTCAAAAAGTGGCCTTTTTTTTATTCTCTTCCATGATCTCAAAAACTAGCATGGTGAATTTACTAAGAAGTCTCTTACAACCAGTTACCACAGAAAAAGTCTATTAAAAAAGAATGGTTTAATTTCCCAGCTTCGTTAGAACTCTGGTCTATGTGCATGGGGTGTCTGCAGCCTGTGGGGAAACAACCACAGGCCTGGGACAGTGCAGGATCGACTGTGGTGGAGATGGCCAAGGGTGACACTGGATGTCCCTGCAAGAGCCAAGGTCTTTGTCCCCTTGGCTATGGCTGATGTCCCTGCCACCGAGGCCTAAGAAGAGACACATCATTGTCATGGCCACGGTCATGTCTCCCCATTGCCTCCTTGCACCCCCCATGCAGGCCAGGAGGTGTCACACCATTGCCCTGCACTGGGCATTGCGCTCCCCACAGCCCCAGGAAGAGCCCTGAGCCACCTGTGAGGGACAGGATCTCCCTTCCCAGGTGCAGGGGCTCAAGGCTTGGCCATTGTCCTTCATCAGACAAACCAAGGGCTTTCTCAGCATCAGAGCTGCTGCACTTTGCCTTTGCCTGATGCAATCACTGCCTCCAATTATCTGCTCTAACGAGTCCCTGGGGAGGCTTTGTCAGGAACAGCCCTCAGTGGGGCCATTAATGCTTCAAGGTACTTTGGAGTTTGTTCTGACTTGGACTTCTTGAGCAGATTCTTCAGCCTGTCCTTGGTATCTGAGGTTCATGGACTCAGCACCAAATATGCCACGGGGCTCATTAAAACACAGAAAGCCCTAACGAGCGATGTTCCTTTCCCTAATTTCCTTCAAATCTTCCAGACTTGTAGAACTAACTGGAGAGGTTTCAATGGGACACTTGCTGATGAAGGTTTCAAAGAAGATTTCATAAAGGAGGGTTTTTTCTTTCCAGGGTGTTTTCTATCATTTTTCAGTGTATGGAAGAAGCGACAGCAGCATTCTACACTGGACATTGATCCCGAGGGTCTCCTGAAGACATCTGGACAGGCAGGAGAACAGTCCTTGAGGCTGGACACTGTATGGACAAGCTGGCTCCTCACCCCCACCCCCAGTCTGCCGATTCCCTCATTGGCCACCAGAGATTGCATCACTTTTCCTCCATCAGGCTTCTCCACTGAGCTCTGCAGGAGATGCTGCAGCTCCTGTGCACCAGCTCCACCTGCTCTCCTGTGCAAACACTGCACAGTTTAATAAACAGCAAAACACTTTCCTCAGCTGTGTGTGTAAGCTGGATCTGGTGAGGTCCAGCATCCACAAGGGACATCCACACAAGAACTGGTTTAGACAGAGAGACAGGAGAGGACAGAAATAAACACAGTGAACATGACTGCCATGTTAATTAGAGCTCTGAAGAACGGGGCAAGTTTGTAACTCCCTGAAGCTCAAAGCAGAAACCAGACAGTTGAGAGGCCACTGAATGACCAAAGAGCAAGTGGAGGAGAAACCTGAGAGCACTGGGAAGGGCAAATGTCCACACAGTCTGCTGGAAAGTTGTCCTTGGACAGGGACATTTAATCAGGAGAGGTGGGAAATCCTGAATGAGATGGACTGTGAACTGGCTGAAGGGAAGAAGCCAGAGAGTCATGTTCAATGGGCAGAGTCCAGTTGAGGCCTGTATCCAGTGCAGTGCCCCAGGGGGCAGTGCTGGGGCCTGTAGTATTCAATATATTCATCAATGACCTGGATGAGTGTACTACCAGCAAGTTTGCTGGTGACACCCAGCTGGGAGGAGTGGTGACACTGGAAGCTGTGCCGCCATCAGAGACCTGGACAGGCTGGAGAGTTGAGCGGGGAAAAATTTAATGAAATATAACAAGGGCAAGTGCAGAGTCTTGAATCTGGGCAGGAACAACCCCAGGTTCCAGTGTAAGTTGGGGAATGACCTATTAGAGAGCAGCGTAGGGGAAAGGGACCTGGGGGTCCTGGGGACAGCAGGATGACCATGAGCCAGCACTGGGCGCTTGTGGCCAGGAAGCCAATGGGACCTGGGGTGGATTAGAAGGGGGTGGTCAGTAGGTCAGAGAGGTTCTCCTGCCCCTCTGCTCTGCCCTAGAATAACAGGTTTAGTTCAGATACTATCAGGATATACTTGGGGCTATACCACCCTGAGAATGCCCCATCTCATGTGATCTGGGAAGCTGAGCAGGGTCGGGCCTGGTCAGTGCTTGGATGGGAGACCATATATATACACAGCCATAGCACCCTGGGAATGCCTGATCTGGGAAGCTAAGCAGGTCGGGCCCGGTCAGTACTTGGATGGGAGACCATAAAGACCAATGGTACCTGGGGTGGGTTAGAAGGGGGGTGGTCAGTAGGTCAGAGAGGTTCTCCTGCCCCTCTACTCTGCCCTGGTGAGACCACACCTGGAATCTTGTGTCCAGCTGTGGCCCCTCAGTTCCAGCAGGACAGGGAACTGCTGGAGAGAGTCCAGCGCAGCCACCAAGATGCTGAAGGGAGTGGAGCATCTCCCATGTGAGGAAAGGCTGAGGGAGCTGGGGCTCTGGAGCTAGACAAGAGGAGACTGAGGGGGGACTCATTCATGGGGATCAAGATGGAAAGGGGGAGTGTCAGGAGGATGGAGCCAGGCTCTTCTGGGTGACAACCAATAGTAGGACAAGGGGTAATGGGTGCAAACTGGAACATAGGAGGTTCCACTTAAAGATGAGAAGAAACTTGTTCCTGGTGAGGGTGGCAGAGCCTGGCCCAGGCTGCCCAGGGGGGTTGTGGAGTCTCCTTCTCTGCAGACATTCCAACCCGCCTGGACACCTTCCTGTGTAACCTCATCTGGGTGTTCCTGCTCCATGGGGGGATTGCACTGGATGAGCTTTCCAGGGCCCTTCCAACCCCTGACATGCTGGGATTCTGTGATGATTCTATGATAATGAGCAAAGACCTGTCTTTCTGCAGACTGCTTGGTCCTGGAAAGACTTCCAAGAACTAATAATTACAGCGGGTCAGTAAGTGCATAGTAGATTCTGCCGGATACTAAGACATGCTCTTTGTGACACGCGGGGGTTGATTTAGTTCAAGATGACAGACGCTGTTGTAGAAACGCAGCAGTAAATCACAGCCTCTGCTCTCCTGAGCAACCACTTGGGGAGGTGAGACCGTGTTCTCAGCAGCCATCGAATCCACTGCATTAGCTGTCCCAGCTGCTGTTTGCAGACAGTGTGTGTGTCACACACCCCCCCAGACAGCGTGTGTGTCACAAACCTGTGGGAAACTGCAGAGGGTCTGTGGAATCCTTGACAGAAAATGTGAGAGTGGAGATCAGCCTTGAGATATTAAGATTTACCCTTGAGAAGGATGGGAGTAAAGGAGTATCCGGAGAGAGGAGAGATGTACCTGGGAGAGAGAAGGGGATAGAAGAATAACATGGATGATAGAAAAATTAACCAATGAGATGTTAGTGCTGTAACTTGGAACCAATAGTGAAAAGACACATGAACTGGTAGAATTGTATAAAAATGCACTTGTAGCAATAAATGGCATCTATTACTTTCATCTTGAAAGAATTTGGTCCATGTCATTTGTCCGTCTCAACCGCGCCATATGGTGACCCCGACGTGATCCTGCCTGAAGAGGATCTCGCATGACAAGGTGACAGCGTGAAGCTGTGAACAGCCAAAGAAGAGCTGTGGAGACAGAGCCCGGTACAGCTGATAAGAGCAGCCGAGGAGAGCTGCTGAAGATCCGGATCGATTGAAAAGACACCTCGCTAAGGAGTAGGTGAGCTACCGGGAACATGGGGGGAAACTTATCTAAAGAAGAGGGTACTATATTATCCACATGGAAGCTGCTTCTGAAGAAGCAGGGTGTTAGCCTTCCGGAACTGACTTTAAGAAAAATGTTACTATGGGGCAAAGCACAAGGTTTAGAGGTTAATCCTGTGACAGCATTTAGTGTGTCACAATGGATGGACTTGGGAGATAAATTGTTTGATAGTGCTACCCAAGGGTCCAAGGAAGCAACTGAACTGTTAACAACGTGGCGCTTGTTATTAGATACTCTGAAAGAGTTAAAACAGCAACAGGCAGAGGCGGTGGAGGGGGATGGTCTTCCTGGCTCTCCTGGGCCAGATTCGGAGGAAAAGGCAAGATTAAGTACTACTCTGACCCCCCCTGTTACTAAAGATTCGTCAAAACCGCCCAAGTCCATATTATCTGACACAGATAAGGATCCGCGGCACTTTCTTGGGAAGTTAAAAGGAATAAAGGAAGAGCGTACGTATGTGTGGCCCTGAGATCAGATATAAGCTATGAAAGACTCACATGAAAAAACAGCGTTGGGTTATGTGCGATCTCGGGAGGGGCCCTCGGAGCACCGGTCGGAGCGGTGCATTCGGCCAACTGTTCCGCTGTCATCAATCACGGCTCGAACCTCTCCTCTACCATCATCAACCGCGGTTCCGCCATCTGCGTCACCGCCATTAATCACAGTTCAACCCTCTGCCCCGCCGCTATCAGTCGCAGTTCCTATCCCCCCTTGCCTGGAGATTTAGGTGGGGAGGACCCCCCCGTGGTGAGCCAGACCGAGCCAAATAACGTAATTCCTATGGATTTGGGTCCCCCCAACCTGCCCCCGCCTCCCTCCCACACTGCTGCAGAGCAAATTCCTGAGGGTGGGGGTAGAGTTTCAGAGCTTAAACCGAACTTAACAAAAAGCTGGGATTTACCCCCAGTTTCGATTACAGTTAAACCACGGGACCCTGCGCGTTTCTGGAAGAGACACTAATTGACACACCACAACTACAGGCATGATAACTTTCTGAAATCCTGAGGCAGTCAGCAGACCTTGCATATCAAGCTATGATAAAGGTGCCTGAAACCAACAATGCAGCCAAATCATTTGCAACTATTAATCAGGGTCCCAGTGAGAATTACATGCAGTTTATTGACCATCTTCAAGAGGCCATGAATAAGCAGGTTGAAAACTTAGAAGCTAACGAAGCATTGGTGTTGAAATTAGCAGTAGAGAATGCTAATGTTTGCTATCAACATGTTATCTGCAAGTTTTACAGTACATATTATGTGTTTCTGTGTATTGCCTCTCTGAAAATCAAGCAGCTTGTTAGGAATGTGAGTTAATTGTTTTACTAGTTGTTTTTCAGTGCGCTGTAAAACTCTCTCCCCATTTTTCCCAGTCGTGCTGCAAGCAGCCTGTGTTTTCTACCCCTCCCTCCCCCTTCTCAAGGTTTTTACTTGCAAGATGGGGTCAGGAATAATTGTTTTCAGTTGTGTTCCTGAAAAATCAGTATTGGGAGTTGTTTTAAAACTTAGGAAAGCACTCGGAATTATGAGGAAGGAAGATCTTGTTAAATATTGGAATCAGTGTTCGCTGCTGTTTAAGTTAAATGATTGGGAAAAGTGTCCGGGGAATAGAATCTTAAAGTATAACACCTTGTTGCAATTAATGTTGTTTTTAGGGCGAGAAGAGCAGGACAAAATAAATCTCTACAAGAGATCATTAAATCATTTCGGACAGCTGAGAGAGAGTTAACTGAGAACACACAGGTCACAGTAAACTTGCTGAAGTCTGCAGGATGCTTTCCTCATTAACCTGTTTTTTTTGTGGGTATCGGTTTAAGCATGTTGCAATTTTGTTAGGTCTTTGTTATATGGTACAATAAGTTCACAGTCTGTTAAATTATGAGAATCCATTGACTCAAAATGTGCGTTTTGTAATAATACAGAAGATCATAAGTAATTTAGTTCTTTACTGCGTGAATGTGATGGTAAAATTTTGTGTGTAGTAGCTGTTATTTTGTTTCTTTTCTCTAGCATGCTACCTTTATTCCGGCATTCAGGCTTGCGCAACTCTGTGACAGGCTGTGTCTCATCTCGGTGTGCTGGATTTGGTTTTTCCATATGCATATCATGTAAAAGAATTCTGGTTTTGGAATAGCAGCTGTGGCGCACCAGATGAGACACTAAAAAACAAAACAAACCAAAACAAAACAAAGGCCTTGCCCAGTCCAGCTCGCTGCGGGGGCTGATGGGGCTCCAGCGCACACTGACCTGTTTTGTCAGGAGACCCAGAGGTACCTCCACCTGGCTGAGCAGTAAGCAGCCCAAAGGTGCAATGCGAAAATTGAGATATTGTCTTAAATTGGTGTAACTGTAATCCATCTGCTTATTTGAACTTGGTATATGGTTTTCACATCTGAGCTCAGTATTTTAGTTTGCATATTCATATTTGGTACCAAAAGAATCTTGTTTGGGGAGATAATTACAAAATGGGAACCGGTTCCATTGCTAAAATTCCACCTTGCCTCCCCTTAGGATGCATCCTTACTGTCTAGGGTTAAGATTGCGGGGTGACAATAAAACCCTGGCAGATGTATTGTTAACCCCCTCTCTCCCCCACTTCCCCCTTTTTGCCCCTCCCTCTTCCCCCTTTCCACTAAGGAGAGGCGATTGGGAGGAAAGAAGGACTGAGAGAAGAGAGTTGGAAAAAATTAAAGATGTTTTACTAATGCTACTAATAAGAATAGAGAAAATAATACAAAATATACAAAACCAATCTTGAAAGTCTCAGCAACTGCAGAGCCGGCACCTGAAGTCCTGGATTAGACTCTGCAGCCAATCGGAGCTGGATTCAGTCTCTCACTAGGCCTCAGTTTGCAGGGACGACTAGCAAGGTCCTCTCCTAATGTCAGCCATAAGCAGAAGGGAAAAGGGCAAAAGGGAAAAAGCTAACGAGATCCTCATGATCTCCCACTTTTATATGAAGTATTCACGTGAATGGAATGTTATACACAGTTGGTCAGTTTCTTGGTCACTTGCTTCTCGTCGCCCCTCTCGCGAGATGTCCATCCGTGCTTATCAATAAGTTTGCATTCCATTGCTAGGTTTACCAAAACATGTGTCTGGTTCTCCAGGAAAATGCAGTTAATATGAAGCTTTAGCTGACAGGCAAATTCACTAAAAGAGAAACTTGTTTTTAGCAAAACCAGGACATTCCACCCCTTATAATATGCCATTCACTGAATGCTTAAACCTTATCAATACAATCTATCAATACAATCTAATTAATCACTACTACTATATATATATATATACATATGTACATATATACACAGGAGTAATTAATCAGTGGACCATCCTTTGAAAAGTTCATTAATGTCACGACAGTCTCCCAGGGCAGGAAAAATGGTACAAGTGCATCTCATGACCACTGTTTGTGGGTTAAAGACATCAACTTCGAAGAAGTTGTCAGGCGCCACTCAAAGAAGCTAGCTCTGGTTTCATCATCACTGTCTTGATCTGAAAGACACTTATTAAACACTGTTAGTACGGCAATTCACATCCTGCAGTTCAGTATTGAATATTTTCACCTAAACTCAAATCCCCTTGAGGTACACACCGAACTTCTCCATCCTTAAGCATCACCCACCAGGTGCTGCCAGGTCCCTGGGCAAAAACAATCCCGCAAATGGGCTTGACTTTGAGGCAGGATTAACCCAGACTGCCTTTCCTAACATGATATCATGTGTACTACAGGGACTCTATCTCCTACAGTCCATAGAATCTCTGATTGGGCAGGTCCAGCTCCATTAGTTGATCCCCTGGTGTTGACCAACCAAGTGGCTTTTGCTAAATGTGAATCCCAGTTTTTAAAGGTTCCACCACCAAGTGCCTTTAGTGTAGTTTTTAGCAAACCATTGTACCTTTCAATTTTCCCAGAGGCTGGTGCATGATATGGAATATGATATACCCACTCAATACCATGTTCTTTGGCCCAATTGTCTATAATACTGTTTTTGAAATGAGTACCATTGTCTGATTCAATTCTTTCTGGCGTACCATGTCGCCAAAGGACTTGCTTTTCAAGCCCCAAGATGGTATTTCGGGCTGTAGCATGAGGTATGGCATATGTTTCCAACCACCCAGTGGTTCCTTCCACCATTGTAAGTACATAACGCTTACCTTGACGTGTTTGTGGAAGTGTAATATAATCAATCTGCCAAGCTTCTCCATACTTACACTTTAACCATCGCCCCCCATACCATACAGGCTTTAACCGTTTCGCTTGTTTGATTTTGGCGCAAGTCTCACATTATGAATAACCTGTGAAATAGTGTCCATAGTTAAATCCACCCCTCGATCGTGAGCCCATTTATATGTTGCATCTCTACCTTGATGCCCTGAAGCATCATGGGCCCACCAGGCTAGGAAAAGTTCACCTTTATGTTGCCAGGCAAGTCCACCTCAGCTACTTTAATCTTAGCAGCTTGATCTGCTTTTTGGTTGTTCAGATGTTCCTCGGTGGCTCGACCTTTAGGCACATGAGCGTCTATATGATGAACTCTCACCGGCAGGCTCTCTAGCCGAGCAGCAATGTCTTGCCACAGTGTGGCAGCCCAAATGGGTTTACCTCTGCGCTGCCAGTTGCTTTTCTTCCATTGCTGTAGCCACCCCCACAAGGCATTTGCCACCATCCATGAGTCAGTATAGAGATAAAGTATTGGCCGCTTCTCTCGTTCAGCAATGTCCAAAGCCAGCTGGATGGCTTTCACTTCTGCAAATTGACTAGATTCACCTTGTCCTTCAGTGGCTTCTGTAACTTGTCGTGTGGGACTCCACACAGCAGCTTTCCACCTTCGATGTTTTCCTACAAGACGACAGGATCCATCTGTGAACAGTGCAGAATGCTTATCAGTCTATTATACTCTTATCAGAGTATTACACGCTGGTGCTTCTTCAGCACGTTTTACTTGCTCCTCATCTGGAGACATCCCAAAGTCTTTACTTTCTGGCCAGTCTGTAATCACTTCTAAGATCCCTGGGTGATTGGGATTTCCAATTCGACCTCGTTGCGTGATCAATGCAATCCATTTACTCCATGTAACTTCGGTTGCATGACGTGGAGAGGGAACCGTCCCTTTGAACATGCAGCTCAGCACCGGCAGTCGAGGTGCCAGGAGGAGCTGTGCTTCAGTACCGATCACTTCTGAAGCAGCTCGAACTCCTTCGTATGCTGCTAGTATCTCTTTTTCAGTTGGAGTATAGTTGGCCTCAGATCCTTTGTATCCTCGATTCCAAAAACCTAAGGGTCGACCTCGGGTTTCTCCTGGTGCTTTCTGCCAGAGGCTCCAGGTAAGTCCATTATCTCCGGCTGCGGTGTAGAGCACATTTTTAACATCTAGTCCAGTCCGAACTGGTCCAAGGGCCACTGCATGAGTTATCTCACGCTTCATTTGTTCAAAGGCTTGTCGTTGTTCATGGCCCCACTCAAACTGGTTCTTTTTACGAGTCACTCGATAGAGAGGGCTCACAATCTGGCTGTAGTCAGGAATATGCGTTCTCCAAAAACCTACAATGCCCAAGAAAGTCTGTGTCTCCTTTTTATTAGTAGGTGGAGACATTGCTGCAATTTTGTTGATCACATCCATTGGGATCTGACGACGGCCGTCTTGCCATTTTATTCCTAAAAACTGTATCTCTCATGCAGGTCCCTTGACCTTGCTTCGTTTTATGGCAAAACCAGCAGAATCTGAATTATTCTCTCACCTTTCTCGAAGACTTCTTTCGCTGTGAATTATTCTCTCACCCTTCTCGAAGACTTCTTTCGCTGTGTCGCCCCATACGATGATGTCGTCAATATATTGCAGGTGTTCTGGAGCTTTACCTTGCTCCAGCGTGGTCTGGATCAGCCCATGGCAGATGGTAGGACTGTGTTTCCACCCCTGGGGCAAGTGATTCCACGTGTACTGGATGCCCCTCCAGGTGAAAGCAAACTGCGACCTGCACTCTGCTGCTACAGGAACAGAGAAAAATGCATTAGCAATGCATTGCGAGATGTCCATCCGTGCTTATCAATAAGCATTCCATTGCTAGTTTTACCAAAACATGTGTCTGGTTCTCCAGGAAAATGCAGTTAATATGAAGCTTTAGCTGACAGGCAAAATCACTAAAAGAGAAACTTGTTTTTAACAAAACCAGGACGGAAGGGCTTCGGCCTTTCATCGCAGGCTTAAGTGCTGCAGCCAAGGCCGCAGCGTGGGCTTGAGCATGTATTTTTGCCTTTTCTACCTCCTGTTGCGTGATCGGTACCCGTGTGCAAGCTTCCACCATCTCTGCTAGAGAAGCAGCTTTTCCCAAAGCGGCTAATATCTGTTGGCATTGGGTGTTTGCATTCATCATGGCCAAATCTTTCCCCACAGCAGCTTTTGCCTCTGGAATCAGGTTAGGAGAAGCATCTATAGCTTCTTTTAAACGGTCCACAAACTTCATATATGGTTCCCCAGGATCCTGCTTTACTGTAGAATAGGGTGGCACAGGGTTACCTATATTGGGTAACTCACTGCTGCCAGAGCAAGCCCTTGCGTTTGCTGCAAAATCCTTGGATTATCATTACTATCACTGCTACACAATTCCCCTGTGCTTCCCTGTGGATCAGTAAGTCGACGCATATTTGCAAACCCATCTAACCCAGTCTCCAGCCCTTTTCCATACCACGATCTCAAATATTCATCTGCTCCTCTTACGGACCACATCCCACCTTCAACACATTGTCTAGCCCATTTTTGTATTCGCTCCCTTTTAATACGGAGCTCCTCAGGAGTGAGGTCTAATTCCGCCCCCTCCCTTTCCTGTTTTCCCCGTTTTTCACATCCCCTGCCAGTTGCCTCCAGCCCGTCCTTCATCGCATCTGACGCCTTTTTATATGCTCTTAACCACGAAGTTTTACTGTTACCGCCATCTTGTCGCCTCACGGCGTCTAGAACTTCTTGCATCTGGCTCTCCTGCCGTCTCAGTAAGTCCTTCGGGCTCTGCACGTGGCTCTCCTGTCGCGGTTGAGACGGACAAGCGACATGGACCAAGTTCTTTCAAGATGAAAGTAATGGATGCTATTTATTGCTATAAGTGCATTTTTATACAATTCTACCAGTTCATGTGTCTTTTCACCATTGGTTACAAGTTACAGCACTAACATCTCACTGGTTAATTTTGCTATCATCCATGTTATTCTTCTATCCCCTCTCTCTCACGGGTACATCTCTCCTTTCTCACGGGTACAACTCCATATCTCCGGATACTCCTTTACTCCCATCCTTTTCAAGGGTAAATCTTAATATCTTCAAGGCTGATCTCTACTCCCATATTTTCTGACAAGGATTCCACAGACCCGCTGTAGTTTCCCACACTCTCCTCCTGGAAGCCAGGGCGATTCTGCGGTGCTGCATTCTCGTGCTCCATCGGGTCCTCCGGCAACGGCACTTCAGCTGGATTAACCTGTCCGGGCTCGTTGAACCTTGCTGGTTGCTGCCGTTGCTCGTCGGAGGCAGGCGATGGCTCAAAGGGCGCAGAGGGTATAATTTGCTCTCCGCCCCAGAAATACAAATCTGACACGGGACATACCAGCGGTATCGATTTTTCAGAGTCCTTGGAGGGGGGGCAGCTCGCGGCGGGCGGCTCCGGGGGGACGGCACACAGCTCCGGCTCCGCTGAGACCTCCTGCATCAGCCGCCTGACCTCCCGCCACGGCCCGGCGAGGTCGCAAGCCTCGCGGCTGCCCCTTGTGACCGCGTCCCATAGTTCAGTCCCTGTGTCCTCCAGTGTACCGGGAGAAAAAAATCCGTCCGTCGAAGGGGACACACGCCTTCCGCTGGGCGAATCGCAGCAGACGCTTTAACGCGTCTGTTTCAAAATACCTTCCTGTTCGTGCGTTCAGCTGCAGAATACTCTGCATTATGATTTTTCCTTCCGTGGATGCCGTGTTTCCCACGCCACCTGCTTCTCCGTAGGCCTGCTTTCCGCTATTCTTCAAGCGCAGGGCTAACTTCGCCCTCCAGGTGGCTTTCCTGGCGTCTTCATGTCCCAACGATCTTGCTTCGATACGAAGTATCACGTCGGGGTCACCAAAATGTTGCTTTTTCCACGCGAGACACGGAACCTGACACACCAATGTGATGTTCACAGAGTTCGCTTTATTGCCGGAGCGGGCTGGCTTTATAGCAAAGCTGCCCTGTCCACGCGCCTTACAACAACGCTCCTTTAGTTTCTTTTGTCTCTGGCTTCACCTCTCAGCCAGGCTGGCGACAGCCCCAGCCCCCCGGGGCGGGGGGGCTCTGCCACTACAGAAAAGCAAAGATTGGTGAGAAGAAATAAGGCAAAAAGACAAGGGATTACAATTACCCACAGGAGGGAAAAACCTGTTTATAGATCTTATGGAAAATAGCCCAGGAATTAAATGTCACCTCATGCTGGATATGTGGGGGGTCTCAAATGACTGATACATCGGATGAACCTCTTGTAAGCTAGTGTCGCGTGTAAATTCATCAAATACCTCTATTGCTCCCACTTGGTACCCAGGTCCACCTAATGGATATTGGTCTCGAAATGGTAGCCTGGTGGAAGAAAACAGGGTTCGTGATAGCATGTGCATTTCTGGGTTTACTGTTTGTGCCGTGTATGATCCTGTGCTTTATTCGGTTAATACATCCAGTAGTCCAAGGCATGCAAATCTCAGGCATGCCCTATAGATCCTAAAAAGGCAACTTAGCAAGATTTGTCAGGAAGCAAAAATTCAATGGGCTCAGGCCTTGCCAATAGTGGTGTTGTGTATTAGAATTAAACCTAGGAGCGGAATGTCAGTAAGTCCATACGCAATTCTGTATGGCAAGCCATATGAAGCACCGGATCCAGATCCAAGTGTACATGTAAAAGGTAATCAGGATTTCTACAATTACGTGTTGCCTCTCGGCAGGACACTGAATCAACTCAGATCCGCACTAGTGTGGAATCGCCCACTAGCACTTGAGAATCCGGTACATGATACAGAGCATGGAGACACGGTGTATATAAGAACTTGGAATAAAGAAACTTTAAAAGAACGTTGGGACGGACCCTATCAAGTACTCTTAACCACATTAACCGCAATTAAGGTTGCTGGAATAGACTCCTGGATACACTACACCATTCAACACAAGAACCGAGAGGTTTTTGACACCTGCTTTCTTGTCGGTGTCCTACTGAGCACTAGCACAAAGCCAAGAGTGTTGCTCAGCAGCACCAACCACGTCTGCCAGGAATTAGTCTTCAACATGAACCAGGGGCAGCAGAAGGCAATCACCAGCACCACAGACAGCAAAGAAGAAGTCTGCAAGATCCCGTAAGGCTGGAATAGACTGTTGGCGTCTGCTCTCCACGGCAAAACCGGAGGAGAGCGTAGAGGGAGAAGAAATGAAAGTCATTGACCGTGAAAAATGCGTGGCGAAACACAGGAGGTTCTGACACAAAAAGACCCTCCCGGGAGCAAGCCATGACTTCTGGATCCAGCATCTCTGGCCGGGGATGAAGACTTGCCCATTGCCGTGCGGCCACTTGGGGTGCAAAACTGGGGTTTGAGAGGGGCTGTTGCCCCCCAGTGTCTTGCTCTGCCTGGAGATGTCTCTGCAGAGGTCCCTGGACTGGACGCCTCTTCCTCAGTCAGCGCTGGCAAAAGCCATCTGGGGACACGCTCCGTCCTCTGGAACTCTTCCTTGTGTGACTCGCAGCTCACGTGTGACAGCGCTGCTCCAAACTTGGCCATCTCCACGGACCGGCTTTCTTTGGGATGTGGGGTTCACTCTCAGAGGAATCATGGCAGCTCTGCTTTCTGTGTTGGGGTCTCCCTTTCAGCTATGGAGCAGCTTCAGTTCTCAGTGCAAAAGGATCTTGCAATGGCTGTGTAGATAGCAGCAGCGTTTCTGAAGCATCAGAGGAGATGTCAGAGCCATCAGGCTGAGCGACGGCAATGCCAGCAAAAGATGGCCCGTGTTTCAAAAGGGAGGCAGCCGTGCCAGCTGGAGAACCTCTCTCACAGCTCCATCCCCAGCAAAGAGCTGTCTCTAGAGCAGTTGGTGCTGCTTACAGTCAAGATCAGCCTTTGCATTTGAACCACCTTCTTGCAGAGGTGACAGGAAACATACTCTGGTTTATGTCGTTCTAGCTGCAAAGGCCAGGACAGTGTTCATGAGGGAGCAAGCAATGAGCACATTTCCTGGTCAGCAGCTGCTGGCTCGTGCCAACGGTCAAGAGAGGCAGAAGAAATCCCTTCAGAACAGCTCCCTCTCAAAAGACATCCTTCTGCTTGATGAACCGCAGGGAAAGGCGTCCTAAACCAGGCACTTTGACCTTGTTTTCAGCCCAGGTTCCCAGTGCTGGTGCACTCGTGAGCCAGTCGCTGCACATCTGCCACCAAGGGGAATCGCCTCCGAGGCCAACTGTGCCATGGGGAAAGGAAAGGGTGAAACGTCGGGAGAGTTTGATTTAGTGCACAACACGGATAAAGCCATTCTCTCTGCAATTAAAACTGAGGGTATTTAATTCAGTGAAATGAGATTTCATTCCCCGTGACCTGTGCGATTGCCTTTTGAATCTGGGCACGGGCTGCAGTGACCTGCCACAACATTTGAGGTGTCACCAGCTGCATTGTGGGTGGTAAAGTGGGAAAGGCAGGAGGGAGCCTCAGCATCTCCCATCCCGTGGATGACTTCATCACAAAGGACCAGGGCGGCGCCCGCTGGCTCCTGGGGCGGCTGTTGCCGGGCAACAGAGACACTATATTGTCCCCTGTCACCTGTGCCCCTCGCCCATTTGGTCACTGGCCGTGGTGGGATCACTTGCCGTGGTGGGATCACTGTGGTGGTGGACTCATTTTGGCAGTTGGATCGCTTTTGGTGGTGGGATCACTACTGGTGGTTGCATCACTTTTGGTGGTTTGATCGCTTTTGGTGGTTGCATCACTTCTGGTGGTGGGATCACTTTTGGTGGTGGAATCGCTTTTGGTGGTTGAACCGCTTTTGGTGGTTTGATCACTTTCGGCACTTGGATCGCTTTGGTGACTGGATCGCTTTCATCACTTGGATTGCTTTCGGCACTTGGATCTGTTTTGGTGACTGATCGCTTTCTGTGGCAAGAAGGAGCAGGAGAAAGGCTGCTGGCTGCCCATCCCTCCAAGATCACCTCTGGACAGAAAAGCTCCCGTCTTCCCACATCAGGCTCCGTGTCTTCCGGCAGAGCAGCAGCGATGGCCACACTCGGTCTGCTGGAGATGCTGAACGCCGCCATCGGGACACCCAGTTTGGGGGTTGTTGACTTCGTGGCGCTTCACAAGTTGCTCGAGGCCATCATCGGGCAGCTGGGCCAGCAGGAGCTGTCTGTCCTGGAGCCAGGGCAGAGCCTGGCCCCCGGCCTGGCAAAGCACCAGGACAGCAAGGACCAGCCTGGCCAGGAGAAGGAGGAGGACGGAGCCCTGGGCACAGGGCAGCAGCTCTGGAAACCAGAGGAGCAGCTGGAGGGGACCGGGAGCAACTCCGAGGTCTCCTCCATGGCCAAGGAGCTGATGCCAACAACAACCGAAGAGGAGGAGAGAGCCGTCTCCAAGGTAGATGCTCTTGCTGGTCCCTGGGTGCTCCCCCACGAGACACCCCCTCCTCCGGGCTCCGCGCTGCCGTCGTGCCGCCCTCAGCCCAAGGGCTGGGTTAAGCCCAAGCTCCCGCAGCAGAGCACAGCGGGGCCCAGGTCCCCTGGGACCCTCCCCTGGGCTCACCCCCCACCTGCTCTCCCAGAAAAGGGCTTCGCTCCAGCACCTGTGGGAGGAGATCAACAAGTTTAAGGAGGCGCAGTGCAGCCTGGCAGAGGACATGTGGGCCATGCAGAAGGCGCACTCTGGCATGGCAGAGGACATGCGGGAGATGCAGGAGGCCATGCAGGAGGCGCATTCTGGAATGGAACAGGACATGCGAGAGATGCAGGAGGCCATGCAGAAGGCGCATTCTGGAATGGAACAGGACATGCGGGAGATGCAAGAGGCCATGCAGAAGGCGCATTCTGGAATGGAACAGGACATGCGGGAGATGCAAGAGGCCATGCAGAAGGCGCATTCTGGAATGGCACAGGACATCCAGGAGATGAAGGAGGCGCATGTTGGCCTGGCAGAGGACATGCATGCTCTGCAGGAGGCGCATTCCGGCCTGGCCGAGGACATCCAGGAGATCCAGGAGACGCTTGGCCTGGTGAGCATCCCCTGGTGCCCCGGGAGGGAGCTGGGCCCTCGTCCCTCCGCGCTCCTGCTGCCCTGTCACACTGTGCCCGTGCCCCACGGCCATCGGTGTCAGCAGCGTGAAGGGCAGCAGGAGGGAAGAGTGGGAAGGGTGTCCCAGGAGTTGCTAAGGCACTTTTGAACTAGAGAGCCCTCAAAACAGATCCATGGGAGGGGAAGGAGGGGAGATAAAGCTCTGCCCGTGCAATTCAGCCACGGCCCCCAGGCACAGCCCTGCCCAGCGTCCCTCTGTCTCCTGCCCCAGTTCATTTGGGGATACTCTTTAAATCCTGCTCCCACATCTGAATGGGTGTCCCTCTCCTCGCCCAGCTCCAGGGGAAGCCCCAGGACGCTGCCGGGCTGCGCAGGGACAGGAGGCGGCTGCGTCCCCCGCTCCCTCGAGGACACCAGCCCTCCTGCCTCGGGGCACAGCCTGTGGGTTGGGGTGCTGGGCAGTGATGCTGCGGGTCCCATCCCTGGATGTCCCATCCCCCCAGCTCCGTGGCTGGGCTGACTCCGTGATCCCTTTGCATTTGGGCTCTCATGTTCAACACGAGTTTGGCCCTGTGAGATGGTGGTTTGGGGACAGGGACTGGGGACATGGCGGGGGGTTCTGGGGTCTGTCCTCACGGCTGCCCAGCTGCCAGTAAACCTGCTACCCTTTGCCTCTTCTTCCCAGGAGGGCGGTGGGGGCCAGTCTGCCCCTGCTGAGCCCACCCAGGTGGCCATGGACAGCCAGGCCAGGAAGAGCTCAGCACTGGGGCCGAAGGGACGTGGGACACGGCCTGGGATGGAGACCGGCAAGGGGACTGCAGTGTCTGGCTCCCTGGGGATGCAAGCAGGGACACAGGGGGAACCAGCGACCCCTGTGAAGTTGTCAGGCGCTCCTTCTGATCACACGAGGTCTATTGGTGCCGGCGCCACCACCCCGGGGATGCAGGCAGGATCCCGGGGCACCCAGGCCAGCACCTCGGGGCTGGAACCAGGATCACGGGGCACCCAGGCCAGGACCTGCCTGGGGACACAGCCAGGGGCCCCTGATGCCCAGGCCAGCACCTCGGGGATGCAGCCAGGATCCCCTGGGACCCACACCACCACCCCTGGGGTGCAGCCTGGGTCCTCCAGCTCCCAAGCCACCATCCCAGGGGATGCCCAAGAGCCGGCCAAGCCCTGGGGCTCCACCAGCACCTCCAGCTACGAGTCGGAGATGCGGGAGGTTCTCTCCCAGGTTGGGCAGCTCAGCCACCTCTGCACTGGTCTGAAAGAGCAGGTGGAGCAGCTTAAATCTACCAAAGCAGAACATGCGGATCTTGAGAACTTGCGCCGGCTCTTCCCGAAGGGAGGTGAGAGCACGGGAGGACTGGCGGGGGTTTTTTGGCGTGGGGTCACCCTGGGTCAGGGGCTCGTCATGCTCAGAGACCCCCTCACCGACAGCACATCCCCTTGCACCATGTCCCTCTAGGCCGGGAGAGCATCACCAGCATCCTGGCCGACCTCAGGTGCCAGGTGTCCTTCCTACAAAACATGGCCAGGGCCCTCCACGGGGAGGAGGAGAAGGTGAGCCGGCAGCAGTCCCCGAGGGGCTGCGGGGATGCCAGTTTGGGCAGGGAGGGGGCAGCCGAAGGGTCCCCGTGCCGGAATGACACAGGGGGCTGTGCCCTCACCGCCCCCACTGCCGTTCCCAGATCAGCAAGGTGGAGGATGCTCCCAGAAAGACGAGGGGGGCTGGAGCCGGCAGAAAAGCAGACGGCAGTGGCCAGATGACCCGACAGCCGCGGTAAAAGGATGGGAGAGGGTTTCCTACCCCACAGGGCTGCGAGGGATCCTGGGGTCTGGGAGCATCCCAGTTTGGGGGCCGAGGGACACCCCCACGAAGGCTAAGCCTGCCCCTGCCCCCATCTCGCTGGCCAGGCCCAAGGGACAGAAGGTCAAGGCAGAGCGGAAGGAGCTGGGGAAGCAGCCGGAGCCGACCCAGGCCGAGCTGGAGCAGTTTGCGGCTGAGTACATGAATAAGTTGGTAATGGAGTCAGCACAGCAGCTGCAGGCAGAGGTGAGGCCCGGGGGCAGCGCTCCCAGCCCCCGCTGGCTCGGGGGGAGTCCTGGCGGGGTCCCGGCCACTTCCCCTGGCTGGATGGGGCCCTGGAGCCTCCACGGCACCTGGGCTTGTGGGCGGCATCCAGCCCGGCTCAGAGCTGATTCCTCCTCCCCTGCCAGCAGGTGGACGAGCCGAGGGCGACGGTGCAGAGCGGGGGACACGAGCACGCAGGGTGCCACTTCTGCAGCCCGGACACCAGGGTGCTGCTGGGGAAGATCCTCCAGCGCTGCGAGAAGCTCGAGGAGCAGGTGGAGTCCCTGGCCCAGAAGGCGGGCGGCAAGGTGGACAATTATCCAAAGTGGAGGAGACAGGTAAGGAGATGCGGTGTAGGGGGCTTGAGCTGCCAGGACCCCCCAGGCATTTCTGCTTTGCTCTAACGTGGGGGAGCCCCTCGCTGCCCCCCTAATTGGCTTGTCGGAGTCAGCAGCACGGAAGGGAATTAAAGCCTTGGAGCAAATGTTCTGCTTGCACTGAGGGCCCGTGGCCATCAGCCAAAATACCCTGGGTCTGCCCCCGTGGGGCAGCCAACCCCTTGCTCAGCACCGCCTTGTCCTCTTAGTCCCTGCAGCAGGACGAGCAGCTCAAGTGCCTCCAGACCAGCATCGTGCAGCTCCAAAAAGGCTATGAGAAGTTCAGCTGGGACCTTGCAAACCTCCAGCAGGATCGCCAGCAGGAGCAGAATGACGTCAAGGTGGGTGGCTGTAACGCGCAGGCAGAGCCCAGGCTGGGACCCCAAGGGGTCTGTCCCCCTGCCACCCTGCTCGCAGCCCTGCACAGCTTCCTGATGCCTTTCCTGGAGGTTTCTGATGGGGTGGGGAGGCAGGGGGTGCTCGGCTGGCCGGGGGCAGCTCCGACCCTGCCGTGGCATCACGGGCTGCTGTCTGCCTTGGAAGGCTCTGTCCCAGGCCCTGGGGAGGCTGGAGAAGAAGCAAGCAGACAAGGAGGAGCTGCTGGTTTTGGGAATCGATGAGGTACGGGCTCAAGGGGCCCCGGTGCCAGTCAAGGGTGTCCCTGGCAGGGTGACAAACACCCCTTGTCCCTTGGGTGCCGGCTGGCAGAACCAGCCAGGGGGAGGGAGGATTTCTAGCCTGGCTGCAGGTCCCTTGCCAGGTCCCTCTGTGACCCCGAGTCCCTTCGGCTGGTGGGACCAACGCCACGGGGGTGATGGGGTGAACAGGACCACGTAGCCACTTCCCCTCTCCTGTTGTCTCTGCATCCTGTCCCCACCGCTCTCCTGCCTTTCCCCGTTGCTAGAAAGCAGACAAAGCCGCCCTGGCTGACAAAGTCAGTCGCAGCCAGTTTGAGGCGTGCGTGGAGCGGCTGACCAAGATGGTGGAGGAGGTGACGAGCCGGGTGACAGGCCAGGAGAAGGGCTGGCACCAGTTCCAGCGAGAGCTGCAGAGACAGATGGACTGCAAGGTGAGGGCTCGTCCCCTCCACGCAGAACTGGCACCTTGGGGCCTGGCAGCCTAAGGCAGCATCCTTGCGAGGGTCCCCCCTCCCGGCTGTGCCCCAGGGGACCGCCATGTCCCATCCTGGGGTAGCTGGCTGAGGGTGTCACCCGTCCACAGCTGGACCGCCGGGAGCTGGGGGCGTTCCGGAAGCAGCAGGAGGAGCGGTGGAAGAGCCTCAGCGGGCAGCTCCAGGAGAAGGCGCTGCAGGCAGAGCGTGACAATGCCGCTGGGATTAGGAAGTGAGTGCGATGGGGACAGTGGTGGCTTTGGCAGTGCTGGCCCTGTTCCTGCTGGCTGTCCCGGCTCGTGCCGGTGTGGTACCTGGCGTGGGAGCCATGTGGGCAGCGCCCCTGGGGATGCTGAGCAAGTGGCTGTGCCTTGTGCTCCTGCCAGCTGCAGCTTCGCAGCGATAGAGGCGGCACAATGAGGGGGCACGTGTGGGAGGAGCCCTCCTGAACCAGTCTTGGGGGGTGGGTGCAGAGGCTTTTTGTGGCTGGTGTGCTGGTGGGGCTGTGCCCCCCAGGAGCTCCCCAGCCCTTTTCTCCCCCCTCCAGGCAGCTGCTGCCTGGTTTCCATTGCCTGTCCTGTGACCAGCCCCTCAACATGCTGGCGCCTGGACCGTGAGTAACTGCCCCCCGAACAGGGAGCACCCCCCGACCCTTCCCTGGCATCGAGTGACACATGGGGTGCCACCTGCCGGGCACTGAGCACCCCCATGTCCTGTCCCACAGGGAGCGGACGGGCGAGTGCAGATACCCCACTGTTCCGCGGAGCTGTGGGGGCCCACACACCGTCACGGCCCCGCGCTTCCAGCCCCAACCGCCCAGCACCCCACGGCCGTCCCCATCCAGCGCCCGCCGCCCCAACAAGGTAGGGATGACAGAGGTAGGGAGGGGGATGCTGAGCCTGCGGGGGGATCTGTGCCTCAGTTTCCCCGGGGAGAGCTGGCTGGGGGAGGGTTGCTGGGGGATGCGGAACGGGGCCTCGTGTTTGGGTCACACGCTCTCCCCTTCCCAGAAGGACGCGATGCAGCTGTCGGGCCAGGACGGCACTGATGGGAAGCGGCAGGACGAGCAGCTCTCCATGATGGGGGGCTCTCAGCTGCCCACAACACCAACGGCCACCCCAGAGACCTCGACCTCAAGGAGCCAGAAAAGTATGGCCCTGTCAGGGCACTGGGGGGCAGAGGACACCCCGCTGTCTGGGGGGACGGGTCTGTGCCCACGTCGGGGCAGGGTTGGACGGGGGTCTGGGGTCTGGGCTGGGCTGTGGGGGCAGCACTGGCTGCTGGGGCAGCCGGTCCTCGTGGTGGAGATGGAGGGAGCTGGGGGGACATGGGTGGTGGTGCTGGGCAGTGTGGGACAACAGCCTGTGTGCTTCAGGGTGGGGGCAGGACCCTGTTGGTGGGTGTCTGTGGCTGACCCTGCCCCTCGCCCCCAGGCACCGCCTCCCCGCTGCTGTTAGCCGTGCTGAAGCACCGACCAGCCTCATCTCCCGGACGCCTCACCCAGGCACCGAAGCTGCTGCCGCCCATCCAGCCCCCCCGCAGCGAATCAACCCCCTGACAGCCGGGCAGGACGGGGGTCCCGGCCCCGGTCCCACCGCCCCGGGCGCTGAGCAGGCAGCGGCTGCAATAAATGGCGATGGGCAACCAAGCGCCGGTGTGGTCTGAGTGGGGGTCCCTGGGGCAGGATGGCAGAAAGCCCCCTGTGTTTGCTTTTTCAGGAGAAAAATAAGTGCTAAAAAGGCGCTTTGGGGGTGCCCAGTTGGATCCAGTGGTATCCAGGGTCCCCAGAGGGATCACGGGGAGCAAACCAGTGGGCACCAGGGCAGAGCCAGCAGAGGCCCATCCTGCACCCCGGGTGGGGCTGAGGTGTCCATGGGCTTCAGAAGCACCCCCTGGCACTAAGTGGGGGGACGGGGTGAGGGGGGAACCAGGGGGCTGTGCAAGAAGCCGGGCTGGCTGTCGGCAGCCGGAGGAGGGGAGCGCTTTGTTCTGGGTCGGGGGATCCAGAACTGGGGGGACACAGCAGCTTCATGCCCCGCCCCGGGGTGCCCACAGCCGCCGTGTCGCAGCGCTTTGCAGTCGCAGGAAAGCACCGGGCAGCTCTAGTTGATGGGCGCTCAGTTTCCCCAGCCAGGCGATGCCGGCGGTGCCAGCCCAGCCACCCAAGGCCCTACAAGAGACAAGGGCTGTTCATACAGCCAAGCAAAAGTGTGGCCCGTGGGCAGGGGAGCTGCCAGCCCTGCCTGCCCTGCCTGCACAGGCAGGAGGAAAGCCCCTGAGCAAACCTCCTGCATCCCAAAACCGGGGATGCTCAGCCCAGCAGAGCTGGCACTCTGCACTCTCCAACTGAAGCGGAGCAGCTGAGACCGGGGAGTGGACCAGACATGTCCCTGATGGAGCCACGTGCCAGGGGGTTCCCACCAGCCCCCCAAGGGCAGTGTGTCATGGAGAGTCCTCGCAGGTTAATTTAAGGGACAACAGAGTCCAAAACAACTTTCATTAAACCGGCGAGGAACAGGGTTTTAGCACTCCAAAGTGACTTAAATAAAGGTTCGGATATCAGCTGAGGAAACTTATTTGAGGGGCAGCAACTGATACAACCAATCAGGCGGTCCACAGCGTGCATACACGGGGCTTCACTCAAAAAAAATGCCGGAGCTGGCCCTGAGTCCCAGAGAAGTACACACTTGCCTCACACGGTGCGGGATTATTTTAAAGAGATAAAGTACGCGTGCAAATGCACACGGAAAGTTACTCGTGCATAGGTGCACGGGAGGAAAATACACCCGCGATTTGGCGAGGGTAAATTTATACGCGCTCAAATGGAGCGCGGAAAGTTATACGTGCATATGGGCACGGAAAGTATAAATATACTCGCAATCCTGCGAGAAGTTTTACTTACACCCGTGGCGGTGTTAGCATTCAGGACACATAACCACGGGCGTAGTTATATGCGGTGCTTTATTTCAGCGCTGGGGAAACCAGGGGCTCGCACCCAAAGCTGGTTCCGACCACTGATTCAAACTTCACCATTTTATACAATTTGGTTACATAGATATTCATTAAAGTTACAACGTGTATATTGCATATTCATTAGGTTACACAATTATTTCACAATATCAGTTGCAACACCTTGGAACTACTCTAAGCACGCGCAGTGTCCTCTGGTGGTCGTTCAGGGGGTCTTCAGGATGAAGTAAGTAGTCTTCATCACTAGTGTACTTTTCACCTTTTGTCACTGCACATGCGCATTTCGTATAAAATTATACAAATTCTTGGATGATAGCAAATGTACCTTCTCAGCACTTTCAAGATAAGATAAGAACTTACTGAGAACTAACAGGACTAATTTCCAGTTCTCTAAAATATGAGCTCGTATACAACTTGCATAGCTTTTACGATAAGGTAGGAATCCTGGATATGGTCTACAGAATCAGAAACACAGCCCAGCCCACAAAATTCAATTCAACTATAACAGCGGCGAGGCAAGTGGAGTCTCCATCCCAGGGAGGGGGGCTCTCCTGGCGGCAGTGGCTAAGCTCGTACTCCGAGAGACCCCCACACAAAATGGGGCTGGGTCTCGACGAGCGTCCCGTTTTTATCTGATCAGATCTGACTGTAGGCACTCTAGAAGCTTCTCTGCACCCCCCACACTGGCTGTGGGTGCCCCTGAAGCCTTACCCTGGCCGCTGGCGCCCAGCGGCTCGGCACTCCCCTCTCCCAATGTCCCAGGAGCCAGGGTGCTCCGGGCCAAACAAAAGAAGCTGTTAGCCTCAAGTAGCAGAGAAAAGGGGGAGATGTGCCATACTGAAGGAGGGAGTGGGGTTTGCATTCTGCCACACAGTGCTGGGGTGCTGCCTGCCCTGCCAAGCTCTGCCCCTCCACCCAAAGCCCTGCCAGCTCCCCCTCCCCGAGGCTGCCCCCTCCTTGTCGCCTCTCCTCCTTCCCCCCAGCCCCTCAGGGCATCCCCAGCTGCTGACAGGGTTCCCCAGAGCATTCTGTCCCCATCTCCCCATGGAGCTCCCCAAAAGGCAGAGCTTGGGGTCCCCAAGGACCTGTCTCCAAGCCTGGGCTGGCAGCAGCTGCTCAGAGCCAACAGAGAAAGCACAAACCAGCATGTCAGGGCAGGGCTCAGAGCTCCAGCACCCCCGAGACCCCCCAGAGCCAAGACCCCTCTGGCCACCATCTCGCCTGTCCCAGCCCCGCTCTCCTGGCAGCAGAGGGAGCAAGGCCACTCCCGATGGCCTTCAAACAACATGAGCCACGGACTCGCTTCTGATTTTTAAAATCTTGTTTAGACAGATTAAATAAAACTAAAATCAGGTGGCAGTTCATGGCAGATGTAGAAAACCACCTGAAGGGAGGAAATTCAAAGCAAAGGCTGCAAGTTTGGGGTGTTTTTTTCTGTTTGGTCGGGTTTGTTTGCCTCTCTGTGCCCAAGGAACCTGTGTGTTTGGGAGCAGAGGGCATGGAAATCCTGTGTGCAGTGCTGCAAGAGCTGGTGACTTTGCTACAGGGAAATTAAAGGCAATGAGCTCCCCCAGCAGCGCCAGAAACCCTGACCAGGGCAGGTCCAGCCCCTCAGCAGCTCCTCTGAGCGCTTTGCAAAGTTTCATGGCAGCAGCAGTTTAATTGCAGCAGCAAGTCCCTGGGGAAATGTCACCCCACAGGCGTGTGTCCCTGAGCATAGGGGGCTGCCACGCCAGGATCAAAGTGCTGTCCTGTCCTTGTCCCTAAAATGGATGCAGGTCCGCAGCACACTGGCCTGTGCCCTGCAGGGATGTGACATGCACTCAGCCACAGGGCCTGAGGCCACTGGGTTGGGCTCCCATGGCACCATCCGCTGGTGGCACCATCCCCTGGTGGCACCATCCCCTGGTGGCGCCACCAAGACCAGCACGGCGCTCACTCTTGGGCTCCGTGAGGGTGGCCGGGACAGTGAGTTCGCCCACCCAAGGGAGGTCAGAGCTCAGCTGAAGGCAGGAGGTGGGTGACGGCAGTGGGGCTGGAGGGACAGCGGGGCTGGGGGACATTTGGCAGGGCAGAGCAAGGCCCATGGGGAGGACGTGGCACAGGAGAGGGTGCTGGGAGCTGGGGGTGCTGGGAGCAGCAGGGGGTCCCAGTGAGTGTGGGGGGCAGAGGGTGCAGGTGGGATGTGCGGGGCAGGGGGTGCGGTGTGTGCGGGAGGTGCCAGTGGGTGCTGGAGGTGCCGGTGGGTGTGGGAGATGCCGGTGGGTGCGGGAGGTGCCGGTGGGTGCGGGAGGTGCCAGTGAGTGTGGGAGGTGCCGGTGGGCGCTGGAGATGCCGGGGGGTGTGGGAGGTGCCGGTGGGTGCTGGAGGTGCCGGTGGGTGTGGGAGGTGCCGGTGGGTGCTGGAGGTGCCGGTGGGTGTGGGAGGTGCCGGTGGGTGTGGGAGGTGCCGGTGGGTGCTGGAGGTGCCAGTGGGTGCGGGAGGTGCCGGTGGGTGCTGGAGATGCCAGTGGGTGCGGGAGGTGCCGGTGAGGCACTGCACCACCGCGTTCATGAAGCAGGTGTTCCCGTGGTTCCGTAGCCCCTGGGCGCTCCTGGCCCCGGGCGGGCGCTGGGCACCCCCCGCCGCCGGTGCCGGTGCTGCTGCGGGGCCGAGGGGCCGGCCGGGCGGTTTTGTGCGCTGCCGGCTCCTCCACCGGCCGGGCTGGGGCTGCGAGCGGGGAGAGGGACTGGAGGAGGAGGACGAGGACGAGGACGACGAGTGAGCGGGAGCGGGGCCTGCCCCGGTGTCCCCAGCATCACCGCAGGTACCCCAGCCTGATGTCCCCAGCATCACCCCAGGGTGTCACAGCATCGCTGTGGGGTGCCCTGATCCTGCCAACTCGGGGTGCTCTTAGCTGGGACAGTGGCACAGTGGCCACCTCTGCACCCTCCACACTGAGGTTTTGAGACCTAACAAAGCTCCCTCCACAAAGAGCCACAGAACAAGGGTGGCCACCCCAGCGCTGGCACAGCCCGGAGGCTTTGGCTGCGTCCTGCCCACCCCACACCAGCTGGCGCCATGTGTGGGTGCTCGTTTGGGGTCCGGCAGAGCTTGGCTGGGGAGGGACAGTATCACCTTCCCCCCGCCGCAGGGATCAGCCCCTGAGCCTTCCCTATGTGCCCGGGGGGACACAGGATGGCTGAGGCCACTGGGTCAGCTCCTCCTCCCCACCTGCAGCGCCGCCAGCAGGGGAAACCCACTCTGGTTCTGACAAGCAGTTTTCAACCGGATCAGTCCCATGGTCCAGCTGGATCCGTCCCACAGCACCACGCATGTGGCACCGTCTGTTTCTGCAGCAACTCCCCTGGACGGCAACCCGGTGGCAACGTGTGGTTCTTCACACAGCTGTGAGAGACTCGCAGCCCCAACCAAGTCCAGCCATGTAAGGCTGGGACCCGCCTGTCTGTGCCAACAACCTGGAGGTGAACCCTGGCCCGGGTTGCTTTGACAGCTGCCAGCACTGCTGAGATAACAGCCCCAGTGCTGCCCTGTGCCCGGGAGCCTGGGCACATCTCGGGCAGAGCTGTCCTTAACCAGGGCCAAGGGGCTGGCAAGGGATGGAGTGGGAAGGAGGTCCCTGTGCCAGGCACGGGTGCCACTGAGTGTCATCTCGCTGCAGGGCAGGGGGTGTTGCAGAGGCCCCATTGCGGCGTGTGGCTCTTCTCTCCCCGGGGAGCTGCAGAGGCTGATGATGATGTTGGGGGGGGTCCCAGGGGATCTGAGCTTGGCTGTGGGTGCTGCGGACTCTCTTCCATCCCTGCATCTGCCTTTCCCCCCGGAAGGGACAGCTGTGCCAGGCAGGCTCTGCAGCGCCTTCCCTGCCCCACAGACACCCTGGGCATGGGGATGTGCTGCAAGCCTGGCCCTGGATGCAGCTGGAGGTGATGTGGGCTCAGAAGAGATGGGGCAAAATGATGGAGGAAGGGCCAGGTGGTGCTGCTGGATGTCACAATCCCTCCTCCCATGGGGCAGGGTGTTGGTGGCAGGGACACAGTGACCTCCCCGGGGATGCCAGGCTGGTGGCCGCCAGCGGAACCTGAGCGGGGCTTAATGCTGGATTGAGTGGAACCAGAAATCCAAAGCAGTTTGTCAATGAAAGCAGGAAAAGCCTAAAGAAAAAGCAAGGGGAGCCGGACAGTGAAAGATGCAGGAGCCAGACTGAGAGATCAGAAACCAGCATTTGTTGGAAGGAGGTTGGTAGAAAGCAAGACCCGATGAACACACGAAAGGGAAATAGTCTAAAATGCGACAGTGAAACAGGCACGTCCCAAAACTCCAAACCTGCCTGAATTAGGAAGTGTTAGATAACGCCAGTGGCTCTGCCGGGTCCCCAGCAATGTGCCACAAAGTGCAGCAGGTAACAGCAGCGAGAGCCTCTGAACGCCCTGCCACGCTGATGCGGGGAAGAAAACCAGCTCCCATCAGCCAAGGACCTAAAACCCTGCTGGGGTTCTTCTTGAGCAGCATCTTTCTAAGCGCCGCGGCGCAGGCAGCGATACCTTTCTGACAGGTACCGCCAGTCCATTCCAATCCAAAGCCTTTGCAGGTTGGAGCGGGCGCCAGGAATGCTCGCTGTGCTGATCTGCCTTTCAACAATATCGTGTGTGCGACCTTCCCCCTTCAAACCGTTCTGAACGCGATGCCTTCCTATTCAGGCTGAATCCAACATCCATCGGCGCTGCAGCATGCTGCAGACTTGGGAGCAAATTTGGGGTGGGGAAAATGAAAACGTCCAATGCAAGCAGGGGGGGAAAATGCTTGCTCGCTATTCTGGAAAATTCCGTGTTGTTATGGCACGAACAGTCCCGGTGCCTCGGGCACCAGACAGCTGGGATGGATATTAAAGACACGGAGAGTTTTGGTTTGATCAGGGAGACACGGTGACAGGACAGTGTTGGAAACGTCTCCTCTGCCTGGGCAAGAGTCTCTGCCCCAGGGAGGCACTTGGGTGTCAGGATAAGCTCAAGAAAAAAGCCTGAGCAGGTCTGAGCTGAGCTGTTCCAGGCCCGGCAGAAATCCATTGTCATGCTGCCAATCACAATAATAATAAAAACAAAGGGAAAACGTGGTCCCCACTGTCTGGGCTTTGCCATCGGACAATGTTTTCTCTATTGGAGCCGCTCCCGTCCCTTGGCACAGGCTGGAACACCCGTGCGGCTGAGGGGAAATGTGCTTTCAGACACCCCGTCCCACTGCCGCAGGTTGTACCCGGGGCTGAGCTGGGGAGAACCGGTGGGGCTGGGAGACTGGGCACAGTCCAGCTCTGCCTGTGCGCTGCCTGTGCGCTGCCCGTGCTCTGCCCGTGTGCTGCCTGTGCTCTGCCTGTGCGCTGCCTGTGCTCTGCCTGTGCGCTGCCTGTGCGCTGCCTGTGCTCTGCCTGTGCGCTGCCTGTGTGCTGCCTGCTCCGCTGCCTGCACCGCTGTCTGCACCACTGTCTGCATTGCTGCCTGTACCGCTGCCTGTGCTCTGCCTGTGCTCTGCCCGTGCTCTGCCTGTGCGCTGCCTGTGCGCTGCCTGTGCGCTGCCTATTGCTCTGCTTGTGCGCTGCCTGTGCTCTGCCTGTGCGCTGCCTGTTCTATGTCTGTGCTCTGCCCGTGCTCTGCCCGTGCTCTGCCTGTGCTCTGCCCGTACTCTGCCTGTGCGCTGCCTGTGCTCTGCCTGTGCGCTGCCTGTGCTCTGCCTGTGCACTGCCTGTGCTCTGCCTGTGCTCTGCCTGTGCACTGCTAGTGCTCTGCCTGTGTGCTGCCTGTGCGCTGCCTGTGCGCTGCCTGCACTGCTGCCTGTGCTCTGCCTGTGCGCTGCCTGTGCGCTGCCTGTGCACTGCCTGTGCGCTGCCTGCACCGTTGCCTGTGCTCTGCCTGTGCTCTGCCTGTGCGCTGCCTGTGCACTGCCTGTGCACTGCCTGTGCTCTGCCTGTACACTGCCTGTGCTCTGCCTGTGCGCTGCCTGCTCCGCTCTCTGCTCCACTGCCTGTGCACTGCCTGCACCACTGTCTACACGCCTGTCTGCACCACTGCCTGCACTGCTGTCTGCACTAAACACAGCAGACTGAATTTAAACAACAAGTTATTCATTAAATAAGAGACAGAAGAGTGCAGAGAAGAGAGAGACAATGTGAAAGCAAGAGAGAGCCCACAAATGAGTAGATGTACAAGGCAGATGATGCTGAGACTGGCAGGAAAGGCGGCAGTAACAACGCAAACTGTTACAACAACTGCCAAGGTGATTTTCAGAAGTGATGAATCCAAAACAAACAGCAAATTCTTAGCTCCCCTGAAAAAAATTGAGCTAGAAAGGGTATCTAAGGACCTGGTAAATGCATACCAGGGAGTAGAAATATACTGTTTACTCTAAGAGAACAAACAATTTACAACAAACTGAGTGGTAAGAAAAGAGCATTTCCAGGGCCGGCCGGGGAAGCAGCAGCCCAGCAGCTCTGGCACCGGCTGTCAGCCCGAGCTGGGCTATTTCCAGATGAGGACGGCACCGTCCGCGCTCACGCTCACTATGTACTTGTTCGCGGGGCAGATCTTGAGGCGGGTGATGTTGCCGCTGTGGCCCACTCCCACGTGAGTCACCGTGCCCTCCTTATAGTCCCACAGCTTCACCAGATGGTCGTCACCACCTGCGTCAGGCACAGAGGAAGAACAAACGATTACAATGACAGGACAAGGGGTAATGGGACCAAGCTGGAACACAAGAGGTTCCACTTAAATTTGAGAAGAAACTTTTTCTCAGTAAGGGTGACAGAGCACTGAACAGGCTGCCCAGGGGGGTGTGGAGTCTCCTTCTCTGGAGACATTCAAAACCCGCCTGGACATGTTCCTGTGCGACCTCACCTGGGCGTTCCTGCTCCAGCAGGGGGATTGGACTGGATGATCTTCTGAGGTCCCTTCCAATCCCAAACATACTGTGATACTGTGATACACCGAGTTCTGCTGCTTTTTGTTCCCCGCTCCCAGGCAGGGGATCGCTTCGGTGTTCCTAGGAAGAGCAGGATATGTTTTCTTGGGCATTATGGCAAAAACTGCCTCTGTTCTGCTGGGGTCAGTGTCCAGTGAAGGGCTCAGGACCTTCACCAGCAGATCCCAGTGAGCTACAGCAGCATCTTCCCAGTCTGAACTACAGCCTGAACCACAGTATTTTTCTTCGGTGATTCATGTTCTTTTCCCCTTTAGCTGACCCCCCTTTTTTCAGCTTTTTTGCACTGTACTGAGATCCTTGGTTCACTGCCTTGCTTTTCCTGGTCTTAATACGACCTCCTTTCTCCAGCTCCAACCACGCACTCACCTGTGACAAAGGACGCCCCATCCGACGTGATGTCCATCCCGTTGATGGAACTCGACAGAGAGCCTTGCACTTCTCTGATTGCGGAGCCATTGAGCACTTCCCAGTACACAATCTGGAGAGCAGAGCAGAGCGGGGCGCTCAGCTGGCCGTGAGCAGCACACGGGTTTCAGCACCGCCCTGGGACACAACCTTCTGTGCAGGGACAGGAGCTTCACCCCAGAACCAGCGCCAGACCGTGTGTTGTGCACTGCAGAGTTCCTGCAGCTTTGCTCACCTTTCTGTCTGTTCCACTGGTGATTATCTGGTACTCTCCAGGATGGTAACACACGCATTTGAACAATGTGTTGTCTAGGATCATTTGTTTTCTCACGTAACGCCTGCAAAACACCCCAACATGAGACAGAGCAACATAGTCAAAACCCAAACTTTGCCTGCCTGGAATGTCTCTGCCTGTGCTGTACATCAGATCTCTCTCCTTGGATATTCTCAGGCACTGCTCTGAGTTCAGGGTTCCATGAAGCCCGTTAGGCTATCAGTTCTGTTTCCATCACAGCTGCCCTGTAGGACTCTTGATCTGCTGTCGTACGAAATGAAATGTTTAAACCCAGAATGCTTTCCAGGTGCTGTTCCCTATGCCAAGGTGTCCTCGGCCTTACCCCAGTGCAGAAAGTCTGCAGATCCGCAAGAGCTCGACACGAGTCACAAAGTTCTGGAAAACAGAGCTAGTGGGAAACTTGGGAACTCACCCGCTCCACCTTGGCCAAGCAGGATCCCGCACAGGAAAACAACCCCAGACAAAGGTTTGTCTGAGCTTTTCTGAAAAGTTTCTCGAATTGGAGGTTCTACATTCCCTGACCTGATTGTTCTTTCTAGAAGTTTTTATCTCTTAATGCTCTTTTTCCCCTCCTCCTCGCTATGTGGTGTCCCAAACCGGGCACAGTGACCCTACAGATATTACCAGCACTCCAAGTGCCTTCGCAACACTAATCTGTCGCCTTACACAAGATCCCAGATGACGCACGTTCCGTCCAGGCTGGCTGTGACACCCTCTTTGTCGTTCTTATTAATCTTGATGCAGGACACGGCACCTCTGTGCTCCTTCAGAACTTCCCTCAGCTTCTGGGTTTTCTCACCAATATTCCAGATCCTCACCTGAAAATCAGCAACACACATCTGCTCTGGTACCAGCTAGTCCTGTCGGAGCTCAGGAGGAGCTTTCCTGAACTCTGCCTTTCTCTGCCAACACGTACAGCAGCTCAGTCCCAACCGTCTCCATTGGCCTGTGGGTTATTGGTGCAGCTGACCTGTGAAGCTCAACTGAGTTCTCCACAGTGTCATCCACTTGCTTCAGGAATTCGTGGCCATCAACCCCAGACCTTGGTTTTGCCAAGTGCCCGCTCTCCCATGCTTCATTTTACACAGCTCTTGATCAGGAAAAACCACCCAGTCCACGATCTATTGCCAGTGGTGCTTTAAAGATCAAAGCACAAAGCTGCTGCAATGGAATAGAAAGGAGCTACCCGCTATTTGTCCTACAGAGAATGCCAGGAAGGAAATACAAAACAGCTCTTTAAAGCTTCGATGTGAAACACGTGCCTGAAAGCACCTCTTTTCCCTGTGCTGGTAACAGCAAAAATCTTTCTGCTTTGAGGCCTTGATCCTTCACACCTTGCATGTCCTGTCCCACTAGTGCCAAACATTGCAATGTCTGTTCACCTCGACATTCCACTAAGGCCAAATCCCAGTGAAAATTTAGACATTTAGACACGGGCATCAAAGGCAGAGAAGAGCTGACCTTCCACGCTTTCGAGGCTGATGCCGAGTTCCCGAAGGGATCTGGATGTCCAGTTGCCACTTGCTCAAAGCTCAGAGCATCCCGATCCCTTCAGCAACCCTGAAGTCACAGCTTCCCGAGGACTGATTCTGACAGAACCATTAGCATCGCAGAGCAGCTTTTTTGTGTTCCGAACGAGTACTGCAAGTGCGCCGCTGTGGTTCTCCTTTCTGCTTAACCAACCTTTAGTTGTAATTCTGTCTCAGCTGCACAAATATAGCCAAATATAGGGGAGAGACAAATGAACAAAAAGGATTAAGAGCATATTCTGCATTAGAAGGATTTCCAAAACTGCCATGCCAGAAGAAATCGGGGCACTGTTTTACATGATGCCCTCTGAGAACAACAGCACATCTCAAAAGCTGATATCTTTGAACTCAGTCCTTGGCTCAAGCGGCAGCTCAGAACAGCTCCCGTTCTGACTGAGCACTTCCAGGCAATTCGCAGGCCCTGTGATGAGCGCACAAAGCTGCTCCAGGTTTTTAAGCACAAATTACCTGCCCGTCACCTCCTCCGCTAATGATCTGTTTGCAGTCGCTGGTCGCAGCAATTGCCGTCACTCCCAGGTTATGGGCGTTGTTGATCTCGTACCTTGGCTCTCCCGTAGCGGGCACGAAGGCGCGGATTTTCCCGTCATTCCAAGCTGATGAACAGAAAGAAAGAGACTGCCCGGGCGCACAGACTTTCCTCACACTGTTGTCGCTCTTTCCTTTCCAAACCAACCCCTTTTTATAAATAAGTTCCCACATAAGGCCCACGCTGTTAGATCACCAGCATACCCGTGAAAACCACTGTACTGCAGATGAGCCCGCAGAGCTACGGTCCCAAACACACTGTTGAAATTTAATTGCTTTTGGATTCTGGCTGTGGACAAAGTGGTTTGGTAACCATGGGGAGGCTGCACGGCTGCTCTAGGACTGCAGGAGTCCCTGTGTCAGCAACTTGCACATGGCGATGGACGGCGGCTTTATGCAAATGTGCTCTACATACATCACAGGTGAAGCTGCTGCACACAACAAGGTTGATATTTTAGAATTAGGTAATTTAAATAAGACTGAACCGCATTCTGGATTGCCGGAATTCACTGATCCAAAGCAAGGTCTCCAGCCCTTGCCTTCTACCCTCACCGCAACTGCAGCACCAGGACAGCGGGGCTGCCAGCAAAGTCCATCGGACCAGCTGCAAGCAAAGAGGCCTTTGGGTATCGCCATGAACTCCATTTAAACGCTTTCCCAATTTAATCTTCTCTTCATTTTAACATACTGATGTTTATTAAGTTGAGCAACCACGGCTCTGGACTGACCATTACCTGAAACGATGACCATGCCGTCCCTCGTCACCTCGACCGCGTGGCAGGTGACGTTGAGGACGGTGATTCGCAGCCACTCCAGACGTTCCAGCGTGTACCACACTCGAATGTCGTTTGTGGAGCAGGTAACGAACAAGTCCGAATGTCCCCTGGAGAGTTCAGAGAGGAGAGGTAACGAGGAGGGGCACACAGAAACGCTCCTTGCTTTGTCACAGCTCAAATCGTCCTCCAAAGCTCGGCTTTGCTAACCTGCAGCTGGGATCTGCCCCACAGGGATCCCCGTGGCTAAGACAAAGGCCTTTTTTGGAGGATCACCTTTCTCACATGAAATTCCCCTGGTTTGGGTTCTCTTCAAAGATTCATTTTAAGGAACAGTTAAAGTTAAACTAAAAGAACTCTTTCTGCTGAAGCTGTGACGTTTATTCCCCATATTCAATCTCTAAACAACTTCATGTCTTATATAGAATAGACACAAAAGTGGGTGTAAAAGTGCTGACTGCTCAGATTTAACATCAGCGACTAACAGCAGCCTCACATTGTAAAGATGTCATTTTTTATCTTGCTTACTGGATGATTCCCATTCAACAGCGCTGAAGGCAATAGAAATGATTGCAAAGTCTGTTCATAATATACTTGTTATAAATGTTGGAATAAAACAAGACCTGCAGCATTTCAAAAGCCATGGGACACAGTGCTTTGAAATAAGCTCTAAGCCACACGTCCTAGGGATGCAACAGAAAGTGACATCTAGAAAGGTACCGCGAGCTTTTGTTCAACAGCACCATCAATGCCCAGAAAGATGAACCAGGACAGAGAAAACCGGCACAACAAAAGTGTGGCCTCTTTCAAGCCCAGCTTGCACGGGTGCTTTATCAACCAGGATAACATCAGCAAGTGAAGGATTCTGAAATAAGCCAGAGCAGGGAAATTAAGCCCGTATTTCCCCATCAGCAATAGGCTTTGTTCAAGAGCAGGCAACAGATAAGAAGTTCAAACATCTACGCAAGGATGTAGTCCTGTAGTCCTTACAGTCAGCACTAATGGCTGTGACACAGGCGTGTCAATCAGCGGTATCAGCAGCAGATCACCCTAAAGCTCCACCTGATTTTCTCATTAAATGAGAAGATGTGGGTTTGAGGCTGGCGGCAGGCAGGGAGGAGCGCTTCCTGCACCCTGCACTCACTGCACCTCGGTGACATCTGATCCTTTGTGCTGGGCCGAGAAGCGAAGCAATAAAAATACGCCAAAAATGTTCATTTGGATCAAAATCCCATTTTCCATCTGGAGAGATGATCCATTGTGGGTTTAAAAAAACAAAATAAAGAGTCACGATGCTACTACCCAGGAAGGGAACATTTGCTGTGCGTTCACAAGACAAATGCAGAGCGACCCTGGGACAAAAGGGGGAGGCTGCCATCCCTGCTGGTGCCCAAACATCAATAATTCAGGTCTTTTTACTTATCATCCTTTCTGCAGATCTGTGATTTTTCCAGTGCTCCAACTGAACTGCTGCCTTCTGCTTTGAAGCAGCTGCTCACCGTCACCCCGGCGTTTTTTGGGCAGGTGACAGCATCGCCCGTATCAATCATCCCAACAGATGGTACCAGGCTCTGGGTTCCTGTGGTAAAAGCTGCACACACAGGCACCCTGACCTCAGCGGCAGCTCCTCAAGCTTCTGCACCAGCCAAATACAGCCCAGCCCGTTATACTCACTCAGGAAAAACAATGTCGTTGACGGCTTCGGTGTGACAGACGGCGACCAGCTCCTCTTTAAATGTAGCGTAGGCACTGCGGTACATCTGGCCTTTTTTTGTCCCTATAAAGAACTGGTCGTCCCGACCTCTACACGTCAGGGAAGTGACAGCACCTTCAACTCGCATTCTCCTGTGCAAAGAAAGCAAAGGTTTGGCCATACATTGACCTCGAGGAACTTTCATTTTCCAGCTTCTTGAGAATTTGACTTTCGCTGTTTCCCCAAAAAGCTCCGCACTAGGCTGTGATATCAAGATGCAAGAGCATGGGCAGGACTAACATTCCATTCCCAGTCACGTTTACTACTTCCCATGATCTTGCCCGTCCCACCTGCTGCTCTGCCAGGGCTGGCACAGGCAGCGCTTTGGAGACTTGATTATCTGCACCAGGGCCGAAGGTAACAACAGCTTTGTTGATGTTCTTGCTCAAGTGCACTTCAATATCCCACTTTCAAGGATATTTCCAGACAGTTTAGACCTTCTGGGAAGAGTTTCAGTCGTACAAAGCTAAGCTTGCAGAACTGTACACTTGAAGGGGATATTCAAGCAATGCCAAATGAGTAGGTGTGAGCCCAATTTTCAAATCACGTATGGGGAAATGACGCCTGCAGCTTTCTATCTGGTATGCAGAAAAAAGCCTTGCAAATACTCCAGCACTTCCAGACACGTGCCTATAAAATTAGCAGAGCCCTGCTTTACAATCCCATGACCCCCAACAAACCCTTTTGGAGATGGCAACTACTACTCTTTCTCACCCGGTGTAAATAAGCATCATTCTATTGACTTCAACAAATCTCTCTGGCTTGGCAGAAAAAACCCCAAATCACCATAAGTGTTACTGTGCATTCCAGCGCTGGCAATGCAGGCAGCCTCACACCTACCTACGCATCGGCTTAAAGACGATTTAACTTGAGGATCAAATAACCATGGGCTGCAGAAAAGAACCTGACACATACTCTCCCGCTCTGTGATTCACCAGCACTGAGTTCCCCGTTCGCCGGCTCCAGCAGCAGCACATCCGCAGTCTCCTGATGGGTGACAAACACGACCTGCGGAGAGGATCTTCTGCCACATTCTCACAGCGGCAGCGGCGCCGGGTTCCGTGCAAATATTCTCAGCAAACGCACAAGAACAAAGGGATTCTTTTGCATTAGAAAGACGATCCACAAGCAGAGCGGTTTCTGAGCAATGCTTCTGGAAACTTCCTCCGAGGCGCTGGCAGCGTTTGGCGAGTCCCCTGTTATCACGGGCCCATCACCTGGCTGCCGAGCTCCTGGTCTGCGGTTTTGCCTGTAAAATCTTCCACCTCAGACGCCCTTTGGGTTCAGCGTTATGGCAGGTGGCAGCATTACAAATGCAACCTATGACTACGGAGTTTATCTGATTACAGCTGCCAGTGCTCTTGTAGGTGAAATGCAGAGTCTAACGTAGGAGGTTAAAAATATCTCCATTCATTATTGACTGCTCACCCAAAGAAACCAGCGCTTTCAAGTACGACTATAAATAAAAACACCATCAGAACTGCAGCCTGCTCGGTCCCTTCCTGCAGGGATTCCTGCTCTTTGTCCCACTCGGATCTCTTGCAAAGTTCTTGAGCGCTCTGTGAACTCTTCCAGCGCATCTCCTGTCAATATTTATTTCTTTTTACAATGCAAATCACTCCAACTACTTCTGAAAATGCGTTTGCAATTGTACATCCCTCTTCACATTCCAACGGGTGCCTTACAGCTCCTCAGGCCCGCGGCAGGGAGCAAAATTAATGCTGCTGTTTATTCCAGTCTTTATACACCTTAGAGACAGGCACTTAAACTTCATTCCAGGTAGATGGAAAACAAGTTGCTTCATCATAACAAACTATTTTGCCACTCCTCTTCAAAACAGAAACCAAGAAATCTTCAGATCGTGTCTATACAATAAACACGTTCTTATGTATCTAAAGGCAAAGTTCCTTTAAGGGTGCCCCACCTTGTTTTCAATAGAATCGCCTCCTCACCCCGCAGTATCTAAACCCTTTACAGATGTGCTCGGCGTGGGGTGGCTGTGGACTCCAGGTTTGCAGTTTCATGCTTTGCCACCCGATCGTAATTCCCCGGTGCAACTGGTGAACATGGTTTGCAGAGGTTTGTTCTCAAACACAGACAGAATTGCAATGCGTGGCTCCAGAGGGGAGAAGTTTTGGTACAAGTGCTAATGCAAGGTACATTTTCAAGAAAGACACACAAGATGTCTTGGTTAGCAACGAGATGGACTAAATTGTGTGGAAACAAGGATGCAAATAGTTTTGTTTTGATAAACGCTGTGGTTTTGACTCGAAAAAACATCTGCAAAATACCTCTTTCGGCACTGGAGGTGAGGCTACAACTGGAAATTTCTGCCATAAAACACGAGATCCTACGTGTGTCCAGCGAGCACTTGTTGACAGTCTAGTGACAAGGTATGATTTGTGTGCAGAGATGTGCAGGGGGTGGGTGGAAAGGGAATCACAGCACGGAGCTGGGAAAGAGAGCTGGAAAGTATGAGAGGGGATCTGTGGCCGAGGCACTGACAGTAACTGCAGAGAAAAACGTCCCAGCACCTTCCCAGTGACGGCAGCAACACGGGTTTGCCCTGGTGAATTCCCCTCCTCGGGCACAAGGGAAGCGCATTGGGAAGAGCGAGGGAGAGAGCAAGAGGAGAAGGGGTGACGGGGCTGAGCGCGTCTGACCGAAAAGCCTGTGAACAGGAACGCCTGTTTGAAGCGGGAGGGGAAAGGAGGAGACTGGGAGGACTCCTCACTATTTCCATCCAATGTGAATGTCTCCTTTTCTCTCCCGGCTCCCCCAACGACCAGTGCCACATCCTAAGGAGCTGCCACCACATTACACTAATAAACCCAAGCTGAAGCCAGATTAGCGCCTACCAGCTCAGGGCTCGTCCACAAGGCTGGCAGGCGGCTGTGATGAGACCCACTTCTGGATCTTCCCTTCTCCTCAACACCTTGTCAGCCTCTTGCACAGTCAAGGGGCCTGTTTTCCCTCAGCTTTTCACTCTCAGAAGCCATGTCAGCTGAAGCTCATGATGCTCCAAAGGTCTCTGCCACAAACTGCCGTTCCTATGGATCTGCCTTACGATAAAACCCCTCACAGTACGGACTGGACTGTGGTCTGGCTTTGAGCCTTGGCTTTTTCTTTTGGACCCCCAAACGGCACAGCATCCTGCTCGTGACCCTGCCTGACGGCTTCTTTAGCAGTGCTCTCAGAAGTGTATTTTTGGTGAAGTTTTGTTTCAAGTGCATTTGGCACCTTTCCCTCAGCCCTGAGGACACGGGAGTTCAGGCCCTCGGGTGGCTTCAACCAGGGGCTCTGGGCCAGGTGCACGTGCTGCGAGATGGAGAAGGACTCAAAGCACGCAGGCATTGGAAGGGGAGGTGACAGTCACCAAGACCTTGGCCTAAGAGACAGCACAGAGCAGCCACGGGTCCTGCGTGGATGCAAAGCCCTGCAGGGGAGCAGCCGGACAAGGGGCTCAACCGCGGCCAGTGCGGGTGTCCCCACACGGGGACACACCTGCAGTGAACTTACCATTGCCAGCAGGAAAGCAAAACGCATCCATTCCTGTCCTTTAAGATGGACACAGAAAAAAACTACTTGCATTCCTACAATATAAGTGGGAAAAACAAGTAATAACTTCTCCACCCTTCTGGAACAGATAAACATTGAACTGTATTTCAAAGGATTCAGTGGGTCCAAGTTATCCCGGAGACATGGGCCTGCATTTATAACGCAATAAACATTTCATCTGGAACGGGCACGTACATGGTTTGGATGCACCTGTCCAAGCAAAGTTCAGGAGGTTGAGAGAAACAAGCCCAGAGGAGCGTTTTCTTTGGGGCTGACTGCTGAACTGCTCTTAGAGCCCCTGTGGGGCTTGTGCTGCCCTCAGAGCAGATCTGCTGCCCCGCAGGACAGCAGCCCCGCGGCATCCCCACCAGCACAGCCGGCCCTCCCGCGGCAGCGCTGCCCCTGCTGCTCGCTGCTGGGCGTGCTGCTAACGCAGTCGCAAAACACATCCCAGCTTAGGCAAGGTATAGACCGAGACGCTACAAGAAGCCTTTTATAGCACCAAATAACGAGAAATCAACAACAAGTGTTCTAGCTGGTGCCGATTGTTTTATCATTACAGCTGTCTGCATGCAGAATTCTTGTACGACCACAGGTCAGAAGCTCCTTATTCAGGAGATAACTCCTGCTTGAGGATGCTCAGACCCACGAGTCCCAATTAGAGACAAAAAAAAGCTAAGTGAAAAAAACCCTTGGGGTTATGAAGTCAAGAACTCAGAAGTTAAAAAGCAATAGAATCAATGTACCCTGTGCAACCTTGTTTTGTCCAAATTGTGCATACGCATTACAATAAACTCTTGAATTACGTTATTTATACTGCCTTTTTCAGTAAGATCTCTGCCTCATCAGTGGCAGAATCAGAACAGCAAAAAGACGAAGGGAAGTGGGGGAATGGGATGGGGAACAAACACAAAAAGAAAAGTTCAGTCCAGACAATTGAACACATTTGTGAGATCTGACTATAGGACCTTACAGCAGTAAGTGCGGGAAAGCCTCTCAAATAAGCGCTTCCACCAGCCTTCCCAGGAACGTCCTCTGTCTCACTCCAGCTCGTATCTTCTTAAAAGAAGCAAAAAAGTCAGGAACTACTCCATTTTTATTACTGCTTTTCACTTTCTATGACGTTTACCAGATTAATTGTACAAGAGTTTGTGGGATGACACACGAGATTCAAGTAAAACCCAAATTCTGAGCCAAATGAAGCTCAACGAAGGCGGGACAATGGGCTCAGCCTTCAGCATCAAGACCGAGACACAAGGAACTGACAGCGCAGGAAAAGCGTTAGTCTGAGAATCCGCTTTGTGATGGTTCTCCCGCAGGTTGCTCTACTTTCAGTCACTAACAAAGAGCAGGACAAGGACAGAATTGGAGTCACAGAGCTGCTACTCACCATGCTAAACTTCTTCTTCTGGGGCCCACAGGCAGTCACCACCTTGCTGCTTGTGTTCACTTTCAGGACATCTCCACTCGTCGTGCCAAGATAAAAATCATCATCATCATCTGTCATCTATAAGAAAGCATAAAGAAAAAGAGATCACGGTCTGGATACTGAGACCCGTGTCCCACGCCTGACACTGGGCTGCATCAACAGCTTTAGTTCAGTGGATTGCCAAGAGTTCACCTGGGGGAACCCAGCCAATGTTTCTGTTCCATCACACGCACAGATCCAGAACACTGCTGAACGCCAGACACTTTCTAACCAAATCTAGATCATATTTTGAAGCATAAAAATACGGGTGCCGGAGCCCGTGACCGTAATACGTGCTGCTTCTCTTCAGGAGCATCCAGAACACTCTTTCCCAGAGGCCGTGGGAGATCATCTGCCATGGCCAATGCTGAGGAACTTCACTGCCGTCACGCGCTTGGGACCAAAATTTCCAGCATTATTAGAGAAACTCGTGGTTTTTCTCTAGTCTGTACAGAGTTTCTTAGTTTAGCAAAGTCATCTTGGCTGAAACGTACCTGAACACACACGGTGATTCTTCTCAGTTGCCCCGCGTAGCATTCAGATGGATGGATTTTTTTAGTTGCTGTATCGAGTTCCCACACTCGAATGGTGAAACTAGAAGAACAAATAGAGTGGGATCAAATCCACAGATGCAGAAACCTCCAAGTTTTTTCAGTACTACAAGAAGTAAAAAGCCTTCACAAGGCTCCATTATTCTGATCTTTTAATACGGAGAAAAAGAACAATATCAGAGAAGTCTCTTATGGAAACTTTTTCCGGGTAAATCAAAAATCTTAAGGCTTCAGCAAAAACATATGTGAGGACACTTTCAACTCTTTTCTAGTGCAATTTAATTGACGATGTCAGAGACGATGTAATATCTTTAAGCAGAGTCACCCTTACATTTAACAGAGTGCTAAAATTGCAAAGACGAGCACTCATAAGTGCGAGTGCAGCCAAGAGCATCCAAAGCCGTCCCTGATGTACAGGGAGGTGCAGGCCCTCAACGCGTTTAAACGTCAGCCTGGATATATGGGCGCTGCCGCAAATCCTTGCAAAACGCGACATTTTGTACAACTTTTGTTAGAAGCCAGTGACCAACTGTACATCACATCTGGTGAGGACAGGAGATCATCCAACGACCGGCAAGACATCATTGTTTCGACATTAATTAGCCATTGTTCAGGGGCACTCATTGACTGCTTTTCTTGTGTAAACACTGGCAACTAAATATTTTAAACACTGCACGGGGAATGCTGAGTACAAAATCCTGCTATCAGGAGCAGAAGTGACGCATGTGGGCCCCTGTGTGCTGCTCTGAAAACATATTGTTACATGGAGAACAAGCAGAAATGCCTTAAAGCTACAACCTGACGGGTATTCATGAGTCCATTCAGAGTAAAAAGAAACAACACAAGCACACAGTTGCTTAAGTTTCCTTGTAGTTAAATAAAGACTCTTTGTAAAAGGAAATAGGGCCAGGGGTTCTCTCGCTCTGCTCGTTCCTCTCAACAAACCCTTACTTTCCAGCAGTGACAAACATCTCGTCCCTGCAGCTGGAGCACATGACGACGTTGGCATTGCCGGCGCTGCGCGGCGAGGCCGGGCTCCCGCACACAGCCTCTCTCTTACTGACGTCCCACACCATCACCCTGCAGGAGAAGAAAGCCTTGAAACAGCTTCGCTTTTTGACATTGCTTGGAAGTCAATTACTAAAAAACAAAAGCAAGACAAAGCCTATTGTCCTGCAGTCTGTTCCTGCCAGGACACACAACAGAAGTAACTTTGTAGAGATTCTACCCAAGAAAAAACTTGTCACCAAAGTGTGGAATTGCAGTTTACATCCCCTGCTCCTGAAGCAAGGCTACGTGGATTTATCAGATTCCTTCTGCGGAGCATGACTCAAATCATACAGAATCACAGAACAGCTTGGGTTGGAGGGACCTTCCCAGCTCCCCAGTGCTCCCCTGCCATGAGCAGGGACATCTTCACCAGCTCAGGGTGCTCAGAGCCCTGTCCAGCCTGGCCTGGGATGTCTCCAGGGATGGTTCAGCCACCACCTCTCTGGCCAACCCGGGACAGGCTCTCACCACCCTCCCTGGAAAAACGTCTCAGGCCGCCCATAGAATCTGATTCTTGTCAAAAATCTTGTGCTAAGAAGCGGAAATCCTTACCTGCCGTCATCCTGGCCTCCCAGGGACACAAGATAAATGCCTCTGGGCGAGAACGAGAGTCCCTCGACTTTGCCTTCGTGCAGCGAGAGCCGAGCAAGTAACTCCTGCTTTGGGAAATCCCAGAGGATGATGTCTGCCTGCGGGGCAAAGCAGAAGGGGGGGATGGCAGAGCATGAGATGTAACTCGCAGGATCAGGGAGAACAACGTTCTCTGGCAGGAAAGTTGTTAGAAGGAGCCCAGCCCAAGCTTCTCTGCAGCCCTGGGCACCCCTGACACAAAGAGGCTTCAGACTGGGTGCTGTAAGAAGCATTATTCCAGCTGAGCACTTGAGTAGCTCTGCTTCATTTCAGCACCTAAATTTACCCTGAGACACTGAGTATTTGACTTAGGTTTTAAAATACTGAAAGCACTAAAACCTGATCCCTTCCAAGTGTCTTGAGGTCTTTCAAATAGGCAAAAATAAAACGAAAAGAACTTCAGAGGTCTGAAAATGCAGGTAGGTACCTGTCAAGGGCTTTTCAAAGTCCTAAGCAGCTCTGGAACTCAGGTCTCACTTGAAATAAACCAGCATTTATTAATTAATGTCTAATGAGATTTTGGCTGCCACACGCCCACAATACTTTGGATAAAAAGGACTGGAACTAAAAATCCCTCAATCCTAGGGAGACTGCTTAATGTTTTACAAAATCATAAAGGCACATCCAGCAATGGAGTAACTACAATTTCCCATTCCCTTCAACATCTTCCCATTGCAGATATTTATTTTCCAACAAAAGAAAAAATAAACGAAAGGTGTTCCCACCACTGGCAAGCCAACTCCAATTTCTCTGGTCAATACTAAGCGGTTAAAATCAGAGCATTACCCACCTTGAATACAATGCAGGTGACTTGTCCTGAAGCGACGTCCATCCCATCCCTGGACACGACAACGCAGGACACGTTATCAGCGTGGCCATGCAAGAAACTCTGTTTCTTAGTGTCCAGGTGCTGAATCACCACCGTACAGCCCAGGGGGTACAGGATGTGCTCCCTGTCGGGGTGGCAGATGAGGCCACAGGGAACATGTCCTGCAAGAGAAACGGGTGAAAGATCCGCTGGCTGCCAACAGTTCAGGGGCTGCAGAAACCACTGGCTCCCCACGGTTTACCTCACAAGGCGAGGGGGGGGAAGGAAAAGAACCTTCCAGTTCTCCCCAGAGCTGTTCAGCAGAACAACCCTGTGTCGAACAGCACGGTCACCCTTGTAATAAGTGATGGCCAAAATTGTTAACGTTGAACAAATCGAGTAGGATTCAATTATATTATGCATATTGTTGTAAGCAGTAACTGCGCTTGTGCAAGTTTGATTATGTTTTGTAGAACCTTGTAGTAGTAGTTAAGCCAATGCCTGGATTGCCTGGATGGTGCCATAAATAACAGGACTCCCGGATGGTGCCACAGATAACAGGACTCCCGGATGGTGCCACGGATAACAGGACTCCCAGATGGTGCCACAGATAACAGAGCGCCCGGATGTTGCAACAGATAACAAAGTTCCAGAGACGGAAATTCCCAGCGTGTGAACAAGCGCCTAACATATATAAGCACACACCAAAAGTTGAGTTGTGTGCCTGTTGGCGGAACTGAGCTTCCCCCGGTCACCCAGCGCTGTTTTGCCTAATTACCGCTTGCTAAATAAAATCGATTGATTGGCTCAAAATCGATTTATTGGCTCTTATTTATAACAAATTTTGGTGCCGTGACTCGGATTAAGGATCTCTGGGAGGGACTCCTAAACTTCAGGGAGGCGCCCCGTCCCGTTTTCAGACGGCCCTGGAGTGGACAGAGGATCGCCCTGAAACCTTAACCTCCGAACCCTAAATGTAGGTAATTAGACAAAAGAATTGAACCCCGTAAACCTTTGTGCACGAAGAACCGGACGAAGACCCTGGGGAGGGTAAGTATAGAGAGCAATTCCGTTCGGTTGGGGTGGGTATCCTGGAGTGTGCATGAACGAGACGCCCCCCCCACTTGGGGAGGAAGCGAAGTGAGTGTGCACCCTGCCGTAAGGCAGGGCGGGACTCTCTAGTAGTGTGGTTCTCATTGCCCGCGAGGGCGTGAGCCACGAACGAGGGGTGCGCGTGTGTGTGAAAGAAGACACTCCGGAAGATGGGACAGAGGAAGAGCAAGCCTTCTGATCCCATGGGGAAGGGACCCAAGGAGAGGTTACCGCATATTCCCCGAGATTCCCCATTGGGCCTTATGCTCAAGAATTGGGAAGGTGCAGCTTGCACGCGAAACAAAGGTAGGGAAAAAATGGTTTACTATTGCATGCATGTCTGGGGAAACCAGCAGATTAGACCAGATCGTTTATTTTGGCCAATTTTTGGGTCATATGAGAATTGGATTTGTCAGGCCCTAAATCTTTACCAACGGCACCAACAAGGGCCGGGCGCTGACATTAAGTGGCCACAGCAGCGTCCTAACTGGGATAATCAAAACCCGGAACACAGGGGCCATATGGGAGATCTCTGCACTATAATTGTCCAAGGGATTAAGGAATCTGTCCCTCGAGGGCAGAACATAAATAAAGCCTTTAATGAACAACAAAAGAAAGATGAGACTCCCACAGAATGGTTAGAAAGACTAAGAAAGAGCTTGCAGCTTTATTCCGGGATAGAGCCTATGACACCGGTCGGGCAAGCTCTTTTAAAAACACAGTTTGTGGCGAAGTCATGGCCGCATATTAGAAAGAAGTTAGAAAAGTTGGAAGATTGGCAAGAGAAAGGGTTGGATGAGTTGCTAAGGGAAGCACAGAAGGTTTATGTGAGAAGGGAGGAAGAGACTCAGAAGAGGCAAGCTAAAATTTTAGTAGCGGCAGTTCGAGAGGGACAGAAGACGGCTCCACAGAAGGAAGGGCCACCACGCATAGGTGGGAATGGGCCACCTCAGGGAAGTCAAGTCGGACTGAAGGATTTGAAGGAAATCGAATGTTTTTACTGTCAGAGGAAGGGACATATGCGAAGGAGCTGTAGGAAACGTATACAGGATGAGAAAATGTATTATGCTGAGTAGGGGTGTCAGGGGCTCTATTTGCTGGGGACTTCTAAAACAACAGAGCCCTTGATAAAATTGAAATTAGGTCCCCAGCACCAGGAGATGGAATTCCTGGTAGATTCAGGGGCAGAAAGATCTACTGTCCAAACTGTACCCTGGGGATGCACTCCATCCTTGGAGAAAGTACAAGTAATAGGAGCAAAAGGAGAACCCTTTTCTGTACCCATAATTAAAGGAGTAGAAGTAGAATCCCCATCCCGGATAGGGGTAGGGTCCTTTTTATTAGTATCTGAAGCTGAATATAACCTATTAGGAAGGGATTTAATCGTCGAATTGGGAATTAGTTTGGAGATAAAGGATCGAGAATTGAAAGTAAAACTGTACGCTTTAACAACCGAAGACGAAGCTAAGATCAATCCTGAAGTATGGTACACTCCCGAGTCGGTTGGAAAATTAGATATTCCACCAATTACAGTGACAATAATGGATCCGGAAGTACCGATACGTGTTAAACAATACCCTATATCACAGGATGGGAGACGCGGGCTGCAACCAGTAATTGATCGATTGTTACAACAAGGGTACTAGAACCATGTATGTCGCCCCACAATACCCCCATCTTACCTGTAAAGAAATCAGATGGGTCCTATCGTCTAGTACAAGACCTCCGTGAAGTAAATAAAAGAACAGTAACTAGATTTCCGGTAGAGGCCAACCCTTATAACCTATTAAGCCAAGTGTCCCCAGAATTGACCTGGTATAGTGTAATAGACCTAAAGGATGCCTTCTGGGCCTGTCCTTTGAGAAAAGAATGTCGTGACTATTTTGCCTTTGAGTGGGAGAACCCTGATACCCATCGGAAGCAACAACTTAGATGGACGATTCTTCCACAGGGATTTACTGAATCTCCAAACCTCTTTGGGCAGGCCCTGGAACGAGTCTTGGAGAATTTTGAACTGGAACCTGGAGCAGTTTTAGTACAATATGTAGATGACCTATTAATAGCTGGAAAAAGCCAAGATAGTGTGCGAAGCACCAGCATTAAGTTATTAAATTTCTTGAGTCTAAAGGGTTTAAAGGTATCAAGATCTAAACTGCAATTTACCGAGGAAGAGGTAAAATATTTAGGGCACTGGTTGAGCGAAGGGACTAAGAGACTAGATCCAGATCGAGTAAATGCTATTTTATCCCTCCAGCCTCACAAGAATAAAAGGCAGGTGCAACAACTTTTAGGTCTTTTCGGCTACTGTAGACAATGGATTGAAAATTACAGTAACAAGGTTAAGTTCTTATATCAGAAGTTAGTGGGGGAAGGTCTGATGAAATGGAGTACAGAAGATGGTAAACAATTAGAAAACTTAAAGGCTGATTTAGTAAATGCCCCAGTACTGAGTCTGGTGGATGCCCGAAGACCTTTTCACTTATTTGTTAACACGGAGGGTGGAACGGCCTTTGGGGTCCTAACGCAAGAATGGGCAGGTAAAAAGAAACCCGTAGGATATTATTCCAAATTATTAGATCCAGTTAGTCGCGGTTGGCCTACCTGTTTATAGGCCATAGTTGCTACTGCTCTCCTAGTTGAAGAAGCTGGAAAAATAACTATGGGAGGGGAATTAAAGGTATACACACCTCATAATATACGAGGGGTATTGCAGCAGAAAGCTGACAAATGGATTACGGATGCTAGGTTATTGAAATATGAAGGGATCCTATTGCACTCTCCTAAGTTAGAGCTTGAAACCACTAACTTGCAGAATCCAGCCCAATTTTTGTATGGGGAACCGAGCGAATCTCTTTCCCATGATTGTATCAGGGTAATAGAATATCAAGTCAAAATAAGAGAGGATTTAGAAGAAGAGGAGTTGCTATGTGGAGAGAAACTGTTTGTAGATGGATCATCGCGGGTAGTGGACGGAAAGAGGAATAGGCACATGAGCGTCTATATGATGAACTCTCACCGGCAGGCTCTCTAGCCGAGCAGCAATGTCTTGCCACAGTGTGGCAGCCCAAATGGGTTTACCTCTGTGCTGCCAGTTGCTTTTTTTCCATTGCTGTAGTCACCCCCACAAGGCATTTGCCACCATCCATGAGTCAGTATAGAGATAAAGTATTGGCCGCTTCTCTCGTTCAGCAATGTCCAAAGCCAGCTGGATGGCTTTCACTTCTGCAAATTGACTAGATTCACCTTGTCCTTCAGTGGCTTCTGTAACTTGTCGTGTGGGACTCCACACAGCAGCTTTCCACCTTCGATGTTTTCCTACAAGACGACAGGATCCATCTGTGAACAGTGCAGACTGCTTATCAGTCTATTATACTCTTATCAGAGTATTATACGGTGGTGCTTCTTCAGCACGTGTTACCTCCTCCTCATCTGGAGACATCCCAAAGTCTTTACTTTCTGGCCAGTCTGTAATCACTTCTAAGATCCCTGGGCGATTGGGATTTCCAATTCGAGCTTCTTGCGTGATCAATGCAATCCATTTACTTCACGTAACTTCGGTTGCATGATGTGGAGAGGGAACCGTCCCTTTGAACATGCAGCTCAGCACCGGCAGTCGAGGTGCCAGGAGGAGTTGTACTTCAGTACCGATCACTTCTGAAGCAGCTCAAACTCCTTCGTATGCTGCTAGTATCTCTTTTTCAGTTGGAGTATAGTTGGCCTCAGATCCTTTGTATCCTCGACTCCAAAAACCTAAGGGTCGACCTCGGGTTTCTCCTGGTGCTTTCTGCCAGAGGCTCCAGGTAAGTCCATTATCTCCGGCTTCGGTGTAGAGCACATTTTTAACATCTAGTCCAGTCCGAACTGGTCCAAGGGCCACCGCATGAGTAATTTTTTCACTTAATTTGTTCAAAGGCTTGTCGTTGTTCATGGCCCCACTCAAATTGGTTCTTTTTACGAGTCACTCAATAGAGAGGGCTCACAATCTGGCTGTAGTCAGGAATACGCATTCTCCAAAAACCTACAACGCCCAAGAAAGTCTGTGTCTCCTTTTTATTAGTAGGTGGAGACATTGCTGCAATTTTGTTGATCACATCCATTGGGATCTGACGACGGCCACCTTGCCATTTTATTCCTAAAAACTGGATCTCTCGTGCAGGTCCCTTGACCTTGCTTCGTTTTATGGCAAAACCAGCATCCAAAAGAATCTGAATTATTCTTTCACCTTTCTCGAAGACTTCTTTCGCTGTGTCGCCCCATACGATGATGTCATCAATATATTGCAAGTGTTCTGGAGCTTTACCTTGCTCCAGCGTGGTCTGGATCAGGCCATGGCAGATGGTAGGACTGTGTTTCCACCCCTGGGGCAAGCGATTCCACGTGTACTGGATGCCCCTCCAGGTGAAAGCAAACTGCGGCCTGCACTCTGCTGCTACAGGAATAGAGAAAAATGCATTAGCAATGTCAATTGTAGCATACCACTTAGCTGCCTTTGACTCCAGTTCAAATTGCAGTTCTAGCATGTCAGGCACAGCAGCAGTCAGTGGTGGCGTAACTTCATTCAGGCCACGATAGTCCACAGTTAGTCTCCACTCGTCACTAGACTGATGCACTGGCCAGATTGGGCTGTTAAAAGGTGAGCGAGTCTTACTGATCACACCCTGGCTTTCCAATAGACGGATCAACTTCTGGATAGGAATCAAAGAGTCTCGGTTGGTGCGATATTGCCAGCGATGCACCGTTGTGGTAGCAATCGTCAACCATCAGCAGTCCTAGAACAGAAGGGTCATCTGAAAGACCAGGCAAATCAGACAGCTGTTCAATTTTCTCAGTGTCCACAGCTGCTATCCCAAATGCCCACCTATACCCTTTTGGGTCCTTAAAATACCCTCTCCTGAGGTAGTCTATGCCAAGGATGCACGGAGCATCTGGACCAGTCACAATGGGATGCTTTTGCTGGTTGTTTCCAGTTAGGCTCATTTCAGCCTCTACAACAGTCAGTTCCTGGGATCCCCCAGTCACTCCAGCAATATTGATGGATTGCGTTCCTTTATAATTAGAAGGAATTATCGTGCACTGAGCACCAGTGTCCACTAAAGCTTTGTACTCCTGGGGGTGTGTTGTACCAGGCCATCGTATTTGTATAGTCCAATAAACTCTGTTATCCCTTTCCTCCACCTGGTTGGAGGCAGGGCACCTCTAATTTCTGTTTTGCACAGTCTCTGGGTGTGAATTAGAGGTTCCTTTGAGAGCATCAGAATCTCTTCTGCTCCTTTTGTAAACTGGAGCAGCCACCTTCCTAGGAGTTTTTCCTTTTATCTCACGTACTCGTTCTTGAAGTTCTGAGGTAGGTCTTCCATGCCACTTATTCATGTTTTCTCCCTGCTCATGTAGGAAGAACCACAGTGAACCTCTTTTTGTGGGCTGCCTCTGTCCTCTCTCTCGAGACTGGAAACGCCTTTTCCTAATAGCTGAAACATAGGTTTGTGCAGGTCGTGAATGGCACGTGTCTTCTCTGAGTTCTTTGATTTCTTGCAACAGCTTTTCAAACCGGTTATCAGATTTTTCACACAGTTTCTCTACAGCAGAGACACAAGCCCGTAGAGAACCAGCAAGGCTGTCCTCAAAGTTCCGGAGCTGCTCAATCACTTCATTAATCTCTTGTAGACCTCTAGTTGACCAGACCATTCCTGCCAATGTCTTAGCATATGCAGGGGGTGCACTTTGTACAAATCTGCACTACAGAGGTCGTGTACAATTGATTCTATCTGGGTCTGTCCCCTCTTGGCTGTCTGGTCCAAAATAAATGATCTCTCGCACAGCTAATTCTCTCTGGAACTGAATACCTCTCTCCATAGTATTCCATTTCCCTAACTTGGATATACAGTCTTCCTTGTAGGGAAATCTTACTTTCATAGCTGCCAGGAGTCGGGTCCAGAGACTAGTGGCATTAGACTCTCTTGAAATTGCCCTATCAATGGTGGAATCTCTTGACAGAGATCCCAGCTGCCTGGCTTCACCCCCTTCCAATTCAATTGTTTCTGCCCCATTGTCCCAGCATCAGAGCAGCCAGGTTAAAATATTCTCGCCTTCACGACGACTAAAGCCTTTTCGCAGATCTCTCAGTTCACCTGAAGAAAAGGACCAAGTGGTGGTCACTTCATCTCCTCCCTGTCCTGATGATGCCCCTTGGGTTGATGTTGGCCCTGTGCCATCATCTGCTGCACGAGTAGTCTTTCTAGTGACTTTCTTAAAACCAGCAACTGATGCTGATATGGGTTCACCATCATTTGATTTATTTCCAGAGTCTGCATGACTGTCACAGTGGTTACAGCAGCAACAGTGCCCAGTGTGTGAAGAAGGGGGGGCTGCCTTGTTAGCCTTTGAGGCTGGAGAAGTAATGTTATCTGCAGCGACCTTGGCAGAGGAACTCTGCGGAGGAGCTGTAGCTTCAGCCTGTGAAGCCGCGGTTGCGGGGGCAGTGGCTGCAGCGGCAGCTTTCGCAGTTTTGCTCTTTCTCGAGCGGCTCGGAGTGCTTTTTGCTAAAGCTTCCGAAGACGCACCGCAAATCTCAGGACAACAAAGAGACGCAAACCTTCTGTTGAACGCCATTTCTCTTAACAGAAGCACAAACTAACACACATTCAGCAAACCAGATAACACCATCACAGTTCTATCAAAACTCCAAGGATATTCAAAGTTCTCTAAAACATTTGCGAACTGTCCTAGCGAAAAAACGAAAGTATTGTTAGTCAGCCTTTCTAAAGATTCGCTCGACCAATTAGCAAACACAGAGACGTACTGCTCTTTAATCTCTCCTGGAGGCTTTTCAAGGTAAAGCAGAAGCGAGTAGAAATTCATTAGTGGCTGCAGTATAATGAAATAAACCAGTGACAAACCACACAGTATCATCATGACCATTGTCCAGCTCCTTGTTGTTATATAATGAATACTTCAATTTAAAAAGAAAGCCCAACACAGACATGGAATCAGTGAGCACAATGTAGAAAATAACTGATACAACTTATGCCATAACATCTTTCAATCAGTGTAATTCACTTTGCCTTAATACAACTAAATAATATCCAAAGCAAACGGACGCGCAAGTATCACAACTCTATGAGTTGGCACCGTGCCAAGAAAACGGAAAGGTACGTCAGAGCAGTAGAAAAGCCAGTAGACACAGCATCTCAGATTCGGAATCCCAAATACCACATCTCAGATACAGCATCCAGGATACAGCATTCAGGATACAGCATCCTAGGTAAAGTATAAAGGATATAGCATCCAGGATACAGCATCCCAGATACAGCATCCCAGATACGGCATACTAGATACAGCATCCCAGATACAGTATCCCAGATACAGAATCCGAGATACAGTATCCCAGATACAGAATCCTAGTTACAGGATCTCGGATAGAACAGCACAGATACAGCATCCCGGATACAGCATCCCAGACACTGCATCCCAGATACGGCATCCTAGATACGGAATCCTAGATACGGCATCCCAGGTGTAGAATCCCAGATACAGAAACCCAGATACAGCACCATAGATATAATATCCCAGATACAGCATCCCAGATACTGCATCCCAGATACAGCATCCTAGATACGGAATCCTAGATACAGCATCCCGGATACAGCATGCCGGTTACAGCATCCCGGATACAGCATCCCAGAATCAGCATCCAGGATACCGCAACCCATATACAGCATCCCGGATACAGCATCCCAATTAGGGAAACCCAGATACAGCATCCGAGACACAGTATCCCAGATACAGCATCCTAGTTAAAGGATCCCGGATAGAACAGCACAGATATAGCATCCTAGATACAGCATCCCAGGTACAGAATCCCAGATACAGAATGCCAGATACAGCACCATAGATATAATATCCCACATAGAGTATCCCAGATACAGCATGCCACATACACCATCCCAGATACAGTATCCTAGATACAGCACCATAGATATAGCATCCCAGATACAGCATCCTAGATACAGCAACACAAAGACAGCATCCTAGATACAGCATCCCAAAGACAGCATCCTAGATACAACATGATAGATACATCACCCCAGATACAGCATCCAGGATACAGCAGCCCAGATACAGCATCCCGGATACAGCATCCTAGATATAGCAACCTAGATATAGCATCCCAGATACAGCACCCTAGATACAGTATCCCAGATACAGCATCCTAGATAGAGCATCCCAAATACAGCATCCCAAATACAGCATCCTAGATACAATATTCCAGATACAGTATCCCAGATACAGCAACCTAGCTACAGGATCCCAGATACAGCATCCTAGACACAGCACCCTAAATATAGCATCCCAGATACAGCATCCTAGATACAGCATCCCAAATACAGAATCCTAGATACAATATTGCAGATACAGGATCAGCTATACAGCATCCCAGATACAGCATTGTAGATACAGCACCCTAGATATAGCATCCCAGATGAAGCATCCTATGTAGAGCATCCAGGATACAGCATCCAGGATTCAGCATCCCAAATACAGCATCCCAGATACAGCATCCTAGATACAGCATCCAGGATACAGCATCCCAGATACAGCATCCCAAATACAGTATCGCAGATACAGTATCCCAGATATATTATCCTAGATACAGCATCCCGGATACAGCGTCTCAGATACAGCATCCAGGACACAGCATTCACGATACAGCATCTTAAATACAGCATCCTAGGTACAGCATACAGGATATAGCATCCAGGGCACAGCATCCCAGATACAGCATCCCAGATACAGCATCCCAGATACAGCATCCCAGAAACAGCATCTCGGATACAGCATCTGGGATACAGCATCTGGGATACACCATCCCCGTTACAGCATCCTGGATACAGCATCCTCGATACAGCATACAGAATCAGCATCAAGGATATAGCATCCCGGATACAGCATCCCAGATAGGGAAACTTGGATACAGCATCCGAGATACAGTATCGCAGATACAGCAACTTAGCTACAGGATCCCAGATAGAACATCACAGATACAGCATCCCTGATACAGCATCCCAGATACGGCATCCTAGATACGGCATCCTAGATACGGAATCCCAGATACAGCATGCCAGAAACAGCATCCTAGATACAGCACCATAGATATAATATCCCAGATACAGTATCCCTGATACAACATCCTAGATACAGCATCCTAGATACATCACCCTAGACACAGCATCCAGGATACACCATCCAGGATACAGAATCCGAGATGCAGCACCCAAGATATAGCATCCCAGATACCTCACCCTAGATATAATATCCCACATACAGTATCTCAGATACAACATCCTAGATAGAGCATCCCAAATAAAGCATCCTAGATACAGCATCCCAAATAGAGCATCCTAGATACATCGCCCTAGATATAGCATCCAGGATACAGCATCCTGGATACAGTATCCTGGATACAGCACCGAAGATACAGTATATTGGATACAGAATCCTTGATACAGCATCCCGGATAAAGCATCTCGGATACAGCAACCCAGATATATCATGAAAGATACAGCATCCCAGATATGCAATCCCAAGTACCGCATCTCCGATTCAGCATCCTCGAAACAGCATCCCACATTTAGCATCCCGGATACACCATACTAGATACAGCATACCAGGTACAACATGCCAGATACAGTATCCCGGATTCAGAATCCCGGAGACACCATCCTAGATACATCATCCTATAAACACCACCATAGATACATCATCCTAGATACATCATCGTAGATACAGCATCCTAGATACAGCATCCCAGATACAGCATCCAGGATACAGCACCCCAGATAGGGAAAGCCAGATACAGCATCCAAAATAAGGAATCCCAGATACAGAATCCCAGATACAGCATCCCAGATACGGCATCCAGGATACAGCATCCCGGATACAGCATTCCAGATAGAGAAACCAAGATACAGCATCCAAGATACAGAATCCCAGATACAGAATCCAAGGTACAGAATCCCAGATACAGCACCCCAGATATATCTACACTAGATACAGCATCCAAGATACAGCATCCCAGATACAGAATCCTAGATATAACATCCTAAATGCATCATCCTAGATACAGCATCCTAGATACAATATCCCAGATACAGCGTCCAAGATACAGCATCCTAGATACAGCACCATAGATATAATATCCCAGATACAGTATCCCAGATACAGCATCCTAGATACAGCACCCTAGATATAACATCCCAGATACAGCACTCTAGATACAATATCCCAGATACAGTATCCCAGATACAGCATCCTAGATACAGCATCTCTAATACAGTATTCTAGATTCATCAGCCTAGGTACAGCATCCTAGATACAGCACCCTAGATACACCATAGATACAGCATCCAGGATACAGCATCCTGGATACACCATGCAGGATACAGCATCCCAGATACAGCATCCTAGATACAGCATCCCAGAATCAGCATCCAGGATACAGCATCCCAGATACAGCATCCTAGATACAGCATGCCAGAATCAGCATCCAGGATACAGCATCCCAGATACAGCATCCCAGAATCAGCATCCAGGATACAGCATCCAGGATACAGCATCCCAGATACAGCATCACGGATACAGCATCCCGGATACAGAATCCTAGATACAGCATCCCGGATACAGCATCCTAGATACAGCATCCCAGAATCAGCATCCAGGATACAGCATCCAGGATACAGCATCCCAGATACAGCATCCTAGATACAGCATCCCAGAATCAGCATCCAGGATACAGCATCCCGGATACAGCATCCTAGATACAGCATCCCATAATCAGCATCCAGGACACAGCATCCCAGATACAGCATCCTAGATACAGCATCCCATAATCAGCATCCAGGATACAGCATCCCAGATACAGCATCCTAGATACAGCATCCCAGAATCAGCATCCAGGATACAGCATCCCAGATACAGCATCCTAGATACAGCATCCCAGAATCAGCATCCAGGATACAGCATCCCAGATACAGCATCCTAGATACAGCATCCCAGAATCAGCATCCAGGATACAGCATCCCAGATACAGCATCCTAGATACAGCATCCCATAATCAGCATCCAGGATACAGCATCCCAGATACAGCATCCCAGAAACAGCATCCCAGAATCAGCATCCAGGATACAGCATCCCAGATACAGCATCCTAGATACAGCATCCCAGAATCAGCATCTAGGATACAGCATCCCAGATACAGCATCCCAGAATCAGCATCCAAGATACAGCATCCAGGATACAGCATCCCAGATACAGCACCACAGATAAAGCATCCCGCATACAGAATCCTAGATACAGCATCCCGGAAACAGCATCCTAGATACAGCATCCCAGAATCAGCATCCAGGATACAGCATCCCAGATACAGCATCCTAGATACAGCATCCCATAATCAGAATCCAGGATAGAGCATCCCAGATACAGCATACCAGAAACAGCATCCCAGAATCAGCATCCAGGATACAGCATCCCAGATACAGCATCCTAGATACAGCATCCCAGAATCAGCATCCAGGATACAGCATCCAGGATACAGCATCCCAGATACAGCATCACAGATACAGCATCCCGGATACAGAATCCTAGATACAGCATCTCGGTTACAGCATCCTAGATACAGCATCACAGAATCAGCATCCCGGATACAGCATCCCAGACACGGCATCGCAGGTACGGCATCGTAGATACAGCACCATAGATTTAATAACCCAGATACAGCATCCCAGATACAGCATCCCGGAATCAGCATCCAGGATACAGCATCCAGGATACAGAATCCCAGATACAGCATCCTAGATACAGCATCCCAGAATCAGCATCCAGGATACAGCATCCCAGATACAGCATCCTAGATACAGCATCCCAGAATCAGCATCCAGAATACAGCATCCCAGATACAGCATCCTAGATACAGCATCCCAGAATCAGCATCCAGGATACAGCATCCCAGATACAGCATCCCAGAATCAGCATCCAAGATACAGCATCCAGGATACAGCATCCCAGATACAGCATCACAGATACAGCATCCCGGATACAGAATCCTAGATACAGCATCCCGGATACAGCATCCTAGATACAGCATCCCAGAATCAGCATCCAGGATACAGCATCCCAGATACAGCATCCCAGAATCAGCATCCAGGATACAGCATCCAGGATACAGCATCCCAGATACAGCATCCTAGATACAGAATCCCAGAATCAGCATCCAGGATACAGCATCCCAGATACAGCATCCTAGATACAACATCCCGGATACAGAATCCTAGATACAGCATCCCGGATACAGCATCCTAGATACAGCATCGCAGAATCATCATCCAGGATACAGCATCCCAGATACAGCATCCTAGCTACAGCATCCCAGAATCAGCATCCAGGATACAGCATCCCAGATACAGCATCCCAGAATCAGCATCCAAGATACAGCATCCAGGATACAGTATCCCAGATACAGCATCCCGGAATCAGCATCCAGGATACAGCATCCAGGATACAGCATACCAGATGCAGCATCCTAGATACAGCATCCCAGAATCAGCATCCAGGATACAGCATCGCAGATACAGCATCCTAGATACAGCATCCTAGATACAGCACCATAGATACAATATCCCAGATACAGTATCCCAGATATAGCATGCCAGATACAGCATCCAGGATACAGCATCCTGGATACACCATGCAGGATACAGCATCCCAGATACAGCATCCCAGAATCAGCATCCAAGATACAGCATCCAGGATACAGCATCCCAGATACAGCATCACAGATACAGCATCCCGGATACAGAATCCCAGATACAGCATCCCAGAATCAGAATCCAGGATAAAGCATCCCAGATACAGCATCCTAGATACAGCATCCCAGAATCAGCATCCAGGATACAGCGTCCCAGATACAGCATCCTAGATACAGCATCCCAGAATCAGCATCCAGGATACAGCATCCCAGATACAGCATCCTAGATACAGCATCCCAGAATCAGCATCCAGAATACAGCATCCCAGATACAGCATCCTAGATACAGCATCCCAGAATCAGCATCCAGGATACAGCATCCCAGATACAGCATCCCAGAATCAGCATCCAAGATACAGCATCCAGGATACAGCATCCCAGATACAGCATCACAGATACAGCATCCCGGATACAGAATCCTAGATACAGCATCCCGGATACAGCATCCTAGATACAGCATCCCAGAACCAGCATCCAGGATACAGCATCCCAGATACAGCATCCCAGAATCAGCATCCAGGATACAGCATCCAGGATACAGCATCCCAGATACAGCATCCTAGATACAGAATCCCAGAATCAGCATCCAGGATACAGCATCCCAGATACAGCATCCTAGATACAACATCCCGGATACAGAATCCTAGATACAGCATCCCGGATACAGCATCCTAGATACAGCATCGCAGAATCATCATCCAGGATACAGCATCCCAGATACAGCATCCTAGATACAGCATCCCAGAATCAGCATCCAGGATACAGCATCCCAGATACAGCATCCTAGATACAGCATCCCATAATCAGCATCCAGGATACAGCATCCCAGATACAGCATCCCAGAAACAGCATCCCAGAATCAGCATCCAGGATACAGCATCCCAGATACAGCATCCTAGATACAGCATCCCAGAATCAGCATCACGGATACAGCATCCCGGATACAGAATCCTAGATACAGCATCCCGGATACAGCATCCTAGATACAGCATCCCAGAATCAGCATCCAGGATACAGCATCCAGGATACAGCATCCCAGATACAGCATCCTAGATACAGCATCCCAGAATCAGCATCCAGGATACAGCATCCCGGATACAGCATCCTAGATACAGCATCCCATAATCAGCATCCAGGACACAGCATCCCAGATACAGCATCCTAGATACAGCATCCCATAATCAGCATCCAGGATACAGCATCCCAGATACAGCATCCTAGATACAGCATCCCAGAATCAGCATCCAGGATAGAGCATCCCAGATACAGCATCCTAGATACAGCATCCCAGAATCAGCATCCAGGATACAGCATCCCAGATACAGCATCCTAGATACAGCATCCCAGAATCAGCATCCAGGATACAGCATCCCAGATACAGCATCCTAGATACAGCATCCCATAATCAGCATCCAGGATACAGCATCCCAGATACAGCATCCCAGAAACAGCATCCCAGAATCAGCATCCAGGATACAGCATCCCAGATACAGCATCCTAGATACAGCATCCCAGAATCAGCATCTAGGATACAGCATCCCAGATACAGCATCCCAGAATCAGCATCCAAGATACAGCATCCAGGATACAGCATCCCAGATACAGCACCACAGATAAAGCATCCCGCATACAGAATCCTAGATACAGCATCCCGGAAACAGCATCCTAGATACAGCATCCCAGAATCAGCATCCAGGATACAGCATCCCAGATACAGCATCCTAGATACAGCATCCCATAATCAGAATCCAGGATAGAGCATCCCAGATACAGCATACCAGAAACAGCATCCCAGAATCAGCATCCAGGATACAGCATCCCAGATACAGCATCCTAGATACAGCATCCCAGAATCAGCATCCAGGATACAGCATCCAGGATACAGCATCCCAGATACAGCATCACAGATACAGCATCCCGGATACAGAATCCTAGATACAGCATCTCGGTTACAGCATCCTAGATACAGCATCACAGAATCAGCATCCCGGATACAGCATCCCAGACACGGCATCGCAGGTACGGCATCGTAGATACAGCACCATAGATTTAATAACCCAGATACAGCATCCCAGATACAGCATCCCGGAATCAGCATCCAGGATACAGCATCCAGGATACAGAATCCCAGATACAGCATCCTAGATACAGCATCCCAGAATCAGCATCCAGGATACAGCATCCCAGATACAGCATCCTAGATACAGCATCCCAGAATCAGCATTTAGAATACAGCATCCCAGATACAGCATCCTAGATACAGCATCCCAGAATCAGCATCCAGGATACAGCATCCCAGATACAGCATCCCAGAATCAGCATCCAAGATACAGCATCCAGGATACAGCATCCCAGATACAGCATCACAGATACAGCATCCCGGATACAGAATCCTAGATACAGCATCCCGGATACAGCATCCTAGATACAGCATCCCAGAATCAGCATCCAGGATACAGCATCCCAGATACAGCATCCCAGAATCAGCATCCAGGATACAGCATCCAGGATACAGCATCCCAGATACAGCATCCTAGATACAACATCCCGGATACAGAATCCTAGATACAGCATCCCGGATACAGCATCCTAGATACAGCATCGCAGAATCATCATCCAGGATACAGCATCCCAGATACAGCATCCTAGCTACAGCATCCCAGAATCAGCATCCAGGATACAGCATCCCAGATACAGCATCCCAGAATCAGCATCCAAGATACAGCATCCAGGATACAGTATCCCAGATACAGCATCCCGGAATCAGCATCCAGGATACAGCATCCAGGATACAGCATACCAGATGCAGCATCCTAGATACAGCATCCCAGAATCAGCATCCAGGATACAGCATCGCAGATACAGCATCCTAGATACAGCATCCTAGATACAGCACCATAGATACAATATCCCAGATACAGTATCCCAGATATAGCATGCCAGATACAGCATCCAGGATACAGCATCCTGGATACACCATGCAGGATACAGCATCCCAGATACAGCATCCCAGAATCAGCATCCAAGATACAGCATCCAGGATACAGCATCCCAGATACAGCATCACAGATACAGCATCCCGGATACAGAATCCCAGATACAGCATCCCAGAATCAGAATCCAGGATAAAGCATCCCAGATACAGCATCCTAGATACAGCATCCCAGAATCAGCATCCAGGATACAGCGTCCCAGATACAGCATCCTAGATACAGCATCCCAGAATCAGCATCCAGGATACAGCATCCCAGATACAGCATCCTAGATACAGCATCCCAGAATCAGCATCCAGAATACAGCATCCCAGATACAGCATCCTAGATACAGCATCCCAGAATCAGCATCCAGGATACAGCATCCCAGATACAGCATCCCAGAATCAGCATCCAAGATACAGCATCCAGGATACAGCATCCCAGATACAGCATCACAGATACAGCATCCCGGATACAGAATCCTAGATACAGCATCCCGGATACAGCATCCTAGATACAGCATCCCAGAACCAGCATCCAGGATACAGCATCCCAGATACAGCATCCCAGAATCAGCATCCAGGATACAGCATCCAGGATACAGCATCCCAGATACAGCATCCTAGATACAGAATCCCAGAATCAGCATCCAGGATACAGCATCCCAGATACAGCATCCTAGATACAACATCCCGGATACAGAATCCTAGATACAGCATCCCGGATACAGCATCCTAGATACAGCATCGCAGAATCATCATCCAGGATACAGCATCCCAGATACAGCATCCTAGATACAGCATCCCAGAATCAGCATCCAGGATACAGCATCCCAGATACAGCATCCTAGATACAGCATCCCATAATCAGCATCCAGGATACAGCATCCCAGATACAGCATCCCAGAAACAGCATCCCAGAATCAGCATCCAGGATACAGCATCCCAGATACAGCATCCTAGATACAGCATCCCAGAATCAGCATCTAGGATACAGCATCCCAGATACAGCATCCCAGAATCAGCATCCAAGATACAGCATCCAGGATACAGCATCCCAGATACAGCACCACAGATAAAGCATCCCGCATACAGAATCCTACATACAGCATCCCGGAAACAGCATCCTAGATACAGCATCCCAGAATCAGCATCCAGGATACAGCATCCCAGATACAGCATCCTAGATACAGCATCCCATAATCAGAATCCAGGATAGAGCATCCCAGATACAGCATACCAGAAACAGCATCCCAGAATCAGCATCCAGGATACAGCATCCCAGATACAGCACCATAGATTTAATAACCCAGATACAGCATCCCAGATACAGCATCCCGGAATCAGCATCCAGGATACAGCATCCAGGATACAGAATCCCAGATACAGCATCCTAGATACAGCATCCCAGAATCAGCATCCAGGATACAGCATCCCAGATACAGCATCCTAGATACAGCATCCCAGAATCAGCATCCAGAATACAGCATCCCAGATACAGCATCCTAGATACAGCATCCCAGAATCAGCATCCAGGATACAGCATCCCAGATACAGCATCCCAGAATCAGCATCCAAGATACAGCATCCAGGATACAGCATCCCAGATACAGCATCACAGATACAGCATCCCGGATACAGAATCCTAGATACAGCATCCCGGATACAGCATCCTAGATACAGCATCCCAGAATCAGCATCCAGGATACAGCATCCCAGATACAGCATCCCAGAATCAGCATCCAGGATACAGCATCCAGGATACAGCATCCCAGATACAGCATCCTAGATACAGAATCCCAGAATCAGCATCCAGGATACAGCATCCCAGATACAGCATCCTAGATACAACATCCCGGATACAGAATCCTAGATACAGCATCCCGGATACAGCATCCTAGATACAGCATCGCAGAATCATCATCCAGGATACAGCATCCCAGATACAGCATCCTAGCTACAGCATCCCAGAATCAGCATCCAGGATACAGCATCCCAGATACAGCATCCCAGAATCAGCATCCAAGATACAGCATCCAGGATACAGTATCCCAGATACAGCATCCCGGAATCAGCATCCAGGATACAGCATCCAGGATACAGCATACCAGATGCAGCATCCTAGATACAGCATCCCAGAATCAGCATCCAGGATACAGCATCGCAGATACAGCATCCTAGATACAGCATCCTAGATACAGCACCATAGATACAATATCCCAGATACAGTATCCCAGATATAGCATGCCAGATACAGCATCCAGGATACAGCATCCTGGATACACCATGCAGGATACAGCATCCCAGATACAGCATCCCAGAATCAGCATCCAAGATACAGCATCCAGGATACAGCATCCCAGATACAGCATCACAGATACAGCATCCCGGATACAGAATCCCAGATACAGCATCCCAGAATCAGAATCCAGGATAAAGCATCCCAGATACAGCATCCTAGATACAGCATCCCAGAATCAGCATCCAGGATACAGCGTCCCAGATACAGCATCCTAGATACAGCATCCCAGAATCAGCATCCAGGATACAGCATCCCAGATACAGCATCCTAGATACAGCATCCCAGAATCAGCATCCAGAATACAGCATCCCAGATACAGCATCCTAGATACAGCATCCCAGAATCAGCATCCAGGATACAGCATCCCAGATACAGCATCCCAGAATCAGCATCCAAGATACAGCATCCAGGATACAGCATCCCAGATACAGCATCACAGATACAGCATCCCGGATACAGAATCCTAGATACAGCATCCCGGATACAGCATCCTAGATACAGCATCCCAGAATCAGCATCCAGGATACAGCATCCCAGATACAGCATCCCAGAATCAGCATCCAGGATACAGCATCCAGGATACAGCATCCCAGATACAGCATCCTAGATACAGAATCCCAGAATCAGCATCCAGGATACAGCATCCCAGATACAGCATCCTAGATACAACATCCCGGATACAGAATCCTAGATACAGCATCCCGGATACAGCATCCTAGATACAGCATCGCAGAATCATCATCCAGGATACAGCATCCCAGATACAGCATCCTAGCTACAGCATCCCAGAATCAGCATCCAGGATACAGCATCCCAGATACAGCATCCCAGAATCAGCATCCAAGATACAGCATCCAGGATACAGTATCCCAGATACAGCATCCCGGAATCAGCATCCAGGATACAGCATCCAGGATACAGCATACCAGATGCAGCATCCTAGATACAGCATCCCAGAATCAGCATCCAGGATACAGCATCGCAGATACAGCATCCTAGATACAGCATCCTAGATACAGCACCATAGATACAATATCCCAGATACAGTATCCCAGATATAGCATGCCAGATACAGCAACCAGGATACAGCATCCTGGATACACCATGCAGGATACAGCATCCCAGATACAGCATCCCAGAATCAGCATCCAAGATACAGCATCCAGGATACAGCATCCCAGATACAGCATCACAGATACAGCATCCCGGATACAGAATCCCAGATACAGCATCCCAGAATCAGAATCCAGGATAAAGCATCCCAGATACAGCATCCTAGATACAGCATCCCAGAATCAGCATCCAGGATACAGCGTCCCAGATACAGCATCCTAGATACAGCATCCCAGAATCAGCATCCAGGATACAGCGTCCCAGATACAGCATTCCAGAATCAGAATCCAATATACAGCATCCAGGATACAGCATCCCAGATACAGCATCCAGGATACAGAATCCCAGATACAGCATCCTAGATACATCATCCCAGAATCAGAATCCCGGATACAGCATCCCAGACACGGCATCCCAGATACGGCATACTAGATACAGCACCATAGATACAATATCACAGATACAGCATGCCTGAAACACCATCCCAGATACAGCACCATAGATATAATATCCCAGATACAGTATCCCAGATATAGCATGCCAGATACAGCATCCAGGATACAGCACCATAGATATAATATCCCAGATACAGCACCCTAGATACAATATCTCAGATACAGAATCCTAGATACAGCATCCCGAATACAGCATCCTAGATACAGCATCCTAGATACATCACCCTAGATACAGCATCCCAGATACAGCAACCCAGATACAGCATCCCGGATACAGCGTCCTAGATACAGCACCCTAGATACAGCATCCTAGATACAGCACCATAGATACAATATCCCAGATACAGTATCCCAGATATAGCATGCCAGATACAGTGTCCAGGATACAGCACCATAGATATAATATCCCAGATACAGCACCCTAGATACAATATCTCAGATACAGAATCCTAGATACAGCATCCCTAATACAGCATCCTAGATACAGCATCCTAGATACATCACCCTAGATACAGCATCCAGGATACAGCATCCTGGATACACCATGCAGGATACAGCATCCCAGATACAGCATCCCGGATACAGCACCCTAGATACAATATCCCAGATACAGTATCCCAGATATAGCATGCCAGATAAAGCATCCAGGATACATCACCATAGATATAATATCCCAGATACAGCACCCTAGATACAATATCCCAGATACAGTATCCTAGATACAGCATCCCAAATACAGCATCCTAGATACAGCATCCTAGATACATCACCCCATATACAGCATCCCCGATACAGAATCCTAGATACAGCATCCCGGATACAGCATCCTAGATACAGCATCCCAGAATCAGCATCCAAGATACAGCGTCCCAGATACAGCATCCTACATACAGCATCCCAGAATCAGCATCCAGGATACAGCGTCCCAGATACAGCATTCCAGAATCAGAATCCAAGATACAGCATCCAGGATACAGCATCCCAGATACAGCATCCAGGATACAGAATCCCAGATACAGCATCCTAGATACATCATCCCAGAATCAGCATCCCGGATACAGCATCCCAGACACGGCATCCCAGATACGGCATACTAGATACAGCACCATAGATACAATATCACAGATACAGCATGCCTGAAACACCATCCCAGATACAGCACCATAGATATAATATCCCAGATACAGTATCCCAGATATAGCATGCCAGATACAGCATCCAGGATACAGCACCATAGATATAATATCCCAGATACAGCACCCTAGATACAATATCTCAGATACAGAATCCTAGATACAGCATCCCGAATACAGCATCCTAGATACAGCATCCTAGATACATCACCCTAGATACAGCATCCCAGATACAGCATCCCAGATACAGCATCCCGGATACAGCGTCCTAGATACAGCACCCTAGATACAGCATCCTAGATACAGCACCATAGATACAATATCCCAGATACAGTATCCCAGATATAGCATGCCAGATACAGTGTCCAGGATACAGCACCATAGATATAATATCCCAGATACAGCACCCTAGATACAGTATCTCAGATACAGAATCCTAGATACAGCATCCCTAATACAGCATCCTAGATACAGCATCCTAGATACATCACCCTAGATACAGCATCCAGGATACAGCATCCTGGATACACCATGCAGGATACAGCATCCCAGATACAGCATCCCGGATACAGCACCCTAGATACAATATCCCAGATACAGTATCCCAGATATAGCATGCCAGATAAAGCATCCAGGATACATCACCATAGATATAATATCCCAGATACAGCACCCTAGATACAATATCCCAGATACAGTATCCTAGATACAGCATCCCAAATACAGCATCCTAGATACAGCATCCTAGATACATCACCCCATATACAGCATCCCCGATACAGAATCCTAGATACAGCATCCCGGATACAGCATCCTAGATACAGCATCCCAGAATCAGCATCCAGGATACAGCATCCCAGATACAGCATCCTAGATACAACATCCCAGAATCAGCATCCAGGATACAGCATCCCAGATACAGCATCCTAGATACAGCATCCCAGAATCAGCATCCAGGATACAGCATCCCAGATACAGCATCCCAGAATCAGCATCCAGGATACAGCATCCAGGATACAGCATCCCAGATACAGCATCCCAGAATCAGCATCCAGGATACAGCATCCAGGATACAGCATCCCAGACAGCATCCTAGATACAGCATCCCAGAATCAGCATCCAGGATACAGCATCCCAGATACAGAATCCTAGATACAGCATCCCGGATACAGCATCCTATATACAGCATCCCAGAATCAGCATCCAGGATACAGCATCCCAGATACAGCATCCTAGATACAACATCCCAGAATCAGCATCCAGGATACAGCATCCCAGATACAGCATCCTAGATACAGCATCCCAGAATCAGCATCCAGGATACAGCATCCCAGATACAGCATCCCAGAATCAGCATCCAGGATACAGCATCCAGGATACAGCATCCCAGATACAGCATCCCAGAATCAGCATCCAGGATACAGCATCCAGGATACAGCATCCCAGACAGCATCCTAGATACAGCATCCCAGAATCAGCATCCAGGATACAGCATCCCAGATACAGCATCCTAGATACAGCATCCCGGATACAGCATCCTAGATACAGCATCCCAGAATCAGCATACAGGATACAGCATCCCAGATACAGCATCCCAGAATCAGCATCCAGGATACAGCATCCCAGATACAGCATCCCAGAATCTGCATCCAAGATACAGCATCCAGGATACAGCATCCCAGATACAGCATCACAGATAAAGCATCCCGGATACAGAATCCTAGATACAGCATCCCGGATACATCATCCTAGATACAGCATCCCAGAATCAGCATCCAGGATACAGCATCCAGGATACAGCATCCCAGATACAGCATCCTAGATATAGCATCCCAGAATCAGCATCCAGGATACAGCATCCCAGATACAGCATCCTAGATACAGCATCCTAGATACATCAACCTAGATACAGCATCCAGGATACAGCATCCCAGATACAGCATCCCAGAATCAGCATCCAGGATACAGCATCCCAGATACAGCATCCCAGAATCAGCATCCAGGATACAGCATCCCAGATACAGCATCCCAGAATCAGCATCCAAGATACAGCATCCAGGATACAGCATCCAGGATACAGCATCCCAGATACAGCATCCTAGATACAGCATCCCAGAATCAGCATCCAAGATACAGCATCCAGGATACAACATCCCAGATACAGCATCACAGATACAGCATCCCAAATACAGAATCCAAGATACAGCATCCCGGATACATCATCCTAGATACAGCATCCCAGAATCAGCATCCAGGATACAGCATCCAGGATACAGCATCCCAGATACAGCATCCTAGATACAGCATCCCAGAATCTGCATCCAGGATACAGCATCCCAGATACAGCATCCCAGATACAGCATCCCAGAATCAGCATCCAAGATACAGCATCCAGGATACAGCATCCCAGATACAGCATCACAGATACAGCATCCCGGATACAGAATCCTAGATACAGCATCCCGGATACATCATCCTAGATACAGCATCCCAGAATCAGCATCCAGGATACAGCATGCAGGATACAGCATCCCAGATACAGCATCCTAGATATAGCATCCCAGAATCAGCATCCAGGATACAGCAACCCAGATACAGCATCCTAGATACAGCATCCTAGATACATCAACCTAGATACAGCATCCAGGATACAGCATCCCAGATACAGCATCCCAGAATCAGCATCCAGGATACAGCATCCCAGATACAGCATCCTAGATACAGCATCCCAGAATCAGCATCCAGGATACAGCATCCCAGATACAGCATCCTAGATACAGCATCCCAGAATCAGCATCCAGGATACAGCATCACAGATACATTATCCTAGATACAGCATCCCAGAATCAGCATCCACGATACAGCATCCCGGATACAGCATCCCAGATACAGCATCCCAGAATCAGCATCCAAGATACAGCATCCAGGATACAGCATCCCAGATACAGCATCACAGATACAGCACCCCGGATACAGAATCCTAGATACAGCATCCCGGACACAGCATCCTAGATACAGCATCCCAGAATCAGCATCCATGATACAGCATCCCAGATACAGCATCCTAGATACAGCATCCCAGAATCAGCATCCAGGATACAGCATCCCAGATACAGCATCCCAGAATCAGCATCCAAGATACAGCATCCAGGATACAGCATCCCAGATAGAGCATCACAGATACAGCATCCCGGATACAGAATCCTAGATACAGCATCCCGGATACATCATCCTAGATACAGCATCCCAGAATCAGCATCCCAGATACAGCATCCAGGATACAGCATCCCAGATACAGCATCCTAGATATAGCATCCCAGAATCAGCATCCAGGATACAGCATCCCAGATACAGCATCCTAGATACAGCATCCCAGAATCAGCATCCAGGATACAGCATCCCAGATACAGCATCCTAGATACAGCATCCCAGAATCAGCATCCTTGATACAGCATCCCAGATAAAGCATTCCAGAATCAGAATCCAAGATACAGCATCCAGGATACAGCATCCCAGATACAGCATCCTAGATACAGCATCCCAGAATCAGCATCCCGGATACAGCATCCCAGACACGGCATCCCAGATACGTCATACTAGATACAGCACCATAGATATAATATCACAGAAACAGCATCCCTGAAACAGCATCCCAGATACAGCACCTTGGATACAATATCCCAGATACAGCATCCCAAATACAGCATCCTAGATACAGCATCCTAGATACATCACCCTAGATACAGCATCCCGGATACAGAATCCTAGATACAGCATCCCGGATACAGCATCCTAGATACAGCATCCCAGAATCAGCATCCAGAATACAGCATCCAGGATACAGCATCCTAGATACAGCATCCCAGAATCAGCATCCAGGATACAGCATCCCGGATACAGAATCCTAGATACAGCATCCCGGATACATCATCCTAGATACAGCATCCCAGAATCAGCATCCAGGATACAGCATGCAGGATACAGCATCCCAGATACAGCATCCTAGATATAGCATCCCAGAATCAGCATCCAGGATACAGCAACCCAGATACAGCATCCTAGATACAGCATCCTAGATACATCAACCTAGATACAGCATCCAGGATACAGCATCCCAGATACAGCATCCCAGAATCAGCATCCAGGATACAGCATCCCAGATACAGCATCCTAGATACAGCATCCCAGAATCAGCATCCAGGATACAGCATCCCAGATACAGCATCCTAGATACAGCATCCCAGAATCAGCATCCAGGATACAGCATCACAGATACATTATCCTAGATACAGCATCCCAGAATCAGCATCCACGATACAGCATCCCGGATACAGCATCCCAGATACAGCATCCCAGAATCAGCATCCAAGATACAGCATCCAGGATACAGCATCCCAGATACAGCATCACAGATACAGCACCCCGGATACAGAATCCTAGATACAGCATCCCGGACACAGCATCCTAGATACAGCATCCCAGAATCAGCATCCATGATACAGCATCCCAGATACAGCATCCTAGATACAGCATCCCAGAATCAGCATCCAGGATACAGCATCCCAGATACAGCATCCCAGAATCAGCATCCAAGATACAGCATCCAGGATACAGCATCCCAGATAGAGCATCACAGATACAGCATCCCGGATACAGAATCCTAGATACAGCATCCCGGATACATCATCCTAGATACAGCATCCCAGAATCAGCATCCCAGATACAGCATCCAGGATACAGCATCCCAGATACAGCATCCTAGATATAGCATCCCAGAATCAGCATCCAGGATACAGCATCCCAGATACAGCATCCTAGATACAGCATCCCAGAATCAGCATCCAGGATACAGCATCCCAGATACAGCATCCTAGATACAGCATCCCAGAATCAGCATCCTTGATACAGCATCCCAGATAAAGCATTCCAGAATCAGAATCCAAGATACAGCATCCAGGATACAGCATCCCAGATACAGCATCCTAGATACAGCATCCCAGAATCAGCATCCCGGATACAGCATCCCAGACACGGCATCCCAGATACGTCATACTAGATACAGCACCATAGATATAATATCACAGAAACAGCATCCCTGAAACAGCATCCCAGATACAGCACCTTGGATACAATATCCCAGATACAGCATCCCAAATACAGCATCCTAGATACAGCATCCTAGATACATCACCCTAGATACAGCATCCCGGATACAGAATCCTAGATACAGCATCCCGGATACAGCATCCTAGATACAGCATCCCAGAATCAGCATCCAGAATACAGCATCCAGGATACAGCATCCTAGATACAGCATCCCAGAATCAGCATCCAGGATACAGCATCCCAGATATAGCATCCTAGATACAGCATCCCAGAATCAGCATCCAGGATACAGCATCCCAGATACAGCATCCCAGAATCAGCATCCAGGATACAGCATCGAGGATACAGCATCCCAGACAGCATCCTAGATACAGCATCCCAGAATTAGCATCCAGGATACAGCATCCCAGATACAGCATCCTAGATACAGCATCCCGGATACAGCATCCCAGATACAGCATCCCAGAATCAGCATCCAGGATACAGCATCCCAGATACAGCATCCCAGAATCAGCATCCAAGATACAACATCCAGGATACAGCATCCCAGATACAGCATCACAGATACAGCATCCCGGATACATCATCCTAGATACAGCATCCCAGAATCAGCATCCAGGATACAGCATCCAGGATACAGCATCCCAGATACAGCATCCTAGATATACCATCCCAGAATCAGCATCCAGGATACAGCATCCCAGATACAGCATCCTAGATACATCATCCCAGAATCAGCATCCAGGATACAGCATCCCAGATTCAGCATCCTAGATACAGCATCCCAGAATCAGCATTCCAGAATCAGAATCCAAGATACAGCATCCAAGATACAGCATCCCAGATACAGCATCCTAGATACAGCATCCCAGAATCAGCATCCCGGATACAGCATCCCAGACACGGCATCCCAGATACGGCATCCCAGAATCAGCATCCAGGATACAGCATCCAAGATAGAGCATCCCAGATACAGCATCCTAGATAGAGCATCCCAGAATCAGCATCCAGGATACAGCATCCAGGATACAGCATCCCAGACAGCATCCTAGATACAGCATCCCAGAATCAGCATCCAGGATACAGCATCCCAGATACAGCATCCTAGATACAGCATCCCGGATACAGCATCCTAGATACAGCATCCCAGAATCAGCATCCAGGATACAGCATCCCAGATACAGCATCCTAGATACAGCATCCCGGATACAGCATCCTAGATACAGCATCCAAGAATCAGCATCCAGGATACAGCATCCCGGATACAGCATCCTAGATACAGCATCCCAGAATCAGCATCCAGGATACAGCATCCGAGATACAGCATCCCAGAATCAGCATCCAAGATACAGCATCCAGGATACAGCATCCCAGATACAGCATCCCAGAATCAGCATCCAAGATACAACATCCAGGATACAGCATCCCAGATACAGCATCACAGATACAGCATCCCGGATACATCATCCTAGATACAGCATCCCAGAATCAGCATCCAGGATACAGCATCCAGGATACAGCATCCCAGATACAGCATCCTAGATATACCATCCCAGAATCAGCATCCAGGATACAGCATCCCAGATACAGCATCCTAGATACAGCATCCCAGAATCAGCATCCAGGATACAGCATCCCAGATACAGCATCCTAGATACAGCATCCCAGAATCAGCATCCGGGATACAGCATCCCAGATACTGCATTCCAGAATCAGAATCCAAGATACAGCATCCAGGATACAGCATCCCAGATACAGCATCCTAGATACAGCATCCCAGAATCAGCATCCCGGATACAGCATCCCAGACACGGCATCCCAGATACGGCATACTAGATACAGCACCATCGATATAATATCACAGAAACAACATCCCTGAAACAGCATCCCAGATACAGCACCATAGATATAATATCCCAGATACAGTATCCCAGATATAGCATGCCAGATACAGCATCCAGGATACAGCACCATAGATATAATATCCCAGATACAGCACCCTAGATACAATATCTCAGATACAGAATCCTAGATACAGCATCCCTAATACAGCATCCTAGATAAAGCATCCTAGATACATCACCCTAGATACAGCATCCCAGATACAGCATCCCAGATACAGCACCCTAGATTCAATATCTCAGATACAGAATCCTAGATACAGCATCCCTAATACAGCATTCTAGATACAGCATCCTAGATACATCAACCTAGATACAGCATCCAGGATACAGCATCCCAGATACAGCATCCCGGATACAGTGTCCTAGATACAGCACCCTAGATACAGCATCCCAGATACAGCACCTTGGATACAATATCCCAGATACAGTATCCCAGATATAGCATGCCAGATACAGCATCCAGGATACATCACCATAGATATAATATCCCAGATACAGCACCCTAGATACAATATCCCAGATACAGAATCCTAGATACAGCATCCCAAATAAAGCATCCTAGATACAGCATCCTAGATACATCACCCTAGATACAGCATCCCGGATACAGAATCCTAGATACAGCATCCCGGATACAGCATCCTAGATACAGCATCCCAGAATCAGCATCCAGGATACAGCATCCCAGATACAGCATCCTAGATACAGCATCCCAGAATCAGCATCCAGGATACAGCATCCCAGATACAGCATCCCAGATACAGCATCCCAGAATCAGCATCCGGGATACAGCATCCCAGATACAGCATCCCAGAATCAGCATCCAGGATACAGCATCCAGGATACAGCATCCCAGATACAGCATCCTAGATACAGCATCCCAGAATCAGCATCCAGGATACAGCATCCCAGATACAGCATCCCAGAATCAGCATCCAGGATACAGCATCCAGGATACAGCATCCCAGACAGCATCCTAGATACAGCATCCCAGAATCAGCATCCAGGATACAGCATCCCAGATACAGCATCCTAGATACACCATCCCGGATACAGCATCCTAGATACAGCATCCCAGAATCAGCATCCAGGATACAGCATCCCAGATACAGCATCCTAGATACAGCATCCCGGATACAGCATCCTAGATACAGCATCCAAGAATCAGCATCCAGGATACAGCATCCAGGATACAGCATCCTAGATACAGCATCCCAGAATCAGCATCCAGGATACAGCATCCCAGATACAGCATCCCAGATACAGCATCCCAGAATCAGCATCCGGGATACAGCATCCCAGATACAGCATCCCAGAATCAGCATCCAGGATACAGCATCCAGGATACAGCATCCCAGATACAGCATCCCGGAATCAGCATCCAGGATACAGCATCCAGGATACAGCATCCCAGATACAGCATCCTAGATACAGCATCCCAGAATCAGCATCCAGGATACAGCATCCCAGATACAGCATCCTAGATACAGCATCCCAGAATCAGCATCCAGGATACAGCATCCCAGATACAGCATCCCAGAATCAGCATCCAAGATACAGCATCCAGGATACAGCATCCCAGATACAGCATCACAGATACAGCATCCCGGATACAGAATACTAGATACAGTATCCCGGACACAGCATCCTAGATACAGCATCCCAGAATAAGCATCCAGGATACAGCATCCCAGATACAGCATCCTAGATACCGCATCCCAGAATCAGCATCCAGGATACAGCATCCCAGATACAGCATACGAAATACAGCATCCCAGAATCAGCATCCAGGATACAGCATCCCAGATACAGCATTCCAGAATCAGCATCCAAGATACAGCATCCAGGATACAGCCACCGTGATACAGCATCACAGATACAGCATCCCGGATACAGAATCCTAGATACAGCATCCCGGATACAGCATCCTAGATACAGCATCCCAGAATCAGCATCCAGGATACAGCATCCAGGATACAGCATCCCAGATACAGCATCCTAGATACAGCATCCCAGAATCAGCATCCAGGATACAGCATCCCGGATACAGCATCCTAGATACAGCATCCCAGAATCAGCATCCAGGATACAGCATCCGAGATACAGCATCCCAGAATCAGCATCCAAGATACAGCATCCAGGATACAGCATCCCAGATACAGCATCCCAGAATCAGCATCCAAGATACAACATCCAGGATACAGCATCCCAGATACAGCATCACAGATACAGCATCCAGGATACATCATCCTAGATACAGCATCCCAGAATCAGCATCCAGGATACAGCATCCCAGATACAGCATCCTAGATATACCATCCCAGAATCAGCATCCAGGATACAGCATCCCAGATACAGCATCCTAGATACAGCATCCCAGAATCAGCATCCAGGATACAGCATCCCAGATACAGCATCCTAGATACAGCATCCCAGAATCAGCATCCGGGATACAGCATCCCAGATACAGCATTCCAGAATCAGAATCCAAGATACAGCATCCAGGATACAGCATCCCAGATACAGCATCCTAGATACAGCATCCCAGAATCAGCATCCCGGATACAGCATCCCAGACACGGCATCCCAGATACGGCATACTAGATACAGCACCATCGATATAATATCACAGAAACAGCATCCCTGAAACAGCATCCCAGATACAGCACCATAGATATAATATCCCAGATACAGTATCCCAGATATAGCATGCCAGATACAGCATCCAGGATACAGCACCATAGATATAATATCCCAGATACAGCACCCTAGATACAATATCTCAGATACAGAATCCTAGATACAGCATCCCTAATACAGCATCCTAGATAAAGCATCCTAGATACATCACCCTAGATACAGCATCCCAGATACAGCATCCCAGATACAGCACCCTAGATTCAATATCTCAGATACAGAATCCTAGATACAGCATCCCTAATACAGCATTCTAGATACAGCATCCTAGATACATCAACCTAGATACAGCATCCAGGATACAGCATCCCAGATACAGCATCCCGGATACAGTGTCCTAGATACAGCACCCTAGATACAGCATCCCAGATACAGCACCTTGGATACAATATCCCAGATACAGTATCCCAGATATAGCATGCCAGATACAGCATCCAGGATACATCACCATAGATATAATATCCCAGATACAGCACCCTAGATACAATATCCCAGATACAGAATCCTAGATACAGCATCCCAAATACAGCATCCTAGATACATCACCCTAGATACAGCATCCCGGATACAGAATCCTAGATACAGCATCCCGGATACAGCATCCTAGATACAGCATCCTAGATACATCACCCTAGATACAGCATCCCTGATACAGAATCCTAGATACAGCATCCCGGATACAGCATCCTAGATACAGCATCCCAGAATCAGCATCCAGGATACAGCATCCCAGATACAGCATCCTAGATACAGCATCCCAGAATCAGCATCCAGGTTACAGCATCCCAGATACAGCATTCCAGAATCAGAATCCAATATACAGCATCCAGGATACAGCATCCCAGATACAGCATACAGGATACAGCATACCAGGTACAGCATCCTAGACACAGCATCCCAGAATCAGCATCCCGCATACAGCATCCCAGACACGGCATCCCAGATACGGCATACTAGATACAGCACCATAGATATAAAATCACAGAAACAGCATGCCTGAAACAGCATCCCAGATACAGCACCATAGATATAATATCCCAGACACAGTATCCCAGATATAGCATTCCAGATACAGCATTCAGGATACAGCACCATAGATATAATATCCCAGATACAGCACCCTAGATACAATATCTCAGATACAGAATCCTAGATACAGCATCCCTAATACAGCATCCCAGATACAGCATCCTAGATACAGCATCCCAGAATCAGCATCCAGGATACAGCATCCCAGATACAGCATCCCAGAATCAGCATCCGGGATACAGCATCCCAGATACAGCATCCCAGAATCAGCATCCAGGATACAGCATCCAGGATACAGCATCCCAGATACAGCATCCTAGATACAGCATCCCAGAATCAGCATCCAGGATACAGCATCCCAGATACAGCATCCCAGAATCAGCATCCAGGATACAGCATCCAGGATACAGCATCCCAGTCAGCATCCTAGATACAGCATCCCAGAATCAGCATCCAGGATACAGCATCCCAGATACAGCATCCTAGATACACCATCCCGGATACAGCATCCTAGATACAGCATCCCAGAATCAGCATCCAGGATACAGCATCCCAGATACAGCATCCTAGATACAGCATCCCGGATACAGCATCCTAGATACAGCATCCAAGAATCAGCATCCAGGATACAGCATCCAGGATACAGCATCCTAGATACAGCATCCCAGAATCAGCATCCAGGATACAGCATCCCAGATACAGCATCCCAGATACAGCATCCCAGAATCAGCATCCGGGATACAGCATCCCAGATACAGCATCCCAGAATCAGCATCCAGGATACAGCATCCAGGATACAGCATCCCAGATACAGCATCCCGGAATCAGCATCCAGGATACAGCATCCAGGATACAGCATCCCAGATACAGCATCCTAGATACAGCATCCCAGAATCAGCATCCAGGATACAGCATCCCAGATACAGCATCCTAGATACAGCATCCCAGAATCAGCATCCAGGATACAGCATCCCAGATACAGCATCCCAGAATCAGCATCCAAGATACAGCATCCAGGATACAGCATCCCAGATACAGCATCACAGATACAGCATCCCGGATACAGAATACTAGATACAGTATCCCGGACACAGCATCCTAGATACAGCATCCCAGAATCAGCATCCAGGATACAGCATCCCAGATACAGCATCCTAGATACCGCATCCCAGAATCAGCATCCAGGATACAGCATCCCAGATACAGCATACTAAATACAGCATCCCATAATCAGCATCCAGGATACAGCATCCCAGATACAGCATCCCAGAATCAGCATCCAAGATACAGCATCCAGGATACAGCCACCCAGATACAGCATCACAGATACAGCATCCCGGATACAGAATCCTAGATACAGCATCCCGGATACAGCATCCTAGATACAGCATCCCAGAATCAGCATCCAGGATACAGCATCCCGGATACAGCATCCTAGATACAGCATCCCAGAATCAGCATCCAGGATACAGCATCCGAGATACAGCATCCCAGAATCAGCATCCAAGATACAGCATCCAGGATACAGCATCCCAGATACAGCATCCCAGAATCAGCATCCAAGATACAACATCCAGGATACAGCATCCCAGATACAGCATCACAGATACAGCATCCAGGATACATCATCCTAGATACAGCATCCCAGAATCAGCATCCAGGATACAGCATCCAGGATACAGCATCCCAGATACAGCATCCTAGATATACCATCCCAGAATCAGCATCCAGGATACAGCATCCCAGATACAGCATCCTAGATACAGCATCCCAGAATCAGCATCCAGGATACAGCATCCCAGATACAGCATCCTAGATACAGCATCCCAGAATCAGCATCCGGGATACAGCATCCCAGATACAGCATTCCAGAATCAGAATCCAAGATACAGCATCCAGGATACAGCATCCCAGATACAGCATCCTAGATACAGCATCCCAGAATCAGCATCCCGGATACAGCATCCCAGACACGGCATCCCAGATACGGCATACTAGATACAGCACCATCGATATAATATCACAGAAACAGCATCCCTGAAACAGCATCCCAGATACAGCACCATAGATATAATATCCCAGATACAGTATCCCAGATATAGCATGCCAGATACAGCATCCAGGATACAGCACCATAGATATAATATCCCAGATACAGCACCCTAGATACAATATCTCAGATACAGAATCCTAGATACAGCATCCCTAATACAGCATCCTAGATAAAGCATCCTAGATACATCACCCTAGATACAGCATCCCAGATACAGCATCCCAGATACAGCACCCTAGATTCAATATCTCAGATACAGAATCCTAGATACAGCATCCCTAATACAGCATTCTAGATACAGCATCCTAGATACATCAACCTAGATACAGCATCCAGGATACAGCATCCCAGATACAGCATCCCGGATACAGTGTCCTAGATACAGCACCCTAGATACAGCATCCCAGATACAGCACCTTGGATACAATATCCCAGATACAGTATCCCAGATATAGCATGCCAGATACAGCATCCAGGATACATCACCATAGATATAATATCCCAGATACAGCACCCTAGATACAATATCCCAGATACAGAATCCTAGATACAGCATCCCAAATACAGCATCCTAGATACAGCATCCTAGATACATCACCCTAGATACAGCATCCCGGATACAGAATCCTAGATACAGCATCCCGGATACAGCATCCTAGATACAGCATCCTAGATACATCACCCTAGATACAGCATCCCAGATACAGAATCCTAGATACAGCATCCCGGATACAGCATCCTAGATACAGCATCCCAGAATCAGCATCCAGGATACAGCATCCCAGATACAGCATCCTAGATACAGCATCCCAGAATCAGCATCCAGGATACAGCATCCCAGATACAGCATTCCAGAATCAGAATCCAATATACAGCATCCAGGATACAGCATCCCAGATACAGCATACAGGATACAGCATACCAGATACAGCATCCTAGACACAGCATCCCAGAATCAGCATCCCGCATACAGCATCCCAGACACGGCATCCCAGATACGGCATACTAGATACAGCACCATAGATATAAAATCACAGAAACAGCATGCCTGAAACAGCATCCCAGATACAGCACCATAGATATAATATCCCAGACACAGTATCCCAGATATAGCATTCCAGATCCAGCATTCAGGATACAGCACCATAGATATAATATCCCAGATACAGCACCCTAGATACAATATCTCAGATACAGAATCCTAGATACAGCATCCCTAATACAGCATCCCAGATACAGCATCCTAGATACAGCATCCCAGAATCAGCATCCAGGATACAGCATCCCAGATACAGCATCCCAGATACAGCATCCCAGAATCAGCATCCGGGATACAGCATCCCAGATACAGCATCCCAGAATCAGCATCCAGGATACAGCATCCAGGATACAGCATCCCAGATACAGCATCCTAGATACAGCATCCCAGAATCAGCATCCAGGATACAGCATCCCAGATACAGCATCCCAGAATCAGCATCCAGGATACAGCATCCAGGATACAGCATCCCAGACAGCATCCTAGATACAGCATCCCAGAATCAGCATCCAGGATACAGCATCCCAGATACAGCATCCTAGATACACCATCCCGGATACAGCATCCTAGATACAGCATCCCAGAATCAGCATCCAGGATACAGCATCCCAGATACAGCATCCTAGATACAGCATCCCGGATACATCATCCTAGATACAGCATCCAAGAATCAGCATCCAGGATACAGCATCCAGGATACAGCATCCTAGATACAGCATCCCAGAATCAGCATCCAGGATACAGCATCCCAGATACAGCATCCCAGATACAGCATCCCAGAATCAGCATCCGGGATACAGCATCCCAGATACAGCATCCCAGAATCAGCATCCAGGATACAGCATCCAGGATACAGCATCCCAGATACAGCATCCCGGAATCAGCATCCAGGATACTGCATCCAGGATACAGCATCCCAGATACAGCATCCTAGATACAGCATCCCAGAATCAGCATCCAGGATACAGCATCCCAGATACAGCATCCTAGATACAGCATCCCAGAATCAGCATCCAGGATACAGCATCCCAGATACAGCATCCCAGAATCAGCATCCAAGATACAGCATCCAGGATACAGCATCCCAGATACAGAATCCAGGATACAGCATCCCAGATACAGAATACTAGATACAGTATCCCGGACACAGCATCCTAGATACAGCATCCCAGAATCAGCATCCAGGATACAGCATCCCAGATACAGCATCCTAGATACCGCATCCCAGAATCAGCATCCAGGATACAGCATCCCAGATACAGCATACTAAATACAGCATCCCAGAATCAGCATCCAGGATACAGCATCCCAGATACAGCATCCCAGAATCAGCATCCAAGATACAGCATCCAGGATACAGGCACCCAGATACAGCATCACAGATACAGCATCCCGGATACAGAATCCTAGATACAGCATCCCGGATACAGCATCCTAGATACAGCATCCCAGAATCAGCATCCAGGATACAGCATCCAGGATACAGCATCCCAGATACAGCATCCTAGATACAGCATCCCAGAATCAGCATCCAGGATACAGCATCCCGGATACAGCATCCTAGATACAGCATCCCAGAATCAGCATCCAGGATACAGCATCCGAGATACAGCATCCCAGAATCAGCATCCAAGATACAGCATCCAGGATACAGCATCCCAGATACAGCATCCCAGAATCAGCATCCAAGATACAACATCCAGGATACAGCATCCCAGATACAGCATCACAGATACAGCATCCAGGATACATCATCCTAGATACAGCATCCCAGAATCAGCATCCAGGATACAGCATCCAGGATACAGCATCCCAGATACAGCATCCTAGATACAGCATCCCAGAATCAGCATCCAGGATACAGCATCCCAGATACAGCATCCTAGATACAGCATCCCAGAATCAGCATCCAGGATACAGCATCCCAAATACAGCATCCTAGATACAGCATCCCAGAATCAGCATCCAGGATACAGCATCCCAGATACAGCATTCCAGAATCAGAATCCAAGATACAGCATCCAGGATACAGCATCCCAGATACAGCATCCTAGATACAGCATCCCAGAATCAGCATCCCGGATACAGCATCCCAGACACGGCATCCCAGATACGGCATACTAGATACAGCACCATCGATATAATATCACAGAAACAGCATCCCTGAAACAGCATCCCAGATACAGCACCATAGATATAATATCCCAGATACAGTATCCCAGATATAGCATGCCAGATACAGCATCCAGGATACAGCACCATAGATATAATATCCCAGATACAGCACCCTAGATACAATATCTCAGATACAGAATCCTAGATACAGCATCCCTAATACAGCATCCTAGATAAAGCATCCTAGATACATCACCCTAGATACAGCATCCCAGATACAGCATCCCAGATACAGCACCCTAGATTCAATATCTCAGATACAGAATCCTAGATACAGCATCCCTAATACAGCATTCTAGATACAGCATCCTAGATACATCAACCTAGATACAGCATCCAGGATACAGCATCCCAGATACAGCATCCCAGATACAGTGTCCTAGATACAGCACCCTAGATACAGCATCCCAGATACAGCAACTTGGATACAATATCCCAGATACAGTATCCCAGATATAGCATGCCAGATACAGCATCCAGGATACATCACCATAGATATAATATCCCAGATACAGCACCCTAGATACAATATCCCAGATACAGAATCCTAGATACAGCATCCCAAATACAGCATCCTAGATACAGCATCCTAGATACATCACCCTAGATATAGCATTCCGGATACAGAATCCTAGATACAGCATCCCAGAATTAGCATCCAGGATACAGCATCCCAGATACAGCATCCCAGAATCAGCATCCAGGATACAGCATCCAGGATACAGCATCCCAGACAGCATCCTAGATACAGCATCCCAGAATCAGCATCCAGGATACAGCATCCCAGATACAGCATCCTAGATACACCATCCCGGATACAGCATCCTAGATACAGCATCCCAGAATCAGCATCCAGGATACAGCATCCCAGATACAGCATCCTAGATACAGCATCCCAGAATCAGCATCCAGGATACAGCATCCCAGATACAGCATCCCAGAATCAGCATCCAGGATACAGCATCCAGGATACAGCATCCCAGACAGCATCCTAGATACAGCATCCCAGAATCAGCATCCAGGATACAGCATGCCAGATACAGCATCCTAGATACACCATCCCGGATACAGCATCCTAGATACAGCATCCCAGAATCAGCATCCAGGATACAGCATCCCAGATACAGCATCCTAGATACAGCATCCCGGATACAGCATCCTAGATACAGCATCCAAGAATCAGCATCCAGGATACAGCATCCAGGATACAGCATCCTAGATACAGCATCCCAGAATCAGCATCCAGGATACAGCATCCCAGATACAGCATCCCAGAATCAGCATCCAAGATACAGCATCCAGGATACAGCATCCCAGATACAGCATCCCAGAATCAGCATCCAGGATACAGCATCCAGGATACAGCATCCCAGATACAGCATCCCGGAATCAGCATCCAGGATACAGCATCCAGGATACAGCATCCCAGATACAGCATCCTAGATACAGCATCCCAGAATCAGCATCCAGGATACAGCATCCCAGATACAGCATCCTAGATACAGCATCCCAGAATCAGCATCCAGGATACAGCATCCCAGATACAGCATCCCAGAATCAGCATCCAAGATACAGCATCCAGGATACAGCATCCCAGATACAGCATCACAGATACAGCATCCCGGATACAGAATACTAGATACAGTATCCCGGACACAGCATCCTAGATACAGCATCCCAGAATCAGCATCCAGGATACAGCATCCCAGATACAGCATCCTAGATACCGCATCCCAGAATCAGCATCCAGGATACAGCATCCCAGATACAGCATACTAAATACAGCATCCCAGAATCAGCATCCAGGATACAGCATCCCAGATACAGCATCCCGGAATCAGCATCCAAGATACAGCATCCAGGATACAGCCACCCAGATACAGCATCACAGATACAGCATCCCGGATACAGAATCCTAGATACAGCATCCCGGATACAGCATCCTAGATACAGCATCCCAGAATCAGCATCCAGGATACAGCATCCAGGATACAGCATCCCAGATACAGCATCCTAGATACAGCATCCCAGAATCAGCATCCAGGATACAGCATCCCGGATACAGCATTCTAGATACAGCATCCCAGAATCAGCATCCAGGATACAGCATCCGAGATACAGCATCCCAGAATCAGCATCCAAGATACAGCATCCAGGATACAACATCCAGGATACAGCATCCCAGATACAGCATCACAGATACAGCATCCAGGATACATCATCCTAGATACAGCATCCCAGAATCAGCATCCAGGATACAGCATCCAGGATACAGCATCCCAGATACAGCATCCTAGATATACCATCCCAGAATCAGCATCCAGGATACAGCATCCCAGATACAGCATCCTAGATACAGCATCCCAGAATCAGCATCCAGGATACAGCATCCCAGATACAGCATCCTAGATACAGCATCCCAGAATCAGCATCCGGGATACAGCATCCCAGATACAGCATTCCAGAATCAGAATCCAAGATACAGCATCCAGGATACAGCATCCCAGATACAGCATCCTAGATACAGCATCCCAGAATCAGCATCCCGGATACAGCATCCCAGACACGGCATCCCAGATACGGCATACTAGATACAGCACCATCGATATAATATCACAGAAACAGCATCCCTGAAACAGCATCCCAGATACAGCACCATAGATATAATATCCCAGATACAGTATCCCAGATATAGCATGCCAGATACAGCATCCAGGATACAGCACCATAGATATAATATCCCAGATACAGCACCCTAGATACAATATCTCAGATACAGAATCCTAGATACAGCATCCCTAATACAGCATCCTAGATAAAGCATCCTAGATACATCAACCTAGATACAGCATCCAGGATACAGCATCCCAGATACAGCATCCCGGATACAGTGTCCTAGATACAGCACCCTAGATACAGCATCCCAGATACAGCACCTTGGATACAATATCCCAGATACAGTATCCCAGATATAGCATGCCAGATACAGCATCCAGGATACATCACCATAGATATAATATCCCAGATACAGCACCCTAGATACAATATCCCAGATACAGAATCCTAGATACAGCATCCCAAATACAGCATCCTAGATACAGCATCCTAGATACATCACCCTAGATACAGCATCCCGGATACAGAATCCTAGATACAGCATCCCAGAATCAGCATCCAGGATACAGCATCCCAGATACAGCATCCCAGAATCAGCATCCAGGATACAGCATCCAGGATACAGCATCCCAGACAGCATCCTAGATACACCATCCCGGATACAGCATCCTAGATACAGCATCCCAGAATCAGCATCCAGGATACAGCATCCCAGATACAGCATCCTAGATACAGCATCCCAGAATCAGCATCCAGGATACAGCATCCCAGATACAGCATCCCAGAATCAGCATCCAGGATACAGCATCCAGGATACAGCATCCCAGACAGCATCCTAGATACAGCATCCCAGAATCAGCATCCAGGATACAGCATCCCAGATACAGCATCCTAGATACACCATCCCGGATACAGCATCCTAGATACAGCATCCCAGAATCAGCATCCAGGATACAGCATCCCAGATACAGCATCCTAGATACAGCATCCAAGAATCAGAATCCAGGATACAGCATCCAGGATACAGCATCCTAGATACAGCATCCCAGAATCAGCATCCAGGATACAGCAGCCCAGATACAGCATCCCAGAATCAGCATCCAAGATACAGCATCCAGGATACAGCATCCCAGATACAGCATCCCAGAATCAGCATCCAGGATACAGCATCCAGGATACAGCATCCCAGATACAGCATCCCGGAATCAGCATCCAGGATACAGCATCCAGGATACAGCATCCCAGATACAGCATCCTAGATACAGCATCCCAGAATCAGCATCCAGGATACAGCATCCCAGATACAGCATCCTAGATACAGCATCCCAGAATCAGCATCCAGGATACAGCATCCCAGATACAGCATTCCAGAATCAGAATCCAATATACAGCATCCAGGATACAGCATCCCAGATACAGCATACAGGATACAGCATACCAGATACAGCATCCTAGACACAGCATCCCAGAATCAGCATCCCGCATACAGCATCCCAGACACGGCATCCCAGATACGGCATACTAGATACAGCACCATAGATATAAAATCACAGAAACAGCATGCCTGAAACAGCATCCCAGATACAGCACCATAGATATAATATCCCAGACACAGTATCCCAGATATAGCATTCCAGATACAGCATTCAGGATACAGCACCATAGATATAATATCCCAGATACAGCACCCTAGATGCAATATCTCAGATACAGAATCCTAGATACAGCATCCCTAATACAGCATCCTAGATAAAGCATCCTAGATACATCACCCTAGATACAGCATCCCAGATACAGCATCCCAGATACAGCACCCTAGATTCAATATCTCAGATACAGAATCCTAGATACAGCATCCCTAATACAGCATTCTAGATACAGCATCCTAGATACATCAACCTAGATACAGCATCCAGGATACAGCATCCCAGATACAGCATCCCGGATACAGTGTCCTAGATACAGCACCCTAGATACAGCATCCCAGATACAGCAACTTGGATACAATATCCCAGATACAGTATCCCAGATATAGCATGCCAGATACAGCATCCAGGATACATCACCATAGATATAATATCCCAGATACAGCACCCTAGATACAATATCCCAGATACAGAATCCTAGATACAGCATCCCAAATACAGCATCCTAGATACAGCATCCTAGATACATCACCCTAGATACAGCATTCCGGATACAGAATCCTAGATACAGCATCCCAGAATCAGCATCCAGGATACAGCATCCCAGATACAGCATCCCAGAATCAGCATCCAGGATACAGCATCCAGGATACAGCATCCCAGACAGCATCCTAGATACAGCATCCCAGAATCAGCATCCAGGATACAGCATCCCAGATACAGCATCCTAGATACACCATCCCGGATACAGCATCCTAGATACAACATCCCAGAATCAGCATCCAGGATACAGCATCCCAGATACAGCATCCCAGAATCAGCATCCAGGATACAGCATCCAGGATACAGCATCCCAGACAGCATCCTAGATACAGCATCCCAGAATCAGCATCCAGGATACAGCATGCCAGATACAGCATCCTAGATACACCATCCCGGATACAGCATCCTAGATACAGCATCCCAGAATCAGCATCCAGGATACAGCATCCCAGATACAGCATCCTAGATACAGCATCCCGGATACAGCATCCTAGATACAGCATCCAAGAATCAGCATCCAGGATACAGCATCCAGGATACAGCATCCTAGATACAGCATCCCAGAATCAGCATCCAGGATACAGCATCCCAGATACAGCATCCCAGAATCAGCATCCAAGATACAGCATCCAGGATACAGCATCCCAGATACAGCATCCCAGAATCAGCATCCAGGATACAGCATCCAGGATACAGCATCCCAGATACAGCATCCCGGAATCAGCACCCAGGATACAGCATCCCAGATACAGCATCCTAGATACAGCATCCCAGAATCAGCATCCAGGATACAGCATCCCAGATACAGCATCCTAGATACAGCATCCCAGAATCAGCATCCAGGATACAGCATCCCGGATACAGGATCCTAGATACAGCATCCCAGAATCAACATCCAGGATACAGCATCCCAGATACAGCATCCTAGATACAGCATCCCAGAATCAGCATCCAGGATACAGCATCCCAGATACAGCATCCTAGATCCAGCATCCCAGAATCAGCATCCAGGATACAGCATCCCAGAATCAGCATCCTAGCTACAGCATCCCAGAATCAGCATCCAGGATACAGCATCCAGGATACAGCATCCTAGATACAGCATCCCGGATACAGCATCCTAGATACAGCATCCCAGAATCAGCATCCAGGATACAACATCCAGGATACAGCATCCCAGAATCAGCATCCCAGAATCAGCATCCAGGATACAGCATCCCGGATACAGCATCCTAGATACAGCATCCCAGAATCAGCATCCAGGATACAGCATCCCGGATACAGCATCCTAGATACAGCATCCCAGAATCAGCATCCAGGATACAGCATCCAGGATACAGCATCCCAGACAGCATCCTAGATACAGCATCCCAGAATCAGCATCCAGGATACAGCAACCCAGATACAGCATCCTAGATACAGCATCCCGGATACAGCATCCTAGATACAGCATCCCAGAATCAGCATCCAGGATACAACATCCAGGATACAGCATCCCAGAATCAGCATCCCAGAATCAGCATCCAGGATACAGCATCCCGGATACAGCATCCTAGATACAGCATCCCAGAATCAGCATCCAGGATACAGCATCCCAGATACAGCATCCTAGATACAGCATCCCAGAATCAGCATCCAGGATACAGCATCCCAGATATAGCATCCTAGATACAGCATCCCAGAATCAGCATCCAGGATACAGCATCCAGGATACAGAATCCCAGATACAGCATCCTAGATACAGCATCCCAGAATCAGCATCCAGGATACAGCATCCAGGATACAGCATCCCAGATACAGCATCCTAGATACAGCATCCCGGATACAGCATCCTAGATACAGCATCCCAGAATCAGCATCCAGGATACAGCATCCCAGATACAGCATCCCAGAATCAGCATCCCAGAATCAGCATCCCGGATACAGCATCCTAGATACAGCATCCCAGAATCAACATCCAGGATACAGCATCCCAGATACAGCATCCTAGATACAGCATCCCAGAATCAGCATCCAGGATACAGCATCCCAGATACAGCATCCTAGATCCAGCATCCCAGAATCAGCATCCAGGATACAGCATCCCAGAATCAGCATCCTAGATACAGCATCCCAGAATCAGCATCCAGGATACAGCATCCAGGATACAGCATCCTAGATACAGCATCCCAGAATCAGCATCCAGGATACATCATCCAGGATACAGCATCCCAGACAGCATCCTAGCTACAGCATCCCAGAATCAGCATCCAGGATACAGCATCCCAGATACAGCATCCTAGATACAGCATCCCGGATACAGCATCCTAGATACAGCGTCCCAGAATCAGCATCCAGGATACAACATCCAGGATACAGCATCCCAGAATCAGCATCCCAGAATCAGCATCCAGGATACAGCATCCCGGATACAGCATCCTAGATACAGCATCCCAGAATCAGCATCCAGGATACAGCATCCCGGATACAGCATCCTAGATACAGCATCCCAGAATCAGCATCCAGGATACAGCATCCAGGATACAGCATCCCAGATACAGCATCCTAGATACAGCATCCCGGATACAGCATCCTAGATACAGCATCCCAGAATCAGCATCCAGGATACAGCATCCCAGATACAGCATCCCAGAATCAGCATCCCAGAATCAGCATCCAGGATACAGCATCCCGGATACAGCATCCTAGATACAGCATCCCAGAATCAGCATCCATGATACAGCATCCCAGATACAGCATCCCAGAATCAGCATCCAGGATACAGCATCCAGGATACAGCATCCCAGATACAGCGTCCCGGAATCAGCATCCAGGATACAGCATCCAGGATACAGCATCCCAGATACAGCATCCTAGATACAGCATCCCAGAATCAGCATCCAGGATACAGCATCCCAGATACAGCATCCTAGATACAGCATCCCAGAATCAGCATCCAGGATACAGCATCCCAGATACAGCATCCCAGAATCAGCATCCAGGATACAACATCCAGGATACAGCATCCCAGACAGCATCCTAGATACAGCATCCCAGAATCAGCATCCAGGATACAGCATCCCAGATACAGCATCCTACATACAGCATCCCGGATACAGCATCCTAGATACAGCATCCCAGAATCAGCATCCAAGATACAGCATCCCAGATACAGCATCCCAGAATCAGCATCCCAGAATCAGCATCCAGGATACAGCATCCCAGATACAGCATCCCAGAATCAGCATCCAGGATACAGCATCCAGGATACAGCATCCCAGATACAGCATCCCGTAATCAGCATCCAGGATACAGCATCCAGGATACAGCATCCCAGATACAGCATCCTAGATACAGCATCCCAGAATCAGCATCCAGGATACAGCATCCCAGATACAGCATCCTAGATACAGCATCCCAGAATCAGCATCCAGGATACAGCATCCCAGATACAGCATCCTAGATACAGCATCCCAGAATCAGCATCCAGGATACAGCATCCAGGATACAGCATCCCAGACAGCATCCTAGATACAGCATCCCAGAATCAGCATCCAGGATACAGCATCCCAGATACAGCATCCTAGATACAGCATCCCGGATACAGCATCCTAGATACAGCATCCCAGAATCAGCATCCAGGATACAGCATCCCAGATACAGCATCCCAGAATGACCATCCCAGAATCAGCATCCAGGATACAGCATCCCGGATACAGCATCCTAGATACAGCATCCCAGAATCAGCATCCAGGATACAGCATCCCAGATACAGCATCCTAGATACAGCATCCCAGAATCAGCATCCAGGATACAGCGTCCAGAATACAGCATCCCAGATACAGCATCCTAGATAGAGCATCCCAGAATCAGCATCCAGGATACAGCATCCAGGATACAGCATCCCAGACAGCATCCTAGATACAGCATCCCAGAATCAGCATCCAGGATATAACATCCAGGATACAGCATCCCAGACAGCATCCTAGATACAGCATCCCAGAATCAGCATCCAGGATACAGCATCCCAGATACAGCATCCTACATACAGCATCCCGGATACAGCATCCTAGATACAGCATCCCAGAATCAGCATCCAGGATACAGCATCCCAGATACAGCATCCCAGAATCAGCATCCCAGAATCAGCATCCAGGATACAGCATCCCAGATAGAGCATCCCAAAATCAGCATCCAAGATACAGCATCCAGGATACAGCATCCCAGATACAGCATCCCAGAATCAGCATCCAGGATACAGCATCCAGGATACAGCATCCCAGATACAGAATCCAGGATACAGCATCCCAGATACAGCATCCTAGATACAGCATCCCAGAATCAGCATCCAGGATACAGCATCCCAGATACAGCATCCTAGATACAGCATCCCAGAATCAGCATCCAGGATACAGCATCCCGGATATAGCATCCTAGATACAGCATCCCAGAATCAACATCCAGGATACAGCATCCCAGATACAGCATCCTAGATACAGCATCCCAGAATCAGCATCCAGGATACAACATCCAGGATACAGCATCCCAGATACAGCATCCTAGATACAGCATCCCAGAATCAGTATCCAGGATACAGCATCCCAGATACAGCATCCCAGAATCAGCATCCAGGATACAACATCCAGGATACAGCATCCCAGACAGCATCCTAGATACAGCATCCCAGAATCAGCATCCAGGATACAGCATCCCAGATACAGCATCCCAGAATCAGCATCCCAGAATCAGCATCCAGGATACAGCATCCCAGATACAGCATCCCAGAATCAGCATCCAGGATACAGCATCCAGGATACAGCATCCCAGATACAGCATCCCGTAATCAGCATCCAGGATACAGCATCCAGGATACAGCATCCCAGATACAGCATCCTAGATACAGCATCCCAGAATCAGCATCCAGGATACAGCATCCCAGATACAGCATCCTAGATACAGCATCCCAGAATCAGCATCCAGGATACAGCATCCCAGATACAGCATCCCAGAATCAGCATCCAGGATACAGCATCCCAGATACAGCATCCTAGATACAGCATCCCAGAATCAGCATCCAGGATACAGCATCCAGGATACAGCATCCCAGATACAGCATCCTAGATACAGCATCCCAGAATCAGCATCCAGGATACAGCATCCAGGATACAGCATCCCAGACAGCATCCTAGATACAGCATCCCAGAATCAGCATCCAGGATACAGCATCCCAGATACAGCATCCTAGATACAGCATCCCGGATACAGCATCCTAGATACAGCATCCCAGAATCAGCATCCAGGATACAGCATCCAGGATACAGCATCCCAGATACAGGATCCCAGAATGACCATCCCAGAATCAGCATCCAGGCTACAGCATCCCGGATACAGCATCCTAGATACAGCATCCCAGAATCAGCATCCAGGATACAGCATCCCAGATACAGCATCCTAGATACAGCATCCCAGAATCAGCATCCAGGATACAGCGTCCAGAATACAGCATCCCAGATACAGCATCCTAGATAGAGCATCCCAGAATCAGCATCCAGGATACAGCATCCAGGATACAGCATCCCAGACAGCATCCTAGATACAGCATCCCAGAATCAGCATCCAGGATACAACATCCAGGATACAGCATCCCAGACACCATCCTAGATACAGCATCCCAGAATCAGCATCCAGGATACAGCATCCCAGATACAGCATCCTACATACAGCATCCCGGATACAGCATCCTAGATACAGCATCCCAGAATCAGCATCCAGGATACAGCATCCCAGATACAGCATCCCAGAATCAGCATCCCAGAATCAGCATCCAGGATACAGCATCCCAGATAGAGCATCCCAAAATCAGCATCCAAGATACAGCATCCAGGATACAGCATCCCAGATACAGCATCCCAGAATCAGCATCCAGGATACAGCATCCAGGATACAGCATCCCAGATACAGCATCCTAGATACAGCATCCCAGAATCAGCATCCAGGATACAGCATCCCGGATATAGCATCCTAGATACAGCATCCCAGAATCAACATCCAGGATACAGCATCCCAGATACAGCATCCTAGATACAGCATCCCAGAATCAGCATCCAGGATACAGCATCCCAGATAAAGCATCCTAGATACAGCATCCCAGAATCAGCATGCAGGATACAGCATCCCAGATACAGCATCCTAGATACAGCATCCCAGAATCAGCATCCAGGATACAGCATCCCAGATACAGCATCCCAGAATCAGCATCCAGGATACAGCATCCAGGATACAGCATCCCAGATACAGCATCCAGGAATCAGCATCCAGGATACAGCATCCAGGATACAGCATCCCAGATACAGCATCCTAGATACAGCATCCCAGAATCAGCATCCAGGATACAGCATCCCAGATACAGCATCCTAGATACAGCATCCCAGAATCAGCATCCAGGATACAGCATCCCAGAATCAGCATCCAGGATACAGCATCCCAGATACAGCATCCTAGATACAGCATCCCAGAATCAGCATCCAGGATACAGCATCCAGGATACAGCATCCCAGATACAGCATCCTAGATACAGCATCCCAGAATCAGCATCCAGGATACAGCATCCAGGATACAGCATCCCAGAGAGCATCCTAGATACAGCATCCCAGAATCAGCATCCAGGATACAGCATCCCAGATACAGCATCCTAGATACAGCATCCCGGATACAGCATCCTAGATACAGCATCCCAGAATCAGCATCCAGGATACAGCATCCCAGATACAGCATCCCAGAATCAGCATCCCAGAATCAGCATCCAGGATACAGCATCCCGGATACAGCATCCTAGATACAGCATCCCAGAATCAGCATCCAGGATACAGCATCCAGGATACAGCATCCCAGATACAGCATCCTAGATACAGCATCCCGGATACAGCATCCTAGATACAGCATCCCAGAATCAGCATCCAGGATACAGCATCCCAGATACAGCATCCTAGATACAGCATCCCAGAATCAGCATCCAGGATACAGCATCCCAGATACAGCATCCCAGAATCAGCATCCAAGATACAGCATCCAAGATACAGCATCCAGGATACAGAATCCCAGATACAGCATCCCAGAATCAGCATCCAGGATACAGCATCCAGGATACAGCATCCCAGATACAGCATCCCGGAATCAGCATCCAGGATACAGCATCTAGGATACAGCATCCCAGATACAGCATCCTAGATACAACATCCCAGAATCAGCATCCAGGATACAGCATCCCAGATACAGCATCCCAGAATCAGCATCCAGGATACAGCATCCAGGATACAGCATCCCAGATACAGCATCCCGGAATTAGCATCCAGGATACAGCATCCAGGATACAGCATCCCAGATACAGCATCCTAGATACAGCATCCCAGAATCAGCATGCAGGATACAGCATCCCAGATACAGCATCTTAGATACAGCATCCCAGAATCAGCATCCAGGATACAGCATCCCAGAATCAGCATCCAGGATACAGCATCCCAGATACAACATCCTAGATACAGCATCCTAGAATCAGCATCCAGGATACAGCATCCAGGATACAGCATCCCAGATACAGCATCCTAGATACAGCATCCCAGAATCAGCATCCAGGATACAGGATCCAGGATACAGCATCCCAGACAGCATCCTAGATACAGCATCCCAGAATCAGCATCCAGGATACAGCATCCCAGATACAGCATCCTAGATACAGCATCCCGGATACAGCATCCTAGATACAGCATCCCAGAATCAGCATCCAGGATACAGCATCCCAGATACAGCATCCCAGAATCAGCATCCCAGAATCAGCATCCAGGATACAGCATCCCGGATACAGCATCCTAGATACAGCATCCCAGAATCAGCATCCAGGATACAGCATCCCAGATACAGCATCCTAGATACAGCATCCCAGAATCAGCATCCAGGATACAGCTTCCAGGATACAGCATCCCAGATACAGCATCCTAGCTACAGCATCCCAGAATTAGCATCCCGGATACAGCATCCAGGATACAGCATCCCAGACAGCATCCTAGATACAGCATCCCAGAATCAGCATACAGGATACAACATCCAGGATACAGCATCCCAGACAGCATCCTAGATACAGCATCCCAGAATCAGCATCTAGGATACAGCATCCCAGATACAGCATCCTACATACAGTATCCCGGATACAGCATCCTAGATACAGCATCCCAGAATCAGCATCCAGGATACAGCATCCCAGATACAGCATCCCAGAATCAGCATCCAAGATACAGCATCCAGGATACAGCATCCCAGATACAGCATCCCAGAATCAGCATCCAGGATACAGCATCCAGGATACAGCATCCCAGATACAGCATCCCGGAATCAGCATCCAGGATACAACATCCAGGATACAGCATCCCAGATACAGCATCCTAGATACAGCATCCCAGAATCAGCATCCAGGATACAGCATCCCAGATACAGCATCCCAGAATCAGCATCCCAGAATCAGCATCCAGGATACAGCATCCCAGATACAGCATCCCAGAATCAGCATCTAAGATACAGCATCCAGGATACAGCATCCCAGATACAGCATCCCAGAATCAGCATCCAGGATACAGCATCCAGGATACAGCATCCCAGATACAGCATCCCGTAATCAGCATCCAGGATACAGCATCCAAGATACAGCATCCCAGATACAGCATCCTAGATACAGCATCCCAGAATCAGCATCCAGGATACAGCATCCCAGATACAGCATCCTAGATACAGCATCCCAGAATCAGCATCCAGGATACAGCATCCCAGATACAGCATCCTAGATACAGCATCCCAGAATCAGCATCCAGGATACAGCATCCCAGATACAGCATCCTAGATACAGCATCCCAGAATCAGCATCCAGGATACAGCATCCCAGATAAAGCATCCCAGATACAGCATCCCAGAATCAGCATCCAAGATACAGCATCCAGGATACAGCATCCCAGATACAGCATCCCAGAATCAGCATCCAGGATACAGCATCCAGGATACAGCATCCCAGATACAGCATCCCGGAATCAGCATCCAGGATACAACATCCAGGATACAGCATCCCAGATACAGCATCCTAGATACAGCATCCCAGAATCAGCATCCAGGATACAGCATCCCAGATACAGCATCCTAGATACAGCATCCCGGATACAGCATCCTAGATACAGCATCCCAGAATCAGCATCCAGGATACAGCATCCCGGATACAGCATCCTAGATACAGCATCCCAGAATCAGCATCCAGGATACAGCATCCCAGATACAGCATCCCAAAATCAGCATCCCAGAATCAGCATCCAGGATACAGCATCCCGGATACAGCATCCTAGATACAGCATCCCAGAATCAGCATCCAGGATACAGCATCCCAGATACAGCATCCTAGATACAGCATCCCAGAATCAGCATCCAGGATACAGCATCCCAGATACAGCATCCTAGATACAGCATCCCAGAATCAGCATCCAGGATACAGCATCCAGGATACAGCATCCCAGATACAGCATCCTAGATACAGCATCCCAGAATCAGCATCCAGGATACAGCATCCAGGATACAGCATCCCAGACAGCATCCTAGATACAGCATCCCAGAATCAGCATCCAGGATACAGCATCCCAGAATCAGCATCCTAGATACAGCATCCCAGAATCAGCATCCAGGATACAGCATCCTAGATACAGCATCCCGGATACAGCATCCTAGATACAGCATCCCAGAATCAGCATCCAGGATACAGCATCCCAGATACAGCATCCCAGAATCAGCATCCCAGAATCAGCATCCAGGATACAGCATCCCGGATACAGCATCCTAGATACAGCATCCCAGAATCAGAATCCAGGATACAGCATCCCAGATACAGCATCCTAGATACAGCATCCCAGAATCAGCATCCAGGATACAGCTTCCAGCATACAGCATCCCAGTTACAGCATCCTAGCTACAGCATCCCAGAATCAGCATCCCGGATACAGCATCCAGGATACAGCATCCCAGACAGCATCCTAGATACAGCATCCCAGAATCAGCATACAGGATACAACATCCAGGATACAGCATCCCAGACAGCATCCTAGATACAACATCCCAGAATCAGCATCCAGGATACAGCATCCCAGATACAGCATCCTACATACAGCATCCCGGATACAGCATCCTAGATACAGCATCCCAGAATCAGCATCCAGGATACAGCATCCCAGATACAGCATCCCAGAATCAGCATCCAAGATACAGCATCCAGGATACAGCATCCCAGATACAGCATCCCAGAATCAGCATCCAGGATACAGCATCCAGGATACAGCATCCCAGATACAGCATCCCGGAATCAGCATCCAGGATACAACATCCAGGATACAGCATCCCAGATACAGCATCCTAGATACAGCATCCCAGAATCAGCATCCAGGATACAGCATCCCAGATACAGCATCCCAGAATCAGCATCCCAGAATCAGCATCCAGGATACAGCATCCCAGATACAGCATCCCAGAATCAGCATCTAAGATACAGCATCCAGGATACAGCATCCCAGATACAGCATCCCAGAATCAGCATCCAGGATACAACATCCAGGATACAGCATCCCAGATACAGCATCCCGTAATCAGCATCCAGGATACAGCATCCAAGATACAGCATCCCAGATACAGCATCCTAGATACAGCATCCCAGAATCAGCATCCAGGATACAGCATCCCAGATACAGCATCCTAGATACAGCATCCCAGAATCAGCATCCAGGATACAGCATCCCAGATACAGCATCCTAGATACAGCATCCCAGAATCAGCATCCAGGATACAGCATCCCAGATACAGCATCCTAGATACAGCATCCCAGAATCAGCATCCAGGATACAGCATCCCAGATAAAGCATCCCAGATACAGCATCCCAGAATCAGCATCCAAGATACAGCATCCAGGATACAGCATCCCAGATACAGCATCCCAGAATCAGCATCCAGGATACAGCATCCAGGATACAGCATCCCAGATACAGCATCCCGGAATCAGCATCCAGGATACAACATCCAGGATACAGCATCCCAGATACAGCATCCTAGATACAGCATCCCAGAATCAGCATCCAGGATACAGCATCCCAGATACAGCATCCTAGATACAGCATCCCGGATACAGCATCCTAGATACAGCATCCCAGAATCAGCATCCAGGATACAGCATCCCGGATACAGCATCCTAGATACAGCATCCCAGAATCAGCATCCAGGATACAGCATCCCAGATACAGCATCCCAGAATCAGCATCCCAGAATCAGCATCCAGGATACAGCATCCCGGATACAGCATCCTAGATACAGCATCCCAGAATCAGCATCCAGGATACAGCATCCCAGATACAGCATCCTAGATACAGCATCCCAGAATCAGCATCCAGGATACAGCATCCCAGATACAGCATCCTAGATACAGCATCCCAGAATCAGCATCCAGGATACAGCATCCAGGATACAGCATCCCAGATACAGCATCCTAGATACAGCATCCCAGAATCAGCATCCAGGATACAGCATCCAGGATACAGCATCCCAGACAGCATCCTAGATACAGCATCCCAGAATCAGCATCCAGGATACAGCATCCCAGATACAGCATCCTAGATACAGCATCCCGGATACAGCATCCTAGATACAGCATCCCAGAATCAGCATCCAGGATACAGCATCCCAGATACAGCATCCCAGAATCAGCATCCCAGAATCAGCATCCAGGATACAGCATCCCGGATACAGCATCCTAGATACAGCATCCCAGAATCATAATCCAGGATACAGCATCCCAGATACAGCATCCTAGATACAGCATCCCAGAATCAGCATCCAGGATACAGCTTCCAGGATACAGCATCCCAGATACAGCATCCTAGCTACAGCATCCCAGAATCAGCATCCCGGATACAGCATCCAGGATACAGCATCCCAGACAGCATCCTAGATACAGCATCCCAGAATCAGCATCCAGGATAAAACATCCAGGATACAGCATCCCAGACAGCATCCTAGATACAGCATCCCAGAATCAGCATCCAGGATACAGCATCCCAGATACAGCATCCTACATACATCATCCCGGATACAGCATCCTAGATACAGCATCCCAGAATCAGCATCCAGGATACAGCATCCCAGATACAGCATCCCAGAATCAGCATCCAAGATACAGCATCCAGGATACAGCATCCCAGATACAGCATCCCAGAATCAGCATCCAGGATACAGCATCCAGGATACAGCATCCCAGATACAGCATCCTAGATACAGCATCCCAGAATCAGCATCCAGGATACAGCATCCCAGATACAGCATCCTAGATACAGCATCCCGGATACAGCATCCTAGATACAGCATCCCAGAATCAGCATCCAGGATACAGCATCCAGGATACAGCATCCCAGATACAGCATCCCGGAATCAGCATCCAGGATACAGCATCCAGGATACAGCATCCCAGATACAGCATCCTAGATACGGCATCCCAGAATCAGCATCCAGGATACAGCATCCAGGATACAGCATCCCAGACAGCATCCTAGATACAGCATCCCAGAATCAGCATCCAGGATACAGCATCCCAGATACAGCATCCTAGATACAGCATCCCGGATACAGCATCCTAGATACAGCATCCCAGAATCAGCATCCAGGATACAGCATCCCAGATACAGCATCCCAGAATCAGCATCCCAGAATCAGCATCCAGGATACAGCATCCCGGATACAGCATCCTAGATACAACATCCCAGAATCAGCATCCAGGATACAGCATCCCAGATACAGCATCCTAGATACAGCATCCCAGAATCAGCATCCAGGATACAGCATCCAGGATACAGCATCCCAGATACAGCATCCTAGCTACAGCATCCCAGAATCAGCATCCCGGATACAGCATCCAGGATACAGCATCCCAGACAGCATCCTAGATACAGCATCCCAGAATCAGCATCCAGGATACAACATCCAGGATACAGCATCCCAGACAGCATCCTAGATACAGCATCCCAGAATCAGCATCCAGGATACAGCATCCCAGATACAGCATCCCAGAATTAGCATCCAAGATACAGCATCCAGGATACAGCATCCCAGATACAGCATCCCAGAATCAGCATCCAGGATACAGCATCCCAGATACAGCATCCCAGAATTAGCATCCAAGATACAGCATCCAGGATACAGCATCCCAGATACAGCATCCCAGAATCAGCATCCCGGATACAGCATCCAGGATACAGCATCCCAGACAGCATCCTAGATACAGCATCCCAGAATCAGCATCCAGGATACAACGTCCAGGATACAGCATCCCAGACAGCATCCTAGATACAGCATCCCAGAATCAGCATCCAGGATACAGCATCCCAGATACAGCATCCTACATACAGCATCCCGGATACAGCATCCTAGATACAGCATCCCAGAATCAGCATCCAGGATACAGCATCCCAGATACAGCATCCCAGAATCAGCATCCAAGATACAGCATCCAGGATACAGCATCCCAGATACAGCATCCCAGAATCAGCATCCAGGATACAGCATCCAGGATACAGCATCCCAGATACAGCATCCCGGAATCAGCATCCAGGATACAACATCCAGGATACAGCATCCCAGATACAGCATCCTAGATACAGCATCCCAGAATCAGCATCCAGGATACAGCATCCCAGATACAGCATCCCAGAATCAGCATCCCAGAATCAGCATCCAGGATACAGCATCCCAGATACAGCATCCCAGAATCAGCATCCAAGATACAGCATCCAGGATACAGCATCCCAGATACAGCATCCCAGAATCAGCATCCAGGATACAACATCCAGGATACAGCATCCCAGATACAGCATCCCGTAATCAGCATCCAGGATACAGCATCCAGGATACAGCATCCCAGATACAGCATCCTAGATACAGCATCCCAGAATCAGCATCCAGGATACAGCATCCCAGATACAGCATCCTAGATACAGCATCCCAGAATCAGCATCCAGGATACAGCATCCCAGATACAGCATCCTAGATACAGCATCCCAGAATCAGCATCCAGGATACAGCATCCCAGATACAGCATCCTAGATACAGCATCCCAGAATCAGCATCCAGGATACAGCATCCCAGATAAAGCATCCTAGATACAGCATCCCAGAATCAGCATCCAGGATACAGCATCCCAGATTCAGCATCCTAGATACAGCATCCCAGAATCAGCATCCAGGATACAGCATCCCAGATACAGCATCCCAGAATCAGCATCCAGGATACAGCATCCAGGATACAGCATCCCAGATACAGCATCCCGGAATCAGCATCCAGGATACAGCATCCCAGATACAGCATCCTAGATACAGCATCCCAGAATCAGCATCCAGGATACAGCATCCAGGATACAGCATCCCAGATACAGCATCCTAGATACGGCATCCCAGAATCAGCATCCAGGATACAGCATCCAGGATACAGCATCCCAGACAGCATCCTAGATACAGCATCCCAGAATCAGCATCCAGGATACAGCATCCCAGATACAGCATCCTAGATACAGCATCCCAGAATCAGCATCCAGGATACAGCATCCCAGATACAGCATCCCAGAATCAGCATCCCAGAATCAGCATCCAGGATACAGCATCCCGGATACAGCATCCTAGATACAGCATCCCAGAATCAGCATCCAGGATACAGCATCCCAGATACAGCATCCTAGATACAGCATCCCAGAATCAGCATCCAGGATACAGCATCCAGGATACAGCATCCCAGATACAGCATCCAAGATACAGCATCCCAGAATCAGCATCCCGGATACAGCATCCAGGATACAGCATCTCAGACAGCATCCTAGATACAGCATCCCAGAATCAGCATCCAGGATACAACATTCCGGATACAGCATCCCAGACAGCATCCTAGATACAGCATCCCAGAATCAGCATCCAGGATACAGCATCCCAGATACAGCATCCCAGAATTAGCATCCAAGATACAGCATCCAGGATACAGCATTCCAGATACAGCATCCCAGAATCAGCATCCAGGATACAGCATCCCAGATACAGCATCCCAGAATTAGCATCCAAGATACAGCATCCAGGATACAGCATCCCAGATACAGCATCCCAGAATCAGCATCCAGGATACAGCATCCAGGATACAGCATCCCAGATACAGTATCCCGTAATCAGCATCCAGGATACAACATCCAGGATACAGCATCCTAGATACAGCATCCCAGAATCAGCATCCAGGATACAGCATCCCAGATAAAGCATCCTAGATACAGTATCCCAGAATCAGCATCCAGGATACAGCATCCCAGATACAGTATCCTAGATACAGCATCCCAGAATCAGCATCCAGGATAGAGCATCCCAGATACAGCATCCCAGAATCAGCATCCAGGATACAGCATCCAGGATACAGCATCCCAGATACAGCATCCCGGAATCAGCATCCAGGATACAGCATCCAGGATACAGCATCCCAGATACAGCATCCTAGATACAGCATCCCAGAATCAGCATCCAGGATACAGCATCCCAGATACAGCATCCTAGATACAGCATCCCAGAATCAGCATCCAGGATACAGCATCCCAGAATCAGCATGCAGGATACAGCATCCCAGATAAAGCATCCTAGATACAGCATCCCAGAATCAGCATCCAGGATACAGCATCCAGGATACAGCATCCCAGACAGCATCCTAGATACAGCATCCCAGAATCAGCATCCAGGATACAGCATCCCAGATACAGCATCCTAGATACAGCATCCCGGATACAGCATCCTAGATACAGCATCCCAGAATCAGCATCCAGGATACAGCATCCCAGATACAGCATCCTAGATACAGCATCCCGGATACAGCATCCTAGATACAGCATCCCAGAATCAGCATCCAGGATACAGCATCCCAGATACAGCATCCCAGAATCAGCATCCCAGAATCAGCATCCAGGATACAGCATCCCGGATACAGCATGCTAGATACAGCATCCCAGAATCAGCATCCAGGATACAGCATCCCAGATACAGCATCCTAGATACAGCATCCCAGAATCAGCATCCAGGATACAGCTTCCAGGATACAGCATCCCAGATACAGCATCCTAGCTACAGCATCCCAGAATCAGCATCCCGGATACAGCATCCAGGATACAGCATCCCAGACAGCATCCTAGATACAGCATCCCAGAATCAGCATCCAGGATACAGCATCCCAGATACAGCATCCCAGACAGCATCCTAGATACAGCATCCCAGAATCAGCATCCAGGATACAGCATCCCAGATACAGCATCCTACATACAGCATCCCGGATACAGCATCCTAGATACAGCATCCCAGAATCAGCATCCAGGATACAGCATCCCAGATACAGCATCCCAGAATCAGCATCCAAGATACAGCATCCAGGATACAGCATCCCAGATACAGCATCCCAGAATCAGCATCCAGGATACAGCATCCAGGATACAGCATCCCAGATACAGCATCCCGGAATCAGCATCCAGGATACAACATCCAGGATACAGCATCCCAGATACAGCATCCTAGATACAGCATCCCAGAATCAGCATCCAGGATACAGCATCCCAGATACAGCATTCCAGAATCAGCATCCCAGAATCAGCATCCAGGATACAGCATCCCAGATACAGCATCCCAGAATCAGCATCCAAGATACAGCATCCAGGATACAGCATCCCAGACACAGCATCCCAGAATCAGCATCCAGGATACAGCATCCAGGATACAGCATCCCAGATACAGCATCCCGTAATCAGCATCCAGGATACAGCATCCCAGATACAGCATCCTAGATACAGCATCCCAGAATCAGCATCCAGGATACAGCATCCCAGATACAGCATCCTAGATACAGCATCCCAGAATCAGCATCCAGGATACAGCATCTAGGATACAGCATCCCAGATACAGCATCCTAGATACGGCATCCCAGAATCAGCATCCAGGATACAGCATCCAGGATACAGCATCCCAGACAGCATCCTAGATACAGCATCCCAGAATCAGCATCCAGGATACAGCATCCCAGATACAGCATCCAGGATACAGCATCCCGGATACAGCATCCTAGATACAGCATCCCAGAATCAGCATCCAGGATACAGCATCCCACATACAGCATCCCAGAATCAGCATCCCAGAATCAGCATCCAGGATACAGCATCCTGGATACAGCATCCTAGATACAGCATCCCAGAATCAGCATCCAGGATACAGCATCCCAGATACAGCATCCTAGATACAGCATCCCAGAATCAGCATCCAGGATACAGCATCTAGGATACAGCATCCCAGATACAGCATCCTAGCTACAGCATCCGAGAATCAGCATCCCGGATACAGCATCCAGGATACAGCATCCCAGACAGCATCCTAGATACAGCATCCCAGAATCAGCATCCAGGATACAACATCCAGGATACAGCATCCCAGACAGCATCCTAGGTACAGCATCCCAGAATCAGCATCCAGGATACAGCATCCCAGATACAGCATCCCAGAATTAGCATCCAAGATACAGCATCCAGGATACAGCATCCCAGATACAGCATCCCAGAATCAGCATCCAGGATACAGCATCCCAGATACAGCATCCAAGAATTAGCATCCAAGATACAGCATCCAGGATACAGCATCCCAGATACAGCATCCCAGAATCAGCATCCAGGATACAGCATCCAGGATACAGCATCCCAGATACAGCATCCCGTAATCAGCATCCAGGATACAACATCCAGGATACAGCATCCCAGATACAGCATCCTAGATACAGCATCCCAGAATCAGCATCCAGGATACAGCATCCCAGATACAGCATCCTAGATACAGCATCCCAGAATCAGCATCTAGGATACAGCATCCCGGATACAGCATCCTATATACAGCATCCCAGAATCAGCATCCAGGATACATCATCCCAGATACAGCATCCTAGATACAGCATCCCAGAATCAGCATCCAGGATACAGCATCCAGGATACAGCATCCCAGACAGCATCCTAGATACAGCATCCCAGAATCAGCATCCAGGATACAGCATCACAGATACAGCATCCCAGAATCAGCATCCCAGAATCAGAATCCAGCATACAGCATCCCGGATACAGCATCCTAGATACTGCATCCCAGAATCAGCATCCAGGATACAGCATCCCAGATACAGCATCCCAGAATCAGCATCCAAGATACAGCATCCAGGATACAGCATCCCAGATACAGCATCCCAGAATCAGCATCCAGGATACAGCATCCAGGATATAGCATCCCAGATACAGCATCCTAGATACAGCATCCCAGAATCAGCATCCAAGATACAGCATCCAGGATACAGCATCCCAGATACAGCATCCCAGAATCAGCATCCAGGATACAGCATCCAGGATACAGCATCCCAGATACAGCATCCTAGATACAGCATCCCAGAATCAGCATCCAGGATACAGCATCCAGGATACAGCATCCCAGAATCAGCATCCAGGATACAGCATCCAGGATACAGCATCCCAGACAGCATCCTAGATACAGCATCCCAGAATCAGCATCCAGGATACAACATCCAGGATACAGCATCCCAGACAGCATCCTAGATACAGCATCCCAGAATCAGCATCCAGGATACAGCATCCCAGATACAGCATCCTACATACAGCATCCCGGATACAGCATCCTAGATACAGCATCCGAGAATCAGCATCCAGGATACAGCATCCCAGATACAGCATCCCAGAATTAGCATCCCAGAATCAGCATCCAGGATACAGCATCCCAGATACAGCATCCCAGAATCAGCATCCAGGATACAGCATCCAGGATACAGCATCCCAGATACAGCATCCCGTAATCAGCATCCAGGATACAACATCCAGGATACAGCATCCCAGATACAGCATCCTAGATACAGCATCCCAGAATCAGCATCCAGGATACAGCATCCCAGATACAGCATCCGAGATACAGCATCCCAGAATCAGCATCTAGGATACAGCATCCCGGATACAGCATCCTAGATACAGCATCCCAGAATCAGCATCCAGGATACAGCATCCCAGATACAGCATCCTAGATACAGCATCCCAGAATCAGCATCCAGGATACAGCATCCCAGATACAGCATACTAGATACAGCATCCCAGAATCAGCATCCATTATACAGCATCCAGGATACAGCATCCCAGATACAGCAACCTAGATACAGCATCCCAGATACAGCATCCTAGCTACAGCATCCCAGAATCAGCATCCAGGATACAGCATCCAGGATACAGCATCCGAGACAGCATCCTAGATACAGCATCCCAGAATCAGCATCCAGGATACAGCATCCCAGATCCAGCATCCTAGATACAGCATCCCGGATACAGCATCCAGGATACAGCATCCCAGAATCAGCATCCAGGATACAGCATCCCAGATACAGCATCCCAGAATCAGCATCCCAGAATCAGCATCCAGCATACAGCATCCCGGATACAGCATCCTAGATACTGCATCCCAGAATCAGCATCCAGGATACAGCATCCCAGATACAGCATCGCAGAATCAGCATCCAGGATACAGCATCCAGGATACAGCATCCAAGATACGGCATCCTAGATACAGCATCCCAGAATCAGCATCCAGGGTACAGCATCCCAGATACAGCATCCCAGAATCAGCATCCAAGATACAACATCCAGGATACAGCATCCCAGACAGTATCCTAGATACAGCATCCCAGAATCAGCATCCAGGATACAGCATCCCAGATACAGCATCCTACATGCAGCATCCCGGATATAGCATCCTAGATACAGCATCCCAGAATCAGCATCCAGGATACAGCATCCCAGATACAGCATCCTAGATACAGCATCCCAGAATCAGCATCCAGGATACAGCATCCCAGATACAGCATCCTAGATACAGCATCCCAGAATCAGCATCCAGGATACAGCATCCGAGATACAGCATCCCAGAAACAGCATCCCAGAATCAGCATCCAGGATACAGCATCCCAGATACAGAATCCTAGATACTGCATCCCAGAATCAGCATCCATGATACACCATCCAGGATACAGCATCCCAGATACAGCATCCTAGATACAGCATCCCAGAATAAGCATCCAGGATACAGCATCCCAGATACAGCATCCTAGATACAGCATCCCAGAATCAGCATCCAGGATACAGCATCCCAGATACAGCATCCTAGATACAGCATCCCAGAATCAGCATCCAGGATACAGCATCCGAGATACAGCATCCCAGAAACAGCATCCCAGAATCAGCATCCAGGATACAGCATCCCAGATACAGAATCCTAGATACAGCATCCCAGAATCAGCATCCATGATACACCATCCAGGATACAGCATCCCAGATACAGCATCCTAGATACAGCATCCCAGAATCAGCATCCACGATACAGCATCCCAGATACAGCATTCCAGAAACACCATCCCAGAATCAGCATCCAGGATACAGCATCCCAGATACAGCATCCTAGATACAGCATCCCAGAATCAGCATCCAGGATACTAGCATCCCAGATACAGCATCCTAGATACAGCATCCCAGAATCAGCATCCAAGATACAGCATCCAGGATACAGCATCCCAGATACAGCATCCCAGACACGGCATCCCAGAATCAGCATCCCAGAATCAGCATCCAGGATACAGCATCCCGGATACAGCATCCTAGATACAGCATCCCAGAATCAGCATCCAGGATACAGCATCCCAGATACAGCATCCCAGAATCAGCATCCAGGATACAACATCCAGGATACAGCATCCCAGACAGCATCCTAGATACAGCATCCCAGAATCAGCATCCAGGATACAGCATCCCAGATACAGCATCCTACATACAGCATCCTAGATACAGCATCCCAGAATCAGCATCCAGGATACAGCATCCCAGATACAGCATCCCAGAATCAGCATCCAGGATACAGCATCCCAGATACAGCATCCTAGATACAGCATCCCAGAATCAGCATCCAGGATACAGCATCCCAGATACAGCATCCCAGAATCAGCATCCAAGATACAGCATCCAGGATACAGCATCCCAGATACAGCATCCCAGAATCAGCATCCAAGATACAGCATCCAGGATACAGCATCCCAGATACAGCATCCTAGATACAGCATCCCGGATACAGTATCCTAGATACAGCATCCCAGAATCAGCATCCAGGATACAGCATTCCAGATACAGCATCCCAGAATCAGCATCCCAGAATCAGCATCCAGGATACAGCATCCCGGATACAGCATCCTAGATACAGCATCCCAGAATCAGCATCCAGGATACAGCATCCCAGATACAGCATCCTAGATACAGCATCCCAGAATCAGCATCCAGGATAGAGCTTCCAGGATACAGCATCCCAGATACAGCATCCTAGCTACAGCATCCCAGAATCAGCATCCCGGATACAGCATCCAGGATACAGCATCCCAGACAGCATCCTAGATACAGCATCCCAGAATCAGCATCCAGGATACAACATCCAGGATACAGCATCCCAGACAGCATCCTAGATACAGCATCCCAGAATCAGCATCCAGGATACAGCATCCCAGATACAGCATCCTACATACAGCATCCCGGATACAGCATCCTAGATACAGCATCCCAGAATCAGCATCCAGGATACAGCATCCCAGATACAGCATCCCAGAATCAGCATCCAAGATACAGCATCCAGGATACAGCATCCCAGATACAGCATCCCAGAATCAGCATCCAGGATACAGCATCCAGGATACAGCATCCCAGATACAGCATCCCGGAATCAGCATCCAGGATACAACATCCAGGATACAGCATCCCAGATACAGCATCCTAGATACAGCATCCCAGAATCAACATCCAGGATACAGCATCCCAGATACAGCATCCCAGAATCAGCATCCCAGAATCAGCATCCAGGATACAGCATCCCAGATACAGCATCCCAGAATCAGCATCCAAGATACAGCATCCAGGATACAGCATCCCAGATACAGCATCCCAGAATCAGCATCCAGGATACAGCATCCAGGATACAGCATCCCAGATACAGCATCCCGTAATCAACATCCAGGATACAGCATCCAGGATACAGCATCCTAGATACAGCATCCCAGAATCAGCATCCAGGATACAGCATCCCGGATACAGCATCCTAGATACAGCATCCCAGAATCAGCATCCAGGATACAGCATCCCAGATACAGCATCCTAGATACAGCATCCCAGAATCAGCATCCAGGATACAGCATCCCGGATACAGCATCCTAGATACAGCATCCCAGAATCAGCATCCTAGATACAGCATCCCAGAATCAGCATCCAGGATACAGCATCCCAGAATCAGCATCCCAGAATCAGCATCCAGGATACAGCATCCAGGATACAGCATCCCAGATACAGCATCCCGGAATCAGCATCCAGGATACAGCATCCAGGATACAGCATCCCAGATACAGCATCCTAGATACAGCATCCCAGAATCAGCATCCAGGATACAGCATCCCAGATACAGCATCCTAGATACAGCATCCCAGAATCAGCATCCAGGATACAGCATCCCAGATACAGCATCCTAGATACAGCATCCCAGAATCAGCATCCAGGTTACAGCATCCAGGATACAGCATCCCAGATACAGCATCCTAGATACGGCATCCCAGAATCAGCATCCAGGATACAGCATCCAGGATACAGCATCCCAGACAGCATCCTAGATACAGCATCCCAGAATCAGCATCCAGGATACAGCATCCCAGATACAGCATCCTAGATACAGCATCCCGGATACAGCATCCTAGATACAGCATCCCAGAATCAGCATCCAGGATACAGCATCCCAGATACAGCATCCCAGAATCAGCATCCCAGAATCAGCATCCAGGATACAGCATCCCGGATACAGCATCCTAGATACAGCATCCCAGAATCAGCATCCAGGATACAGCATCCCAGATACAGCATCCTAGATACAGCATCCCAGAATCAGCATCCAGGATACAGCATCCAGGATACAGCATCCCAGATACAGCATCCTAGCTACAGCATCCCAGAATCAGCATCCCGGATACAGCATCCAGGATACCGCATCCCAGACAGCATCCTAGATACAGCATCCCAGAATCAGCATCCAGGATACAACATCCAGGATACAGCATCCCATACAGCATCCTAGATACAGCATCCCAGAATCAGCATCTAGGATACAGCATCCCGGATACAGCATCCTAGATACAGCATCCCAGAATCAGCATCCAGGATACAGCATCCCAGATACAGCATCCTAGATACAGCATCCCAGAATCAGCATCCAGGATACAGCATCCCAGATACAGCATCCTAGATACAGCATCCCAGAATCAGCATCCATTATACAGCATCCAGGATACAGCATTCCAGATACAGCAACCTAGATACAGCATCCCAGATACAGCATCCTAGATACAGCATCCCAGAATCAGCATCCAGGATACAGCATCCAGGATACAGCATCCCAGACAGCATCCTAGATACAGCATCCCAGAATCAGCATCCAGGATACAGCATCCCAGATACAGCATCCTAGATACAGCATCCCGGATACAGAATCCTAGATACAGCATCCCAGAATCAGCATCCAGGATACAGCATCCCAGATACAGCATCCCAGAATCAGCATCCCAGAATCAGCATCCAGCATACAGCATCCCGGATACAGCATCCTAGATACTGCATCCCAGAATCAGCATCCAGGATACAGCATCCCAGATACAGCATCCCAGAATCAGCATCCAAGATACAGCATCCAGGATACAGCATCCCAGATACAGCATCCCAGAATCAGCATCCAGGATACAGCATCCAGGATATAGCATCCCAGATACAGCATCCTAGATACAGCATCCCAGAATCAGCATCCAAGATACAGCATCCAGGATACAGCATCCCAGATACAGCATCCCAGAATCAGCATCCAGGATACAGCATCCAGGATACAGCATCCCAGATACAGCATCCCAGAATCAGCATCCAGGATACAGCATCCAGGATACAGCATCCCAGATACAGCATCCTAGATACAGCATCCCAGAATCAGCATCCAGGATACAGCATCCCAGATACAGCATCCCAGAATCAGCATCCAGGATACAGCATCCAGGATACAGCATCCCAGACAGCATCCTAGATACAGCATCCCAGAATCAGCATCCAGGATACAACATCCAGGATACAGCATCCCAGACAGCATCCTAGATACAGCATCCCAGAATCAGCATCCAGGATACAGCATCCCAGATACAGCATCCCGTAATCAACATCCAGGATACAGCATCCAGGATACAGCATCCCAGATACAGCATCCTAGATACAGCATCCCAGAATCAGCATCCAGGATACAGCATCCCAGATACAGCATCCTAGATACAGCATCCCAGAATCAGCATCCAGGATACAGCATCCCGGATACAGCATCCTAGATACAGCATCCCAGAATCAGCATCCAGGATACAGCATCCCAGATACAGCATCCTAGATACAGCATCCCAGAATCAGCATCCAGGATACAGCATCCCAGATAAAGCATCCTAGATACAGCATCCCAGAATCAGCATCCAGGATACAGCATCCCAGATTCAGCATCCTAGATACAGCATCCCAGAATCAGCATCCAGGATACAGCATCCCAGAATCAGCATCCCAGAATCAGCATCCAGGATACAGCATCCAGGTTACAGCATCCCAGATACAGCATCCCGGAATCAGCATCCAGGATACAGCATCCAGGATACAGCATCCCAGATACAGCATCCTAGATACAGCAACCCAGAATCAGCATCCAGGATACAGCATCCCAGATACAGCATCCTAGATACAGCATCCCAGGATCAGCATCCAGGATACAGCATCCCAGATACAGCATCCTAGATACAGAATCCCAGAATCAGCATCCAGGTTACAGCATCCAGGATACAGCATCCCAGATACAGCATCCTAGATACGGCATCCCAGAATCAGCATCCAGGATACAGCATCCAGGATACAGCATCCCAGACAGCATCCTAGATACAGCATCCCAGAATCAGCATCCAGGATACAGCATCCCAGATACAGCATCCTAGATACAGCAGCCCGGATACAGCATCCTAGATACAGCATCCCAGAATCAGCATCCAGGATACAGCATCCCAGATACAGCATCCCAGAATCAGCATCCCAGAATCAGCATCCAGGATACAGCATCCCGGATACAGCATCCTAGATACAGCATCCCAGAATCAGCATCCAGGATACAGCATCCCAGATACAGCATCCTAGATACAGCATCCCAGAATCAGCATCCAGGATACAGCATCCAGGATACAGCATCCCAGATACAGCATCCTAGCTACAGCATCCCAGAATCAGCATCCCGGATACAGCATCCAGGATACCGCATCCCAGACAGCATCCTAGATACAGCATCCCAGAATCAGCATCCAGGATACAACATCCAGGATACAGCATCCCATACAGCATCCTAGATACAGCATCCCAGAATCAGCATCTAGGATACAGCATCCCGGATACAGCATCCTAGATACAGCATCCCAGAATCAGAATCCAGGATACAGCATCCCAGATACAGCATCCTAGATACAGCATCCCAGAATCAGCATCCAGGATACAGCATCCCAGATACAGCATCCTAGATACAGCATCCCAGAATCAGCATCCATTATACAGCATCCAGGATACAGCATTCCAGATACAGCAACCTAGATACAGCATCCCAGATACAGCATCCTAGATACAGCATCCCAGAATCAGCATCCAGGATACAGCATCCAGGATACAGCATCCCAGACAGCATCCTAGATACAGCATCCCAGAATCAGCATCCAGGATACAGCATCCCAGATACAGCATCCTAGATACAGCATCCCGGATACAGAATCCTAGATACAGCATCCCAGAATCAGCATCCAGGATACAGCATCCCAGATACAGCATCCCAGAATCAGCATCCCAGAATCAGCATCCAGCATACAGCATCCCGGATACAGCATCCTAGATACTGCATCCCAGAATCAGCATCCAGGATACAGCATCCCAGATACAGCATCCCAGAATCAGCATCCAAGATACAGCATCCAGGATACAGCATCCCAGATACAGCATCCCAGAATCAGCATCCAGGATACAGCATCCAGGATATAGCATCCCAGATACAGCATCCTAGATACAGCATCCCAGAATCAGCATCCAAGATACAGCATCCAGGATACAGCATCCCAGATACAGCATCCCAGAATCAGCATCCAGGATACAGCATCCAGGATACAGCATCCCAGATACAGCATCCCAGAATCAGCATCCAGGATACAGCATCCAGGATACAGCATCCCAGATACAGCATCCTAGATACAGCATCCCAGAATCAGCATCCAGGATACAGCATCCCAGATACAGCATCCCAGAATCAGCATCCAGGATACAGCATCCAGGATACAGCATCCCAGACAGCATCCTAGATACAGCATCCCAGAATCAGCATCCAGGATACAACATCCAGGATACAGCATCCCAGACAGCATCCTAGATACAGCATCCCAGAATCAGCATCCAGGATACAGCATCCCAGATACAGCATCCCGTAATCAACATCCAGGATACAGCATCCAGGATACAGCATCCCAGATACAGCATCCTAGATACAGCATCCCAGAATCAGCATCCAGGATACAGCATCCCAGATACAGCATCCTAGATACAGCATCCCAGAATCAGCATCCAGGATACAGCATCCCGGATACAGCATCCTAGATACAGCATCCCAGAATCAGCATCCAGGATACAGCATCCCAGATACAGCATCCTAGATACAGCATCCCAGAATCAGCATCCAGGATACAGCATCCCAGATAAAGCATCCTAGATACAGCATCCCAGAATCAGCATCCAGGATACAGCATCCCAGATTCAGCATCCTAGATACAGCATCCCAGAATCAGCATCCAGGATACAGCATCCCAGAATCAGCATCCCAGAATCAGCATCCAGGATACAGCATCCAGGATACAGCATCCCAGATACAGCATCCCGGAATCAGCATCCAGGATACAGCATCCAGGATACAGCATCCCAGATACAGCATCCTAGATACAGCATCCCAGAATCAGCATCCAGGATACAGCATCCCAGATACAGCATCCTAGATACAGCATCCCAGGATCAGCATCCAGGATACAGCATCCCAGATACAGCATCCTAGATACAGCATCCCAGAATCAGCATCCAGGTTACAGCATCCAGGATACAGCATCCCAGATACAGCATCCTAGATACGGCATCCCAGAATCAGCATCCAGGATACAGCATCCAGGATACAGCATCCCAGACAGCATCCTAGATACAGCATCCCAGAATCAGCATCCAGGATACAGCATCCCAGATACAGCATCCTAGATACAGCATCCCGGATACAGCATCCTAGATACAGCATCCCAGAATCAGCATCCAGGATACAGCATCCCAGATACAGCATCCCAGAATCAGCATCCCAGAATCAGCATCCAGGATACAGCATCCCGGATACAGCATCCTAGATACAGCATCCCAGAATCAACATCCAGGATACAGCATCCCAGATACAGCATCCTAGATACAGCATCCCAGAATCAGCATCCAGGATACAGCATCCAGGATACAGCATCCCAGATACAGCATCCTAGCTACAGCATCCCAGAATCAGCATCCCGGATACAGCATCCAGGATACCGCATCCCAGACAGCATCCTAGATACAGCATCCCAGAATCAGCATCCAGGATACAACATCCAGGATACAGCATCCCATACAGCATCCCAGATACAGCATTCCAGAAACACCATCCCAGAATCAGCATCCCGGATACAGCATCCTAGATACAGCATCCCAGAATCAGCATCCAGGATACAGCATCCCAGATACAGCATCCTAGATACAGCATCCCAGAATCAGCATCCAGCATACAGCATCCCAGATACAGCATCCTAGATACAGCATCCCAGAATCAGCATCCATTATACAGCATCCAGGATACAGCATTCCAGATACAGCAACCTAGATACAGCATCCCAGATACAGCATCCTAGATACAGCATCCCAGAATCAGCATCCAGGATACAGCATCCAGGATACAGCATCCCAGACAGCATCCTAGATACAGCATCCCAGAATCAGCATCCAGGATACAGCATCCCAGATACAGCATCCTAGATACAGCATCCCGTATACAGAATCCTAGATACAGCATCCCAGAATCAGCATCCAGGATACAGCATCCCAGAATCAGCATCCCAGAATCAGCATCCAGCATACAGCATCCCGGATACAGCATCCTAGATACTGCATCCCAGAATCAGCATCCAGGATACAGCATCCCAGATACAGCATCCCAGAATCAGCATCCAAGATACAGCATCCAGGATACAGCATCCCAGATACAGCATCCCAGAATCAGCATCCAGGATACAGCATCCAGGATATAGCATCCCAGATACAGCATCCTAGATACAGCATCCCAGAATCAGCATCCAAGATACAGCATCCAGGATACAGCATCCCAGATACAGCATCCCAGAATCAGCATCCAGGATACAGCATCCAGGATACAGCATCCCAGATACAGCATCCCAGAATCAGCATCCAGGATACAGCATCCAGGATACAGCATCCCAGATACAGCATCCTAGATACAGCATCCCAGAATCAGCATCCAGGATACAGCATCCCAGATACAGCATCCCAGAATCAGCATCCAGGATACAGCATCCAGGATACAGCATCCCAGACAGCATCCTAGATACAGCATCCCAGAATCAGCATCCAGGATACAACATCCAGGATACAGCATCCCAGACAGCATCCTAGATACAGCATCCCAGAATCAGCATCCAGGATACAGCATCCCAGATACAGCATCCTACATACAGCACCCCGGATACAGCATCCTAGATACAGCATCCCAGAATCAGCATCCAGGATACAGCATCCCAGATACAGCATCCCAGAATTAGCATCCAAGATACAGCATCCAGGATACAGCATCCCAGATACAGCATCCCAGAATCAGCATCCAGGATACAGCATCCAGGATACAGCATCCCAGATACAGCATCCCGTAATCAGCATCCAGGATACAACATCCAGGATACAGCATCCCAGATACAGCATCCTAGATACAGCATCCCAGAATCAGCATCCAGGATACAGCATCCCAGATACAGCATCCGAGATACAGCATCCCAGAATCAGCATCTAGGATACAGCATCCCGGATACAGCATCCTACATACAGCATCCCAGAATCAGCATCCAGGATACAGCATCCCAGATACAGCATCGTAGATACAGCATCCCAGAATCAGCATCCAGGATACAGCATCCCAGATACAGCATCCTAGATACAGCATCCCAGAATCAGCATCCATTATACAGCATCCAGGATACAGCATCCCAGATACAGCATCCTACATACAGCATCCCAGAATCAGCATCCAGGATACAGCATCCCAGATACAGCATCCCAGAATCAGCATCCAAGATACAGCATCCAGGATACAGCATCCCAGATACAGCATCCCAGAATCAGCATCCAAGATACAGCATCCAGGATACAGCATCCCAGATACAGCATCCCGGAATCAGCATCCAGGATACGGCATCCAGGATACAGCATCCCAGATACAGCATCCTAGATACAGCATCCCAGAATCAGCATCCAGGATACAGCATCCCAGATACAACATCCTAGATACAGCATCCCAGAATCAGCATCCAGGATACAGCATCCCAGATACAGCATCCCAGATACAGCATCCTAGAATCAGCATCCAAGATACAGCATCCACGATACAGCATCCCAGATACAGCATCCCAGATACAGCATCACAGATACAGCATCCCGGATACAGAACCCTAGATAGAGCATCCCGGACACAGCATCCTAGATACAGCATCCCAGAATCAGCATCCAGGATACAGCATCCCAGATACAGCATCCTAGATACAGCATCCCAGAATCAGCATCCAGGATACAGCATCCCAGATACAGCATCCTAGATACAGCATCCCAGAATCAGCATCCAGGATACAGCATCCGAGATACAGCATCCCAGAAACAGCATCCCAGAATCAGCATCCAGGATACAGCATCCCAGATACACCATCCTAGATACAGCATCCCAGAATCAGCATCCTGGATACAGCATCCCAGAATCAGCATCCCGGATACAGCATCCCAGACACAACATCCCAGAATCAGCATCCAGGATACTAGCATCCCAGATACAGCATCCTAGATACAGCATCCCAGAATCAGCATCCAAGATACAGCATCCAGGATACAGCATCCCAGATACAGCATCACAGATACAGCATCCCGGATACAGAATCCTAGATACAGCATCCCGGATACAGCATCCTAGATACAGCATCCCAGAATCAGCATCCTGGATACAGCATCCCAGAATCAGCATCCCGGATACAGCATCCCAGACACAACATCCCAGAATCAGCATCCCAGAATCAGCATCCAGGATACAGCATCCCGGATACAGCATCCTAGATATAGCATCCCAGAATCAGCATCCAGGATACAACATCCAGGATACAGCATCCCAGACAGCATCCTAGATACAGCATCCCAGAATCAGCATCCAGGATACAGCATCCCAGATACAGCATCCTACATACAGCATCCTAGATACAGCATCCCAGAATCAGCATCCAGGATACAGCATCCCAGATACAGCATCCCAGAATCAGCATCCCAGAATCAGCATCCAGGATATAGCATCCCAGATACAGCATCCTAGATACAGCATCCCAGAATCAGCATCCCGGATACAGCATCCCAGATACAGCATCCCAGAATCAGCATCCAAGATACAGCATCCAGGATACAGCATCCCAGATACAGCATCCCAGAATCAGCATCCAAGATACAGCATCCAGGATACAGCATCCCAGATACAGCATCCCGGAATCAGCATCCAGGATACAGCATCCACGATACAGCATCAGAGATACAGCATCCTAGATACAGCATCCCAGAATCAGCATCCAGGATACAGCATCCCAGATACAACATCCTAGATACAGCATCCCAGAATCAGCATCCAGGATACAGCATCCCAGATACAGCATCCCAGATACAGCATCCTAGAATCAGCATCCAAGATACAGCATCCAGGATACAGCATCCCAGATACAGCATCACAGATACAGCATCCCGGATACAGAATCCTAGATACAGCATCCCGGACACAGCATCCTAGATACAGCATCCCAGAATCAGCATCCAGGATACAGCATCCCAGATACAGCATCCTAGATACAGCATCCCAGAATCAGCATCCAGGATACAGCATCCCAGATACAGCATCCTAGATACAGCATCCCAGAATCAGCATCCAGGATACAGCATCCCAGATACAGCATCCCAGAAACAGCATCCCAGAATCAGCATCCAGGATACAGCATCCCAGATACACCATCCTAGATACAGCATCCCAGAATCAGCATCCAGGATACAGCATCCCAGATACAGAATCCTAGATACAGCATCCCAGAATCAGCATCCATGATACACCATCCAGGATACAGCATCCCAGATACAGCATCACAGATACAGCATCCAGGATACAGAATCCTGGATACAGCATCCCGGACACAGCATCCTAGATACAGCATCCCAGAATCAGCATCCAGGATACAGCATCCCAGATACAGCATCCTAGATACAGCATCCCAGAATCAGCATCCAGGATACTAGCATCCCAGATACAGCATCCTAGATACAGCATCCCAGAATCAGCATCCAAGATACAGCATCCAGGATACAGCATCCCAGATACAGCATCACAGATACAGCATCCCGGATACAGAATCCTAGATACAGCATCCCGGATACAGCATCCTAGATACAGCATCCCAGAATCAGCATCCCGGATACAGCATTCCAGAATCAGCATCCCGGATACAGCATCCCAGACACGGCATCCCAGATACGGCATCCTAGATACATCACCATAGATGTAATATCCCAGATACAGTATCCCAGATACAGCATGCCAGAAACAACATCCCAGATACAGCACCATAGATATAATATCCCAGATACAGTATCGAGATATAGCATGCCAGATACAGCGTCCAGGATACAGCACCATAGATATAATATCCCAGATACAGCACCATACATACAATATCTCAGATACAGAATCCTAGATACAGCATCCCTAATACAGCATCGAGGATATAGCATCCTGGATGCAGCATGCAGGATACAGCATCCTAGATACAGCATCCCAGAATCACCACCCAGGATACAGAATCCCAGATACAGCATCCTAGATACAGCATCCCAGAATCAGCATCCAGGATACAGCATCCCAGATACAGCATCCTAGATACAGCATCCCAGAATCAGCATCCAGGATACAGCATCCCAGATACAGCATCCCAGAATCAGCATCCAAGATACAGCATCCAGTATACAGCATCCCAGATACAGCATCCTAGATACAGCATCCCAGAATCGGCATCCAGGATACAGCATCCCAGATACCTCATCCTAGATACAGCATCCCAGAATCAGCATCCAGGATACAGCATCCCAGATACAGCATCCCAGAATCAGCATCCAGGATACAGCATCCAGGATACAGCATCCCAGATTCAGCATCCTAGATACAGCATCCCAGAATCAGCACCAGGATACAGCATCCCAGATACAGCACCCTAGATACAGCATCCCGGATACAGAATCCTAGATACAGCATCCCGGATACAACATCCTAGATACAGCATCCCAGAATCAGCATCCAGGATACAGCATCCCAGATACAGCATCCCAGAATCAGCATCCAGGATACAGCATCCAGGATACAGCATCCCAGATACAGCATCCCGGAATCAGCATCGAGGATACAGCATCCAGGATACAGCATCCCAGATACAGCATCCTAGATACAGCATCCCAGAATCAGTATCCAGGATACAGCATCCCAGATACAGTATCCTAGATACAGCATCCTAGAATCACCATCCAGGATACAGCATCCCAGATACAGCATCCTAGATACAGCATCCCAGATACAGCATCCAGGATACAGCATCCCAGATACAGCATCCCAGAATCAGCATCCAAGATACAGCATCCAGGATACAGCATCCCAGATACAGCATCACAGATACAGCATCCCGGATACAGAATCCTAGATACAGCATTCCGGATACAGCATCCTAGATACAGCATCCCAGAATCAGCATCCAGGATACAGCATCCCAGATACAGCATCCTAGATACAGAATCCCAGAATCAGCATCCAGGATACAGCATCCCAGATACAGCATCCGATATACAGCATCCAAGAATCAGCATCCAGGATACAGCATCCCAGATACAGCATCCTAGATACAGCATCCCAGAATCAGCATCCAGGATACAGCATCCCAGATACAGCATCCCAGAATCAGCATCCAGGATACAGCATCCAGGATACAGCATCCCGGATACAGCATCCTAGATACAGCATCCCAGAATCAGCATCCAGGATACAGCATCCCAGATACAGCATCCCAGAATCAGCATCCCAGAATCAGCATCCAGGATACAGCATCACGGATACAGCATCCTAGATACAGCATCCCAGAATCAGCATCCAAGATACAGCATCCCAGATACAGCATCCCAGAATCAGCATCCAAGATACAGCATCCAGGATACAGCATCCCAGATACAGCATCCTAGATACAGCATCCTAGATACAGCATCCAGGATACAGCATCCCAGACACAGCATCCTAGATACAGCATCCTAGATACAGCATCCCAGAATCAGCATCCAGGATACAGCATCCAGGATACAGCATCCCAGATACAGCATTCCGGAATCAGCATCGAGGATACAGCATCCAGGATACAGCATCCCAGATACAGCATCCTAGATACAGCATCCCAGAATCAGTATCCAGGATACAGCATCCCAGATACAATATCCTAGATACAGCATCCCAGAATCAGCATCCAGGATACAGCATCCCAAATACAGCATCCTAGATACAGCATCCCAGAATCAGCATCCTAGATACAGCATCCCAGATACAGCATCCCAGTATCAGCATCCAAGATACAGCATCCAGGATACAGCATCCCAGATACAGCATCACAGATACAGCATCCTAGAATCAGCATCCAAGATACAGCATCCAGGATACAGCATCCCAGAATCAGCATCCAGGATACAGCATCCCAGATACAACATCCTAGATACAGCATCCCAGAATCAGCATCCAGGATACAGCATCCCAGATACAGCATCCTAGAATCAGCATCCAAGAAACAACATCCAGGATACAGCATCCCAGATACAGCATCACAGATACAGCATCCCGGATACAGAATCCTAGATACAGCATCCCAGATACAGCATCCTAGATACAGCATCCCAGAATCAGCATCCAGGATACAGCATCCCAGATACAGCATCCTAGATACAGCATCCCAGAATCAGCATCCAGGATACAGCATCCCAGATACAGCATCCTAGATACAGCATCCCAGAATCAGCATCCAGGATACAGCATCCCAGATACAGCATCGTAGATACAGCATCCCAGAATCAGCATCCAGGATACAGCATCCCAGATACAGCATCCTAGATACAGCATCCCAGAATCAGCATCCAGGATACAGCATCCCAGATACAGAATCCTAGATACAGCATCCCAGAATCAGCATCCATGACACACCATCCAGGATACAGCATCCTAGATACAGCATCCCAGAGTCAGCATCCACGATACAGCATCCCAGATACAGCATTCCAGAAACACCATCCCAGAATCAGCATCCAGGATACAGCATCCCAGATACAGCATCCTAGATACAGCATCCCAGAATCAGCATCCAGGATACTAGCATCCCAGATACAGCATCCTAGATACAGCATCCCAGAATCAGCATCCAAGATACAGCATCCAGGATACAGCATCCCAGATACAGCATCACAGATACAGCATCCCGGATACAGAATCCTAGATACAGCATCCCGGATACAGCATCCTAGATACAGCATCCCAGAATCAGCATCCCGGATACAGCATCCCAGAATCAGCATCCAGGATACAGCATCCCAGATACAGCATCCTAGATACAGCATCCCAGAATCAGCATCCAGGATACAGCATCCGAGATACAGCATCCCAGAAACAGCATCCCAGAATCAGCATCCAGGATACAGCATCCCAGATACACCATCCTAGATACAGCATCCCAGAATCAGCATCCAGGATACAGCATCCCAGATACAAAATCCTAGATACAGTATCCCAGAACCAGCATCCATGATACACCATCCAGGATACAGCATCCCAGATACAGCATCCTAGATACAGCATCCCAGAATCAGCATCCACGATACAGCATCCCAGATACAGCATTCCAGAAACACCATCCCAGAATCAGCATCCAGGATACAGCATCCCAGATACAGCATCCTAGATACAGCATCCCAGAATCAGCATCCAGGATACTAGCATCCCAGATACAGCATCCTAGATACAGCATCCCAGAATCAGCATCCAAGACACAGCATCCAGGATACAGCATCCCAGATACAGCATCACAGATACAGCATCCCGGATACAAAATCCTAGATACAGCATCCCGGATACAGCATCCTAGATACAGCATCCCAGAATCAGCATCCCGGATACAGCATCCCAGACACGGCATCCCAGGTACGGCATCCTAGATACATCACCATAGATGTAATATCCCAGATACATTATCCCAGATACAGCATGCCAGAAACAACATCCCAGATACAGCACCATAGATATAATATCCCAGATACAGCACCATGCATACAATATCTCAGATACAGAATCCTAGATACAGCATCCCTAATACAGCATCCTAGATACAGCATCCTAGATACATCACCCTAGATACAGCATCCAGGATACAGCATCCTGGATACACCATGAAGGATACAGCATCCCAGATACAGCATCCCGGATACAGCACCCTAGATACAGCATCCAAGATACAGCACCCTAGATACAATATCCCAGATACAGTATCCCAGATATAGCATGCCAGATACAGCATCCAGGATACATCACCATAGATATAATATCCCAGATACAGCACCCTAGATACAATATCCCAGATACGGAATCCTAGATACAGCATCCCAAATACAGCATCCTAGAGACATCACTCTAGATACAGCATCCCGGATACAGAATCCTAGATACAGCATCCCAGATACAGCATCCTAGATACAGCATCCCAGAATCAGCATCCAGGATACAGCATCCCAGATACAGCATCCCAGAATTAGCATCCAGGATACAGCATCCAGGATACAGCATCCCAGAATCAGCATCCTAGATACAGCATCCCAGAATCAGCATCCAGGATACAGCATCCCAGATACAGCATCCTAGATACAGCATCCCGGATACAGAATCCTAGATACAGCATCCCGGATACAGCATCATAGATACAGCATCCCAGAATCAGCATCCAGGATACAGCATCCCAGATACAGCATCCTAGTTACAACATCCCGGATACAGAATCCTAGATACAGCATCCCGGATACAGCATCCTAGATACAGCATCCCAGAATCAGCATCCAGGATACAGCATCCCAGATACAGCATCCCAGAATCAGCATCCCAGAATCAGCATCCAGGATACAACATCCCCGATACAGCATCCTAGATACAGCATCCCAGAATCAGCATCCAGGATACAGCATCCCAGATACAGCATCCCAGAATCAGCATCCCGGATACAGCATCCAGGATACAGCATCCCAGATACAGCATCCCAGAATCAGCATCCAAGATACAGCATCCAGGATAGAGTATCCCAGATACAGCATGCCAGATACAGCATCCAGGATACATCACCATAGATATAATATCCCAGATACAGCACCCTAGATACAATATCCCAGATACAGAATCCTAGATACAGCATCCCAAATACAGCATCCTAGATACAGCATCCTAGATACATCACCCTAGATACAGCATCCCGGATACAGAATCCTAGATACAGCATCCCGGATACAGCATACAAGATACAGCACCCTAGGTACAATATCCCAGATACAGTATCCCAGATATAGCATGCCAGATACAGCATCCAGGATACATCACCATAGATATAATATCCCAGATACAGCACCCTAGATACAATATCCCAGATAAAGAATCCTAGATACAGCATCCCAAATACAGCATCCTAGATACAGAATCCTAGATACATCACCCTAGATACAACATCCCGGATACAGAATCCTAGATACAGCATCCCAGAATTAGCATCCAGGATACAGCATCCCAGATACAGCATCCTAGATACAGTATCCCAGAATCAGCATCCAGGATACAGCATCCCAGATACAGCATCCCAGAATCAGCATCCAAGAAACAGCATCCAGGATACAGCATCCCAGATACAGCATCACAGATACAGCATCCCGGATACAGAATCCTAGATACAGCATCCCAGATACAGCATCCTAAATACAGCATCTCAGAATCAGCATCCAGGATACAGCATCCCAGATACAGCATCCCAGAATTAGCATCCAGGATACAGCATCCAGGATGCAGCATCCCAGATACAGCATCCTAGATACAGCATCCCAGAATCAGCATCCAGGATACAGCATCCTAGATACAGTATCCCAGATAAAGTATCCTAGATACAGCATCCCAGATACAGCATCCTAGATACAGCATCCCAGATACAGCATCCAGGATACAGCATCCCAAATACAGCATCCCGGAATCAGCATCCAGAATGAGCATTCAGGATACAGCATCCCAGATACAGCATCCTAGATACAGCATCCCAGAATCAGCATCCAGGATACAGCATCCCAGATACAACATCCTAGATACAGCATCCCAGAATCAGCATCCATGATACAGCATCCCAGATACAGCATCCCAGAATCAGCATCCAAGATACAGCATCCAGGATACAGCATCCCAGATACAGCATCACGGATACAGCATCCCGGATACAGAATCCTAGATACAGCATCCCGGATACAGCATCCTAGATACAGCATCCCAGAATCAGCATCCAGGATACAGCATCCCAGATACAGCATCCTAGATACATCATCCGAGATACAGCATCCCAGATTCAGCATTCAGGATACAGCATCCCAGATACAGCATCCCAGAATCAACATCCAGGATACAGCATCCAGGATACAGTATCCCAGATAAAGCATCCTAGATACAGCATCCCAGAATCAGCATCCCGGATACAGCATCCCAGACACGGCATCCCAGGTACGGCATCCTAGATACAGCACCATAGATGTAATTACCAGATACAGTATCCCAGATACAGCATGCCAGAAACAACATCCCAGATACAGCACCATAGATATAATATCCCCGATACAGTATCCCAGATATAGCATGCCAGATACAGCGTCCAGGATACAGCACCATAGATATAATATCCCAGATACAGCACCCTACATACAATATCTCAGATACAGAATCCTAGATACAGCATCCCTAATACAGCATCCTAGATACAGCATCCTAGATACATCACCCTAGATACAGCATCCAGGATACAGCATCCTGGATACACCATGCAGGATACAGCATCCCAGATACAGCATCCCGGATACAGCACCCTAGATACAGCATCCAAGATACAGCACCCTAGATACAATATCCCAGATACAGTATCCCAGATATAGCATGCCAGATACAGCATCCAGGATACATCACCATAGATATAATATCCCAGGTACAGCACCCTAGATACAATATCCCAGATACAGAATCCTAGATACAGCTTCCCAAATACAGCATCCTAGATACAGCATCCTAGATACATCACCCTAGATACAGCATCCAGGATACAGCATCCTGTATACACCATGCAGGATACAGCATCCCAGATACAGCATCCCGGATACAGCATCCTAGATACAGCATCCCAGAATCAGCATCCAGGATACAGCATCCCAGATACAGAATCCTAGATACAACATCCCGGATACAGAATCCTAGATACAGCATCCCGGATACAGCATCCTAGATACAGCATCCCAGAATCAGCATCCAGGATACAGCATCCCAGATACAGCATCCCAGAATCAGCATCCCAGAATGAGCATCCAGGATACAACATCCCCGATACAGCATCCTAGATACAGCATCCCAGAATCAGCATCCAGGATACAGCATCCCACATACAGCATCCCAGAATCAGCATCCAAGATACAGCATCCAGGATACAGCATCCCAGATACAGCATCCCAGAATCAGCGTCCAAGATACAGCATCCAGGATAGAGTATCCCAGATACAGCATGCCAGATACAGCATCCAGGATACATCACCATAGATATAATATCCCAGATACAGCACCCTAGATACAATATCCCAGATACAGAATCCTAGATACAGCATCCCAAATACAGCATCCTAGATACAGCATCCTAGATACATCACCCTAGATACAGCATCCCGGATACAGAATCCTAGATACAGCATCCCGGATACAGCATACAATATACAGCACCCTAGATACAATATCCCAGATACAGTATCCCAGATATAGCATGCCAGATACAGCATCCAGGTTACATCACCATAGATATAATATCCCAGATACAACACCCTAGATACAATATCCCAGATACAGAATCCTAGATACAGCATCCCAGAATCAGCATCCAGGATACAGCATCCCAGATACAGCATCCCAGAATCAGCATCCAGGATACAGCATCCCAGATACAGCATCCCAGAATCAGCATCCAAGATACAGCATCCAGGATACAGCATCCCAGATACAGCATCACGGATACAGCATCCCGGATACAGAATCCTAGATACAGCATCCGAGATACAGCATCCCAGATTCAGCATCCAGGATACAGCATCCCAGATACAGCATCCCAGAATCAACATCCAGGATACAGCATCCAGGATACAGTATCCCAGATAAAGCATCCTAGATACAGCATCCGAGATACAGCATCCCAGATACAGCATCCTAGATACAGCATCCCAGAATCAGCATCCAGGATACAGCATCCCAGATACAGCATCCCAGAATCAGCATCCAAGATACAGCATCCAGGATACAGCATCCCAGATACAGCATCACGGATACAGCATCCCGGATACAGAATCCTAGATACAGCATCCCGGATACAGCATCCTAGATACAGCATCCCAGAATCAGCATCCAGGATACAGCATCCCAGATACAGCATCCTAGATACAGCATCCGAGATACAGCATCCCAGATTCAGCATCCAGGATACAGCATCCCAGATACAGCATCCCAGAATCAACATCCAGGATACAGCATCCAGGATACAGTATCCCAGATAAAGCATCCTAGATACAGCATCCCAGAATCAGCATCCCGGATACAGCATCCCAGACACGGCATCCCAGGTACGGCATCCTAGATACAGCACCATAGATGTAATATCCCAGATACAGTATCCCAGATACAGCATGCCAGAAACAACATCCCAGATACAGCACCATAGATATAATATCCCAGATACAGTATCCCAGATATAGCATGCCAGATACAGCGTCCAGGATACAGCACGATAGATATAATATCCCAGATACAGCACCCTACATACAATATCTCAGATACAGAATCCTAGATACAGCATCCCTAATACAGCATCCTAGATACAGCATCCTAGATACATCACGCTAGATACAGCATCCAAGATACAGCATCCTGGATACACCATGCAGGATACAGCATCCCAGATACAGCATCCCGGATACAGCACCCTAGATACAGCATCCAAGACACAGCACCCTAGATACAATATCCCAGATACAGTATCCCAGATATAGCATGCCAGATACAGCATCCAGGATACATCACCATAGATATAATATCCCAGATACAGCACTCTAGATACAATATCCCAGATACAGAATCCTAGATACAGCTTCCCAAATACAGCATCCTAGATACAGCATCCTAGATACATCACCCTAGATACAGCATGCAGGATACAGCATCCCAGATACAGCATCCCGGATACAGCATCCTAGATACAGCATCCCAGAATAAGCATCCAGGATACAGCATCCCAGATACAGCATCCTAGATACAACATCCCGGATACAGAATCCTAGATACAGCATCCCGGATACAGCATCCTAGATACAGCATCCCAGAATCAGCATCCAGGATACAGCATCCCAGATACAGCATCCCAGAATCAGCATCCCAGAAACAGCATCCAGGATACAACATCCCCGATACAGCATCCTAGATACAGCATCCCAGAATCAGCATCCAGGATACAGCATCCCAGATACAGCATCCCAGAATCAGCATCCAAGATACAGCATCCAGGATACAGCATCCCAGATACAGCATCCCAGAATCAGCATCCAAGATACAGCATCCAGGATAGAGTATCCCAGATACAGCATGCCAGATACAGCATCCAGGATACATCACCATAGATATAATATCCCAAATACGGCACCCTAGATACAATATCCCAGATACAGAATCCTAGATACAGCATCCCAAATACAGCATCCTAGATACAGCATCCTAGATACATCACCCTAGATACAGCATCCCGGATACAGAATTCTAGATACAGCATCCCGGATACAGCATACAAGATACAGCACCCTAGATACAATATCCCAGATACAGTATCCCAGATATAGCATGTCAGATACAGCATCCAGGATACATCACCATAGATATAATATCCCAGATACAGCACCCTAGATACAATATCCCAGATAAAGAATCCTAGATACAGCATCCAAATACAGCATCCTAGATACAGCATCCTAGATACATCACCCTAGATACAACATCCCGGATACAAAATCCTAGATACAGCATCCCGGATACAGCATCCTAGATACAGCATCCCAGAATCAGCATCCAGGATACAGCATCCCAGATACAGCATCCTAGATACAGTATCCCAGAATCAGCATCCAGGATACAACATCCCAGATACAGCATCCTAGATACAGCATCCCAGAATCAGCATCCAGGATACAGCATCCCAGATACAGCATCCTAGATACAGTATCCCAGAATCAGCATCCAGGATACAGCATCCCAGATACAGCATCCTAGATACAGCATCCCAGAATCAGCATCCAAGATACAGCATCCAGGATACAGCATTCCAGATACAGCATCACAGATACAGCATCCAGGATACAGCATCCATTATACAGCATCCCAGATACAGCATCCTAGATACAGCATCCCAGAATCAGCATCCAGGATACAGCATCCTAGATACAGCATCCCAGAATCAGCATCCAGGATACAGCATCCCAGATACAGCATCCTAGATACAACATCCCGGATACAGAATCCTAGATACAGCATCCCGGATACAGCATCCTAGATACAGCATCCCAGAATCAGCATCCAGGATACATCATCCCAGATACAGCATCCCAGAATCAGCATCCCAGAATCAGCATCCAGGATACAACATCCCCGATACAGCATCCTAGATACAGCATCCCAGAATCAGCATCCAGGATACAGCATCCCAGATACAGCATCCCAGAATCAGCATCCAAGATACAGCATCCAGGATACAGCATCCCAGATACAGCATCCCAGAATCATCATCCAAGATACAGCATCCAGGATACAGTATCCCAGATACAGCATTCCAGATACAGCATCCAGGATACATCACCATAGATATAATATCCCAGATACAGCACCCTTGATACAATATCCCAGATACAGAATCCTAGATACGGCATCCCAAATACAGCATCCTAGATACAGCATCCTAGATACATCACCCTAGATACAGCATCCCGGATACAGAATCCTAGATACAGCATCCTGGATACAGCATCCTAGATACAGCATCCCAGAATCAGCATCCAGGATACAGCATCCCAGAATCAGCATCCAGTTTACAGCATCCCAGATACAGCATCCTAGCTACAGCATCCCAGAATCAGCATCCAGGATACAGCATCCCAGATACAGCATCCAGGATACAGCATCCCAGATACAGCATCCCGGAAACAGCATCCAGAATACAGCATCCAGGATACAGCATACCAGATACAGCATCCTAGATACAGCATCCCAGAATCAGCATCCAGGATACAGCATCCCAGATACAGCATCCCAGAATCAGCATCCAAGATACAGCATCCAGGATACAGCATCCCAGATACAGCATCCCAGAATCATCATCCAAGATACAGCATCCATGATACAGTATCCCAGATACAGCATGCCAGATACAGCATCCAGGATACATCACCATAGATATAATATCCCAGATACAGCACCCTAGATACAATATCCCAGATACAGAATCCTAGATACGGCATCCCAAATACAGCATCCTAGATACAGCATCCTAGATACATCACTCTAGATACAGCATCCCGGATACAGAATCCTAGATACAGCATTGCGGATACAGCATCCTAGATACAGCATCCCTGAATCAGCATCCAGGATACAGCATCCCAGATACAGCATCCTAGCTACAGCATCCCAGAATCAGCATCCAGGATACAGCATCCCAGATACAGCATCCTAGATACAGCATCCCAGAATCAGCATCCAGGATAAGGCATCCCAGATACAGCATCCCAGAATCAGCATCCAAGATACAGCATCCAGGATACAGCATCCCAGATACAGCATCACGGATACAGCATCCCGGATACAGAATCCTAGATACAGCATCCCGGATACAGCATCCTATATACAGCATCCCAGAATCAGCATCCAGGATACAGCATCCCAGATACAGCATCCTAGATACAGCATCCGAGATACAGCATCCCAGATTCAGCATCCAGGATACAGCATCCCAGATACAGCATCCCAGAATCAACATACAGGATACAGCATCCAGGATACAGTATCCCAGATAAAGCATCCTAGATACAGCATCCCAGAATCAGCATCCCGGATACGGCATCCCAGACACGGCATCCCAGGTACGGCATCCTAGATACAGCACCATAGATGTAATATCCCAGATACAGTATCCCAGATACAGCATGCCAGAAACAACATCCCAGATACAGCACCATAGATATAATATCCCAGATACAGTATCCCAGATATAGCATGCCAGATACAGCGTCCAGGATACAGCACGATAGATATAATATCCCAGATACAGCACCCTACATACAATATCTCAGATATAGAATCCTAGATACAGCATCCCTAATACAACATCCTAGATACAGCATCCTAGATACATCACCCTAGATACATCATCCAGGATACAGCATCCTGGATACACCATGCAGGATACAGCATCCCAGATACAGCATCCCGGATACAGCACCCTAGATACAGCATTCAAGATACTGCACCCTATATACAATATCCCAGATACAGTATCCCAGATATAGCATGCCAGATACAGCATCCAGGATACATCACCATAGATATAATATCCCAGATACAGCACCCTAGATACAATATCCCAGATACAGAATCCTATATACAGCTTCCCAAATACAGCATCCTAGATACAGCATCCTAGATACATCACCCTAGACACAGCATCCCGGATACAGAATCCTAGATATAGCATCCCGGATACAGCATCCTAGATACAGCATCCCAGAATCAGCATCCAGGATACAGCATCCCAGATACAGCATCCTAGATACAGTATCCCAGAATCAGCATCCAGGATACAGCATCCCAGATACAGCATCCTAGATACAGCATCCCAGAATCAGCATCCAGGATACAGCATCCCAGATACAGCATCCCAGAATCAGCATCCAGGATACAGCATCCAGGATTCAGCATCCCAGATACAGCATCCTAGATACAGCATCCCAGAATCAGCATCCAGGATACAGCATCCCAGATACAGCATACTAGGTACAGCATCCCAGAATCAGCATCCAGGATACAGCATCCCAGATACAGCATCCCAGAATCAGCATCCAAGATACAGCATCCAGGATACAGCATCCCAGATACAGCATCCTAGATACAGCATCCCAGAATCAGCATCCCGGATACAGCATCCCAGATACAGCATCCCAGATACGGCATCCTAGATACAGCACCAGAGATATAATGTCCCAGATACAGCATGCCTGAAACAGCATCCCAGATACAGCACCATAGATATAATGTCCCAGATACAGTATCCCAGATATAGCATGCCAGATACATCATCCAGGATACAGCACCATAGGTATAATATCCCAGATACAGCACCCTAGATACAATATCTCAAATACAGAATCCTAGATACAGCATCCCTAATACAGCATCCTAGATACAGCATCCTAGATACACCACCCTAGATACAGCATCCAGGATACAGCATCCCAGATACAGCATCCCGGATACAGCGTCCTAGATATAGCACCCTAGATACAGCATCCCAGATACAGCACCCTAGATACAATATCCCAGATACAGAATCCTAGATACAGCATCCCAAATAAAGCATCCTAGATACAGCATCCTAGACACATCACCCTAGATACAGCATGCAGGATACAGCATCCTGGATACACCATGCAGGATACAGCATCCCAGATACAGCATCCCGGATACAGCATCCTAGATATAGCACCCTAAATACAGCATCCCAGATACAGCACCCTAGATACAGTATCCCAGATACAGTATCCCAGATACAGCATCCTAGATAGAGCATCCCAAATACAGCTTCCTAGGTACAGCATCCCAAATACAGCATCCTAGATACAATATCCCAGGTACAGCATCCAAGATACAGCATCCTAGATACAGTATCCCAGATACAGAATCCTAGATACAGCATCCCAAATACAGCATCCTAGATTCATCATCCTAGATACAGCATCGAGGATACAGCATCCTGGATACAGAATCCTAGATACAGCATCCCGGATACGGAATCCCAAATACCACATCTCAGATTCAGCATCCTAGATACAGCATCCTAGATACAGCACTCTACATACAGTATCCCAAATACAGCATCCTAGATACAATATTCCAGATACAGTATCCCAGATACAGCACCCTAGATATAAAATCCCAGATAAACCATCCTAGATACAGCATCCAAGATAGATCATCCAGGATAGAGCATCCTCGATACAGCATCCCAGAATCAGCATCCAGGATACAGCATCCCAGATACCGCATCCTAGATACAGCATCCCAGAATCAGCATCCAGGATACAGCATCCAAGATACAGCAGCCTAGATACAACATCCCAGAATCAGCATCCAGGATACAGCATCAAGGATACAGCATCCCAGATACAGCATCCTAGATACAGCATCCCAGAATCAGAATCCAGGATACAGCATCCCAGATACAGCATCCTAGATACAGCACCATAGATATAATATCCCAGATACAGCATCCCAGATACAGCATCCCAGATACAGCACCATAGATATAATATCCCAGATACAGCACCCCAGATACAATATCCCAGATACAGAATCCTAGATATAGCATCCCAAATACAGCATCCTAGATACAGCATCCTAGATACATCACCATAGATACAGCATCCAGGATACAGCATCCTGGATACACCATGCAGGATACAGCATCCCAGATACAGCATCCTAGATACAGCATCCCAGAATCAGACTCCAGGATACAGCATCCCGGATACAGCATCCTAGATACAGCACCCTAGATATAGCATCCCAGATACAGCACCCTAGATACAATATCCCAGATACAGTATCCCAGATACAGCATCCTAGATAGAGCATTCCAAATACAGCTTCCTAGATACAGCATCCCAAATACAGCATCCTAGATATATCTCCCTAAATACAGCATCAAGGGTACATCATCCTGGATACAGCATCCTAGATACAGTATCTTGGATACAGAGTCCTAGATACAGCATCCTACATACAGCATCCCAAATACAGCATCCTAGACGCAATTTTCCAGATACAGTATCCCATATACAGCATCCCAGATACAGTATCCTAGATACAGCACCCTAGATATAGCATCCCAGATACAGCATCATAGATACAGCACGCTAGATACAATATCCCAGATACAGCATCCTAGATACAGCATCCAGGATACAGCATCCAGGATACAGCATCCTAAATACAGCATCCAGGATACAGCATCCCACATACGGCATCCGAGATACAACATCCCAGACACAGCATTCTATATACAGCATCCTAGATACAGAATCCTAGATACAGCATCCCGGATACAGCATCCCGGATACAGCATCCTGGATAGGGTAATCCAGATACAGCATCCAAGATACAGTATCCCAGATACAGCATCCTAGCTACAGGATCCCGGATAAAACATCACAGATACAGCATCCCGGATACGGCATCCCAGATATGGCAGCCCAGATACGGCATCCTTGATACGGCATCCTAAATACGGCATCCCAGATACAGCGTCTGAGATTCAGCATCCCGGATTCAGCATCCCAGATACAGGAAATGACGCAGCGACGGCCTCGATGAGCAGCTTCCTTCCTACTGCCCCGCGGGGGCTTTTGACCTGTCGTGGTCCAGACGTTCTTATCCTGCTCTACCCCCTTGGGCCACGAGAACAGCAAAGGAAGAAGCAGCTACCAGATGCCTCAGCAAATACACTGGAAAGTTCTCGCCTGCTTTGGGGCACAGGCTTCCACAGTCAGAAGACCCAGTGCTGGGGTCAGTAGAACGTCTCATTGCCTTCTCTAGAAAGCCATGGAAACAGAATGGCCTCCCTGTCACTGCTCACTGCCAGCACCAACAGAACCCTCAGGAAGCCCAGTATTCCTTGTCTCTAACTGGCAGACCAGCAGTCGTGCATCCTACAGGATGCGGCCGCTTGTGTGACCTTGGGGTCCAGACAGTCAAGCTGATTCCAGCTTCAACTGTGGTTCTTCTAAGCACTGAAGTTTAAACACAAAATGAATGAGAAGACGGCCGTCCAGCCATCTGCCACCAGGAAGTTGAAGCAGAAGAAAGGCAGCGTGGCACACGCTCAAGGACAGGGCTGCCTGTACCCTTTGGCAGGGAAGCCTCTCCCCATCCAACCATGTTTCTCCTCCTCTCCTGCAGTTCTCCTCCCTCTCTGTCCCCATACCTTCAGCTGGAAGGTCTGACTTGGATTCCGCGTCGCCAGGAAAGTGAACTGTCCCAGGAACGTTCCCTGCTCCTCGTGTTCTTCCTTGGAGCCCTACAGAAAGATAGGTGGAGAAAACAGAGCGTCTGGTGCACCATGGAAGACTGAACTTCAGCCGGTGAAGTACGGGGTTATTTCAGCTATGTAGTCCAAGTACCATGAGCACAAGGACAAGACAAGAAGCTGCAGGTGGGCAGCACGTCACACTTGCCCACTCAGCGAGTCCAGGCTGCCTGTCAGAAAACGAGCAGACGCTCCCAGTGAGAGGGAGGTGACCTGAGCATCACAAATGCCACTGGGATTGGAAGACAAGGTGGTTTAGGACCACGCACTGTCCAGCTCCTTTTCCCTGTGGCTCCTGGAGTAGCATCTTGCCCCAGGAGATTTTTTTTTTTGAGTGGTACATTGAATAAAAGAGGAATACAATGGGAAGGAAGCAACTCCAAGAAGCCTGTTTGTTCTGAGAGACAGGAGGAAGCTTCAGGCCACCAGAATCTTTGACCCATCTTCACCCCCTGCTTAGCAATGCTGTGCAACAGCCTGCCCCCGACTCCAGAGAAATCACTTACATAGACAGCAAAGTCCTTGGGAGCTCCGGAGATGCTTTCTCCATGGAACGCTGTCCCTGAGACATGGGCCATGGTGACAGCTCTCGGAATGACCGGCATGGACAGCTTGATGAACATGTGTCCCTGACTCCCTGGGAAGGGCCAGCAGTTGCCAGGATGATTGTCCGGCTGAAAGGACAAGAAACACTCAGCAGGGAGACACAGGAGGAGAACAGGTCCATGCGGGACTGGGGCAGGAAAAGAAGCTTCGAGGAGCAAAGACAGGGGGTAGGACACTCAGAGTAGTGTGTGTGGTTCATTCTCCCAGCCTTTGTGTTACTGCTTCTTGGTGCTCCTACCTCCAGAATCAGCTCTGGAGACCTCATGTAATCCATCACCGGCAGGGAGTACCAGAACACCTTTGCTTTGGCAGTCCGAAGGGATGGAGAAGTCCTGGACTGAATGACGGCTGCCCCTGGAAATTCAAACATGAGCGTGATCATCAGGCAGTGTCACGAGGAATATTGCACTGTTGACTTGAAAAAGGCTTCTCAGTTGTCATCCATGTCCTACAGTGGGTTCCCCTTTGTCTTGCTGGCACGACCCCTCTGGAACACACAGCAGGGAGTCATCAAACTGCCGTATTTGGCCGTGGAAATAGGCAAGAATGTGAACCAGCCTTTCTGTGCTTCCCATGGGGTCTGGCCCGTTACAGGCTCTGTCAGTGGGGGCACTTTTAGGGCACAAGGTGACCCGTGACTTCTCACCCCTTCTCTCCTAGCCCTGGGCATGTTCCAAAGCCCATCTTGTCAATCTGGACAGGAGGCGCTTTGGAACTGGTTTGTTTGTACAATGTCACGGCACCTGCTGATTTCAGGGCATAATCCGGCATCGGGACCTGCATTTCTTCCAGCTTCTCCAAAGCTTGATTAATGATCTCGTGAACAGCCTGGGAAGGAACACAAAGGAGAGCGCCTGTTAGAAGGAGAAGGACTGGGGCAAGCAGCTCCCCATGCAAGGCCAGCCAAGGTGAATGAGGACACGGCCCGTTTCAGATGGAGGGAATGCCCACATTGCCTGGAAGCCTCCCAGGTTTGCTCTGCTCTGATTGTCGGGATCAGAAAGGGGGAGCTGCTCACTCCAGTGCTCTGAAAGCTGGAGCTGCGGGAAGGGGCTGTTCCTGTGGAGAGGCCCCAGGCCAGGCAGCACGGACAGACAAGCCTTCTGGGCATGAGATAGGCCTGGCTTAACTCTGGACCTCTGCCGCGATTGAGAGATGGGACGCAGTTTGATGCAAACAAAATGTCCGCTTTATTAGTGTACTTCACATACATTTATACTTTGCCTCAGCAACGTGCTTCGAGCTGATTGGTGTTTCTGTTACCTTGTTACAGGTGACTGGTCTACACTGTACACTAGACATTTACAGATTGGCTCATGCCAAGACACCTTCTCAAACAGTTACCACCCCAACTCAAGCAATCTTCCCCATGCAAGAACAAGAGTCCCTCTCCTACAAGACAACTGCTTTACAACCCTACCAACATAGAGCCAGCACTCTCCATTCCCTCCAAGTAAGGTTCCTGCCTTCATCCTTCCCATGGCCTGCGACCAACAAGCTCCAGCACATCTCCCCTCACCAACCGACGAGCGCTGGGAGTTTTGCCGAAGCCAGCCAAATCCTGTCCCACATCTCCCCCTTCCCTTTGCACAATAAGAACTCTTTTTATAGAACGCGAAATCAATTTTTGTAGGCATTGCAACAAACAAGGCAAGAAGAGTAACAGGAGAATAAAAACTGCCAAAACGTATACAACCAACTTCACAAGACTCCTTAACCATCCTGACAATCCCCATCCTTCAAAAAGCCTATCTAACCAATCCCAAATATCATTTTGTTGAAGCTTAGAGACCCCAGCTTTAAGCTGTTGAATACTAGCATGAATTGATTGCGAGTGGTCAGAGAGATTCATACAACACATGCCCTCAAAATCCTCACAACCGTGGCCTTGCGCTAAAAGCAAAAAATCTATAGCAGCTCTATTTTGTAATGTAGCATGACAAACACTATCTACATCTAATAAAAGACCAGACAATGCATTGCTAGTAGCGTTCGTTTGTTTAGCAAGCCAGCAGCCAAGCTTATCTAATGTTGCTAGTGCTTTTGTAGCGGCAGCTCCAGCTGTTAAAAGAGAGGCGACAACGCGTGGGCTAAAAGATCAAAACTTCACGCTATCATCACAATCGGGGGTATATGCATGGATGCTACGCTTTGTTCTGTGAGAAAGACGGTGTTGTAAAATCATGGATGTATTAGGAGTCAGAACAGAAAGGCATCCAAGGCTACACGGACCTCCTCTTATATGAGAAGGGATAACAGGCCATGCTCTATCCCTGCAAATAAGAAATATCCCTGATGGTAATAAAAGTGGAGCATTGCTAGATCTAGACAAGTTTGTTGCTGTATAATTACACCAAGTAGTAGCGTTTTTAAAAATGGGATGGACAGGAGAGACATCCCATACCTTAGACTGGTTTGTTCCTGTGTAGTTAAACCTAACACAGAAATCCACCTTTATTGATCCAAGCAACTCAATTTCTTGTGGCTCTAAAGCAGCATGCGGGAGAAAAGGGGTCCAGGCATCCCAGTTATTGGTTAAATTGGGGGCCAAGGTTGGAAAGGCTTTTCCCACCTTATCAGGTATGAGCCATTTATCCAATGGCAATCCTACAAGGTATGTAGAAAAGGGATTATTAGGAGAGGCAGTAGCGAGACACAAGGTGTCTTGTCCCGTGAGATCTGCTAGCGTTACCCACACATTAACCTGGGGTAGTACAGATAAGAGTGGGTGGCTTCGCGCAACCTCTAGCGTAATCACAGAAAGAAATATTATTCTAAAAGCAATTTTCTGCCCTTCTTTAGTTTCCATGCAAATTGTTTTCTGCATTTCTTTCGTCTGATCCCAATCTTGTTTAAGAACAGCCCATATAGCGGGCACCAGGTTTGTTTTACTACACTCCAGATCACAAACTAACACCTCCTCCACCCTTTTGGACACTAAATAGGCCCAATCTATACAGTCATGTAAATAACAACTACTCCCCAATGGTTTGTGCCCTGTGACAAGCAAAACATTAGCTACATCAACTTCCTTTTCTAAGCAACCGTCACACCAGTGTCCTCAGGAGATTCACCAGTTTGTTGCTCGAAAGGCTGGTCTGGAGGGTGATCGGAGTTCTCTCTGGATGATTGTGGTAGGGATTCATGGAAGGGTCGTACACTCTTTGCCGGAATCCATCGAGGGCCTTTCTCTGTGGAAACACAAGTGTAGCCTCTGCTCCATGTGATAAGGGGATACGGTCCCATTACTTTACCTGTTTCTGGATCACAAACCAATACTGGGGCCTTAACTCGCACCTCAAGTGAAGCATTCATGTTAAAATGTTGGACTATCCGAGGGTTGCTATCTAACAAAGAACAATTTAAAAAGTTAAAAACATACAAAGCTTTCTGTAGACGTTCCTCAGGGGTGGCAGTCCCCACTCCCCCTTTCTGTTGTTGTAATAAGCGTTTCAAAGACTGATGAGAGCGTTCAATTAGGGACTGACCTGTAGGGGAATGAGGGATGCCAGTAATGTGGGTCACACCCCAGGAGTCAAGAAAGGTTTTTATAGCAGCCGAGACATATGCAGGGCTATTATCTGTTTTTATTTGAGAGGGTATACCCAAGGTGGCAAAAGCACGCATCAAATGTTTTTGAACATCACGCGTCTTCTCCCCTGTGTGACAAGAAGCGAACAAAGCACCTGAAAAGGTGTCAATAGAGGAATGGACATATTTCAATTTACCAAACTCCGGATAATGCGTAACATCCATTTGCCATAACTGTAAGCTCTGCAGTCCTCTGGGATTAACTCCTCCTGCTATTGACGGAAATGAGTGTTTCTGACAGTCGGGGCATACAGCAATAATATTAGCCGCTTGTTGGGAAGTAAGGCCAAACTGTCGTTTGAGACCTCCAGCATTCTGGTGAAAAAAGGAATGGCTAAGTTCAGCTTGTGCTATGCGATCCGGTAATACTTGCACTGGTAATGTCAGCAAATCAGCTCGTCGGTTCCCTTCTGAAATAAAGCCAGGTAGAGAAGTGTGTGATCTGACATACATAACAATGTAAGGATGAGAACGCGAGTCCAAGAGAAAAATAAGCTCCTGCAATAAAACAAATAAGTCAGAATGCAAAACATCACGTAGTACAGATGCTTCAGCTCGTTCAACAATTCCTGCAACATAAGCTGAGTCAGTAATAATGTTAAGTGGTGCGGACCACCATCGAAAAACTCGAACAACCGCAGTCAGTTCCACCATCTGAGGAGAACCGGAGACGGTCTCTATGTCTGAGTTCCATTGCCCCTGCTGGTTGTCCCACCATAGGATAACTGATTTGTGTGACTTCCCAGACCCATCTGTAAACACAGTAAGGGCTTGTAATGGCTAGCAGCTTCTTTTCGATATAGAGATGAGGTGGAAGTCAACATTAAGCAGTTTATGTGAAGGTGGGTGGGATGTGAGTTGACCCGTGTAATCAGCTAAGGCAGTGCAAAAGGCATCTGACTGTTGATAAAGCCACTGTAAATATAAAGTGGTCACAGGTGTCCTGGTTTTGTTAAAAAACAAGTTTCTCTTTCAGTGAATTTTTCCTGTCAGCTAAAGCCTTCATATTAACTGCATTTTCCTGGAGAACCAGACACATGTTTTGGTAAACCTAGCAATGGAATGCAAACTTATTGATAAGCACGGATGGACATCTCGCGAGAGGGGTGACGAGAAACAAGTGACCGAGAAACCGACCAACTGTGTATAACATCCCATTCACGTGAATACTTCATATAAAGTGGGAGATCATGAGGATCTCATCCCCTTTTTGCCTTTTCTCTTCTGCTTATGGCCGACATTAGGAGAGGACCTTGCTAGTCGTCCCTGCAAACTGAGGCCTAGTGAGAGACTGAATCCAGCTCCGATTGGCTGCAGAGTCCAATCCAGGACTTTGGTTGCCAGCTCTGCAGTTGCTGAGACTTTCAAGATTGGTTTTGTATATTTTGTATTATTTTCTCTATTCTTATTAGTAGCATTAGTAAAACATCTTTATTTTTTTCCAACTCTCTTCTCTCTGTCCTTCTTTTCCTCCCGATCGCCTGTCCTGAGTGGGAAGGGGGGAGAGGGAGGGGCAAAAAGGAGGAAGTGGGGGGGGAGAGGGGGGTAACAATACATCTGCCAGGGTTTTATTGTCACCCCACAATCTTAACCCTTTACAGATAATTGGCGCCCAACGTGGGGCAAAGAGAAAGGGGAAATTTGAAGATTTTTGGCTTTTCTACTGCTCTGACGTACCTTTCAGTTTTTTTTGGCACGGTGCCAACTCATAGAGTTGTGATACTTGAGCGTCTGTTTGCTTTGGATATTATTTAGTTGTATTAAGGCAAAGTGAATTACACTGATTTAAAGATGTTATGGCATAAGTTGTATCAGTTATTTTCTACATTGTGCTCACTGATTCCATATCTGTGTTGGGCTTTCTTTTTAAATCGAAGTATTCATTATATAACAACAAGGAACTGGACAATGGTCATGATGATGCTGTGTGGTTTGTCACTGGTTTATTTCATTATACTGCAGCCGCTAATTAATTTCTACTCGCTTCTGCTTTACCTTGAAAAGCCTCCAGGAGAGATTAAAGAGCAGTACAGCTCTGTGTTTGCTAATTGGTCAAGCGAATCTTTAGAAAGGCTGACTAACAATACTGTCGTTTTTTCGCTAGGACAGTTCGCAAATGTTTTAGAGAATTTTGAATATCCTTGGAGTTTTGATAGAACTGTGATGGTGTTATCTGGTTTGCTGAATGTGTGTCAGTTTGTGCTTCTGTTAAGAGAAATGGCGTTCAACAGAAGGTTTGCGTCTCTTTGTTGTCCTGAGATTTGCGGTGCGTCTTCGGAAGCTTTAGCAAAAAGCACTCCGAGCCGCTCGAGAAAGAGCAAAACTGCGAAAGCTGCCGCTGCAGCCACTGCCCCCGCAACGGCTGTTTCGCCGGCTGAAGCTACAGCTCCTCCGCAGAGTTCCTCTGCCAAGGTCGCTGCAGATAACATTACTTCTCCAGCCTCAAAGGCTAACAAGGCAGCCCCCCCTTCTTCACACACTGGGCACTGTTGCTGCTGTAACCACTGTGACAGTCATGCAGACTCTGGAAATAAATCAAATGATGGTGAACCCATATCAGCATCAGTTGCTGGTTGTAAGAAAGTCACTAGAAAGACTACCCGTGCAGCAGATGATGGCACAGGGCCAACATCAACCCAAGAGACACCATCAGGACAGGGAGGAGATGAAGTGACCACCACTCGGTCCTTTTCTCCAGGTGAGCTGAGAGATCTGCGAAAAGACTTCAGTCGTCGTGAAGGCGAGAATATTTTAACTTGGCTGCTCTGATGCTGGGACAATGGGGCAGAAACAATTGAATTGGAAGGGGGTGAAACCAGGCAGCTGGGATCTCTGTCAAGAGATTCCACCATTGATAGGGCAATTTCAAGAGAGTCTAATGCCACTACTCTCTGGACCCAACTCCTGGCAGCTATGAAAGTAAGATTTCCCTACAAGGAAGATTGTATATCCAAGTTAGGGAAATGGAATACTATGGAGAGAGGTATTCAGTTCCTGAGAGAATTAGCTGTGCGAGAGATCATCTATTTTGGACCAGACAACCAAGAGGGGACAGACCCAGATAGAATCAATTGTACACGACCTCTGTGGCACAGATTTGTACAAAGTGCACCCCCTGCATATGCTAAGTCATTGGCAGGAATGGTCTGGTCAGCTAGAGGTCTACAAGAGATTAATGAAGTGATTGAGTAGCTCCAGAACTTTGAGGACAGCCTTGCTGGTTCTCTACGGGCTTGTGTCACTGCTGTAGAGAAACTGTGTGAAAAATCTGATGACTGGTTTGAAAAGCTGTTGCAAGAAATCAAAGAACTCAGAGAAGACACGTACCATTCACGACCTGCACAAACCTATGTTTCAGCTATTAGGAAAAGGCATTTCCAATCTCGAGAGAGAGGACAGAGGCAGCCCACAAAAAGAGGTTCACTGTGGTTCTTCCTACATGAGCAGGGAGAAAACATGAATAAGTGGCATGGAAGACCTACCTCAGAACTTCAGGAACGAGTACATGAGATAAAAGGAAAAACTCCTAGGAAGGTGGCTGCTCCAGTTTACAAAAGGAGCAGAAGAGACTCTGATGCTCTCGAAGGAACCTCTAATTCACACCCAGAGACTGTGCAAAACAGAAATTAGAGGTGCCCTGCCTCCAACCAGGTGGAGGAAAGGGATAACAGAGTTTATTGGACTGTACAAATACGATGGCCTGGTACAACACACCCCCAGGAGTACAAAGCTTTAGTGGACACTGGTGCTCAGTGCACGATAATTCCTTCTAATTATAAAGGAACGCAATCCATCAATATTGTTGGAGTGACTGGGGGATCCCAGGAACTGACTGTTGTAGAGGCTGAAATGAGCCTAACTGGAAACAACCGGCAAAAGCATCCCATTGTGACTGGTCCAGGTGCTCCGTGCATCCTTGGCATAGACTACCTCAGGAGAGGGTATTTTAAGGACCCAAAAGGGTATAGGTGGGCATTTGGTATAGCAGCTGTGGACACTGAGAAAATTGAACAGCTGTCTGATTTGCCTGGTCTTTCAGATGATCCTTCTGTTGTAGGACTGCTGATGGTTGACGATCAGCAGGTGCCAATTGCTACCACGACAGTGCATCGCCAGCAATATCGCACCAACCGAGACTCTTTGATTCCGATCCAGAAGTTGATCCGTCAATTGGAAAGCCAGGGTGTGATCAGTAAGACTCGCTCACCTTTTAACAGCCCAATCTGGCCAGTGCATCAGTCTAGTGACGAGTGGAGACTAACTGTAGACTATCGTGGCCTGAATGAAGCTACGCCACCACTGAGTGCTGCTGTGCCTGACATGCTAGAACTGCAATTTGAACTGGAGTCAAAGGCAGCTAAGTGGTGTGCTACAATTGACATTGCTAATGCATTTTTCTCTATTCCTGTAGCAGCAGAGTGCAGGCCGCAGTTTGCTTTCACCTGGAGAAGCATTCAGGAGTACAAGGCTTTGGTGGACACTGCTACTCAGTCCACAATAATTCCTTCAGACTGTAAGGGGACACAACTCATCAGTATTTTTGGAGTGACTTGGGGGATCCCAAGAGCTGACTGTTGTAGAGGCTGAAATGAGCCTAACTGGAAACAACCGGCAAAAGCATCCCATTGTGACTGGCCCAAATGCTCCGTGCATCCTTGGCATAGACTACCTTAAGAGAGGGTATTTTAAGGATCCAAAAGGTTATAGGTGGACATTTGGAATAGCATCTGTGGACACTGAGAGAATTGAACAGCTGTCTGATCGGCCTGGTCTTTCAGATGACCCTTCTGTTCTAGGACTGCTGATGGTCGATGATCAGCAGGTGCCAGGTGCTACCACAACGGTGCATCGTCGACAGTGTAATAAGTGATGGTCAAAATTGTTAATGTTGAACAAATCGAGTAGGATTCAATTATATTATGCATATTGTTGTAAGCAGTAACTGCGCTTGTGCAAGTTTGATTATGTTTTGTAGAACCTTGTAGTAGTAGTTAAGCCAATGCCTGGATTACCAGATGGTGCCATAAATAACAGGACTCCCGGATGGTGCCACAGATAACAGGACTCCCAGATGGTGCTACAGATAACAGAGCGCCCGGATGTTGCAACAGATAACAAAAATTCCAGAGACGGAAATTCCCAGCGCGTGAACGAGCGTATAACATATATAAGCACACACGAAAAGTTGAGTGGTGTGCCTGTTGGCGGAACAGAGCTTCCCCCGCTCACCCAGCGCTGTTTTGCCTAATTACCACTTGCTAAATAAAATTGATTGATTGGCTCAAAATCGATTTATTGGCTCTTATAACAAATTTTGGTGCCGTGACTCGGATTAAGGATCTCTGGGAGGGACTCCTAAACTTCAGGGAGGCGCCCCGTCCCGTTTTCAGACGTCCCTGGAGTGGACGGAGGATCGCCCTGAAACCTTAACCTCTGAACCCTAAATTTAGGTAATTAGGCAAAAGAATTGAACCCCATAAACCTTTGTGCACGAAGAACTGGACGAAGACCCCGGGGAGGGTAAGTATAGAAAACAATTCCGTTCGGTTGGGGTGGGTATCCTGGAGTGTGCATGAGCGAGACGCCCCCCCCGCTTGGGGAGGAAGCGAAGTGAGTGTGGACCCTGCCGTAAGGCAGGGCGGGACTCTCTAGTAGTGTGGTTCTCATAGCCCGCGAGGGCGTGAGCTACGAACGAGGGGTGCGTGTGTGTGTGTGAAAGAAGACACTCCGGAGCTGGATTCAGTCTGTCACTAGGGCTCAGTTCACAAGCCAGCACCCAAAGTCCTGGACTGGACTCTGCAGCCAACCGGAGCTGGATTCAGTCTGTCACTAGGGCTCAGGTCACAAGCCAGCACCCAAAGTCCTGGACTGGACTCTGCAGCCAATCGGAGCTGGATTCAGTCTCTCACTAGGCCTCAGATCACAAGCCAGCACCCAAAGTCCTGGACTGGACTCTGCAGTCAATCGGAGCTGGATTCAGTCTCTCACTAGGCCTCAGTTTGCAGGGACGACTAGCAAGGTCCTCTCCTAAATTCGGCCATAAGGAAAAGGGCCGAGATCCTCGTGATCTCCCACTTTATATCAAGTATTCACGTGAATGGAATGTTATACACAGTTGGTCAGTTTCTTGGTCACCGGTTTCTCGTCGCCCCTCTCGCGAGATGTCCATCCGTGCTTATCAGTAAGTTTGCATTCCATTGCTAGGTTTACCAAAACATGTGTCTGGTGCTCCAGGAAAATGCAGTTAATATGAAGCTTTAGCTGACAGGCAAATTCACTAAAAGAGAAACTGGTTTTAACAAAACCAAGACATTCCACCCCTTACAATATGCCATTCACTAAGTGCTTAAACCTTATCAATACAATCTAATTAATCACTACTACTATATATATATATACATATATACACAGGAGTAATTAATCAGTGGACCATCCTTTGACAAGTCCATTAAGTTCATTTTGTCACGACAGTCTCCAGGGCAGGAAAATGGTACAAGTGCATCTCATGACCACTGTTTGTGGGTTGAAGACGTCAACAAGAAGACGTTGTCAGGCGCCACTCGAAGAAGCTAGCTCTGGTTTCATCATCACTGTCTTGATCTGGAAGACACTTATTAAACACTGTTAGTGCAGCAATTCACATGCGGTTCAGTATTGAATATTTCCACCTAAACTCAAATCCCCTTGGGGTACACACCGAACTTCTCCATCCTTAAGCATCACCCACCAGGTGCTGCCAGGGCCCTGGGCAAAAACAATCCCACCAATGGGCTTGACTTTGAGCCAGGATTAACCCAGACCGCCTTTCCTAACATGATATCATGTGTACTACAGGGACTTTATCTCCTACAGTCCATAGAATCTCTGATTGGGCAGGTCCAGCTCCATTAGTTGATCCTCTAGTGTTGACCAACCAAGTGGCTTTTGCTAAATGTGAATCCCAGTGTTTAAAGGTTCCACCACCCAACGTCTTTAGTGTAGTTTTAACAAACCATTGTACCTTTCCATTTTCCCAGAGGCTGGTGCATGATATGGAATATGATATACCCACTCAATACCATGTTCTTTAGCCCAATTGTCTATAATACTGTTATTGAAATGAGTACCATTGTCTGATTCAATTCTTTCTGGCGTACCATGTCGCCAAGGACTTGCTTTTCAAGCCCCAAGATAGTATTTTGGGCTGTAGCATGAGGTACGGCATATGTTTCCAACCATCCAGTGGTTGCTTCCACCATTGTAAGTACATAACGCTTACCTTGACGTGTTTGTGGAAGTGTAATATAATCAATCTGCCAAGCTTCTCCATACTTATACTTTAACCATCGCCCCCCATACCGTACAGACTTTAACCGTTTCGCTTGTTTGATTTCGGCGCAAGTTTCACATTCATGAATAACCTGTGAAATAGTGTCCATAGTTAAATCCACCCCTCGATCGCGAGCCCATTTATATGTTGCATCTCTACCTTGATGCCCTGAAGCATCATGAGCCCACTGAGCTAGGAAAAGTTCACCTTTATGTTGCCAGGCAAGTCCACCTCAGCTACTTTAATCTTAGCAGCTTGATCTGCTTGTTGGTGGTTTAGATGTTCCTCGGTGGCTCGACCTTTAGGCACATGAGCATCTACATGATGAACTTTCATAGGCAGGCTCTCTAGCCGAGCAGCAATGTCTTGCCACAGTGTGGCAGCCCAAATGGGTTTACCTCTGCGCTGCCAGTTGCTTTTCTTCCATTGCTGTAGCCACCCCCACAAGGCATTTGCCACCATCCATGAGTCAGTATAGAGATAAAGTATTGGCCGCTTCTCTCGTTCAGCAATGTCCAAAGCCAGCTGGATGGCTTTCACTTCTGCAAATTGACTAGATTCACCTTGTCCTTCAGTGGCTTCTGTAACTTGTTGTGTGGGACTCCACACAGCAGCTTTCCACCTTCGATGTTTTCCTACAAGACGACAGGATCCACCTGTGAACAGTGCAGACTGCTTATCAGTCTATTATACTCTCATCAGAGTATTATACGGTGGTGCTTCTTCAGCACGTTTTACTTCCTCCTCATTTGGAGACATCCCAAAGTCTTTGCTTTCTGGCCAGTCTGTAATCACTTCTAAGATCCCTGGGCGATTGGGATTTCCAATTCGAGCTCGTTGCGTGATCAATGCAATCCATTTACTCCACGTAACTTCGGTTGCATGATGTGGAGAGGGAACCGTCCCTTTGAACATCCAGCTCAGCACCGGCAGTCGAGGTGCCAGGAGGAGCTGTGCTTCAGTACCGATCACTTCTGAAGCAGCTCGAACTCCTTCGTATGCTGCTAGTATCTCTTTTTCAGTTGGAGTATAGTTGGCCTCAGATCCTTTGTATCCTCGACTCCAAAAACCTAAGGGTCAACCTTGGGTTTCTCCTGGTGCTTTCTGCCAGAGGCTCCAGGTAAGTCCATTATCTCCGGTTGTGGTGTAGAGCACATTTTTAATATCTAGTCCAGTCCGAACTGGTCCAAGGGCCACCGCATGAGTTATCTCACGCTTCATTTGTTCAAAGGCTTGTCGTTGTTCATGGCCCCACTCAAACTGGTTCTTTTTACGAGTCACTCGATAGAGAGGGCTCACAATCTGGCTGTAGTCAGGAATATGCGTTCTCCAAAAACCTACAACGCCCAAGAAAGTCTGTGTCTCCTTTTTATTAGCAGGTGGAGACATTGCTGCGGTTTTGTTGATCACATCCATTGGGATCTGACGATGGCCGTCTTGCCATTTTATTCCTAAAACTGTATCTCTCGTGCAGGTCCCTTGACCTTGCTTCGTTTTATGGCAAAAACAGCAGAATCTGAATTATTTTCTCACCTTTCTCGAAGACTTCTTTCGCTGTGAATTATTCTCTCACCCTTCTTGAAGACTTCTTTCGCTGTGTCGCCCCATACGATGATGTCGTCAATATATTGCAGGTGTTCTGGAGCTTTACCTTGCTCCAGCATGGTCTGGATCAGTCCATGGCAGATGGTAGGACTGTGTTTCCACCCCTGGGGCAAGCGATTCCACGTGTACTGGATGCCCCTCCAGGTGAAAGCAAACTGTGGCCTGCACTCTGCTGCTACAGGAACAGAGAAAAATGCATTAGCAATGCATTGCGAGATGTCCATCCGTGCTTATCAATAAGCATTCCATTGCTAGTTTTACCAAAACGTGTGTCTGGTTCTCCAGGAAAATGTAGTTTATATGAAGCTTTAGCTGACAGGCAAAATCACTAAAAGAGAAACTTGTTTTTAACAAAACCAGGACAGAAGGGCTTCGGCCTTTCATCGCAGGCTTAAGTGCTGCAGCCAAGGCCGCAGCGTGGGCTTGAGCATGTATTTTTGCCTTTTCTACCTCCTGTTGCGTGATCGGTACCCGTGTGCAAGCTTCCACCATCTCTGCTAGAGAAGCAGTTTTTCCCAAAGCGGCTAATATCTGTTGGCATTGGGTGTTTGCATTCATCATGGCCAAATCTTTCCCCACAGCAGCTTTTGCCTCTGGAATCAGGTTAGGAGAAGCATCTATAGCTTCTTTTAAACGGTCCACAAACTTCATATATGGTTCCCCAGGATCCTGCTTTATTGTAGAATAGGGTGGCACAGGGTTACCTATATTGGGTAACTCATTGCTGCCAGAGCAAGCCCTTGCGTTTGCTGCAAAATCCTTGGATTATCATTACTATCACTGCTACACAATTCCCTTGTGTTTCCCTGTGGATCAGTAAGTCGATGCATATTTGCAAACCCATCTAACCCAGTCTCCAGCCCTTTTCCATACCACGATCTCAAATATTCATCTGCTCCTCTTACGGACCACATCCCACCTTCAACACATTGTCTAGCCCATTTTTGTATTCGCTCCCTTTTAATACGGAGCTCCTCAGGAGTGAGGTCTAATTCCGCCCCTTCCCTTTCCTGTTTTCCCCGTTTTTCACATCCCCTGCCAGTTGCCTCCAGCCCGTCCTTCATCGCATCTGACGCCTTTTTATATGCTCTTAACCACGAAGTTTTACTGTTACTGCCATCTAGTCGCCTCACGGCGTCTAGAACGTCTTGCATCTGGCTCTCCTGCCGTCTCAGTAAGTCCTTCGGGCTCCGCACGTGGCTCTCCTGTCGCGGTTGAGACGGACAAGCGACATGGACCAAGTTCTTTCAAGATGAAAGTAATGGATGCTATTTATTGCTATAAGTGCATTTTTATACAATTCTACCAGTTCATGTGTCTTTTCACTATTGGTTACAAGTTACAGCACTAACATCTCACTGGTTAATTTTGCTATCATCCATGTTATTCTTCTATCCCCTTCTCTCTCACGGGTACATCTCTCCTTTCTCACGGGTACAACTCCATATCTCCGGATACTCCTTTACTCCCATCCTTCTCAAGGGTAAATCTTGATATCTTCAAGGCTCATCTCTACTCTCATATTTTCTGACAAGGATTCCACAGACCCGCTGTAGTTTCCCACACTCTCCTCCTGGAAGCCAGGGCGATTCTGCGGTGCTGCATTCTCGTGCTCCATTGGGTCCTCCGGCAACGGCACTTCAGCTGGATTAACCTGTCCGGGCTCGTTGAACCTTGCTGGTTGCTGCCGTTGCTCGTCGGAGGCAGGCGATGGCTCAAAGGGCGCAGAGGGTATAATTTGCTCTCTGCCCCAGAAATCCAAATCTGACACGGGACACACCAGCGGTATCGATTTTTCAGAGTCCTCGGAGGGGGGGCAGCTCGCGGCGGGCGGCTCCGGGGGGACGGCACACAGCTCCGGCTCCGCTGAGACCTCCTGCATCAGCCGCCTGACCTCCCACCACGGCTCGGCGAGGTCGCAAGCCTCGCGGCTGCCCCTTGTGACCGCGTCCCACAGTTCGGTCCCTGTGTCCTCCCGTGTACCCGGAGAAAAAAATCCGTCCGTCGAAAGGGGACACACGCCTTCCGCTGGGCGAATCGCAGCAGACGCTTTAACGCGTCTGTTTCAAAATACCTTCCTGTTCGTGCAGCCAGCTGCAGAATACTTTGCATTATGATTTTTCCTTCCGCGGATGCCGTGTTTCCCACGCCACCTGCTTCTCCATAGGCCTGCTTTCCGCTATTCTTCAAGCGCAGGGCTAACTTCGCCCTCCAGGTGGCTTTCCTGGCGTCTTCACGTCCCAACGATCTTGCTTCGATACGAAGTATCACGTCGGGGTCACCAAAATGTTGCTTTTTCCACGCGAGACACGGAACCTGACACACCAATGTGATGTTCACAGAGTTCGCTTTATTGCCGGAGCGGGCTGGTTTATAGCAAAGCTGCCCTGTCCACGCGCCTTACAACAACGCTCCTTTAGTTTCTTTTGTCTCTGGCTTCACCTCTCAGCCAGGCTGGTGACAGCCCCATTCCCCTGGGGCGGGGGGCCTCTGCCACTACAGAAAAGCAAAGATTGGTGAGAAGAAATAAGGCAAGAAGACAAGGGATTACAATTACCCACAGTAGGGAAAAACCTGTTTATAGATCTTATGGAAAATAGCCCAGGAATTAAATGTCACCTCATGCTGGATATGTGGGGGGTCTCAAATGACTGATACATCGGATGAACCTCTTGTAAGCTAGTGTCGCGGGTAAATTCATCAAATACCTCTATTGCTCCCACTTGGTACCCAGGTCCACCTAATGGATATTGGTCTCGAAATGGTAGCCTGGTGGAAGAAAACAGGGTTCGTGATAGCATGTGCATTTCTGGGTTTACTGTTTGTGCCGTGTATGATCCTGTGCTTTATTCGGTTAATACATCCAGTAGTCTAAGGCATGCAAATCTCAGGCATGCCCTATAGATCCTAAAAAGGCAACTTAGCAAGATTTGTCAGGAAGCAAAAATTTAATGGGCTCAGGCCTTGCCAATAGTGGTGTTGTGTATTAGAATTAAACCTAGGAGCGGAATGTCAGTAAGTCCATACGAAATTCTGTATGGCAAGCCATATGAAGCACCGGATCCAGATCCAAGTGTACATGTAAAAGGTAATCAGGATTTCTACAATTACGTGTTGCCTCTCGGCAGGACACTGAATCAACTCAGATCCGCACTAGTGTGGAATCGCCCACTAGCACTTGAGAATCCGGTACATGATACAGAGCATGGAGACACGGTGTATATAAGAACTTGGAATAAAGAAACTTTAAAAGAACGTTGGGACGGACCCTATCAAGTACTCTTAACCACATTAACCGCAATTAAGGTTGCTGGAATAGACTCCTGGATACACTACACCATTCAACACAAGAACCGAGAGGTTTTTGACACCTACTTTCTTGTCGGTGTCCTACTGAGCACTAGCACAAAGCCAAGAGTGTTGCTCAGCAGCACCAACCACCTCTGCCAGGAATTAGTCTTCAACATGAACCAGGGGCAGCAGAAGGCAATCACCAGCACCACAGACAGCAAAGGAGAAGTCTGCAAGATCCCGTAAGGCTGGAATAGACTGTTGGCATCTGCTCTCCACGGCAAAACCGGAGGAGAGCGTAGAGGGAAAAGAAATGAAAGTCATTGACCGTGAAAAATGCGTGGCGAAACACAGGAGGTTCTGACACAAAAGGACCCTCCCGGGAGCAAGCCATGACTTCTGGATCCAGCATCTCTGGCCCGGGATGAAGGCTTGCCCATTGCCGTGCGGCCACTTGGGGTGCAAAACTGGGGTTTGAGAGGGGCTGTTGCCCCCCAGTGTCTTGCTCTGCCTGGAGACGTCTCTGCAGAGGTCCCTGGACAGGACGCCTCTTCCTCAGTCAGCGCTGGCAAAAGCCATCCGGGGACACGCTCCGTCCTCTGGAACTCTTCCTTGTGTGACTCGCAGCTCACGTGTGACAGCGCTGCTCCAAACTTGGCCATCTCCAAGGACCGGCTTTCTTTGGGATGTGGGGTTCACTCTCAGAGGAATCATGGCAGCCCTGCTTTCTGTGTTGGGGTCTCCCTTTCAGCTCTGGAGCAGCTTCAGTTCTCAGTGCAAAAGGATCTTGCAATGGCTGTGTAGATAGCAGCAGCGTTTCTGAAGCATCAGAGGAGATGTCAGAGCCATCAGGCTGAGGGACGGGAATGCCAGCAAAAGATGGCCCGTGTTTCAAAAGGGAGGCAGCCGTGCCAGCTGGAGAACCTCTCTCGCAGCTCCATCCCCAGCAAAGAGCTGTCTCTAGAGCAGTTGGTGCTGCTTACAGGCAAGATCAGCCTTTGCATTTGAACCATCTTCTTGCAGAGGTGACAGGAAACATACTCTGGTTTATGTCGTTCTAGCTGCAAAGGCCAGGACAGTGTTCATGAGGGAGCAAGCGATGAGCACATTTCCTGGTCAGCAGCCGCTGGCTCGTGCCAACGGTCAAGAGAGGCAGAAGAAATCCCTTCAGAACAGCTCCCTCTCAAAAGACATCCTTCTGCTTGATGAACCGCAGGGAAAGGCGTCCTAAACCAGGCACTTTGACCTTGTTTTCAGCCCAGGTTCCCAGTGCTGGTGCACTCGTGAGCCAGTCGCTGCACATCTGCCACCAAGGGGAATCGCCTCTGAGGCCAACTGTGCCATGGGGAAAGGAAAGGGTGAAACGTCGGGAGAGTTTGATTTAGTGCACAACACGGATAAAGCCATTCTCTCTGCAATTAAAACTGAGGGTGTTTAATTCAGTGAAATGAGATTTCATTCCCCGTGACCTGTGCGATTGTCTTTTGAATCTGGGCACGGGCTGCAGTGACCTGCCACAACATTTGAGGTGTCACCAGCTGCATTGTGGGTGGTAAAGTGGGAAAGGCAGGAGGGAGCCTCAGCATCTCCCATCCCGTGGATGACTTCATCACAAAGGACCAGGGCGGCGCCCGCTGGCTCCTGGGGCGGCTGTTGCCGGGCAACAGAGACACTATATTGTCCCCTGTCACCTGTGCCCCTCGCCCATTTGGTCACTGGCCGTGGTGGGATCACTTGCCGTGGTGGGATCACTGTGGTGGTGGACTCATTTTGGCAGTTGGATCGCTTTTGGTGGTGGGATCACTACTGGTGGTTGCATCACTTTTGGTGGTTTGATCGCTTTTGGTGGTTGCATCACTTCTGGTGGTGGGATCACTTTTGGTGGTGGAATCACTTTTGGTGGTTGAACCGCTTTTGGTGGTTTGATCACTTTCGGCACTTGGATCGCTTTGGTGACTGGATCGCTTTCATCACTTGGATTGCTTTCGGCACTTGGATCTGTTTAGGTGACTGATCGCTTTCTGTGGCAAGAAGGAGCAGGAGAAAGGCTGCTGGCTGCCCATCCCTCCAAGATCACCTCTGGACAGAAAAGCTCCCGTCTTCCCACATCAGGCTCCGTGTTTTCCGGCAGAGCAGCAGCGATGGCCACACTCAGTCTACTGGAGATGCTGAACGCTGCCATCGGGACACCCAATTTGGGGGTTGTTGACTTCGTGGCGCTTCACAAGTTGCTCGAGGCCATCATCGGGCAGCTGGGCCAGCAGGAGCTGTCTGTCCTGGAGCCAGGGCAGAGCCCGGCCCCCGGCCTGGCAAAGGACCAGGACAGCAAGGACCAGCCTGGCCAGGAGAAGGAGGAGGACGGAGCCCTGGGCACAGGGCAGCAGCTCTGGAAACCAGAGGAGCAGCTGGAGGGGACCGGGAGCAACTCCGAGGTCTCCTCCATGGCCAAGGAGCTGATGCCAACAACAACTGAAGAGGAGGAGAGAGCCGTCTCCAAGGTAGATGCTCTTGCTGGTCCCTGGGTGCTCCCCCACGAGACACCCCCTCCTCCGGGCTCCGCGCTGCCGTCGTGCCGCCCTCAGCCCAAGGGCTGGGTTAAGCCCGAGCTCCCGCAGCAGAGCACAGCGGGGCCCAGGTCCCCTGGGACCCTCCCCTGGGCTCACCCCCCACCTGCTCTCCCAGAAAAGGGCTTCGCTCCAGCACCTGTGGGAGGAGATCAACAAGTTTAAGGAGGCGCAGTGCAGCCTGGCAGAGGACATGCGGGCCATGCAGAAGGCGCACTCTGGCATGGCAGAGGACATGCGGGAGATGCAGGAGGCCATGCAGGAGGCGCATTCTGGAATGGAACAGGACATGCGGGAGATGCAGGAGGCCATGCAGAAGGCGCATTCTGGAATGGAACAGGACATGCGGGAGATGCAAGAGGCCATGCAGAAGGCGCATTCTGGAATGGCACAGGACATCCAGGAGATGAAGGAGGCGCATGTTGGCCTGGCAGAGGACATGCATGCTCTGCAGGAGGCGCATTCCGGCCTGGCCGAGGACATCCAGGAGATCCAGGAGACGCTTGGCCTGGTGAGCATCCCCTGGTGCCCCGGGAGGGAGCTGGGCCCTCGTCCCTCCCCGCTCCTGCTGCCCTGTCACACTGTGCCCGTGCCCCATGGCCATCGGTGTCAGCAGCGTGAAGGGCAGCAGGAGGGAAAAGTGGGAAGGGTGTCCCAGGAGTTGCTAAGGCACTTTTGAACTAGAGAGCCCTCAAAACAGATCCATGGGAGGGGAAGGAGGGGAGATAAAGCTCTGCCCGTGCAATTCAGCTGCGGCCCCCAGGCACAGCCCTGCCCAGCGTCCCTCTGTCTCCTGCCCCAGTTCATTTGGGGATACTCTTTAAATCCCGCTCCCACATCTGAACGGGTGTCCCTCTCCTCGCCCAGCTCCAGGGGAAGCCCCAGGACGCTGCCGGGCTGCGCAGGGACAGGAGGCGGCTGCGTCCCCCGCTCCCTCGAGGACACCAGCCCTCCTGCCTCGGGGCACAGCCTGTGGGTTGGGGTGCTGGGCAGTGATGCTGCGGGTCCCATCCCTGGATGTCCCATCCCCCCAGCTCCACGGCTGGGCTGACTCCGTGATCCCTTTGCATTTGGGCTCTCATGTTCAACACGAGTTTGGCCCTGTGAGATGGTGGTTTGGGGACAGGGACTGGGGACATGGTGGGGGGTTCTGGGGTCTGTCCTCACGGCTGCCCAGCTGCCAGTAAACCTGTTACCCTTTGCCTCTTCTTCCCAGGAGGGCGGTGGGGGCCAGTCTGCCCCTGCTGAGCCCACCCAGGTGGCCATGGACAGCCAGGCCAGGAAGAGCTCAGCACTGGGGCCGAAGGGACGTGGGACACGGCCTGGGATGGAGACCGGCAAGGGGACTGCAGGGTCTGGCTCCCTGGGGATGCAAGCAGGGACACAGGGGGAACCAGCGACCCCTGTGAAGTTGTCAGGCGCTCCTTCTGATCACACGAGGTCTATTGGTGCCGGCACCACCACCCCGGGGATGCAGGCAGGATCCCGGGGCACCCAGGCCAGCACCTCGGGGCTGGAACCAGGATCCCGGGGCACCCAGGCCAGGACCTGCCTGGGGACACAGCCAGGGGCCCCTGATGCCCAGGCCAGCACCTCGGGGATGCAGCCAGGATCCCCTGGGACCCACACCACCACCCCTGGGGTGCAGCCTGGGTCCTCCAGCTCCCAAGCCACCATCCCAGGGGATGCCCAAGAGCCGGCCAAGCCCTGGGGCTCCACCAGCACCTCCAGCTACGAGTCGGAGATGCGGGAGGTTCTCTCCCAGGTTGGGCAGCTCGGCCACCTCTGCACTGGTCTGAAAGAGCAGGTGGAGCAGCTTAAATCTACCAAAGCAGAACATGCGGATCTTGAGAACTTGCGCCGGCTCTTCCCGAAGGGAGGTGAGAGCACGGGAGGACTGGCGGGGGTTTTTTGGCGTGGGGTCACCCTGGGTCAGGGGCTCGTCATGCTCAGAGACCCCCTCACCGACAGCACATCCCCTTGCACCATGTCCCTCTAGGCCGGGAGAGCATCACCAACATCCTGGCCGACCTCAGGTGCCAGGTGTCCTTCCTACAAGACATGGCCAGGGCCCTCCACGGGGAGGAGGAGAAGGTGAGCCGGCAGCAGTCCCCGAGGGGCTGCGGGGATGCCAGTTTGGGCAGGGAGGGGGCAGCCGAAGGGTCCCCGTGCCGGAATGACACAGGGGGCTGTGCCCTCACCGCCCCCACTGCCGTTCCCAGATCAGCAAGGTGGAGGATGCTCCCAGAAAGACGAGGGGGGCTGGAGCCGGCAGAAAAGCAGACGGCAGCGGCCAGATGACCCGACAGCCACGGTAAAAGGATGGGAGAGGGTTTCCTACCCCGCAGGGCTGCGAGGGATCCTGGGGTCTGGGAGCATCCCAGTTTGGGGGCCAAGGGACACCCCCACGAAGGCTAAGCCTGCCCCTGCCCCCATGTCGCTGGCCAGGCCCAAGGGACAGAAGGTCAAGGCAGAGCGGAAGGAGCTGGGGAAGCAGCCGGAGCCGACCCAGGCCGAGCTGGAGCAGTTTGCGGCTGAGTACATGAATAAGTTGGTGATGGAGTCAGCACAGCAGCTGCAGGCAGAGGTGAGGCCCGGGGGCAGCGCTCCCAGCCCCCGCTGGCTCGGGAGGAGTCCTGGCGGGGTCCCGGCCACGTCCCCTGGCTGGATGGGGCCATGGAGCCTCCATGGCACCTGGGCTTGTGGGCGGCATCCAGCCCGGCTCAGAGCTGATTCCTCCTCCCCTGCCAGCAGGTGGACGAGCCGAGGGCGACGGTGCAGAGCGGGGGACACGAGCACGCAGGGTGCCACTTCTGCAGCCCGGACACCAGGGTGCTGCTGGGGAAGCTCCTCCAGCGCTGCGAGAAGCTCGAGGAGCAGGTGGAGTCCCTGGCCCAGAAGGCGGGCGGCAAGGTGGACAATTATCCAAAGTGGAGGAGACAGGTAAGGAGATGCGGTGTAGGGGGCTTGAGCTGCCAGGACCCCCCAGGCATTTCTGCTTTGCTCTAACGTGGGGGAGCCCCTCGCTGCCCCCCTAATTGGCTTGTCGGAGTCAGCAGCACGGAAGGGAATTAAAGCCTTGGAACAAATGTCCTGCTTGCACTGAGGGCCCGTGGCCATCAGCCAAAATACCCTGGGTCGGCCCCCGTGGGGCAGCCAACCCCTTGCTCAGCACCGCCTTGTCCTCTTAGTCCCTGCAGCAGGACGAGCAGCTCAAGTGCCTCCAGACCAGCATCGTGCAGCTCCAAAAAGGCTATGAGAAGTTCAGCTGGGACCTTGCAAACCTCCAGCAGGATCGCCAGCAGGAGCAGAATGACGTCAAGGTGGGTGGCTGTAACGCGCAGGCAGAGCCCAGGCTGGGACCCCAAGGGGTCTGTCCCCCTGCCACCCTGCTCGCAGCCCTGCACAGCTTCCTGATGCCTTTCCTGGAGGTTTCTGATGGGGTGGGGAGGCAGGGGGTGCTCGGCTGGCCGGGGGCATCTCCGACCCTGCCGTGGCATCACGGGCTGCTGTCTGCCTTGGAAGGCTCTGTCCCAGGCCCTGGGGAGGCTGGAGAAGAAGCAAGCAGACAAGGAGGAGCTGCTGGTTTTGGGAATCGATGAGGTATGGGCTCAAGGGGCCCCGGTGCCAGTCAAGGGTGTCCTGGGCAGGGTGACAAACACCCCTTGTCCCTTGGGTGCCGGCTGGCAGAACCAGCCAGGGGGAGGGAGGATTTCTAGCCTGGCTGCAGGTCCCTTGCCAGGTCCCTCTGTGACCCCGAGTCCCTTCGGCTGGTGGGACCAACGCCACGGGGGTGATGGGGTGAACAGGACCACGTAGCCACTTCCCCTCTCCTGTTGTCTCTGCATCCTGTCCCCACCGCTCTCCTGCCTTTCCCCGTTGCTAGAAAGCAGACAAAGCCGCCCTGGCTGACAAAGTCAGTCGCAGCCAGTTTGAGGCGTGCGTGGAGTGGCTGACCAAGATGATGGAGGATGTGACGAGCCGGGTGACGGGCCAGGAGAAGGGCTGGCACCAGTTCCAGCGAGAGCTGCAGAGACAGATGGACTGCAAGGTGAGGGCTCGTCCCCTCCACGCAGAACTGGCACCTTGGGGCCTGGCAGCCTAAGGCAGCATCCTTGCGAGGGTCCCCCCTCCCGGCTGTGCCCCCGGGGACCGCCATGTCCCATCCTGGGGTAGATGGCTGAGGGTGTCACCCGTCCACAGCTGGACCGCCGGGAGCTGGGGGCGTTCCGGAAGCAGCAGGAGGAGCAGTGGAAGAGCCTCAGGGGGCAGCTCCAGGAGAAGGCGCTGCAGGCAGAGCGTGACAATGCCGCTGGGATTAGGAAGTGAGTGCGATGGGGACAGTGGTGGCTTTGGCAGTGCTGGCCCTGTTCCTGCTGGCTGTCCCGGCTCGTGCCGGTGTGGTACCTGGCGTGGGAGCCATGTGGGCAGCGCCCCTGGGGATGCTGGGCAAGTAGCTGTGCCTTGTGCTCCTGCCAGCTGCGATAGAGGCAGCACAATGAGGGGGCACGTGTGGGAGGAGCCCTCCTGAACCAGTCTTGGGGGGTGGGTGCAGAGGCTTTTTGTGGCTGGTGTGCAGGTGGGGCTGTGCCCCCCAGGAGCTCCCCAGCCCTTTTCTCCCCCCTCCAGGCAGCTGCTGCCTGGTTTCCATTGCCTGTCCTGTGACCGGCCCCTCAACATGCTGGTGCCTGGACCGTGAGTAACTGCCCCCCGAACAGGGAGCACTCCCCGACCCTTCCCTGGCATCGAGTGACACATGGGGTGCCACCTGCCGGGCACTGAGCACCCCCATGTCCTGTCCCACAGGGAGCGGACGGGCGAGTGCAGATACCCCACTGTTCCGCGGAGCTGCGGGGGCCCACACACCGTCACGCCCCCGCGCTTCCAGCCCCAACCGCCCAGCACCCCACGGCCGTCCCCATCCAGTGCCCGCCGCCCCAACAAGGTAGGGATGACAGAGGTGGGGAGCGGGATGCTGAGCCTGCAGGGGGATCTGTGCCTCAGTTTCCCCGGGGAGAGCTGGCTGGGGGAGGGTTGCTGGGGGATGCGGAACGGGGCCTCGTGTTTGGGTCACACGCTCTCCCCTTCCCAGAAGGACGCGATGCAGCTGTCGGGCCAGGATGGCACTGATGGGAAGCGGCAGGACGAGCAGCTCTCCATGATGGGGGGCTCTCAGCTGCCCACAACACCAACGGCCACCCCAGAGACCTCGACCTCGAAGAGCCAGAAAAGTATGGCCCTGGACATGTGGGGTGGTGCTGGGCAGTGTGGGACAACAGCCTGTGTGGTTCAGGGTGGGGGCAGGACCCTGTTGGTGGGTGTCTGTGGCTGACCCTGCCCCTCGCCCCCAGGCACCGCCTCCCCGCTGCTGTTAGCCCTGCTGAAGCACCGACCAGCCTCATCTCCCGGACGCCTCACCCAGGCACCGAAGCTGCTGCCGCCCATCCAGCCCCCCCGCAGCGAATCAACCCCCTGACAGCCGGGCAGGACGGGGGTCCCGGCCCCGGTCCCACCGCCCCGGGCGCTGAGCAGGCAGCGGCTGCAATAAATGGCGATGGGCAACCAAGTGCCGGTGTGGTCTGAGTGGGGGTCCCTGGGGCAGGATGGCAGAAAGCCCCCTGTGTTTGCTTTTTCAGGAGAAAAATAAGTGCTAAAAAGGCGCTTTGGGGGTGCCCAGGTGGATCCCGTGGTATCCAGGGCCCCAGAGGGATCACGGGGAGCAAACCAGTGGGCACCAGGGCAGAGCCAGCAGAGGCCCATCCTGCACCCCGGGTGGGGCTGAAGTGTCCATGGGCTTCAGAAGCAACCCCTGGCACTAACTGGGGGGACGGGGTGAGGGGGGAACCAGGGGGCTGTGCAAGAAGCCGGGCTGGCTGTCGGCAGCCGGAGGAGGGGAGCGCTTTGTTCTCGGTCGGGGGATCCAGAACTGGGGGGACGCAGCAGCTTCGTGCCCCGCCCCGGGGTGCCCACAGCCGCCGTGTCGCAGCGCTTTGCAGTCGCAGGAAAGCACCGGGCAGCTCTAGTTGATGGGCGCTCAGTTTCCCCAGCCAGGCGATGCCGGCAGTGCCAGCCCAGCCACCCAAGGCCCTACAAGAGACAAGGGCTGTTCATACAGCCAAGCAAAAGTGTGGCCCGTGGGCAGGGGAGCTGCCAGCCCTGCCTGCCCTGCCTGCACAGGCAGGAGGAAAGCCCCTGAGCAAACCTCCTGCATCCCAAAACTGGGGATGCTCAGCCCAGCAGAGCTGGCACTCTGCACTCTCCAACTGAAGCGGAGCAGCTGAGACCGGGGAGTGGACCAGACATGTCCCTGATGGAGCCACGTGCCAGGGGGTTCCCACCAGCCCCCCAAGGGCAGTGTGTCACGGAGAGTCCTCGCAGGTTAATTTAAGGGACAACAGAGTCCAAAACAACTTTCATTAAACCAGCGAGGAACAGGGTTTTAGCACTCCAAAGTGACTTAAATAAAGGTTCGGATATCAGCTGAGGAAACTTATTTGAGGGGCAGCAACTGATACAACCAATCAGGCGGTCCACAGCGTGCATACACAGGGCTTCACTCAAAAAAAATGCCGGAGCTGGCCCTGAGTCCCGGAGAAGTACACACTTGCCTCACACGGTGCGGGATTATTTTAAAGAGATAAAGTACGCGTGCAAATGCACACGGAAAGTTACTCGTGCATAGGTGCACGGGAGGAAAATACACCCGCGATTTGGCGAGGGTAAATTTATACATGCTCAAATGGAGCGCGGAAAGTTATACGTGCATATGTGCACGGAAAGTATAAATATACTCGCAATCCTGCGAGAAGTTTTACTTACACCCGTGGCGGTGTTAGCATTCAGGACACATAACCACGGGCGTAGTTATATGCGGTGCTTTATTTCAGCGCTGGGGAAACCAGGGGCTCGCACCCAAAGCTGTTTCCGACCACTGATTCAAACTTCACCATTTTATACAATTTGGTTACATACATATTCATTAAAGTTACAACGTGTATATTGCATATTCATTAGGTTACACAATTATTTCACAATATCAGTTGCAACACCTTGGAACTACTCTAAGCATGCGCAGTGTCCTCTGGTGGTCGTTCAGGGGGTCTTCAGGATGAAGTAAGTAGTCTTCATCACTAGTGTACTTTTCACCTTTTGTCACTGCACATGCGTATTTCGTATAAAATTATACAAATTCTTGGATGATAGCAAATGTACCTTCTCAGCACTTTCAAGATAAGATAAGAACTTACTGAGAACTAACAGGACTAATTTTCAGTTCTCTAAAATACGAGCTCGTATACAACTTGCATAGCTTTTACGATAAGGTAGGAATCCTGGATATGGTCTACAGAATCAGAAACACAGCCCAGCCCACAAAATTCAATTCAACTATGACAGCGGCGAGGCAAGCGGAGTCTCCATCCCAGGGAGGGGGGCTCTCCTGGCGGCAGTGGCTAAGCTCGTACTCCGAGAGACCCCCACACAAAATGGGGCTGGGTCTCGAAGAGCGTCCCGTTTTTATCTGATCAGATCTGACTGTAGGCACTCTAGAAGCTTCTCTGCACCCCCCACACTGGCTGTGGGTGCCCCTGAAGCCTTACCCTGGCCCCTGGCGCCCAGCGGCTCGGCACTCCCCTCTCCCAATGTCCCAGGAGCCAGGATGCTCCGGGCCAAACAAAAGAAGCTGTTAGCCTCAAGTAGCAGAGAAAAGGGGGAGATGTGCCATACTGAAGGAGGGAGGGGGGTTTGCATTCTCCCACACAGTGCTGGGGTGCTGCCTGCCCTGCCAAGCTCTGCCCCTCCACCCAAAGCCCTGCCAGCTCCCCCTCCCCGAGGCTGCCCCCTCCTTGTCCCCTCTCCTCCTTCCCCCCAGCCCCTCAGGGCGTCCCCAGCTGCTGACAGGGTTCCCCAGAGCATTCTGCCCCCATCTCCCCATGGAGCTCCCCAAAAGGCAGAGCTTGGGGTCCCCAAGGACCTGTCTCCAAGCCTGGGCTGGCAGCAGCTGCTCAGAGCCAACAGAGAAAGCACAAACCAGCATGTCAGGGCAGGGCTCAGAGCTCCAGCACCCCCGGGACCCCCCAGAGCCAAGACCCCTCTGGCCACCACCTCGCCTGTCCCAGCCCCGCTCTCCTGGCAGCAGAGGGAGCAAGGCCACCCCCAATGGCCTTCAAACAACATGAGCCACGGACTCGCTTCTGATTTTTAAAATCTTGTTTAGACAGATTAAATAAAATTAAAATCAGGTGGCAGTTCATGGCAGATGCAGAAAACCACCTGAAGGGAGGAAATTCAAAGCAAAGGCTGCAAGTTTGGGGTGTTTTTTTCTGTTTGGTCGGGTTTGTTTGCCTCTCTGTGCCCAAGGAACCTGCATGTTTGGGAGCAGAGGGCATGGAAATCCTGTGCGCAGTGCTGCAAGAGCTGGTGACTTTGCTACAGGGAAATTAAAGGCAATGAGCTCCCCCAGCAGCGCCAGAAACCCTGACCAGGGCAGGTCCAGCCCCTCAGCAGCTCCTCTGAGCGCTTTGCAAAGTTTCATGGCAGCAGCAGTTTAATTGCAGCAGCAAGTCCCTGGGGAAATGTCACCCCACAGGCGTGTGTCCCTGAGCATAGGGGGCTGCCACGCCAGGATCAAAGTGCTGTCCGGTCCTTGTCCCTAAAATGGATGCAGGTCCGCAGCACACTGGCCTGTGCCCTGCAGGGATGTGACATGCACTCAGCCACAGGGCCTGAGGCCACTGGGTTGGGCTCCCATGGCACCATCCCCTGGTGGCACCATCTCCTGGTGGCGCCATCCCCTGGTGGCGCCACCAAGACCAGCACGGCGCTCACTCTTGGGCTCCGTGAGGGTGGCCGGGACAGTGAGTTCGCCCACCCAAGGGAGGTCAGAGCTCAGCTGAAGGCAGGAGGTGGGTGACGGCAGTGGGGCTGGAGGGACAGCGGGGCTGGGGGGCATTTGGCAGGGCAGAGCAAGGCCCATGGCGAGGACGTGGCACAGGAGAGGGTGCTGGGAGCTGGGGGTGCTGGGAGCAGCAGGGGGTCCCAGTGAGTGTGGGGGGCACAGGGTGCAGGTGGGATGTGCGGGGCAGGGGGTGCGGTGGGTGAGGGAGGTGCCAGTGGGTGCTGGAGGTGCCGGTGGGTGCGGGAGGTGCCGGTGGGTGCGGGAGATGCCGGTGGGTGTGGGAGGTGCCGGTGGGTGCGGGAGGTGCCGGTGGGTGCGGTAGATGCCGGTGGGTGCTGGAGGTGCCGGTGGGTGCTGGAGGTGCCGGTGGGTGCGGGAGATGCCGGTGGGTGCTGGAGGTGCCGGTGAGGCACTGCACCACCGCATTCATGAAGCAGGTGTTCCCGTGGTTCCGAAGCCCCTGCGCTCTCCTGGCCCCGGGCGGGCGCTGGGCACCCCCCGCCGCCGGTGCCGGTGCTGCTGCGGGGCCGAGGGGCCGGCCGGGCGGTTTTGTGCGCTGCCGGCTCCTCCACCGGCCGGGCTGGGGCTGCGAGCGGGGAGAGGGATGGGAGGAGGAGGACGAGGACGAGGAGGACGAGGGAGCGGGAGCGGGGGCTGCCCCGGTGTCCCCAGCATCACCGCGGGTACCCCAGCCTGATGTCCCCAGCATCACCCCAGGGTGTCACAGCATCGCTGTGGGGTGCCCTGATCCTGCCAACTCGGGGTGCTCTTAGCTGGGACAGTGGCACAGTGGCCACCTCTGCACCCATCACACTGAGGTTTTGAGACCTAAAGAAGCTCCCTCCACAAAGAGCCACAGAACAAGGGTGGCCACCCCAGCGCTGGCACAGCCCGGAGGCTTTGGCTGCCTCCTGCCCACCCCACACCAGCTGGCGCCATGTGTGGGTGCTCGTTTGGGGTCCGGCAGAGCTTGGCTGGGGAGGGACAGTATCACCTTCCCCCCGCCGCAGGGATCAGCCCCTGAGCCTTCCCTATGTGCCCGGGGGGACACAGGATGGCTGAGGCCACTGGGTCAGCTCCTCCTCCCCACCTGCAGCGCCGCCAGCAGGGGAAACCCACTCTGGTTCTGACAAGCTTTTTTCAATCGGATCAGTCCCATGGTCCAGCTGGATCCGTCCCACAGCACCACGCATGTGGCACCGGCTGTTTCTGTAGCAACTCGCCCTGGACGGCAACCCGGTGGCAACGTGTGGTTCTTCACACAGCTCTGAGAGACTCGCAGCCCCAACCAAGTCCAGCCATGTGAGGCTGGGACCCGCCTGTCTGTGCCAACAACCTGGAGGTGAACCCTGGCCCGGGTTGCTTTGACAGCTGCCAGCACTGCTGAGATAACAGCCCCAGCGCTGCCCTGTGCCCGGGAGCCTGGGCACATCTCAGGCAGAGCTGTCCTTAACCAGGGCCAAGGGGCTGGCAAGGGATGGAGTGGGAAGGAGGTCCCTGTGCCAGGCACGGGTGCCACTGAGTGTCACCTCGCTGCAGGGCAGGGGGTGTTGCAGAGGCCCCATTGCGGCGTGTGGCTCTTCTCTCCCCGGGGAGCTGCAGAGGCTGATGATGATGTTGGGGGGGCTCCCAGGGGATCTGAGCTTGGCTGTGGGTGCTGCGGACTCTCTTCCATCCCTGCATCTGCCTTTCCCCCGGGAAGGGACAGCTGTGCCAGGCAGGCTCTGCAGCACCTTCCCTGCCCCACAGACACCCTGGGCATGGGGATGTGCTGCAAGCCTGGCCCTGGATGCAGCTGGAGGTGATGTGGGTTCAGAAGAGATGGGGCAAAATGATGGAGGAAGGGCCAGGTGGTGCTGCTGGATGTCACAATCCCTCCTCCCATGGGGCAGGGTGTTGGTGGCAGGGACACAGTGACCTCCCTGGGGATGCCAGGCTGGTGGCTGCCAGTGGAACCTGAGCGGGGCTTAATGCTGGATTGAGTGGAACCAGAAATCCAAAGCAGTTTGTCAATGAAAGCAGGAAAAGCCTAAAGAAAAAGCAAGGGGAGCCGGACAGTGAAAGATGCAGGAGCCAGACTGAGAGATCAGAAACCAGCATTTGTTGGAAGGAGGTTGGTAGAAAGCAAGACCCGATGAACACACGAAAGGGAAATAGTCTAAAATGCGACAGTGAAACAGGCACGTCCCAAAACTCCAAACCTGCCTGAATTAGGAAGTGTTAGATAACGCCAGTGGCTCTGCCGGGTCCCCAGCAATGTGCCACAAAGTGCAGCAGGTAACAGCAGCGAGAGCCTCTGAACGCCCTGCCACGCTGATGTGGGGAAGAAAACCAGCTCCCATCAGCCAAGGACCTAAAACCCTGCTGGGGTTCTTCTTGAGCAGCATCTTTCCAAGCGCCGGGGCGCAGGCAGCGATACCTTTCTGACAGGTACCGCCAGTCCATTCCAATCCAAAGCCTTTGCAGGTTGGAGCGGGCGCCAGGAATGCTCGCTATGCTGATCTGCCTTTCAACAATATCGTGTGTGCGACCTTCCCCCTTCAAACCGTTCTGAACGCGATGCCTTCCTATTCAGGCTGAATCCAACATCCATCGGCGCTGCAGCATGCTGCAGACTTGGGAGCAAATTTGGGGTGGGGAAAATGAAAACGTCCAATGCAAGCAGGGGGGGAAAATGCTTGCTCGCTATTCTGGAAAATTCCGTGTTGTTATGGCACGAACTGTCCCGGTGCCTCGGGCACCAGACAGCTGGGATGGATATTAAAGACACGGAGAGTTTTGGTTTGATCAGGGAGACACGGTGACAGGACAGTGTTGGAAACGTCTCCTCTGCCTGGGCAAGAGTCTCTGCCCCAGGGAGGCACTTGGGTGTCAGGATAAGCTCAAGAAAAAAGCCTGAGCAGGTCTGAGCTGAGCTGTTCCAGGCCCGGCAGAAATCCATTGTCATGCTGCCAATCACAATAATAATAAAAACAAAGGGAAAACGTGGTCCCCACTGTCTGGGCTTTGCCATCGGACAATGTTTTCTGTATTGGAGCCGCTCCCGTCCCTTGGCACAGGCTGGAACACCCGTGCGGCCGAGGGGAAATGTGCTTTCAGACACCCCGTCCCACTGCCGCGGGTTGTACCCGGGGCTGAGCTGGGGAGAACCGGTGGGGCTGGGAGACTGGGCACAGTCCAGCTCTGCCTGTGTGCTGCCTGTGCGCTGCCCGTGCTCTGCCTGTGCACTGCCTGTGCTCTGCCTGTGAACTGCCTGTGCGCTGCCTGTGCGCTGCCTGTGTGCTGACTGCTCCGCTACCTGCACCGCTGTCTGCACCACTGTCTGCATTGCTGCCTGCACCGCTGCCTGTGCTCTGCCTGTGCTCTGCCCGTGCTCTGCCTGTGCTCTGCCTGTGCTCTGCCTGTGAGCTGCCTGTGCTCTGCCTGTGCTCTGCCTGTGCACTGCCTGTGCTCTGCCTGTGCTCTGCCTGTGTGCTGCCTGTGCGCTGCCCGTGCTCTGCCTGTGCTCTGCCTGTGCTCTGCCCGTGCGCTGCCTGTGCTCTGCGTGTGCGCTGCCTGTGCTCTGCCTGTGCGCTGCCTGTGCTCTGCCTGTGCTCTGCCTGTGTGCTGCCTGTGCGCTGCCTGTGAACTGCCTGTGAGCTGCCTGTGCTCTGCCTGTGCACTGCCTGTGCACTGCCTGTGCTCTGCCTGTGCGCTGCCTGTGCTCTGCCTGTGCTCTGCCTGTGCGCTGCCTGTGCGCTGCCTGTGAACTGCCTGTGTGCTGCCTGTGCTCCGCATGTGTGCTGCCTGTGCTCTGCCTGTGCTCTGCCTGTGCGCTGCCTGTGTGCTGCCTGTGCTCTGCCTGTGAGCTGCCTGTGCTCTCCCTGTGCGCTGCCTGTGCGCTGCCTGCTCCGCTGCCTGTGCTCTGCCTGTGCACTGCCTGTGCGCTGCCTGTGCTCTGCCTGTGCGCTGCCTGTGCGCTGCCCGTGCTCTGCCTGTGCACTGCCTGTGCTCTGCCTGTGCTCTCCCTGTGCGCTGCCTGTGCTCTGCCTGTGCGCTGCCTGTGCGCTGCCCGTGCTCTGCCCGTGCTCTGCCTGTGCACTGCCTGTGCTCTGCCTGTGCTCTCCCTGTGCGCTGCCTGTGCGCTGCCTGCTCCGCTGCCTGTGCTCTGCCTGTGAACTGCCTGTGCGCTGCCTGTGCTCTGCCTGTGCTCTCCCTGTGCACTGCCTGTGCGCTGCCTGTGCTCTGCCTGTGCGCTGCCTGTGCGCTGCCTGCTCCACTGCCTGTGCACTGCCTGTGCGCTGCCTGTGTGCTGCCTGTGCTCTGCCTGTGCGCTGCCTGCTCCACTGCCTGTGCACTGCCTGTGCGCTGCCTGTGCACTGCCTGTGCTCTGCCTGTGCGCTGCCTGCTCCGCTCTCTGCTCCACTGCCTGTGCGCTGCCTGCACCACTGTCTACACGCCTGTCTGCACCACTGCCTGCACTGCTGTCTGCACTAAACACAGCAGACTGAATTTAAACAACAAGTTATTCATTAAATAAGAGACAGAAGAGTGCAGAGAAGAGAGAGACCATGTGAAAGCAAGAGAGCCCACAAATGAGTAGACGTACAAGGCAGATGATGCTGAGACTGGCAGGAAAGGCGGCAGTAACAACGCAAACTGTTACAACAACTGCCAAGGTGATTTTCAGAAGTAATGAATCCAAAACAAACAGCAAATTCTTAGCTCCCCTGAAAAAAATTGAGCTAGAAAGGGTATCTAAGAACCTGGTAAATGCATACCAGGGAGTAGAAATATACTGTTTACTCTAAGAGAACAAACGATTTACAACAAACTGAGTGGTAAGAAAAGAGCATTTCCAGGGCCGGCCGGGGAAGCAGCAGCCCAGCAGCTCCGGCACCGGCTGTCAGCCCGAGCTGGGCTATTTCCAGATGAGGACGGCACCGTCCGCGCTCACGCTCACGATGGACTTGTTCGCGGGGCAGATCTTGAGGCGGGTGATGTTGCCGCTGTGGCCCACTCCCACGTGAGTCACCGTGCCCTCCTTATAGTCCCACAGCTTCACCAGATGGTCGTCACCACCTGCGTCAGGCACAGAGGAAGAACAAACGATTACAACGACAGGACAAGGGGTAATGGGACCAAGCTGAAACACAAGAGGTTCCACTTAAATTTGAGAAGAAACTTCTTCTCAGTAAGGGTGACAGAGCACTGAACAGGCTGCCCAGGGGGGTGTGGAGTCTCCTTCTCTGGAGACATTCAAAACCCGCCTGGACATGTTCCTGTGCGACCTCACCTGGGCGTTCCTGCTCCAGCAGGGGGATTGGACTGGATGATCTTCTGAGGTCCCTTCCAATCCCAAACATACTGTGATACTGTGATACACCGAGTTCTGCTGCTTTTTGTTCCCCGCTCCCAGGCAGGGGAACGCTTTGTTGTTCCTAGGAAGAGCAGGATATGTTTTCTTGGGCATTATGGCAAAAACTGCTTCTGTTCTGCTGGGGTCAGTGTCCAGTGAAGGGCTCAGGACCTTCACCAGCAGATCCCAGTGAGCTACAGCAGCATCTTTCCAGTCTGAACTACAGCCTGAACCACAGTATTTTTCTTCGGTGATTCATGTTTTTTTCCCCTTTAGCTGACACCCCTTTTTTCAGCTTTGTCGCACTGTACTGAGATCCTTGGTTCACTGCCTTGCTTTTCCTGGTCTTAATACGACCTCCTTTCTCCAGCTCCAACCACGCACTCACCTGTGACAAAGGACGCCCCGTCCGATGTGATGTCCATCCCGTTGATGGAACTCGACAGAGAGCCTTGCACTTCTCTGATTGCGGAGCCATCGAGCACTTCCCAGTACACAATCTAGAGAGCAGAGCAGAGCGGGGCGCTCAGCTGGCCGTGAGCAGCACACGGGTTTCAGCACCGCCCTGGGACACAACCTTCTGTGCAGGGACAGGAGTTTCACCCCAGAACCAGCGCCAGACCGTGTTCTGTGCACTGCAGAGTTCCTGCAGCTTTGCTCACCTTTCTGTCTGTTCCACTGGTGATTATCTGGTACTCTCCAGGATGGTAACACACGCATTTTAACAATGTGTTGTCTAGGATCATTTGTTTTCTCACGTAACGCCTGCAAAACACCCCAAAATGAGACAGAGCAACAGCGTCAAAACCCAAACTTTGCCTGCCTGGAATGTCTCTGCCTGTGCTGTACATCAGACCTCTCTCCTTGGATATTCTCAGGCACTGCTCTGAGTTCAGGGTTCCACGAAGCCCTTAGGCTATCAGTTCTGTTTCCATCACAGCTGCCCTGTAGGACTCTTGATCTGTTGTCGTACGAAATGAAATGTTTAAACCCAGAATGCTTTCCAGGTGCTGTTCCCTATGCCAAGGTGTCCTCGGCCTTACCCCAGTGCAGAAAGTCTGCAGATCCGCAAGAGCTCGACACGAGTCGAGTCACAAAGTTCTGGAAAACAGAGCTAGTGGGAAACTTGGGAACTCACCCGCTCCACCTTGGCCAAGCAGGATCCCGCACAGGAAAACAACCGCAGACAAAGGTTTGTCTGAGTTTTTCTGAAAAGTTTCTCGAATTGGAGGTTCTACATTCCCTGATCTGATTGTTCTTTCTAGAAGTTTTTATCTCTTAATGCTCTTTTTCCCCTCCTCCTCGCTATGTGGTGTCCCAAACCGGGCACAGTGACCCTACAGATATTACCAGCACTCCAAGTGCCTTCGCAATACTAATCTGTCGCCTTACACAAGATCCCAGATGACGCACGTTCCGTCCAGGCTGGCTGTGACACCCTCTTTGTCGTTCTTATTAATCTTGATGCAGGACACGGCACCTCTGTGCTCCTTCAGAACTTCCCTCAGCTTCTGGGTTTTCTCACCAATATTCCAGATCCTCACCTGAAAATCAGCAACACACATCTGCTCTGGTACCAGCTGGTCCTGCCGGAGCTCAGGAGGAGCTTTCCTGAACTCTGCCTTTCTCTGCCAACACGTACAGCAGCTCAGTCCCAACCGTCTCCATTGGCCTGTGGGTTATTGGTGCAGCTGACCTGTGAAGCTCAACTGAGTTCTCCACAGTGTAATCCACTTGCTTCAGGAATTCGTGGCCATCAACCCCAGACCTTGGTTTTGCCAAGTGCCCGCTCTCCCATGCTTCATTTTACACAGCTCTTGATCAGGAAAAACCACCCAGTCCACGATCTATTGCCAGTGGTGCTTTAAAGATCAAAGCACAAAGCTGCTGCAATGGAATAGAAAGGAGCTACCCGCTATTTGTCCTACAGAGAATGCCAGGAAGGAAATACAAAACAGCTCTTTCAAGCTTCGATGTGAAACACGTGCCTGAAAGCACCTCTTTTCCCTGTGCTGGTAACAGCAAAAATCTTTCTGCTTTGAGGCCTTGATCCTTCACACCTTGCATGTCCTGTCCCACTAGTGCCAAACATTGCAATGTCTGTTCACCTCGACATTCCACTAAGGCCAAATCCCAGTGAAAATTTAGACATTTAGACACGGGCATCAAAGGCAGAGAAGAGCTGACCTTCCACGCTTTCGAGGCTGATGCCGAGTTCCCGAAGGGATCTGGATGTCCAGTTGCCACTTGCTCAAAGCTCAGAGCATCCCGATCCCTTCAGCAACCCTGAAGTCACAGCTTCCCGAGGACTGATTCTGACAGAACCATTAGCATCGCAGAGCAGCTTTTTTGTGTTCCGAACGAGTACTGCAAGTGCGCCCCTGCGGTTCTCCTTTCTGCTTAACCAACCTTTAGTTGTAATTCTGTCTCAGCTGCACAAATATAGCCAAATATAGGGGAGAGACAAATGAACAAAAAGGATTAAGAGCATATTCTGCATTAGAAGGATTTCCAAAACTGCCATGCCAGAAGAAATTGGGGCACTGTTTTACATGATGCCCTCTGAGAACAACAGCACATCTCAAAAGCTGATATCTTTGAACTCAGTCCTTGGCTCAAGCGGCAGCTCAGAACAGCTCCCGTTCTGACTGAGCACTTCCAGGCAATTCGCAGGCCCTGTGATGAGAGCACGAAGCTGCTCCAGGTTTTTAAGCACAAATTACCTGCCCGTCACCTCCTCCGCTAATGATCTGTTTGCAGTCGCTGGTCGCAGCAATTGCCGTCACTCCCAGGTTATGGGCGTTGTTGATCTCGTACATTGGCTCTCCCGTAGCGGGCACAAAGGCGCGGATTTTCCCGTCATTCCAAGCTGATGAACAGAAAGAAAGAGACTGCCCGGGCGCACAGACTTTCCTCACACTGTTGTCGCTCTTTCCTTTCCAAACCAACCCCTTTTTATAAATAAGTTCCCACATAAGGCCCACGCTGTTAGATCACCAGCATACCCGTGAAAACCACTGTACTGCAGATGAGCCCGCAGAGCTACGGTCCCAAACACACTGTTGAAATTTAATTGCTTTTGGATTCTGGCTGTGGACAAAGTGGTTTGGTAACCATGGGGAGGCTGCACGGCTGCTCTAGGACTGCAGGAGTCCCTGTGTCAGCAACTTGCACATGGCGATGGACGGCGGCTTTATGCAAATGTGCTCTACATACATCACAGGTGAAGCTGCTGCACACAACAAGGTTGATATTTTAGAATTAGGTAATTTAAATAAGACTGAACCGCATTCTGGATTGCCGGAATTCACTGATCCAAAGCAAGGTCTCCAGCCCTTGCCTTCTACCCTCACCGCAACTGCAGCACCAGGACAGCGGGGCTGCCAGCAAAGTCCATCGGACCAGCTGCAAGCAAAGAGGCCTTTGGGTATCGCCATGAACTCCATTTAAACGCTTTCCCAATTTAATCTTCTCTTCGTTTTAACATACTGATGTTTATTAAGTTGAGCAACCACGGCTCTGGACTGACCATTACCTGAAACGATGACCATGCCGTCCCTCGTCACCTCGACCGCGTGGCAGGTGACGTTGGGGACAGTGATTCGCAGCCGCTCCAGACGTTCCGGCGTGTACCACACTCGAATGTCGTTTGTGGAGCAGGTAACGAACAAGTCCGAATGTCCCCTGGAGAGTTCAGAGAGGAGAGGTAACGAGGAGGGGCACACAGAAACGCTCCTTGCTTTGTCACAGCTCAAATCGTCCTCCAAAGCTCGGCTTTGCTAACCTGCAGCTGGGATCTGCCCCACAGGGATCCCCATGGCTAAGACAAAGGCCTTTTTTGGAGGATCACCTTTCTCACATGAAATTCCCCTGGTTTGGGTTCTCTTCAAAGATTCATTTTAAGGAACAGTTAAAGTTAAACTAAAAGAACTCTTTCTGCTGAAGCTGTGACGTTTATTCCCCATATTCAATCTCTAAACAACTTCATGTGTTATATAGAATAGACACAAAAGTGGGTGTAAAAGTGCTGACTGCTCAGATTTAACATCAGCGACTAACAGCAGCCTCACATTTTAAAGATGTCATTTTTTATCTTGCTTACTGGATGATTCCCATTCAACAGCGCTGAAGGCAATAGAAATGATGGCAAAGTCTGTTCATAATATACTTGTTCTAAATGTTGGAATAAAACAAGACCTGCAGCATTTCAAAAGCCATGGGACACAGTGCTTTGAAATAAGCTCTAAGCCACACGTCCTAGGGATGCAACAGAAAGTAACATCTAGAAAGGTACCGCGAGCTTTTGTTCAACAGCACCATCAATGCCCAGAAAGATGAACCAGGACAGAGAAAACCGGCACAACAAAAGTGTGGCCTCTTTCAAGCCCAGCTTGCACGGGTGCTTTATCAACCAGGATAACATCAGCAAGTGAAGGATTCTGAAATAAGCCAGAGCAGGGAAATTAAGCCCGTATTTCCCCATCAGCAATAGGCTTTGTTCAAGAGCAGGCAACAGATAAGAAGTTCAAACATCTACGCAAGGATGTAGTCCTGTAGTCCTTACAGTCAGCACTAATGGCTGTGACACCGGCGTGTCAATCAGCGGTATCAGCAGCAGATCACCCTAAAGCTCCACCTGATTTTCTCATTAAATGAGAAGATGTGGGTTTGAGGCTGGCGGCAGGCAGGGAGGAGCGCTTCCTGCACCCTGCACTCACTGCACCTCGGTGACATCTGATCCTTTGTGCTGGGCCGAGAAGCGAAGCAATAAAAATACGCCAAAAATGTTCATTTGGATCAAAATCCCATTTTCCATCTGGAGAGATGATCCATTGTGGGTTTAAAAAAACAAAATAAAGAGTCACGATGCTACTACCCAGGAAGGGAACATTTGCTGTGCGTTCACAAGACAAATGCAGGGCGACCCTGGGACAAAAGGGGGAGGCTGCCATCCCTGCTGGTGCCCAAACATCAATAATTCAGGTCTTTTTACTTATCATCCTTTCTGCAGATCAGTGATTTTTCCAGTGCTCCAACTGAACTGCTGCCTTCTGCTTCGAAGCAGCTGCTCACCGTCACCCCAGCGTTTTTTGGGCAGGTGACAGCATCGCCCGTATCAATCATCCCAACAGATGGTACCAGGCTCTGGGTTTCTGTGGTAAAAGCTACGCACACAGGCACCCTGACCTCAGCGGCAGCTCCTCAAGCTTCTGCACCAGCCAAATACAACCCAGCCCGTTATACTCACTCAGGAAAAACAACGTCGTTGACGGCTTCGGTGTGACAGACGGCGACCAGCTCCTCTTTAAATGTAGCGTAGGCACTGCGGTACATCTGGCCTTTATTTGTCCCTATAAAGAACTGGTCGTCCCGACCTCTACACGTCAGGGAAGTGACAGCACCTTCAACTCGCATTCTCCTGTGCAAAGAAAGCAAAGGTTTGGCCATACATTGACCTCGAGGAACTTTCATTTTCCAGCTTCTCGAGAATTCGACTTTCGCTGTTTCCCCAAAAAGCTCCGCACTAGGCTGTGATATCAAGATGCAAGAGCATGGGCAGGACTAACATTCCATTCCCAGTCACGTTTACTACTTCCCATGATCTTGCCCGTCCCACCTGCTGCTCTGCCAGGGCTGGCACAGGCAGCGCTTTGGAGACTTGATTATCTGCACCAGGGCCAAAGGTAACAACAGCTTTGTTGATATTCTTGCTCAAGTGCACTTCAATATCCCACTTTCAAGGTTATTTCCAGACAGTTTAGACCTTCTGGGAATAGTTTCAGTCGTACGAAGCTAAGCTTGCAGAACTGTACACTTGAAGAGGATATTCAAGCAATGCCAAATGAGTAGGTGCGAGCCCAATTTTCAAATCACGTATGGGGAAATGACGCCTGCAGCTTTCTATCTGGTATGCAGAAAAAAGCCTTGCAAATACTCCAGCACTTCCAGACACGTGCCTATAAAATTAGCAGAGCCCTGCTTTACAATCCCATGACCCCCAACAAACCCTTTTGGAGATGGCAACTACTACTCTTTCTCACCCGGCGTAAATAAGCATCATTCTATTGACTTCAACAAATCTGTCTGGCTTGGCATCAATTTAGGATCTGACTCCTACTGCTCCAAAGGAAACAACAGTCATTTACAAGGAAGGATCAGAGGGCACTTCCCTGCAAACGCACGCAGTAATTTTCAGTTTGCTCCAACCTCATGACGCTGGAACCAGACTGTGTATTGTGTCTGCAGGACTGAAAAACTGAGACTGACTTGGATTATGCCTTTCCATAGAAATGATTGGTTCTCATACCGTGACCCTTTTGGAGGAATTGTCACCTCTCCCCTCCTGATTCTTCCATCTACAAACTCACTTCTTTACTTGGAAGTCTGAGCCTGTACAGAGAGCTACAGTCCCTTCTCCGGTGCCGACTACTAAACCTCCTGTCTTCGGCAAAAGCAAAGCTGTGACTCCCTAGGAGAAAACAGGATTAAAACGCAATCGGATGGGAGCAGAGGCTCCTTGCTGCTGCAGCCACGCTGAACAGCACAACGGAGTCTCTACCGGGCTCCCGACGGCGGTGCTTATCTCACTCCAATAGGGCTTTGTCAGTATTTTGTCACTGAGCTGGGCTGAAGAGTGGCTCTCTAGAGGGAGAAGGGAGAAAAGAGTTATTCATTGCAGGTCTATATGAACTAATACAGTACGAGGAGCGAGCAAACAGCATTATCTTGGATTCTTCAGAGCAGCTGGGACCACGTACAGAGCCTGACCTCATCGCAGCAAGCGATACCCACATCGTGGACCGGCACTCGCGCTTTTCCTTCCGCGTGTCCTTCATCCAACAGCCACGAAAACAACAGAGGATACAACTCAGCTTAAATGGTCTTTCCCACAGCTCTCTTTAGGATGATCCTCTGCGTCTCAGGCCTCTCTCTCTGCCTGAAAGATGCAATCCCATCTCCCACCTATTAGTAATCAAATACGTTTGTCACAGGAAAGCTTTGGAAATGAGTCAGCCCATGGTCAACACGGGTTTCTGCTGTTACTGAGCAGAGCAGATTAACGGGAGGCCAGCCACTGGAAAAGGAGAAATGCTGTTCGGTGGATAAAGTACCAGGCTACAGGAAAAAAATGCATGACAACAAAATCAACAAAAAACACCCAAACAAATGAAAACAGTCCTCAGCCTTCCACAAAATACAAGTGTAAGAAGAGTCAGATCTGCTTCAGTTCTGCCACCTGTGAAGTAATATTACTGTTCCATGTACAACAGATTAATTCTTGAAAATCACCAAGAGACTCCAAGATAGGCTGCCAGAGGAGTGAAATGACTTCTGTGGGGTTAAATCACAGTATCACAGTATCACAGTATGTTTGGGATTGGAAGGGACCTCAGAAGATCATCCAGTCCAATCCCCCTGCTGGAGCAGGAACGCCCAGGTGAGGTCGCACAGGGACATGTCCAGGCGGGTTTTGAATGTCTGCAGAGAAGGAGACTCCACACCCCCCTGGGCAGCCTGGTCCAGTGCTCTGTCACCCTCACTGAGAAGAAGTTTCTTCTCAAATTTAAGTGGAACCTCTTGTGTTCCAGCTTGGTCCCATTACCCCTTGTCCTGTCATCGTTTGCCACCGAGAAGAGCCTGGCTCTATCCTCACGGCACTCACCTTTTATATATTTATAGACATTAATAAGGTCCCCCCTTAGCCTCCTCTTCTCCAAACTAGAGAGACCCAGCTCCCTCAGCCTTTCTTCATAAGGGAGGTGGCTCCACTCCCTTCATTATCTTTGTTGCCCTACGCTGGACTCTCCTGATATTCTAACTTGGGAAAATATCCCTACGAGCTTGGGCGAACTTCTGCATGAGTGAAATGGAAAGGACAAAACCATGAAATAAAGGAGCTTTATGCCACCAAACTGGAACTGAAAACGAAGTTCCCGTCCCAGAGGCGCCTGCAGAACCTGTGGCCGGCGGCTGTTCCGCCCAGACAGACCCGCAAGGCCGGGCAGGAGCTGTTGGACTGACACCGTAAGTCACAGTCCAGACTCCAGCAGCATTTGCCGCTCCCAGGTTCATAAGCACCATTGCCAGCCCTTGGGATCCCACCAGCAGGTTTGCAATGTTCAGATTGTTTCTCCTTTAAGCCCGAGCCATTATGGGAAAACAACAATTTCTGTTTGGTGGTGGCTCTTTGGGGAAAAACAATGCCCAGCTCCAGCATTTAGTGTTGTGAAAGCACCAAGAAGTCAATTCTCAAAGAGCAACCAAGAGGCGACTCAGAGTAATTCTGTATTTATTCCCCAGGAAGAAACCCCTGTCGTGGGCTTGACTTGTGACTGGGGAACACACACAGATGTCGCTGCTTTAGGATTCAAAGTCTGACATCTAAGCAGCACCCCCAGCCTTCCTGTGCTTCTCAAGCATTAATCTGGCCTAAGCCCGGGAAATGTTCAGCATTTAACACCTTCAGAGGGTTTAGAAAAACCAAAGCCACAAAGTGTTGGTTTTGTTCGCGGAAAGGACTGAAGGTCTAAGGAAGGAGAGAGAAGAAGTGAAGAAAGAAGAGAAAACAAAATGGACATCTGAGCTGTTTAGACCCAGAAAGGACACGGAAAAGCCACAGGCGAGGTCTGATGAATCTGGGAAAATTACTTTGCTTCGATTATCCACGCAAATAGAAGCAATCGGTTGTTTTTAAAGGCTTGCTTATACGTTTTAAAGGAAAAAACCCCAAATCACCATAAGCGTTACTGTGCATTCCAGCGCTGGCAATGCAGGCAGCCTCACACCTACCTACGCATCGGCTTAAAGACGATTTAACTTGAGGATCAAATAACCATGTGCTGCAGAAAAGAACCTGACACATACTCTCCCGCTCTGTGATTCACCAGCACTGAGTTCCCCGTTCGCCGGCTCCAGCAGCAGCACATCTGCAGTCTCCTGATGGGTGACAAACACGACCTGCGGAGAGGATCTTCTGCCACATTGTCACAGCGGCAGCGGCGCCGGGTTCCGTGCAAATATTCTCAGCAAACGCACAAGAACAAAGGGATTCTTTTGCATTAGAAAGACGATCCACAAGCAGAGCGGTTTCTGAGCAATGCTTCTGGAAACTTCCTCCGAGGCGCTGGCAGCGTTTGGCGAGTCCCCTGTTATCACGGGCCCATCACCTGGCTGCTGAGCTCCTGGTCTGCGGTTTTGCCTGTAAAATCTTCCACCTCAGACGCCCTTTGGGTTCAGCGTTATGGCAGGTGGCAGCATTACAAATGCAACCTATGACTACGGAGTTTATTTGATTACAGCTGCCAGTGCTCTTGTAGGTGAAATGCAGAGTCTAACGTAGGAGGTTAAAAATATCTCCATTCATTATTGACTGCTCACCCAAAGAAACCAGCGCTTTCAAGCACGACTATAAATGAAAACACCATCAGAACTGCAGCCTGCCCGGTCCCTTCCTGCAGGGATTCCTGCTCTTTGTCCCACTCGGATCTCTTGCAAAGTTCTTGAGCGCTCTGTGAACTCTTCCAGCGCATCTCCTGTCAATATTTATTTCTTTTTACAATGCAAATAACTCCAACTACTTCTGAAAATGCGTTTGCAATTGTACATCCCTCTTCACATTCCAACGGGTGCCTTACAGCTCCTCAGGCCCGCGGCAGGGAGCAAAATTAATGCTGCTGTTTATTCCAGTCTTTATACACCTTAGAGACAGGCACTTAAACTTCATTCCAGGTAGATGGAAAACAAGTTGCTTCATCATAGCAAACTATTTTGCCACTCCTCTTCAAAACAAAAACCAAGAAATCTTCAGATCGTGTCTATACAATAAACACGTTCTTATGTATCTAAAGGCAAAGTTCCTTTAAGGGTGCCCCACCTTGTTTTCAATAGAATCGCCTCCTCACCCCGCAGTATCTAAACCCTTTACAGATGTGCTCGGCGTGGGGTGGCTGTGGACTCCAGGTTTGCAGTTTCATGCTTTGCCACCCGATCGTAATTCCCCGGTGCAACTGGTGAACATGGTTTGCAGAGGTTTGTTCTCAAACACAGACAGAATTGCAATGCGTGGCTCCAGAGGGGAGAAGTTTTGGTACAAGTGCTAATGCAAGGTACATTTTCAAGAAAGACACACAAGATGTCTTGGTTAGCAACGGGATGGACTAAATTGTGTGGAAACAAGGATGCAAATAGTTTTGTTTTGATAAACGCTGTGGTTTTGACTCGAAAAAACATCTGCAAAATACCTCTTTCGGCACTGGAGGTGAGGCTACAACTGGAAATTTCTGCCATAAAACACGAGATCCTACGTGTGTCCAGCGAGCACTTGTTGACAGTCTAGTGACAAGGTATGATTTGTGTGCAGAGATGTGCAGGGGGTGGGCGGAAAGGGAATCACAGCACGGAGCTGGGAAAGAGAGCTGGAAAGTATGAGAGGGGATCTGTGGCCGAGGCACTGACAGTAACTGCAGAGAAAAATGTCCCAGCACCTTCCCAGTGACGGCAGCAACACGGGTTTGCCCTGGTGAATTCCCCTCCTCGGGCACAAGGGAAGCGCATTGGGAAGAGCGAGGGAGAGAGCAAGAGGAGAAGGGGTGATGGGGCTGAGCGCGTCTGACCGAAAAGCCTGTGAACAGGAACGCCTGTTTGAAGCGGGAGGGGAAAGGAGGAGACTGGGAGGACTCCTCGTTATTTCCATCCAATGTGAATGTCTCCTTTTCTCTCCCGTCTCCCCCAACGACCAGTGCCACATCCTAAGAAGCTGCCACCACATTACAGTAACAAACCCAAGCTGAAGCCAGATTAGCGCCTACCAGCTCAGGGCTCGTCCACAAGGCTGGCAGGCGGCTGTGATGAGACCCACTTCTGGATCTTCCCTTCTCCTCAACACCTTGTCAGCCTCTTGCACAGTCAAGGGGCCTGTTTTCCCTCAGCTTTTCACTCTCATAAGCCATGTCAGCTGAAGCTCATGATGCTCCAAAGGTCTCTGCCACAAACGGCCGTTCCTATGGATCTGCCTTACGATAAAACCCCTCACAGTACGGACTGGACTGTGGTCTGGCTTTGAGCCTTGGCTTTTTCTTTTGGACCCCCAAACGGCACAGCATCCTGCTCGTGACCCTGCCTGACGGCTTCTTTAGCAGTGCTCTCAGAAGTATATTTTTGGTGAAGTTTTGTTTCAAGTGCATTTGGCACCTTTCCCTCAGCCCTGAGGACACGGGAGTTCAGGCCCTCGGGTGGCTTCAACCAGGGGCTCTGGGCGAGGTGCACGTGCTGCGAGATGGCGAAGGACTCAAAGCACGCAGGCATTGGAAGGGGAGGTAACAGTCACCAAGACCTTGGCCTAAGAGACAGCACAGAGCAGCCACAGGTCCTGCGTGGACGCAAAGCCCTGCAGGGGGGCAGCCAGACAAGGGGCTCAACCGCGGCCAGTGCGGGTGTCCCCACACGGGGACACACCTGCAGCGAACTTACCATTGCCAGCAGGAAAACAAAACACATCCATTCCTGTCCTTTAAGATGGACACAGAAAAAAACTACTTGCATTCCTACAATATAAGTGGGAAAAACAAGTCATAACTTCTCCACCCTTCTGGAACAGATAAACATTGAACTGTATTTCAAAGGATTCAGTGGGTCCAAGTTATCCCGGAGACATGGGCCTGCATTTGTAACGCAATAAATATTTCATCTGGAACGGGCACGTACATGGTTTGGATGCACCTGTCCAAGCAAAGTTCAGGAGGTTGAGAGAAACAAGCCCAGAGGAGCGTTTTCTTTGGGGCTGACTGCTGAACTGCTCTTACAGCCCCTGTGGGGCTTGTGCTGCTCTCAGAGCAGATCTGCTGCCCCGCAGGACAGCGGCCCCGCGGCATCCCCACCAGCACAGCCGGCCCTCCCGCGGCAGCGCTGCCCCTGCTGCTCGCTGCTGGGCGTGCTGCTAACGCAGTCGCAAAACACATCCCAGCTTAGGCAAGGTATAGACCGAGACGCTACAAGAAGCCTTTTATAGCACCAAATAACGAGAAATCAACAACAAGTGTTGTAGCTGGTGCCGATTGTTTTATCATTACAGCTGCCTGCATGCAGAATTCTTGTACGACCACAGGTCAGAAGCTCCTTATTCAGGAGATAACTCCTGCTTGAGGATGCTCAGACCCACGAGTCCCAATTAGAGACAAAAAAAAGCTAAGTTAAAAAAACCCTTGGGGTTATGAAGTCAAGAACTCAGAAGTTAAAAAGCAATAGAATCAATGTACCCTGTGCAACCTTGTTTTGTCCAAATTGTGCATACGCATTACAATAAACTCTTGAATTACGTTATTTATACTGCCTTTTTCAGTAAGATCTCTGCCTCATCAGTGGCAGAATCAGAACAGCAAAAAGACGAAGGGAAGTGGGGGAATGGGATGGGGAACAAACACAAAAAGAAAAGTTCAGTCCACACACACATTTGTGAGATCTGACTATAGGACCTTACAGCAGTAAGTGCGGGAAAGCCTCTCAAATAAGCGCTTCCACCAGCCTTCCCAGGAACGTCCTCTGTCTCACTCCAGCTCGTATCTTCTTAAAAGAAGCAAAAAAGTCAGGAACTACTCCATTTTTATTACTGCTTTTCACTTTCTATGACGTTTACCAGATTAATTGTACAAGAGTTTGTGGGATGACACACGAGATTCAAGTAAAACCCAAATTCTGAGCCAAATGAAGCTCAACGAAGGCGGGACAATGGGCTCAGCCTTCAGCATCAAGAGCGAGACACAAGGAACTGACAGCGCAGGAAAAGCGTTAGTCTGAGAATCCGCTTTGTGATGGTTCTCCCGCAGGTTGCTCTACTTTCAGTCACTAACAAAGAGCAGGACAAGGACAGAATTGGAGTCACAGAGCTGCTACTCACCATGCTAAACTTCTTCTTCTGGGGCCCACAGGCAGTCACCACCTTGCTGCTTGTGTTCACTTTCAGGACATCTCCACTCGTCGTGCCAAGATAAAAATCATCATCATCATCTGTCATCTATAAGAAAGCATAAAGAAAAAGAGATCACGGTCTGGATACTGAGACCCGTGTCCCACGCCTGACACTGGGCTGCATCAACAGCTTCAGTTCAGTGGATTGCCAAGAGTTCACCTGGGGGAACCCAGCCAATGTTTCTGTTCCATCACACGCACAGATCCAGAACACTGCTGAACGCCAGACACTTTCTAACCAAATCTAGATCATATTTTGAAGCATAAAAATACGGGTGCCGGAGCCCGTGACCGTAATACGTGCTGCTTCTCTTGAGGAGCATCCAGAACACTCTTTCCCAGAGGCCGTGGGAGATCATCTGCCATGGCCAATGCTGAGGAACTTCACTGCCGTCACGCGCTTGGGACCAAAATTTCCAGCATTATTAGAGAAACTCGTGGTTTTTCTCTAGTCTGTACAGAGTTTCTTAGTTTAGCAAAGTCATCTTGGCTGAAACGTACCTGAACACACACGGTGATTCTTCTCAGTTGCCCCGCGTAGCATTCAGATGGATGGATTTTTTTAGTTGCTGTATCGAGTTTCCACACTCGAATGGTGAAACTATAAGAACAAATAGAGTGGGATCAAATCCACAGATGCAGAAACCTCCAAGTTTTTTCAGTACTACAAGAAGTAAAAAGCCTTCACAAGGCTCCATTATTCTGATCTTTTAATACGGAGAAAAAGAACAATATCAGAGAAGTCTCTTAGGGAAACTTTTTCCGGGTAAATCAAAAATCTTAAGGCTTCAGCAAAAACATATGTGAGGACACTTTCAACTCTTTTCTAGTGCAATTTAATTGACGATGTCAGAGACGATGTAATATCTTTAAGCAGAGTCACCCTTACATTTAATAGAGTGCTAAAATTGCAAAGACGAGCACTCATAAGTGCGAGTGCAGCCAAGAGCATCCAAAGCCGTCCCTGATGTACAGGGAGGTGCAGGCCCTCAACGCGTTTAAACGTCAGCCTGGATATATGGGCGCTGCCGCAAATCCTTGCAAAACACGACATTTTGTACAACTTTTGTTACAAGCCAGTGACCAACTGTACATCACATCTGGTGAGGACAGGAGATCATCCAACGACCGGCAAGACATCATTGTTTCGACATTAATTAGCCATTGTTCAGGGGCACTCATTGACTGCTTTTCTTGTGTAAACACTGGCAACTAAATATTTTAAACACTGCACGGGGAATGCTGAGTACAAAATCCTGCTATCAGGAGCAGAAGTGACGCACGTGGGCCCCTGTGTGCTGCTCTGAAAACATATTGTTACATGGAGAACAAGCAGAAATGCCTTAAAGCTACAACCTGACGGGTATTCATGAGTCCATTCAGAGTAAAAAGAAACAACACAAGCACACAGTTGCTTAAGTTTCCTTGTAGTTAAATAAAGACTCTTTGTAAAAGGAAATAGGGCCAGGGGTTCTCTCGCTCTGCTCGTTCCTCTCAACAAACCCTTACTTTCCAGCAGTGACAAACATCTCGTCCCTGCAGCTGGAGCACATGACGACGTTGGCATTGCCGGCGCTGCGCGGCGAGGCCGGGCTCCCGCACACAGCCTCTCTCTTACTGACGTCCCACACCATCACCCTGCAGGAGAAGAAAGCCTTGAAACAGCTTCGCTTTTTGACATTGCTTGGAAGTCAATTACTAAAAAACAAAAGCAAGACAAAGCCTATTGTCCTGCAGTCTGTTCCTACCAGGACACACAACAGAAGTAACTTTGTAGAGATTCTACCCAAGAAAAAACTTGTCACCAAAGTGTGGAATTGCAGTTTACATCCCCTGCTCCTGAAGCAAGGCTACGTGGATTTATCAGATTCCTTCTGCGGAGCACGACTCAAATCATACAGAATCACAGAACAGCTTGGGTTGGAGGGACCTTCCCAGCTCCCCAGTGCCCCCTGCCATGAGCAGGGACATCTTCAGCAGCTCAGGGTGCTCAGAGCCCCGTCCAGCCTGGCCTGGGATGTCTCCAGGGATGGTTCAGCCACCACCTCTCTGGCCAACCCGGGACAGGCTCTCACCACCCTCCCTGGAAAAACGTCTCAGGCCGCCCATAGAATCTGATTCTTGTCAAAAATCTTGTGCTAAGAAGCGGAAATCCTTACCTGCCGTCGTCCTGGCCTCCCAGGGACACAAGATAAATGCCTCTGGGCGAGAACGAGAGTCCCTCGACTTTGCCCTCGTGCAGCGAGAGCCGAGCAAGTAACTCCTGCTTTGGGAAATCCCAGAGGATGATGTCTGCCTGCGGGGCAAAGCAGAAGGGGGGGATGGCAGAGCATGAGATGTAACTCGCAGGATCAGGGAGAACAACGTTCTCTGGCAGGAAAGTTGTTAGAAGGAGCCCAGCCCAAGCTTCTCTGCAGCCCTGGGAAACCCTGACACAAAGAGGCTTCAGACTGGGTGCTGTAAGAAGCATTATTCCAGCTGAGCACTTGAGTAGCTCTGCTTCATTTCAGCACCTAAATTTACCCTGAGACACTGAGTATTTGACTTAGGTTTTAAAATACTGAAAGCACTAAAACCTGATCCCTTCCAAGTGTCTTGAGGTCTTTCAAATAGGCAAAAATAAAACGAAAAGAACCTCAGAGGTCTGAAAATGCAGGTAGGTACCTGTCAAGGGCTTTTGAAAGTCCTAAGCAGCTCTGGAACTCAGGTCTCACTTGAAATAAACCAGCATTTATTAATTAATGTCTAATGAGATTTTGGCTGCCACACGCCCACAACACTTTGGATAAAAAGGACTGGAACTAAAAATCCCTCAATCCTAGGGAGACTGCTTAATGTTTTACAAAAACATAAAGGCACATCCAGCAATGGAGTAACTACAATTTCCCATTCCCTTCAACATCTTCCCATTGCAGATATTTATTTTCCAACAAAAGAAAAAATAAACGAAAGGTGTTCCCACCACTGGCAAGCCAACTCCAATTTCTCTGGTCAATACTAAGCAGTTAAAATCAGAGCATTACCCACCTTGAATCCAATGCAGGTGACTTGTCCTGAAGCGACGTCCATCCCATCCCTGGACACGACAACGCAGGACACGTTATCGGCGTGGCCATGCAAGAAACTCTGTTTCTTAGTGTCCAGGTGCTGAATCACCACCGTACAGCCCAGGGGGTACAGGATGTGCTCCCTGTCGGGGTGGCAGATGAGGCCACAGGGAACATGTCCTGCAAGAGAAACGGGTGAAAGATCCGCTGGCTGCCAACAGTTCAGGGGCTGCAGAAACCACTGGCTCCCCACGGTTTACCTCACAAGGCGAGGGGGGGGGAAGGAAAAGAACCTTCCAGTTCTCCCCAGAGCTGTTCAGCAGAACAACCCCGTGTCGAACAGCACGGTCACCCTTGTAATAAGTGATGGCCAAAATTGTTAACGTTGAACAAATCGAGTAGGATTCAATTATATTATGCATATTGTTGTAAGCAGTAACTGCGCTTGTGCAAGTTTGATTATGTTTTGTAGAACCTTGTAGTAGTAGTTAAGCCAATGCCTGGATTGCCTGGATGGTGCCATAAATAACAGGACTCCCGGATGCTGCCACAGATAACAGGATATTGGGATATTGGGGACACTTGGGGGACATTGGGGTCAATGGTGTCAATGGGGACATTGGGGTCATTGGGGACCCTTGGGGGACATTGGGGTCGAGGGGACATTGGGGTCAATGGGACATTGGGGATATTGGGGGTGATGGGGTCAATGGGGACATTGGGGGTAATAGGGATATTGGGGACACTTGGGGGACATTGGGGTCAATGGGACATTGGGGATATTGGGGGTGATGGGGTCAATGGGGACATTGGGGGTAATAGGGATATTGGGGACACTTGGGGGACATTGGTGTCAATGGGACATTGGGGATATTGGGGGTGATGGGGTCAATGGGGACATTGGGGGTAATAGGGATATTGGGGACACTTGGGGGACATTGGGGTCAATGGGACATTGGGGATATTGGGGGTGATGGGGTCAATGGGGACATTATTGCGGGTTATGGGGTCAATGGGGACATTGGGGGTAATAGGGATATTGGGGACACTTGGGGGACATTGGGGTCAATGAGACATTGGGGATATTGGGGGTGATGGGGTCAATGGGGACATTGGGGGTAATAGGGATATTGGGGACACTTGGGGGACATTGGGGTCAATGGGACATTGGGGATATTGGGGGTGATGGGGTCAATGGGGACATTGGGGGTAATAGGGATATTGGGGACACTTGGGGGACATTGGGGTCAATGGGACATTGGGCATATTGGGGGTTATGGGGTCAATGGGGACAATGGGGTGCAACAGATAACAGGACTCCCGGATGGTGCCACAGATAACAAAGTTCCAGAGACGGAAATTCCCAGCGTGTGAACGAGCGTATAACATATATAAGCACACATGAAAAGTTGAGTGGTGTGCCTGTTGGCGGAACTGAGCTTCCCCCGGTCACCCAGCGCTGTTTTGCCTAATTACCGCTTGCTAAATAAAATTGATTGGCTCAAAATCGATTTATTGGCTCTTATTTATAACAACCCTGACAAGGTTTGGACCACGCTGTGGTCCTGCAGTTCTGTGGATTCACAGGGCGCAGAGGCCCCAGCGCTCCAGCACAGAGGGCTCTGAGGACACGGCATCCAGCCCTGGTTGCCATGACCTCCTCAACAGAGCGGCAAGGCCGCACATTCCCCTTGGCGCCCAGCCCCATCCCCGGTGCTCACAACAGTGTCTGTGCAACCTGAGCTGGTTTCATGTGCAAATTATTCTCGTTCTGGGAAGCTGCGGAATTGGAAAACAAACAGAAAACCCTGCAATTCAGTCAAACTTTTCCTGTTCTTCACTTGGCACCGGTCTCTGGCAGCGCTGCCCCTGCGGCGCCGGGCACGGGGAGGGGGCGAGGGCGGCGGGAGCGCCCAGGACCCCCCTGCTCAACCCACGGTGCCCCACGCCGGCCCCACGGTGCCCCCCGCCCGGCCCACGGTACCATTGAAGCCGATGGCCGCCTGCAGCTCCAGCTCCCCCACCGCCCCGTCCCCCTTGGCCGCCGCCATCGCCACCGGGCCCGGACGCGCCTCCAGCGCAACGGCGCCTGCGCCCCGGCCCTGTGCGCCCCGGCCGCCAGGGGGCGCTGTTGGGCGGAAGGCGCCCTCCGGCGCCAGGCGGCCGGTCCCTGCGCGTGTCCGCGTGGCCGAGGCGGGAACGCGCGTAGCGGCCGCGCGCGTGGGTCCCGCTGCAGCCCGGGGCGGGCGGGACACGGGTGAGCGATCTCTGCACGTCCCCTCACGCGTCCCCTCCGCTTCCCGTGCACGGTCTCAGGATTGTGTTTCATTCTCCACGAGTTCTGCACTGGATGCGAAGCGGGGGGGTGGTAGCTGGGCTGGCACCTGTGGGGCTGCACCCCAGAGTTGATGAAGACCGGGAGGCCGCCTGTCCCTCTGGGTGAAATCGGTGTGCGCAGCTCGCTCTCTGAAGTGCCTGCACACCAAGGCACAGCGTGGGGAGCAAGCAGGAGGAGGCAGAAACGTGTGTTCGGGCAGGAGATCATGACCTGGCGGCAGTTACAGAGACACGGTGGGACAGCTCACACGACGGGACGGTGCTCATGGATGGCTGTGTCCTCCTCAGGAAAGACAGCCCAGCCAGGCGTGCTGGTGGAGTTGCTCTTCATGTGAGAGAGCAACTACAGCGTATTGAGTATCGTCCAGGCACGGATGAGGAGCGAGCTGAGTGTCTATGGGTGAAAGTTTAGGGGCAGGCTGGCAAGGGGGACACTGGTGTGGGTGACTCTTACAGGCCACCAGATCAGGGTGAGGAAGTCAACGAGGCCTCTGCAGACAGCTGAGAGCAGCCTCACAGTCACAGGCCCTGGTTGTGCTGGGGATTTTAACTTCCCCGATGTTTGCTGGAAGGACGACTCGGCCGGCAGCCACAGTCCAGGAGGTTCCTCCGGTGCCTTGACGAGAACTTTGTGATGCAAAGGGTGCAGGAGCCGACTAGAAGAGGAGCACTGCTGGACCTCATCCTCACTGACAAGGAGGGTCTGGTTGAAGCGGTAAAGGTTGAGGGCTGCCTTGGCTGCAGCGACCATGAGATGGTGGAGTTCAGGATCTCATGTGGCAGGAACAGAATAACAAGCAGAATTGCAACCCTGGACGGGGAGAGCTGGACGGGGAAAAATTTAATGAAATATAACAAGGGAAGTGTAGAGTCTTACACCTGGGCAGGAACAACCCCAGGTTCCAGTATAAGTTGGGGAATGAACTTTTGGAGAGCAGTGTAGGGGAAAGGGACCTGGGGGTCCTGGGGACAGCAGGGTGACCATGAGCCAGCACTGTGCCCTTGTGGCCAGGAAGCCAATGGGACCTGGGGTGGGTTAGAAGGGGGTGGTCAGTAGGTCAGAGAGGTTCTCCTGCCCCTCTGCTCTGCCCTGGGGAGACCACATCTGGAATATTGTGTCCAGTTGTGGCCCCTCAGTTCCATCAGGACAGGGAACTGCTGGAGAGAGTCCAGCGCAGCCACCAAGATGCTGAAGGGAGTGGAGCATCTCCCATGTGAGGAAAGGCTGAGGGAGCTGGGGCTCTGGAGCTGGACAAGAGGAGACTGAGGGGTGACTCATTCATGAGGATCAATATGGAAAGGGGGAGTGTCAGGAGGATGGAGCCAGGCTCTTCTGGTGACAACCAGTGACAGGACAAGGGGCAATGGGTGCAAACTGGAACACAGGAGGTTACACTTAAATTTGAGAAGAAACTTCTTCATGGTGAGGGTGGCAGAACCTGGCCCAGGCTGCCCAGGGGGGTTGTGGAGTCTCCTTCTCTGCAGACATTCCAACCCGCCTGGACACCTTCCTGTGTAACCTCATCTGGGTGTTCCTGCTCCATGGGGGATTGCACTGGATGAGCTTTCCAGGGCCCTTCAACCCCTGACATTCTGTGAGTCTGTGATTCAGCAATGGAATGAAGTGTGAAAATAAAGGACAGCAGCGTCCCTTCCAGCAACAGCAAAGGCTCCTCAGATCACGGGCAGCAGATGTACTGATGTCCAGTGCAACATGCAGCTCTGACGGCCAGTAGCGCAGGACCACGTGTGCACAGAACCACACAGGACCGTTTTGGTTGGAAAAGACCCTCAAGACCATCGAGTCCAACCATAACCCACCCCGGCACTGCCCCATGTCCTGAGAACCTCATCTCTCTCTGTCCAACCCTCCAGGGATGGTCACTCCAGCCCTGCCCTGGGCAGCCTGTTCCAATGCCCCACAGCTCTTTGGGGAACGAATTGTTCCCAAGATCCAATCTAAACTTCCCCTGGTGCAACTTGAGGCCGTTTCCTCTCGTCCTGTCACTTGCTTCTCTGGAGAAGAGACCAACACCCTCCACCCTCCTTTCAGGCACCTGTACAGCTGCAAAGGAACTCGCAGGCTCTGCCACCACATCACAGACATGCACAGCCTGCGCGGTACAGCCTGGGCTTCTGGTATTTTAACATGTTAGGCTGGGCCAGCTTGGCATTTCCAAGGAAATCCTCTGCAGGCTGCTGACAGGAGGTCAGGCTGGGTTGCTAACGAAGGGCTTTGTGTTTCCAGGCATCTGGTGCATCCTGCACATCTCAGGGTGGAGAGAAACAGTCTCTTGGGAAGGGAGAGGGACCCCTGTGGGAAACCTTCAGCTGGACTGAAAGTCCAGGACATGAACACGGGCCCAGAGAGGTGGAAGATGGAGACATCCCGTGCCAGGCTGGACGGGGCTCTGAGCAGTCGCCCCGTGTGGCGTTCAGACGGATGGTTTTCTTAGTTCTTGTGTTCAGTTCCCACACTCGAATGGTGAAACTATAAGAATGAACATAGTGGGATCAAATCCATTTATGCAGAAACCTCCATGAGGGGCTCTGAGCAATGTGAGCTGGGTGAAGATGTCCCTGCTTATGGCAGGGGCTGGACTGGATGTGCTGGGAAGGTCCCTTCAAGCCAAACCCTTCTGTGATTCTGTGATCACGGAAAGAAAGAAATACAGCGGACACCCTAGCAGAGCTTTTCCGTTGAAGGGAAAGAGTAATTCGATGGTGTTCTTTCATTGGAGCTCTGTGGGTGAAGGCCGGGCATGGGGGGACAGAGGGCTGTGCCTCACCTCCTTGTCGTACCTGGCTAACCTTTGCAGGTCTTCCTGCCATCGCCTGCTCCTGCCCTCGTCATCCTGCAGTCGCTGGCAGCTGGCACTGAGGCAGCGACAGCTCCTGCTCGGAATAGCTCGAGCAGTGGAATACATGAAAGAGAAAACCACAAGTGGACAGTCTATTTGGACATGGGAGACATTTTCCTCCCGCAGCCAGAATGATGTCTGTACATCAGTGACCGTCCTGCGAGGGTTGCCTTGGCTGGCTGAGCTGCACCTGCACCTTCCTGTTTGGGTTTTCAAACGGCACGTCTCCCGTTGGGCTGGCCCCAGGCACTCGGGGCATTGGTCAAAGCTCGTGTGTATTCACTGCTCACAGTCTCACATCAGCCCTTTGTGGCAAATTGTCGAGGGTTAAGATTGCGGGGTGACAATAAAACCCTGGCAGATGTATAGTTAACCCCCTCTTCCCCCCGACTTCCTTTGAAAAGTTCATTAAGTTCATTTTGTCATGACAGTCTCCCAGGGCAGGAAAAATGGTACAAGTGCATCTCATGACCACTGTTTGTGGCTTAAAGACATCAACTTCGAAGAAGTTGTCAGGCGCCACTCGAAGAAGCTGGCTCTGGTTTCATCATCACTGTCTTGATCTGGAAGACACTTATTAAATACTGTTAGTATGGCAATTCACACCATACGGTTCAGTATTGAATATTTTCACCTAAACTCAAATCCCCTTGGGGTACACACCGAACTTCTCCATCCTTAAGCATCACCCACCAGGTGCTGCCAGGTCCCTGGGCAAAAAAAATCCCACGAATGGGCTTGACTTTGAGGCAGGATTAACCCAGACTGCCTTTCCTAACATGATACCTTCCACCTTCGATGTTTTCCCACAAGACGACAGGATCCATCTGTGAACAGTGCAGACTGCTTATCAATCTCTGAAAGAGTATTATACGGTGGTGCTTCTTCAGCACGTTTTACTTGCTCCTCATCTGGAGACATCCCAAAGTCTTTACTTTCTGGCCAGTCTGTAATCACTTCTAAGATCCCTGGGCGATTGGGATTTCCAATTCGAGCTCGTTGCGTGATCAATGCAACCCATTTACTCCACGTAACTTCGGTTGCATGATGTGGAGAGGGAACCGTCCCTTTGAACATGCAGCTCAGCACCGGCAGTCGAGGTGCCAGGAGGAGCTGTGCTTCAGTACCGATCACTTCTGAAGCAGCTCGAACTCCTTCGTATGCTTCTACTATCTCTTTTTCTGTTGGAGTATAGTTGGCTTCAGATCCTTTGTATCCTCGACTCCAACAACCTAAGGGTCGACCTCGGGTTTCTCCTGGTGCTTTCTGCCAGAGGCTCCAGGTAAGTCCATTATCTCCGGCTGCGGTGCAGAGCACATTTTTAACATCTAGTCCAGTCCGAACTGGTGCAAGGGCCACCGCATGAGTTATCTCACGCTTAATTTGTTCAAAGGCTTGTCGTTGTTCAGGGCCCCACTCAAATTGGTTCTTTTTTCGAGTCACTCGATAGAGAGGGCTCACAATCTGGCTGTAGTCAGGAATATGCATTCTCCAAAAACCTACAACGCCCAAGAAAGTCTGTGTCTCCTTTTTATTAGTAGGTGGAGACATTGCTGCAATTTTGTTGATCACATCCATTGGGATCTGATGACGGCCATCTTGCCATTTTATTCCTAAAGACTGGATCTCTCGTGCAGGTCCCTTGACCTTGCTTAGTTTTATGGCAAAACCAGCATCCAAAAGAATCTGAATTATTCTCTCACCTTTCTTGAAGACTTCTTTCGCTGTGTCGCCCCATATGATGATGTCATCAATATATTGCAAGTGTTCTGGAGCTTTACCTTCCTCCAGCGTGGTCTGGATCAGTCCATGGCAGATGGTAGGACTGTGTTTCCACCCCTGGGGCAAGCGATTCCACGTGTACTGGATGCCCCTCCAGGTGAAAGCAAACTGCAGCCTGCACTCTGCTGCTACAGGAATAGAGAAAAATGCATTAGCAATGTCAATTGTAGCATACCACTTAGCTGCTTTTGACTCCAGTTCAAATTGCAGTTCTAGCATGTCAGGCACAGCAGCACTCAGTGGTGGCGTAACTTCATTCAGGCCACGATAGTCCACAGTTAGTCTCCACTCGTCACTAGACTGATGCACTGGCCAGATTGGGCTGTTAAAGGGTGAGCAAGTCTTACTGATCACACCCTGGCTTTCCAATTGACGGATCAACTTCTGGATAGGAATCAAAGAGTCTCGGTTGGCGCGATATTGCCGGCGATGCACCGTCGTGGTAGCAATTGGCACCTGCTGATCGTCAGCCGGTTGTTTCCAGTTAGGCTCATTTCAGCCTCTACAACAGTCAGTTCCTGGGATCCCCCAGTCACTCCAGCAATATTGATGGATTGCGTTCCTTTATGATTAGAAGGAATTATCGTGCACTGAGCACCAGTGTCCACTAAAGCTTTGTACTCCTGGGGGTGTGTTGTACCAGGCCATCCTATCTGTACCGTCCAGTAAACTCTGTTATCCCTTTCCTCCACCTGGTTGGAGGCACAGCACCTCTATTTTCTGTTTTGCACAGTCTCTGGGTGTGAATTAGAGGTTCCTTCAAGAGCACCAGAATCTCTTCTGCTCCTTTTGTAAACTGGAGCAGCCATCTTCCTAGGAGTTTTTCCTTTTATCTCATGTACTCGTTCTTGAAGTTCTTAGGTAGGTCTTCCATGCCACTTATTCATGTTTTCTCCCTGCTCATGTAGGACCACAGTGAACCTCTTTTTGTGGGCTGCCTCTGTCCTCTCTCTCGAGATTGGAAACGCCTTCTCCTAATAGCTGAAACATAGGTTTGTGCAGGTTGTGAATGGTACGTGTCTTCTCTGAGTTCTTCGATTTCTTGCAATATCTTTTCAAACCGGTCATCAGATTTTTCACACAGTTTCTCTACAGCAGAGACACAAGCCCGTAGAGAACCAGCAAGGCTGTCCTCAAAGTTCCGGAGCTGCTCAATCACTTCAGTAATATCTTGTACACCTCCAGCTGACCAGACCATTCCTGCCAATGACTTAGCATATGCAGGGGGTGCGCTTTGTACAAATCTGCGCCACAGAGGTCGTGTACAATTGATTCTATCTGGGTCTGTCCCCTCTTGGCTGTCTGATCCAAAATAGATGATCTCTCGCACAGCTAATTCTCTCAGGAACTGAATACCTCTCTCCATAGTATTCCATTTCCCTAACTTGGATATACAATCTTCCTTGTAGGGAAATCTTACTTTCATAGCTGCCAGGAGTCGGGTCCAGAGACTAGTGGCATTAGACTCTCTTGAAATTGCCCGATCAATGGTGGAATCTCTTGACAGAGATCCCAGCTGCCTGGCTTCACCCCCTTCCAATTCAATTGTTTCTGCCCCATTGTCCCAGCATCGGAGCAGCCAAGTTAAAATATTCTCGCCTTCACGACGACTAAAGTCTTTTCGCAGATCTCTCAGTTCACCTGGAGAAAAGGACCAAGTGGTGGTCACTTCATCTCCTCCCTGTCCTGATGGTGCCCCTTGGGTTGATGTTGGCCCTGTGCCATCATCTGCTGCACAGGTAGTCTTTCTAGTGACTTTCTTACAACCAGCAACTGATGCTGATATGGGTTCACCATCATTTGATTCATTTCCAGAGTCGAAATTACTGTCACAGTGATTACTGTGGTTACAGCAGCAACAGTGCCCAGTGTGTGAAGAAGGGGGGGCTGCCTTGTTAGCCTTTGAGGCTGGAGAAGTAATGTTATCTGCAGCGACCTTGGCAGAGGAACTCTGCGGAGGAGCTGTAGCTTCAGCCTGCGAAGCCACCGTTGGGGGGCAGTGGCTGCAGCGGCAGCTTTTGCTGTTTTGCTCTTTTTCGAGCGGCTCGGAGTGCTTTTTGCTAAAGCTTCCGAAGACGCACCGCAAATCTCGGGACAACAAAGAGACGCAAACCTCCTGTTGAACGCCATTTCTCTTAACAGAAGCACAAACTGACACACATTCAGCAAACCAGATAACACCATCACAGTTCTATCAAAACTCCAAGGATATTCAAAGTTCTCTAAAACATTTGTGAACTGTCCTAGCGAAAAAACGGAAGTATTGTTAGTCAGTCTTTCTAAAGATTCGCTCGACCAATTAGCAAACACCGAGCCGTACTGCTCTTTAATCTCTCCTGGAGGCTTTTCAAGGTAAAGCAGAAACAAGTAGAAATTAATTAGCGGCTGCAGTATAATGAAATAAACCAGTGACAAACCACACAGTATCATCATGCCCATTGTCCAGTTCCTTGTTGTTATATAATGAATACTTCGATTTAAAAAGAAAGCCCAGCACAGATAAGGAATCAGTGAGCACAGTGTAGAAAATAACTGATACAACTTATGCCATAGCATCTTTAAATCAGTGTAATTCACTTTGCCTTAATACAACTAAATAATATCCAAAGCAAACAGATGCTCAAGTATCACAACTCTATGAGTTGGCACCGTGCCAAAAAAACCTGAAACGTACGTCAGAGCAGTAGAAAAGCCAAAAATCTTCAAATTTCCCCTTTCTCTTTGCCCCACGTTGGGCGCCAATTATCTGTAAAGGGTTAAGATTGTGGGGTGACAATAAAACCCTGGCAGATGTATTGTTACCACCCTCTCCCCCCCCCACTTCCCCCTTTTTGCCCCTCCCTCTCCCCCCTTCCCACTCAGGACAGGCGATCGGGAGGAAAAGAAGGACAGAGAGAAGAGAGTTGGAAAAAAATAAAGATGTTTTACTAATGCTACTAATAAGAATAGAGAAAATAATACAAAATATACAAAACCAATCTTGAAAGTCTCAGCAACTGCAGAGCTGGCAACCAAAGTCCTGGATTGGACTCTGCAGCCAATCGGAGCTGGATTCAGTCTCTCACTAGGCCTCAGTTTGCAGGGACGACTAGCAAGGTCCTCTCCTAATGTCGGCCATAAGCAGAAGAGAAAAGGCAAAAAGGGGACGAGATCCTCGTGATCTCCCACTTTATATGAAGTATTCACGTGAATGGGATGTTATACACAGTTGGTCAGTTTCTCGGTCACTTGCTTCTCGTCGCCCCTCTCGCGAGATTTCCATCCGTGCTTATCAATAAGTTTGCATTCCATTGCTAGGTTTACCAAAACATGTGTCTGGTTCTCCAGGAAAATTCAGTTAATATGAAGGCTTTAGCTGACAGGCAAAATTCACTGAAAGAGAAACTTGTTTTTTAACAAAACCAGGACACCTGTGACCACTTTATATTTACAGTGGCTTTATCAACAGTCAGATGCCTTTTGCACTGCCTTAGCTGATTACACGGGTCAACTCACATCCCACCCACCTTCACATAAACTGCTTAATGTTGACTTCCACCTCATCTCTATATCGAAAAGAAGCTGCTAGCCCTTACAAGCCCTTACTGTGTTTACAGATGGGTCTGGGAAGTCACACAAATCAGTTATCCTATGGTGGGACAACCAGCAGGGGCAATGGAACTCAGACATAGAGACCGTCTCCGGTTCTCCTCAGATAGTGGAACTGACTGCGGTTGTTCGAGTTTTTCGAAGGTGGTCTGCACCACTTAACATTATTACTGACTCAGCTTATGTTGCAGGAATTGTTGAACGAGCTGAAGCATCTGTACTACGTGATGTTTTGCATTCTGACTCATTTGTTTTATTGCAGGAGCTTATTTTTCTCTTGGACTCGCGTTCTCATCCTTACATTGTTATGTATGTCAGATCACACACTTCTCTACCTGGCTTTATTTCAGAAGGGAACCGACGAGCTGATTTGCTGACATTACCAGTGCAAGTATTACCGGATCGCATAGCACAAGCTGAACTTAGCCATTCCTTTTTTCACCAGAATGCTGGAGGTCTCAAATGACAGTTTGGCCTTACATCCCAACAAGTGGCTAATATTATTGCTGTATGCCCCGACTGTCAGAAACACTCATTTCCGTCAATAGCAGGAGGAGTTAATCCCAGAGGACTGCAGAGCTTACAGTTATGGCAAATGGACGTTACGCATTATCCGGAGTTTGGTAAATTGAAATATGTCCATTCCTCTATTGACACCTTTTCAGGTGCTTTGTTCGCTTCTTGTCACACAGGGGAGAAGACACGTGATGTTCAAAAACATTTGATGCGTGCTTTTGCCACCTTGGGTATACCCTCTCAAATAAAAACAGATAATGGCCCTGCGTATGTCTTGGTCGCTATAAAAGCCTTTCTTGACTCCTGGGGTGTGACCCACGTTACTGGCATCCCTCATTCCCCTACAGGTCAGTCCCTGATTGAATGCTCTCATCAGTCTTTGAAACGCTTATTACAACAACAGAAAGGGGGAGTGGGGACTGCCACCCCTGAGGAACGTCTACAGAAAGCTTTGCATGTTTTTAACTTTTTAAATTGTTCTTTGTTAGATAGCAAACCTCGGATAGTCCAACATTTTAACATGAATGCTTCACTTGAGGTGCGAGTTAAGGCCCCAGTATTGGTTTGTGATCCAGAAACAGGTAAAGTAATGGGACCGTATCCCCTTATCACATGGAGCAGAGACTACGCTTGTGTTTCCACAGAGAAAGGCCCTCAATGGATTCCGGCAAAGAGTGTACGACCCTTCCGTGAATCCCTACCACAATCATCCAGAGAGAACTCCGATCACCCTCCAGACCAGCCTTTCGAGCAACAAACTGGTGAATCTCCTGAGGACACTGGTGTGACGGTTGCTTAGAAAAGGAAGTTGATGTAGCTAAAGTTTTGCTTGTCACAGGGCACAAACCATTGGGGATTAGTTGTTATTTACATGACTGTATAGATTGGGCCTATTTAGTGTCCAAAAGGGTGGAGGAGGTGTTAGTTTGTGATCTGGAGTGTAGTAAAACAAACCTGGTGCCCGCTATATGGGCTGTTCTTAAACAAGATTGGGATCAGACGAAAGAAATGCAGAAAACAATTTGCATGGAAACTAAAGAAGGGCAGAAAATTGCTTTTAGAATAATATTTCTTTCTGTGATTACGCTAGAGGTTGCGCGAAGCCACCCACTCTCATCTGTACTACCCCAGGTTAATGTGTGGGTAGCGCTAGCAGATCTCACGGGACAAGACACCTTGTGTCTCGCTACTGCCTCTCCTAATAATCCCTTTTCTACATGCCTTGTAGGATTGCCATTGGATAAATGGCCCATACCTGATAAGGTGGGAAAAGCCTTTCCAACCTTGGCCCCCAATTTAACCAATAACTGGGATGCCTGGACCCCTTTTCTCCCGCATGCTGCTTTAGAGCCACAAGAAATTGAGTTGCTTGGATCAATAAAGGTGGATTTCTATGTTAGGTTTAACTACACAGGAACAAACCAGTCTAAGGTATGGGATGTCTCTCCTGTCCATCCCGTTTTTAAAAACGCTACTACTTGGTGTAATTATACAGCAACAAACTTGTCTAGATCTAGCAATGCTCCGCTTTTATTACCATCAGGGATATTTCTTATTTGCAGGGATAGAGCATGGCCTGTTATCCCTTCTCATATAAGAGGAGGTCCGTGTAGCCTTGGACGCCTTTCTGTCCTGACTCCTAATACATCCATGATTTTACAACACCGTCTTTCTCACAGAACAAAGCGTAGCATCCATGCATATACCCCCGATTGTGATGATAGCGTGAAGTTTTGATCTTTTAGCCCACGCGTTGTCGCCTCTCTTTTAACAGCTGGAGCTGCCGCTGCAAAAGCACTAGCAACATTAGATAAGCTTGGCTGCTGGCTTGCTAAACAAACGAACGCTACTAGCAATGCATTGTCTGGTCTTTTCTTAGATGTAGATAGTGTTCGTCATGCTACATTACAAAATAGAGCTGCTACAGATTTTTTGCTTTTAGCGCAAGGCCACGGTTGTGAGGATTTTGAGGGCATGTGTTGTATGAGTCTCTCTGACCACTCGGAATCAATTCATGCTAGTATTCAACAGCTTAAAGCTGGGGTCTCTAAGCTTCAACAAAATGATATTTGGGATTGGTTAGATAGGCTTTTTGAAGGATGGGGATTGTCAGGATGGTTAAGGAGTCTTGTGAAGTTGGTTGTATACGTTTTGGCAGTTTTTATTCTCCTGTTACTCTTCTTGCCTTGTTTGTTGCAATGCCTACAAAAATTGATTTCGCGTTCTATAAAAAGAGTTCTTATTGTGCAAAGGGAAGGGGGAGATGTGGGACAGGATTTGGCTGGCTTCGGCAAAACTCCCAGCGCTTGTCGGTTGGTGAGGGGAGATGTGCTGGAGCTTGTTGGTCGCAGGCCATGGGAAGGATGAAGGCAGGAACCTTACTTGGAGGGAATGGAGAGTGCTGGCTCTATGTTGGTAGGGTTGTAAAGCAGTTGTCTTGTAGGAGAGGGACTCTTGTTCTTGCATGGGGAAGATTGCTTGAGTTGGGGTGGTAACTGTTTGAGAAGGTGTCTTGGCATGAGCCAATCTGTAAATGTCTAGTGTACAGTGTAGACCAGTCACCTGTAACAAGGTAACAGAAACACCAATCAGCTCGAAGCACGTTGCTGAGGCAAAGTATAAATGTATGTGAAGTACACTAATAAAGCGGACATTTTGTTTGCATCAAACTGCGTCCCATCTCTGAATCGCGGCAGAGGTCCAGAGTTAAGCCAGGCCTATCTCATGCCCAGAAGGCTTGTCTGTCCGTGCTGCCTGGCCTGGGGCCTCTCCACAGGAACAGCCCCTTCCCGCAGCTCCAGCTTTCAGAGCACTGGAGTGAGCAGCCCCCCCTTTCTGATCCCGACAATCAGAGCAGAGCAAACCTGGGAGGCTTCCAGGCAATGTGGGCGTTCCCTCCATCTGAAACGGGCCGTGTCCTCATTCACCTTGGCTGGCCTTGCATGGGGAGCTGCTTGCCCCCGTCCTTCTCCTTCTAACAGGCGCTCTCCTTTGTGTTCCTTCCCAGGCTGTTCACGAGATCGTTAATCAAGCTTTGGAGAAGCTGGAAGAAATGCAGGTCCCGATGCCGGATTATGCCCTGAAATCAGCAGGTGCCGTGACATTGTACAAACAAACCAGTTCCAAAGCGCCTCCTGTCCAGATTGACAAGATGGGCTTTGGAACATGCCCAGGGCTAGGAGAGAAGGGGTGAGAAGTCACGGGTCACCTTGTGCCCTAAAAGTGCCCCCACTGACAGAGCCTGTAACGGGCCAGACCCCATGGGAAGCACAGAAAGGCTGGTTCACATTCTTGCCTATTTCCACGGCCAAATACGGCAGTTTGATGACTCCCTGCTGTGTGTTCCAGAGGGGTCGTGCCAGCAAGACAAAGGGGAACCCACTGTAGGACATGGATGACAACTGAGAAGCCTTTTTCAAGTCAACAGTGCAATATTCCTCGTGACACTGCCTGATGATCACGCTCATGTTTGAATTTCCAGGGGCAGCCGTCATTCAGTCCAGGACTTCTCCATCCCTTCGGACTGCCAAAGCAAAGGTGTTCTGGTACTCCCTGCCGGTGATGGATTACATGAGGTCTCCAGAGCTGATTCTGGAGGTAGGAGCACCAAGAAGCAGTAACACAAAGGCTGGGAGAATGAACCACACACACTACTCTGAGTGTCCTACCCCCTCTTTGCTCCTCGAAGCTTCTTTTCCTGCCCCAGTCCTGCATGGACCTGCTCTCCTCCTGTGTCTCCCTGCTGAGTATTTCTTGTCCTTTCAGACGGACAATCATCCTGGCAACTGCTGGCCCTTCCCAGGGAGTCAGGGACACATGTTCATCAAGCTGTCCATGCCGGTCATTCCGAGAGCTGTCACCATGGCCCATGTCTCAGGGACAGCGTTCCATGGAGAAAGCATCTCCGGAGCTCCCAAGGACTTTGCTGTCTATGTAAGTGATTTCTCTGGAGTCGGGGGCAGGCTGTTGCACAGCATTGCTAAGCAGGGGGTGAAGATGGGTCAAAGATTCTGGTGGCCTGAAGCTTCCTCCTGTCTCTCAGAACAAACAGGCTCCTTGGAGTTGCTTCCTTCCCATTGCATTCCTCTTTTATTCAATGTACCACTCAAAAAAAAAAATCTCCTGGGGCAAGATGCTACTCCAGGAGCCACAGGGAAAAGGAGCTGGACAGTGCGTGGTCCTAAACCACCTTGTCTTCCAATCCCAGTGGCATTTGTGATGCTCAGGTCACCTCCCTCTCACTGGGAGCGTCTGCTCGTTTTCTGACAGGCAGCCTGGACTCGCTGAGTGGGCAAGTGTGACGTGCTGCCCACCTGCAGCTTCTTGTCTTGTCCTTGTGCTCATGGTACTTGGACTACATAGCTGAAATAACCCCGTACTTCACCGGCTGAAGTTCAGTCTTCCATGGTGCACCAGACGCTCTGTTTTCTCCACCTATCTTTCTGTAGGGCTCCAAGGAAGAACACGAGGAGCAGGGAACGTTCCTGGGACAGTTCACTTTCCTGGCGACGCGGAATCCAAGTCAGACCTTCCAGCTGAAGGTATGGGGACAGAGAGGGAGGAGAACTGCAGGAGAGGAGGAGAAACATGGTTGGATGGGGAGAGGCTTCCCTGCCAAAGGGTACAGGCAGCCCTGTCCTTGAGCGTGTGCCACGCTGCCTTTCTTCTGCTTCAACTTCCTGGTGGCAGATGGCTGGACGGCCGTCTTCTCATTCATTTTGTGTTTAAACTTCAGTGCTTAGAAGAACCACAGTTGAAGCTGGAATCAGCTTGACTGTCTGGACCCCAAGTGCACACAAGCGGCCGCATCCTGTAGGATGCACGACTGCTGGTCTGCCAGTTAGAGACAAGGAATACTGGGCTTCCTGAGGGTTCTGTTGGTGCTGGCAGTGAGCAGTGACAGGGAGGCCATTCTGTTTCCATGGCTTTCTAGAGAAGGCAATGAGACATTCTACTGACCCCAGCACTGGGTCTTCTGACTGTGGAAGCCTGTGCCCCAAAGCAGGCGAGAACTTTCCAGTGTATTTGCTGAGGCATCTGGTAGCTGCTTCTTCCTTTGCTGTTCTCGTGGCCCAAGGGGGTAGAGCAGGATAAGTACGTCTGGACCACGACAGGTCAAAAGCCCCCGCGGGGCAGTAGGAAGGAAGCTGCTGATCGAGGCCGTCGCTGCGTCATTTCCTGTATCTGGGATGCTGTATCCGGGATGCTGTATCTAGGATGCTGTATCTAGGATGCTGTATCTAGGGTGCTGTATCTAGGGTGCTGTATCTGGGATAATCTATCTAGGATGCTCTATCTTGGATGCTGTATCTGGGATATTGTATCTAGGATGCTGTATCTAGGATGATGCATATAGGATGTTATATCTAGGATTCTGTTTCTGGGATGCTGTATCTTGGATGCTGTATCTAGGGTGATGCATCTAGGATGCTGTATCTGGCGTGCTGTATCTGGCGTGCTGTATCTAGGATGCTGTATCTGGGATGCTGTATCTCGGGTGATGTATCCGGGATGCTGTATCCGGGATGCTGTATCTAAGATGACGTATCTAGGATGATGTATCCAGGGTGCTGTGTATGGGATGCTGTATCTTGGATACTGTATCCGGAATGCTGAATCCGGGATGCTGAATCTCAGACGCTGTATCTGGGATGCCGTATTTAGGATGCCGTATCAAGGATGCCGTATCTGGGCTGCCATATCTGGGATGCCGTATCCGGGATGCTGTATCTGTGATGTTTTATCCGGGATCCTGTAGCTAGGATGCTGTATCTGGGATACTGTATCTTGGATGCTGTATCTGGATTACCCTATCCAGGATGCTGTATCCGGGATGCTGTATCCGGGATGCTGTATCTAGGATTCTGTATCTAGGATGCTGTATATAGAATGCTGTGTCTGGGATGCTGTATCTCGGATGCCGTATCTGGGATGCTGTATCCTGGATGCTGTATTTAGGATGCTGTATCCTGGATGCTGTATCCTGGATGCTGTATCTAGGATGCTGTATCTGGGATATTGTATCTAGCGTGCTGTATCTACGATGCTGTATCTGGGATGCTATATCTAGGGTGCTGTATCTAGGATACTGTATCTGGGATGCTGTATCTGGGATACTGTATCTGGAACATTGCGTCTAGGATGCTGTATTTGGGATGCTGTATGTAGGATGCTGTATCTAGGACTCTGTATCCAAGATACTGTATCTAGGATGCAGTATCCAGGATGATGTACCCTTGATGCTGTATTTAGGGAGATATATCTAGGATGCTGTATTTGGGATGCTGTATATAGGAAGCTGTATTTGGAATGCTCTATCTAGGATGCTGTATCTGGGATACTGTATCTGGGATGCTGTATCTAGGATGCTGTATCCGGGATGCTGTATCTGGGATGCTGTATCCTGCATGGTGTATCCAGGATGCTGTATCCTGGATGCTGTATCTATGGTGATGTATCTAGGATGCTGTATCTAGGATGCTGTATTTGGGATGCTATATCTAGGATTCTGTATCTGGGATATTGTATCTAGGGTGCTGTATCTGGGATATTATATCTATGGTGCTGTATCTAGGATGCTGTATCTGGGATGCTGTATCCTGGATTCTGATTCTGGGATGCTGTATCTAGGATGCTGTATCTGGGATGCTGTATCCTTGATGCTGTATCCTGGATGCTGATTCTGGGATGTTGTATCTAGGCTGCTGTATCTTGGATGCTGTATCCTGGATGCTGATTCTGGGATGCTGTATCTAGGATGCTGTATCTGGGATGCTGTATCCTGGATGCTGATTCTGGGATGCTGTATCGAGGATGCTCTATCCTGGATGCTCTATCTTGGATGCTGTATCTAGGATGGTTTATCTGGGATTTTATTTCTAGGGTGCTGTATCTGGGATACTGTATCTGGAATATTGTATCTAGGATGCGGTATTTGGGATGCTGTACCTAGGAAGCTGTATTTGGGATGCTCTATCTAGGATGCTGTATCTGGGATACTGTATCTGGGGTACTGTATCTAGGGTGCTGTATCTGGGATGCTGTATTTAGGGTGCTATATCTAGGATGCTGTATCCGGGATGCTGTATCTGGGATGCTGTATCCTGCATGGTGTATCCAGGATGCTGTATCCTGCATGCTGTATCTAGGGTGATGTATCTAGGATGCTGTATCTAGGATGCTTTATTTGGGATGCTGTATCTAGGATTCTGTATCTGGGATATTGTATCTAGGGTGCTGTATCTTGGATGCTGTATCTAGGGTGCTATATCTAGGACGCTGTATCCGGGATGCTGTATCTGGGATGCTGTATCCTGGATGCTGTATCTAGGGTGGTGTATCTAGGATGCTGTCTCTAGGATGCTGTATTAGGGATGCTGTATCTAGGATTCTGTATTTGAGATATTGTATCTAGTGTGCTGTATCTGGGATATTATATCTATGGTGCTGTATCCTGGATGCTGTATCTGGCATGCTATATCTGGGATACTGTATCTGGGATATTATATCTATGGTGCTGTATCTGGGATGCTGTTTCAGGCATGCTGTATCTGGGACATTATATCTCTGGTGCTGTATATAGGATGCCGTATCTGGGATGCTGTATCTGGGATGCTGTATCCGGGATGCTGATTCTGGGATGCTGTATCTAGGATGCTGTATCTGGGATGCTGTATCCTGGATGCTGTATCTTGGATGCTGATTCTGGGATGCTGTATCTGGGATGCTGTATCCTGGATGCTGATTCTGGGATGCTGTACCTAGGATGCTGTATCTGGGATGCTGTATCCTGGATGCTGATTCTGGGATGCTGTATCTAGGATGCTGTATCTGGGATGCTGAATCCTGGATGCTGTATCCTGGATGCTGATTCTGGGATGCTGTATCTGGGATGCTGTATCCTGGATGCTGTATCTTGGATGCTGATTCTGGGATGCTGTATCTGGGATGCTGTATCCTGGATGCTGATTCTGGGATGCTGTATCTAGGATGCTGTTTCTGGGATGCTGTATCCTGGATGCTGATTCTGGGATGCTGTATCTAGGATGCTGTATCCGGGATGCTGTATCTAGGAATCTGTATCCGGGATGCTGTATCTAGGGTGATGTATCTAGGATGCTGTATCTAGGATGCTGTATTTGGGAAGCTGTATCTAGGATTCTGTATCTGGGATATTGTATCTAGGGTGCTGTATCTGGGATATTATATCTATGGTGATGTATCCTGGATGCTGTATCTGGCATGCTATATCTGGGATACTGTATCTGGGATATTGTATCTAGGGTGCTGTATCTTGGATGCTGTATAAAGGGTGCTGTATCCGGGATGCTGTATCTGGGATGCTGTATCCTGCATGGTGTATCCAGGATGCTGTATCCTGGATGCTGTATCTAGGGTGATGTATCTAGGATGCTGTATCTAGGATGCTGTATTAGGGATGCTGTATCTAGGATTCTGTATCTGAGATATTGTATGTAGGGTGCTGTATCTGGGATATTATATCTATCGTGCTGTATCCTGGACGCTGTATCTGGCATGCTATATCTGGGATACTGTATCTGGGATATTATATCTATGGTGCTGTATCTGGGATGTTGTTTCTGGCATGCTGTATCTGGGATACTGTATCTGGGATATTACATCTATGGTGCTGTATCTAGGATGCCGTACCTGGGATGCCGTGTCTGGGATGCCGTATCCGGGATGCTGATTCTGGGATGCTGTATCTAGGATGCTTTATCTGGGATACTGTATCCTGGATGCTGTATCTTGGATGTTGATTCTGGGATGCTGTATCTGGGATGCTGTATCCTGGATGCTGAATCTGGGATGCTGTATCTCGGATGCTGTATCTAGGATGCTGTATCTGGGATGCTGTATCCTGGATGCTGATTCTGGGATGCTGTATCTAGGATGCTGTATCCGGGATGCTGTATCTAGGATTCTGTATCCGGGATGCTGTATCCGTGATGCTGTATCTGGGATGCTGTATCCTGGATGCTGTATCTTGGATGCTAATTCTGGGATGCTGTATCTGGGATGCTGTATCCTGGATGCTGATTCTGGGATGCTGTATCTAGGATGCTGTATCTGGGATGCTGTATCCTGGATGCTGATTCTGGGATGCTGTATCTAGGATGCTGTATCTGGGATGCTGTATCCTGAATGCTGATTCAGGGATGCTGTATCTAGGATGCTGTATCTGGTATGCTGTATCCTGGATGCTGTATTCTGGATGCTGATTCCGGGATGCTGTATCTGGGATGCCGTATCCGGGATGCTGTATCTGTGATGTTTTATCCGGGATCCTGTAGCTAGGATGCTGTATCTGGGATACTGTATCTTGGATGCTGTATCTGGATTACCCTATTCAGGATGCTGTATCCGGGATGCTGTATCCGGGATGCTGTATCCGGGATGCTGTATCCGGGATGCTGTATCTAGGATGCTGTATATAGAATGCTGTGTCTGGGATGCTGTATCTCGGATGCCGTATCTGGGATGCTGTATCCTGGATGCTGTATTTAGGATGCTGTATCCTGGATGCTGTATCCTGGATGCTGTATCTAGGATGCTGTATCTGGGATATTGTATCTAGCGTGCTGTATCTACGATGCTGTATCTGGGATGCTATATCTAGGGTGCTGTATCTAGGATACTGTATCTGGGATGCTGTATATGGGATACTGTATCTGGAACATTGCGTCTAGGATGCTGTATTTGGGATGCTGTATGTAGGATGCTGTATCTAGGACTCTGTATCCAAGATACTGTATCTAGGATGCTGTATCCAGGATGATGTACCCTTGATGCTGTATATAGGGATATATATCTAGGATGCTGTATTTGGGATGCTGTATCTAGGAAGCTGTATTTGGAATGCTCTATCTAGGATGCTGTATCTGGGATATTGTATCTAGGGTGCTGTATCTGGGATGCTATATCTAGGGTGCTGTATCTAGGATGCTGTATCCGGGATGCTGTATCTGGGATGCTGTATCCTGCATGGTGTATCCAGGATGCTGTATCCTGGATGCTGTATCTATGGTGATGTATCTGGGATGCTGTATCTAGGATGCTGATTCTGGGATGCTGTATCTAGGATGCTGTATCTGGGATGCTGTATCCGGGATGCTGTATCTGGGATGCTGTATCTGGGATGCTGTATTTGGGATGCTGTATCCTGGATGCTGTATCGTGGATGCTGTATCTACAATGCTGTATCTGGGATGCTATATCTAGGGTGCTGTATCTACGATTCTGTATATGGGATGCTCTATCTTGGATGCTGTATCTAGGATGGTTTATCTGGGATTTTATATTTAGGGTGCTGTATCTGGGATACTGTATCTGGAATATTGTATCTAGGATGCTGTATTTGGCATGCTGTATGTAGAGTGCTGTATCTAGGATGCTGTATCTAGGATGCTGAATCTGAGATGTGGTATTTGGGATTCCGTATCCAGGATGCTGTATCTAGGGTTCTGTATCCAGGATGCTGTATCCTGGATGCTGTATCTAGGATGATAAATCTAGGATGCTGTATTTGGGATGCTGTATCTAGGATGCTGTATCAGGGATACTGTATCTAGGATGCTGTATCTTGTATGCTGTACCTGGGATATTGTATCTAGGATGCTGTATTTGGGATGCTGTATCTAGGGTGCTGTATCTAGGATGCTGTATCCAGGATGCTGTATCTGGGATGCTGTATCCTGCGTGGTGTATCGAGGATGCTGTATCCTGGATGCTGTATCTAGGGTGATGTATCTAGGATGCTGTATCTAGGATACTGTATTTGGGATTCTGTATCTGGGATACTGTATCTGGGATATTGTATCTAGGGTGCTGTATCTGGGATGCTGTATCTAGTGTGCTGTATCTAGGATGCTGTATCCAGGATGCTGTATCCGAGATGATGTATCCTCGATGCTGATTCTGGGATGCTGTATCTGCGATGCTGTATCCGTGGTGCTGTAACCGGGATGGTGTATCCGAGATGCTGTATCCGGGATGCTGTATCTAGTATCTTCTATCTAGGATGCTGTATCTGGATGCTGTATCCTGGATGCTGTATCTAGGATGCTGTATGTGGGATGCTGTATCTAGTCTGCTGTGTCTAGGATGCTGTTTTTGGAATTATGTATAAAGTATGCTGTATCCGGGATGCTCCATGGAGGATACTTTGTCTGGGATGCTGTATTTGTGATGCTGTATCTGGGATGATGTATCTGGGACATTGTATATGTGACGCGCATCTAGCATACTGTATCTACTATGCTCTATCTGCGATGCTGTATCTGGGATGCTGTATTTAGGATGCTGTATCTGGGATGCTGTATCTCGGATGCTGTGTGTGGGATGCTGTATCTAGGATGCTGTATCTGAGATGCTGTATCTACTATGAAGCATCTGGGATGCTGTATCTGGGATGCCTTATGTAGTATACTGTATCTAGGATGGTGTATCTAGGTTGCTGTATCTGGTATGCTGTATTTGGGTGCTGTATGTGGGATACTATACCGGGGATGCTGTTTCTGGGGTGCTCTGTCTTAGATGCTGTATCTGAGATGCTGTATCTAGGATGCTCTATCTGGGATGCTGTGCTTAGGATGCTGTATCTGGGGTGCCGTGTCTGGGATGCCGTGTCTGGGATGCCGTGTCTGGGATGCCGTGTCTGGGATGGTGTATCTAGGATGCTGTATCTAGGATGCTGTATTTGGGATGCTGTATCTGCAATGCTGTATGGAGGATACTGTGTCTGGGATGCTGTATCTATGATGCTGTATCTATGATGCTATATCTGGGATGCTGTATCTGGGATGCTGTATCTGGGATGCTGTATGTGGGATGCTGTATCTAGGATGCTGTATCTGAGATGCTGTATCTAGGATGAAGTATATGGGATGCTGTATCTGGGATGCCTTATGTAGTATACTGTATCTAGGATGGTGTATCTAGTTTGCTGTGTCTGGCATGCTGTATATGGGATGGTATATCTGGGATGCTGTGTCAGGGATGCTGTATTTGGATGCTGTATCTGGGATACTATACCGGGGATGCTGTGTCTGGGATACTGTATCTAGGATGCTCTATCTGTGATGGTGTGTCTAGGATGTTGTCTGTGATGTGCTGTATCTATCATGCTGTATCTAGTATGCTGTATCCGGAATGCTATATCTAGAATTCTTTTTATGGGATGCTGTATTTAGGATGCTGTATCTGGGATACTGTATGTGGGATGCTGTATTGGGGATGCTGTATCTACGATCGTGTATCTGGGATGGTGTATCTAAGATGCTGTATCTGGGATGCTTTATCTAGGATGCTGTATTTGGGATGCTGTATCTAGGATGCTGTATCTGGGATACTGTATCGATGATGCTGTATCGAGAATATTGTTCCTGGCATGCTGTATCTAGGATGTTGTAGTCTGGGATGCTATATCTGGGATGCTGTACCTAGGATACTGTATCTGGGGTTCTGTATCTAGGATGCTGTATCTAGTATGCTGTATCTCGGGTGCTGTATCGAGGATTCTGTACCTGGGATGGTGTATCTAGTACGCTATATCTGGGACGCTATATCTGGGATACTGTATCGGGGACACTGTATGTAGCATACTGTATCTAGAATGGTGTATTTACGATGCTGTATCTGGGATGCTGTATATGGTATGGTGTATCTAGCATGCTGTATCTGGGATACTGTACCTGGGATGCTGTATCTACGATGCTGTATGTAGGCTGCCATATCTGGGATGCTGTATCGGGGATTCTGTATGTAGCATACTGTATCTAGGATGGTGTATCTAGGATGCTGTATCTGGGATTCTGTATATGGGATGGTGTATCTAGGACGCTGTATCGGGGATGCTGTATCTAGGCTGCTATATCCGGAATACTGTATCGGGAAGCTGTATCTATGATCACAGTAAGAATTTCACATTGTCACATAGTCACTGAGTCACAGAGTCACAAACACGGAGCCAGAATCACAAAGTCCCAGAGTCCGAGTCACATAGTCCCAGAGTCCCAGATGTCTCAGAGTCACTGATTCACAAATTCACAGAGCCACTGTCACACAGTCACAGTCACTGAGTCACAGATGACACAGAGTCACAGATGTCACAGAGTCACGGTCACGGGGTCAGAGTCACAGAGTCATGGTTATGGTCACAGAGTCACAGTCACAGAGTCACATATGTCACAGAGTCACAGTTATGGGGTCAGAGTCACAGAGTCACGGGCAGAGAGTGTAAGTCACAGAGTCACAGTGTCACAGTAAAGAGTCACAATCACAGAGTCACAGTCACAGTGTACATAATCAGAGAGTCAGTCACAGTGTCACAGAGTCACATTGTCACACAGTCACAGAGCCATAGTCCCAGAATCACAGTGTGAAATCACAGAGTCACAGAGTCACAATCATAGAGTCCAAGTCCCAGTCACAGAGTCCCAGTCACACAATCACAGTAAGAATTTCACATTGTCACATAGTCACTGAGACACAGAGTCACAAGCACAGAGCCAGAATCACAAAGTTCCAGAGTCCCAGTCACATTGTCCCAGAGTCCCAGAGGTCCCAGGGTCACTGAGTCACAACGTCACAGAGTCACATATGTCACAGAGTCACGCATGTCACAGAGTTTATAACACAGAGTTACAGATGTCACACAGTCACAATCACGGGCTCAGAGTCACAGAGTCAGAGTCACAGATGACACAGAGTCACAGATGTTACAGAGTTACAGTCACGGGTTCAGAGTCACAGAGTCACAGTCACAGATGTCACAAATGACACAGAGTCATTGAGTCACAAAGTCACAGAGTCACAGTCAGAGAGTCACAGGGACACAGTCAAAGAGTCACATTCATACAGTCACAGTCACAGAGTCAGATATGACACAGAGTCACATATGTCACAGAGTCACTGTCACAGGGTCAGAGTCACATAGTCACAGTCACAAAGTGACAGATGAGACAGAGTCACAGGTGTCACAGAGTCCCCGAGTCACGGTCACAGGGTCAGAGTCACAGAGTCAGAGTTATGGTCACAGAGTCACATATGTCACAGAGTCACATATGTCACAGAGTCACAGTCACAGGTTCTGAGTCACAGAGATAGTTCTGGTCACTGAGTCAGAGTCACAGTGTCACATATGTCACAGAGTCACAGTCACGGGTACAGAGTCACATATGTCACAGAGTCACATATGTCACAGAGTCACAGTCACAGGTTCTGAGTCACAGAGATAGTTCTGGTCACTGAGTCAGAGTCACAGTGTCACATATGCCACAGAGTCACAGTCACGGGTACAGAGTCACTGAGTCACAGATGTCACTGAGTCACAGATGACACAGAGTCACAGATATCACAGAGTCACAGAGTCACAATCACAGGGTCAGATTCATAGAGTCATAGTTATGGTCACAGAGTCACAGGGACACAGTCAAAGAGTCACAGTCACACAATCACAGTCACAGAGTCACAGATGACATAAAGTCACAGATGCCACAGAGTCACAGAGTCACAATCACGGGGTCAGAGGCACAGAGTCATAGTTGTGGTCACAGAGTCACAGTCACAGAGTCACATATGTCACAGAGTCACAGTCACAGGTTCAGAGTCACAGAGTCACAGATGACACAGAGTCACAGATGTCGCAGAGTCACAGAGTCATAGTTGTGGTCAAAGAGTCACAATCACAGGGTCATATAATTCACAGAGTCACAGTCACGGGGTCAGACACATAGTCATAGAGTCACGGTCACAGAGTCAAAGCACTGGGTCACAGTCACAGTAAAGAGTCACAATCACAGAGTCACAGTTACCGTGTACATAATCAGAGAGTCAGAGAGTCACAGTGTCACAGAGTCACATTGTCACATCATCACAGAGTCACATAGTCACAGAATCACAGTGTCATAATCAGAGAGTCACAGAGTCAGAATCACAAAGTCCCAGTCACAGAGTCCCAGTCACACAATCACAGTAAGAATTTCACATTGTCACATAGTCACTGAGTCACAGAGTCACAAACACAGAGCCAGAATCACAAAGTCCCAGAGTCCTAGTCACATAGTCCCAGAGTCCCAGATGTCATAGAGTCACTGAGTCACAAAGCCACAGAACCAGTGTCACACAGTCACAGAGTCACAAATGACACAGAGTCACAGATGTCACAGAGTCACAGAGTCACAAACACGGGTTCAGATTCACAGAGTCATAGTTATGGTCACAGAGTCACGGTCACAGGGTCACATATGTCACAGAGTCACAGTCACGGAGTCAGAGTCACAGAGTCACAGATGTCAGAGAGTCACAGAGTCGCGTTCACAGGGTGTCCTGGTTTTGTTAAAAACAAGTTTCTCTTTTGGTGAATTTGCCTGTCAGCTAAAGCCTTCATCTTAACTCCATTTTCCTGAAGAACCAGACACATGTTTTGGCAAACCTAGCAATGGAATGCAAACTTACTGATAAGCACGGATGGACATCTCGCGAGAGGGGCGACGAGAAGCAAGTGACCAAGAAACTGACCAACTGTGTATAACATTCCATTCACATGAATACTTCATATAAAAGTGGGAAATCATGAGGATCTCGTTAGCTTTTTCCCTTTTGCCCTTTTCCCTTCTGCTTATGGCCGACATTAGGAGAGGACCTTGCTAGTCGTCCCTGCAAACTGAGGCCTAGTGAGAGACTGAATCCAGCTCTGATTGGCTGCAGAGTCTAATCCAGGACTTCAGGTGCCGGCTCTGCAGTTGCTGAGACTTTCAAGATTGGTTTTGTATATTTTGTATTATTTTCTCTATTCTTATTAGTAGCATTAGTAAAACATCTTTAATTTTTCCAGCTCTCTTCTCTCTGTCCTTCTTTCCCTCCTGATCGCCTGTCCTGAGTGGGAAGGGGAGAGAGAGGGGCAAAAAGGGGGAAGTGGGGGGGAGAGGGGGTTAACAATACATTGCCATGGTTTTATTGTCACCCCGCAATCTTAACCCTCGACAGCGAGTTATCAAAAATAGAAAAAACATGGTGTAAAATTTAGACAATATTAGAAATTGATGGAAATATTAGAAGTGATCTAAATGTTACTTTTGGGCTTTAATAGATTTACACCAAAAATGTTTTATTCCAGGGTGCTGTGGTGGTGAACGCCCACCTGAACCTGAACCTGCCCAATGCCCGCTGGTACGATTATCACACAGTAAGCAATTTTAAAAAATATATGATATTTCTCAAACCCTTCAATGCAAATTACAATTTATTTTCCAAAAATGGAGGGGAAGAAAACAAAAGATGTAAACGGTTTGTATGGCCTCAGGCTTCATACATCACTCTGATCATCAGGTGGTGTGAAATTGGTTTATATATGTAGAATTTCAGATTTTATACGGGAAAGACGTAGTTCTGCATTAAAAAGGATTTGCAGTAGCAACTTATTTAGGATGTATTTATGTTTCTTTTGTATTTATTATATGTATATATATGTATATTGTATGTATATTATATGTATATATATGTATATTATATGTATATTATGTATTTATTTTCTACATTATTATGCATTTATATATTTATTTATTTCTATAGTATATATTTATATCATGTGTATAATATAAATAACATATAATATATATAATATTTTTAGTCTGTATTTACAAGCTTTCATTCAAAAAAGTTTTAATGGGTAATTCAACAAAGAGACTATATTTTTAAAAATTATTTTTAACTTATTAATCATAAATAGGATGAATATATTGGCTTTAGGGGACAATTTAGAGATTTATCGGCTCCTTTGGGACATATCAACCTGCACATCCGAGGCGGCTACATCCTTGCTCAGCAAAGTCCTGCTAATACCACATTTTACAGGTGGCTATTATTATTATTATTATCCTCTTCCTTTTCCAAGCGAGATATTTAATTAGTGGCCTGGTAAATAATTTGTGTCTTGATTACACAGCGAGAGCATTTTTTTGCCCTCCTTAATTTCAACCTGGGAAAAATCACATTTTCTGCTTTCATATCTCCCATTTCACGTGAACATTTGCAGTCCTGAGGTAATAAACCTTATTTATATGATAGCTTATTTTTCTCTTTTTCGTTTCCTTGCTGTGGTCACATTTAAATGCTCTGGATTGGGGAAGGCTGGTACCAGCGATTGTGTAAAATGTCTAGAAAAAGAATGTCTAGAATATATAGCACCTGACAACCATAAAATATGATTTCCCAAGAATATTATTATTATTGTTATTATCATTTCTATTTCTATTTCTATTTCTATTTCTATTTCTATTTCTATTTCTATTTCTATTTCTATTTCTATTTCTATTTCTATTTCTATTTCTATTTCTATTTTATATATTTCTATTTCTATTTTTTCTATTATTTCTATTTCTATTTCTGTTTCTGTTTCTATTTCTATTTTTTCTATTATTTCTATTTCTATTTCTATTTCTATTTCTATTTCTATTTCTATTTCTATTTCTATTTCTATTTCTATTTCTATTATTTCTATTATTTCTATTTCTATTTCTATTATTTCTAGTATTTCTAGTATTTCTAGTATTTCTAGTATTTCTATTTCTATTTCTATTTCTATTTCTATTTCTATTTCTATTATTTCTATTATTTCTATTTCTATTTCTATTTCTATTTCTATTTCTATTTCTATTTCTATTTCTATTTCTATTTCTATTTCTATTATTTCTATTATTTCTATTATTTCTATTATTTCTATTTCTATTTCTATTTTTATTTCTATTTCTATTATTTCTATTATTTCTATTTCTATTATTTCTATTATTTCTATTATTTCTATTTCTATTTCTATTTCTATTTCTATTTCTATTTCTATTTCTATTTCTATTTCTATTTCTATTTCTATTTCTATATTTCTATATTTCTATTTCTATTTCTTTCTATTTCTATTTATTATTATTTTCTTTTATTTCATAGCCGAAAAAACCCGTTGGCACTTATTGTTGCACTGAATGACAGCTCAGCTGCAGAAGGGCAGCTTTATTGGGACGATGGGGTGAGCATCGGTAAGTACATCATCTAGTTTTCACATGCTCAACAAATTCAGCATCAAGGGTATATAAACTTTGCCATTTTTCCAACATGAGCAGGTAACTTTTGTTTTGGGATGTTTGTGTGACTGTAAAAACATGGCCTAAAAAGCATGAGCACAAATCAGAAAAAATATTAGAGTACAATGATTTAACTTAGTTAATGAAACTAAAAAAAAATTTAGGTGTAATAATTTTAATTATTCTAGATGTACAGTAAAATGTAAAATAAAAATAAGATTAAATGCAAAATTAATGCAGTGATGGTAAAATAATAACTATGTTGTTATTTATAGAACATGTATTTTCCATAAATTAAATTGTGCCCTGGACATAAATGTTTATAATGTTTATAATAAGAATTTATTTTCAGACTTGTGGGGAATGTATCTATAGATGAATTTAACTAATTTCCTTTCTATTAATAAATTCAAATTATCTTCAGATAGCACCTACCTAGAAGTCTCGTAATAACTACAAATTATTTCCTGAGATTATCACAAGTAATACACAGCATTGTGATTTTTATTAACATACAAAACGTTGAAGGCTCTGCAAAACACATATACGTGCATATATATATTCTTCTATTTAATTAAGAATTCTGTTTAATTGAAAAGATAAAGGTGACCAGCAAATCCATTTAGTTTTGCTGTGTGCTTTCCCAGAGGCGCATGAAGCGGGCGGTACCTGTTGACCACATTGACGGCTCGTCGGGTACGTCATGGCAACAAACACCCAGGGTGACTACCCCGCTATGTTTAATTAAAGTATTTTAATTGGGCATTTTTAAAATGTGTCAACATCCCAATGTGCTGCTGATTCTGTGGGACGGACAGGCTATTACCAGTGTCCTGGAAATGGTAGCAGCTATTTTGGTTTTATTATTTTATTTTGTTTAATTTCTTTAATTTAATTTGTTATATTTGACTCTATTTTATTTCGGTTTCCTTTCTTTTGTTTGGGTTTGTTTCCTTTTAAAGGTTTATTTTATTTAGCTTTATTTCTTGTTTTATTTTACTTTGATTTAGTTTCTTTTTTTATTTTGTTCTTGTTTGGTTGGTTTTGGTTTTTAATTTAATTTTCTTTTTGTAATTTTCTTTTTACTTTATTTAATTTTTATTTTATTTTATTTTATTTTATTTTATTTTATTTTATTTTATTTTATTTTATTATTTTATTTTATTTTACTTTATTTTATTTTATTATTTTATTTTTTAATTTTATTTTATTATTTTATTTTACTTTATTTTATTTTATTTTATTTTATTTTATTTTATTTTATTTTATTTTATTTTATTTTATTTTATTTTATAAATTTTCTTTTTTTTCTTTTTTTCAAAGAGACAATATATACAATAGTGTATCCTACATGGATAAACTAATTTTGCAAAAAGTTGGGGAAACTTCATTTATGTCAATGAGTCTGTTCCACACATTTGTATTGATATTTATAAAGCAGCTGGCCCAGCCTGAGGCCGCCAAGCTCGAGAGCGATTCAGCTGCGTCACCTGCACATCGGTTTTCAACCATTCTTGTAAATTGAGACATTTTAGCCAATTAGCTCGCGCATATTTTATAGCCTCAATTTAGCATAAGTCTACATAGACACAAATTCATTGGATAGACCAGAAGCTCCCTCAACAAACACACATGTATTTATCAGTTCTGGATACCGTACTATTATGTAAATTAGAAACCATACACAAACCCAGAAATTAAAAGAGGATAAAGATAAAATAGATTTTAATATAAAAATATTTTAAATTTATTCAATATTTTATTTTTATTCAAATTTTTAAATTATTATTATTATTATTATTATTATTATTATTATTACTATTACTATTATTACTATTATTATTATTTTAATATATTTAATAATAATAATTTATTATTATTATTAATTATTATATATTATTAATATATAATAATTATATATTATTATTTTTATATATATAAAATATATATTATTAATTGATGTTTAATTCAACTGACTATTATTCAGTTATCAATTTATGACTCAGTGTTGAGTTGTGTTTCCATCTGCCCTTCAGCCAAAAGACAATGTGTTAATATATTAAAATGTAGACTTATTATAGGAAAGGAATATTGATAATAGAAATATAATATGTAAAATCAACAGGAGCATAACATAATGTACTATAATATAATGTGATAATATAATATGCTATAATGTAACATATGATATCATTATTATAATTAATATATGTAATAATAATAATAATAATAATTAATTATTATTATTATTTATTATTATATATTATTAATATATAAAATAATGATAATGATAATGATAATAATAATAATAGATTTATTGGACAATATTTTCTGCTCCCACCATCCGATGTCCTGATGGAAAAGAGCCAGTTGGGCAAAAATTGGTTAGTTTTCCTTCATTTTTGTTAACAATTGTTAATTGCTTAAAGGTCCCAGCAGGACCTTTGAACAGAGGCCGGTGTGGAGTCACTGACTCTATTTGTGACGAATTTTTGTTCTTAATTTTCAATTTCATTCTTAATTTTAATAATTATTCTTATTTTTTATCACTATTATTATTTTTTATTGCTATTCTTAATTATTATAGCTTTTTCTTGAGCACAGCACAGAAAATAGACCACGGAGCAAATATTGTGTAATAAAGTCAGTGATTGGTGCTGCTTATTACAATTGTTGCAATTTCCTGCATATTAGCTTTACATTTTTGTTTTAAGCAGTTGAATAGCTGGAATTAAATTAGACGGGAATTATACAGACTATCGATTTAAAAGAAATGCTTTGTACAAAAAATTGTGTTGTTTCATTTTCCTGGTGGCCAGAATTTGTTATTCTTAATAGTAATTTTAATTTACATTTTAATTTTAATATTTTATCCATGACACTCATATTTCCCATTCATTTTGACTTTGTCAAGTCATTGGACATTAACTGCTAAGGGAGAAAAGGGGTTTTTTTGCTCTTTTCAGTTGTAAAATGACATAATAAATGCACCTTTTCCTGCTTTTACAGAAAGCTGTTAAGGCAATGCTTAATTAAACCAGTTGTAAATCGATCAGGAATGAAGAATGCAATAAAATAACTGTATTATTATTAATTAAGTTTGGCAATGAAGAGCTTCATAATCTATTTTAAGCATATTTTCTTTTTTTGCATTTGTAAAAGGCAAATTAAAAATAAATCAGCAATAACAGGTGGTTGCAGCAAGGGCTGCAAAGGAAGGGGGAAAATCAAAGCTGCCAACATTCGGAAAATGAAGTGAAGTGAACTGAAGTGAAGTGAAGTGAAAAGTGAAGTGAAGTGAAGAGTGAAATAAAGTGAAGTGAAGTGAAAAGTGAAGTGAAGTGAAGTGAAGAGTGAAATAAAGTGAAGTGAAGTGAAAAGTGAAGTGAAGTGAAGTGAAGAAGTGAAGTGAAGTGAAGAGTGAAATAAAGTGAAGTGAAAAGTGAAGTGAAGTGAAGTGAAGTGAAGTGAAGAAGTGAAGTGAAGTGAAGAGTGAAATAAAGTGAAGTGAAAAGTGAAGTGAAGTGAAATGAAAAGTGAAGAATTGAAGTGAAGTGAAAAGTGAAGTGAAGTGAAGAGTGAAATAAAGTGAAGTGAAGTGAAAAGTGAAGTGAAAAGTGAAAAGTGAAGTGAAAAGTGAAAAGTGAAGTGAAAAGTGAAGTGAAGTGAAGAGTGAAATAAAGTGAAGTGAAAAGTGAAGTGAAGAAGTGAAGTGAAGTGAAAAGTGAAAAGTGAAGTGAAAAGTGAAGTGAAGAGTGAAATAAAGTGAAGTGAAAAGTGAAGTGAAGTGAAAAGTGAAGTGAAGTGAAGTGAAGTGAAGTGAAAAAGCGTTTTCTGACAAATAACTGCCTAAGCAAAAAATCACTGATATGTTTGTATTTCTTTTCCTTCAGGATGTTTTAGAGATAAAGGTTTCGCACCAAGGTTACGCTGATCCCAATAATCTGATGTTCACCCAAATTAAGATTTTGGGGCTGAGCTCAACCGTCCGGAGGGTGATGGTGTCGCAGGACGGGCAAGAAATTCCATCTCCTCACGTCGTGTCGTACAACAGTGAAAAACAGGTATATCCATTTAGTTTTCCTCCAGAATTTATGATTCTAGTCACAAATCATGGTCGTGCTGTTCAGTGAGACCCCCGGAGCTAAAATCCGTTGATGTTTAATTCAATTGACTATTATTCAGTTATCAATTTATGACTCAGTGTTGAGTTGTGTTTCCGTCTGCCTTTCAGCCAAAAGACAATGTGCTAATATATTAAAATGTAGAATTATTATAGGAAAGGAATATTGATAATAGAAATATAATATGTAAAATCAACAGGAGCATAACATAATGTACTATAATATAATGTGATCATATAATATGCTATAATGTAACATAAGATATCATATAATTATTATAATTAACATAGTATAATAGGATAGAATATAGTAGGATGTAAGATAACATGATATAATAGGATAGGATATAATATAATATCAAAAAAGATAAATCAAGAAGGTAACGAGAAGCAATCTGAAATAAGAACTGTCAATTTTTTATAATACGCCTCTTTTTTCAATATGTTTTCCCAAGGTCCTGGAAATCACGGGCCTGGAACTTCGATTAGGCCAAGGCTACACGTTGCAGTGGAGTTAAAACGCCCGCGAATCCCACGGAACTTCCTCATGTTCACAAATACTTTTTGAATTCTTCAGATGTTTTGGGGTAAAAACACGTACAGGGGGGCTGTTTTAAGTTATTTTGTGCAGAACGGAGTTGTGGTTTTGTGTTGGCCTCATTTTTAAGTGAATTGGACAAACTTGGTCTTTCCAAATGAAGAGATGAACGTGAAATGAGGTGATTTCCCTAACTCAAATTTTGTTTTGTTTTATTTTATTTTATTTTATTTTATTTTATTTTATTTTATTTTATTTATTTTATTTTATTTTATTTTATTTTATTTTACTTTTTGTTTTATTTATTTTATTTCATTTTATTTCATTTCATTTTATTTCAATTTATTTTATAAAAATATTGGCATGAACTGAGGGCATGTGGGGCAATAAATCTGCCCACATTTTTCTTCCCTGCTTGTTTATGAGTTGAGATTACAGATAATTATTTAAGGGCAATCACATGGATTTAAAAGATTCTGCAGTTGTCAATCTATAAAATATTAAGGCACTTGCAAGAAATCCTCAGAAGCTTTGCCCGGCCTTAGCCAGGCACTCAAGTACTCCAGCATGTTGATCCGAAGTTGTGTAAAATTAAACATGACATTTGAATGTTAACTAAAAACAAAAAAAAAAAAATTGAAGTTTTATTGAGGTTTTTATTGAATTTTTATTTCATGGAAGGTAATGTTCTAAATTTACTGGAATTAGTGTTTCACACAACAGCAGGTGGGAGAAAGGAGGGAGGAACTGTGAGAGAAAAGCACTGCAGACACCAAGGTCATATCCCATAGGACCCAAGCAGGTCCCTCAGCAGGCCAAAGCTTGCTCTCCTGAAATCCTGCTCTTGGCCTTGTGATCATCTCCCAGGAGCCTCAGCTCCACTTTCCCATCCCTGACTGTTCCATCCTCACCAACTCTTTCTGGTTTGTATAAGTATTAAGTCCCACAGGGCACCTCACCCCACTGACTCCTCAGTCACCCGTGTCAGGAAATGTTGTCAATGAGCTCCAAACCCTCCTGGATGGCCGCTACCGTGCCGATATTGGGATATCTCAGGTCTGCCATGAGGACACAGCCTGGAAACATGAGGCTTCCTTCATGTGTCTGAAGGAGGCCTCATCTCATTCCTCTTCCTCACCAGTGAGTCTGTAGCTGATGTCCAGTCACCACAACATTGCCCATGTTGTTCTCCCCTCTCATGCTGACTCCTCAACCTTCAGCTGACATTGTCTGTCCCCAGGCAGAGCTCCACGCATTCCTGCTGCTCTACCACTTGAAGAAAAACTTCTCCTCTTATTCCAGACCTGTGACATTATGAGTATCAGATGCACAAGACCCCACGGTTTCTCCAGGAGGTAGTATTTGCAGTGTCCTGTAACTCTTCATGCTGTTATCTTGGGAGAGAAATCCTTATCAGTATAAGCTGACTGCATGCAAACATTAACAGGGGAGCAAATGGAGCTTCAGGCCAGGGAGACTCCAGACCTTGAGAAAGTCTGGCATTTACCCATCAGAAAGCTATGAATTTTGACAAGATGAAGTCTCCAGTTCTGTATTGGGGCAGGAGAATAACCCCATCCATCAGGACAGAGCAGGACCTGACACGCCGAGCAGTGACCCTGAGGAGAAGGGCCTGGGCACTACAAGGTCCCCACACCAGCCCGTGGTGCACGCTCACCATGAACAAGGCAGCTGCACATGGGGCTGCATGAGGAGGAGCGTGGGGACCCAGACACCTGCAGTTCTCATCCCATTCGGTTCAGCACTGGTGTGACCCACACACACGGGTGTGTGCCAGTGGGCGGATTCCCAGTTTGGAGAAGCAGGGAGGAACTGCAGAGTGCAGGGCTGTGCCAAGGCAGGTTCAGCACCTTGTGCACATGGTGTGGGGTGCTGAGGGACCTGGGCTGCTTTGGCCCAGCAGCGCTGGGGAGGCTGCAGCAGTGCAGGAGTAGCCTGAGAGTGCTTGAAGGGCGGTTTCAGAGGTGGTGGAGGTTTCTTCATAGTGGGAAACAGAATTGGAATGAAGTAAAGGGACAGAGTGCAGCTGGGGAGGTCCAGGCTGGACATGAGCAGAAAGGTATGTGATGGAAGGGCAGTGCTGTGATGGAGCAGGTCAGCAGAGGGAGTCTGCATCAGCCCAAGGCTTTGTGCTTCAAGGACCAGCTGGGGAGGATGGAGAGATCTCAGCAAAGGAAGGAAGATGCTCAGACAGGAGCAAGGTGGGGCAGCAGGGGGGATGTCTCCAGCCTGCAGGGACAGAGGTGCAGGGGATGCCACAGCACAGGACAGGCTGTCGTGGGGATGATCACGGGATGGAAAGAGGCTGAAAGCCCCACCAGACATGAGCTCCTTCTCCCCTTGGCTATGGCTGTTGTCTGCACCTCTGATGCCTGTGAGGAGACACCTTGTCCTTCCAGCACAGGGGCCTCATGGCCTCCTTGTCCCCAGCCAGGAACCTGGGAGGGGTGGGGCCTTAGTCCTGCCCTTGGCCTTGCACAGCCCCACATCACACTGTCCCAGGAAGGGCCCTGGGCAATGTGGGAGGGACAGGATCTGATTTCCAAAGTGGGGTCAGGGCTTGGCCCTTTGATTAATGAAACACAACCAGGTTTACTCAGCATCAGAGCCACCTTTTCTTTGCTTTTCCTGACCTTTCATCTTTGCCTCCAGTTTTCAGCTCTAACCAAACTTGGATGTTGTTTCTCAGTAGGTTCCCTCAGTGGGACCCATTAATATTACAGGAAACTTTGGAGTTTGCATCTGAGTTTGACTTCTTGAGGAGTTTCTTCAGCTTCTCCTCAGGGTCTGAGGTCCATGGACTCAGCACCAAACCCACCAGATGGGTCATTAAAGCGCCTTGGGCTGCTCCTGTGCTGCTGAGCTGGGCTGCGCTCCTGGGACACAGGGAGCTCATGGCAGCAGCAGCGCTGCAGAGAGACAGCTCTGCCCAGGAGCAGCTCCTCTGCACACGCAGCAGGGCTGAGGGCTCTGCCTGGGGATCTCAGGAGACGAGCAAGGCAGAGAGAGATTAAAGGTGGTCAGGACTGGGAGGATGACTGAGAGCTCACTGGAGGAGAAACCTTTGCAGCCCTTGCCATGGTAAGTCTCTGGGTGCAGGGCAGTGCAGCTGTAGCTCCTGGAGGCATCTCCTAAAACTGGCACAGGCACAGCTTGTGGGGTCTGTAAGGACGGGGCTCTTGTCAGGCCATGTTGAACAGCTGTGAAGCCGGGTGAGCACCCAGGGGTGCCCAGGGCTGTCCTGCAGAGCAGGGTCCCTGCACCCCAGGGCTGTGCCGGGCAGGGACTCTGCCGCCTGCCAGGGTCAGCGCTCAGCCTGCCCGGGAGATCCCATGGCAGCAGCTGTGGGTGGAAGGAGCGACCCCCGGCAGGGCAGGCAGGGAGCTTGTGGGGTTGAAGGGGGCTGTGTGGGTCAGGGCTGCTCAGAGCTCCAGATCCCCCCACAGACATGGCAGAGGGTCCTTCTGAACAACGACATTGATACAGGAACAGCTGCAAGGGAAGGAGTCTGTGCTTTCAGTTTTGCACTCTTGGTTGGCTGGGTGTGCAGTGGGAGATGGGGATTTATTTCTCTCTTTGGAGCAGACACTGAGACCCCAGTTCTCGTTAGGACTTGTCTGAGCTGCTCCTGAGCCCCTGCACACACAGAGCTGCCCCTGGGCAGTGCCAGGAAGTGTGAGCAGGACAGAGCTGAGCACACAGCGGGTGGGATGGGGTCTGTGACACTGACAGGGAGCAGACCAGGGACAGACACACAGATGCAGGCAGCACAGACATGGGCAGGGAGTGGGAGCTACAACCTGAAATGCTTGAGACAGGATTCAGGCCCCCCTGCCATCCCCTACAGTGCAGATACAGTTCCCAGTGCAACCCCTGGTCTCCTCTCCTCCCCAGCAGACTCTCTGCCCCAAAGCCATGGGGTCCAGGTCACGAGTCTCCACCTCAGCAGCTGGACCTCCAGGTGAAGGGTTCCTGGAATGTGGTACACAAAAAAGGTGCTAAAAGTACTTGCTCTCCAGTGTCATGTGAGTGGCAGCAGCACAGCCGGGTCAGGAGAAGGTTCCACAGCATGCCTGTCTGCCTTTCTGTCCTTGCTTTATTTTCTGGTAGCACTGCAGTGTTCTTCCCTGCTTCTCCACCTGTCCCTGGTGCTCTTGCTCTCTGGGGTTGGGGTGGGAGTGTGGGTCAGTTTTTGTTCTGACACCAACACAGGGGGTCTTGACCCAGAGGTGTGTTCATAGTATCTAGATGCCTAAGCTGCATTTTAAGCTGTGATGAACTGTGTTTTTCAGTTGGTAGAAAGAGAATTGGGTGAAACGTCCTTCCATCATGGAGGAGGTTTTCCATGAGAAACAGCATGTTTATTTTCCTCAGAGAAGTCACCCCTAACTTGTCACTGTCTTTTCCTCCTTGCACAGGTCCTCATGCCCACAGGCAGCCAATGTCCAACAGCAGCTCCATCACCCAGTTCCTCCTCCTGCCGTTCACAGACACACGGGAGCTGCAGCTCTTGCACTTCTGGCTCTTCCTGGGCATCTACCTGGCTGCCCTCCTGGGCAACGGCCTCATCATCACCACCATAGCCTGGGACCAGCACCTCCACACCCCCATGTACTTCTTCCTGCTCAACCTCGCCCTCCTCGACCTGGGCTCCATCTCCACCACTGTCCCCAAAAACATGGCCAATTCCCTCTGGGACAAAAGGGCTATCTCATACTCGGGATGTGCTGCACAGCTCTTTTTTTTCTTTTTCTGTGCTACAGCAGAATATGCACTACTCACCGTCATGTCATATGACCGCTACGTTGCCATCTGCAAACCCCTCCACTACGGGACCCTCCTGGGCAGCAGAGCTTGTGTCCACATGGCAGCAGCTGCCTGGGCCACTGGGTTTCTCAATGCTCTGCTGCACACGGCCAATACATTTTCACTGCCCCTGTGCAAGGGCAATGCCCTGGGCCAGTTCTTCTGTGAAATCCCCCAGATCCTCAAGCTCTCCTGCTCACACTCCTACCTCAGGGAACTTGGGCTTATTGTGTTTAGTCTGTTAGTCGGTTTTGGCTGTTTTGTGTTCATTGTGGTGTCCTATGTGCAGATCTTCAGGGCCGTGCTGAGGATCCCCTCTGAGCAGGGACGGCACAAAGCCTTTTCCACCTGCCTCCCTCACCTGGCCGTGGTCTCTGTATTCATCAGCACTGCCATGTTTGCCTACCTGAAGCCCCCCTCCATCTCTTCCTCATTCCTTGACCTGGTGGTGTCTGTTCTGTACTCAGTGGTGCCTCCAGCAGTGAACCCCCTCATCTACAGCATGAGGAACCAGGAGCTCAAGGATGCCTTGAAGCAACTAATGGCTGGATTCTTTTCAAAGGCATTAAACTTCCCATCTTCTGTATATCACTCATGACATGACTCATGACAGGTCCAACCTGTCTTTTTTATATTTTGTAGTTTTAGATTAATTTTTGGAGTTGGGGGAAGACTTGTTTGTTTTTGCTTTTTTAACTCTGATAATATTGCCTTCAAATAAATGTTATTATTCATCCCACATCTCTGTCCACCTTTATAGATCAAGTCAAAGACCTTGTAAATGAGTAGTCGTGCTTTCTATGTATTTAAAGAAAATAAATGACCCTGCAGTGAATTGTTTGTCTGAGATCCTTCCTCTGCAGCCTTTGTGAAGCTCAGCACAAGGTGTCTGTGTGCGAAGATGGAGAAAACAGTCCCAGCAGAGCAGCTCTGCCAGGCAGAGCCAGCCTTGTTCTTCCCAAAGTCCTTCTCTTTCCACTCCCACACTCTCCTTCTCAGCCCTTGTGTTGGTGCAAGGCCTGAGCACTCCCAAGGCTTGGTCGCCGTCCTGCTGTGTGTCAGTCCTGTGACCAGGACAGGCGGTGGGCACTGCTGTGACAGAGCTGGCCTCAGAACAGCATCTCCATCAGCAAGGGCATCTCCTTAGTACAGTGCCTGGAGGGTTAGTTCTTCTTCCAAAGTTCCTTGAAGAACATTTCTTAGCAACAGACTCTCAAGAGGCTCGTTGCTTTGCTTGTTTCTCTGTTGGCTCAGTGTGATGACATCAGTGTCCCAGTGTGGCTTTCGAGGGACTTCAGGCTGGTTGCTCAGGTGTTGGTTGTTGGTGGCCAGCACCCATGCACAAGGTGAATAAGGCACCCTCTGAGCACCCTCCATGGCCACCCAAGAGCTTGTGTGGGAGGTGGTCAGTGGCAGTGACCACCATCAGCTGGGGCTGCCCCCCAGCCTGACCAGTATGGCCCCGCAGAGCCACCACAGCCCACTTGATCTACAGAGCAAAACCCCCAGCTCGGGGCTGTGGGCAGCGTGGGGAGAGGGTGCAGGAGTGGCAGCCAGGCCAGTGCAGATGTGCTCTCCTTGGGAAAAGGCTCTGTGGGCAGATGGGATGTCCCAGGAGAAGAGCAGGGCACTGTTTGTGTGCAGACATGGAAAGAGAAACCCTTTGCCTGTGGGTGACAACTTGGGTCAGGCTGCGCTGTCCCTGGGGCAGCAGGAGCTGCCTGAAGAGCCCCGGGGCCAGGACTCCGTGCTGTCCTGGGGAGCAGGCCTGGCACAGGGACCTGAAGGATTCATGGTATTGGGACACCCTGAGTGTAGCAGCCAGAGAGACACTGTCACTGATCGCTGTTTCCCCCATTTCATTCTACAGGGCCTGCCCAGATGGAGCTTCTCTGCTGGGCTGGGCTGGAAAGTGCCCCAGAGATGGAAACACCAGTGAAAACTGAAGTGTGTGAGCGTGCAGGGTGGGGGCACCAAACTGGGAGGAAGGGCTGACACACCAGAACGCTGTGGTGTCATCCAGCGAGACCTGGACAGGTTGGAGGACTGAACAGAGGAGAACCCGAGGAAGTTCTACAAAGGCAAGTGCAGGGTCCTTCCCCTGGGGAGGAATAACCCCAGGCACCACTACAGGTTAGGGGCAGAGCTGCTGGAAAGCAACTCTGTGGAGAAGGACTTGGGAGTTCTGGTTGATAACAGGTTGACCATGAGTCAACAATGTGAACTTGTGGCCAAGAAGGCCAAAGGTACCTGGGGTGCATTGCAAAGAACGTGACCAGCAGGTCAAGGGAGGCGAAGCCTCCCCTTCTACTCTGCCCTGGTGAGGCCGCATTTGTAGTTACTGGGTCCAGTTCTGGGCTCCCAAGTTTAAGAAAGACAAGGAATTACTGGAGAAAGTCCAGTAATGGGCTACAAAGATGACAAGGGGTCTGGAGCATCTTTCTGATGAGGAGAGCCTGAGAGAGGGGGTTTGTTCAGCTGGAGAAGAGAAGTAGAGAGGGGATCTTATCAATGTTTATAAATATCTCAAGGGTGGGTGTCAAGAGGAAGGACCAGACTCCTTTCACTGGTGCCCAATGATAGAATGAGGGGCAACGGGCACAGGCTGAAGAACAGGAGGTTCCATCTGTATAATGAGGATAAACTTCTTTACTTGGAGGGTGGCAGAGCCCTGAAACAGGCTGCCCAGAGCAGGTGTGGAGTCTCCTTCTCTGGAGACATTCAAACCCACCTGGACATGATCCTGTGCGATCTACTCTGGGTGAAGCTGCTTTAGCAGGTGAGTTGGACTGGATGATCTTCAGAGGTGTCTTCAACCCAAACAAGTCTGTGATTCTGTGGGGCACACAGCAGTGGTCTCGCATGGTCAGGCCTGCTGGGAGAGACATGAAAGACCAGGAGAGCAGGGTCTGGTCTGTGCCCATGTTCCTGGACACGCTGTGGCAGCTGTCCCAAGGCATTTGTCACAGATCAGCACATTGCAATCATCATTTTGATTATTGTCCTCTCACCACACCTGAGAGAGGTTGTTTGTCCTTCCATAGAAGGACACTGAATGACTAGGTCAGAAGCCTGAGAGCCTGTTGAGAGTAACTTCTCCAAGAAACCACCTGAATGCAGCACTGGGATGTGCTTCCTTGAACTGAGGTCAGTGTGACCTCCCTGGAGACCTGCATCAGTTCCAGCACCCAGACCCAGCTGCTGCCCGGCTTTCTGAATGATGACGGCACCATCTCTGCCTGCAACTCTTACATGTACTGAGTGCTGAGGTGTTGTGTTGTTTGCTTCTTTGTTTTCTGGTGGCCACATTCTGCAACCAGTGTTGTCCCTAAGCCACCCACTTCATTTTACAAGAGTCACAGGCTGGAAAGTCTGTCTCCAGAAGGCAGCTGCACCTTGGCTATGGGGATTTCTATCCCCTGCAGTCATAATTCTTGCCACAGATATGGTTTTGTGTTAGTACTTTAGAGCCATTTGTCCCCTTCCTGTTTACATGGGCATCCCATGAATGCATCACTGCTCTATCCCAGTGTAGTCAGGCACAAGGCCTTCTCCACCAGCTCCTCTCACCTCACCTGTGCCACTGGTTTCTACAGCAGCCCCATCCTGGACTGTGGGATGCCCAGAACAGCCCTCCCAAGACAGTTTGACAAAGCCTTTTTTCTCCACCATCCCCACATCCCTGCTTAATCCCCTCCTGTACAGTTCAAGGACCAGAAAGTTTGGGTGCAAATGGGGCACTGAGAAAAACGGTCAGGAAAGCTTTGAGGTGCACAGAGAGCCCATCAACATGTTGGCAAGCTGCTCTCTCTGAACAAGCCCAGAAGACCAGCACAGCATTTGCTGTGTCCCAGAAACTCGCCTGGAAGGTTGGGATATGGAGAAAAGGTTTGGTCTGGGAAGGGACAGACAGGGGCTGGTGGAACTGGCTGGTGTGACCGTGAGACGTCTCTCCAACACCTCAGAAAAGTCCTGGCTCTCAGGGAGGCTGCATGGTCCTCTGAGAAAGAAAATATCAAAAATGACTTATCATGGAATCATAGAATAATTGTGGCTGGAAGAGACCCTTAGGATCATTGAGACCAAACATAACCTAATTCTAGCAATAAACCTTGTCCCTAGAGCCCCATCTGTATTTCTTCTGAACACCTTTCAGGGATGGTGACTCCACAACCTCACTGGGCAGTCTGTTCCGTTGCTTCAAAACCCTTTCCCTGAAGAATTTCTTCCTAATATCCAATCTAAACCTCCCCGTGTGCAACTTGAGGCCATTTCCTCTTGTTCTATCACTTGCTACTTGGGACAAGAGACCAACACCCTCCATGATAAAACCTCCTTTCAGGCAGCTGTAGAGAGTAATAAGGTCTCTCCTCAGCCTCCTGTTCTCAAGGCTGAACAGCCCCAGCTCCCTCAACCGCTCCTCATAAGACTGGTGCTCCAGACCCTTCACCAGCCTTGTCACCCTCCTCTAAACTCTCTCCAGCACCTCAATGTCTTCCTTGCCATGAGGGGCCTAAAACTGCCCCCAGGATTCAAGGTGCAGCCTCACCAGTGCCCAGTACAAAGGGATGATCCCTTCTCTAGTCCTGCTAAAGCTCTGATTGAATCAAGGCTTGAACACCTTGGTGTGACCCAGTTGGTGACAGGTTGGACTGCAGACTCCTGAGGTCCCTTCAACCTCAGTTCTCTCATGATCCCATTGTGATGTTGGGCTCTGTTTCAGACTGGAACAGAGCAGATGATGATGGGGCAGGATCCACCTGTGCTGCAGGTGACCATCTGAACCAACATCTCAGCCAGTGAACCAGCCAACCCCTCAGTGTGACTCGCTCTGGGCAACGTGTGAGGAGTCCTGGGCAGGGAAGGTTCAGAGGGCATGGGGCGCTGTGCAAGACACAACATGATCTTGGCTTCATGTTTGTAGGGCCATGGCACATCAGTTAATGTCAATGAAAATTAAAATAAGAAGAAATGAAGACAAAGATCCAAAGCAGAGGATGGTGTCAACGTACTTCTATTTATTCATTCATTCATTCATTCATTCATTCATTTAATTTATTTTAAGGTCCTTGTAGGGGAGTTTCTTTTCTTTGGAAAGAGTTCTCCAGAACTGGGCATGGATTTAGGACACAAATGTCTTCAGCTCCAGGGACACAAACACCTGGTGCCAGTGTAGATGCCCCGGGAACCCCTGCCCAGGCTCCACCTGCACTGCAAGGTGCTCTGCTCTCCCCAGGTCCTGTGTGATAGATGCCGATCCCAGGTCAGCACCTCAGGTACACTGGGGCCCTAAAATGGCACTGGCTGTTTATGGTGAGACAGCTGATGACTGATGTCTGTCTGGAAATGTCCACTTTTTTGTTGTTGTTCTTTTGTTTGGGGATTTTTGTTTGGTTGGTTCGTTGGTTGGTTTGGGTTTTGGTTGTTGTTGATTGTTTGGCTGGGTTTTTGTTTTGCTTTGGTTTTGGTTGGTTGGTTTGCTTTTTGTTTATTTTGTTTGGTTTATTATTTTCTTTGATCAGAGATTTTTGTTCAGTTGCTTTTTTAACTGATTAAAATTTAAAAGAAAAAATCCAAAGAGCGAATTATGGGGAAGAGTAATAATGGAAGGAGAATAAATATTGGTCTTCCCCTGTACTTCTATTACCAACACTCTATTATTTCATCTCCCTCGTCATTCAGGAGTTCCCACCTCTCCTGATTAAATGTCCCTGTCCAAGGACAACTTTCCAGCACTGTGTGGACATTTGCCCTTCCCAGTGCTCTCAGGTTTCTCCTCCACTTGCTCTTTGGTCATTCGGTGGCCTCTCAACTGTCTGGTTTCTGCTTTGAGCTTCAGGGAGTTACAAACGTGCCCCATTCTTCAGAGCTCTAATTAACATGGCAGTCAACACGTTCATTGTGTTTATTTCTATCCTCTCCTATCTCTCTGTCTAAACCAGTTCTCGTGTGGGTGTCCCTTGTGGATGCTGGACCTCACCAGATCCACTTACACACACAGCTGAGGAAAGTGTTTTGCTGTTTATTGAACTGTGCAGTGTTTGCACAGGAGAGCAGGTGGAGCTGGTGCACAGGAGCTGCAGCATCTCCTGCAGAGCTCAGTGGAGAAGTCTGATGTAGGAAAAGTGATGCAATCTCTGGTGGCCAATGAGGGAACCAGCAGACTGGGGGTGGGGGTGAGGAGCCAGGTTGTCCATACAGTGTCCAGCCTCAAGGACTGTTCTCCTGCCTATCCAGATGTCTTCAGGAGACCCTCAGGATCAATGTCCAGTGTAGAATGCTGCTGTCGCTTCTTCCATACACTGAAAAATGATAGAAAACACCCTGGAAAGAAAAAACCCTCCTTTATGAAATCTTCTTTGAAACCTTCATCAGCAAGTGTCCCATTGAAACCTCTCCAGTTAGTTCTACAAGTCTGGAAGATTTGAAGGAAATTAGGGAAAGGAACATCGCTCGTTAGGGCTTTCTGTGTTTTAATGAGCCCCATGGCGTATTTGGTGCTGAGTCCATGAACCTCAGATAGCAAGGACAGGCTGAAGAATCTGCTCAAGAAGTCCAAGTCAGAACAAACTCCAAAGTACCTTGAAGCATTAATGGCCCCACTGAGGGCTGTTACTGACAAAGCCTCCCCAGGGACTCGTTAGAGCAGATAATTGGAGGCAGTGATTGCATCAGGCAAAGGCAAAGTGCAGCAGCTCTGATGCTGAGAAAGCCCTTGGTTTGTCTGATGAAGGACAATGGCCAAGCCTTGAGCCCCTGCCCCTGGGAAGGGAGATCCTGTCCCTCACAGGTGGCTCAGGGCTCTTCCTGGGGCTGTGGGGAGCGCGATGCCCAGTGCAGGGCAATGGTGTGACACCTCCTAGCCTGCATGGGGGGTGCAAGGAGGCAATGGGGAGACATGACCATGGCCATGACAATGATGTGTCTCTTCTTAGGCCTCGGTAGCAGGGACATCAGCCATAGCCAAGGGAACAAAGACCTTGGCTCTTGCAGGGACATCCAGTGTCACCCTTGGCCATCTCCACCACAGTCCATCCTGCACTGTCCCAGGCCTGTGGTTGTTTCCTCACAGGCTGCAGACACCCCATGCACATAGACCAGAGTTCTAACGAAGCTGGGAAATGAAACCATTCTTTTTTAATAGACTTTTTCTGTGGTAACTGGTTGTAAGAGACTTCTTAGTAAATTCACCATGCTAGTTTTTGAGATCATGGAAGAGAATAAAAAAAAGGCCACTTTTTGAGACCAATAGAATGCCAAATTTGGAACAAAGTTTTACCATAAGAATTCTTGTAGTTGCCAGAAAGCCCTCTACCTCTCTCGGGTCAAGATTTGTTAAGTAAATTGTAAGCTCCAATAACGTTTCCTGAGAATTCTGTTTAGTTGCAGGTCTCACAAGAAGCTGCTTGGATGGTGCAGATCTGCTTGTGCAAGTAAGAAACCTCCAAGGAAATTCCGAATGCTGTATTTCCACCAGTATTAACAGCCAATGTCTCGATAAAGCAAATACTACACTGATAGATCTGAAACAGGACTTCGATCCGGTAAGGGAAAACAATATCCAATAAATATGACAACAACAATGGAGTTAGAGGAATAAATTCATGACAACCTTACAGGCTGACTGCATTCGATTGGACTCGCCGATTAGTCTGTTTATAGCTACAACATAGAAACAACCTGTGGCTATTGTGGGACAGTATGATGAGAATGCTAACACGGATATACCGATTGTTACTCTGATCAAGAAATGCAGGGAATGAAGTTAAGTCTCAATAGGCCATGATCCTTTTGTCGTATATGTACCATTTGTGAAATTTAATTTTGATTTTTTTATTTGCAATCTCTGTCTTTGTAAATTGCACTAAGCTGATTTTCTTACCAGCACAGCTTTTGGCATGCATAAATGTAAAATGTAAATTGCTGCAGAACCTGCGAGTCTTCAACATCAGGTCACAGACCATACGTGTATCTGGTCTGATCCTACACACTCGCACAGTTTTGTTGGTGGTTGTGGGCAGTCTCATAAAGCTGTAGTGGTTTGGTGTGAAGATAATGATTGGCATCATTCTGTATAAATTATTGAAGGTTCAACCCAATGAGCAGAACTTGGCGCAGCTTTACATTATTAGAGCTTTTTAAGGAGGGACCTCTAAATTTGGTTTGTGATTCCGAGTACGTAGTCAAGGTCCAACGCACGGATCTGATTCTGAACTGTTTCTTTGTTTTTGTTTTTTCTTCATTTTTAAACAAAAAGGAGGGAAAAGTAGGGAAAACACCACAAAACCAGTTGTCAAAAGCGTTGTATGTGATGAATGACTTATATCGTAGTGGTGCAGCCCAAATTTGCCCTGTGATGAAACACTTTGCAAGTGTGACCCAAAAGCATGCTAAATCAGAAAGAACCTCCATTAGTTATGGTCAAATCACTAGTCAATGGTCAATGGAAAAGGCCACATCCATTGATAAGCTGAGGGAGAGGCTCTGCTTGTGTCTTTACAGATCAAGGGTCGCAATGGTTGCTGGCACGAGACGTGAAACCTGTGTGATCTTCCTGACAATGATTGCTGCAGCTGCTGCGGTTTGGATGCCTGCACAGACAAGACTAACATGTGTGTTACTTCAGCCAACATGACTGACCAGGACTCCATATGCCTGGCTATGGCGTCTCCGGAAAACCCGTTCCACACGTGCTGGGTTGGCAGCCCCCTTGATGACTACAGCAGCATCACACGACTGTTTCAAAATAGCGGTTGGTGCAGAGGCATTGCAACGAACTGTAATAATACCAACACGACACTTTGGATTAATTGCCTCCTGGAAGCAGATATCGAACCACAGGAACTGGAACTGCTGGCATCTGTGCCCATGGACGCTTGTATCAACCTGGTTTGTGAAAAGTGTCAGAACAATATAAGAGAACATGAATGGATAAACTGCAAAATGTTAATGCTGCCCTTGGTGACTATAGAAATGAAACTCGATGATGTAACGCCTCGCAGAAGAGTCCAAGGGATGTCATTGATAATGTGGGAGAGCGACCCCAAAACCTCCTGCATGGTGTGTTCTTGATCTGTGGAGACAGAGCCTGGCCAGGAATTCCTTCTAATGCTTTTGGAGGACTGTGTATTTTGGGGCGATTAACTCTCTTAATGCCCAATGTATCCATGATAGTAGATCACAGAAGAGCAAGACGAGAAAAACACTTTTTGCATGTATATGAGTCAATATGTGATGATAATGTAGAGTTTTGGGGATCAGGGTTAAGGGTTTTAGGGTCTCTTGTACCTGGTGTTGGCACAGTGAAAGCTTTAAATACTTTAGAAAAATTAGGATGTTGGCTAGGTAAGCAAACTAACAGAACTTCTAAGGCTTTAAGTGGACTTTTGTTAGATGTAGATTCTGTAAGACATGCTGCACTGCAGAATAGAGACGCAATAGACTTTTTCTAATTAGCTCAAGGGCACGGCAGTGAAGATTTTGGTGGCATGTGCTGTATGGACTTGTCAGATCATTCTGAGTCAATTCATAAAAGTATACAATTGTTGAAAGAGGGGATACAAAAGTGACAAGTTGATGATGGATGGGATTGGTTAAATAAATTGTTCAGTGGCTGGGGGCTTTCAGGATGGTTGTTATCAGTAGTGAAAACGGCACTGATTGTCTTGATGATTGCTGTGGTTGTGTTACTAGTGTTGCCATGCATGATTTCTCTGCTGCAAAGGGCCCTGCAGTGGACAATGAAAGCCATTTTTTTAGCACAAATACAAAAAGGGGGAATTGTGGGACTACGGTGGGTCCCTGGGTTCCCTGACGCATGGGAACAGAAATCAGCCTTGAAGATATGAAGGCCCACCCATGAGAAAGATGGGAGTAAAGGAGTGTCCGGAGGTGTTAAGGATGTACCCGTGAGAGAGAAGGGAGTAGAAGAGTAACATTGATGAGAGCAAAAATAGCCAATGAGATGTTACTGCTGTAACTTGTAATCAATAGTGAAGAGACACAGGAATTGGTAAAACTGTATAAAAATGCACTTGTGGCAATAAATGGCATCTACTACTTTCATCCTGGAAGAACTTGGTCCATGTCGTTTGTCCGTCTCAACTGCAACAGTCACAACAACCCCAGGCAGCGCTACAGGCTCGCGGAAGACGGGCTGGAAAATTGCCTGGTGGAGAGGGGTCTGGGGGTGTTGATCGGCAGCAGGTGAACATGAGCCAGCGTGTGCCCAGGTGGCCAAAAAGGCCACCAGTGTCCTGGCTTGTATCATGAATAGTGTGGCCAACAGGACTAGAGAAGCGATTGTGCCACTGTTCTCAGCGCTGGTGAGGCCGCAGCTCGAATCCTGTGTTTAGTGTTGGGCCCCTCATCATAAGAAGGACCTGGAGGCACTAGAAAGAGTGCAGAGGAGGCGACGGAGCTGCTGAGGGGCTGGAGCACAAGTGTGATGAGGAGCAGGTGAGGGAACTGGTGGGTTCAGCGTGGAGAACAGGAGGCTGAGGGAAGACCTTATTGCTGTCCACAACTACCAGAAAGGAGCTTGGAGCATGGAGGGTGTTGGTCTCTTCTCCCAAGTAGCAAGTGGTAGGACAAGAGGAAATGGCCCCAAGTTATGCCAGCGGAGGTTTAGATTGGATATTAGGAAAACAATTCTTCCTGGAAAGGGATGTCAGATGCCCAGGGCAGTGGTGGAGTCGCCATCCCTGGAGGGGTTTAAAAGGCATTGAGACGAGGTTCTTAGGGACATGGTTTAGTGCTAGATTTAGGTTGTGGCTGGACTCAATGCTCCTGATGGTCTCTTCCAACTGAAATGATTCTATGATTCTATGGTATCAACTGGAAAATTCTTCTATCGCATCTTCTAAGTGCTCTTCACACACCTGCCTCTTTACCTACAGTCCTGAAACTGATCTAATTAGGTGCACAAGTCTTGAATACCAGATGTAAATGAGGAAAGCGACGTGGCTCTGTCAGTCTGGTCTGATACCCGCCAGTCCCAGGCAAACACCTCAGGTATGCGGGAGCCCCTCGAGGTTTGCACTGGGTGCTTATAGTGAGGCCATGGACCTCAGTGCGAAAATCTGAGCACTCCCCTCAAAACTTAAAAAAAACCCCAACCCAACAACAACAATGACAACAAGAACAAAAAACCCCACACTCTCTTTTTCATCAGATTAAATAATTCAGTATTTCCGATAAAATATCTGTGGAAATTCTATCCTGCCAAAATATGAATTTTCAGAATGTGTTTGAACAATGGGAGATGAAACGTTGGCCTTTCCCTGTGCTTGCAGTGCCAGAACTCTGTCTATCACTACGTGTATTTAATCCCCTGAACATCCAGGTGTTTCTACCTGTCCTTACTCAACCCACCATTGTGGAGGGGGTTTTGGTAAATAAAGACTTTGTTGATGAATTAGTCTGGCTCAAAGGAATCTCAAGGCCACTTCGGGTATTTGTTCGATCTTAGTAAGTAAGGTTTAACTGTATTATACGTAATTGTAATTATGTTGTTAATCACGTGTTCTATGTTGCAGTATGTTTCAAAAATGATTTGCCGTGCGGTTGATGGGGCCTGACTAATTCAAGAACAGAAAGGGGGAAGTGTGGAGGGGTTTTGGTAAATAAAGACTTTGTTGGTGAATTAATCTGGCTCAAAGGAATCTCAAGGCCGCTTCGGGGAGCTGAGAGCAGAGTCCGCTGTGAGAAAGAGAGGCGTTCCTCAATCGCCGGGGTCCTGGCGTGGCGTGAATCATCGGACGTATCATCAGTGAGACTCCAGCGCATGGACAGCCCACGATACTCATTTAGCGAATCCATGCTTGGAGTGTGGACACGTGATTAGAATATAGTTACGTATATAAGGAGAGTTGTTTCTGTAATAAATGGCTTAGCGTGATTCACATTGAATCAACTTGTTTTGCTGAGTCCTTATCTCGTTCCTACAGTATCCTAGATACAGCATCCAAGACACAGCATCCCAGATACAGCATCCTAGAGAAAGAATCCCAGATATAGCATCCCAGATACAACATCTCAGATACAGCATCCTAGATACAGCATCACAGATGCAACATCCTAGATACAGCATCCAAGATACAGCATCCTAGACACAGCATCTTAGATACAGCATCACAGATACAACATCCTAGATACAGCATTCCAGATACAGGATCCCCGATACAGAATCCCAGATACAGGATCCCCGATACAGCATCCCCGATACAGCATCCCAGATACAGGATCCCTGTCGAGGGTTAAGATTGCGGGGTGACAATAAAACCCTGGCAGATGTATTGTTAAACCCCTCTCACCCCCACTTCCCCCTTTTTGCCCCTCCCTCTCCCCCCTTTCCACTAAGGAGAGGCGATTGGGAGGAAAAGAAGGACAGAGAGAAGAGAGTTGGAAAAACTAACAATGTTTTACTAATGCTACTAATAAGAATAGGGAAAATAATACAAAATATACAAAACCAATCTTGAAAGTCTCAGCAACTGCAGAGCCGGCAACCAAAATCCTGGATTAGACTCTGCAGCCAATCGGAGCTGGATTCAGTCTCTCACTAGGCCTCAGTTTGCAGGGACGACTAGCAAGGTCCTCTCCTAATGTCGGCCATAAGCAAAAGGGAAAAGGGCAAAAGGGACGAGATCCTCATGATCTCCCACTTTTATATGAAGTATTCACGTGAATGGAATGTTATACACAGTTGGTCAGTTTCTTGGTCACTTGCTTCTCGTCGCCCCTCTCGCGAGATGTCCATCCGTGCTTATCAATAAGTTTGCATTCCATTGCTAGGTTTACCAAAACATGTGTCTGGTTCTCCAGGAAAATGCAGTTAATATGAAGGCTTTAGCTGACAGGCAAATTCAATAAAAGAGAAACTTGTTTTTAGCAAAACCAGGACATTCCACCCCTTATAATATGCCATTCACTGAATGCTTAAACCTTATCAATACAATCTATCAATACAATCTAATTAATCACTACTACTATATATATATATATACATATGTACATATATACACAGGAGTAATTAATCAGTGGACCATCCTTTGAAAAGTTCATTAAGTTCATTTTGTCACGACAGTCTCCCAGGGCAGGAAAAATGGTACAAGTGCATCTCATGACCACTGTTTGTGGCTTAAAGACATCAACTTCGAAGAAGTTGTCAGGCGCCACTCGAAGAAGCTAGCTCTGGTTTCATCATCACTGTCTTGATCTGAAAGACACTTATTAAACACTGTTAGTACGGCAATTCACATCCTGCAGTTCAGTATTGAATATTTTCACCTAAACTCAAATCCCCTTGAGGTACACACCGAACTTCTCCATCCTTAAGCATCACCCACCAGGTGCTGCCAGGTCCCTGGGCAAAAACAATCCCGCAAATGGGCTTGACTTTGAGGCAGGATTAACCCAGACTGCCTTTCCTAACATGATATCATGTGTACTACAGGCACTCTATCTCCTACAGTCCATAGAATCTCTGATTGGGCAGGTCCAGCTCCATTAGTTGATCCCCTGGTGTTGACCAACCAAGTGGCTTTTGCTAAATGTGAATCCCAGTTTTTAAAGGTTCCACCACCAAGTGCCTTTAGTGTAGTTTTTAGCAAACCATTGTACCTTTCAATTTTCCCAGAGGCTGGTGCATGATGTGGAATATGACATACCCACTCAATACCACGTTCTTTGGCCCAATTGTCTATAATACTGTTTTTGAAATGAGTACCGTTTTCTGATTCAATTCTTTCTGGCGTACCATGTCGCCAAAGGACTTGCTTTTCAAAGCCCAAGATAGTATTTCGGGCTGTAGCATGAGGTACGGCATATGTTTCCAACCATCCAGTGGTTGCTTCCACCATTGTAAGTACATAACGCTTACCTTGACGTGTTTGTGGAAGTGTAATATAATCAATCTGCCAAGCTTCTCCATACTTATACTTTAACCATCGCCCCCCATACCATACAGGCTTTAACCATTTCGCTTGTTTGATTTCGGCGCAAGTCTCACATTAGGAATAACCTGTGAAATAGTGTCCATAGTTAAATCCACCCCTCGATCGCGAGCCCATTTATATGTTGCATCTCTACCTTGATGCCCTGAAGCATCATGAGCCCATTGGGCTAGGAAAAGTTCACCTTTATGTTGCCAGGCAAGTCCACCTCAGCTACTTTAATCTTAGCAGCTTGATCTGCTTGTTGGTTGTTCAGATGTTCCTCGGTGGCTCGACCTTTAGGCACATGAGCATCTACATGACGAACTTTCACAGGCAGGCTCTCTAGCCGAGCAGCAATGTCTTGCCACAGTGTGGCAGCCCAAATGGGTTTACCTCTGCGCTGCCAGTTGCTTTTCTTCCATTGCTGTAGCCACTCCCACAAGGCATTTGCTACCATCCACGAGTCAGTATAGAGATAAAGTATTGGCCACTTCTCTCGTTCAGCAATGTCCAAAGCCAGCTGGATGGCTTTCACTTCTGCAAATTGACTAGATTCACCTTGTCCTTCAGTGGCTTCTGTAACTTGTCGTGTGGGACTCCACACAGCAGCTTTCCACCTTCGATGTTTTCCTACAAGACGACAGGATCCATCTGTGAACAGTGCAGACTGCTTATCAGTCTATTATACTCTTATCAGAGTATTATACGGTGGTGCTTCTTCAGCACGTGTTACCTCCTCCTCATCTGGAGACATCCCAAAGTCTTTGATTTCTGGCCAGTCTGTAATCACTTCTAAGATCCCTGGGCGATTGGGATTTCCAATTCGAGCTCGTTGCATGATCAATGCAATCCATTTACTCCACGTAACTTCGGTTGCATGATGTGGAGACGGAACCGTCCCCTTGAACATCCAACTCAGCACCGGCAGTCGAGGTGCCAGGAGGAGCTGTGCTTCAGTACCGATCACTTCTGAAGCAGCTCAAACTCCTTCGTATGCTGCTAGTATCTCTTTTTCAGTTGGAGTATAGTTGGCCTCAGATCCTTTGTATCCTCGACTCCAAAAACCTAATGGTCAACCTTGGGTTTCTCCTGGTGCTTTCTGCCAGAGGCTCCAGGTAAGTCCATTATCTCCAGCTGCAGTGTAGAGCACATTTTTAACATCTAGTCCAGTCCGAACTGGTCCAAGGGCCACCGCATGAGTTATCTCACGCTTCATTTGTTCAAAGGCTTGTCGTTGTTCAGGGCCCCACTCAAACTGGTTCTTTTTATGAGTCACTCGATAGAGAGGGCTCACAATCTGGCTGTAGTCAGGAATATGCATTCTCCAAAAACCTACAACGCCCAAGAAAGTCTGTGTCTCCTTTTTATTAGTAGGTGGAGACATTGCTGCGGTTTTGTTGATCACATCCATTGGGATCTGACGACGGCCGTCTTGCCATTTTATTCCTAAAACTGTATCTCTCGTGCAGGTCCCTTGACCTTGCTTCGTTTTATGGCCAAACCAGCAGAATCTGAATTATTTTCTCACCTTTCTCGAAGACTTCTTTCGCTGTGAATTATTCTCTCACCCTTCTCGAAGACTTCTTTCGCTGTGTCGCCCCATACGATGATGTCGTCAATATATTGCAGGTGTTCTGGCGCTTTACCTTGCTCCAGCGTGGTCTGGATCAGCTCATGGCAGATGGTAGGACTGTGTTTCCACCCCTGGGGCAAGCGATTCCACGTGTACTGGATGCCCCTCCAGGTGAAAGCAAACTGCGACCTGCACTCTGCTGCTACAGGAACAGAGAAAAATGCATTTGCAATGCATTGCGAGATGTCCATCCATGCTTATCAATAAGCATTCCACTGCTAGTTTTACCAAAACGTGTGTCTGGTTCTCCAGGAAAATGCAGTTAATATGAAGCTTTAGCTGACAGGCAAAATCACTAAAAGAGAAACTTGTTTTTAACAAAACCAGGACAGAAGGGCTTCGGCCTTTCATCTCAGGCTTAAGTGCTGCAGCCAAGGCCGCAGCGTGGGCTTGAGCATGTATTTTTGCCTTTTCTACCTCCTGTTGCGTGATCGGTACCCGTGTGCAAGCTTCCACCATCTCTGCTAGAGAAGCAGTTTTTCCCAAAGCGGCTAATATCTGTTGGCATTGGGTGTTTGCATTCATCATGGCCAAATCTTTCCCCACAGCAGCTTTTGCCTCTGGAATCAGGTTAGGAGAAGCATCTATAGCTTCTTTTAAACGGTCCACAAACTTCATATATGGTTCCCCAGGATCCTGCTTTATTGTAGAATAGGGTGGCACAGGGTTACCTATATTGGGTAACTCACTGCTGCCAGAGCAAGCCCTTGCGTTTGCTGCAAAATCCTTGGATTATCATTACTATCACTGCTATACAATTCCCTTGTGCTTCCCTATGGATCAGTAAGTCGACGCATATTTGCAAACCCATCTAACCCAGTCTCCAGCCCTTTTCCATACCACGATCTCAAATATTCATCTGCTCCTCTTACGGACCACATCCCACCTTCAACACATTGTCTAGCCCATTTTTGTATTTGCTCCCTTTCAATACGGAGCTCCTCAGGAGTGAGGTCTAATTCCGCCCCCTCCCTTTCCTGTTTTCCCCGTTTTTCACATCCCCTGCCAGTTGCCTCCAGCCCGTCCTTCATCGCATCTGACGCCTTTTTATATGCTCTTAACCACGAAGTTTTACTGTTACCGCCATCTAGTCGCCTCACGGCGTCTAGAACTTCTTGCATCTGGCTCTCCTGCCGTCTCAGTAAGTCCTTCGGGCTCTGCACGTGGCTCTCCTGTCGCGGTTGAGACGGACAAGCGACATGGACCAAGTTCTTTCAAGATGAAAGTAATGGATGCTATTTATTGCTATAAGTGCATTTTTATACAATTCTACCAGTTCATGTGTCTTTTCACCATTGGTTACAAGTTACAGCACTAACATCTCACTGGTTAATTTTGCTATCATCCATGTTATTCTTCTATCCCCTCTCTCTCACGGGTACATCTCTCCTTTCTCATGGGTACAACTCCATATCTCCGGATACTCCTTTACTCCCATCCTTTTCAAGGGTAAATCTTAATATCTTCAAGGCTGATCTCTACTCCCATATTTTCTGACAAGGATTCCACAGACCCGCTGTAGTTTCCCACACTCTCCTCCTGGAAGCCAGGGCGATTCTGCGGTGCTGCATTCTCGTGCTCCATCGGGTCCTCCAGCAACGGCACTTCAGCTGGATTAACCTGTCCGGGCTCGTTGAACCTTGCTGGTTGCTGCCGTTGCTCGTCGGAGGCAGGCGATGGCTCAAAGGGCGCAGAGGGTATAATTTGCTCTCCGCCCCAGAAATCCAAATCTGACACGGGACATACCAGCGGTATCGATTTTTCAGAGTCCTCGGAGAGGGGGCAGCTCGCGGCGGGCGGCTCCGGGGGGACGGCACACAGCTCCGGCTCCGCTGAGACCTCCTGCATCAGCCGCCTGACCTCCCGCCACGGCCCGGCGAGGTCGCAAGCCTCGCGGCTGCCCCTTGTGACCGCGTCCCATAGTTCGGTCCCTGTGTCCTCCCGTGTACCGGGAGAAAAAAATCCGTCCGTCGAAGGGGACACACGCCTTCCGCTGGGCGAATCGCAGCAGACGCTTTAATGCGTCTGTTTCAAAATACCTTCCTGTTCATGCATTCAGCTGCAGAATACTCTGCATTATGATTTTTCCTTCCGCGGATGCCGTGTTTCCCACGCCACCTGCTTCTCCGTAGGCCTGCTTTCCGCTATTCTTCAAGCGCAGGGCTAACTTCGCCCTCCAGGTGCCTTTCCTGGCATCTTCACGTCCCAACGATCTTGCTTCGATACGAAGTATCACGTCGGGGTCACCAAAATGTTGCTTTTTCCACGCGAGACACGGAACCTGACACACCAATGTGATGTTCACAGAGTTCGCTTTATTGCCGGAGCGGGCTGGTTTATAGCAAAGCTGCCCTGTCCACGCGCCTTACAACAACGCTCCTTTAGTTTCTTTTGTCTCTGGCTTCACCTCTCAGCCAGGCTGGCGACAGCCCCATCCCCCCGGGGCGGGGGGGCTCTGCCACTACAGAAAAGCAAAGATTGGTGAGAAGAAATAAGGCAAAAAGACAAGGGATTACAATTACCCACAGGAGGGAAAAACCTGTTTATAGATCTTATGGAAAATAGCTCAGGAATTAAATGTCACCTCATGCTGGATATGTGGGGGGTCTCAAATGACTGATACATCGGATGAACCTCTTGTAAGCTAGTGTCGCGCGTAAATTCATCAAATACCTCTATTGCTCCCACTTGGTACCCAGGTCCACCTAATGGATATTGGTCTCGAAATGGTAGCCTGCTGGAAGAAAACAGGGTTCGTGATAGCATGTGCATTTCTGGGTTTACTGTTTGTGCCGTGTATGATCCTGTGCTTTATTCGGTTCATACATCCAGTAGTCCAAGGCATGCAAATCTCAGGCATGCCCTATAGATCCTAAAAAGGCAACTTAGCAAGATTTGTCAGGAAGCAAAAATTCAATGGGCTCAGGCCTTGCCAATAGTGGTATTGTGTATTAGAATTAAACCTAGGAGCGGAATGTCAGTAAGTCCATACGCAATTCTGTATGGCAAGCCATATGAAGCACCGGATCCAGATCCAAGTGTACATGTAAAAGGTAATCAGGATTTCTACAATTACGTGTTGCCTCTCGGCAGGACACTGAATCAACTCAGATCCGCACTAGTGTGGAATCGCCCACTAGCACTTGAGAATCCGGTACATGATACAGAGCATGGAGACACGGTGTATATAAGAACTTGGAATAAAGAAACTTTAAAAGAACGTTGGGACGGACCCTATCAAGTACTCTTAACCACATTAACCGCAATTAAGGTTGCTGGAATAGACTCCTGGATACACTACACCATTCAACACAAGAACCGAGAGGTTTTTGACACCTGCTTTCTTGTCGGTGTCCTACTGAGCACTAGCACAAAGCCAAGAGTGTTGCTCAGCAGCACCAACCACGTCTGCCAGGAATTAGTCTTCAACATGAACCAGGGGCAGCAGAAGGCAATCACCAGCACCACAGACAGCAAAGGAGAAGTCTGCAAGATCCCGTAAGGCTGGAATAGACTGTTGGCATCTGCTCTCCACGGCAAAACCGGAGGAGAGCGTAGAGGGAAAAGAAATGAAAGTCATTGACCGTGAAAAATGCGTGGCGAAACACAGGAGGTTCTGACACAAAAAGACCCTCCCGGGAGCAAGCCATGACTTCTGGATCCAGCATCTCTGGCCCGGGATGAAGGCTTGCCCATTGCCGTGCGGCCACTTGGGATGCAAAACTGGGGTTTGAGAGGGGCTGTTGCCCCCCAGTGTCTTGCTCTGCCTGGAGATGTCTCTGCAGAGGTCCCTGGACAGGACGCCTCTTCCTCAGTCAGCGCTGGCAAAAGCCATCTGGGGACACGCTCCGTCCTCTGGAACTCTTCCTTGTGTGACTCGCAGCTCACGTGTGACAGCGCTGCTCCAAACTTGGCCATCTCCAAGGACCGGCTTTCTTTGGGTTGTGGGGTTCACTCTCAGAGGAATCATGGCAGCCCTGCTTTCTGTGTTGGGGTCTCCCTTTCAGCTATGGAGCAGCTTCAGTTCTCAGTGCAAAAGGATCTTGCAATGGCTGTGTAGATAGCAGCAGCGTTTCTGAAGCATCAGAGGAGATGTCAGAGCCATCAGGCTGAGCGACGGGAATGCCAGCAAAAGATGGCCCGTGTTTCAAAAGGGAGGCAGCTGTGCCAGCTGGAGAACCTCTCTCGCAGCTCCATCCCCAGCAAAGAGCTGTCTCTAGAGCAGTTGGTGCTGCTTACAGGCAAGATCAGCCTTTGCATTTGAACCACCTTCTTGCAGAGGTGACAGGAAACATACTCTGGTTTATGTCGTTCTAGCTGCAAAGGCCAGGACAGTGTTCATGAGGGAGCAAGCGATGAGCACATTTCCTGGTCAGCAGCCGCTGGCTCGTGCCAACGGTCAAGAGAGGCAGAAGAAATCCCTTCAGAACAGCTCCCTCTCAAAAGACATCCTTCTGCTTGATGAACTGCAGGGAAAGGCATCCTAAACCAGGCACTTTGACCTTGTTTTCAGCCCAGGTTCCCAGTGCTGGTGCACTCGTGAGCCAGTCGCTGCACATCTGCCACCAAGGGGAATCGCCTCCGAGGCCAACTGTGCCATGGGGAAAGGAAAGGGTGAAACGTCGGGAGAGTTTGATTTAGTGCACAACACGGATAAAGCCATTCTCTCTGCAATTAAAACTGAGGGTGTTTAATTCAGTGAAATGAGATTTCATTCCCCGTGACCTGTGCGATTGTCTTTTGAATCTGGGCACGGGCTGCAGTGACCTGCCACAACATTTGAGGTGTCACCAGCTGCATTGTGGGTGGTAAAGTGGGAAAGGCAGGAGGGAGCCTCAGCATCTCCCATCCCGTGGATGACTTCATCACAAAGGACCAGGGCGGCGCCCGCTGGCTCCTGGGGCGGCTGTTGCCGGGCAACAGAGACACTATATTGTCCCCTGTCACCTGTGCCCCTCGCCCATTTGGTCACTGGCCGTGGTGGGATCACTTGCCGTGGTGGGATCACTGTGGTGGTGGACTCATTTTGGCAGTTGGATCGCTTTTGGTGGTGGGATCACTACTGGTGGTTGCATCACTTTTGGTGGTTTGATCGCTTTTGGTGGTTGCATCACTTCTGGTGGTGGGATCACTTTTGGTGGTGGAATCCCTTTTGGTGGTTGAACCGCTTTTGGCGGTTTGATCACTTTCGGCACTTGGATCGCTTTGGTGACTGGATCGCTTTCATCACTTGGATTGCTTTCGGCACTTGGATCTGTTTTGGTGACTGATCGCTTTCTGTGGCAAGAAGGAGCAGGAGAAAGGCTGCTGGCTGCCCATCCCTCCAAGATCACCTCTGGACAGAAAAGCTCCCGTCTTCCCACATCAGGCTCCGTGTTTTCCGGCAGAGCAGCAGCGATGGCCACACTCAGTCTACTGGAGATGCTGAACGCTGCCATCGGGACACCCAATTTGGGGGTTGTTGACTTCGTGGCGCTTCACAAGTTGCTCGAGGCCATCATCGGGCAGCTGGGCCAGCAGGAGCTGTCTGTCCCGGAGCCAGGGCAGAGCCCGGCCCCCGGCCTGGCAAAGGACCAGGACAGCAAGGATCAGCCTGGCCAGGAGAAGGAGGAGGACGGAGCCCTGGGCACAGGGCAGCAGCTCTGGAAACCAGAGGAGCAGCTGGAGGGGACCGGGAGCAACTCCGAGGTCTCCTCCATGGCCAAGGAGCTGATGCCAACAACAACTGAAGAGGAGGAAAGAGCCGTCTCCAAGGTAGATGCTCTTGCTGGTCCCTGGGTGCTCCCCCACGAGACACCCCCTCCTCCGGGCTCCGCGCTGCCGTCGTGCCGCCCTCAGCCCAAGGGCTGGGTTAAGCCCGAGCTCCCGCAGCAGAGCACAGCGGGGCCCAGGTCCCCTGGGACCCTCCCCTGGGCTCACCCCCCACCTGCTCTCCCAGAAAAGGGCTTCGCTCCAGCACCTGTGGGAGGAGATCAACAAGTTTAAGGAGGCGCAGTGCGGCCTGGCAGAGGACATGCGGGCCATGCAGAAGGCGCATTCTGGAATGGAACAAGACATGCGGGAGATGCAGGAGGCCATGCAGAAGGTGCATTCTGGAATGGAACAGGACATGCGGGAGATGCAAGAGGCCATGCAGAAGGCGCATTCTGGAATGGCACAGGACATCCAGGAGATGAAGGAGGCGCATGTTGGCCTGGCAGAGGACATGCATGCTCTGCAGGAGGCGCATTCCGGCCTGGCCGAAGACATCCAGGAGATCCAGGAGACGCTTGGCCTGGTGAGCATCCCCTGGTGCCCTGGGAGGGAGCTGGGCCCTCGTCCCTCCCCGCTCCTGCTGCTCTGTCACACTGTGCCCGTGCCCCACGGCCATCGGTGTCAGCAGCGTGAAGGGCAGCAGGAGGGAAGAGTGGGAAGGGTGTCCCAGGAGTTGCTAAGGCACTTTTGAACTAGAGAGCCCTCAAAACAGATCCATGGGAGGGGAAGGAGGGGAGATAAAGCTCTGCCCGTGCAATTCAGCCGCGGCCCCCAGGCACAGCCCTGCCCAGCGTCCCTCTGTCTCCTGCCCCAGTTCATTTGGGGATACTCTTTAAATCCCGCTCCCACATCTGAACGGGTGTCCCTCTCCTCGCCCAGCTCCAGGGGAAGCCCCAGGACGCTGCCGGGCTGCGCAGGGACAGGAGGCGGCTGCGTCCCCCGCTCCCTCGGGGACACCAGCCCTCCTGCCTCGGGGCACAGCCTGTGGGTTGGGGTGCTGGGCAGTGATGCTGCGGGTCCCATCCCTGGATGTCCCATCCCCCCAGCTCCGTGGCTGGGCTGACTCCGTGATCCCTTTGCATTTGGGCTCTCATGTTCAACACGAGTTTGGCCCTGTGAGATGGTGGTTTGGGGACAGGGACTGGGGACATGGCGGGGGGTTCTGGGGTCTGTCCTCACGGCTGCCCAGCTGCCAGTAAACCTGTTACCCTTTGCCTCTTCTTCCCAGGAGGGCGGTGGGGGCCAGTCTGCCCCTGCTGAGCCCACCCAGGTGGCCATGGACAGCCAGGCCAGGAAGAGCTCAGCACTGGGGCCGAAGGGACGTGGGACACGGCCTGGGATGGAGACCGGCAAGGGGACTGCAGGGTCTGGCTCCCTGGGGATGCAAGCAGGGACACAGGGGGAACCAGCGACCCCTGTGAAGTTGTCAGGCGCTCCTTCTGATCACACGAGGTCTATTGGTGCCGGCGCCACCACCCCGGGGATGCAGGCAGGATCCCGGGGCACCCAGGCCAGCACCTCGGGGCTGGAACCAGGATCACGGGGCACCCAGGCCAGGACCTGCCTGGGGACACAGCCAGGGGCCCCTGATGCCCAGGCCAGCACCTCGGGGATGCAACCAGGATCCCCTGGGACCCACACCACCACCCCTGGGGTGCAGCCTGGGTCCTCCAGCTCCCAAGCCACCATCCCAGGGGATGCCCAAGAGCCGGCCAAGCCCTGGGGCTCCACCAGCACCTCCAGCTACGAGTCGGAGATGCGGGAGGTTCTCTCCCAGGTTGGGCAGCTCGGCCACCTCTGCACTGGTCTGAAAGAGCAGGTGGAGCAGCTTAAATCTACCAAAGCAGAACATGCGGATCTTGAGAACTTGCGCCGGCTCTTCCCGAAGGGAGGTGAGAGCACGGGAGGACTGGCGGGGGTTTTTTGGCGTGGGGTCACCCTGGGTCAGGGGCTCGTCATGCTCAGAGACCCCCTCACCGACAGCACATCCCCTTGCACCATGTCCCTCTAGGCCGGGAGAGCATCACCAACATCCTGGCCGATCTCAGGTGCCAGGTGTCCTTCCTACAAGACATGGCCAGGGCCCTCCACGGGGAGGAGGAGAAGGTGAGCCGGCAGCAGTCCCCGAGGGGCTGCGGGGATGCCAGTTTGGGCAGGGAGGGTGCAGCCGAAGGGTCCCCGTGCTGGAATGACACAGGGGGCTGTGTCCTCACCGCCCCCACTGCCGTTCCCAGATCAGCAAGGTGGAGGATGCTCCCAGAAAGACGAGGGGGGCTGGAGCCGGCAGAAAAGCAGATGGCAGTGGCCAGATGACCCGACAGCCGCGGTAAAAGGATGGGAGAGGGTTTCCTACCCCGCAGGGCTGCGAGGGATCCTGGGGTCTGGGAGCATCCCAGTTTGGGGGCCGAGGGACACCCCCACGAAGGCTAAGCCTGCCCCTGCCCCCATCTCGCTGGCCAGGCCCAAGGGACAGAAGGTCAAGGCAGAGCGGAAGGAGCTGGGGAAGCAGCCGGAGCCGACCCAGGCCGAGCTGGAGCAGTTTGCGGCTGAGTACATGAATAAGTTGGTAATGGAGTCAGCACAGCAGCTGCAGGCAGAGGTGAGGCCCGGGGGCAGCGCTCCCAGCCCCCGCTGGCTCGGGGGGAGTCCTGGCGGGGTCCCGGCCACTTTTCCTGGCTGGATGGGGCCCTGGAGCCTCCACGGCACCTGGGCTTGTGGGCGGCATCCAGCCCAGCTCAGAGCTGATTCCTCCTCCCCTGCCAGCAGGTGGACGAGCCGAGGGCGACGGTGCAGAGCGGGGGACACGAGCACGCAGGGTGCCACTTCTGCAGCCCGGACACCAGGGTGCTGCTGGGGAAGCTCCTCCAGCGCTGCGAGAAGCTCGAGGAGCAGGTGGAGTCCCTGGCCCAGAAGGCGGGCGGCAAGGTGGACAATTATCCAAAGTGGAGGAGACAGGTAAGGAGATGCGGTGTAGGGGGCTTGAGCTGCCAGGACCCCCCAGGCATTTCTGCTTTGCTGTAACATGGGGGAGCACCTCGCTGCCCCCCTAATTGGCTTGTCGGAGTCAGCAGCACGGAAGGGAATTAAAGCCTTGGAGCAAATGTCCTGCTTGCACTGAGGGCCCGTGGCCATCAGCCAAAATACCCTGGGTCTGCCCCCGTGGGGCAGCCAACCCCTTGCTCAGCACCGCCTTGTCCTCTTAGTCCCTGCAGCAGGACGAGCAGCTCAAGTGCCTCCAGACCAGCATCGTGCAGCTCCAAAAAGGCTATGAGAAGTTCATCTGGGACCTTGCAAACCTCCAGCAGGATCGCCAGCAGGAGCAGAATGACGTCAAGGTGGGTGGCTGTAACGCGCAGGCAGAGCCCAGGCTGGGACCCCAAGGGGTCTGTCCCCCTGCCACCCTGCTCGCAGCCCTGCACAGCTTCCTGATGCCTTTCCTGGAGGTTTCTGATGGGGTGGGGAGGCAGGGGGTGCTCGGCTGGCCGGGGGGCAGCTCTGACCCTGCCGTGGCATCACGGGCTGCTGTCTGCCTTGGAAGGCTCTGTCCCGGGCCCTGGGGAGGCTGGAGAAGAAGCAAGCAGACAAGGAGGAGCTGCTGGTTTTGGGAATCGATGAGGTACGGGCTCAAGGGGCCCCGGTGCCAGTCAAGGGTGTCCCTGGCAGGGTGACAAACACCCCTTGTCCCTTGGGTGCCGGCTGGCAGAACCAGCCAGGGGGAGGGAGGATTTCTAGCCCGGCTGCAGGTCCCTTGCCAGGTCCCTCTGTGACCCCGAGTCCCTTTGGCTGGTGGGACCAACGCCACGGGGGTGATGGGGTGAACAGGACCACGTAGCCACTTCACCTCTCCTGTTGTCTCTGCATCCTGTCCCCACCACTCTCCTGCCTTTCCCCATTGCTAGAAAGCAGACAAAGCCGCCCTGGCTGACAAAGTCAGTCACAGCCAGTTTGAGGCGTGCGTGGAGCGGCTGACCAAGATGGTGGAGGAGGTGACGAGCCGGGTGACGGGCCAGGAGAAGGGCTGGCACCAGTTCCAGCGAGAGCTGCAGAGACAGATGGACTGCAAGGTGAGGGCTCGTCCCCTCCACGCAGAACTGGCACCTTGGGGCCTGGCAGCCTAAGGCAGCATCCTTGCGAGGGTCCCCCCTCCCGGCTGTGCCCCCGGGGACCGCCATGTCCCATCCTGGGGTAGCTGGCTGAGGGTGTCACCCATCCACAGCTGGACCGCCGGGAGCTGGGGGCGTTACGGAAGCAGCAGGAGGAGCAGTGGAAGAGCCTCAGGGGGCAGCTCCAGGAGAAGGCGCTGCAGGCAGAGCGTGACAATGCTGCTGGGATTAGGAAGTGAGTGCGATGGGGACAGTGGTGGCTTTGGCAGTGCTGGCCCTGTTCCTGCTGGCTGTCCCGGCTCGTGCCGGTGTGGTACCTGGCGTGGGAGCCATGTGGGCAGCGCCCCTGGGGATGCTGAGCAAGTGGCTGTGCCTTGTGCTCGTGCCAGCTGCAGCTTCGCAGCGATAGAGGCGGCACAATGAGGGGGCACGTGTGGGAGGAGCCCTCCTGAACCAGTCTTGGGGGGTGGGTGCAGAGGCTTTTTGTGGCTGGTGTGCAGGTGGGGCTGTGCCCCCCAGGAGCTCCCCAGCCCTTTTCTCCCCACTCCAGGCAGCTGCTGCCTGGTTTCCATTGCCTGTCCTGTGACCGGCCCCTCAACATGCTGGTGCCTGGACCGTGAGTAACTGCCCCCCGAACAGGGAGCACCCCCCGACCCCTCCCTGGCATCGAGTGACACATAGGGTGCCACCTGCCGGGCACTGAGCACCCCCATGTCCTGTCCCACAGGGAGCGGACGGGCGAGTGCAGATACCCCACTGTTCCGCGGAGCTGCGGGGGCCCACACACTGTCACACCCCCGCGCTTCCAGCCCCAACCGCCCAGCACCCCACGGCCGTCCCCATCCAGCGCCCGCCGCCCCAACAAGGTAGGGATGACAGAGGTAGGGAGGGGGATGCTGAGCCTGCGGGGGGATCTGTGCCTCAGTTTCCCCGGGGAGAGCTGGCTGGGGGAGGATTGCTGGGGGATGCGGAACGGGGCCTCGTGTTTGGGTCACACGCTCTCCCCTTCCCAGAAGGACGCGATGCAGCTGTCGGGCCAGGACGGCACTGATGGGAAGCGGCAGGACGAGCAGCTCTCCATGATGGGGGGCTCTCAGCTGCCCACAACACCAACGGCCACCCCAGAGACCTCGACCTCGAGGAGCCAGAAAAGTATGGCCCTGTCAGGGCACCGGGGGGCAGAGGACACCCCGCTGTCTGGGGGGACGGGTCTGTGCCCACATCGGGGCAGGGTTGGAGGGGGGTCTGGGGTCTGGGCTGGGCTGTGGGGGCAGCACTGGCTGCTGGGGCAGCCGGTCCTCGTGGTGGAGATGGAGGGAGCTGGGGGGACATGGGTGGTGGTGCTGGGCAGTGTGGGACAACAGCCTGTGTGCTTCAGGGTGGGGGCAGGACCCTGTTGGTGGGTGTCTGTGGCTGACCCTGCCCCTCGCCCCCAGGCACCGCCTCCCCGCTGCTGTTAGCCGTGCTGAAGCACCGACCAGCCTCCTCTCCCGGACGCCTCACCCAGGCACCGAAGCTGCTGCCGCCCATCCAGCCCCCCCGCAGCGAATCAACCCCCTGACAGCCGGGCAGGACGGGGGTCCCGGCCCCGGTCCCACCGCCCCGGGCGCTGAGCAGGCAGCGGCTGCAATAAATGGCGATGGGCAACCAAGCGCCGGTGTGGTCTGAGTGGGGGTCCCTGGGGCAGGATGGCAGAAAGCCCCCTGTGTTTGCTTTTTCAGGAGAAAAATAAGTGCTAAAAAGGCGCTTTGGGGGTGCCCAGGTGGATCCAGTGGTATCCAGGGTCCCCAGAGGGATCACGGGGAGCAAACCAGTGGGCACCAGGGCAGAGCCAGCAGAGGCCCATCCTGCACCCCGGGTGGGGCTGAGGTGTCCATGGGCTTCAGAAGCACCCCCTGGCACTAACTGGGGGGACGGGGTGAGGGGGGAACCAGGGGGCTGTGCAAGAAGCCGGGCTGGCTGTCGGCAGCCGGAGGAGGGGAGCGCTTTGTTCTGGGTCGGGGGATCCAGAACTGGGGGGACGCAGCAGCTTCGTGCCCCGCCCCGGGGTGCCCACAGCCGCCGTGTCGCAGCGCTTTGCAGTCGCAGGAAAGCACCGGGCAGCTCTAGTTGATGGGCGCTCGGTTTCCCCAGCCAGGCGATGCCGGCGGTGCCAGCCCAGCCACCCAAGGCCCTACAAGAGACAAGGGCTGTTCATACAGCCAAGCAAAAGTGTGGCCCGTGGGCAGGGGAGCTGCCAGCCCTGCCTGCCCTGCCTGCACAGGCAGGAGGAAAGCCCCTGAGCAAACCTCCTGCATCCCAAAACCGGGGATGCTCAGCCCAGCAGAGCTGGCACTCTGCACTCTCCAACTGAAGCGGAGCAGCTGAGACCGGGGAGTGGACCAGACATGTCCCTGATGGAGCCACGTGCCAGGGGGTTCCCACCAGCCCCCCAAGGGCAGTGTGTCACGGAGAGTCCTCGCAGGTTAATTTAAGGGACAACAGAGTCCAAAACAACTTTCATTAAACCGGCGAGGAACAGGGTTTTAGCACTCCAAAGTGACTTAAATAAAGGTTCGGATATCAGCTGAGGAAACTTATTTGAGGGGCAGCAACTGATACAACCAATCAGGCGGTCCACAGCGTGCATACACGGGGCTTCACTCAAAAAAAATGCCGGAGCTGGCCCTGAGTCCCGGAGAAGTACACACTTGCCTCACACGGTGCGGGATTATTTTAAAGAGATAAAGTAGGCGTGCAAATGCGCACGGAAAGTTACTCGTGCATAGGTGCACGGGAGGAAAATACACCCGCGATTCGGCGAGGGTAAATTTATACGCGCTCAAATGGAGCGCGGAAAGTTATACGTGCATATGTGCACGGAAAGTATAAATATACTCGCAATCCTGCAAGAAGTTTTACTTACACCCGTGGCGGTGTTAGCATTCAGGACACATAACCACGGGCGTAGTTATATGCGGTGCTTTATTTCAGCGCTGGGGAAACCAGGGGCTCGCACCCAAAGCTGGTTCCGACCACTGATTCAAACTTCACCATTTTATACAATTTGGTTACATACATATTCATTAAAGTTACAACGTGTATATTGCATATTCATTAGGTTACACAATTATTTCACAATATCAGTTGCAACACCTTGGAACTACTCTAAGCATGCGCAGTGTCCTCTGGTGGTCGTTCAGGGGGTCTTCAGGATGAAGTAAGTAGTCTTCATCACTAGTGTACTTTTCACCTTTTGTCACTGCACATGCGCATTTCGTATAAAATTATACAAATTCTTGGATGATAGCAAATGTACCTTCTCAGCACTTTCAAGATAAGATAAGAACTTACTGAGAACTAACAGGTCTAATTTTCAGTTCTCTAAAATATGAGCTCGTATACAACTTGCATAGCTTTTACGATAAGGTAGGAATCCTGGATATGGTCTACAGAATCAGAAACACAGCCCAGCCCACAAAATTCAATTCAACTATAACAGCGGTGAGGCAAGCGGAGTCTCCATCCCAGGGAGGGGGGCTCTCCTGGCGGCAGTGGCTAAGCTCGTACTCCGAGAGACCCCCACACAAAATGGGGCCGGGTCTCGACGAGCGTCCCGTTTTTATCTGATCAGATCTGACTGTAGGCACTCTAGAAGCTTCTCTGCACCCCCCACACTGGCTGCAGGTGCCCCTGAAGCCTTACCCTGGCCCGTGGCGCCCAGCGGCTCGGCACTCCCCTCTCCCAATGTCCCAGGAGCCAGGGTGCTCCGGGCCAAACAAAAGAAGCTGTTAGCCTCAAGTAGCAGAGAAAAGGGGGAGATGTGCCATACTGAAGGAGGGAGGGGGGTTTGCATTCTGCCACACAGTGCTGGGGTGCTGCCTGCCCTGCCAAGCTCTGCCCCTCCACCCAAAGCCCTGCCAGCTCCCCCTCCCCGAGGCTGCCCCCTCCTTGTCCCCTCTCCTCCTTCCCCCCAGCCCCTCAGGGCGTCCCCAGCTGCTGACAGGGTTCCCCAGAGCATTCTGCCCCCATCTCCCCATGGAACTCCCCAAAAGGCAGAGCTTGGGGTCCCCTAGGTCCTGTCTCCAAGCCTGGGCTGGCAGCAGCTGCTCAGAGCCAACAGAGAAAGCACAAACCAGCACGTCAGGGCAGGGCTCAGAGCTCCAGCACCCCCGGGACCCCCCAGAGCCAAGACCCCTCTGGCCACCACCTCGCCTGTCCCAGCCCCGCTCTCCTGGCAGCAGAGGGAGCAAGGCCACCCCCAATGGCCTTCAAACAACATGAGCCACAGACTCGCTTCCGATTTTCAAAATCTTGTTTAGACAGATTAAATAAAACTAAAATCAGGTGGCAGATGCAGAAAACCACCTGAAGGGAGGAAATTCAAAGCAAAGGCTGCAAGTTTGGGGTGTTTTTCTCTGTTTGGTCGGGTTTGTTTGCCTCTCTGTGCCCAAGGAACCTGCGTGTTTGGGAGCAGAGGGCATGGAAATCCTGTGCGCAGTGCTGCAAGAGCTGGTGACTTTGCTACAGGGAAATTAAAGGCAATGAGCTCCCCCAACAGCGCCAGAAACCCTGACCAGGGCAGGTCCAGCCCCTCAGCAGCTCCTCTGAGCGCTTTGCAAAGTTTCATGGCAGCAGCAGTTTAATTGCAGCAGGAAGTCCCTGGGGAAATGTCACCCCACAGGCGTGTGTCCCTGAGCATAGGGGGCTGCCACGCCAGGATCAAAGTGCTGTCCTGTCCTTGTCCCTAAAATGGATGCAGGTCCGCAGCACACTGGCCTGTGCCCTGCAGGGATGTGACATGCACTCAGCCACAGGGCCTGAGGCCACTGGGTTGGGCTCCCATGGCACCATCCCCTGGTGGCACCATCTCCTGGTGGCGCCATCCCCTGGTGGGGATGCTTCTTGAGAAGCATCTTTCCAAGCGCCGGGGCGCAGGCAGCGATACCTTTCTGACAGGTACCGCCAGTCCATTCCAATCCAAAGCCTTTGCAGGTTGGAGCGGGCGCCAGGAATGCTCGCTATGCTGATCTGCCTTTCAACAATATCGTGTGTGCGACCTTCCCCCTTCAAACCGTTCTGAACGCGATGCCTTCCTATTCAGGCTGAATCCAACATCCATCGGCGCTGCAGCATGCTGCAGACTTGGGAGCAAATTTGGGGTGGGGAAAATGAAAACGTCCAATGCAAGCAGGGGGGGAAAATGCTTGCTCGCTATTCTGGAAAATTCCGTGTTGTTATGGCACGAACTGTCCCGGTGCCTCGGGCACCAGACAGCTGGGATGGATAGTAAAGACACGGAGAGTTTTGGTTTGATCAGGGAGACACGGTGACAGGACAGTGTTGGAAACGTCTCCTCTGCCTGGGCAAGAGTCTCTGCCCCAGGGAGGCACTTGGGTGTCAGGATAAGCTCAAGAAAAAAGCCTGAGCAGGTCTGAGCTGAGCTGTTCCAGGCCCGGCAGAAATCCATTGTCATGCTGCCAATCACAATAATAATAAAAACAAAGGGAAAACGTGGTCCCCACTGTCTGGGCTTTGCCATCGGACAATGTTTTCTGTATTGGAGCCGCTCCCGTCCCTTGGCACAGGCTGGAACACCCGTGCGGCCGAGGGGAAATGTGCTTTCAGACACCCCGTCCCACTGCCGCGCGTTGTACCCGGGGCTGAGCTGGGGAGAACCGGTGGGGCTGGGAGACTGGGCACAGTCCAGCTCTGCCTGTGCGCTGCCTGTGCTCTGCCTGTGCGCTGCCTGTGCTCTGCCTGTGCGCTGCCCGTGCTCTGCCCGTGTGCTGCCTGTGCTCTGCCTGTGCGCTGCCTGTGCTCTGCCTGTGCGCTGCCTGTGCGCTGCCTGTGCGCTGCCTGTACGCTGCCTGCACTGCTGCCTGTGCGCTGCCTGTGCGCTGCCTGTGCACTGCCTGTGCGCTGCCTGCACCGTTGCCTGTGCTCTGCCTGTGCTCTGCCTGTGCGCTGCCTGTGCACTGCCTGTGCGCTGCCTGTTCTACGCCTGTGCTCTGCCTGTGCTCTGCCTGTGCACTGCCTGTGCACTGCCTGTGCTCTGCCTGTACACTGTCTGTGATCTGCCTGTGCGCTGCCTGCTCCGCTCTCTGCTCCACTGCCTGTGCGCTGCCTGCACCACTGTCTACACGCCTGTCTGCACCACTGCCTGCACTGCTGTCTGCACTAAACACAGCAGACTGAATTTAAACAACAAGTTATTCATTAAATAAGAGACAGAAGAGTGCAGAGAAGAGGGAGACCATGTGAAAGCAAGAGAGAGCCCACAAATGAGTAGACGTACAAGGCAGATGATGCTGAGACTGGCAGGAAAGGCGGCAGTAACAACGCAAACTGTTACAACAACTGCCAAGGTGATTTTCAGAAGTGATGAATCCAAAACAAACAGCAAATTCTTAGCTCCCCTGAAAAAAATTGAGCTAGAAAGGGTATCTAAGGACCTGGTAAATGCATACCAGGGAGTAGAAATATACTGTTTACTCTAAGAGAACAAACGATTTACAACAAACTGAGTGGTAAGAAAAGAGCATTTCCAGGGCCGGTCGGGGAAGCAGCAGCCCAGCAGCTCCGGCACCGGCTGTCAGCCCGAGCTGGGCTATTTCCAGATGAGGACGGCACCGTCCGCGCTCACGCTCACGATGTACTTGTTCGCGGGGCAGATGGCTGTCAGCCCGAGCTGGGCTATTTCCAGATGAGGACGGCACCGTCCGCGCTCATGCTGACGATGTACTTGTTCGCGGGGCAGATCTTGAGGCGGGTGATGTTGCCGCTGTGGCCCACTCCCACGTGAGTCACCGTGCCCTCCTTATAGTCCCACAGCTTCACCAGATGGTCGTCACCACCTGCGTCAGGCACAGAGGAAGAACAAACGATTACAATGACAGGACAAGGGGTAATGGGATCAAGCTGGAACACAAGAGGTTCCACTTAAATTTGAGAAGAAACTTCTTCCCAGTAAGGGTGACAGAGCACTGAACAGGCTGCCCAGGGGGGTGTGGAGTCTCCTTCTCTGGAGACATTCAAAACCCGCCTGGACATGTTCCTGTGCGACCTCACCTGGGCGTTCCTGCTCCAGCAGGGGGATTGGACTGGATGATCTTCTGAGGTCCCTTCCAATCCCAAACATACTGTGATACTGTGATACACCGAGTTCTGCTGCTTTTTGTTCCCCGCTCCCAGGCAGGGGAACGCTTCGGTGTTCCTAGGAAGAGCAGGATATGTTTTCTTGGGCATTATGGCAAAAACTGCTTCTGTTCTGCTGGGATCAGTGTCCAGTGAAGGGCTCAGGACCTTCACCAGCAGATCCCAGTGAGCTACAGCAGCATCTTCCCAGTCTGAACTACAGCCTGAACCACAGTATTTTTCTTCGATGATTCATGTTCTTTTCCCCTTTAGCTGACCCCTTTTTTCAGCTTTTTCACACTGTACTGAGATCCTTGGTTCACTGCCTTGCTTTTCCTGGTCTTAATACGACCTCCTTTCTCCAGCTCCAACCACGCACTCACCTGTGACAAAGGACGCCCCGTCCGATGTGATGTCCAGCCCGTTGATGGAACTCGACAGAGAGCCTTGCACTTCTCTGATTGCGGAGCCATCGAGCACTTCCCAGTACACAATCTAGAGAGCAGAGCAGAGCGGGGCGCTCAGCTGGCCGTGAGCAGCACACGGGTTTCAGCACCGCCCTGGGACACAACCTTCTGTGCAGGGACAGGAGTTTCACCCCAGAACCAGCGCCAGACCGTGTGTTGTGCACTGCAGAGTTCCTGCAGCTTTGCTCACCTTTCTGTCTGTTCCACTGGTGATTATCTGGTACTCTCCAGGATGGTAACACACGCATTTGAACAATGTGTTGTCTAGGATCATTTGTTTTCTCACGTAACGCCTGCAAAACACCCCAAAATGAGACAGAGCAACAGCGTCAAAACCCAAACTTTGCCTGCCTGGAATGTCTCTGCCTGTGCTGTACATCAGATCTCTCTCCTTGGATATTCTCAGGCACTGCTCTGAGTTCAGGGTTCCATGAAGCCCGTTAGGCTATCAGTTCTGTTTCCATCACAGCTGCCCTGTAGGACTCTTGATCTGCTGTCGTACGAAATGAAATGTTTAAACCCAGAATGCTTTCCAGGTGCTGTTCCCTATGCCAAGGTGTCCTCGGCCTTACCCCAGTGCAGAAAGTCTGCAGATCCGCAAGAGCTCGACACGAGTCACAAAGTTCTGGAAAACAGAGCTAGTGGGAAACTTGGGAACTCACCCGCTCCACCTTGGCCAAGCAGGATCCCGCACAGGAAAACAACCGCAGACAAAGGTTTGTCTGAGCTTTTCTGAAAAGTTTCTCGAATTGGAGGTTCTACATTCCCTGACCCGATTGTTCTTTCTAGAAGTTTTTATCTCTTAATGCTCTTTTTCCTCTCCTCCTCGCTATGTGGTGTCCCAAACCGGGCACAGATATTACCAGCACTCCAAGTGCCTTCGCAATACTAATCTGTCGCCTTACACAAGATCCCAGATGACGCACGTTCCGTCCAGGCTGGCTGTGACACCCTCTTTGACGTTCTTATTAATCTTGATGCAGGACACGGCACCTCTGTGCTCCTTCAGAACTTCCCTCAGCTTCTGGGTTTTCTCACCAATATTCCAGATCCTCACCTGAAAATCAGCAACACACATCTGCTCTGGTACCAGCTGGTCCTGTCGGAGCTCAGGAGGAGCTTTCCTGAACTCTGCCTTTCTCTGCCAACACGTACAGCAGCTCAGTCCCAACCGTCTCCATTGGCCTGTGGGTTATTGGTGCAGCTGATCTGTGAAGCTCAACTAAGTTCTCCACAGTGTAATCCACTTGCTTCAGGAATTCGTGGCCATCAACCCCAGACCTTGGTTTTGCCAAGTGCCCGCTCTCCCACGCTTCATTTTACACAGCTCTTGATCAGGAAAAACCACCCAGTCCATGATCTATTGCCAGTGGTGCTTTAAAGATCAAAGCACAAAGCTGCTGCAATGGAATAGAAAGGAGCTACCCGCTATTTGTCCTACAGAGAATGCCAGGAAGGAAATACAAAACAGCTCTTTAAAGCTTCGATGTGAAACACGTGCCTGAAAGCACCTCTTTTCCCTGTGCTGGTAACAGCAAAAATCTTTCTGCTTTGAGGCCTTGATCCTTCACACCTTGCACGTCCTGTCCCACTAGTGCCAAACATTGCAATGTCTGTTCACCTCGACATTCCACTAAGGCCAAATCCCAGTGAAAATTTAGACATTTAGACACGGGCATCAAAGGCAGAGAAGAGCTGACCTTCCACGCTTTCCAGGCTGATGCCGAGTTCCCGAAGGGATCTGGATGTCCAGTTGCCACTTGCTCAAAGCTCAGAGCATCCCGATCCCTTCAGCAACCCTGAAGTCACAGCTTCCCGAGGACTGATTCTGACAGAACCATTAGCATCGCAGAGCAGCTTTTTTGTGTTCCGAACGAGTACTGCAAGTGCGCCCCTGCGGTTCTCCTTTCTGCTTAACCAACCTTTAGTTGTAATTCTGTCTCAGCTGCACAAATATAGCCAAATATAGGGGAGAGACAAATGAACAAAAAGGATTAAGAGCATATTCTGCATTAGAAGGATTTCCAAAACTGCCATGCCAGAAGAAATCGGGGCACTGTTTTACATGATGCCCTCTGAGAACAACAGCACATCTCAAAAGCTGATATCTTTGAACTCAGTCCTTGGCTCAAGCGGCAGCTCAGAACAGCTCCCGTTCTGACTGAGCACTTCCAGGCAATTCGCAGGCCCTGTGATGAGCGCACGAAGCTGCTCCAGGTTTTTAAGCACAAATTACCTGCCCGTCACCTCCTCCGCTAATGATCTGTTTGCAGTCGCTGGTCGCAGCAATTGCCGTCACTCCCAGGTTATGGGCGTTGTTGATCTCGTACATTGGCTCTCCCGTAGCGGGCACGAAGGCGCGGATTTTCCCGTCATTCCAAGCTGATGAACAGAAAGAAAGAGACTGCCCGGGCGCACAGACTTTCCTCACACTGTTGTCGCTCTTTCCTTTCCAAACCAACCCCTTTTTATAAATAAGTTCCCACATAAGGCCCACGCTGTTAGATCACCAGCATACCCGTGAAAACCACTGTACTGCAGATGAGCCCGCAGAGCTACGGTCCCAAACACACTGTTGAAATTTAATTGCTTTTGGATTCTGGCTGTGGACAAAGTGGTTTGGTAACCATGGGGAGGCTGCACGGCTGCTCTAGGACTGCAGGAGTCCCTGTGTCAGCAACTTGCACATGGCGATGGACGGCGGCTTTATGCAAATGTGCTCTACATACATCACAGGTGAAGCTGCTGCACACAACAAGGTTGATATTTTAGAATTAGGTAATTTAAATAAGACTGAACCGCATTCTGGATTGCCGGAATTCACTGATCCAAAGCAAGGTCTCCAGCCCTTGCCTTCTACCCTCACCGCAACTGCAGCACCAGGACAGCGGGGCTGTCAGCAAAGTCCATCGGACCAGCTGCAAGCAAAGAGGCCTTTGGGTATCGCCATGAACTCCATTTAAACGCTTTCCCAATTTAATCTTCTCTTTGTTTTAACATACTGATGTTTATTAAGTTGAGCAACCACGGCTCTGGACTGACCATTACCTGAAACGATGACCATGCCGTCCCTCGTCACCTCGACCGCGTGGCAGGTGACGTTGGGGACGGTGATTCGCAGCCGCTCCAGACGTTCCGGCGTGTACCACACTCGAATGTCGTTTGTGGAGCAGGTAACGAACAAGTCCGAATGTCCCCTGGAGAGTTCAGAGAGGAGAGGTAACGAGGAGGGGCACACAGAATCGCTCCTTGCTTTGTCACAGCTCAAATCGTCCTCCAAAGCTCGGCTTTGCTAACCTGCAGCTGGGATCTGCCCCACAGGGATCCCCATGGCTAAGACAAAGGCCTTTTTTGGAGGATCACCTTTCTCACATGAAATTCCCCTGGTTTGGGTTCTCTTCAAAGATTCATTTTAAGGAACAGTTAAAGTTAAACTAAAAGAACTCTTTCTGCTGAAGCTGTGACGTTTATTCCCCATATTCAATCTCTAAACAACTTCATGTGTTATATAGAATAGACACAAAAGTGGGTGTAAAAGTGCTGACTGCTCAGATTTAACATCAGCGACTAACAGCAGCCTCACATTGTAAAGATGTCATTTTTTATCTTGCTTACTGGATGATTCCCATTCAACAGCGCTGAAGGCAATAGAAATGATGGCAAAGTCTGTTCATAATATACTTGTTCTAAATGTTGGAATAAAACAAGACCTGCAGCATTTCAAAAGCCATGGGACACAGTGCTTTGAAATAAGCTCTAAGCCACACGTCCTAGGGATGCAACAGAAAGTGACATCTAGAAAGGTACCGCGAGCTTTTGTTCAACAGCACCATCAATGCCCAGAAAGATGAACCAGGACAGAGAAAACCGGCACAACAAAAGTGTGGCCTCTTTCAAGCCCAGCTTGCACAGGTGCTTTATCAAACAGGATAACATCAGCAAGTGAAGGATTCTGAAATAAGCCAGAGCAGGGAAATTAAGCCCGTATTTCCCCATCAGCAATAGGCTTTGTTCAAGAGCAGGCAACAGGTAAGAAGTTCAAACATCTACGCAAGGATGTAGTCCTGTAGTCCTTACAGTCAGCACTAATGGCTGTGACACAGGCGTGTCAATCAGCGGTATCAGCAGCAGATCACCCTAAAGCTCCACCTGATTTTCTCATTAAATGAGAAGATGTGGGTTTGAGGCTGGCGGCAGGCAGGGAGGAGCGCTTCCTGCACCCTGCACTCACTGCACCTCGGTGACATCTGATCCTTTGTGCTGGGCCGAGAAGCGAAGCAATAAAAATACGCCAAAAATGTTCATTTGGATCAAAATCCCATTTTCCATCTGGAGAGATGACCCATTGTGGGTTTAAAAAAACAAAATAAAGAGTCACGATGCTACTACCCAGGAAGGGAACATTTGCTGTGCGTTCACAAGACAAATGCAGAGCGACCCTGGGACAAAAGGGGGAGGCTGCCATCCCTGCTGGTGCCCAAACATCAATAATTCAGGTCTTTTTACTTATCATCCTTTCTGCAGATCAGTGATTTTTCCAGTGCTCCAACTGAACTGCTGCCTTCTGCTTCGAAGCAGCTGCTCACCATCACCCCGGCGTTTTTTGGGCAGGTGACAGCATCGCCCGTATCAATCATCCCAACAGATGGTACCAGGCTCTGGGTTCCTGTGGTAAAAGCTGCGCACACAGGCACCCTGACCTCAGCGGCAGCTCCTCAAGCTTCTGCACCGGCCAAATACAGCCCAGCCCGTTATACTCACTCAGGAAAAACAACGTCGTTGACGGCTCCGGTGTGACAGACGGCGACCAGCTCCTCTTTAAATGTAGCGTAGGCACTGCGGTACATCTGGCCTTTATTTGTCCCTATAAAGAACTGGTCGTCCCGACCTCTACACGTCAGGGAAGTGACAGCACCTTCAACTCGCATTCTCCTGTGCAAAGAAAGCAAAGGTTTGGCCATACATTGACCTCGAGGAACTTTCATTTTCCAGCTTCTTGAGAATTTGACTTTCGCTGTTTCCCCAAAAAGCTCCGCACTAGGCTGTGATATCAAGATGCAAGAGCATGGGCAGGACTAACATTCCATTCCCAGTCACGTTTACTACTTCCCATGATCTTGCCCGTCCCACCTGCTGCTCTGCCAGGGCTGGCACAGGCAGCGCTTTGGAGACTTGATTTTCTGCACCAGGTCCTAAGGTAACAACAACTTTGTTGATATTCTTGCTCAAGTGCACTTCAATATCCCACTTTCAAGGATATTTCCAGACAGTTTAGACCTTCTGGGAATAGTTTCAGTCGTACAAAGCTAAGCTTGCAGAACTGTACACTTGAAGGGGATATTCAAGCAATGCCAAATGAGTAGATGTGAGCCCAATTTTCAAATCACGTATGGGGAAATGACGCCTGCAGCTTTCTATCTGGTATGCAGAAAAAAGCCTTGCAAATACTCCAGCACTTCCAGACACGTGCCTATAAAATTAGCAGAGCCCTGCTTTACAATCCCATGACCCCCAACAAACCCTTTTGGAGATGGCAACTACTACTCTTTCTCACCCGGCGTAAATAAGCATCATTCTATTGACTTCAACAAATCTGTCTGGCTTGGCATCAATTTAGGATCTGACTCCTACTGCTCCAAAGGAAACAACAGTCATTTACAAGGAAGGATCAGAGGGCACTTCCCTGCAAACGCACGCAGTAATTTTCAGTTTGCTCCAACCTCATGACGCTGGAACCAGACCGTGTATTGTGTCTGCAGGACTGAAAAACTGAGACTGACTTGGATTATGCCTTTCCATAGAAATGATTGGTTCTCATACCGTGACCCTTTTGGAGGAATTGTCACCTCTCCCCTCCTGATTCTTCCATCTACAAACTCACTTCTTTACTTGGAAGTCTGAGCCTGTACAGAGAGCTACAGTCCCTTCCCCGGTGCCGACTATTAACCCTCCTGTCTTCGGCAAAAGCAAAGCTGTGACTCTCTAGGAGAAAACAGGATTAAAACGCAATCGGATGGGAGCAGAGGCTCCTTGCAGCTGCAGCCACGCTGAACAGCACAACGGAGTCTCTACCGGGCTCCCGACGGCGGTGCTTATCTCACTCCAATATGGCTTTGTCAGTATTTTGTCACTGACCTGGGCTGAAGAGTGGCTCTCTAGAGGGAGAAGGGAGAAAAGAGTTATTAATTGCAGGTCTATATGAACTAATACAGTACGAGGAGCGAGCAAACAGCATTATCTTGGATTCTTCAGAGCAGCTGGGACCACGTACAGAGCCTGACCTCATCGCAGCAAGCGATACCCACATCGTGGACCGGCACTCGCGCTTTTCCTTCCGCGTGTCCTTCATCCAACAGCCACGAAAACAACAGAGGATACAACTCAGCTTAAATGGTCTTTCCTACAGCTCTTTTTAGGATGATCCTCTGCGTCTCAGGCCTCTCTCTCTGCCTGAAAGATGCAATCCCATCTCCCACCTATTAGTAATCAAATACGTTTGTCACAGGAAAGCTTTGGAAATGAGTCAGCCCATGGTCAACACGGGTTTCTGCTGTTACTGAGCAGAGCAGATCAACGGGAGGCCAGCCACTGGAAAAGGAGAAATGCTGTTCAGTGGATAAAGTACCAGGCTACAGGAAAAAAATGCATGACAACAAAATCAACAAAAAACACCCAAACAAATGAAAACAGTCCTCAGCCTTCCACAAAATACAAGTGTAAGAAGAGTCAGATCTGCTTCAGTTCTGCCACCTGTGAAGTAATATTACTGTTCCATGTACAACAGATTAATTCTTGAAAATCACCAAGAGACTCCAAGATAGGCTGCCAGAGGAGTGAAATGACTTCTGTGGGGTTAAATCACAGTATCACAGTATCACAGTATGTTTGGGATTGGAAGGGACCTCAGAAGATCATCCAGTCCAATCCCCCTGCTGGAGCAGGAACGCCCAGGTGAGGTCGCACAGGGACATGTCCAGGCGGGTTTTGAATGTCTGCAGAGAAGGAGACTCCACACCCCCCTGGGCAGCCTGGTCCAGTGCTCTGTCACCCTTACTGAGAAGAAGTTGCTTCTCAAATTTAAGTGGAACCTCTTGTGTTCCAGCTTGGTCCCATTACCCCTTGTCCTGTCATTGTTTGCCACCGAGAAGACCTGGCTCTATCCTCACGGCACTCACCTTTTATATATTTATAGACATTAATAAGGTCCCCCCTTAGCCTCCTCTTCTCCAAACTAGAGAGACCCAGCTCCCTCAGCCTTTCTTCATAAGGGAGGTGGCTCCACTCCCTTCATCATCTTTGTTGCCCTACGCTGGACTCTCCTGATATTCTAACTTGGGAAAATATCCCTACGAGCTTGGGCGAACTTCTGCATGAGTGAAATGGAAAGGACAAAACCATGAAATAAAGGAGCTTTATGCCACCAAACTGGAACTGAAAACGAAGTTCCCATCCCAGAGGCGCCTGCAGAACCTGTGGCCGGCGGCTGTTCCGCCCAGACAGACCCGCAGGGACGGGCAGGAGCTGTTGGACTGACACCGTAAGTCACAGTCCAGACTCCAGCAGCATTTGCCGCTCCCAGGTTCATAAGCACCATTGCCAGCCCTTGGGATCCCACCAGCAGGTTTGCAATGTTCAGATTGTTTCTCCTTTAAGCCCGAGCCATTATGGGAAAACAACAATTTCTGTTTGGTGGTGGCTCTTCGGGGAAAAACAATGCCCAGCTCCAGCATTTAGTGTTGTGAAAGCACCAAGAAGTCAATTCTCAAAGAGCAACCAAGAGGCGACTCAGAGTAATTCTGTATTTATTCCCCAGGAAGAAACCCCTGTCGTGGGCTTGACTTGTGACTGGGGAACACACACAGATGTCGCTGCTTTAGGATTCAAAGTCTGACATCTAAGCAGCACCCCCAACCTTCCTGTGCTTCTCAAGCATTAATCTGGCCTAAGCCCGGGAAATGTTCAGCATTTAACACCTTCAGAGGGTTTAGAAAAACCAAAGCCACAAAGTGTTGGTTTTGTTCGCGGAAAGGACTGAAGGTCTAAGGAAGGAGAGAGAAGTGAAGAAAGAAGAGAAAACAAAATGGACATCTGAGCTGTTTAGACCCAGAAAGGACACGGAAAAAGCCACAGGCGAGGTCTGATGAATCTGGGAAAATTACTTTGCTTCAATTATCCACGCAAATAGAAGCAATTGGTTGTTTTTAAAGGCTTGCTTATACGTTTTAAAGGAAAAAACCCCAAATCACCATAAGCGTTACTGTGCATTCCAGCGCTGGCAATGCAGGCAGCCTCACACCTACCTACGCATCGGCTTAAAGACGATTTAACTTGAGGATCAAATAACCATGGGCTGCAGAAAAGAACCTGACACATACTCTCCCGCTCTGTGATTCACCAGCACTGAGTTCCCCGTTCGCCGGCTCCAGCAGCAGCACATCCGCAGTCTCCTGATGGGTGACAAACACGACCTGCGGAGAGGATCTTCTGCCACATTCTCACAGCGGCAGCGGCGCCGGGTTCCGTGCAAATATTCTCAGCAAACGCACAAGAACAAAGGGATTCTTTTGCATTAGAAAGACGATCCACAAGCAGAGCGGTTTCTGAGCAATGCTTCTGGAAACTTCCTCCGAGGCGCTGGCAGCGTTTGGCGAGTCCCCTGTTATCACGGGCCCATCACCTGGCTGCCGAGCTCCTGGTCTGCGGTTTTGCCTGTAAAATCTTCCACCTCAGACGCCCTTTGGGTTCAGCGTTATGGCAGGTGGCAGCATTACAAATGCAACCTATGACTACGGAGTTTATCTGATTACAGCTGCCAGTGCTCTTGTAGGTGAAATGCAGAGTCTAACGTAGGAGGTTAAAAATATCTCCATTCATTATTGACTGCTCACCCAAAGAAACCAGCGCTTTCAAGTACGATTATAAATAAAAACACCGTCAGAACTGCAGCCTGCCCGGTCCCTTCCTGCAGGGATTCCTGCTCTTTGTCCCACTCGGATCTCTTGCAAAGTTCTTGAGCGCTCTGTGAACTCTTCCAGCGCATCTCCTGTCAATATTTATTTCTTTTTACAATGCAAATCACTCCAACTACTTCTGAAAATGCGTTTGCAGTTGTACATCCCTCTTCACATTCCAACGGCTGCCTTACAGCTCCTCAGGCCCGCGGCAGGGAGCAAAATTAATGCTGCTGTTTATTCCAGTCTTTATACACCTTAGAGACAGGCACTTAAACTTCATTCCAGGTAGATGGAAAACAAGTTGCTTCATCATAACAAACTATTTTGCCACTCCTCTTCAAAACAGAAACCAAGAAATCTTCAGATCGTGTCTATACAATAAACACGTTCTTATGTATCTAAAGGCAAAGTTCCTTTAAGGGTGCCCCACCTTGTTTTCAATAGAATCGCCTCCTCACCCCGCAGTATCTAAACCCTTTACAGATGTGCTCGGCGTGGGGTGGCTGTGGACTCCAGGTTTGCAGTTTCATGCTTTGCCACCCGATCGTAATTCCCCGGTGCAACTGGTGAACATGGTTTGCAGAGGTTTGTTCTCAAACACAGACAGAATTGCAATGCGTGGGTCCAGAGGGGAGAAGTTTTGGTACAAGTGCTAATGCAAGGTACATTTTCAAGAAAGACACACAAGATGTCTTGGTTAGCAACGGGATGGACTAAATTGTGTGGAAACAAGGATGCAAATAGTTTTGTTTTGATAAACGCTGTGTTTTTGACTCAAAAAAACATCTGCAAAATACCTCTTTCGGCACTGGAGGTGAGGCTACAACTGGAAATTTCTGCCATAAAACACGAGATCCTACGTGTGTTCAGCGAGCACTTGTTGACAGTCTAGTGACAAGGTATGATTTGTGTGCAGAGATGTGCAGGGGGTGGGCGGAAAGGGAATCACAGCACGGAGCTGGGAAAGAGAGCTGGAAAGTATGAGAGGGGATCTGTGGCTGAGGCACTGACAGTAACTGCAGAGAAAAACGTCCCAGCACCTTCCCAGGGACGGCAGCAACACGGGTTTGCCCTGGTGAATTCCCCTCCTCGGGCACAAGGGAAGCGCATTGGGAAGAGCGAGGGAGAGAGCAAGAGGAGAAGGGGTGACGGGGCTGAGCGCGTCTGACCGAAAAGCCTGTGAACAGGAACGCCTGTTTGAAGCGGGAGGGGAAAGGAGGAGACTGGGAGGACTCCTCGCTATTTCCATCCAATGTGAATGTCTCCTTTTCTCTCCCAGCTCCCCCAACGACCAGTGCCACATCCTAAGAAGCTGCCACCACATTACAGTAACAAACCCAAGCTGAAGCCAGATTAGCGCCTACCAGCTCAGGGCTCGTCCACAAGGCTGGCAGGCAGCTGTGATGAGGCCCACTTCTGGATCTTCCCTTCTCCTCAACACCTTGTCAGCCTCTTGCACAGTCAAGGGGCCTGTTTTCCCTCAGCTTTTCACTCTCAGAAGCCATGTCAGCTGAAGCTCATGATGCTCCAAAGGTCTCTGCCACAAACTGCCGTTCCTATGGATCTGCCTTACGATAAAACCCCTCACAGTACGGACTGGACTGTGGTCTGGCTTTGAGCCTTGGCTTTTTCTTTTGGACCCCCAAACGGCACAGCATCCTGCTCGTGACCCTGCCTGACGGCTTCTTTAGCAGTGCTCTCAGAAGTGTATTTTTGGTGGCGTTTTGTTTCAAGTGCATTTGGCACCTTTCCCTCAGCCCTGAGGACACGGGAGTTCAGGCCCTCGGGTGGCTTCAACCAGGGGCTCTGGGCGAGGTGCACGTGCTGCGAGATGGAGAAGGACTCAAAGCACGCAGGCATTGGAAGGGGAGGTGACAGTCACCAAGACCTTGGCCTAAGAGACAGCACAGAGCAGCCACGGGTCCTGCGTGGACGCAAAGCCCTGCAGGGGGCAGCCGGACAAGGGGCTCAACCACGGCCAGTGCGGGTGTCCCCACACGGGGACACACCTGCAGCGAAATTACCATTGCCAGCAGGAAAACAAAACACATCCATTCCTGTCCTTTAAGATGGACACAGAAAAAAACTACTTGCATTCCTACAATATAAGTGGGAAAAACAAGTAATAACTTCTCCACCCTTCTGGAACAGATAAACATTGAACTGTATTTCAAAGGATTCAGTGGGTCCAAGTTATCCCGGAGACATGGGCCTGCATTTGTAACGCAATAAATATTTCATCTGGAACGGGCACGTACATGGTTTGGATGCACCTGTCCAAGCAAAGTTCAGGAGGTTGAGAGAAACAAGCCCAGAGGAGCGTTTTCTTTGGGGCTGACTGCTGAACTGCTCTTACAGCCCCTGTGGGGCTTGTGCTGCTCTCAGAGCAGATCTGCTGCCCCGCAGGACAGCAGCCCCGCAGCATCCCCACCAGCACAGCCGGCCCTCCCGCGGCAGCGCTGCCCCTGCTGCTCGCTGCTGGGCGTGCTGCTAACGCAGTCGCAAAACACATCCCAGCTTAGGCAAGGTATAGACCGAGACGCTACAAGAAGCCTTTTATAGCACCAAATAACGAGAAATCAACAAGTGTTCTAGCTGGTGCCGATTGTTTTATCATTACAGCTGTCTGCATGCAGAATTCTTGTACGACCACAGGTCAGAAGCTCCTTATTCAGGAGATAACTCCTGCTTGAGGATGCTCAGTCCCAATTAGAGACAATAAAAAGCTAAGTTAAAAAAACCCTTGGGGTTATGAAGTCAAGAACTCAGAAGTTAAAAAGCAATAGAATCAATGTACCCTGTGCAACCTTGTTTTGTCCAAATTGTGCATACGCATTACAATAAACTCTTGAATTACGTTATTTATACTGCCTTTTTCAGTAAGATCTCTGCCTCATCAGTGGCAGAATCAGAACAGCAAAAAGACGAAGGGAAGTGGGGGAATGGGATGGGGAACAAACACAAAAAGAAAAGTTCAGTCCAGACAATTGAACACATTTGTGAGATCTGACTATAGGACCTTACAGCAGTAAGTGCGGGAAAGCCTCTCAAATAAGCGCTTCCACCAGCCTTCCCAGGAACGTCCTCTGTCTCACTCCAGCTCGTATCTTCTTAAAAGAAGCAAAAAAGTCAGGAACTACTCCATTTTTATTACTGCTTTTCACTTTCTATGACATTTACCAGATTAATTGTACAAGAGTTTGTGGGATGACACACGAGATTCAAGTAAAACCCAAATTCTGAGCCAAATGAAGCTCAACGAAGGCGGGACAATGGGCTCAGCCTTCAGCATCAAGAGCGAGACACAAGGAACTGACAGCGCAGGAAAAGCGTTAGTCTGAGAATCCGCTTTGTGATGGTTCTCCCGCAGGTTGCTCTACTTTCAGTCACTAACAAAGAGCAGGACAAAGACAGAATTGGAGTCACAGAGCTGCTACTCACCATGCTAAACTTCTTCTTCTGGGGCCCACAGGCAGTCACCACCTTGCTGCTTGTGTTCACTTTCAGGACATCTCCACTCGTCGTGCCAAGATAAAAATCATCATCATCATCTGTCATCTATAAGAAAGCATAAAGAAAAAGAGATCACGGTCTGGATACTGAGACCCGTGTCCCACGCCTGACACTGGGCTGCATCAACAGCTTTAGTTCAGTGGATTGCCAAGAGTTCACCTGGGGGAACCCAGCCAATGTTTCTGTTCCATCACACGCACAGATCCAGAACACTGCTGAACGCCAGACACTTTCTAACCAAATCTAGATCATATTTTGAAGCATAAAAATAGGGGTGCCGGAGCCCGTGACCGTAATACGTGCTGCTTCTCTTGAGGAGCATCCAGAACACTCTTTCCCAGAGGCCGTGGGAGATCATCTGCCATGGCCAATGCTGAGGAACTTCACTGCCGTCACGCGCTTGGGACCAAAATTTCCAGCATTATTAGAGAAACTCGTGGTTTTTCTCTAGTCTGTACAGAGTTTCTTAGTTTAGCAAAGTCATCTTGGCTGAAACGTACCTGAACACACACGGTGATTCTTCTCAGTTGCCCCGCGTAGCATTCAGATGGATGGATTTTTTTAGTTGCTGTATCGAGTTCCCACACTCGAATGGTGAAACTAGAAGAACAAATAGAGTGGGATCAAATCCACAGATGCAGAAACTTCCAAGTTTTTTCAGTACTACAAGAAGTAAAAAGCCTTCACAAGGCTCCATTATTCTGATCTTTTAATACGGAGAAAAAGAACAATATCAGAGAAGTCTCTTAGGGAAACTTTTTCCGGGTAAATCAAAAATCTTAAGGCTTCAGCAAAAACATATGTGAGGACACTTTCAACTCTTTTCTAGTGCAATTTAATTGACGATGTCAGAGACGATGTAATATCTTTAAGCAGAGTCACCCTTACATTTAACAGAGTGTTAAAATTGCAAAGACGAGCACTCATAAGTGCAAGTGCAGCCAAGAGCATCTAAAGCCGTCCCTGATGTACAGGGAGGTGCAGGCCCTCAACGCGTTTAAACGTCAGCCTGGATATATGGGCGCTGCCGCAAATCCTTGCAAAACGCGACATTTTGTACAACTTTTGTTACAAGCCAGTGACCAACTGTACATCACATCTGGTGAGGACAGGAGATCATCCAACGACCGGCAAGACATCATTGTTTCGACATTAATTAGCCATTGTTCAGGGGCACTCATTGACTGCTTTTCTTGTGTAAACACTGGCAACTAAATATTTTAAACACTGCACGGGGAATGCTGAGTACAAAATCCTGCTATCAGGAGCAGAAGTGACGCATGAGGGCCCCTGTGTGCTGCTCTGAAAACATATTGTTACATGGAGAACAAGCAGAAATGCCTTAAAGCTACAACCTGACGGGTATTCATGAGTCCATTCAGAGTAAAAAGAAACAACACAAGCACACAGTTGCTTAAGTTTCCTTGTAGTTAAATAAAGACTCTTTGTAAAAGGAAATAGGGCCAGGGGTTCTCTCGCTCTGCTCGTTCCTCTCAGCAAACCCTTACTTTCCAGCAGTGACAAACATCTCGTCCCTGCAGCTGGAGCACATGACGACGTTGGCATTGCCGGCGCTGCGCGGCGAGGCCGGGCTCCCGCACACAGCCTCTCTCTTACTGACGTCCCACACCATCACCCTGCAGGAGAAGAAAGCCTTGAAACAGCTTCGCTTTTTGACATTGCTTGGAAGTCAATTACTAAAAAACAAAAGCAAGACAAAGCCTATTGTCCTGCAGTCTGTTCCTACCAGGACACACAACAGAAGTAACTTTGTAGAGATTCTACCCAAGAAAACACTTGTCACCAAAGTGTGGAATTGCAGTTTACATCCCCTGCTCCTGAAGCAAGGCTACGTGGATTTATCAGATTCCTTCTGCGGAGCACGACTCAAATCATACAGAATCACAGAACAGCTTGGGTTGGAGGGACCTTCCCAGCTCCCCAGTGCCCCCCCTGCCATGAGCAGGGACATCTTCAGCAGCTCAGGTTGCTCAGAGCCCCGTTCAGCCTTGCCTGGGATGTCTCCAGGGATGGTTCAGCCACCACCTCTCTGGCCAACCCGGGACAGGCTCTCACCACCCTCCCTGGAAAAACGTCTCAGGCCGCCCATAGAATCTGATTCTTGTCAAAAATCTTGTGCCAAGAAGCGGAAATCCTTACCTGCCGTCGTCCTGGCCTCCCAGGGACACAAGATAAATGCCTCTGGGCGAGAACGAGAGTCCCTCGACTTTGCCTTCGTGCAGCGAGAGCCGAGCAAGTAACTCCTGCTTTGGGAAATCCCAGAGGATGATGTCTGCCTGCGGGGCAAAGCAGAAGTGGGGGATGGCAGAGCATGAGATGTAACTCGCAGGATCAGGGAGAACAACGTTCTCTGGCAGGAAAGTTGTTAGAAGGAGCCCAGCCCAAGCTTCTCTGCAGCCCTGGGCACCCCTGACACAAAGAGGCTTCAGACTGGGTGCTGTAAGAAGCATTATTCCAGCTGAGCACTTGAGTAGCTCTGCTTCATTTCAGCACCTAAATTTACCCTGAGACACTGAGTATTTGACTTAGGTTTTAAAATACTGAAAGCACTAAAACCTGATCCCTTCCAAGTGTCTTGAGGTCTTTCAAATAGGCAAAAATAAAACGAAAAGAACTTCAGAGGTCTGAAAATGCAGGTAGGTACCTGTCAAGGGCTTTTCAAAGTCCTAAGCAGCTCTGGAACTCAGGTCTCACTTGAAATAAACCAGCATTTATTAATTAATGTCTAATGAGATTTTGGCTGCCACACGCCCACAACACTTTGGATAAAAAGGACTGGAACTAAAAATCCCTCAGTCCTAGGGAGACTGCTTAATGTTTTACAAAAACATAAAGGCACATCCAGCAATGGAGTAACTACAATTTCCCATTCCCTTCAACATCTTCCCATTGCAGATATTTATTTTCCAACAAAAGAAAAAATAAACGAAAGGTGTTCCCACCACTGGCAAGCCAACTCCAATTTCTCTGGTCAATACTAAGCGGTTAAAATCAGAGCATTACCCACCTTGAATCCAATGCAGGTGACTTGTCCTGAAGCGACGTACATCCCATCCCTGGACACGACAAAGCAGGACACGTTATCGGCGTGGCCATGCAAGAAACTCTGTTTCTTAGTGTCCAGGTGCTGAATCCCCACCGTACAGCCCAGGGGGTACAGGATGTGCTCCCTGTCGGGGTGGCAGATGAGGCCACAGGGAACATGTCCTGCAAGAGAAACGGGTGAAAGATCCGCTGGCTGCCAACAGTTCAGGGGCTGCAGAAACCACTGGCTCCCCACGGTTTACCTCACAAGGCGAGGCGGGGGGGAAGGAAAAGAACCTTCCAGTTCTCCCCAGAGCTGTTCAGCAGAACAACCCCGTGTCGAACAGCACGGTCACCCTTGTAATAAGTGATGGCCAAAATTGTTAATGTTGAACAAATCGAGTAGGATTCAATTATATTATGCATATTGTTGTAAGCAGTAACTGCGCTTGTGCAAGTTTGATTATGTTTTGTAGAACCTTGTAGTAGTAGTTAAGCCAATGCCTGGATTGCCTGGATGGTGCCATAAATAACAGGACTCCCGGATGGTGCCACAGATAACAGGACTCCCGGATGGTGCCACAGATAACAGAGCGCCCGGATGTTGCAACAGATAACAAAGTTCCAGAGACGGAAATTCCCAGCGTGTGAACGAGCGTATAACATATATAAGCACATACGAAAAGTTGATTGTGTGTGCCTGTTGGCGGAACTGAGCTTCCCCCGGTCACCCAGCGCTGTTTTGCTTAATTACCGCTTGCTAAATAAAATCGATTGATTGGCTCAAAATCGATTTATTGGCTCTTATTTATAACAAATTTTGGTGCCGTGACTCGGATTAAGGATCTCTGGGAGGGACTCCTAAACTTCAGGGAGGCGCCCCGTCCCGTTTTCAGACGGCCCTGGAGTGAACGGAGGATCGCCCTGAAACCTTAACCTCCGAACCCTAAATTTAGGTAATTAGGCAAAAGAATTGAACCCCGTAAACCTTTGTGCACGAAGAACCAGACGAAGACCCCGGGGAGGGTAAGTATAGAAAGCAATTCTGTTCGGTTGGGGTGGGTATCCTGGAGTGTGCATGAACGAGACGCCCCCCCCGCTTGGGGAGGAAGCGAAGTGAGTGTGGACCCTGTCGTAAGGCAGGGCGGGACTCTCTAGTAGTGCGGTTCTCATTGCCCGCGAGGGCGTGAGCCACGAATGAGGGGTGCGTGTGTGTGTGTGAAAGAAGACACTCCGGAAGATGGGACAGAGGAAGAGCAAGCCTTCTGATCCCATGGGAAAGGGACCCAAGGAGAGGTTACCGGATATTCCCCGAGATTCCCCATTGGGCCTTATGCTCAAGAATTGGGAAGGTGCAGCTTGCACGCGAAACAAAGGTAGGGAAAAAATGGTTTATTATTGCATGCATGTCTGGGGAAACCAGCAGATTAGACCAGATCATTTATTTTGGCCAATTTTTGGTTCATTTGAAGATTGGATTTGTCAGGCCCTAAATTTTTATGTAAATGATAAGGAGCCCTTTGATCCTGAGGAGAGCGAATATGCGCGTTGTTGGCTACCTCCTGCGACTCGCGCTGGGATTTTTACCATAAGCGAAAGGGTAGATCAGTTTTTAGGACATAATTTATGTACCTGGGATGAACTGCAAGCTATTTTAGGGATACTATTTACTGCAGAAGAGCGGGAAATGATTCGGAGGACTGGGATGAGAGTTTGGGACCAGCAACACCAACAAGGGCCGGGTGCTGACATTAAGTGGCCCCAGCAGCGCCCTAACTGGGATAATCAAAACCCGGAACACAGGAGCCATATGGGAGATCTCCGCACTATAATCGTCCAAGGGATTAAGGAATCTGTCCCTCGAGGGCAGAACATAAATAAAGCCTTTAATGAACAACAAAAGAAAGATGAGACTCCCACAGAATGGTTAGAAAGACTAAGAAAGAGCTTGCAGCTTTATTCTGGGATAGACCCTATGACACCGGTCGGGCAAGCTCTTTTAAAAACACAGTTTGTGGCGAAGTCATGGCCGGATATTAGAAAGAAGTTAGAAAAGTTGGAAGATTGGCAAGAGAAAGGGTTGGATGAGTTGCTAAGGGAAGCACAGAAGGTTTATGTGAGAAGGGAGGAAGAGACTCAGAAGAGGCAAGCTAAAATTTTAGTAGCGGCAGTTCGAGAGGGACAGAGGACGGCTCCACAGAAGGGAGGGCCACCACGCATAGGTGGGAATGGGCCACCTCAGGGAAGACAAGTCGGACTGAAGGATTTGAAGGAAATCGAATGTTTTTACTGTCAGAGGAAGGGACATATGCGAAGGAGCTGTAGGAAACGTATACAGGATGAGAAAATGTATTTTGCTGAGTAGGGGTGTCAGGGGCTCTATTTGCTGGGGACTTCTAAAACAACAGAGCCCTTGATAAAATTGAAATTAGGTCCCCAGTACCAGGAGATGGAATTCCTGGTAGATTCAGGGGCAGAAAGATCTACTGTCCAAACTGTACCCTGGGGATGCACTCCATCCTTGGAGAAAGTACAAGTAATAGGAGCAAAAGGAGAACCCTTTTCTGTACCCATAATTAAAGGAGCAGAAGTAGAATCCCCATCCCGGATAGGGGTAGGGTCCTTTTTATTAGTATCTGAAGCTGAATATAACCTATTAGGAAGGGATTTAATCGTCGAATTGGGAATTAGTTTGGAGATAAAGGATCGAGATTTGAAAGTAAAACTGTACGCTTTAACAACCGAAGACGAAGCTAAGATCAATACTGAAGTATGGTACACTCCCGAGTCGGTTGGAAAATTAGATATTCCACCAATTACAGTGACAATAACGGATCCGGAAGTACCGATACGTGTTAAACAATACCCTATATCACAGGATGGGAGACGCGGGCTGCAACCAGTAATTGATCGATTGTTACAACAAGGGTACTAGAACCATGTATGTCGCCCCACAATACCCCCATCTTACCTGTAAAGAAATCAGATGGGTCCTATCGTCTAGTACAAGACCTCCGTGAAGTAAATAAAAGAACAGTAACTAGATTTCCGGTAGTGGCCAACCCTTATAACCTATTAAGCCAAGTGTCCCCAGAATTGACCTGGTATAGTGTAATAGACCTAAAGGATGCCTTCTGGGCCTGTCCTTTGAGAAAAGAATGTCGTGACTATTTTGCCTTTGAGTGGGAGAACCCTGATACCCATCGGAAGCAACAACTTAGATGGACGGTTCTTCCACAGGGATTTACTGAATCTCCAAACCTCTTTGGACAGGCCCTGGAACGAGTCTTGGAGAATTTTGAACTGGAACCTGGAGTAGTTTTAGTACAATATGTAGATGACCTATTAATAGCTGGAAAAAGCCAAGATAGTGTGCAAAGCACCAGCATTAAGTTATTAAATTTCTTGAGTCTAAAGGGTTTAAAGGTATCAAGATCTAAACTGCAATTTACCGAGGAAGAGGTAAAATATTTAGGGCACTGGTTGAGCAAAGGGACTAAGAGGCTAGATCCAGATCGAGTAAATGCTATTTTATCCCTCCAGCCTCCCAAGAATAAAAGGCAGGTGCGACAACTTTTAGGTCTTTTCAGCTACTGTAGACAATGGATTGAAAATTACAGTAACAAGGTTAAGTTCTTATATCAGAAGTTAGTGGGGGAAGGTCTGATGAAATGGAGTACAGAAGATGATAAACAATTAGAAAACTTAAAAGCTGATTTAGTAAATGCCCCAGTACTGAGTCTGGTGAATGCCCGAAGACCTTTTTACTTATTTGTTAACACGGAGGGTGGAACGGCCTTTGGGGTCCTAACGCAAGAATGGGCAGGTAAAAAGAAACCCGTAGGATATTATTCCAAATTATTAGATCCAGTTAGTCGCGGCTGGCCTACCTGTTTATAGGCCATAGTTGCTACTGCTCTCCTAGTTGAAGAAGCTGGAAAAATAACTATGGGAGGGGAATTAAAGGTATACACACCTCATAATATAAGAGGGGTATTGCAGCAGAAAGCTGACAAATGGATTACGGATGCTAGGTTATTGAAATATGAAGGGATCCTATTGCACTCTCCTAAGTTAGAGCTTGAAACCACTAACTTGCAGAATCCAGCCCAATTTTTGTATGGGGAACCGAGTGTATCTCTTTCCCATGATTGTATCAGGGTAATAGAATATCAAGTCAAAATAAGAGAGGATTTAGAAGAAGAGGAGTTGCTATGTGGAGAGAAACTGTTTGTAGATGGATCATCGCGGGTAGTGGACGGAAAGAGGAAATCAGGATACGCCATAATAGATGGAAATAGCTGGACAACTCAGGAGTCAGGTCCCCTTAACTCAGGATGGTCGGCGCAGGCTTGTGAGCTGTTCGCAGTATTGAGGGCATTACAGTTGTTAAAAGATAAGAGAGGAACAATATTTACAGATTCTAAATATGCATTTGGGGTGGTTCACACGTTTGGAAAAATTTGGGAAGAGAGGGGACTAATGAATTCTCAGGGTAAAGGATTAATACATGAGACCTTAATACAGCAAACTTTGGAGGCATTAAGAGGGCCCAAACAAATCGCGGTAGTTTACGTAAGGGGCCATCGGAAGGGAACCTCCACGCAAATAAGAGGGAATAATTTAGCAGATGAGGAAGCTAAGAAAGCTGCGTTACTGGTAATAAAAGCAGTTGAACAGGACTCTGTACAAACTAGGTATGCTATGAGATTTACAAATCAGGAAAAGGAGAAATTGGGGCAAATGGGAGTAGTCGAACAAGAGGGGAAGTGGTGGCTACCTGATGAGAGGGAAATGCTCCCGAAAGGAGTAGCTTGGCGAGTTTTAAGAGAATTTCATAGGCAAACCCATTGGGGAGTACAGGCCCTGGTAGATCAGTTCGCTAATAAATATATGACCCTGGGAGTGTATGATTTAGCAAAAAGAATCGTTGGAGAATGTTTAACCTGGCAAAGGATAAATAAACAGTGTCTTAGGGAAAGAGTCCCTGGGGGGAGGCAACTGGCCAAGAAGCCATTTGAAAGGATTCAGGTAGACTTTACGGAATTACCGAAGGTAGGCAGGTATAAGTGTCTCCTAGTTTTGGTAGATCACCTAACTCACTTTGTTGAAGCCTTTCCGGTAGTTTGGGCTACTGCGAGGACAGTAGTAAAAATATTATTAGAGCATATCATACCTAGATATGGGATCATGTCAGTTATTGATTCGGACAGAGGACCCCATTTTACTTCCAAAATATTTAGAGAAACGTTAGAAGCTCTGGGAACCAAGTGGGAGTATCACACTCCTTGGCACCCCCAGAGTTCAGGAAAAGTTGAAAGGATGAACGGAGAAATTGAAAAGCACCTGACCAAATTAATGATAGAAACCAGAATGAACTGGGTAAAGTGCCTCCCCTTAGCCCTCTTGAATATAAGGACACAACCGAGGGCCGATACAGGACTTTCCTCCTTTGAAATGTTATATGGAATGCCCTATGATTTGGAGAAGCCAATCGAACACCCTAAAGTGGAAGAAAAGATGTTACAAGAATATCTTATAGAACTCATGAGAAGGAGGCAAGAACTGTTAAAGCGAGGCCTGGTGGTTCAAAGACCACCTTTAGATGTAGCAATACATAGTATCAAGCCGGGAGATCAAGTACTCGTAAAAACATGGAAGGAATCATCGTTAACCCCTCGCTGGGAGGGACCTTTCCTTGTTTTACTCACCACAGATAGCGCAGTCCGCGCCGCAGAAAGAGGATGGACACACGCTAGTCGAGTAAAAGGTCCTATCCTACATACAGACTGGGAAGTCACCGGGGAACCGGATGAGTTGAAGCTGACCTTCAAGAGTAAACAGACACGTGACGCATAGCCCTGGATACTAGGCTTTTTATGGACAATTGTAAGGAATTACATAAGTCGCACATCGCATGTCCTGTATGTAAGCAATGCAATCCGTGGGTACGTCGCGTGTGTAACGGGTGCGAGATACAGCAGTGAAAAAAAAAAAGTTTCCGTATGTTGAACGATGGTGTAATGAGTGTTGGGGAAAAGCCTTAGATACCATTGGGATATTAATAATCACCGATAAGTCCAGACATTTGGGAAATAACCAAGAGGAAGTGTTCCAAACCCTGTGAGGATTCGGGACAGTGGCCAAACCCTTGTATTTGAAAATAGCCCTATTGGGTTGAGTATTGGAAAGTGGGTTGTGACAGAACAAGGAGAGAATTCAGGAGGCAGTCCCCTGAAGACTACAACTGCTGCCGAGAAGAAAACTTACCCGGCTACTCTGAAGCAACAGAGTAGGCCCAGGGCAAGGCAGAGGGGTATCCTTGTGGGGATTGGCAAGTGCCTCCGAAGACTCCTAAAATAAAGCAGCTCCGTCAAGCAGAACAACCCTCAACAAAATGAACCTCCACTGGCTGATTTTCAGCCAACCAGGGGCCGGGTTGCTCTCCCTAATCCTCCTTACCTTACCGGTAATAATAGCAATAAAGCAGGGGAGTTCTCACCAACCTTTTAAATGGACTCTCTATCGATGGGAGGACCAAACGATAATACAACAACAGACCACATCAGGGTCACCTTCTTTTACTACAACCTTATGCCAATTAGTTCAGATTGAGCCATGCCTTAACAAAATGGGGTTTTATATGTGCCCCAGCACAGGGCCCTCGTATTGTAATACCCCAGGACACTATTACTGCGCTTACTGGGGGTGTGAAACGATTGCTTCAAACTGGCCAATTCCTCGGGCAAATACTGATAAGTTCTTAAGGGTTGGATGGGGACCTGCAGGGTGCACTCCTCCCTCGGGAGAAATGAGTTCCCTACAATTAGCTCCCCGCGGGTACACCCCACCCGACGGCAACTGTGAATATATATTCCTTAACGTAACAGATCCTGAACATAGTGAATGGTTTGTTGGAAAAACCTGGGGAATGCGATATTATCAACCGGGTGCTGATAGAGGAGGCATGTTTCTCATAAAGAAAGAAGAAGTTAAACCAACCCCTTGAGCGATAGGTCCCAATCCAGTAGTACCCTGGATTGGGACCTACCTCCCCCTCTAGGTAGGGAGACAAAGACAGTAGAGAAGGAGAATATAATAGTAATAGAGGAAACTGTCACTGAAGCCTTGAAATCTCTGAATATTGAAGCCCCGGAATCTTTGAATCCTCTATGAGGAATTATCCTGGCTGCTTATCAAACTCTAAACTATACTCAACCCAACTTAACCATGGGTTGCTGGTTGTGTTATAATGTTAATCCACCCTTTTATGAAGCTATAGGGGATAATCGTCGGTATACCATAAGCAAGGAGTCTGTGCCTATTCAATGTCCTTGGGAAAAGCAGAAAAGAGGGATAACTATGCAGCATGTAACTGGGATAGGGACTTGTATAGGTAAAGTACCAAATTCCAAGAGACCACTTTGTGGGAATATCGTACCGAGCCTTAATGAAACCACAGGATATATTATTCCCCCGAATGGAACAAAATGGATATGTTCTAGGACGGGACTTACTCCATGTGTGTCTTTAAAGGTGTTCAACAGTTCCCGAGAGTATTGCATGTTAGTTACCATCATCCCAAGGATATTGTATCATCAAGAAAATGTAATGTATGATATTTAGGATACAGGACTCCATCGTACCAAACGGGAACCCATTACAGCCATTACTATAGCCACGTTGCTAAGGTTAGGGGTAGCCGGAGCAGGAACAGGGATAGCTTCACTTGTTCAACAAAATCAAGGATTCAGTTCCTTGAAGACTGCGATAGATGAGGACCTAGAGAGAATTGAAAACTCCATAACCGCCTTAGAGAGATCTCTAACCTCACTATCTGAAGTGGTGTTGCAAAACAGGAGAGGGATGGATCTCCTTTTCTTACAGCAAGGTGGACTATGCGCAGCCTTGAAGGAAGAGTGTTGTTTTTATGCAGATCACATAGGGGTAGTCCGAGACTCGATGGCAAAATTAAGGGAGAGACTGGAACAGAGAAGAAGGGAAAGAGAAGCTGCAAAAGGGTGGTACGAGTCTTGGTTTATTCAGTCCCCGTGGCTAACTACATTGCTATCCACAATAGCTGGACCCTTGATGATATTATTACTTACCCTAACCTTTGGACCCTGTATCCTAAATCGACTTATTGGACTAGTTAAAAACCGTGTAGAGCGGGTACACCTTATGTTGCTACAGAAACATGGAACTGATGAAGAAGCTGAAATGACCTTACTAGCCCGAAAAGCGGTAACTCGATTTGATCAACAAATAAATGAGTAAAAAAAAAAAAAAAAAAGGGGGGAATTGTAATAAGTGATGGTCAAAATTGTTGATGTTGAACAAATTGAGTAGGATTCAATTATATTATGCATATTATTGTAAGCAGTAACTGTGCTTGTGCAAGTTTGATTATGTTTTGTAGAACTTTGTAGTAGTAGTTAAGCCAATGCCATAAATAACAGGACTCCCAGATGGTGCCATAAATAACAGGACTACCAGGTGGTGCCATAAATAACAGGACTACCGGATGGTGCCATAAAATAACAGGACTCCCGGATGGTGCCACGGATAACAGGACTCCCAGATGGTGCTACAGATAACAGAGCGCCCGGATGGTGCAACAGATAACCAAAGTTCCAGAGACGGAAATTCCCAGCACGTAAACGAGCGTATAACATATATAAGCACATACGAAAAGTTGAGTGGTGTGCCTGTTGGTGGAACTGAGCTTCCCCCGGTCACCCAGCGCTGTTTTGCCTAATTACCGCTTGCTAAATAAAATCGATTGATTGGCTCAAAATCGATTTATTGGCTCTTATTTATAACAACCCTGACAAGGTTTGGACCACGCTGTGGTCCTGCAGCTCTGTGGATTCACAGGGCGCAGAGGCCCCAGCGCTCCAGCACAGAGGGCTCTGAGGACACGGCATCCAGCCCTGGTTGCCATGACCTCCTCAACAGAGCGGCAAGGCCGCACATTTCCCTTGGGGCCCAGCCCCATCCCCGGTGCTCACAACAGTGTCTGTGCAACCTGAGCTGGTTTCATGTGCAAATTATTCTCATTCTGGGAAGCTGCGGAATTGGAAAACAAACAGAAAACCCTGCAATTCAGTCAAACTTTTCCTGTTCTTCACTTGGCACCGGTCTCTGGCAGCGCTGCCGCTGCGGCGCCGGGCACGGGGAGGGGGCGAGGGCGGCGGGAGCGCCCAGGACCCCCCTGCTCACCCCACGGTGCCCCACGCCGGCCCCACGGTGCCCCCCGCCCGGCCCGCGGTACCGTTGAAGCCGATGGCCGCCTGCAGCTCCAGCTCCCCCACCGCCCCATCCCCCTTGGCCGCCGCCATCGCCACCGGGCCCGGACGCGCCTCCAGCGCAACGGCGCCTGCGCCCCGGCCCTGCGCGCCCCGGCTGCCAGGGGGCGCTGTTGGGCAGCGGGTGTCCCCCGGCGCCAGGCGGCCGGTCCCTGCGCGTGTCCGCGCAGCTGAGGCGGGAACGCGCGTAGCGGCCGCGCGCGTGGGTCCCGCTGCAGCCCGGGGCGGGCGGGACACGGGTGAGCGATCTCTGCACGTCCCCTCACGCGTCCCCTCCGCTTCCCGTGCACGGTCTCAGGATTGTGTTTCATTCTCCACGAGTTCTGCACTGGATGCGAAGCGGGGGGGTGGTAGCTGGGCTGGCACCTGTGGGGCTGCACCCCAGAGCTGATGGAGACCGGGAGGCCGCCCGTCCCCCTGGGTGAAATCGGTGTGCGCAGCTCGCTCTCTGAAGTGCCTGCACACCAAGGCACAGCATGGGGAGCAAACAGGAGGAGGCAGAAACATGTGTTCGGGCAGGAGATCATGACCTGGCGGCAGTTACAGAGACACGGTGGGACAGCTCACACGACGGGACGGTGCTCATGGATGGCTGTGTCCTCCTCAGGAAAGACAGCCCAGCCAGGCGTGCTGGTGGAGTTGCTCTTCATGTGAGAGAGCAACTACAGCGTATTGAGTATCGTCCAGGCACGGATGAGGAGCGAGCTGAGTGTCTATGGGTGAAAGTTTAGGGGCAGGCTGGCAAGGGGGACACTGGTGTGGGTGACTCTTACAGGCCACCAGATCAGGGTGAGGAAGTCAACGAGGCCTCTGCAGACAGCTGAGAGCAGCCTCACAGTCACAGGCCCTGGTTGTGCTGGGGATTTTAACTTCCCCGATGTTTGCTGGAAGGACGACTCGGCCGGCAGCCACAGTCCAGGAGGTTCCTCCGGTGCCTTGACGAGAACTTTGTGATGCAAAGGGTGCAGGAGCCGACTAGAAGAGGAGCACTGCTGGACCTCATCCTCACTGACAAGGAGGGTCTGGTTGAAGCGGTAAAGGTTGAGGGCTGCCTTGGCTGCAGCGACCATGAGATGGTGGAGTTCAGGATCTCATGTGGCAGGAACAGAATAACAAGCAGAATTGCAACCCTGGACGGGGAGAGCTGGACGGGGAAAAATTTAATGAAATATAACAAGGGAAGTGTAGAGTCTTACACCTGGGCAGGAACAACCCCAGGTTCCAGTATAAGTTGGGGAATGAACTGTTGGAAAGCAGTGTAGGGGAAAGGGACCTGGGGGTCCTGGGGACAGCAGGGTGACCATGAGCCAGCACTGGGCCCTTGTGGCCAGGAAGCCAATGGGACCTGGGGTGGGTTAGAAGGGGGTGGTCAGTAGGTCAGAGAGGTTCTCCTGCCCCTCTGCTCTGCCCTGGGGAGACCACATCTGGAATATTGTGTCCAGTTGTGGCCCCTCAGTTCCATCAGGACAGGGAACTGCTGGAGAGAGTCCAGCACAGCCACCAAGATGCTGAAGGGAGTGGAGCATCTCCCATGTGAGGAAAGGCTGAGGGAGCTGGGGCTCTGGAGCTGGACAAGAGGACACTGAGGGGTGACTCATTCATGGGGATCAATATGGAAAGGGGGAGTGTCAGGAGGATGGAGCCAGGCTCTTCTCGGTGACAACCAGTGATAGGACAAGGGGCAATGGGTTCAAACTGGAACACAGGAGGTTACACTTAAATTTGAGAAGAAACTTGTTCCTGGTGAGGGTGGCAGAGCCTGGCCCAGGCTGCCCAGGGGGGTTGTGGAGTCTCCTTCTCTGCAGACATTCCAACCCGCCTGGACACCTTCCTGTGTAACCTCATCTGGGTGTTCCTGCTCCATGGGGGATTGCACTGGATGAGCTTTCCAGGTCCCTTCCAACCCCTGACATTCTGTGAGTCTGTGATTCAGCAATGGAATGAAGTGTGAAAATAAAGGACAGCAGCGTCCCTTCCAGCAACAGCAAAGGCTCCTCAGATCACGGGCAGCAGATGTACTGATGTCCAGTGCAACATGCAGCTCTGACGGCCAGTAGCGCAGGACCACGTGTGCACAGAAACACACAGGACCGTTTTGGTTGGAAAAGACCCTCAAGACCATCGAGTCCAACCATAACCCACCCCGGCACTGCCCCATGTCCTGAGAACCTCATCTCTCTCTGTCCAACCCTCCAGGGATGGTCACTCCAGCACTGCCCTGGGCAGCCTGTTCCAATGCCCCACAGCTCTTTGGGGAACAAATTGTTCCCAAGGTCCAATCTAAACTTCCCCTGGTGCAACTTGAGGCCGTTTCCTCTCGTCCTGTCACTTGCTTCTCTGGAGAAGAGACCAACACCCTCCACCCTCCTTTCAGTCACCTGTACAGTTGCAAAGGGACTCGCAGGCTCTGCCACCACATCACAGACATGCACAGCCTGCGCGGTACAGCCTCGGCCTCTGGTATTTTAACATGTTAGGCTGGGCCAGCTTGGCATTTCCAAGGAAATCCTCTGCCGGCTGCTGACAGGAGGTCAGGCTGGGTTGCTAACGCAGGGCTTTGTGTTTCCAGGCATCTGGTGCATCCTGCACATCTCGGGGTGGAGAGAAACAGCCTCTTGGGAAGGGGCTTGACTTTGAGGCAGGATTAACCCAGACTGCCTTTCCTAACATGATATCATGTGTACTACAGGGACTTTATCTCCTACAGTCCATAGAATCTCTGATTGGGCAGGTCCAGCTCCATTAGTTGATCCCCTGGTGTTGACCAACCAAGTGGCTTTAGCTAAATGTGAATCCCAGTGTTTAAAGGTTCCACCACCAAGTTCCTTTAGTGTAGTTTTAACAAATCATTGTACCTTTCCATTTTCCCAGAGGCTGCTGCATGATATGGAATATGACATACCCACTCAATACCACGTTCTTTAGCCCAAATGTCTATAATACTGTTATTGAAATGAATACCATTGTCTGATTCAATTCTTTCTGGCGTACCGTGTCGCCAAGGACTTGCTTTTCAAGCCCCAAGATGGTATTTGGGGCTGTAGCATGAGGTACGGCATATGTTTCCAACCATCCAGTGGTTGCTTCCACCATTGTAAGTACATAACGCTTACCTTGACGTGTTTGTGGAAGTGTAATATAATCAATCTGCCAAGCTTCTCCATACTTATACTTTAACCATCGCCCCCCATACCGTACAGGCTTTAACCGTTTCGCTTGTTTGATTTCGGCGCAAGTTTCACATTCATGAATAACCTGTGAAATAGCGTCCATAGTTAAATCCACCCCTCGATCGCGAGCCCATTTATACGTTGCATCTCTACCTTGATGCCCTGAAGCATCATGAGCCCATTGGGCTAGGAAAAGTTCACCTTTATGTTGCCAGTCCAAGTCCACCTCAGCTACTTTAATCTTAGCAGCTTGATCTGCTTGTTGGTGGTTTAGATGTTCCTCGGTGGCTCGACCTTTAGGCACATGAGCATCTACATGACGAACTTTCACAGGCAGGCTCTCTAGCCGAGCAGCAATGTCTTGCCACAGTGTGGCAGCCCAAATGGGTTTACCTCTGCGCTGCCAGTTGCTTTTCTTCCATTGCTGTAGCCACCCCCACAAGGCATTTGCCACCATCCATGAGTCAGTATAGAGATAAAGTATTGGCCACTTCTCTCGTTCAGCAATGTCCAAAGCCAGCTGGATGGCTTTCACTTCTGCAAATTGACTAGATTCACCTTGTCCTTCAGTGGCTTCTGTAACTTGTCGTGTGGGACTCCACACAGCAGCTTTCCACCTTCGATGTTTTCCTACAAGACGACAGGATCCATCTGTGAACAGTGCAGACTGCTTATCAGTCTATTATACTCTTATCAGAGTATTATACAGTGGTGCTTCTTCAGCACATGTTACCTCCTCCTCATCTGGAGACATCCCAAAGTCTTTGATTTCTGGCCAGTCTATAATCACTTCTAAGATCCCTGGGCAATTGCGATTTCCAATTCAAGCTCGTTGCGTGATCAATGCAATCCATTTACTTCACGTAACTTCGGTTGCATGATGTGGAGAGGGAACCGTCCCTTTGAACATGCAGCTCAGCACCAGCAGTCGAGGTGCTAGGAGGAGCTGTGCTTCAGTACCGATCACTTCTGAAGCAGCTCAAACTCCTTCGTATGCTGCTAGTATCTCTTTTTCAGTTGGAGTATAGTTGGCCTCAGATCCTTTGTATCCTCGACTCCAACAACCTAAGGGTCGACCTCGGGATTCCTCCTGGTGCTTTCTGCCAGAGGCTCCAGGTAAGTCCATTATCTCCGGCTGCGGTGTAGAGCACATTTTTAACATCTAGTCCAGTCCGAACTGGTCCAAGGGCCACCGCATGAGTTATCTCACACTTAATTTGTTCAAAGGCTTGTCGTTGTTCAGGGCCCCACTCAAATTGGTTCTTTTTTCGAGTCACTCGATAGAGAGGGCTCACAATCTGGCTGTAGTCAGGAATATGCATTCTCCAAAAACCTACAACGCCCAAGAAAGTCTGTGTCTCCTTTTTATTAGTAGGTGGATACATTGCTGCAATTTTGTTGATCACATCCATTGGGATCTGACGACGGCCATCTTGCCATTTTATTCCTAAAAACTGGATCTCTCGTGCAGGTCCCTTGACTTTGCTTCATTTTATGGCAAAACCAGCATCCAAAAGAATCTGAATTATTCTCTCACCTTTCTTGAAGACTTCTTTCGCTGTGTCGCACCATACGATGATGTCATCAATATATTGCAAGTGTTCTGGAGCTTTACCTTGCTCCAGCATGGTCTGGATCAGTTCATGGCAGATGGTAGGACTGTGTTTCCACCCCTGGGGCAAGCGATTCCACGTGTACTGGATGCCTCTCCAGGTGAAAGCAAACTGCGGCCTGCGCTCTGCTGCTACAGGAATAGAGAAAAATGCATTAGCAGTGTCAGTTGTAGCATACCACTTAGCTGCCTTTGACTCCAGTTCAAATTGCAGTTCTAGCATGTCAGGCACAGCAGTACTCAGTGGTGGCGTAACTTCATTCAGGCCACGATAGTCTACAGTTAGTCTCCACTCGTCACTAGACTTACGCACTGGCCAGATTGGGCTGTTAAAAGGTGAGCGAGTCTTACTGATCACACCCTGGCTTTCCAATTGACGGATCAACTTCTGGATCGGAATCAAAGAGTCTCGGTTGGTGCGATATTGCCGGCGATGCACCGTTGTGGTAGCAATCGTCAACCATCAGCAGTCCTACAACAGAAGGGTCATCTGAAAGACCAGGCCAATCAGACAGCTGTTCAATTTTCTCAGTGTCCACAGCTGCTATCCCAAATGCCCACCTATACCCTTTTGGGTCCTTAAAATACCCTCTCCTGAGGTAGTCTATGCCAAGGATGCATGGAGCATCTGGACCAGTCACAATGGGATGCTTTTGCCGGTTGTTTCCAGTTAGGCTCATTTCAGCCTCTACAACAGTCAGTTCCTGGGATCCCCCAGTCACTCCAACAATATTGATGGATTGCGTTCCTTTATAATTAGAAGGAATTATTGTGCACTGAGCACCAGTGTCCACTAAAGCTTTGTACTCCTGGGGGTGTGTTGTACCAGGCCATCGTATATGTACATTCCAATAAACTCTGTTATCCCTTTCCTCCACCTGGTTGGAGGCAGGGCACCTCTAATTTCTGTTTTGCACAGTCTCTGGGTGTGAATTAGAGGTTCCTTCAAGAGAACCAGAATCTCTTCTGCTCCTTTTGTAAACTGGAGCAGCCACCTTCCTAGGAGTTTTTCCTTTTATCTCATGTACTCGTTCTTGAAGTTCTGAGGTAGGTCTTCCATGCCACTTATTCATGCTTTCTCCCTGCTCATGTAGGAAGAACCACAGTGAACCTCTTTTTGTGGGCTGCCTCTGTCCTCTCTCTCGAGATTGGAAATGCCTTTTCCTAATAGCTGAAACATAGGTTTGTGCAGGTCGTGAATGGTACGTGTCTTCTCTGAGTTCTTTGATTTCTTGCAACAGCTTTTCAAACCGCTCATCAGATTTTTCACACAGTTTCTCTACAGCAGAGACACAAGCCCACAGAGAACCAGCAAGGCTGTCCTCAAAGTTCTGGAGCTGCTCAATCACTTCATTAATCTCTTGTAGACCTCTAGCTGACCAGACCAGTCCTGCCAATGACTTAGCATATGCAGGGGGTGCACTTTGTACAAATCTGCGCCACAGAGGTCGTGTACAATTGATTCTGTCTGGGTCTGTCCCCTCTTGGTTGTCTGGTCCAAAATAGATGATCTCTCGCACAGCTAATTCTCTCAGGAACTGAATACCTCTCTCCATAGTATTCCATTTCCGTAACTTGGATATACAATCTTCCTTGTAGGGAAATCTTACTTTCACAGCTGCCAGGAGTCGGGTCCAGAGAGTAGTGGCATTAGACTCTCTTGAAATTGCCCTATCAATGGTGGAATCTCTTGACAGAGATCCCAGCTGCCTGGCTTCACCCCCTTCCAATTCAATTGTTTCTGCCCCATTGTCCCAGCATCGGAGCAGCCAGGTTAAAATATTCTCGCCTTCACGACGACTAAAGTCTTTTCGCAGATCTCTCAGCTCACCTGGAGAAATGGACCAAGTGGTGGTCACTTCATCTCCTCCCTGTCCTGATGATGCACCTTGGGTTGATGTTGGCCCTGTGCCATCATCTGCTGCACGGGCAGTCTTTCTAGTGACTTTCTTACAACCGGCAACTGATGCTGATATGGGTTCACCATCATTTGATTCGTTTCCAGATTCTGAATGACTGTCACAGTGATTGCTGTGGTTACAGCAGCAACAGTGCCCAGTGTGTGAAGAAGGGGGGGCTGCCTTGTTAGCCTTTGAGGCTGGAGAAGTAATGTTATCTGCAGCGACCTTGGCAGAGGAACTCTGCGGAGGAGCTGTAGCTTCAGCCTGCGAAGCCGCCGTTGGGGGGGCAGTGGCTGCAGCGGCAGCTTTTGCTGTTTTGCTCTTTCTCGAGCAGCTCGGAGTCCTTTTTGCTAAAGCTTCCGAAGACGCACCGCAAATCTCAGGACAACAAAGAGACGCAAATCTCCTGTTGAACGCCATTTCTCTTAACATAAGCACAAACTGACACACATTCAGCAAACCAGATAACACCATCACAGTTCTATCAAAACTCCAAGGATATTCAAAGTTCTCTAAAACATTTGCGAACTGTCCTAGCGAAAAAACGAAAGTATTGTTAGTCAGCCTTTCTAAAGATTCGCCTGACCAATTAGCAAACACAGAGCCGTACTGCTCTTTAATCTCTCCTGGAGGCTTTTCAAGGTAAAGCAGAAGCAAGTAGAAATTCATTAGCGGCTGCAGTATAATGAAATAAACCAGTGACAAACCACACAGTATCATCATGACCATTGTCCAGTTCCTTGTTGTTATATAATGAATACTTCGATTTAAAAAGAAAGCCCAACACAGATATGGAATGAGTGAGCACAATGTAGAAAATAACTGATACAACTTATGCCATAACATCTTTAAATCAGTGTAATTCACTTTGCCTTAATAAAACTAAATAATATCCAAAGCAAACGGACGCGCAAGTATGACAACTCTATGAGTTGGCACTGTGACAAGAAAACTGAAAGGTACGTCAGAGCAGTAGAAAAGCCAAAAATCTTCAAATTTACCCCTTTCTCTTGCCCCACGTTTGGTGCCAAATATCTGTCGAGGGTTAAGATTGCGGCGTGACAATAAAACCCTGGCAGATGTATTATTAACCTCCTTCCCCCCCCACTCCCCCCTTTTGCCCCTCCCTCTCCCCCTTCCCACTCAGGACAGGCGATCAGGAGGGAAAGAAGGACAGAGAGAAGAGAGCTGGAAAAATTAAAGATGTTTTACTAATGCTACTAATAAGAATAGAGAAAATAATACAAAATATACAAAACCAATCTTGAAAGTGTCAGCAACTGCAAAGCTGGCACCCAAAGTCCTGGACTGGACTCTGCAGCCAACCTGAGCTGGATTCAGTCTGTCACTAGGCCTCAGTTTGCAGGGACGACTAGCAAGGTCCTCTCCTAATGTCGGCCATAAGAAAAAAAGGGAAAAGGGCAAAGGGACGAGATCCTCGTGATCTCCCACTTTTATATGAAGTATTAATGTGAATGGAATGTTATACACAGTTGGTCAGTTTCTTGGTCACTTGTTTCTCGTCACCCCTCTCGCGAGATGTCCATCCGTGCTTATCAATAAGTTTGCATTCCATTGCTAGGTTTACCAAAACATGTGTCTGGTTCTTCAGGAAAATGGAGTTAAGATGAAGGCTTTAGCTGAAAGGCAAATTCACCAAAAGAGAAACTTGTTTTTAACAAAACCAGGACACCCTGTGAACGCGACTCTGTGACTCTCTGACATCTGTGACTCTGTGACTCTGACTCCGTGACTGTGACTCTGTGACATATGTGACCCTGTGACCGTGACTCTGTGACCATAACTATGACGCTGTGAATCTGAACCCGTGTTTGTGACTCTGTGACTCTGTGACATCTGTGACTCTGTGTCATCTGTGATTCTGTGACTGTGTGACACTGGTTCTGTGACTTTGTGACTCAGTGACTCTGTGACATCTGGGACTCTGGGACTATGTGACTGGGACTCTGGGACTTTGTGATTCTGGCTCTGTGTTTGTGACTCTGTGACTCAGTGACTATGTGACAATGTAAAATTCTTACTGTGATTGTGTGACTGGGACTCTGTGACTGGGACTTTGTGATTCTGACTCTGTGACTCTCTGATTGTGACACTGTGATTCTGTGACTATGTGACTCTGTGATGATGTAACAATGTGACTCTGTGATGATGTGACAATGTGACTCTCTGATTATGTGCACGGTAACTGTGACTCTGTGATTGTGACTCTTTACTGTGACTGTGACCCAATGCTTTGACTCTGTGACCGTGACTCTATGACTATGTGTCTGACACTGTGACTGTGACTCTGTGAATTATATGACCCTGTGACTGTGACTCTGTGACCACAACTATGACTCTGTGACTCTGCAACATCTGTGACTCTGTGTCATCTGTGACTCTGTGACTCTGAACCTGTGACTGTGACTCTGTGACATATGTGACTCTGTGACTGTGACTCTGTGACCACAACTATGACTCTGTGCCTCTGACCCCGTGATTGTGACTCTGTGACTCTGTGGCATCTGTGACTTTATGTCATCTGTGACTCTGTGACTGTGATTGTGTGACTGTGACTCTTTGACTGTGTCCCTGTGACTCTGTGACTGTGACTCTGTGACCATAACTATGACTCTATGAATCTGACCCTGTGATTGTGCCTCTGTGACTCTGTGAATCTGTGACTCTGTGTCATCTGTGACTCAGTGACATCTGTGACTCAGTGACATCTGTGACTCAGTGACTCTGTACCCGTGACTGTGACTCTGTGACATATGTGACACTGTGACTCTGACTCAGTGACCAGAACTATCTCTGTGACTCAGAACCTGTGACTGTGACTCTGTGACATATGTGACTCTGTGACCATAACTATGACTCTGTGACTCTGACCCTGTGACCGTGACTCGGGGACTCTGTGACACCTGTGACTCTGTGTCATCTGTCACTTTGTGACTGTGACTCTGTGACTCTGAACCTGTGACAGTGACTCTGTGACATATGTGGCTCTGTGACTGTGACTCTGTGACCACAACTATGACTCTGTGAGTCTGACCCCGTGATTGTGACTCTGTGACTCTGTGACATCTGTGACTCTGTGTCATATCTGACTCTGTGACTGTGACTGTATGAATGTGACTCTTTGACTGTGTCCCTGTGACTCTCTGACTGTGACTCTGTGACTTTGTGACTCAATGACTCTGTGTCATTTGTGACATCTGTGACTGTGACTCTGTGACTCTGAGCCCGTGATTGTGACTGTGTTACATCTGTAACTCTGTGTCATAAACTCTGTGACATGCGTGACTCTGTGACATAGGTGACTCTGTGACATTGTGACTCAGTGACCCTGGGACCTCTGGGACTCTGGGACAATGTGACTCGGACTCTGGAACTTTGTGATTCTGGCTCTGTGTTTGTGCCTCTGTGCCTCAGTGACTATGTGACAATGTGAAATTCTTACTGTGATTGTGTGACTGGGACTCTGTGACTGGGACTTGGACTCTATGATTGTGACTCTGTGACTCTGTGATTTCACACTGTGATTCTGGGACTATGTCTCTGTGACTGTGTGACAATGTGACTCTGTGACACTGTGACTGACTCTCTGATTATGTACACTGTGACTGTGACTCTGTGATTGTGACTCTTTACTGTGACACTGTGACTCTGTGACTTACACTCTCTGACCGTGACTCTGTGACTCTGACCCCATAACTGTGACTCTGTGACATATGTGACTCTGTGACTGTGACTCTGTGACCATAACCATGACTCTGTGACTCTGACCCCGTGACCGTGACTCTGTGACTCAGTGACTGTGACTGTGTGACAGTGGCTCTGTGAATTTGTGACTCAGTGACTCTGAGACATCTGGGACTCTGGGACTATGTGACTGGGACTCTGGGACTTTGTGATTCTGGCTCCGTGTTTGTGACTCTGTGACTCAGTGACTATGTGACAATGTGAAATTCTTACTGTGATCCTAGAAACAGCTTCCCGATACAGCATTCCGGATATAGCAGCCTAGATACAGAATCCCCGATACAGCGTCCTAGATACACCATCCCATATACAGAATCCCAGATACAGCATCCTAGATACACCATCCTAGATACAGTATGCTACATACAGAATCCCCGATACAGCATCCCAGATATGGCAGCCTACATACAGCATCGTAGATACAGCATCCCAGGTACAGTATCCCAGATACAGCATCCTAGATACACCATACCATATACAGCATCCCAGATACAGCATCGGAAATACACCATTCTAGATACAGTATGCTACATACAGTGTCCCCGATACAGCATCCCAGATATAGCGTCCCAGATATAGCGTACTAGATACACCATCCCAGATACAGAAACCTCGATACAGCATCCCAGATAGAGTATCCCAGATACAGCATCCTAGATACAACTCCCCGATACAGCATTCCGGATACAGCATCCCGGATACAGCATCCCGGATACAGCATCCTCGATATAGCACCCGAGATACAGCATACAAGATACAGCATCCTAGATACAGCATCCTAGATACAGAACCCCAGATACAGTATCCTAGGTACAGCATCCCAGATATAGCATCCCAGACTACAACATCCTAGATACAGCATGCCAGGAACAATATTCTCGATACAGCATCATCGATACAGTATCCCAGATACAGCATCCTAGATACAGCATCCCAAATACAGCATCCTAGATAAAGCATCCCAGATACAGCATCTTAGATACACCATCAAAGATACACGATCGTAGATACAGCATCCCACATACAGTATCCCAGATACAGCATCCTAGATACAGCATCCCATAAAAAGAATTCTAGATATAGCATTCCGGATACAGCATACTAGATACAGCATGATAGATACAGCACATCACAGACAACATCCTAGACACACCATGCCAGATAGAGCATCCTAGATACAGCATCCCAGACACAGCATCCCCGGTATAGTATCCCAGATACAGCATCCAAATACAGCATCCCTGACACAGCATCCCAGATATACCATCCCATATACAGCATGCCAGACACAGCAAACTAGATACACCATCCTAGATACAGTATACTACATAAGGCATGCCAGATACAGCATCCCATATACTTCATCCTAGATACAGCATCTCAGATACAGCATCCTAGATACAGCATCCCACATAGAGCATCCCAGATACAGCATCCCAGATACAGCATCCCAGATAGAGCATACTAGAAACACTATGCTAGATGCAGCGTCACATATACAATATCCCAGATACATCATCCCAGATATAGCATCATAGATACAGCATCATAGATACAGCATCCCAGACACAGTATCCTCTATACAGCATTGCAGATATAGCATCCCAAAAACAGCATCCTAGATACAGCATCCTAGATACAGCATCCCAGATACAGCATCCCAGATACAGCAACCTATATACACCATCCTAGATACAGTATACTACATAAGGCGTCCCAGATACAGCATCCCAGATGCTTCATACTAGATACAGCATCTCAGATACAGCACCCTAGATACAGCATCCCACACACAGCATCCGAGATACAGCATCCCAGATACAGCATCCTAAATACAGCATCCCAGATACAGCATCGCAGATAGAGCATAGCAGAAACAGTATGCTAGATACGCGTCACATATACAATATCCCAGATACATCATCCCAGATATAGCATCATAAATACAGCATCCCAGACACAGTATCCTCCATAGAGCATCCCGGAGACAGCATACTCTATACATAATTCCAAAAACAGCACCTAGATACAGCATCCTAGATACAGCACCCCACATACAGCATCCTAGATACAGCATCCAGGATACAGCATCCCAGATACAGCATACAGATACAGCATCCTAGATAGAAGATACTAGATACAGCATCCCGGATACAGCATCTCGGATACACCATCCCGGTTACAGCACCACGGATACAGCATCGCAGATACAGCATCCCAGAATCAGCATCGAGGATACATCATCTCGGATACAGCATCCCGGATACAGCATCCTAGATACAGCACCCTAGATACAGCATCCCAGATACAGCACCCTAGATACAATATCCCAGATACAGTATCCCAGATACAGCATCCTAGATAGAGCATCCCAAATACAGCTTCCTAGATACAGCATCCCAAATACAGCATCCTAGATACAATATCCCAGGTACAGCATCCAAGATACAGCATCCTAGATACAGTATCCCAGACACAGTATCCCAGATACAGCATCCTAGATACAGCATCCCAAATACAGCATCCTAGATTCATCATACTAGATACAGCATCCAGGATACAGCATCCTGGATACAGAATCCTAGATACAGCATCCCAGATACGGAATCCCAAATACAACATCTCAGATTCAGCATCCTAGATACAGCACTCTACATAGAGCATCCCAAATACAGCATCCTAGATACAATATTCCAGATACAGTATCCCAGATACAGCACCTTAGATATAAAATCCCAGATAAACCATCCTAGATACAGCATCCAAGATACAGCATCCCATATACAGAATCGTAGATACAGAACCCTAGATATAGCTTCGCAGATAAATCATCCTAGGTACAGCATCCAGGATACAGCATCCCAGATATAGCATCCGAGATACAGCATCCCAGATACAGCATCCCAAATACAGTATCGCAGATACAGTATCCCAGATATATTATCCTAGATACAGCATCCCGGATACAGCATCCAAGATAGGGAAAACCAGATACAGCATCCCAGATACAGCAACCTAGATACACCATCCTAGATACAGTATACTACATAAGGCGTCCCAGATACAGCATCCCAGATGCTTCATACTAGATACAGCATCTCAGATACAGCATCCTCGAAACAGCATCGCAGATTCGGCATCCCAGATACACCATCCTAGATACACTATCCTATATACAGCACCCTATACACATCATCTTAGATATAGCATCAGATACAGCATCCTAGATACTGTGTCGCGGATAGAGCATCCTAGATACAATATTCCAGATACAGTATCCCAGATACAGCATCATAGAAACAGCGACATACATACAGCATCCTAGATACAGCATCCCAAATACAGCATCCTAGATACAGCATCCTAGATACAATATCCCAGATACAGCACCCTAGACATAGCATCCCAGATATAGCATCCTAGGTACAGCATGCAGGATACAGCATCCTGCATACAGCATCCAGGATACAGCATCATAGATACAGCATCCATGATACAGCATCCCAGATATAGCATCCCAGATACAGCATCCCAGATACAGTATCGCAGATACAGGATCCCAGATACAGTATCCTAGATACAGCATCTCGGATACAACATACAGGATACAGCATCCCAGATACATCATGTTAGATACAGCATCCCAGATTCGGAATCCCAAATACCGCATCTCAGATACAGCACCCAGGATACAGCATTCAGGATACAGCATCCTAGATACAACATCCTAGGTAATGCATACAGGATACGGCATCCAGGATACAGCATCCGGGATATAACATCCCAGATACAGAATCCTAGATACAGCATCCCGGATACATCATACAAGATACAGCATCCCAGATACAGAATCCTCGAAACAGCATCCCAGATTCAGCATCTCGGATACACCATCCTACATACAGCAACCAAGATAAAACAACCAATATACAGCACCCTAGATACATCATATTAGAAACAGCATACCAGATACAACATCCTAGATACAGTATACCGGATAGAGCATCCCAGATACAGCATCCCGGATACAGCATCCTAGATACAGCACGCCAGATACAGCATGCCAGATACAGCATCCAGGATACAGTATCCCAGATATATTATCCTAGATACAGCATCCCGGATACAGCATCTCAGATACAGCATCCAGGACACAGCATCCACGATACAGCATCTTAAATACAGCATCCTAGGTACAGCATACAGGATATAGAATCCAGGACACAGCATCCCAGATACAGCATCCCAGGTACAGCATCCCAGAAACAGCATCTCGGAAACAGCATCTCGGATACAGCATCTGGGATACAGCATCTGGGATACACCATCCCCGTTACAGCATCCTGGATACAGCATCCTCGATACAGCATACAGAATCAGCATCAAGGATATAGCATCCCGGATACAGCATCCCAGATAGGGAAACCCGGATACAGCATCCGAGATACAGTATCCCAGATACAGCAACTTAGCTACAGGGTCCCAGATAGAACATCACAGATACAGCATCCCTGATACAGCATCCCAGATACGGCATCCCAGATACGGCATCCTAGATACGGCATCCTAGATACGGAATCCCAGATACAGCATGCCAGAAACAGCATCCTAGATACAGCACCATAGATATAATATCCCAGATACAGTATCCCTGATACAAGATCCTAGATACAGCATCCTAGATACATCACCCTAGACACAGCATCCAGGATACACCATCCAGGATACAGCATCCGAGATGCAGCACCCTAGATATAGCATCCCAGATACCTCACCCTAGATACAATATCCCACATACAGTATCTCAGATACAGCATCCTAGATAGAGCATCCCAAATAAAGCATCCTAGATACAGCATCCCAAATAGAGTATCCTAGATACATCGCCCTAGATACAGCATCCAGGATACAGCATCCTGGATACAGTATCCTGGATACAGCACGAAAGATACAGTATATTGGATACAGAATCCTTGATACAGCATCCCGGATAAAGCATCTCGGATACAGCATCCCAGATATATCATGCAAGATACAGCATCCCAGATATGCAATCCCAAATACCGCATCTCCGATTCAGCATCCTCGAAACAGCATCCCACATTTAGCATCCCGGATACACCATCCTAGATACAGCATCCCAGGTACAGCATGCCAGATACAGCATCCCGGATTCAGAATCCCGGAGACACCATCCTAGATACAGCATCCTATAAACAGCACCCTAGATACATCATTCTAGATACATCATCGTAGATACAGCATCCTAGATACAGCATCCTAGATACAGCATCCAGGATACAGCATCCAGGATACAGCATCCCAGATACAGCATCCAGGATACAGCACCCCAGATAGGGAAACCCATATACAGCATCCAAAATACAGAATCCCAGATACAGAATCCCAGATACAGCATCCCAGATACGGCATCCCAAATACAGCATCTCAGATCCAACATCCAGGACAAAGCATCCTAGATACAGCATCCTAGATACGGCATCCAGGATACAGCATCCCAGATACAGCATCCAGGATACAGCATCCCGGATACAGCATCCCAGATAGAGAAACCAAAATACAGCATCCAAGATACAGAATCCCAGATACAGAATCCCAGATACAGAATCCCAGATACAGCACCCCAGATACATCTACACTAGATACAGCATCCTATAAACAGCATCCTAGATACATCATCCTAGATACATCATCGTAGATACAGCATCCTAGATACATCATCCTAGATACATCATCGTAGATACAGCATCCTAGATACAGCATCCTAGATACAGCATCCAGGATACAGCATCCAGGATACAGCATCCCAGATACAGCATCCCAGATACAGCATCCAGGATACAGCACCCCAGATAGGGAAACCCAGATACAGCATCCAAAATACAGAATCCCAGATACAGAATCTCAGATACAGCATCCCAGATACAGCACCCCAGATACATCTACACTAGATACAGCATCCAAGATACAGCACCCCAGATAGGGAAACCCAGATACAGCATCCAAAATACAGAATCCCAAATACAGCATCTCAGATCCAACATCCAGGACACAGCATCCTAGATACAGCATCCTAGATACAGCATCCAGGATACAGCATCCAGGATACAGCATCCCAGATACAGCATCCAGGATACAGCATCCATGATACAGAATACCAGATACAGAATCCCAGATACAGAATCCCAGATACAGAATCCCAGATACAGCATCCCAGATACAGAATCCAAGATATAACATCCTAAATGCATCATCCTAGATACAGCATCCTAGATACAATATCCCAGATACAGCGTCCAAGATACAGCATCCTAGATACAGCACCATAGATATAATATCCCAGATACAGTATCCCAGATACAGCATCCTAGATACAGCACCCTAGATATAACATCCCAGATACAGCACTCTAGATACAATATCCCAGATACAGTATCCCAGATACAGCATCCTAGATACAGCACCCTAGATATAACATCCCAGATACAGCACTCTAGATACAATATCCCAGATACAGTATCCCAGATACAGCATCCTAGATACAGCATCTCTAATACAGTATCCTAGATACATCAGCCTAGGTACAGCATCCAGGATACAGCATCCTAGATACAGTAAACTGGATACAGTATCCTAGATACAGCATCCCAGATACATCATGCTAGATACAGCATCCCAAATACGGAATCCCAAATACCACATCTCAGATTCAGCATTCTATATACAGCATCCCAGATACAGCATCCTAGATACAGCATCCAGGATACATCATCCAGGATACAGCATCCTAGATACAGCATCTAGGACACAGAATCCAGAATACAGCATCCCAGATGCAGCATGCCAGATACAGTATCCTGGATACAGTATCCTGGATACAGTATCCTAGATACAGTATCCCGGATACAGCATCTTGGATAGACCATCCCGGATACAGCATCCCGGATACATCATCCCGGATACAGCATCCCGGATACAGCATGCTAGATACGGCATCCCAGATACGGCATACCAGATACCGCATCTTATATACAGCATCCAGAATACACCATCTAGGATACAGTATCCAGGATACAGCATCCCAGATAAAGTTTCCCAGATATGGCATCCCAGATACAGCATTCTAGATACAGCATCCTGGATACAGCATCCCAGAATCAGCCTCCAGGATACAGCATCCCGGATACAGCATCCCGGATAGGGAAACCCAGATACAGCATCCAAGATACAGTATCCCAGATACAGCATCCTAGCTACAGGATCCCGGATAGAACATCACAGATACAGCATCCTGGATACAGCATTCCAGATATGGCATCCTAGATATGGCATCCTAAATAAGGCATCCCAGATACAGAATCCCAGATACAGCATCCTAGATACAGTATTCCCGATACAGCATCCTACATATACCGTCCCAGATACAGCATCCTCAAAACAGCATCACAGATACAGCATCCAGGATACACCGTCCTAGACACAGCATCCAATTTAGAGCATCTTTTACACAGCACCCTAGATACATCACCCTAGATACATCATTTTAGATACAGCATCCCAGATACAGCATCCCAGATACAGCATCCCAGGATAGAGCATCCTGGACACAGGACACCAGACACAGCACGCCAGATACAGCATCCTAGATAGAGCATCCCAAATACAGCTTCCTAGATACAGCATCCCAAATACAGCATCCTAGATTCATCATCCTAGATACAGCATCCAGGATACAGCATCCTGGATACAGAATCCTAGATAAAGCATCCCGGATACGGAATCCCAAATACCACATCTCAGATTCAGCATCCTAGATACAGCATCCTAGATACAGCACTCTACATACAGTATCCCAAATACAGCATCCTAGATACAATATTCCAGATACAGTATCCCAGATACAGCACCCTAGATATAAAATCCCAGATAAACCATCCTAGATACAGCATCCAAGATAGAGCATCCCATAAACAGAATCGTAGATACAGCACCCTAGATATAGCATCCCAGATACAGCATAGTAGATACAGCATCCACGATGCAGCATCCAGGACAGAGCATCCTCGATACAGCATCCCAGAATCAGCATCCAGGATAGAGCATCCCAGATACCGCATCCTAGATACAGCATCCCAGAATCAGCATCCAGGATACAGCATCCAAGATACAGCATCCAGGACAGAGCATCCTCGATACAGCATCCCAGAATCAGCATTCAGGATAGAGCATCCCAGATACCGCATCCTAGATACAGCATCCCAGAATCAGCATCCAGGATACAGCATCCAAGATACAGCAGCCAAGATACAACATCCCAGAACCAGCATCCAGGATACAGCAGCCAGGATACAGCATCCCAGATACAGCATCCTAGATACAGCATCCCAGAATCAGAATCCAGGATACAGCATCCCAGATACAGCGTCCTAGATACAGCATACCAGAATCAGCATCCCGGATACAGCATCCAAGACACGGCATCCTAGATACAGCACCATAGATGTAATATCCCAGATACAGTATCCCAGATACAGCATGCCAGAAACTGCATCCCAGATACAGCACCATAGATATAATATCCCAGATACAGTATCCCAGATATAGCATGCCAGATACAGCATCCAGGATACAGCACCATAGATATAATATCCCAGATACAGCACCCTATATACAATATCCCAGATACAGAATCCTAGATACAGCATCCCTAATACAGCATCCTAGATACAGCATCCTAGATACATCACCATAGATACAGCATCCAGGATACAGCATCCTGGATACACCATGCAGGATACAGTATCCCAGATATAGCATCCCGGCTACAGCATCCTAGATACAGCACCCTAGATACAGCATCCCAGATACAGCACCCTAGATACAATATCCCAGATACAGTATCCCAGATACAGCATCCTAGATAGAGCATTCCAAATACAGCTTCCTAGATAGAGCATCCCAAATACAGCATCCTAGATACATCACCCTAAATACAGCATCAAGGGTGCAGCATCCTGGATACAGCATCCTAGATACAGTATCTTGGATACAGAATCCTAGATACAGCATCCTACATACAGCATCCCAAATACAGCATCCTAGATACAATGTTCCAGATACAGTATCCCAGATACAGCATCCCAGATACAGTATCCTAGATACAGCACCCTAGATATAGCATCCCAGATACAGCATCGTAGATACAGCACGCTAGATACAATATCCCAGATACAGCATCCTAGATACAGCATCCCGGATACAGCATCCCAGATACAGGAAATGACGTAGCGACGGCCTCGATCAGCAGCTTCCTTCCTACTGCCCCTCGGGGGCTTTTGACCTGTCGTGGTCCAGACGTTCTTATCCTGCTCTACCCCACTGGGCCACGAGAACAGCAAAGGAAGAAGCAGCTACCAGATGCCTCAGCAAATACACTGGAAAGTTCTCGCCTGCTTTGGGGCACAGGCTTCCACAGTCAGCAGACCCAGTGCTGGGGTCAGTATAACGTCTCATTGCCTTCTCTAGAAAGCCATGGAAACAGAATGGCCTCCCTGTCACTGCTCACTGCCAGCACCAACAGAACCCTCAGGAAGCCCAGTATTCCTGGTCTCTAACTGGCAGACCAGCAGTCGTGCATCCTACAGGATGCGGCCGCTTGTGTGACCTTGGGGTCCAGACAGTCAAGCTGATTCCAGCTTCAACTGTGGCGCTTCTAGCACTGAAGTTTAAACACAAAATGAATGAGAAGACGGCCGTCCAGCCATCTGCCACCAGGAAGTTGAAGCAGAAGTAAGGCAGCGTGGCACACGCTCAAGGACAGGGCTGCCTGTACCCTTTGGCAGGGAAGCCTCTCCCCATCCAACCATGTTTCTCCTCCTCTCCTGCAGTTCTCCTCCCTCTCTGTCCCCATACCTTCAGCTGGAAGGTCTGACTTGGATTCCGCGTCGCCAGGAAAGTGAACTGTCCCAGGAACGTTCCCTGCTCCTCGTGTTCTTCCTTGGAGCCCTACAGAAAGATGGGTGGAGAAAACAGAGCGTCTGGTGCACCATGGAAGACTGAACTTCAGCCGGTGAAGTACGGGGTTATTTCAGCTATGTAGTCCAAGTACCATGAGCACAAGGACAAGACAAGAAGCTGCAGGTGGGCAGCACGTCACACTTGCCCACTCAGGGAGTCCAGGCTGCCTGTCAGAAAACGAGCAGACGCTCCCAGTGAGAGGGAGGTGACCTGAGCATCACAAATGCCACTGGGATTGGAAGACAAGGTGGTTTAGGACCACGCACTGTCCAGCTCCTTTTCCCTGTGGCTCCTGGAGTAGCATCTTGCCCCAGGAGATTTTTTTTTTTTGAGTGGTACATTGAATAAAAGAGGAATACGATGGGAATGAAGCAACTCCAAGGAGCCTGTTTGTTCTGAGAGACAGGAGGAAGCTTCAGGCCACCAGAATCTTTGACCCATCTTCACCCCCTGCTTAGCAATGCTGTGCAACAGCCTGCCCCCGACTCCAGAGAAATCACTTACATAGACAGCAAAGTCCTTGGGAGCTCCGGAGATGCTTTCTCCATGGAACGCTGTCCCTGAGACATGGGCCATGGTGACAGCTCTCGGAATGACCGGCATGGACAGCTTGATGAACATGTGTCCTTGACTCCCTGGGAAGGGCCAGCAGTTGCCAGGATGATTGTCCGTCTGAAAGGACAAGAAATACTCAGCAGGGAGACACAGGAGGAGAGCAGGTCCATGCAGGACTGGGGCAGGAAAAGAAGCTTCGAGGAGCAAAGAGGGGGTAGGACACTCAGAGTAGTGTGTGTGGTTCATTCTCCCAGCCTTTGTGTTACTGCTTCTTGGTGCTCCTACCTCCAGAATCAGCTCTGGAGACCTCATGTAATCCATCACCGGCAGGGAGTACCAGAACACCTTTGCTTTGGCAGTCCGAAGGGATGGAGAAGTCCTGGACTGAATGACGGCTGCCCCTGGAAATTCAAACATGAGCGTGATCATCAGGCAGTGTCACGAGGAATATTGCACTGTTGACTTGAAAAAGGCTTCTCAGTTGTCATCCATGTCCTACAGTGGGTTCCCCTTTGTCTTGCTGGCACGACCCCTCTGGAACACACAGCAGGGAGTCATCAAACTGCCGTATTTGGCCGTGGAAATAGGCAAGAATGTGAACCAGCCTTTCTGTGCTTCCCATGGGGTCTGGCCCGTTACAGGCTCTGTCAGTGGGAGCACTTTTAGGGCACAAGGTGACCCGTGACTTCTCACCCCTTCTCTCCTAGCCCTGGGCATGTTCCAAAGCCCATCTTGTCAATCTGGACAGGAGGCGCTTTGGAACTGGTTTGTTTGTACAATGTCACGGCACCTGCTGATTTCAGGGCATAATCCGGCATCGGGACCTGCATTTCTTCCAGCTTCTCCAAAGCTTGATTAACGATCTCGTGAACAGCCTGGGAAGGAACACAAAGGAGAGCGCCTGTTAGAAGGAGAAGGACGGGGGCAAGCAGCTCCCCATGCAAGGCCAGCCAAGGTGAATGAGGACACGGCCCGTTTCAGATGGAGGGAACGCCCACATTGCCTGGAAGCCTCCCAGGTTTGCTCTGCTCTGATTGTCGGGATCAGAAAGGGGGGGCTGCTCACTCCAGTGCTCTGAAAGCTGGAGCTGCGGGAAGGGGCTGTTCCTGTGGAGAGGCCCCAGGCCAGGCAGCACGGACAGACAAGCCTTCTGGGCATGAGATAGGCCTGGCTTAACTCTGGACCTCTGCCGCGATTCAGAGATGGGACGCAGTTTGATGCAAACAAAATGTCCGCTTTATTAGTGTACTTCACATACATTTATACTTTGCCTCAGCAACGTGCTTCGAGCTGATTGGTGTTTCTGTTACCTTGTTACAGGTGACTGGTCTACACTGTACACTAGACATTTACAGATTGGCTCATGCCAAGACACCTTCTCAAACAGTTACCACCCCAACTCAAGCAATCTTCCCCATGCAAGAACAAGAGTCCCTCTCCTACAAGACAACTGCTTTACAACCCTACCAACATAGAGCCAGCACTCTCCATTCCCTCCAAGTAAGGTTCCTGCCTTCATCCTTCCCATGGCCTGCGACCAACAAGCTCCAGCACATCTCCCCTCACCAACCGACAAGCGCTGGGAGTTTTGCCGAAGCCAGCCAAATCCTGTCCCACATCTCCCTCTTCCCTTTGCACAATAAGAACTCTTTTTATAGAACGCGAAATCAATTTTTGTAGGCATTGCAACAAACAAGGCAAGAAGAGTAACAGGAGAATAAAAACTGCCAAAACGTATACAACCAACTTCACAAGACTCCTTAACCATCCTGACAATCCCCATCCTTCAAAAAGCCTATCTAACCAATCCCAAATATCATTTTGTTGAAGCTTAGAGACCCCAGCTTTAAGCTGTTGAATACTAGCATGAATTGATTCCGAGTGGTCAGAGAGATTCATACAACACATGCCCTCAAAATCCTCACAACCGTGGCCTTGCGCTAAAAGCAAAAAATCTATAGCAGCTCTATTTTGTAATGTAGCATGACAAACACTATCTACATCTAATAAAAGACCAGACAATGCATTGCTAGTAGCGTTCGTTTGTTTAGCAAGCCAGCAGCCAAGCTTATCTAATGTTGCTAGTGCTTTTGCAGCGGCAGCTCCAGCTGTTAAAAGAGAGGCGACAACGCGTGGGCTAAAAGATCAAAACTTCACGCTATCATCACAATCGGGGGTATATGCATGGATGCTACGCTTTGTTCTGTGAGAAAGACGGTGTTGTAAAATCATGGATGTATTAGGAGTCAGGACAGAAAGGCGTCCAAGGCTACACGGACCTCCTCTTATATGAGAAGGGATAACAGGCCATGCTCTATCCCTGCAAATAAGAAATATCCCTGATGGTAATAAAAGCGGAGCATTGCTAGATCTAGACAAGTTTGTTGCTGTATAATTACACCAAGTAGTAGCGTTTTTAAAAACGGGATGGACAGGAGAGACATCCCATACCTTAGACTGGTTTGTTCCTGTGTAGTTAAACCTAACATAGAAATCCACCTTTATTGATCCAAGCAACTCAATTTCTTGTGGCTCTAAAGCAGCATGCGGGAGAAAAGGGGTCCAGGCATCCCAGTTATTGGTTAAATTGGGGGCCAAGGTTGGAAAGGCTTTTCCCACCTTATCAGGTATGGGCCATTTATCCAATGGCAATCCTACAAGGCATGTAGAAAAGGGATTATTAGGAGAGGCAGTAGCGAGACACAAGGTGTCTTGTCCCGTGAGATCTGCTAGCGCTACCCACACATTAACCTGGGGTAGTACAGATAAGAGTGGGTGGCTTCGCGCAACCTCTAGCGTAATCACAGAAAGAAATATTATTCTAAAAGCAATTTTCTGCCCTTCTTTAGTTTCCATGCAAATTGTTTTCTGCATTTCTTTCGTCTGATCCCAATCTTGTTTAAGAACAGCCCATATAGCGGGCACCAGGTTTGTTTTACTACACTCCAGATCACAAACTAACACCTCCTCCACCCTTTTGGACACTAAATAGGCCCAATCTATACAGTCATGTAAATAACAACTACTCCCCAATGGTTTGTGCCCTGTGACAAGCAAAACTTTAGCTACATCAACTTCCTTTTCTAAGCAACCGTCACACCAGTGTCCTCAGGAGATTCACCAGTTTGTTGCTCAAAAGGCTGGTCTGGAGGGTGATCGGAGTTCTCTCTGGATGATTGTGGTAGGGATTCACGGAAGGGTCGTACACTCTTTGCCGGAATCCATCGAGGGCCTTTCTCTGTGGAAACACAAGCGTAGCCTCTGCTCCATGTGATAAGGGGATACGGTCCCATTACTTTACCTGTTTCTGGATCACAAACCAATACTGGGGCCTTAACTCGCACCTCAAGTGAAGCATTCATGTTAAAATGTTGGACTATCCGAGGGTTGCTATCTAACAAAGAACAATTTAAAAAGTTAAAAACATGCAAAGCTTTCTGTAGACATTCCTCAGGGGTGGCAGTCCCCACTCCCCCTTTCTGTTGTTGTAATAAGCGTTTCAAAGACTGATGAGAGCATTCAATCAGGGACTGACCTGTAGGGGAATGAGGGATGCCAGTAACGTGGGTCACACCCCAGGAGTCAAGAAAGGCTTTTATAGCGACCAAGACATACGCAGGGCCATTATCTGTTTTTATTTGAGAGGGTATACCCAAGGTGGCAAAAGCACACATCAAATGGTTTTGAACATCACGTGTCTTCTCCCCTGTGTGACAAGAAGCGAACAAAGCACCTGAAAAGGTGTCAATAGAGGAATGGACATGTTTCAATTTACCAAACTCCGGATAATGCGTAACGTCCATTTGCCATAACTGTAAGCTCTGCAGTCCTCTGGGATTAACTCCTCCTGCTATTGACGGAAATGAGTGTTTCTGACAGTCGGGGCATACAGCAATAATATTAGCCGCTTGTTGGGAAGTAAGGCCAAACTGTCGTTTGAGACCTCCAGCATTCTGGTGAAAAAAGGAATGGCTAAGTTCAGCTTGTGCTATGCTATCCAGTAATACTTGCACTGGTAATGTCAGCAAATCAGCTCGTCGGTTCCCTTCTGAAATAAAGCCAGGTAGAGAAGTGTGTGATCTGACATACATAACAATGTAAGGATGAGAACGCGAGTCCAAGAGAAAAATAAGCTCCTGCAATAAAACAAATAAGTCAGAATGCAAAACATCACGTAGTACAGATGCTTCAGCTCGTTCAACAATTCCTGCAACATAAGCTGAGTCAGTAATAATGTTAAGTGGTGTAGACCACCTTCGAAAAACTCAAACACCCGCATTCAGTTCCACCATCTGAGGAGAACCGGAGACGGTCTCTATGTCTGAGATCCATTGCCCCTGCTGGTTGTCCCACCATAGGATAACTGATTTGTGTGACTTCCCAGACCCATCTGTAAACACAGTAAGGGCTTGTAATGGCTAGCAGCTTCTTTTCGATATAGAGATGAGGTGGAAGTCAACATTAAGCAGTTTATGTGAAGGTGGGTGGGATGTGAGTTGACCCGTGTAATCAGCTAAGGCAGTGCAAAAGGCATCTGACTGTTGATAAAGCCACTGTAAATATAAAGTGGTCACAGGTGTCCTGGTTTTGTTAAAAAACAAGTTTCTCTTTCAGTGAATTTTTCCTGTCAGCTAAAGCCTTCATATTAACTGAATTTTCCTGGAGAACCAGACACATGTTTTGGTAAACCTAGCAATGGAATGCAAACTTATTGATAAGCACGGATGGACATCTCGCGAGAGGGGTGACGAGAAACAAGTGACCGAGAAACTGACCAACTGTGTATAACATCCCATTCACGTGAATACTTCATATAAAAGTGGGAGATCATGAGGATCTCGTCCCCTTTTTGCCTTTTCTCTTCTGCTTATGGCCGACATTAGGAGAGGACCTTGCTAGTCGTCCCTGCAAACTGAGGCCTAGTGAGAGACTGAATCCAGCTCTGATTGGCTGCAGAGTCCAATCCAGGACTTTGGTTGCCGGCTCTGCAGTTGCTGAGACTTTCAAGATTGGTTTTGTATATTTTGTATTATTTTCTCTATTCTTATTAGTAGCATTAGTAAAACATCTTTATTTTTTTCCAACTCTCTTCTCTCTGTCCTTCTTTTCCTCCTGATCTCCTGTCCTGAGTGGGAAGGGGGGAAAGGGAGGGGCAAAAAGGGGGAAGTGGGGGGGGAGAGGGTGGTAACAATACATCTGCCAGGGTTTTATTGTCACCCCACAATCTTAACCCTTTACAGATAATTGGCGCCCAACGTGGGGCAAAGAGAAAGGGGAAATTTGAAGATTTTTGGCTTTTCTACTGCTCTGACGTACCTTTCAGTTTTTTTTTGGCACGGTGCCAACTCATAGAGTTGTGATACTTGAGCGTCTGTTTGCTTTGGATATTATTTAGTTGTATTAAGGCAAAGTGAATTACACTGATTTAAAGATGCTATGGCATAAGTTGTATCAGTTATTTTCTACACTGTGCTCACTGATTCCTTATCTGTGCTGGGCTTTCTTTTTAAATCGAAGTATTCATTATAAAACAACAAGGAACTGGACAATGGGCATGATGATACTGTGTGGTTTGTCACTGGTTTATTTCATTATACTGCAGCCGCTAATTAATTTCTACTTGTTTCTGCTTTACCTTGAAAAGCCTCCAGGAGAGATTAAAGAGCAGTACGGCTCGGTGTTTGCTAATTGGTCGAGCGAATCTTTAGAAAGACTGACTAACAATACTTCCGTTTTTTCGCTAGGACAGTTCACAAATGTTTTAGAGAACTTTGAATATCCTTGGAGTTTTGATAGAACTGTGATGGTGTTATCTGGTTTGCTGAATGTGTGTCAGTTTGTGCTTCTGTTAAGAGAAATGGCGTTCAACAGGAGGTTTGCGTCTCTTTGTTGTCCCGAGATTTGCGGTGCGTCTTCGGAAGCTTTAGCAAAAAGCACTCCGAGCCGCTCGAGAAAGAGCAAAACAGCAAAAGCTGCCGCTGCAGCCACTGCCCCCCAACGGTGGCTTCGCAGGCTGAAGCTACAGCTCCTCCGCAGAGTTCCTCTGCCAAGGTCGCTGCAGATAACATTACTTCTCCAGCCTCAAAGGCTAACAAGGCAGCCCCCCCTTCTTCACACACTGGGCACTGTTGCTGCTGTAACCACAGTAATCACTGTGACAGTAATTTCGACTCTGGAAATGAATCAAATGATGGTGAACCCATATCAGCATCAGTTGCTGGTTGTAAGAAAGTCACTAGAAAGACTACCTGTGCAGCAGATGATGGCACAGGGCCAACATCAACCCAAGGGGCACCATCAGGACAGGGAGGAGATGAAGTGACCACCACTTGGTCCTTTTCTCCAGGTGAACTGAGAGATCTGCGAAAAGACTTTAGTCGTCGTGAAGGCGAGAATATTTTAACTTGGCTGCTCCGATGCTGGGACAATGGGGCAGAAACAATTGAATTGGAAGGGGGTGAAGCCAGGCAGCTGGGATCTCTGTCAAGAGATTCCACCATTGATAGGGCAATTTCAAGAGAGTCTAATGCCACTAGTCTCTGGACCCGACTCCTGGCAGCTATGAAAGTAAGATTTCCCTACAAGGAAGGTTGTATATCCAAGTTAGGGAAATGGAATACTATGGAGAGAGGTATTCAGTTCCTGAGAGAATTAGCTGTGCGAGAGATCATCTATTTTGGATCAGACAGCCAAGAGGGGACAGACCCAGACAGAATCAATTGTACACGACCTCTGTGGCGCAGATTTGTACAAAGCGCACCCCCTGCATATGCTAAGTCATTGGCAGGAATGGTCTGGTCAGCTGGAGGTGTACAAGATATTACTGAAGTGATTGAGCAGCTCCAGAACTTTGAGGACAGCCTTGCTGGTTCTCTACGGGCTTGTGTCTCTGCTGTAGAGAAACTGTGTGAAAAATCTGATGACCGGTTTGAAAAGATATTGCAAGAAATCGAAGAACTCAGAGAAGACACGTACCATTCACAACCTGCACAAACCTATGTTTCAGCTATTAGGAGAAGGCGTTTCCAATCTCGAGAGAGAGGACAGAGGCAGCCCACAAAAAGAGGTTCACTGTGGTCCTACATGAGCAGGGAGAAAACATGAATAAGTGGCATGGAAGACCTACCTAAGAACTTCAAGAACGAGTACATGAGATAAAAGGAAAAACTCCTAGGAAGATGGCTGCTCCAGTTTACAAAAGGAGCAGAAGAGATTCTGGTGCTCTTGAAGGAACCTCTAATTCACACCCAGAGACTGTGCAAAACAGAAAATAGAGGTGCTGTGCCTCCAACCAGGTGGAGGAAAGGGATAACAGAGTTTACTGGACGGTACAGATAGGATGGCCTGGTACAACACACCCCCAGGAGTACAAAGCTTTAGTGGACACTGCTGCTCAGTGCACGATAATTCCTTCTAATCATAAAGGAACGCAATCCATCAATATTGCTGGAGTGACTGGGGGATCCCAGGAACTGACTGTTGTAGAGGCTGAAATGAGCCTAACTGGAAACAACCGGCTGACGATCAGCAGGTGCCAATTGCTACCACGACGGTGCATCGCCGGCAATATCGCGCCAACCGAGACTCTTTGATTCCTATCCAGAAGTTGATCCGTCAATTGGAAAGCCAGGGTGTGATCAGTAAGACTTGCTCACCCTTTAACAGCCCAATCTGGCCAGTGCATCAGTCTAGTGACGAGTGGAGACTAACTGTGGACTATCGTGGCCTGAATGAAGTTATGCCACCACTGAGTGCTGCTGTGCCTGACATGCTAGAACTGCAATTTGAACTGGAGTCAAAGGCAGCTCAGTGGTATGCTACAATTGACATTGCTAATGCATTTTTCTCTATTCCTGTAGCAGCAGAGTGCAGGCTGCAGTTTGCTTTCACCTGGAGGGGCATCCAGTACACGTGGAATCGCTTGCCCCAGGGGTGGAAACACAGTCCTACCATCTGCCATGGACTGATCCAGACCACGCTGGAGCAAGGTAAAGCTCCAGAACACTTGCAATATATTGATGACATCATCATATGGGGCGACACAGCGAAAGAAGTCTTCAAGAAAGGTGAGAGAATAATTCAGATTCTTTTGGATGCTGGTTTGGCCATAAAACTAAGCAAGGTCAAGGGACCTGCACGAGAGATCCAGTCTTTAGGAATAAAATGGCAAGATGGCCGTCATCAGATCCCAATGGATGTGATCAACAAAATTGCAGCAATGTCTCCACCTACTAATAAAAAGGAGACACAGACTTTCTTGGGCGTTGTAGGTTTTTGGAGAATGCATATTCCTGACTACAGCCAGATTGTGAGCCCTCTCTATCGAGTGACTCGAAAAAAGAACCAATTTGAGTGGGGCCCTGAACAACGACAAGCCTTTGAACAAATTAAGCGTGAGATAACTCATGCGGTGGCCCTTGCACCAGTTCGGACTGGACTAGATGTTAAAAATGTGCTCTGCACCGCAGCCGGAGATAATGGACTTACCTGGAGCCTCTGGCAGAAAGCACCAGGAGAAACCCGAGGTCGACCCTTAGGTTGTTGGAGTCGAGGATACAAAGGATCTGAAGCCAACTATACTCCAACAGAAAAAGAGATAGTAGAAGCATACGAAGGAGTTCGAGCTGCTTCAGAAGTGATCGGTACTGAAGCACAGCTCCTCCTGGCACCTCGACTGCCGGTGCTGAGCTGCATGTTCAAAGGGACGGTTCCCTCTCCACATCATGCAACCGAAGTTACGTGGAGTAAATGGGTTGCATTGATCACGCAACGAGCTCGAATTGGAAATCCCAATCGCCCAGGGATCTTAGAAGTGATTACAGACTGGCCAGAAAGTAAAGACTTTGGGATGTCTCCAGATGAGGAGCAAGTAAAACGTGCTGAAGAAGCACCACCGTATAATACTCTTTCAGAGATTGATAAGCAGTCTGCACTGTTCACAGATGGATCCTGTCGTCTTGTGGGAAAACATCGAAGGTGGAAGGTATCATGTTAGGAAAGGCAGTCTGGGTTAATCCTGCCTCAAAGTCAAGCCCATTCGTGGGATTTTTTTTGCCCAGGGACCTGGCAGCACCTGGTGGATGATGCTTAAGGATGGAGAAGTTCGGTGTGTACCCCAAGGGGATTTGAGTTTAGGTGAAAATATTCAATACTGAACCGCATGGTGTGAATTGCCATACTAACAGTATTTAATAAGTGTCTTCCAGATCAAGACAGTGATGATGAAACCAGAGCCAGCTTCTTCGAGTGGTGCCTGACAACTTCTTCGAAGTTGATGTCTTTAAGCCACAAACAGTGGTCATGAGATGCACTTGTACCATTTTTCCTGCCCTGGGAGACTGTCATGACAAAATGAACTTAATGAACTTTTCAAAGGAAGTCGGGGGGAAGAGGGGGTTAACTATACACCTGCCAGGGTTTTATTGTCACCCCGCAATCTTAACCCTCGACAATTTGCCACAAAGGGCTGATGTGAGACTGTGAGCAGTGAATACACACGAGCTTTGGCCAATGCCCCGAGTGCCTGGGGCCAGCCCAACGGGAGACGTGCCGTTTGAAAACCCAAACAGGAAGGTGCAGGTGCAGCTCAGCCAGCCAAGGCAACCCTCGCAGGACGGTCACTGATGTACAGACATCATTCTGGCTGCGGGAGGAAAATGTCTCCCATGTCCAAATAGACTGTCCACTTGTGGTTTTCTCTTTCATATATTCCACTGCTCGAGCTATTCCGAGCAGGAGCTGTCGCTGCCTCAGTGCCAGCTGCCAGCGACTGCAGGATGACGAGGGCAGGAGCAGGCGATGGCAGGAAGACCTGCAAAGGTTAGCCAGGTACGACAAGGAGGTGAGGCACAGCCCTCTGTCCCCCCATGCCCGGCCTTCACCCACAGAGCTCAAATGAAAGAACACCATCGAATTACTCTTTCCCTTCAACGGAAAAGCTCTGCTAGGGTGTCCGCTGTATTTCTTTCTTTCCGTGATCACAGAATCACAGAAGGGTTTGGCTTGAAGGGACCTTCCCAGCACATCCAGTCCAGCCCCTGCCATAAGCAGGGACATCTTCACCCAGCTCACATTGCTCAGAGCCCCTCATGGAGGTTTCTGCATAAATGGATTTGATCCCACTATATTCATTCTTATAGTTTCACCATTCGAGTGTGGGAACTGAACACAAGAACTAAGAAAACCATCCGTCTGAACGCCACACGGGGCGACTGCTCAGAGCCCCGTCCAGCCTGGCACGGGATGTCTCCATCTTCCACCTCTCTGGGCCCGTGTTCATGTCCTGGACTTTCAGTCCAGCTGAAGGTTTCCCACAGGGGTCCCTCTCCCTTCCCAAGAGACTGTTTCTCTCCACCCCGAGATGTGCAGGATGCACCAGATGCCTGGAAACACAAAGCCCTTCGTTAGCAACCCAGCCTGACCTCCTGTCAGCAGCCTGCAGAGGATTTCCTTGGAAATGCCAAGCTGGCCCAGCCTAACATGTTAAAATACCAGAGGCCGAGGCTGTACCGCGCAGGCTGTGCATGTCTGTGATGTGGTGGCAGAGCCTGCGAGTTCCTTTGCAGCTGTACAGGTGCCTGAAAGGAGGGTGGAGGGTGTTGGTCTCTTCTCCAGAGAAGCAAGTGACAGGACGAGAGGAAATGGCCTCAAGTTGCACCAGGGGAAGTTTAAATTGGATCTTGGGAACAATTCGTTCCCCAAAAAGCTGTGGGGCATTGGAACAGGCTGCCCAGGGCAGTGCTGGAGTGACCATCCCTGGAGGGTTGGACAGAGAGAGATGAGGTTCTCAGGACATGGGGCAGTGCCGGGGTGGGTTATGGTTGGACTCGATGGTCTTGAGGGTCTTTTCCAACCAAAACGGTCCTGTGTGGTTCTGTGCACACGTGGTCCTGTGCTACTGGCCGTCAGAGCTGCATGTTGCACTGGACATCAGTACATCTGCTGCCCGTGATCTGAGGAGCCTTTGCTGTTGCTGGAAGGGACGCTGCTGTCCTTTATTTTCACACTTCATTCCATTGCTGAATCACAGACTCACAGAATGTCAGGGGTTGAAGGGCCCTGGAAAGCTCATCCAGTGCAATCCCCCATGGAGCAGGAACACCCAGATGAGGTTACACAGGAAGGTGTCCAGGCGGGTTGGAATGTCTGCAGAGAAGGAGACTCCACAACCCCCCTGGGCAGCCTGGGCCAGGTTCTGCCACCCTCACCATGAAGAAGTTTCTTCTCAAATTTAAGTGTAACCTCCTGTGTTCCAGTTTGCACCCATTGCCCCTTGTCCTGTCACTGGTTGTCACCAGAAGAGCCTGGCTCCATCCTCCTGACACTCCCCCTTTCCATATTGATCCCCATGAATGAGTCACCCCTCAGTCTCCTCTTGTCCAGCTCCAGAGCCGCAGCTCCCTCAGCCTTTCCTCACACGGGAGATGCTCCACTCCCTTCAGCATCTTGGTGGCTGCGCTGGATTCTCTCCAGCAGTTCCCTGTCTTGATGGAACTGAGGGGCCACAGCTGGACACAAGATTCCAGGTGTGGTCTCCCCAGGGCAGAGCAGAGGGGCAGGAGAACCTCTCTGACCTACTGACCACCCCCTTCTAACCCACCCCAGGTCCCATTGGCTTCCTGGCCACAAGGGCACAGTGCTGGCTCATGGTCACCCTGCTGTCCCCAGGACCCCCAGGTCCCTTTCCCCTACACTGCTCTCCAAAAGTTCGTTCCCCAACTTATACTGGAACCTGGGGTTGTTCCTGCCCAGGTGTAAGACTCTACACTTCCCTTGTTATATTTCATTAAATTTTTCCCCGTCCAGCTCTCCCCGTCCAGGGTTGCAATTCTGCTTGTTATTCTGTTCCTGCCACATGAGATCCTGAACTCCACCATCTCATGGTCGCTGCAGCCAAGGCAGCCCTCAACCTTTACCGCTTCAACCAGACCCTCCTTGTCAGTGAGGATGAGGTCCAGCAGTGCTCCTCTTCTAGTCGGCTCCTGCACCCTTTGCATCACAAAGTTCTCGTCAAGGCACCGGAGGAACCTCCTGGACTGTGGCTGCCGGCCGAGTCGTCCTTCCAGCAAACATCGGGGAAGTTAAAATCCCCAGCACAACCAGGGCCTGTGACTGTGAGGCTGCTCTCAGCTGTCTGCAGAGGCCTCGTTGACTTCCTCACCCTGATCTGGTGGCCTGTAAGAGTCACCCACACCAGTGTCCCCCTTGCCAGCCTGCCCCTAAACTTTCACCCATAGACACTCAGCTCGCTCCTCATCCGTGCCTGGACGATACTCAATACGCTGTAGTTGCTCTCTCACATGAAGAGCAACTCCACCAGCACGCCTGGCTGGGCTGTCTTTCCTGAGGAGGACACAGCCATCCATGAGCACCGTCCCGTCGTGTGAGCTGTCCCACCGTGTCTCTGTAACTGCCGCCAGGTCATGATCTCCTGCCCGAACACAGGTTTCTGCCTCCTCCTGCTTGCTCCCCACGCTGTGCCTTGGTGTGCAGGCACTTCAGAGAGCGAGCTGCGCACACCGATTTCACCCAGAGGGACAGGCGGCCTCCCGGTCTTCATCAGCTCTGGGGTGCAGCCCCACAGGTGCCAGCCCAGCTACCACCCCCCCGCTTCGCATCCAGTGCAGAACTCGTGGAGAATGAAACACAATCCTGAGACCGTGCAGGGGAAGCGGAGGGGATGCGTGAGGGGACGTGCAGAGATCGCTCACCCGTGTCCCGCCCGCCCCGGGCTGCAGCGGGACCCACGCGCGCGGCCGCTACGCGCGTTCCCGCCTCAGCAGCCCGGACACGCGCAGGGACCGGCCGCCTGGTGCCGGGGGGCGCCCGCCGCCCAACAGCGCCCCCCTGGCGGCCGGGGCGCGCAGGGCCGGGGCGCAGGCGCCGTTGCGCTGGAGGCGCGTCCGGGCCCGGTGGCGATGGCGGCGGCCAAGGGGGATGGGGCGGTGGGGGAGCTGGAGCTGCAGGCCGCCATCGGCTTCAAAGGTACCGCGGGCCGGGCGGGGGGCACCGTGGGGCCGGCGTGGGGCACCGTGGGGTGAGCAGGGGGGTCCTGGGCGCTCCCGCCGCCCTCGCCCCCTCCCCGTGCCCGGCGCCGCAGGGGCAGCGCTGCCAGAGACCGGTGCCAAGTGAAGAACAGGAAAAGTTTGACTGAATTGCAGGGTTTTCTGTTTGTTTTCCAATTCCACAGCTTCCCAGAACGAGAATAATTTGCACATGAAACCAGCTCAGGTTGCACAGACACTGTTGTGAGCACCGGGGATGGGGCTGGGCGCCAAGGGGAATGTGCGGCCTTGCCGCTCTGTTGAGGAGGTCATGGCAACCAGGGCTGGATGCCGTGTCCTCAGAGCCCTCTGTGCTGGAGCGCTGGGGCCTCTGCGCCCTGTGAATCCACAGAGCTGCAGGACCACAGCGTGGTCCAAACCTTGTCAGGGTTGTTATAAATAAGAGCCAATAAATCGATTTTGAGCCAATCAATCGATTTTATTTAGCAAGCGGTAATTAGGCAAAACAGCGCTGGGTGACCGGGGGAAGCTCAGTTCCACCAACAGGCACACCACTCAACTTTTTGTATGTGCTTATATATGTTATACGCTCGTTTACGTGCTGGGAATTTCCGTCTCTGGAACTTTTGTTATCTGTTGCAAAATCCAGGCGCTCTGTTATCTGTAGCACCATCTGGGAGTCCTGTTATCTGTGGCACCATCCGGGACTCCTGTTATTTATGGCACCATCTGGGAGTCCTGTTATTTATGGCACCATCCGATAGTTCTGTTATCTATGGCACCATCCAGGCAATCCAGGCATTGGCTTAACTACTACTACAAGGTTCTACAAAACATAATCAAACTTGCACAAGCGCAGTTACTGCTTACAACAATATGCATAATACAATTGAATCCTACTCGATTTGTTCAACATTAACAATTTTGACCATCACTTATTACAATTCCCCCCTTTTTTTTTTTACTCATTTATTTGTTGATCAAATCGAGTTACCGCTTTTCAGGCTAGTAAGGTCATTTCAGCTTCTTCATCAGTTCCATGTTTCTGCAGCAACATAAGTGTACCCGCTCTACACGGTTTTTAACTAGTCCAATAAGTCGATTTAGGATACAGGGTCCAAAGGTTAGGGTGAGTAATAATATCATCAAGGGTCCAGCTATTGTGGATAGCAATGTAGTTAGCCACGGGGACTGAATAAACCAAGACTCGTACCACCCTTTTGCAGCTTCTCTTTCCCTTCTTCTCTGTTCCAGTCTCTCCCTTAATTTTGCCATCGAGTCTCGGACTACCCCTGTGTGATCTGCATAAAAACAACACTCTTCCTTCAAGGCTGCGCATAGTCCACCTTGCTGTAAAAAAAGGAGATCCATCCCTCTCCTGTTTTGCAACACCACTTCAGATAACGAGGTTAGAGATCTCTCTAAGGCGGTTATGGAGTTTTCAATTCTCTCTAGGTCCTCATCTATCGCAGTCTTCAAGGAACTGAATCCTTGATTTTGTTGAACAAGTGAAGCTATCCCTGTTCCTGCTCCGGCTACCCCTAACCCTAGCAACGTGGCTATAGTAATGGCTGTAATGGGTTCCCGTTTGGTACGATGGAGTCCTGTATCCCAAATATCATACATTACATTTTCTTGATGATACAATATCCTTGGGATGATGGTAACTAACATGCAATACTCTCGGGAACTGTTGAACACCTTTAAAGACACACATGGAGTAAGTCCCATCCTAGAACATATCCATTTTGTTCCATTCGGGGGAATAATATATCCTGTGGTTTCATTAAGGCTCGGTACGATATTCCCACAAAGTGGTCTCTTGGAATTTGGTACTTTACCTATACAAGTCCCTATCCCAGTTACATGTTGCATAGTTATCCCTCTTTTCTGCTTTTCCCAAGGACATTGAATAGGCACAGACTCCTTGTTTATGGTATACCAACGATTATCCCCTATAGCTTCATAAAAGGGTGGATTAACATTATAACACAACCAGCAACCCATGGTTAAGTTGGGTTGAGTATAGTTTAGAGTTTGATAAGCACCCCGGATAATTCCCCATAGAGGATTCAAAGATTCCGGGGCTTCAATATTCAGAGATTTCAAGGCTTCAGTGACAGTTTCCTCTATTACTATTATATTCTCCTTCTCTACTGTCTTTGTCTCCCTACCTAGAGGGGGAGGGGATTTTACTACTGGATTGGGACCTATCGCTCGAGGGGTTGGTTTAACTTCTTCTTTCTTTATGAGAAACATGCCTCCTCTATCAGCACCCGGTTGATAATATCGCATTCCCCAGGTTTTTCCAACAAACCATCCACTATGTTCAGGATCTGTTACGTTAAGGAATATATATTCATACTCGCCATCACTGTCCCGCTCGTTTCGGTTGCGAGGATAACCGAGTTTTAGTCGGCGGCCTTGGTTCACGACTCCCGAAGGAGGAATGCATCCTACAGGTCCCCATCCAACCTTTAAGAACTTATCAGTATTTGCCGGAGGAATTGGCCAGCTTGAGGCAATCGTTTCACACCCCCAGTAAGCGCAGTAATAATGTCCTGGGGTATTACAATACGAGGGCCCTGTGCTGGGGCACATATAAAACCCTATTTTGTTAAGGCATGGCTCAATCTGAACTAATTGGCATAAGGTTGTAGTAAAAGAAGGTGACCCTGATGTGGTCTGTTGTTGTATTATCGTTTGGTCCTCCCATCGATAGAGAGTCCATTTAAAAGGTTGGTGAGAACTCCCCTGCTTTATTGCTATTATTACCGGTAAGGTAAGGAGGATTAGGGAGAGCAACCCGGCCCCTGGTTGGCTGAAAATCAGCCAGTGGAGGTTCATTTTGTTGAGGGTTGTTCTGCTTAATGGAGCTGCTTTATTTTAGGAGTCTTCGGAGGCACTTGCCAATCCCCACAAGGATACCCCTCTGCCTTGCCCTGGGCCTACTCTGTTGCTTCAGAGTAGCTGGGTAAGTTTTCTTCTCGGCAGCAGTTGTAGTCTTCAGGGGACTGCCTCCTGAATTCTCTCCTTGTTCTGTCACAACCCACCTTCCAATACTCAACCCAATAGGGCTATTTTCAAATACAAGGGTTTGGCCACTGTCCCGAATCCTCACAGGGTTTGGAACACTTCCTGTATCTTTTCTTACCAAAACGCTTCTTACACTTCCTCTTGGTTATTTCCCAAATGTCTGGACTTATCAGTGATTATTAATATCCTAATGGTATCTAAGGTTTTTCCCCAACACTCATTACACCATCGTTCAACATAAGGAAACTTTTTTCACTGCTGTATCCCGCACCCGTGACACACGCGATGTACCCACGGATTGCATTGCTTACATACAGGAATGCGATGTGCGACTTATGTAATTTCTTACAATTGTCCATAAAAAGCCTAGTATCCAGGGCTATGCGTCACGTGTCTGTTTCCTCTTGAAGGTCAACTTCAACACATCCGGTTCCCCGGTGACTTCCCAGTCTGTGTGCAGTATAGGACCTTTTACTCGACTAGCGTGTGTCCATCCTCTTTCTGCGGCGCGGACTGCAGTATCTGTGGTGAGTAAAACAAGGAAAGGTCCCTCCCAGCGAGGGATTAACGATGATTCCTTCCATGTTTTTACGAGTACTTGATCTCCCGGCTTAATACTATGTATTGCTACATCTAAAGGTGGTCTTTGAACCACCAGGCCTCGCTTTAACAGTTCTTGCCTCCTTCTCATGAGTTCTATAAGATATTCTTGTAACATCTTTTCTTCCACTTTAGGGTGTTCGATTGGCTTCTCCAAATCATAGGGCATTCCATATAACATTTCAAAGGAGGAAAGTCCTGTATCGGCCCTCGGTTGTGTCCTTATATTCAAGAGGGCTAAGGGGAGGCACTTTACCCAGTTCATTCTGGTTTCTATCATTAATTTAGTCAGGTGCTTTTTAATTTCTCCGTTCATCCTTTCAACTTTTCCTGAACTCTGGGGGTGCCAAGGAGTGTGATACTCCCACTTGGTTCCCAGAGCTTCTAACGTTTCTCTAAATATTTTGGAAGTAAAATGGGGTCCTCTGTCCGAATCAATAACTGACATGATCCCATATCTAGGTATGATATGCTCTAATAATATTTTTACTACTGTCTTCGCAGAGGCCCGAACTACTGGAAAGGCTTCAACAAAGTGAGTTAGGTGATCTACCAAAACTAGGAGACACTTATACCTGCCTACCTTCGGTAATTCTGTAAAGTCTACCTGAATCCTTTCAAATGGCTTCTTGGCCAGTTGCCTCCCCCCAGGGACTCTTTCCCTAAGACACTGTTTATTTATCCTTTGACAGGTTAAACATTCTCCAACGATTCTTTTTGCTAAATCATACACTCCCAGGGTCATATATTTATTAGCGAACTGATCTACCAGGGCCTGTACTCCCCAATGGGTTTGCCTATGAAATTCTCTTAAAACTCGCCAAGCTACTCCTTTCGGGAGCATTTCCCTCTCATCAGGTAGCCACCACTTCCCCTCTTGTTCGACTACTTCCGTTTGCCCCAATTTCTCCTTTTCCTGATTTGTAAATCTCATAGCATACCTAGTTTGTACAGAGTCCTGTTCAACTGCTTTTATTACCAGTAACGCAGCTTTCTTAGCTTCCTCATCTGCTAAATTATTCCCTCTTATTTGCGTGGAGGTTCCCTTCCGATGGCTCTTTACGTAAACTACCGTGATTTGTTTGGGCCCTCTTAATGCCTCCAAAGTTTGCTGTATTAAGGTCTCATGTATTAATCCTTTACCCTGAGAATTCATTAGTCCCCTCTCTTCCCAAATTTTTCCAAACGTGTGAACCACCCCAAATGCATATTTAGAATCTGTAAATATTGTTCCTCTCTTATCTTTTAACAACTGTAATGCCCTCAATACTGCAAACAACTCACAAGCCTGCGCCGACCATCCTGAGTTAAGGGGACCTGACTCCTGAGTTGTCCAGCTATTTCCATCTATTATGGCGTATCCTGATTTCCTCTTTCCGTCCACTACCCGCGATGATCCATCTACAAACAGTTTCTCTCCACATAGCAACTCCTCTTCTTCTAAATCCTCTCTTATTTTGACTTGATATTCTATTACCCTGATACAATCATGGGAAAGAGATTCACTCGGTTCCCCATACAAAAATTGGGCTGGATTCTGCAAGTTAGTGGTTTCAAGCTCTAACTTAGGAGAGTGCAATAGGATCCCTTCATATTTCAATAACCTAGCATCCGTAATCCATTTGTCAGCTTTCTGCTGCAATACCCCTTGTATATTATGAGGTGTGTATACCTTTAATTCCCCTCCCATAGTTATTTTTCCAGCTTCTTCAACTAGGAGAGCAGTAGCAACTATGGCCTATAAACAGGTAGGCCAACCGCGACTAACTGGATCTAATAATTTGGAATAATATCCTACGGGTTTCTTTTTACCTGCCCATTCTTGTGTTAGGACCCCAAAGGCCGTTCCACCCTCTGTGTTAACAAATAAGTAAAAAGGTCTTCGGGCATCCACCAGACTCAGTACTGGGGCATTTACTAAATCAGCTTTTAAGTTTTCTAATTGTTTATCATCTTCTGTACTCCATTTCATCAGACCTTCCCCCACTAACTTCTGATATAAGAACTTAACCTTGTTACTGTAATTTTCAATCCATTGTCTACAGTAGCCGAAAAGACCTAAAAGTTGTTGCACCTGCCTTTTATTCTTGGGAGGCTGGAGGGATAAAATAGCATTTACTCGATCTGGATCTAGTCTCTTAGTCCCTTCGCTCAACCAGTGCCCTAAATATTTTACCTCTTCCTCGGTAAATTGCAGTTTAGATCTTGATACCTTTAAACCCTTTAGACTCAAGAAATTTAATAACTTAATGCTGGTGCTTCGCACACTATCTTGGCTTTTTCCAGCTATTAATATGTCATCTACATATTGTACTAAAACTACTCCAGGTTCCAGTTCAAAATTCTCCAAGACTTTTTCCAGGGCCTGCCCAAAGAGGTTTGGATATTCAGTAAATCCCTGTGGAAGAACCGTCCATCTAAGTTGTTGCTTCCGATGGGTATCAGGGTTCTCCCACTCAAAGGCAAAATAGTCACGACATTCTTTTCTCAAAGGACAGACCCAGAAGGCGTCCTTTAGGTCTATTACACTATACCAGGTCAATTCTGGGGACACTTGGCTTAATAGGTTATAAGGGTTGGCCACTACCGGAAATCTAGTTACTGTTCTTTTATTTACTTCACGGAGGTCTTGTACTAGACGATAGGACCCATCTGATTTCTTTACAGGTAAGATGGGGGTATTGTGGGGCGACATACATGGTTCTAGTAACCCTTGTTGTAACAATCGATCAATTACTGGTTGCAGCCCGCGTCTCCCATCCTGTGATATAGGGTATTGTTTAACACGTATCGGTACTTCCGGATCCGTTATTGTCACTGTAATTGGTGGAATATCTAATTTTCCAACCGACTCGGGAGTGTACCATACTTCAGGATTGATCTTAGCTTCGTCTTCGGTTGTTAAAGCGTACAGTTTTACTTTCAATTCTTGATCCTTTATCACCAAACTAATTCCCAATTCGACGATTAAATCCCTTCCTAATAGGTTATATTCAGCTTCAGATACTAATAAAAAGGACCCTACCCCTATCCGGGATGGGGATTCTACTTCTACTCCTTTAATTATGGGTACAGAAAAGGGTTCTCCTTTTGCTCCTATTACTTGTACTTTCTCCAAGGATGGAGTGCATCCCCAGGGTACAGTTTGGACAGTAGATCTTTCTGCCCCTGAATCTACCAGGAATTCCATCTCCTGGTGCTGGGGACCTAATTTCAATTTTATCAAGGGCTCTGTTGTTTTAGAAGTCCCCAGCAGATAGAGCCCCTGACATCCCTACTCAGCAAAATACATTTTCTCATCCTGTATACGTTTCCTACAGCTCCTTCGCATATGTCCCTTTCTCTGACAGTAAAAACATTCGATTTCCTTCAAATCCTTCAGTCCGACTTGTCTTCCCTGAGGTGGCCCATTCCCACCTATGCGTGGTGGCCCTCCCTTCTGTGGAGCCGTCCTCTGTCCCTCTCGAACTGCCGCTACTAAGATTTTAGCTTGCCTCTTCTGAGTCTCTTCCTCCCTTCTCACATAAACCTTCTGTGCTTCCCTTAGCAACTCATCCAACCCTTTCTCTTGCCAATCTTCCAACTTTTCTAACTTCTTTCTAATATCCGGCCATGACTTCGCCACAAACTGTATTTTTAAAAGAGCTTGCCCGACCGGTGTCATAGGGTCTATGCCGGAATAAAGCTGCAAACTCTTTCTTAGTCTTTCTAACCATTCTGTGGGAGTCTCATCTTTCTTTTGTTGTTCATTAAAGGCTTTATTTATGTTCTGCCCTCGAGGGACAGATTCCTTAATCCCTTGGACTATTATAGTGCGGAGATCTCCCATATGGCCCCTGTGTTCCGGGTTTTGATTATCCCAGTTAGGACGCTGCTGTGGTCACTTAATGTCAGCGCTCGGCCCTTGTTGGTGCCGTTGGTAAAGATTTAGGGCCTGACAAATCCAATTCTCATATGACCCAAAAATTGGCCAAAATAAACGATCTGGTCTAATCTGCTGGTTTCCCCAGACATGCATGCAATAATAAACCATTTTTTTTTTTCTACCTTTGTTTCGCGTGCAAGCTGCACCTTCCCAATTCTTGAGCATAAGGCCCAATGGGGAATGTCGGGGAATATCCGGTAACCTCTCCTTGGGTCCCTTCCCCATGGGATCAGAAGGCTTGCTCTTCCTCTGCCCCATCTTCCGGAGTGTCTTCTTTCACACACACACGCACCCCTCGTTCGTGGCTCACGCCCTCGCGGGCAATGAGAACCGCACTACTAGAGAGCCCCGTCCTGCCTTACGGCAGGGTCCACACTCACTTCGCTTCCTCCCCAAGCGGGGGGGGCGTCTCGTTCATGCACACTCCAGGATACCCACCCCAACCGAACGGAATTGCTTTCTATACTTACCCTCCCCGGGGTCTTCGTCCGGTTCTTCGTGCACAAAGGTTTACGGGGTTCAATTCTTTTGCCTAATTACCTAAATTTAGGGTTCGGAGGTTAAGGTTTCAGGGCGATCCTCCGTTCACTCCAGGGCCGTCTGAAAACGGGACAGGGCGCCTCCCTGAAGTTTAGGAGTCCCTCCCAGAGATCCTTAATCCGAGTCACGGCACCAAAATTTGTTATAAATAAGAGCCAATAAATCGATTTTGAGCCAATCAATCGATTTTATTTAGCAAGCGGTAATTAGGCAAAACAGCGCTGGGTGACCGGGGGAAGCTCAGTTCCGCCAACAGGCACACCACTCAACTTTTCCTATGTGCTTATATATGTTATACACTCGTTTACGTGGTGGGAATTTCCGTCTCTGGAACTTTGTTATCTGTGGCACCATCCGGGAGTCCTGTTATCTGTTGCACCCCATTGTCCCCATTGACCCCATAACCCCCAATATCCCCAATGTCCCATTGACCCCATCACCCCCAATATCCCCAATGTCCCATTGACCCCAATGTCCCCCAAGTGTCCCCAATATCCCTATTACCCCCAATGTCCCCATTGACCCCATAACCCGCAATATCCCCAATGTCCCATTGACCCCAATGTCCCCTCGACCCCAATGTCCCCCAAGTGTCCCCAATGTCCCCATTGACACCATTGACCCCAATGTCCCCCAAGTGTCCCCAATATCCCAATATCCTGTTATCTGTGGCACCATGCGGGAGTCCTGTTATTTATGGCACCATCCAGGCAATCCAGGCATTGGCTTAACTACTACTACAAGGTTCTACAAAACATAATCAAACTTGCACAAGCACAGTTACTGCTTACAACAATATGCATAATATAATTGAATCCTACTCGATTTGTTCAACATTAACAATTTTGGCCATCACTTATTACAAGGGTGACCGTGCTGTTCGACACGGGGTTGTTCTGCTGAACAGCTCTGGGGAGAACTGGAAGGTTCTTTTCCTTCCCCCCCCCTCGCCTTGTGAGGTAAACCGTGGGGAGCCAGTGGTTTCTGCAGCCCCTGAACTGTTGGCAGCCAGCGGATCTTTCACCCGTTTCTCTTGCAGGACATGTTCCCTGTGGCCTCATCTGCCACCCCGACAGGGAGCACATCCTGTACCCCCTGGGCTGTACGGTGGTGATTCAGCACCTGGACACTAAGAAACAGAGTTTCTTGCATGGCCACGCCAATAACGTGTCCTGCGTTGTCGTGTCCAGGGATGGGATGTACGTCGCTTCAGGACAAGTCACCTGCATTAGATTCAAGGTGGGTAATGCTCTGATTTTAACCGCTTAGTATTGACCAGAGAAATTGGAGTTGGCTTGCCAGTGGTGGGAACACCTTTCGTTTATTTTTTCTTTTGTTGGAAAATAAATATCTGCAATGGGAAGATGTTGAAGGGAATGGGAAATTGTAGTTACTCCATTGCTGGATGTGCCTTTATGTTTTTGTAAAACATTAAGCAGTCTCCCTAGGATTGAGGGATTTTTAGTTCCAGTCCTTTTTATCCAAAGTGTTGTGGGCGTGTGGCAGCCAAAATCTCATTAGACATTAATTAATAAATGCTGGTTTATTTCAAGTGAGACCTGAGTTCCAGAGCTGCTTACGACTTTGAAAAGCCCTTGACAGGTACCTACCTGCATTTTCAGACCTCTGAAGTTCTTTTCGTTTTATTTTTGCCTATTTGAAAGACCTCAAGACACTTGGAAGGGATCAGGTTTTAGTGCTTTCAGTATTTTAAAACCTAAGCCAAATACTCAGTGTCTCAGGGTAAATTTAGGTGCTGAAATGAAGCAGAGCTACTCAAGTGCTCAGCTGGAATAATGCTTCTTACAGCACCCAGTCTGAAGCCTCTTTGTGTCAGGGGTGCCCAGGGCTGCAGAGAAGCTTGGGCTGGGCTCCTTCTAACAACTTTCCTGCCAGAGAACGTTGTTCTCCCTGATCCTGCGAGTTACATCTCATGCTCTGCCATCCCCCCCTTCTGCTTTGCCCCGCAGGCAGACATCATCCTCTGGGATTTCCCAAAGCAGGAGTTACTTGCTCGGCTCTCGCTGCACGAAGGCAAAGTCGAGGGACTCTCGTTCTCGCCCAGAGGCATTTATCTTGTGTCCCTGGGAGGCCAGGACGACGGCAGGTAAGGATTTCCGCTTCTTGGCACAAGATTTTTGACAAGAATCAGATTCTATGGGCGGCCTGAGACGTTTTTCCAGGGAGGGTGGTGAGAGCCTGTCCCGGGTTGGCCAGAGAGGTGGTGGCTGAACCATCCCTGGAGACATCCCAGGCCAGGCTGGACAGGGCTCTGAGCACCCTGAGCTGCTGAAGATGTCCCTGCTCATGGCAGGTGGGCACTGGGGAGCTGGGAAGGTCCCTCCAACCCAAGCTGTTCTGTGATTCTGTATGATTTGAGTCGTGCTCCGCAGAAGGAATCTGATAAATCCACGTAGCCTTGCTTCAGGAGCAGGGGATGTAAACTGCAATTCCACACTTTGGTGACAAGTTTTTTCTTGGGTAGAATCTCTACAAAGTTACTTCTGTTGTGTGTCCTGGTAGGAACAGACTGCAGGACAATAGGCTTTGTCTTGCTTTTGTTTTTTAGTAATTGACTTCCAAGCAATGTCAAAAAGCGAAGCTGTTTCAAGGCTTTCTTCTCCTGCAGGGTGATGGTGTGGGACGTCAGTAAGAGAGAGGTTGTGTGCGGGAGCCCGGCCTCGCCGCGCAGCGCCGGCAATGCCAACGTCGTCATGTGCTCCAGCTGCAGGGACGAGATGTTTGTCACTGCTGGAAAGTAAGGGTTTGTTGAGAGGAACGAGCAGAGCGAGAGAACCCCTGGCCCTATTTCCTTTTACAAAGAGTCTTTATTTAACTACAAGGAAACTTAAGCAACTGTGTGCTTGTGTTGTTTCTTTTTACTCTGAATGGACTCATGAATACCCGTCAGGTTGTAGCTTTAAGGCATTTCTGCTTGTTCTCCATGTAACAATATGTTTTCAGAGCAGCACACAGGGGCCCTCATGCGTCACTTCTGCTCCTGATAGCAGGATTTTGTACTCAGCATTCCCGTGCAGTGTTTAAAATATTTAGTTGCCAGTGTTCACACAAGAAAAGCAGTCAATGAGTGCCCCTGAACAATGGCTAATTAATGTCGAAACAATGATGTCTTGCCGGTCGTTGGATGATCTCCTGTCTTCACCAGATGTGATGTACAGTTGGTCACTGGCTTGTAACAAAAGTTGTACAAAATGTCGCGTTTTGCAAGGATTTGCGGCAGCGCCCATATATCCAGGCTGACGTTTAAACGTGTTGAGGGCCTGCACCTCCCTGTACATCAGGGACGGCTTTGGACGCTCTTGGCTGCACTCGCACTTATGAGTGCTCGCCTTTGCAATTTTAGCACTCTGTTAAATGTAAGGGTGACTCTGCTTAAAGATATTACATCGTCTCTGACATCGTCAATTAAATTGCACTAGAAAAGAGTTGAAAGTGTCCTCACATATGTTTTTGCTGAAGCCTTAAGATTTTTGATTTACCCGGAAAAAGTTTCCATAAGAGACTTCTCTGATATTGTTCTTTTTCTCCGTATTAAAAGATCAGAATAATGGAGCCTTGTGAAGGCTTTTTACTTCTTGTAGTACTGAAAAAACTTGGACGTTTCTGCATCTGTGGATTTGATCCCACTCTATTTGTTCTTATAGTTTCACCATTCGAGTGTGGGAACTCGATACAGCAACTAAAAAAATCCATCCATCTGAATGCTACGCGGGGCAACTGAGAAGAATCACCGTGTGTGTTCAGGTACGTTTCAGCCAAGATGACTTTGCTAAACTAAGAAACTCTGTACAGACTAGAGAAAAACCACGAGTTTCTCTAATAATGCTGGAAATGTTGGTCCCAAGCGCGTGACGGCAGTGAAGTTCCTCAGCATTGGCCATGGCAGATGATCTCCCACGGCCTCTGGGAAAGAGTGTTCTGGATGCTCCTCAAGAGAAGCAGCACGTATTACGGTCACGGGCTCCGGCACCCCTATTTTTATGCTTCAAAATATGATCTAGATTTGGTTGGAAAGTGTCTGGCGTTCAGCAGTGTTCTGGATCTGTGCGTGTGATGGAACAGAAACATTGGCTGGGTTCCCCCAGGTGAACTCTTGGCAATCCACTGAACTAAAGCTGTTGATGCAGCCCAGTGTCAGGCGTGGGACACGGGTCTCAGTATCCAGACCGTGATCTCTTTTTCTTTATGCTTTCTTATAGATGACAGATGATGATGATGATTTTTATCTTGGCACGACGAGTGGAGATGTCCTGAAAGTGAACACAAGCAGCAAGGTGGTGACTGCCTGTGTGCCCCAGAAGAAGAAGTTTAGCATGGTGAGTAGCAGCTCTGTGACTCCAATTCTGTCCTTGTCCTGCTCTTTGTTAGTGACTGAAAGTAGAGCAACCTGCGGGAGAACCATCACAAAGCGGATTCTCAGACTAACGCTTTTCCTGCGCTGTCAGTTCCTTGTGTCTCGCTCTTGATGCTGAAGGCTGAGCCCATTGTCCCGCCTTCGTTGAGCTTCATTTGGCTCAGAATTTGGGTTTTACTTGAATCTCGTGTGTCATCCCACAAACTCTTGTACAATTAATCTGGTAAACGTCATAGAAAGTGAAAAGCAGTAATAAAAATGGAGTAGTTCCTGACTTTTTTGCTTCTTTTAAGAAGATACGAGCTGGAGTGAGACAGAGGACGTTCCTGGGAAGGCTGGTGGAAGCGCTTATTTGAGAGGCTTTCCCGCACTTACTGCTGTAAGGTCCTATAGTCAGATCTCACAAATGTGTTCAATTGTCTGGACTGAACTTTTCTTTTTGTGTTTGTTCCCCATCCCATTCCCCCACTTCCCTTCATCTTTTTGCTGTTCTGATTCTGCCACTGATGAGGCAGAGATCTTACTGAAAAAGGCAGTATAAATAATGTAATTCAAGAGTTTATTGTAATGCGTATGCACAATTTGGACAAAACAAGGTTGCACAGGGTACATTGATTCTATTGCTTTTTAACTTCTGAGTTCTTGACTTCATAACCCCAAGGGTTTTTTTAACTTAGCTTTTTTTTGTCTCTAATTGGGACTCGTGGGTCTGAGCATCCTCAAGCAGGAGTTATCTCCTGAATAAGGAGCTTCTGACCTGTGGTCGTACAAGAATTCTGCATGCAGGCATCTGTAATGATAAAACAATCGGCACCAGCTAGAACACTTGTTGTTGATTTCTCGTTATTTGGTGCTATAAAAGGCTTCTTGTAGCGTCTCGGTCTATACCTTGCCTAAGCTGGGATGTGTTTTGCGACTGCGTTAGCAGCACGCCCAGCAGCGAGCAGCAGGGGCAGCGCTGCCGCGGGAGGGCCGGCTGTGCTGGTGGGGATGCCGCGGGGCCGCTGTCCTGCGGGGCAGCAGATCTGCTCTGAGAGCAGCACAAGCCCCACAGGGGCTGTAAGAGCAGTTCAGCAGTCAGCCCCAAAGAAAACGCTCCTCTGGGCTTGTTTCTCTCAACCTCCTGAACTTTGCTTGGACAGGTGCATCCAAACCATGTACGTGCCCGTTCCAGATGAAATATTTATTGCGTTACAAATGCAGGCCCATGTCTCCGGGATAACTTGGACCCACTGAATCCTTTGAAATACAGTTCAATGTTTCTCTGTTCCAGAAGGGTGGAGAAGTTATTACTTGTTTTTCCCACTTATATTGTAGGAATGCAAGTAGTTTTTTTCTGTGTCCATCTTAAAGGACAGGAATGGATGTGTTTGTTTTCCTGCTGGCAATGGTAAGTTCGCTGCAGGTGTGTCCCCGTGTGGGGACACCCGCACTGGCCGCGGTTGAGCCCCTTGTCCGGCTGCCCCCCTGCAGGGCTTTGCGTCCACGCAGGACCCGTGGCTGCTCTGTGCTGTCTCTTAGGCCAAGGTCTTGGTGACTGTCACCTCCCCTTCCAATGCCTGCGTGCTTTGAGTCCTTCTCCATCTCGCAGCACGTGCACCTCGCCCAGAGCCCCTGGTTGAAGCCACCCGAGGGCCTGAACTCCCGTGTCCTCAGGGCTGAGGGAAAGGTGCCAAATGCACTTGAAACAAAACTTCACCAAAAATACACTTCTGAGAGCACTGCTAAAGAAGCCGTCAGGCAGGGTCACGAGCAGGATGCTGTGCCGTTTGGGGGTCCAAAAGAAAAAGCCAAGGCTCAAAGCCAGACCACAGTCCAGTCCGTACTGTGAGGGGTTTTATCGTAAGGCAGATCCATAGGAACGGCAGTTTGTGGCAGAGACCTTTGGAGCATCATGAGCTTCAGCTGACATGGCTTCTGAGAGTGAAAAGCTGAGGGAAAACAGGCCCCTTGACTGTGCAAGAGGCTGACAAGGTGTTGAGGAGAAGGGAAGATCCAGAAGTGGGTCTCATCACAGCCGCCTGCCAGCCTTGTGGACGAGCCCTGAGCTGGTAGGCGCTAATCTGGCTTCAGCTTGGGTTTGTTACTGTAATGTGGTGGCAGCTTCTCAGGATGTGGCACTGGTCGTTGGGGGAGCCGGGAGAGAAAAGGAGACATTCACATTGGATGGAAATAGCGAGGAGTCCTCCCAGTCTCCTCCTTTCCCCTCCCGCTTCAAACAGGCGTTCCTGTTCACAGGCTTTTCGGTCAGACGCGCTCAGCCCCGTCACCCCTTCTCCTCTTGCTCTCTCCCTCGCTCTTCCCAATGCGCTTCCCTTGTGCCCTAGGAGGGGAATCCACCAGGGCAAACCCGTGTTGCTGCCATCACTGGGAAGGTGCTGGGACGTTTTTCTCTGCAGTTACTGTCAGTGCCTCGGCCACAGATCCCCTCTCATACTTTCCAGCTCTCTTTCCCAGCTCCGTGCTCTGATTCCCTTTCCGCCCACCCCCTGCACATCTCTGCATACAAATCATGCCTTGTCACTAGACTGTCAACAAGTGCTCGCTGGACACACGTAGGATCTCGTGTTTTATGGCAGAAATTTCCAGTTGTAGCTTCACCTCCAGTGCCGAAAGAGGTATTTTGCAGATGTTTTTTCGAGTCAAAACCACAGCGTTTATCAAAACAAAACTATTTGCATCCTTGTTTCCACACAATTTAGTCCATCTCGTTGCTAACCAAAACATCTTGTGTGTCTTTCTTGAAAATGTACCTTGCATTAGCACTTGTACCAAAACTTCTCCCCTCTGGAGCCACGCATTGCAATTCTGTCTGTGTTTGAGAACAAACCTCTGCAAACCATGTTCACCAGTTGCACCGGGGAATTACGATCAGGTGGCAAAGCATGAAACTGCAAACCTGGATTCCACAGCCACCCCACGCCGAGCACATCTGTAAAGGGTTTAGATACTGCGGGGTGAGGAGGCGATTCTATTGGAAACAAGGTGGGGCACCCTTAAAGGAACTTTGCCTTTAGATACATAAGAACGTGTTTATTGTATAGACACGATCTGAAGATTTCTTGGTTTCTGTTTTGAAGAGGAGTGGCAAAATAGTTTGTTATGATGAAGCAACTTGTTTTCCATCTACCTGGAATGAAGTTTAAGTGCCTGTCTCTAAGGTGTATAAAGACTGGAATAAACAGCAGCATTAATTTTGCTCCCTGCCGCGGGCCTGAGGAGCTGTAAGGCACCCGTTGGAATGTGAAGAGGGATGTATAATTGCAAACGCATTTTCAGAAGTAGTTGGAGTTATTTGCATTGTAAAAAGAAATAAATATTGACAGGAGATGCGCTGGAAGAGTTCACAGAGCGCTCAAGAACTTTGCAAGAGATCCGAGTGGGACAAAGAGCAAGAATCCCTGCAGGAAGGGACCAAGCAGGCTGCAGTTCTGATGGTGTTTTTATTTATAGTCGTACTTGAAAGCGCTGGTTTCTTTGGGTGAGCAGTCAATAATGAATGGAGATATTTTTAACCTCCTACTTTAGACTCTGCATTTCACCTACAAGAGCACTGGCAGCTGTAATCAGATAAACTCCATAGTCATAGGTTGCATTTGTAATGCTGCCACCTGCCATAACGCTGAACCCAAAGGGCGTCTGAGGTGGAAGATTTTACAGGCAAAACCGCAGACCAGGAGCTCAGCAGCCAGGTGATGGGCCCGTGATAACAGGGGACTCGCCAAACGCTGCCAGCGCCTCGGAGGAAGTTTCCAGAAGCATTGCTCAGAAACCGCTCTGCTTGTGGATCGTCTTTCTAATGCAAAAGAATCCCTTTGTTCTTGTGCGTTTGCTGAGAATATTTGCACGGAACCCGGCGCCGCTGCCGCTGTGACAATGTGGCAGAAGATCCTCTCCGCAGGTCGTGTTTGTCACCCATCAGGAGACTGCGGATGTGCTGCTGCTGGAGCCGGCGAACGGGGAACTCAGTGCTGGTGAATCACAGAGCGGGAGAGTATGTGCCAGGTTCTTTTCTGCAGCCCATGGGTATTTGATCCTCAAGTTAAATCGTCTTTAAGCCGATGCGTAGGTAGGTGTGAGGCTGCCTGCATTGCCAGCGCTGGAATGCACAGTAACGCTTATGGTGATTTGGGGTTTTATCCTTTAAAACGTATAAGCAAGCCTTTAAAAACAACCGATTGCTTCTATTTGCGTGGATAATCGAAGCAAAGTAATTTTCCCAGATTCATCAGACCTCGTCTGTGGCTTTTTCCGTGTCCTTTCTGGGTCTAAACAGCTCAGATGTCCATTTTGTTTTCTCTTCTTTCTTCACTTCTTCTCTTTCCTTCCTTAGACCTTCAGTCCTTTCCGCGAACAAAACCAACACTTTGTGGCTTTGGTTTTTCTAAACCCTCTGAAGGTGTTAAATGCTGAACATTTCCCGGGCTTAGGCCAGATTAATGCTTGAGAAGCACAGGAAGGCTGGGGGTGCTGCTTAGATGTCAGACTTTGAATCCTAAAGCAGCGACATCTGTGTGTGTTCCCCAGTCACAAGTCAAGCCCACAACAGGGGTTTCTTCCTGGGGAATAAATACAGAATTACTCTGAGTCGCCTCTTGGTTGCTCTTTGAGAATTGACTTCTTGGTGCTTTCACAACACTAAATGCTGGAGCTGGGCATTGTTTTTCCCCGAAGAGCCACCACCAAACAGAAATTGTTGTTTTCCCATAATGGCTCGGGCTTAAAGGAGAAACAATCTGAACATTGCAAACCTGCTGGTGGGATCCCAAGGGCTGGCAATGGTGCTTATGAACCTGGGAGCGGCAAATGCTGCTGGAGTCTGGACTGTGACTTACGGTGTCAGTCCAACAGCTCCTGCCCGGTCCTGCGGGTCTGTCTGGGCGGAACAGCCGCCGGCCACAGGTTCTGCAGGCGCCTCTGGGACGGGAACTTCGTTTTCAGTTCCAGTTTGGTGGCATAAAGCCCCTTTATTTCATGGTTTTGTCCTTTCCATTTCACTCATGCAGAAGTTCGCCCAAGCTCGTAGGGATATTTTCCCAAGTTAGAATATCAGGAGAGTCCAGCGTAGGGCAACAAAGATGATGAAGGGAGTGGAGCCACTTCCCTTATGAGGAAAGGCTGAGGGAGCTGGGTCTCTCTAGTTTGGAGAAGAGGAGGCTAAGGGGGGACCTTATTAATGTCTATAAATATGTAAAAGGTGAGTGCCGTGAGGATAGAGCCAGGCTCTTCTCGGTGGCAAACGATGACAGGACAAGGGGTAATGGGACCAAGCTGGAAAACAAGAGGTTCCATTTAAATTTGAGAAGAAACTTCTTCTCGGTGAGGGTGACAGAGCACTGGACCAGGCTGCCCAGGGGGGTGTGGAGTCTCCTTCTCTGCAGACATTCAAAACCCGCCTGGACATGTCCCTGTGTGACCTCACCTGGGCGTTCCTGCTCCAGCAGGGGGATTGGACTGGATGATCTTCTGAGGTCCCTTCCAATCCCAAACATACTGTGATACTGTGATACTGTGATTTAACCCCACAGAAGTCATTTCACTCCTCTGGCAGCCTATCTTGGAGTCTCTTGGTGATTTTCAAGAATTAATCTGTTGTCCATGGAACAGTAATATTACTTCACAGGTGGCAGAACTGAAGCAGATCTGACTCTTCTTACACTTGTATTTTGTGGAAGGCTGAGGACTGTTTTCATTTGTTTGGGTGTTTTTTGTTGATTTTGTTGTCATGCATTTTTTTCCTGTAGCCTGGTACTTTATCCACCGAACAGCATTTCTCCTTTTCCAGTGGCTGGCCTCCCGTTGATCTGCTCTGCTCAGTAACAGCAGAAACCCGTGTTGACCATGGGCTGACTCATTTCCAAAGCTTTCCTGTGACAAACGTATTTGATTACTAATAGGTGGGAGATGGGATTGCATCTTTCAAGCAGAGAGAGAGGCCTGAGATGCAGAGGATCATCCTAAAAAGAGCTGTAGGAAAGACCATTTAAGCTGAGTTGTATCCTCTGTTGTTTTCGTGGCTGTTGGATGAAGGACACGCGGAAGGAAAAGCGTGAGTGCCGGTCCACGATGTGGGTATCGCTTGCTGCGATGAGGTCAGGCTCTGTACGTGGTCCCAGCTGCTCTGAAGAATCCAAGATAATGCTGTTTGCTCGCTCCTCGTACTGTATTAGTTCATATAGACCTGCAATTAATAACTCTTTTCTCCCTTCTCCCTCTAGAGAGCCACTCTTCAGCCCAGGTCAGTGACAAAATACTGACAAAGCCATATTGGAGTGAGATAAGCACCGCCGTCGGGAGCCCGGTAGAGACTCCGTTGTGCTGTTCAGCGTGGCTGCAGCAGCAAGGAGCCTCTGCTCCCATCCGATTGCGTTTTAATCCTGTTTTCTCCTAGGGAGTCACAGCTTTGCTTTTGCCGAAGACAGGAGGTTTAATAGTCGGCACCGGGGAAGGGACTGTAGCTCTCTGTACAGGCTCAGACTTCCAAGTAAAGAAGTGAGTTTGTAGATGGAAGAATCAGGAGGGGAGAGGTGACAATTCCTCCAAAAGGGTCACGGTATGAGAACCAATCATTTCTATGGAAAGGCATAATCCAAGTCAGTCTCAGTTTTTCAGTCCTGCAGACACAATACACGGTCTGGTTCCAGCGTCATGAGGTTGGAGCAAACTGAAAATTACTGCGTGCGTTTGCAGGGAAGTGCCCTCTGATCCTTCCTTATAAATGACTGTTGTTTCCTTTGGAGCAGTAGGAGTCAGATCCTAAATTGATGCCAAGCCAGACAGATTTGTTGAAGTCAATAGAATGATGCTTATTTACACCGGGTGAGAAAGAGTAGCAGTTGCCATCTCCAAAAGGGTTTGTTGGGGGTCATGGGATTGTAAAGCAGGGCTCTGCTAATTTTATAGGCACGTGTCTGGAAGTGCTGGAGTATTTGCAAGGCTTTTTTCTGCATACCAGATAGAAAGCTGCAGGCGTCATTTCCCCATACGTGATTTGAAAATTGGGCTCACACCTACTCATTTGGCATTGCTTGAATATCCCCTTCAAGTGTACGGTTCTGCAAGCTTATCTTTGTACAACTGAAACTATTCCCAGAAGGTCTAAACTGTCTGGAAATATCCTTGAAAGTGGGATATTGAAGTGCACTTGAGCAAGAATATCAACAAAGCTGTTGTTACCTTCGGCCCTGGTGCAGATAATCAAGTCTCCAAAGCGCTGCCTGTGCCAGCCCTGGCAGAGCAGCAGGTGGGATGGGCAAGATCATGGGAAGTAGTAAACGTGACTGGGAATGGAATGTTAGTCCTGCCCATGCTCTTGCATCTTGATATCACAGCCTAGTGCGGAGCTTTTTGGGGAAACAGCAAAGTCGAATTCTCAAGAAGCTGGAAAATGAAAGTTCCTCGAGGTCAATGTCGGGCCAAACCTTTGCTTTCTTTGCACAGGAGAATGCGAGTTGAAGGTGCTGTCACTTCCCTGACGTGTAGAGGTCGGGATGACCAGTTCTTTATAGGGACAAATAAAGGCCAGATGTACCGCAGTGCCTACGCTACATTTAAAGAGGAGCTGGTCGCCGTCTGTCACACCGGAGCCGTCAACGACATTGTTTTTCCTGAGTGAGTATAACGGGCTGGGCTGTATTTGGCTGGTGCAGAAGCTTGAGGAGCTGCCGCTGAGGTCAGGGTGCCTGTGTGCGCAGCTTTTACCACAGGAACCCAGAGCCTGGTACCATCTGTTGGGATGATTGATACGGGCGATGCTGTCACCTGCCCAAAAAACGCCGGGGTGACGGTGAGCAGCTGCTTCGAAGCAGAAGGCAGCAGTTCAGTTGGAGCACTGGAAAAATCACTGATCTGCACAAAGGATGATAAGTAAAAAGACCTGAATTATTGATGTTTGGGCACCAGCAGGGATGGCAGCCTCCCCCTTTTGTCCCAGGGTCGCTCTGCATTTGTCTTGTGAACGCACAGCAAATGTTCCCTTCCTGGGTAGTAGCATCGTGACTCTTTATTTTGTTTTTTTAAACCCACAATGGATCATCTCTCCAGATGGAAAATGGGATTTTGATCCAAATGAACATTTTTGGCGTATTTTTATTGCTTCGCTTCTCGGCCCAGCACAAAGGATCAGATGTCACCGAGGTGCAGTGAGTGCAGGGTGCAGGAAGCGCTCCTCCCTGCCTGCCGCCAGCCTCAAACCCACATCTTCTCATTTAATGAGAAAATCAGGTGGAGCTTTAGGGTGATCTGCTGCTGATACCGCTGATTGACACGCCGGTGTCACAGCCATTAGTGCTGACTGTAAGGACTACAGGACTACATCCTTGCGTAGATGTTTGAACTTCTTATCTGTTGCCTGCTCTTGAACAAAGCCTATTGCTGATGGGGAAATATGGGCTTAATTTCCCTGCTCTGGCTTATTTCAGAATCCTTCACTTGCTGATGTTATCCTGGTTGATAAAGCACCCGTGCAAGCTGGGCTTGAAAGAGGCCACACTTTTGTTGTGCCGGTTTTCTCTGTCCTGGTTCATCTTTCTGGGCATTGATGGTGCTGTTGAACAAAAGCTCGCGGTACCTTTCTAGATGTCACTTTCTGTTGCATCCCTAGGACGTGTGGCTTAGAGCTTATTTCAAAGCACTGTGTCCCATGGCTTTTGAAATGCTGCAGGTCTTGTTTTATTCCAACATTTAGAACAAGTATATTATGAACAGACTTTGCCATCATTTCTATTGCCTTCAGCGCTGTTGAATGGGAATCATCCAGTAAGCAAGATAAAAAATGACATCTTTACAATGTGAGGCTGCTTTTAGTCGCTGATGTTAAATCTGAGCAGTCAGCACTTTTACACCCACTTTTGTGTCTATTCTATATAACACATGAAGTTGTTTAGAGATTGAATATGGGGAATAAACGTCACAGCTTCAGCAGAAAGAGTTCTTTTAGTTTAACTTTAACTGTTCCTTAAAATGAATCTTTGAAGAGAACCCAAACCAGGGGAATTTCATGTGAGAAAGGTGATCCTCCAAAAAAGGCCTTTGTCTTAGCCATGGGGATCCCTGTGGGGCAGATCCCAGCTGCAGGTTAGCAAAGCCGAGCTTTGGAGGACGATTTGAGCTGTGACAAAGCAAGGAGCGTTTCTGTGTGCCCCTCCTCGTTACCTCTCCTCTCTGAACTCTCCAGGGGACATTCGGACTTGTTCGTTACCTGCTCCACAAACGACATTCGAGTGTGGTACACGCCGGAACGTCTGGAGCGGCTGCGAATCACCGTCCCCAACGTCACCTGCCACGCGGTCGAGGTGACGAGGGACGGCATGGTCATCGTTTCAGGTAATGGTCAGTCCAGAGCCGTGGTTGCTCAACTTAATAAGCATCAGTATGTTAAAACGAAGAGAAGATTAAATTGGGAAAGCGTTTAAATGGAGTTCATGGCGATACCCAAAGGCCTCTTTGCTTGCAGCTGGTCCGATGGACTTTGCTGGCAGCCCCGCTGTCCTGGTGCTGCAGTTGCGGTGAGGGTAGAAGGCAAGGGCTGGAGACCTTGCTTTGGATCAGTGAATTCCGGCAATCCAGAATGCGGTTCAGTCTTATTTAAATTACCTAATTCTAAAATATCAACCTTGTTGTGTGCAGCAGCTTCACCTGTGATGTATGTAGAGCACATTTGCATAAAGCCGCCGTCCATCGCCATGTGCAAGTTGCTGACACAGGGACTCCTGCAGTCCTAGAGCAGCCGTGCAGCCTCCCCATGGTTACCAAACCACTTTGTCCACAGCCAGAATCCAAAAGCAATTAAATTTCAACAGTGTGTTTGGGACCGTAGCTCTGCGGGCTCATCTGCAGTACAGTGGTTTTCACGGGTATGCTGGTGATCTAACAGCGTGGGCCTTATGTGGGAACTTATTTATAAAAAGGGGTTGGTTTGGAAAGGAAAGAGCGACAACAGTGTGAGGAAAGTCTGTGCGCCCGGGCAGTCTCTTTCTTTCTGTTCATCAGCTTGGAATGACGGGAAAATCCGCGCCTTCGTGCCCGCTACGGGAGAGCCAATGTACGAGATCAACAACGCCCATAACCTGGGAGTGACGGCAATTGCTGCGACCAGCGACTGCAAACAGATCATTAGCGGAGGAGGTGACGGGCAGGTAATTTGTGCTTAAAAACCTGGAGCAGCTTCGTGCGCTCATCACAGGGCCTGCGAATTGCCTGGAAGTGCTCAGTCAGAACGGGAGCTGTTCTGAGCTGCCGCTTGAGCCAAGGACTGAGTTCAAAGATATCAGCTTTTGAGATGTGCTGTTGTTCTCAGAGGGCATCATGTAAAACAGTGCCCCGATTTCTTCTGGCATGGCAGTTTTGGAAATCCTTCTAATGCAGAATATGCTCTTAATCCTTTTTGTTCATTTGTCTCTCCCCTATATTTGGCTATATTTGTGCAGCTGAGACAGAATTACAACTAAAGGTTGGTTAAGCAGAAAGGAGAACCGCAGGGGCGCACTTGCAGTACTCGTTCGGAACACAAAAAAGCTGCTCTGCGATGCTAATGGTTCTGTCAGAATCAGTCCTCGGGAAGCTGTGACTTCAGGGTTGCTGAAGGGATCGGGATGCTCTGAGCTTTGAGCAAGTGGCAACTGGACATCCAGATCCCTTCGGGAACTCGGCATCAGCCTCGAAAGCGTGGAAGGTCAGCTCTTCTCTGCCTTTGATGCCCGTGTCTAAATGTCTAAATTTTCACTGGGATTTGGCCTTAGTGGAATGTCGAGGTGAACAGACATTGCAATGTTTGGCACTAGTGGGACAGGACGTGCAAGGTGTGAAGGATCAAGGCCTCAAAGCAGAAAGATTTTTGCTGTTACCAGCACAGGGAAAAGAGGTGCTTTCAGGCACGTGTTTCACATCGAAGCTTTAAAGAGCTGTTTTGTATTTCCTTCCTGGCATTCTCTGTAGGACAAATAGCGGGTAGCTCCTTTCTATTCCATTGCAGCAGCTTTATGCTTTGATCTTTAAAGCACCACTGGCAATAGATCGTGGACTGGGTGGTTTTTCCTGATCAAGAGCTGTGTAAAATGAAGCATGGGAGAGCGGGCACTTGGCAAAACCAAGGTCTGGGGTTGATGGCCATGAATTCCTGAAGCAAGTGGATGACACTGTGGAGAACTCAGTTGAGCTTCACAGGTCAGCTGCACCAATAACCCACAGGCCAATGGAGACGGTTGGGACTGAGCTGCTGTACGTGTTGGCAGAGAAAGGCAGAGTTCAGGAAAGCTCCTCCTGAGCTCCGGCAGGACCAGCTGGTACCAGAGCAGATGTGTGTTGCTGATTTTCAGGTGAGGATCTGGAATATTGGTGAGAAAACCCAGAAGCTGAGGGAAGTTCTGAAGGAGCACAGAGGTGCCGTGTCCTGCATCAAGATTAATAAGAACGACAAAGAGGGTGTCACAGCCAGCCTGGACGGAACGTGCGTCATCTGGGATCTTGTGTAAGGCGACAGATTAGTATTGCGAAGGCACTTGGAGTGCTGGTAATATCTGTAGGGTCACTGTGCCCGGTTTGGGACACCACATAGCGAGGAGGAGGGGAAAAAGAGCATTAAGAGATAAAAACTTCTAGAAAGAACAATCAGGTCAGGGAATGTAGAACCTCCAATTCGAGAAACTTTTCAGAAAAGCTCAGACAAACCTTTGTCTGGGGTTGTTTTCCTGTGCGGGATCCTGCTTGGCCAAGGTGGAGCGGGTGAGTTCCCAAGTTTCCCACTAGCTCTGTTTTCCAGAACTTTGTGACTCGTGTCGAGCTCTTGCGGATCTGCAGACTTTCTGCACTGGGATAAGGCCGAGGACACCTTGGCATAGGGAACAGCACCTGGAAAGCATTCTGGGTTTAAACATTTCATTTCGTACGACAGCAGAGCAAGAGTCCTACAGGGCAGCTGTGATGGAAACAGAACTGATAGCCTAACGGGCTTCATGGAACCCTGAACTCAGAGCAGTGCCTGAGAATATCCAAGGAGAGAGATCTGATGTACAGCACAGGCAGAGACATTCCAGGCAGGCAAAGTTTGGGTTTTGACGCTGTTGCTCTGTCTCATTTTGGGGTGTTTTGCAGGCGTTACGTGAGAAAACAAATGATCCTAGACAACACATTGTTCAAATGCGTGTGTTACCATCCTGGAGAGTACCAGATAATCACCAGTGGAACAGACAGAAAGGTGAGCAAAGCTGCAGGAACTCTGCAGTGCACAACACACGGTCTGGCGCTGGTTCTGGGGTGAAACTCCTGTCCCTGCACAGAAGGTTGTGTCCCAGGGCGGTGCTGAAACCCGTGTGCTGCTCACGGCCAGCTGAGCGCCCCGCTCTGCTCTGCTCTCTAGATTGTGTACTGGGAAGTGCTCGATGGCTCCGCAATCAGAGAAGTGCAAGGCTCTCTGTCGAGTTCCATCAACGGGATGGACATCACATCGGACGGGGCGTCCTTTGTCACAGGTGAGTGCGTGGTTGGAGCTGGAGAAAGGAGGTCGTATTAAGACCAGGAAAAGCAAGGCAGTGAACCAAGGATCTCAGTACAGTGTGAAAAAGCTGAAAAAAGGGGTCAGGTAAAGGGGAAAAGAACATGAATCACCGAAGAAAAATACTGTGGTTCAGGCTGTAGTTCAGACTGGGAAGATGCTGCTGTAGCTCACTGGGATCTGCTGGTGAAGGTCCTGAGCCCTTCACTGGACACTGACCCCAGCAGAACAGAAGCAGTTTTTGCCATAATGCCCAAGAAAACATATCCTGCTCTTCCTAGGAACAACAAAGCGTTCCCCTGCCTGGGAGCGGGGAACAAAAAGCAGCAGAACTCGGTGTATCACAGTATCACAGTATGTTTGGGATTGGAAGGGACCTCAGAAGATCATCCAGTCCAATCCCCCTGCTGGAGCAGGAACGCCCAGGTGAGGTCGCACAAGAACATGTCCAGGCGGGTTTTGAATGTCTCCAGAGAAGGAGACTCCACACCCCCCTGGGCAGCCTGTTCAGTGCTCTGTCACCCTTACTGAGAAGAAGTTTCTTCTCAAATTTAAGTGGAACCTCTTGTGTTCCAGCTTGGTCCCATTACCCCTTGTCCTGTCATTGTAATCGTTTGTTCTTCCTCTGTGCCTGACGCAGGTGGTGACGACCATCTGGTGAAGCTGTGGGACTATAAGGAGGGCACGGTGACTCACGTGGGAGTGGGCCACAGCGGCAACATCACCCGCCTCAAGATCTGCCCCGCGAACAAGTACATCGTGAGCGTGAGCGCGGACGGTGCCGTCCTCATCTGGAAATAGCCCAGCTCGGGCTGACAGCCGGTGCCGGAGCTGCTGGGCTGCTGCTTCCCCGGCCGGCCCTGGAAATGCTCTTTTCTTACCACTCAGTTTGTTGTAAATCGTTTGTTCTCTTAGAGTAAACAGCATATTTCTACTCCCTGGTATGCATTTACCAGGGCCTTAGATACCCTTTCTAGCTCAATTTTTTTCAGGGGAGCTAAGAATTTGCTGTTTGTTTTGGATTCATCACTTCTGAAAATCACCTTGGCAGTTGTTGTAACAGTTTGCGTTGTTACTGCCGCCTTTCCTGCCAGTCTCAGCATCATCTGCCTTGTACGTCTACTCATTTGTGGGCTCTCTCTTGATTTCACATGGTCTCCCTCTTCTCTGCACTCTTCTGTCTCTTATTTAATTTGTTAATTTAATTTAACTTGTTGTTTAAATTCAGTCTGCTGTGTTTAGTGCAGAAAGCAGTGCAGGCAGTGGTGCAGACAGGCGTGTAGACAGTGGTGCAGGCAGCGCACAGGCAGCAGTGCAGGCAGCAATGCAGACAGTGGTAAAGGCAGCGGTGAGGGCAGTGGTGCAGACAGCGGTGCAGGCAGCGCACAGGCAGAGCACAGGCAGCGCACAGGCAGAGCACAGGCAGCGCACAGGCAGAGCGCAGGCAGCGGTGCAGGCAGCGCACAGGCAGTGCACAGGCAGCACACAGGAAGAGCACAGGCAGCAGTGCAGGCAGAGCACGGGCAGAGCACAGGCAGAGCACAGGCAGCGCACAGGCAGAGCACAGGAAGCGCACAGGCACAGCACAGGCAGCGGAACAGGCAGCGCACAGGCAGCTGTGCAGGCAGAGCACAGGCAGAGCACAGGCAGCGCACAGGCAGAGCACAGGCAGAGCACAGGCAGAGCACAGGCAGCAGTGCAGGCAGCGCACAGGCAGTGCACAGGCAGCGCACAGGCAGCACACAGGCAGTGCACAGGCAGACCACAGGCAGAGCACAGGCAGTGCACAGGCAGTGCACAGGCAGAGCACAGGCAGCTCACAGGCAGAGCACAGGCAGCACACAGGCAGAGCACAGGCAGAGCACAGGCAGAGCACAGGCAGCGCACAAGCAGTGCACAGGAAGAGCACAGGCAGAGCACAGGCAGTGCACAGGCAGAGCACAGGCAGTGCACAGGCAGCGCACAGGCAGCGCACAGGCAGAGCACAGGCAGCACACAGGCAGAGCACAGGCAGAGCACTAGCAGTGCACAGGCAGAGCACAGGCAGTGCACAGGCAGAGCACGGGCAGCGCACAGGCAGAGCACAGGCAGAGCACGGGCAGAGCACAGGCAGAGCACGGGCAGAGCACAGGCAGAGCACAGGCAGAGCACGGGCAGAGCACGGGCAGAGCACAGGCAGAGCACAGGCAGCGCACAGGCAGCGCACAGGCAGAGCACAAGCACAGCAATAGGCAGCGCACAGGCAGAGCACAGGCAGAGCACAGGCAGCGCACAGGCAGAGCACAAGCAGAGCAATGGGCAGCGCACAGGCAGAGAGAGCACAGGCAGTGCACAGGCAGCACACAGGCAGTGCACAGGCAGCGCACAGGCAGCGGTGCAGGCAGCAATGGTGCAGACAGTGGTGCAGACAGCGGTGCAGGCAGCGGAGCAGGCAGCACACAGGCAGCGCACAGGCAGCGCACAGGCAGCACACAGGCAGATCACAGGCAGCGCACAGGCAGCGCACAGGCAGCGCACAGGCAGAGCACAGGCAGATCACAGGCAGCGCACAGGCAGCGCACAGGCAGATCACAGGCAGCGCACGGGCAGCGCACGGGCAGAGCACGGGCAGAGCACGGGCAGCGCACAGGCAGCGCACAGGCAGAGCACAGGCAGCGCACAGGCAGAGCACAGGCAGCGCACAGGCAGAGCACAGGCAGCACACGGGCAGAGCACGGGCAGCGCACAGGCAGAGCACAGGCAGCGCACAGGCAGCGCACAGGCAGAGCACAGGCAGCGCACAGGCAGCGCACAGGCAGAGCACAGGCAGCGCACAGGCAGCGCACAGGCAGCGCACAGGCAGCACACGGGCAGCGCACAGGCAGCGCACAGGCAGAGCACAGGCAGAGCTGGACTGTGCCCAGTCTCCCAGCCCCACCGGTTCTCCCCAGCTCAGCCCCGGGTACAACCCGCGGCAGTGGGACGGGGTGTCTGAAAGCACATTTCCCCTCGGCCGCACGGGTGTTCCAGCCTGTGCCAAGGGACGGGAGCGGCTCCAATACAGAAAACATTGTCCGATGGCAAAGCCCAGACACCGGGGACCACGTTTTCCCTTTGTTTTTATTATTATTGTGATTGGCAGCATGACAATGGATTTCTGCCGGGCCTGGAACAGCTCAGCTCAGACCTGCTCAGGCTTTTTTCTTGAGCTTATCCTGACACCCAAATGCCTCCCTGGGGCAGAGACTCTTGCCCAGGCAGAGGAGACGTTTCCAACACTGTCCTGTCACCGTGTCTCCCTGATCAAACCAAAACTCTCCATGTCTTTAATATCCATCCCAGCTGTCTGGTGCCCGAGGCACCGGGACAGTTCGTGCCATAACAACACGGAATTTTCCGGAATAGCGAGCAAGCATTTTCCCCCCCTGCTTGCATTGGACGTTTTCATTTTCCCCACCCCAAATTTGCTCCCAAGTCTGCAGCATGCTGCAGCGCCGATGGATGTTGGATTCAGCCTGAATAGGAAGGCATCGCGTTCAGAACGGTTTGAAGGGGGAAGGTCGCACACACGATATTGTTGAAAGGCAGATCAGCACAGCGAGCATTCCTGGCGCCCGCTCCAACCTGCAAAGGCTTTGGATTGGAATGGACTGGCGGTACCTGTCAGAAAGGTATCGCTGCCTGCGCCCCGGCACTTGGAAAGATGCTGCTCAAGAAGAACCCCAGCAGGGTTTTAGGTCCTTGGCTGATGGGAGCTGGTTTTCTTCCCCGCATCAGCGTGGCAGGGCGTTCAGAGGCTCTCGCTGCTGTTACCTGCTGCACTTTATGGCACATTGCTGGGGACCCGGCAGAGCCACTGGCGTTATCTAACACTTCCTAATTCAGGCAGGTTTGGAGTTTTGGGACGTGCCTGTTTCACTGTCGCATTTTAGACTATTTCCCTTTCGTGTGTTCATCGGGTCTTGCTTTCTACCAACCTCCTTCCAACAAATGCTGGTTTCTGATCTCTCAGTCTGGCTCCTGCATCTTTCAGTGTCCGGCTCCCCTTGCTTTTTCTTTAGGCTTTTCCTGCTTTCATTGACAAACTGCTTTGTATTTCTGGTTCCACTCAATCCAGCATTAAGCCCCGCTCAGGTTCCGCTGGCGGCCACCAGCCTGGCATCCCCGGGGAGGTCACTGTGTCCCTGCCACCAACACCCTGCCCCGTGGGAGGAGGGATTGTGACATCCAGCAGCACCACCTGGCCCTTCCTCCATCATTTTGCCCCATCTCTTCTGAACCCACATCACCTCCAGCTGCATCCAGGGCCAGGCTTGCAGCACATCCCCATGCCCAGGGTGTCTGTGGGGCAGGGAAGGTGCTGCAGAGCCTGCCTGGCACAGCTGTCCCTTCCGGGGGGAAAGGCAGATGCAGGGATGGAAGAGAGTCCGCAGCACCCACAGCCAAGCTCAGATCCCCTGGGAGCCCCCCCAACATCATCATCAGCCTCTGCAGCTCCCCGGGGAGAGAAGAGCCACACGCCGCAATGGGGCCTCTGCAACACCCCCTGCCCTGCAGCGAGGTGACACTCAGTGGCACCCGTGCCTGGCACAGGGACCTCCTTCCCACTCCATCCCTTGCCAGCCCCTTGGCCCTGGTTAAGGACAGCTCTGCCCGAGATGTGCCCAGGCTCCCGGGCACAGGGCAGCGCTGGGGCTGTTATCTCAGCAGTGCTGGCAGCTGTCAAAGCAACCCGGGCCAGGGTTCACCTCCAGGTTGTTGGCACAGACAGGCGGGTCCCAGCCTCACATGGCTGGACTTGGTTGGGGCTGCGAGTCTCTCAGAGCTGTGTGAAGAACCACACGTTGCCACCGGGTTGCCGTCCAGGGCGAGTTGCTGCAGAAACAGCCGGTGCCACATGCGTGGTGCTGTGGGACGGATCCAGCTGGACCATGGGACTGATCCGGTTGAAAACTGCTTGTCAGAACCAGAGTGGGTTTCCCCTGCTGGCGGCGCTGCAGGTGGGGAGGAGGAGCTGACCCAGTGGCCTCAGCCATCCTGTGTCACCCCGGGCACATAGGGAAGGCTCAGGGGCTGATCCCTGCGGCGGGGGGAAGGTGATACTGTCCCTCCCCAGCCAAGCTCTGCCGGACCCCAAACGAGCACCCACACATGGCGCCAGCTGGTGTGGGGTGGGCAGGAGGCAGCCAAAGCCTCCGGGCTGTGCCAGCGCTGGGGTGGCCACCCTTGTTCTGTGGCTCTTTGTGGAGGGAGCTTTGTTAGGTCTCAAAACCTCAGTGTGGTGGGTGCAGAGGTGGCCACTGTGCCACTGTCCCAGCTAAGAGCACCCCGAGTTGGCAGGATCAGGGCATCCCACAGCGATGCTGTGACACCCTGGGGTGATGCTGGGGACATCAGGCTGGGGTATCCGTGGTGATGCTGGGGACACCGGGGCAGCCCCCGCTCCCGCTCCCTCGTCCTCCTCGTCCTCGTCCTCCTCCTCTCGTCCCTCTCCCCGCTTGCAGCCCCAGCCCGGCAGGGGGAGGAGCCGGCCGCTCACAAAACTGCCCAGCCGGCCCCTCCAGCCCCGCAGCGGCACCGGCACCGGCGGCGGGGGGTGCCCAGCGCCCGCCCGGGGCCAGGAGCACACAGGGGCTACAGAACCACGGGAACACCTGCTTCATGAACGCGGTGGTGCAGTGCCTCACCGGCACCTCCAGCACCCACCGGCACCTCCTGCACCCACCGGCATTTCCCGCACCCACCGGCACCTCCAGCACCCACTGGCACCTCCCACACCCACTGCACCCCCTGCCCCGCACATCCCACCTGCACCCTGTGCCCCCCACACTCACTGGGACCCCCTGCTGCTCCCTCCACCCCCAGCTCCCAGCACCCTCTCCTGTGCCACGTCCTCCCCATGGGCCTTGCTCTGCCCTGCCAAATGCCCCCAGCCCCGCTGTCCCTCCAGCCCCACTGCCGTCACCCACCTCCTGCCTTCAGCTGAGCTCTGACCTCCCTTGGGTGGGCGAACTCACTGTCCCGGCCACCCTCACGGAGCCCAAGAGTGAGCGCCGTGCTGGTCTTGGTGGCGCCACCAGGGGATGGTGCCACCAGGGGATGGTGCCACCAGGGGATGGTGCCATGGGAGCCCAACCCAGTGGCCTCAGGCCCTGTGGCTGAGTGCATGTCACATCCCTGCAGGGCACAGGCCAGTGTGCTGCGGACCTGCATCCATTTTAGGGACAAGGACAGGACAGCACTTTGATCTTGGCGTGGCAGCCCCCTATGCTCAGGGACACACGCCTGTGGGGTGACATTTCCCCAGGGATTTGCTGCTGCAATTAAACTGCTGCTGCCATGAAACTTTGCAAAGCGCTCAGAGGAGCTGCTGAGGGGCTGGACCTGCCCTGGTCAGGGTTTCTGGCGCTGCTGGGGGAGCTCATTGCCTTTAATTTCCCTGTAGCAAAGTCACCAGCTCTTGCAGCACTGCGCACAGGATTTCCATGCCCTCTGCTCCCAAACATGCAGGTTCCTTGGGCACAGAGAGGCAAACAAACCCGACCAAACAGAAAAAAACACCCCAAACTTGCAGCCTTTGCTTTGAATTTCCTCCCTTCAGGTGGTTTTCTGCATCTGCCATGAACTGCCACCTGATTTTAATTTTATTTAATCTGTCTAAACAAGATTTTAAAAATCAGAAGCGAGTCCGTGGCTCATGTTGTTTGAAAGCCATCGGGGGTGGCCTTGCTCCCTCTGCTGCCAGGAGAGCGGGGCTGGGACAGGCGAGGTGGTGGCCAGAGGGGTCTTGGCTCTGGGGGGTCCCGGGGGTGCTGGAGCTCTGAGCCCTGCCCTGACGTGCTGGTTTGTGCTTTCTCTGTTGGCTCTGAGCAGCTGCTGCCAGCCCAGGCTTGGAGACAGGTCCTTGGGGACCCCAAGCTCTGCCTTTTGGGGAGCTCCATGGGGAGATGGGGGCAGAATGCTCTGGGGAACCCTGTCAGCAGCTGGGGACGCCCTGAGGGGCTGGGGGGAAGGAGGAGAGGGGACAAGGAGGGGGCAGCCTCGGGGAGGGGGAGCTGGCAGGGCTTTGGGTGGAGGGGCAGAGCTTGGCAGGGCAGGCAGCACCCCAGCACTGTGTGGCAGAATGCAAACCCCCCTCCCTCCTTCAGTATGGCACATCTCCCCCTTTTCTCTGCTACTTGAGGCTAACAGCTTCTTTTGTTTGGCCCGGAGCACCCTGGCTCCTGGGACATTGGGAGAGGGGAGTGCCGAGCCGCTGGGCGCCAGGGGCCAGGGTAAGGCTTCAGGGGCACCCACAGCCAGTGTGGGGGGTGCAGAGAAGCTTCTAGAGTGCCTACAGTCAGATCTGATCAGATAAAAACGGGACGCTCGTCGAGACCCGGCCCCATTTTGTGTGGGGGTCTCTCGGAGTACGAGCTTAGCCACTGCCGCCAGGAGAGCCCCCCTCCCTGGGATGGAGACTCCGCTTGCCTCGCCGCTGTTATAGTTGAATTGAATTTTGTGGGCTGGGCTGTGTTTCTGATTCTGTAGACCATATCCAGGATTCCTACCTTATCGTAAAAGCTATGCAAGTTGTATACGAGCTCATATTTTAGAGAACCGGAAATTAGTCCTGTTAGTTCTCAGTAAGTTCTTATCTTATCTTGAAAGTGCTGAGAAGGTACACTTGCTATCATCCAAGAATTTGTATAATTTTATACGAAGTGCGCATGTGCAGTGACAAAAGGTGAAAAGTGTGCAGTGACAAAAGGTGAAAAGTACACTAGTGATGAAGACTACTTACTTCATCCTGAAGACCCCCTGAACGACCACCAGAGGACACTGCGCATGCTTAGAGTAGTTCCAAGGTGTTGCAACTGATATTGTGAAATAATTGTGTAACCTAATGAATATGCAATATACACATTGTAACTTTAATGAATATGTATGTAACCAAATTGTATAAAATGGTGAAGTTTGAATCAGTGGTCGGAACCAGCTTTGGGTGCGAGCCCCTGGTTTCCCCAGCGCTGAAATAAAGCACCGCATATAACTACGCCCGTGGTTATGTGTCCTGAATGCTAACACCGCCACGGGTTTAAGTAAAACTTCTCGCAGGATTGCGAGTATATTTATACTTTCCGTGCACATATGCACGTATAACTTTCCGCGCTCCATTTGAGCGCGTATAAATTTACCCTCGCCGAATCGCGGGTGTATTTTCCTCCCGTGCACCTATGCACGAGTAACTTTCCGTGCGCATTTGCACGCGTACTTTATCTCTTTAAAATAATCCCGCACCGTGTGAGGCAAGTGTGTACTTCTCCGGGACTCAGGGCCAGCTCCGGCATTTTTTTTGAGTGAAGCCCCGTGTATGCACGCTGTGGACCGCCTGATTGGTTGTATCAGTTGCTGCCCCTCAAATAAGTTTCCTCAGCTGATATCTGAACCTTTATTTAAGTCACTTTGGAGTGCTAAAACCCTGTTCCTCGCCGGTTTAATGAAAGTTGTTTTGGACTCTGTTGTCCCTTAAATTAACCTGCGAGGACTCTCCGTGACACACTGCCCTTGGGGGGCTGGTGGGAACCCCCAGGCACGTGGCTCCATCAGGGACATGTCTGGTCCACTCCCCGGTCTCAGCTGCTCCGCTTCAGTTGGAGAGTGCAGAGTGCCAGCTCTGCTGGGCTGAGCATCCCCGGTTTTGGGATGCAGGAGGTTTGCTCAGGGGCTTTCCTCCTGCCTGTGCAGGCAGGGCAGGCAGGGCTGGCAGCTCCCCTGCCCACGGGCCACACTTTTGCTTGGCTGTATGAACAGCCCTTGTCTCTTGTAGGGCCTTGGGTGGCTGGGCTGGCACCGCCGGCATCGCCTGGCTGGGGAAACCGAGCGCCCATCAACTAGAGCTGCCCGGTGCTTTCCTGCGACTGCAAAGCGCTGCGACACGGCGGCTGTGGGCACCCCGGGGTGGGGCACGAAGCTGCTGCGTCCCCCCAGTTCTGGATCCCCCGACCCAGAGCAAAGCGCTCCCCTCCTCCGGCTGCCGACAGCCAGCCCGGCTTCTTGCACAGCCCCCTGGTTCCCCCCTCACCCCGTCCCCCCAGTTAGTGCCAGGGGGTGCTTCTGAAGCCCATGGACACCTCAGCCACACCCGGGGTGCAGGATGGGCCTCTGCTGGCTCTGCCCTGGTGCCCACTGGTTTGCTCCCCGTGATCCCTCTGGGGCCCTGGATACCACGGGATCCACCTGGGCACCCCCAAAGCGCCTTTTTAGCACTTATTTTTCTCCTGAAAAAGCAAACACAGGGGGCTTTCTGCCATCCTGCCCCAGGGACCCCCATTCAGACCACACCGGCACTTGGTTGCCCATCGCCATTTATTGCAGCCGCTGCCTGCTCAGCGCCCGGGGCGGTGGGACCGGGGCCGGGACCCCCATCCTGCCCGGCTGTCAGGGGGTTGATTCGCTGCGGGGGGGCTGGATGGGCGGCAGCAGCTTCAGTGCCTGGGTGAGGCGTCCAGGAGACGAGGCTGGTCGGTGCTTCAGCACGGCTAACAGCAGCGGGGAGGCGGTGCCTGGGGGCGAGGGGCAGGGTCAGCCACAGACACCCACCAACAGGGTCTTGCCCCCACCCTGAAGCACACAGGCTGTTGTCCCACACTGCCCAGCACCACCCCCCATGTCCCCCCAGCTCCCTCCATCTCCACCACGAGGACCGGCTGCCCCAGCAGCCAGTGCTGCTGCCACAGCCCAGCCCAGACCCCAGACCCCCGTCCAACCCTGCCCAGATGTGGGCACAGACCCGTCCCCCCAGACAGCGGGGTGTCCTCTGCCCCCCGGTGCCCTGACAGGGCCATACTTTTCTGGCTCCTCGAGGTCGAGGTCTCTGGGGTGGCCGTTGGTGTTGTGGGCAGCTGAGAGCCCCCCATCATGGAGAGCTGCTCGTCCTGCCGCTTCCCATCAGTGCCGTCCGGGCCCGACAGCTGCATCGCGTTCTTCTGGGAAGGGGAGAGCGTGTGACCCAAACACGGGGCCCTGTTCCGCATCCCCCAGCAACCCTCCCCCAGCCAGCTCTCCCCGGGGAAACTGAGGCACAGATCCCCCCGCAGGCTCAGCATCCACCTCCCTACCTCTGTCATCCCTACCTTGTTGGGGCGGCGGGCGCTGGATGGGGACAGCCGTGGGGTGCTGGGCGGTTGGGGCTGGAAGCGCGGGGGCGTGACGGTGTGTGGGCCCCCGCAGCTCCGCGAAACAGTGGGGTATCTGCACTCGCCCGTCCGCTCCCTGTGGGACAGGACATGGGGGTGCTCAGTGCCCGGCAGGTGGCACCCCATGTGTCACTCGATGCCAGGGAAGGGTCGGGGGGTGCTCCCTGTTCGGGGGGCAGTTACTCACGGTCCAGGCGCCAGCATGTTGAGGGGCTGGTCACAGGACAGGCAATGGAAACCAGGCAGCAGCTGCCTGGAGAGGGGAGAAAAGGGCTGGGGAGCTCCTGGGGGGCACAGCCCCACCTGCACACCAGCCACAAAAAGCCTCTGCACCCACCCCCCAAGACTGGTTCAGGAGGGCTCCTCCCACACGTGCCCCCTCATTGTGCCGCCTCTATCGCTGAGAAGCTGCAGCTGGCACGAGCACAAGGCACAGCCACTTGCTCAGCATCCCCAGGGGCGCTGCCCACATGGCTCCTACACCAGGTACCACACCGGCACGAGCCGGGACAGCCAGCAGGAACAGGGCCAGCACTGCCAAAGCCACCACTGTCCCCATCGCACTCACTTCCTAATCCCAGCGGCATTGTCACGCTCTGCCTGCAGCGCCTTCTCCTGGAGCTGCCCGCTGAGGCTCTTCCACCGCTCCTCCTGCTGCTTCCGGAACGCCCCCAGCTCCCGGCGGTCCAGCTGTGGACGGGTGACACCCTCAGCCAGCTACCCCAGGATGGGACATGGCGGTCCCCGGGGGCACAGCCGGGAGGGGGGACCCTCGCAAGGATGCTGCCTTAGGCTGCCAGGCCCCAAGGTGCCAGTTCTGTGTGGAGGGGACGAGCCCTCACCTTGCAGTCCATCTGTCTCTGCAGCTCTCGCTGGAACTGGTGCCAGCCCTTCTCCTGGCCCGTCACCCGGCTCGTCACCTCCTCCACCATCTTGGTCAGCCGCTCCACGCACGCCTCAAACTGGCTGCGACTGACTTTGTCAGCCAGGGCGGCTTTGTCTACTTTCTAGCAACGGGGAAAGGCAGGAGAGTGGTGGGGACAGGATGCAGAGACAACAGGAGAGGTGAAGTGGCTACGTGGTCCTGTTCACCCCATCACCCCCGTGGCGTTGGTCCCACCAGCTGAAGGGACTCGGGGTCACAGAGGGACCTGGCAAGGGACCTGCAGCCGGGCTAGAAATCCTCCCTCCCCCTGGCTGGTTCTGCCAGCCGGCACCCAAGGGACAAGGGGTGTTTGTCACCCTGCCCGGGACACCCTTGACTGGCACCGGGGCCCCTTGAGCCCGTACCTCATCGATTCCCAAAACCAGCAGCTCCTCCTTGTCTGCTTGCTTCTTCTCCAGCCTCCCCAGGGCCTGGGACAGAGCCTTCCAAGGCAGACAGCAGCCCGTGATGCCACGGCAGGGTCGGAGCTGCCCCCGGCCAGCCGAGCACCCCCTGCCTCCCCACCCCATCAGAAACCTCCAGGAAAGGCATCAGGAAGCTGTGCAGGGCTGCGAGCAGGGTGGCAGGGGGACAGACCCCTTGGGGTCCCAGCCTGGGCTCTGCCTGCGCGTTACAGCCACCCACCTTGACGTCATTCTGCTCCTGCTGGCGATCCTGCTGGATGTTTGCAAGGTCCCAGCTGAACTTCTCATAGCCTTTTTGGAGCTGCACGATGCTGGTCTGGAGGCACTTGAGCTGCTCATCCTGCTGCAGGGACTAAGAGGACAAGGTGGTGCTGAGCAAGGGGTTGGCTGCCCCACGGGGGCAGACCCAGGGTATTTTGGCTGATGGCCACAGGACCTCAGTGCAAGCAGGACATTTGCTCCAAGGCTTTAATTCCCTTCCGTGCTGCTGACTCCGACAAGCCAATTAGGGGGGCAGCGAGGGGCTCCCCCACGTTAGAGCAAAGCAGAAATGCCTGGGGGGTCCTGGCAGCTCAAGCCCCCTACACCGCATCTCCTTACCTGTCTCCTCCACTTTGGATAATTGTCCACCTTGCCGCCCGCCTTCTGGGCCAGGGACTCCACCTGCTCCTCGAGCTTCTCGCAGCGCTGGAGGAGCTTCCCCAGCAGCACCCTGGTGTCCGGGCTGCAGAAGTGGCACCCTGCGTGCTCGTGTCCCCCGCTCTGCACCGTCGCCCTCGGCTCGTCCACCTGCTGGCAGGGGAGGAGGAATCAGCTCTGAGCCGGGCTGGATGCCGCCCACAAGCCCAGGTGCCGTGGAGGCTCCAGGGCCCCATCCAGCCAGAGGACGTGGCCGGGACCCCGCCAGGACTCCCCCCGAGCCAGCGGGGGCTGGGAGCGCTGCCCCCGGGCCTCACCTCTGCCTGCAGCTGCTGTGCTGACTCCATCACCAACTTATTCATGTACTCAGCCGTAAACTGCTCCAGCTCAGCCTGGGTCGGCTCCGGCTGCTTCCCCAGCTCCTTCCGCTCTGCCTTGACCTTCTGTCCCTTGGGCCTGGCCAGCGAGATGGGGGCAGGGGCAGGCTTAGCCTTCGTGGGGGTGTCCCTTGGCCCCCAAACTGGGATGCTCCCAGACCCCAGGATCCCTCGCAGCCCTGCGGGGTAGGAAACCCTCTCCCATCCTTTTACCGCAGCTGTCGGGTCATCTGGCCACTGCTGTCTGCTTTTCTGCCGGCTCCAGCCCCCCTCGTCTTTCTGGGAGCATCCTCCACCTTGCTGATCTGGGAACGGCAGTGGGGGCGGTGAGGGCACAGCCCCCTGTGTCATTCCGGCACGGGGACCCTTCGGCTGCCCCCTCCCTGCCCAAACTGGCATCCCCGCAGCCCCTCGGGGACTGCTGCCGGCTCACCTTCTCCTCCTCCCCGTGGAGGGCCCTGGCCATGTTTTGTAGGAAGGACACCTGGCACCTGAGGTCGGCCAGGATGCTGGTGATGCTCTCCCGGCCTAGAGGGACATGGTGCAAGGGGATGTGCTGTCGGTGAGGGGGTCTCTGAGCATGACGAGCCCCTGACCCAGGGTGACCCCACGCCAAAAAACCCCCGCCAGTCCTCCCGTGCTCTCACCTCCCTTCGGGAAGAGCCGGCGCAAGTTCTCAAGATCCGCATGTTCTGCTTTGGTAGATTTAAGCTGCTCCACCTGCTCTTTCAGACCAGTGCAGAGGTGGCCGAGCTGCCCAACCTGGGAGAGAACCTCCCGCATCTCCGACTCGTAGCTGGAGGTGCTGGTGGAGCCCCAGGGCTTGGCCGGCTCTTGGGCATCCCCTGGGATGGTGGCTTGGGAGCTGGAGGACCCAGGCTGCACCCCAGGGGTGGTGGTGTGGGTCCCAGGGGATCCTGGCTGCATCCCCGAGGTGCTGGCCTGGGCATCAGGGGCCCCTGGCTGTGTCCCCAGGCAGGTCCTGGCCTGGGTGCCCCGTGATCCTGGTTCCAGCCCCGAGGTGCTGGCCTGGGTGCCCCGGGATCCTGCCTGCATCCCCGGGGTGGTGGCGCCGGCACCAATAGACCTCGTGTGATCAGAAGGAGCGCCTGACAACTTCACAGGGGTCGCTGGTTCCCCCTGTGTCCCTGCTTGCATCCCCAGGGAGCCAGACACTGCAGTCCCCTTGCCGGTCTCCATCCCAGGCCGTGTCCCACGTCCCTTCGGCCCCAGCGCTGAGCTCTTCCTGGCCTGGCTGTCCATGGCCACCTGGGTGGGCTCAGCAGGGGCAGACTGGCCCCCACCGCCCTCCTGGGAAGAAGAGGCAAAGGGCAGCAGGTTTACTGGCAGCTGGGCAGCCGTGAGGACAGACCCCAGAACCCCCCGCCACGTCCCCAGTCCCTGTCCCCAAACCACCATCTCACAGGGCCAAACTCGTGTTGAACATGAGAGCCCAAATGCAAAGGGATCACGGAGTCAGCCCAGCCACGGAGCTGGGGGGATGGGACATCCAGGGATGGGACCCGCAGCATCACTGCCCAGCACCCCAACCCACAGGCTGTGCCCCGAGGCAGGAGGGCTGGTGTCCCCGAGGGAGCGGGGGACGCAGCCGCCTCCTGTCCCTGCGCAGCCCGGCAGCGTCCTGGGGCTTCCCCTGGAGCTGGGCGAGGAGAGGGACACCCGTTCATATGTGGGAGCGGGATTTAAAGAGTATCCCCAAATGAACTGGGGCAGGAGACAGAGGGACGCTGGGCAGGGCTGTGCCTGGGGGCCGCGGCTGAATTGCACGGGCAGAGCTTTATCTCCCCTCCTTCCCCTCCCATGGATCTGTTTTGAGGGCTCTCTAGTTCAAAAGTGCCTTAGCAACTCCTGGGACACCCTTCCCACTCTTCCCTCCTGCTGCCCTTCACGCTGCTGACACCGATGGCCATGGGGCACGGGCACAGTGTGACAGGGCAGCAGGAGCGGGGAGGGACGAGGGCCCAGCTCCCTCCCGGGGCACCAGGGGATGCTCACCAGGCCAAGCGTCTCCTGGATCTCCTGGATGTCCTCGGCCAGGCCGGAATGCGCCTCCTGCAGGGCATGCATGTCCTCTGCCAGGCCAACATGCGCCTCCTTCATCTCCTGGATGTCCTGTGCCATTCCAGAATGCGCCTTCTGCATGGCCTCTTGCATCTCCCGCATGTCCTGTTCCATTCCAGAATGCGCCTTCTGCATGGCCTCCTGCATCTCCCGCATGTCCTGTTCCATTCCAGAATGCGCCTTCTGCATGGCCTCCTGCATCTCCCGCATGTCCTCTGCCATGCCAGAGTGCGCCTTCTGCATGGCCCGCATGTCCTCTGCCAGGCCGCACTGCGCCTCCTTAAACTTGTTGATCTCCTCCCACAGGTGCTGGAGCGAAGCCCTTTTCTGGGAGAGCGGGTGGGGGGTGAGCCCAGGGGAGGGTCCCTGGGGACCTGGGCCCCGCTGTGCTCTGCTGCGGGAGCTCGTGCTTAACCCAGCCCTTAGGCTGAGGGCGGCACGACGGCAGCACGGAGCCCGGAGGAGGGGGCGTCTCGTGGGGGAGCACCCAGGGACCAGCAAGAGCATCTACCTTGGAGATGGCTCTCTCCTCCTCTTCGGTTGTTGTTGGCATCAGCTCCTTGGCCATGGAGGAGACCTCGGAGTTGCTCCCGGTCCCCTCCAGCTGCTCCTCTGGTTTCCAGAGCTGCTGCCCTGTGCCCAGGGCTCCGTCCTCCTCCTTCTCCTGGCCAGGCTGGTCCTTGTTGTCCTGGTCCTTTGCCAGGCCGGGGGCCGGGCTCTGCCCTGGCTCCAGGACAGACAGCTCCTGCTGGCCCAGCTGCCCGATGATGGCCTCGAGCAACTTGTGAAGCGCCACGAAGTCAACAACCCCCAAACTGGGTGTCCCGATGGCAGCGTTCAGCATCTCCAGCAGACCGAGTGTGGCCATCGCTGCTGCTCTGCCGGAAAACACGGAGCCTGATGTGGGAAGACGGGAGCTTTTCTGTCCAGAGGTGATCTTGGAGGGATGGGCAGCCAGCAGCCTTTCTCCTGCTCCTTCTTGCCACAGAAAGCGATCAGTCACCAAAACAGATCCAAGTGCCGAAAGCAATCCAAGTGATGAAAGCGATCCAGTCACCAAAGCGATCCAAGTGCCGAAAGTGATCAAACCACCAAAAGCGGTTCAACCACCAAAAGCGATTCCACCACCAAAAGTGATCCCACCACCAGAAGTGATGCAACCACCAAAAGTGATCAAACCACCAAAAGTGATGCAACCACCAGTAGTGATCCCACCACCAAAAGCAATCCAACTGCCAAAATGAGTCCACCACCACAGTGATCCCACCACGGCAAGCGATCCCACCACGGCCAGTGACCAAATGGGCGAGGGGCACAGGTGACAGGGGACAATATAGTGTCTCTGTTGCCCGGCAACAGCCGCCCCAGGAGCCAGCGGGCGCCGCCCTGGTCCTTTGTGATGAAGTCATCCACGGGATGGGAGATGCTGAGGCTCCCTCCTGCCTTTCCCACTTTACCACCCACAATGCAGCTGGTGACACCTCAAATGTTGTGGCAGGTCACTGCAGCCCGTGCCCAGATTCAAAAGACAATCGCACAGGTCATGGGGAATGAAATCTCATTTCACTGAATTAAATACCCTCAGTTTTAATTGCAGAGAGAATGGCTTTATCCGTGTTGTGCACTAAATCAAACTCTCCCGACGTTTCACCCTTTCCTTTCCCCATGGCACAGTTGGCCTCGGAGGCGATTCCCCTTGGTGGCAGATGTGCAGCGACTGGCTCACGAGTGCACCAGCACTGGGAACCTGGGCTGAAAACAAGGTCAAAGTGCCTGGTTTAGGACGCCTTTCCCTGCGGTTCATCAAGCAGAAGGATGTCTTTTGAGAGGGAGCTGTTCTGAAGGGATTTCTTCTGCCTCTCTTGACCGTTGGCACGAGCGAGCGGCTGCTGACCAGGAAATGTGCTCATCGCTTGCTCCCTCATGAACACTGTCCTGGCCTTTGCAGCTAGAACGACATAAACCAGAGTATGTTTCCTGTCACCTCTGCAAGAAGGTGGTTCAAATGCAAAGGCTGATCTTGCCTGTAAGCAGCACCAACTGCTCTAGAGACAGCTCTTTGCTGGGGATGGAGCTGCGAGAGAGGTTCTCCAGCTGGCACGGCTGCCTCCCTTTTGAAACACGGGCCATCTTTTGCTGGCATTCCCGTCCCTCAGCCTGATGGCTCTGACATCTCCTCTGATGCTTCAGAAACGCTGCTGCTATCTACACAGCCATTGCAAGATCCTTTTGCACTGAGAACTGAAGCTGCTCCATAGCTGAAAGGGAGACCCCAACACAGAAAGCAGAGCTGCCATGATTCCTCTGAGAGTGAACCCCACATCCCAAAGAAAGCCGGTCCTTGGAGATGGCCAAGTTTGGAGCAGCGCTGTCACACGTGAGCTGCGAGTCACACAAGGAAGAGTTCCAGAGGACGGAGCGTGTCCCCAGATGGCTTTTGCCAGTGCTGACTGAGGAAGACGCGTCCTGTCCAGGGACCTCTGCAGAGACATCTCCAGGCAGAGCAAGACACTGGGGGGCAACAGCCCCTCTCAAACCCCAGTTTTGCACCCCAAGTGGCCGCACGGCAATGGGCAAGCCTTCATCCCGGGCCAGAGATGCTGGATCCAGAAGTCATGGCTTGCTCCCGGGAGGGTCTTTTTGTGTCAGAACCTCCTGTGTTTCGCCACGCATTTTTCACGGTCAATGACTTTCATTTCTTTTCCCTCTACGCTCTCCTCCGGTTTTGCCGTGGAGAGCAGACGCCAACAGTCTATTCCAGCCTTACGGGATCTTGCAGACTTCTCCTTTGCTGTCTGTGGTGCTGGTGATTGCCTTCTGCTGCCCCTGGTTCATGTTGAAGACTAATTCCTGGCAGACGTGGTTGGTGCTGCTGAGCAACACTCTTGGCTTTGTGCTAGTGCTCAGGAGGACACCGACAAGAAAGCAGGTGTCAAAAACCTCTCAGTTCTTGTGTTGAATGGTGTAGTGTATCCAGGAGTCTATTCCAGCAACCTTAATTGCGGTTAATGTGGTTAAGAGTACTTGATAGGGTCCGTCCCAACGTTCTTTTAAAGTTTCTTTATTCCAAGTTCTTATATACACCGTGTCTCCATGCTCTGTATCATGTACCGGATTCTCAAGTGCTAGTGGGCAATTCCACACTAGTGCGGATCTGAGTTGATTCAGTGTCCTGCCGAGAGGCAACACGTAATTGTAGAAATCCTGATTACCTTTTACATGTACACTTGGATCTGGATCCGGTGCTTCATATGGCTTGCCATACAGAATTTCGTATGGACTTACTGACATTCCGCTCCTAGGTTTAATTCTAATACACAACACCACTATTGGCAAGGCCTGAGCCCATTGAATTTTTGCTTCCTGACAAATCTTGCTAAGTTGCCTTTTTAGGATCTATAGGGCATGCCTGAGATTTGCATGCCTTGGACTACTGGATGTATTAACCGAATAAAGCACAGGATCATACACCGCACAAACAGTAAACCCAGAAATGCACATGCTATCACGAACCCTGTTTTCTTCCACCAGGCTACCATTTCGAGACCAATATCCATTAGGTGGACCTGGGTACCAAGTGGGAGCAACAGAGGTATTTGATGAATTTACGCGCGACACTAGCTTACAAGAGGTTCATCCGATGTATCAATCATTTGAGACCCCTCACATATCCAGCATGAGGTGACATTTAATTCCTGGGCTATTTTCCATAAGATCTATAAACAGGTTTTTCCCTCCTGTGGGTAATTGTAATCCCTTGTCTTTTTGCCTTATTTCTTCTCACCAATCTTTGCTTTTCTGTAGTGGCGGAGGCCCCCCGCCCCGGGGGGATGGGGCTGTCGCCAGCCTGGCTGAGAGGTGAAGCCAGAGACAAAAGAAACTAAAGGAGCGTTGTTGTAAGGCGCGTGGACAGGGCAGCTTTGCTATAAACCAGCCCGCTCCGGCAATAAAGCGAACTCTGTGAACATCACATTGGTGTGTCAGGTTCCGTGTCTCGCGTGGAAAAAGCAACATTTTGGTGACCCCGACGTGATACTTCGTATCGAAGCAAGATCGTTGGGACGTGAAGACGCCAGGAAAGGCACCTGGAGGGCGAAGTTAGCCCTGCGCTTGAAGAATAGCGGAAAGCAGGCCTACGGAGAAGCAGGTGGCGTGGGAAACACGGCATCCGCGGAAGGAAAAATCATAATGCAAAGTATTCTGCAGCTGAATGCACGAACAGGAAGGTATTTTGAAACAGACGCGTTAAAGCGTCTGCTGCGATTCGCCCAGCGGAAGGCGTGTGTCCCCTTCGACGGACGGATTTTTTTCTCCCGGTACACGGGAGGACACAGGGACCGAACTGTGGGACGCGGTCACAAGGGGCAGCCGCGAGGCTTGCGACCTCGCCGGGCCGTGGCGGGAGGTCAGGCGGCGGATGCAGGAGGTCTCAGCGGAGCCGGAGCTGTGTGCCGTCCCCCCGGAGCCGCCCGCCGCGAGCTGCCCCCTCTCCGAGGACTCTGAAAAATCAATACCACTGGTACGTCCCATGGATGATAGCAAAATTAACCAGTGAGATGTTAGTGCTGTAACTTGTAACCAATAGTGAAAAGACACATGAACTGGTAGAATTGTATAAAAATGCACTTATAGCAATAAATAGCATCCATTACTCTCATCTTGAAAGAACTTGGTTCATGTCATTTATCCGTCTCAACCACGACAGGAGAGCCACGTGCAGAGCCCGAAGGACTTACTGAGACGGCAGGAGAGCCAGATGCAAGAAGTTCTAGACGCGGTGAGGCGACTAGATGGCGGTAACAGTAAAACTTCGTGGTTAAGAGCATATAAAAAGGCGTCAGATGCGATGAAGGACGGGCTGGAGGCAACTGGCAGGGGATGTGAAAAACGGGGAAAACAGGAAAGGGAGGGGGCGGAATTAGACCTCACTCCTGAGGAGCTCCGTATTGAAAGGGAGCGAATACAAAAATGGGCTAGACAATGTGTTGAAGGTGGGATGTGGTCCGTAAGAAGAGCAGATGAATATTTGAGATCGTGGTATGGAAAAGGGCTGGAGACTGGGTTAGATGGGTTTGCAAATATGCGTCGACTTACTGATCCACAGGGAAGCACAAGGGAATTGTATAGCAGTGATAGTAATGATAATCCAAGGATTTTGCAGCAAACGCAAGGGCTTGCTCTGGCAGCAATGAGTTACCCAATATAGGTAACCCTGTGCCACCCTATTCTACAGTAAAGCAGGATCCTGGGGAACCATATATGAAGTTTGTGGACCATTTAAAAGAAGCTATAGATGCTTCTCCTAACCTGATTCCAGAGGCAAAAGCTGCTGTGGGGAAAGATTTGGCCATGATGAATGCAAACACCCAATGCCAACAGATATTAGCCGCTTTGGGAAAAACTGCTTCTCTAGCAGAGATGGTGGAAGCTTGCACACGGGTACCGATCACGCAACAGGAGGTAGAAAAGGCAAAAATACATGCTCAAGCCCACGCTGCGGCCTTGGCTGCAGCACTTAAGCCTGCGATGAAAGGCCGAAGCCCTTCTGTCCTGGTTTTGTTAAAAACAAGTTTCTCTTTTAGTGATTTTGCCTGTCAGCTAAAGCTTCATATTAACTGCATTTTCCTGGAGAACCAGACACATGTTTTGGTAAAACTAGCAATGGAATGCTTATTGATAAGCACGGATGGACATCTCGCAATGCATTGCTAATGCATTTTTCTCTGTTCCTGTAGCAGCAGAGTGCAGGTCGCAGTTTGCTTTCACCTGGAGGGGCATCCAGTACACGTGGAATCGCTTGCCCCAGGGGTGGAAACACAGTCCTACCATCTGCCATGGGCTGATCCAGACCACGCTGGAGCAAGGTAAAGCGCCAGAACACCTGCAATATATTGACGACATCATCGTATGGGGCGACACAGCGAAAGAAGTCTTCGAGAAGGGTGAGAGAATAATTCACAGCGAAAGAATTCTTCGAGAAAGGTGAGAAAATAATTCAGATTCTGCTGGTTTGGCCATAAAACGAAGCAAGGTCAAGGGACCTGCACGAGAGATACAGTTTTAGGAATAAAATGGCAAGACGGCCGTCGTCAGATCCCAATGGATGTGATCAACAAAACCGCAGCAATGTCTCCACCTACTAATAAAAAGGAGACACAGACTTTCTTGGGCGTTGTAGGTTTTTGGAGAATGCATATTCCTGACTACAGCCAGATTGTGAGCCCTCTCTATCGAGTGACTCGTAAAAAGAACCGGTTTGAGTGGGGCCCTGAACAACGACAAGCCTTTGAACAAATGAAGCGTGAGATAACTCATGCGGTGGCCCTTGGACCAGTTCGGACTGGACTAGATGTTAAAAATGTGCTCTACACCGTAGCCGGAGATAATGGACTTACCTGGAGCTTCTGGCAGAAAGCACCAGGAGAAACCCGAGGTTGACCATTAGGTTTTTGGAGTTGAGGATACAAAGGATCTGAGGCCAACTATACTGCAACTGAAAAAGAGATACTAGCAGCATACGAAGGAGTTCGAGCTGCTTCAGAAGTGATCGGTACTGAAGCACAGCTCCTCCTGGCACCTCGACTGCCGGTGCTCAGCTGCATGTTCAAAGGGACGGTTCCCTCTCCACATCATGCAACCGAAGTTACATGGAGTAAATGGATTGCATTGATCACGCAATGAGCTCGAATTGGAAATCCCAATCGCCCAGGGATCTTAGAAGTGATTACAGACTGGCCAGAAAGTAAAGACTTTGGGATGTCTCCAGATGAGGAGGAGGTAACACGTGCTGAAGAAGCACCAGCGTGTAATACTCTGATAAGAGTATAATAGACTGATAAGCAGTCTGCACTGTTCACAGATGGATCCTGTCGTCTTGTAGGAAAACATCGAAGGTGGAAAGCTGCTGTGTGGAGTCCCACACGACAAGTTACAGAAGCCACTGAAGGACAAGGTGAATCTAGTCAATTTGCAGAAGTGAAAGCCATCCAGCTGGCTTTGGACATTGCTGAACGAGAGAAGCGGCCAATACTTTATCTCTATACTGACTCATGGATGGTGGCAAATGCCTTGTGGGGGTGGCTACAGCAATGGAAGAAAAGCAACTGGCAGCGCAGAGGTAAACCCATTTGGGCTGCCACACTGTGGCAAGACATTGCTGCTCGGCTAGAGAGCCTGCCGGTGAGAGTTCATCATATAGACGCTCATGTGCCTAAAGGTCGAGCCACCGAGGAACATCTGAACAACCAACAAGCAGATCAAGCTGATAAGATTAAAGTAGCTGAGGTGGACTTGCCTGGCAACATAAAGGTGAACTTTTCCTAGCCTGGTGGGCCCATGATGCTTGAGGGCATCAAGGTAGAGATGCAACATATAAATGGGCTCACGATCGAGGGGTGGATTTAACTATGGACACTATTTCACAGGTTATTCATAATGTGAGACTTGCGCCAAAATCAAACAAGCGAAACGGTTAAAGCCTGTATGGTATGGGGGGCGATGGTTAAAGTGTAAGTATGGAGAAGCTTGGCAGATTGATTATATTATACTTCCACAAACACGTCAAGGTAAGCGTTATGTACTTACAATGGTGGAAGCAACCACTGGATGGTTGGAAACATATGCCGTACCTCATGCTACAGCCCGAAATACTATCTTGGGCCTTGAAAAGCAAGTCCTTTGGCGACACGGTACGCCAGAAAGAATTGAATCAGACAACAGTACTCATTTCAAAAACAGTCTTATAGACAATTGGGCCAAAGAACATGGTATTGAGTGGGTATATCATATTCCATATCATGCACCAGCCTCTGGGAAAATTGAAACGTACAATGGTTTGCTAAAAACTACACTAAAGGCACTTGGTGGTGGAACCTTTAAAAACTGGGATTCACATTTAGCAAAAGCCACTTGGTTGGTCAACACCAGGGGATCAACTAATGGAGCTGGACCTGCCCAATCAGAGATTCTATGGACTGTAGGAGATAAAGTCCCTGTAGTACACATGATATCATGTTAGGAAAGGCAGTCTGGGTTAATCCTGCCTCAAAGTCAAGCCCATTCGCGGGATTGTTTTTGCCCAGGGACCTGGCAGCACCTGGTGGGTGATGCTTAAGGATGGAGAAGTTCGGTGTGTACCTCAAGGAGATTTGAGTTTAGGTGAAAATATTCAATACTGAACCGCAGGATGTGAATTGCCGTACTAACAGTGTTTAATAAGTGTCTTTCAGATCAAGACAGTGATGATGAAACCAGAGCTAGCTTCTTCGAGTGGTGCCTGACAACTTCTTCGAAGTTGATGTCTTTAAGCCACAAACAGTGGTCATGAGATGCACTTGTACCATTTTTCCTGCCCTGGGAGACTGTCGTGACAAAATGAACTTAATGAACTTTTTAAAGGATAGTCCACTGATTAATTACTCCTGTGTATATATGTACATATGTATATATATATATAGTAGTAGTGATTAATTAGATTGTATTGATAGATTGTATTGATAAGGTTTAATCATTCAGTGAATGGCATATTATAAGGGGTGGAATGTCCTGGTTTTGCTAAAAACAAGTATCTCTTTCAGTGAATGTTGCCTGTCAGCTAAAGCCTTCATATTAACTGCATTTTCCTGGAGAACCAGACACATGTTTTGGTAAACCTAGCAATGGAATGCAAACTTATTGATAAGCACGGATGGACATCTCACGAGAGGGGCGATGAGAAGCAAGAGACCAAGAAACTGACCAACTGTGTATAACATCCCCTTCACGTGAATACTTCATATAAAGTGGGAGATCATGAGGATCTCGTCCCTTTTGCCCTTTTCCCTTCTGCTTATGGCCGACATTAGGAGAGGACCTTGCTAGTAGTCCCTGCAAACTGAGGCCTAGTGAGAGACTGAATCCAGCTCTGATTGGCTGCAGAGTCTAATCCAGGACTTCAGGTGCCGGCTCTGCAGATGCTGAGACTTTCAAGATTGGTTTTGTATATTTTGTATTATTTTCTCTATTCTTATTAGTAGCATTAGTAAAACATTGTTAGTTTTTCCAACTCTCTTCTCTCTGTCCTCTTTTCCTCCCAATTGCCTCTCCTTAGTGGAAAGGGGGGAGAGGGAGGGGCAAAAAGGGGGAAGTGGGGGGGGAGAGGGGGTTAACAATACATCTGCCAGGGTTTTATTGTCACCTCACAATCTTAACCCTCGACAGGGATCCTGTATCTGGGATGCTGTATCGGGGATGCTGTATCGGGGATCCTGTATCTGGGATTCTATATTGGGGATCCTGTATCTCTGATGCTGTATCTAGGATGTTGTATCTGTGATGCTGTATCTAGGATGCTGTGTCTAGGATGCTGTATCTTGGATGCTGTATCTAGGATGTTGCATCTGTGATGCTGTATCTAGGATGCTGTATCTGAGATGTTGTATCTGGGATGCTATATCTGGGATTCTTTCTCTAGGATGCTGTATCTGGGATGCTGTGTCTTGGATGCTGTATCTAGGATACTGTAGGAACGAGATAAGGACTCAGCAAAACAAGTCGATTCAATGTGAATCACGCTAAGCCATTTATTACAGAAACAACTCTCCTTATATACGTAACTATATTCTAATCACGCGTCCACGCTCCAAGCATGGATTCGCTAAATGAGTATCGTGGGCTGTCCATGCGCTGGAGTCTCACTGATGATACGTCTGATGATTCACGCCACGCCAGGACCCCGGCGATTGAGGAACGCCCCTCTTTCTCACAGCGGACTCTGCTCTCAGCTCCCCGAAGCAGCCTTGAGATTCCTTTGAGCCAGATTAATTCATCAACAAAGTTTTATTTACCAAAACCCCCTCCACACTTCCCCCTTTCTGTTCTTGAATTAGTCAGGCCCCATCAACCACACAGCGAACCATTTTTGAAACATACTGCAACATAGAACACGTGATTAACAACATAATTACAATTACATATAATACAGTTAAACCTTACTTACTAAGATCAAACAAATACCCGAAGCGGCCTTGAGATTCCTTTGAGCCAGACTAATTCATCAACAAAGTCTTTATTTACCAAAACCCCCTCCACAATGGTGGGTTGAGTAAGGAGGGCACGGTGACTCACGTGGGAGTGGGCCACAGCGGCAACATCACTCGCCTCAAGATCTGCCCCGCGAACAAGTACATCGTGAGCGTGAGCGCGGACGGTGCCGTCCTCATCTGGAAATAGCCCAGCTCGGGCTGACAGCCGGTGCCGAAGCTGCTGGGCTGCTGCTTCCCCGGCCGGCCCTGGAAATGCTCTTTTCTTACCACTCAGTTTGTTGTAAATCGTTTGTTCTCTTAGAGTAAACAGTATATTTCTACTCCCTGGTATGCATTTACCAGGTCCTTAGATACCCTTTCTAGCTCAATTTTTTTCAGGGGAGCTAAGAATTTGCTGTTTGTTTTGGATTCATCACTTCTGAAAATCACCTTGGCAGTTGTTGTAACAGTTTGCGTTGTTACTGCCGCCTTTCCTGCCAGTCTCAGCATCATCTGCCTTGTACGTCTACTCATTTGTGGGCTCTCTCTTGCTTTCACATGGTCTCCCTCTTCTCTGCACTCTTCTGTCTCTTATTTAATGAATAACTTGTTGTTTAAATTCAGTCTGCTGTGTTTAGTGCAGACAGCAGTGCAGGCAGTGATGCAGACAGGCATGTAGACAGTGGTGCAGGCAGCGCACAGGCAGCGGTGCAGGCAGCAATGCAGACAGTGGTGCAGGCAGCGGTGCAGGCAGTGGTGCAGACAGCGGTGCAGGCAGCGATGCAGGCAGCGCACAGGAAGTGGAGCAGACAGCGGAGCAAGCAGCGCACAGGCAGCACACAGGCAGAGCACAGGCAGAGCACAGGCAGAGCACAGGCAGTTCACCGGCAGAGCACAGGCAGAGCACAGGCAGCGCACAGGCAGAGCACAGGCAGAGCACAGGCAGCGCACAGGCAGTTCACAGGCAGAGCACAGGCAACGGAGCAGGCCGCGCACAGGCAACACACAGGGAGAGCACAGGCAGAGCACAGGCAGTGCACAGGCAGAGCACAGGCAGCGCACAGGCAGAGCACAGGCAGAGCACAGGCAGCGCACAGGCAGTTCACAGGCAGAGCACAGGCAACGGAGCAGGCCGCGCACAGGCAGCGCACAGGGAGAGCACAGGCAGAGCACAGGCAGTGCACAGGCAGAGCACGGGCAGCGCACAGGCAGAGCACAGGCAGAGCATGGGCAGCGCACAAGCAGCGCACAGGCAGAGCACAGGCAGAGCACAGGCAGCGCACAGGCAGTGCACAGGCAGAGCACAGGCAGCGCACAGGCAGAGCACAGGCAGAGCACAGGCAGAGCACGGGCAGAGCACAGGCAGAGCACAGGCAGCGCACAGGCAGAGCACAAGCAGAGCAATAGGCAGCGCACAGGCAGCACACAGGCAGAGCACAGGCAGAGCACAGGCAGCGCACAGGCAGCGCACAGGCAGAGCACAGGCAGCGCACAGGCAGAGCACAGGCAGTTCACAGGCAGAGCACAGGCAGAGCACAGGCAGCGCACAGGCAGAGCACAGGCAGAGCACAGGCAGCGCACAGGCAGTTCACAGGCAGAGCACAGGCAACGGAGCAGGCCGCGCACAGGCAGCGCACAGGGAGAGCACAGGCAGAGCACAGGCAGTGCACAGGCAGAGCACAGGCAGAGCATGGGCAGCGCACAAGCAGCGCACAGGCAGTGCACAGGGAGAGCACAGGCAGAGCACAGGCAGTGCACAGGCAGAGCACAGGCAGAGCACAGGCAGCGCACAGGCAGTGCACAGGCAGAGCACAGGCAGCGCACAGGCAGCGCACAGGCAGAGCACAGGCAGAGCATGGGCAGAGCACAGGCAGAGCACAGGCAGCGCACAGACAGAGCACAGGCAGCGCAGATGCGGAGCACAGGCAGCGCACATGCGGAGCACAGGCAACACACAGGCAGTTCACAGGCAGCGCACAGGCAGCGCACAGGCAGAGCACAGGCAGCGCACAGGCAGCGCACAGGCAGAGCACAGGCAGCACACAGGCAGAGCACAGGCAGAGCACGGGCAGAGCACAGGCAGAGCACAGGCAGAGCACAGGCAGAGCACAGGCAGCACACAGGCAGAGCTGGACTGTGCCCAGTCTCCCAGCCCCCCCGGTTCTCCCCAGCTCAGCCCCGGGTACAACCCGCGGCAGTGGGACGGGGTGTCTGAAAGCACATTTCCCCTCGGCCGCACGGGTGTTCCAGCCTGTGCCAAGGGACGGGAGCGGCTCCAATACAGAAAACATTGTCCGATGGCAAAGCCCAGACACCGGGGACCACGTTTTCCCTTTGTTTTTATTATTACTGTGATTGGCAGCATGACAATGGATTTCTGCCGGGCCTGGAACAGCTCAGCTCAGACCTGCTCAGGCTTTTTTCTTGAGCTTATCCTGACACCCAAGTGCCTCCCTGGGGCAGAGACTCTTGCCCAGGCAGAGGAGACATTTCCAACACTGTCCTGTCACCGTGTCTCCCTGATCAAACCAAAACTCTCCGTGTCTTTAATATCCATCGCAGCTGTCTGGTGCCCGAGGCACCGGGACTGTTCGTGCCATAACAACACGGAATTTTCCAGAATAGCGAGCAAGCATTTTCCCCCCCTGCTTGCATTGGACGTTTTCATTTTCCCCACCCCAAATTTGCTCCCAAGTCTGCAGCATGCTGCAGCGCCGATGGATGTTGGATTCAGCCTGAATAGGAAGGCATCGCGTTCAGAACGGTTTGAAGCGGGAAGGTCGCACACACGATATTGTTGAAAGGCAGATCAGCACAGCGAGCATTCCTGGCGCCCGCTCCAACCTGCAAAGGCTTTGGATTGGAATGGACTGGCGGTACCTGTCAGAAAGGTATCGCTGCCTGCGCCCCGGCGCTTGGAAAGATGCTGCTCAAGAAGAACCCCAGCAGGGTTTTAGGTCCTTGGCTGATGGGAGCTGGTTTTCTTCCCCGCATCAGCGTGGCAGGGCGTTCAGAGGCTCTCGCTGCTGTTACCTGCTGCACTTTGTGGCACATTGCTGGGGACCCGGCAGAGCCACTGGCGTTATCTAACACTTCCTAATTCAGGCAGGTTTGGAGTTTTGGGACGTGCCTGTTTCACTGTCGCATTTTAGACTATTTCCCTTTCGTGTGTTCATCGGGTCTTGCTTTCTACCAACCTCCTTCCAACAAATGCTGGTTTCTGATCTCTCAGTCTGGCTCCTGCATCTTTCAGTGTCCGGCTCCCCTTGCTTTTTCTTTAGGCTTTTCCTGCTTTCATTGACAAACTGCTTTGGATTTCTGGTTCCACTCAATCCAGCATTAAGCCCCGCTCAGGTTCCACTGGCGGCCACCAGCCTGGCATCCCCAGGGAGGTCACTGTGTCCCTGCCACCAACACCCTGCCCCATGGGAGGAGGGATTGTGACATCCAGCAGCACCACCTGGCCCTTCCTCCATCATTTTGCCCCATCTCTTCTGAACCCACATCACCTCCAGCTGCATCCAGGGCCAGGCTTGCAGCACATCCCCATGCCCAGGGTGTCTGTGGGGCAGGGAAGGTGCTGCAGAGCCTGCCTGGCACAGCTGTCCCTTCCGGGGGGAAAGGCAGATGCAGAGATGGAAGAGAGTCCGCAGCACCCACAGCCAAGCTCAGATCCCCTGGGAGCCCCCCCAACATCATCATCAGCCTCTGCAGCTCCCCGGGGAGAGAAGAGCCACACGCCGCAATGGGGCCTCTGCAACACCCCCTGCCCTGCAGCGAGGTGACACTCAGTGGCACCCGTGCCTGGCACAGGGACCTCCTTCCCACTCCATCCCTTGCCAGCCCCTTGGCCCTGGTTAAGGACAGCTCTGCCCGAGATGTGCCCAGGCTCCCGGGCACAGGGCAGCGCTGGGGCTGTTATCTCAGCAGTGCTGGCAGCTGTCAAAGCAACCCGGGCCAGGGTTCACCTCCAGGTTGTTGGCACAGACAGGCGGGTCCCAGCCTCACATGGCTGGACTTGGTTGGGGCTGCGAGTCTCTCAGAGCTGTGTGAAGAACCACACGTTGCCACCGGGTTGCCGTCCAGGGCGAGTTGCTGCAGAAACAGCCGGTGCCACATGCGTGGTGCTGTGGGACGGATCCAGCTGGACCATGGGACTGATCCGGTTGAAAACTGCTTGTCAGAACCAGAGTGGGTTTCCCCTGCTGGCGGCACTGCAGGTGGGGAGGAGGAGCTGACCCAGTGGCCTCAGCCATCCTGTGTCCCCCCGGGCACATAGGGAAGGCTCAGGGGCTGATCCCTGCGGCGGGGGGAAGGTGATACTGTCCCTCCCCAGCCAAGCTCTGCCGGACCCCAAACGAGCACCCACACATGGCGCCAGCTGGTGTGGGGTGGGCAGGAGGCAGCCAAAGCCTCCGGGCTGTGCCAGCGCTGGGGTGGCCACCCTTGTTCTGTGGCTCTTTGTGGAGGGAGCTTTGTTAGGTCTCAAAACCTCAGTGTGGTGGGTGCAGAGGTGGCCACTGTGCCACTGTCCCAGCTAAGAGCACCCCGAGTTGGCAGGATCAGGGCACCCCACAGCGATGCTGTAACACCCTGGGGTGATGCTGGGGACATCAGGCTGGGGTACCCGCGGTGATGCTGGGGACACCGGGGCAGCCCCCTCTCCCGCTCCCTCGTCCTCCTTGTCCTCGTCCTCCTCCTCCCGTCCCTCTCCCCGCTCGCAGCCCCAGCCCGGCCTGGGGAGGAGCCGGCAGCGCGCAAAACCGCCCGGCCGGCCCCTCGGCCCCGCAGCGGCACCGGCACCGGCGGCGGGGGCTGCCCAGCGCCCGCCCGGTGCCAGGAGCGCACAGGGGCTACAGAACCAGGGGAACACCTGCTTTATGAACGCAGTGGTGCAGTGCCTCACCGGCACCTCCAGCACCCACCGGCACCTCCAGCACCCACCGGCATATCCCGCACCCACCGGCATCTCCCGCACCCACCGGCATCTCCAGCACCCACCGGCACCTCCCGCACCCACGGGCACCTCCCGCACCCACCGGCATCTCCAGCACCCATCGGCACCTCCCACACCCTCCGGCATCTCCCGCACCCACCGCACCCCCTGCCCCGCACATCCCACCTGCACCCTGTGCCCCCCACACTCACTGGGACCCCCTGCTGCTCCCAGCACCCCCAGCTCCCAGCACCCTCTCCTGTGCCACGTCCTCCCCATGGGCCTTGCTCTGCCCTGCCAAATGCCCCCCAGCCCCGCTCTCCCTCCAGCCCCACTGCCGTCACCCACCTCCTGCCTTCAGCTGAGCTCTGACCTGCCTTGGGTGGGCGAACTCACTGTCCCGGCCACCCTCACGGAACCCAAGGGTGAGCCCCGTGCTGGTCTTGGTGGCGCCACCAGGGGATGGTGCCACCAGGGGATGGTGCCACCAGGGGATGGTGCCACGGGAGCCCAACCCAGTGGCCTCAGGCCCTGTGGCTGAGTGCATGTCACATCCCTGCAGGGCACAGGCCAGTGTGCTGCGGACCTGCATCCATTTTAGGGACAAGGACAGGACAGCACTTTGATCCTGGCGTGGCAGCCCCCTATGCTCAGGGACACACGCCTGTGGGGTGACATTTCCCCAGGGACTTGCTGCTGCAATTAAACTGCTGCTGCCATGAAACTTTGCAAAGCGCTCAGAGGAGCTGCTGAGGGGCTGGACCTGCCCTGGTCAGGGTTTCTGGCGTTGCTGGGGGAGCTCATTGCCTTTAATTTCCCTGTAGCAAAGTCACCAGCTCTTGCAGCACTGCGCACAGGATTTCCATGCCCTCTGCTCCCAAACACGCAGGTTCCTTGGGCACAGAGAGGCAAACAAACCCGACCAAAAAGAAAAAAACACCCCAAACTTGCAGCCTTTGCTTTGAATTTCCTCCCTTCAGGTGGTTTTCTGCATCTGCCATGAACTGCCACCTGATTTTAGTTTTATTTAATCTGTCTAAACAAGATTTTGGAAATCAGAAGCGAGTCCGTGGTTCATGTTGCTTGAAGGCCATCGGGGGTGGCCTTGCTCCCTCTGCTGCCAGGAGAGCGGGGCTGGGACAGGCGAGGTGGTGGCCAGAGGGGTCTTGGCTCTGGGGGGTCCCGGGGGTGCTGGAGCTCTGAGCCCTGCCCTGACGTGCTGGTTTGTGCTTTCTCTGTTGGCTCTGAGCAGCTGCTGCCAGCCCAGGCTTGGAGACAGGACCTAGGGGACCCCAAGCTCTGCCTTTTGGGGAGTTCCATGGGGACATGGGGGCAGAATGCTCTGGGGAACCCTGTCAGCAGCTGGGGACGCCCTGAGGGGCTGGGGGGAAGGAGGAGAGGGGACAAGGAGGGGGCAGCCTCGGGGAGGGGGAGCTGGCAGGGCTTTGGGTGGAGGGGCAGAGCTTGGCAGGGCAGGCAGCACCCCAGCACTGTGTGGCAGAATGCAAACCCCCCTCCCTCCTTCAGTATGGCACATCTCCCCCTTTTCTCTGCTACTTGAGGCTAACAGCTTCTTTTGTTTGGCCCGGAGCACCCTGGCTCCTGGGACATTGGGAGAGGGGAGTGCCGAGCCGCTGGGCGCCAGGGGCCAGGGTAAGGCTTCAGGGGCACCCACAGCTAGTGTGGGGGGTGCAGAGAAGCTTCTAGAGTGCCTACAGTCAGATCTGATCAGATAAAAACGGGACGCTCGTCGAGACCCAGCCCCATTTTGTGTGGGGGTCTCTCGGAGTACGAGCTTAGCCACTGCCGCCAGGAGAGCCCCCCTCCCTGGGATGGAGACTCCGCTTGCCTCGCCGCTGTTATAGTTGAATTGAATTTTGTGGGCTGGGCTGTGTTTCTGATTCTGTAGACCATATCCAGGATTCCTACCTTATCGTAAAAGCTATGCAAGTTGTATACGAGCCCATATTTTAGAGAACCGGAAATTAGTCCTGTTAGTTCTCAGTAAGTTCTTATCTTATCTTGAAAGTGCTGAGAAGGTACATTTGCTATCATCCAAGAATTTGTATAATTTTATATGAAATGCGCATGTGCAGTGACAAAAGGTGAAAAGTACACTAGTGATGAAGACTACTTACTTCATCCTGAAGACCCCCTGAACGACCACCAGAGGACACTGCGCATGCTTAGAGTAGTTCCAAGGTGTTGCAACTGATATTGTGAAATAATTGTGTAACCTAATGAATATGCAATATACACGTTGTAACTTTAATGAATATGTATGTAACCAAATTGTATAAAATGGTGAAGTTTGAATCAGTGGTCGGAACCAGCTTTGGGTGCGAGCCCCTGGTTTCCCCAGCACTGAAATAAAGCACCGCATATAACTACGCCCGTGGTTATGTGTCCTGAATGCTAACACCGCCACGGGTGTAAGTAAAACTTCTCGCAGGATTGCGAGTATATTTATACTTTCCGTGCACATATGCACGTATAACTTTCCGCGCTCCATTTGAGCGCGTATAAATTTACCCTCGCCGAATCGCGGGTGTATTTTCCTCCCGTGCACCTGTGCACGAGTAACTTTCCGTGCGCATTTGCACGCGTACTTTATCTCTTTAAAATAATCCCGCACCGTGTGAGGCAAGTGTGTACTTCTCCGGGACTCAGGGCCAGCTCCGGCATTTTTTTTGAGTGAAGCCCCGTGTATGCACGCTGTGGACCGCCTGATTGGTTGTATCAGTTGCTGCCCCTCAAATAAGTTTCCTCAGCTGATATCCGAACCTTTATTTAAGTCACTTTGGAGTGCTAAAACCCTGTTCCTCTCCGGTTTAATGAAAGTTGTTTTGGACTCTGTTGTCCCTTAAATTAACCTGCGAGGACTCTCCGTGACACACTGCCCTTGGGGGACTGGTGGGAACCCCCTGGCACGTGGCTCCATCAGGGACATGTCTGGTCCACTCCCCGGTCTCAGCTGCTCCGCTTCAGTTGGAGAGTGCAGAGTGCCAGCTCTGCTGGGCTGAGCATCCCCGGTTTTGGGATGCAGGAGGTTTGCTCAGGGGCTTTCCTCCTGCCTGTGCAGGCAGGGCAGGCAGGGCTGGCAGCTCCCCTGCCCACGGGCCACACTTTTGCTTGGCTGTATGAACAGCCCTTGTCTCTTGTAGGGCCTTGGGTGGCTGGGCTGGCACCGCCGGCATCGCCTGGCTGGGGAAACTGAGCGCCCATCAACTAGAGCTGCCCGGTGCTTTCCTGCGACTGCAAAGCGCTGCGACACGGCGGCTGTGGGCACCCCGGGGCGGGGCACGAAGCTGCTGCGTCCCCCCAGTTCTGGATCCCCCGACCCAGAACAAAGCGCTCCCCTCCTCCGGCTGCCGACAGCCAGCCCGGCTTCTTGCACAGCCCCCTGGTTCCCCCCTCACCCCGTCCCCCCAGTTAGTGCCAGGGGGTGCTTCTGAAGCCCATGGACACCTCAGCCACACCCGGGGTGCAGGATGGGCCTCTGCTGGCTCTGCCCTGGTGCCCACTGGTTTGCTCCCCGTGATCCCTCTGGGGCCCTGGATACCACGGGATCCACCTGGGCACCCCCAAAGCGCCTTTTTAGCACTTATTTTTCTCCTGAAAAAGCAAACACAGGGGGCTTTCTGCCATCCTGCCCCAGGGACCCCCATTCAGACCACACCGGCACTTGGTTGCCCATCGCCATTTATTGCAGCCGCTGCCTGCTCAGCGCCCGGGGCGGTGGGACCGGGGCCGGGACCCCCATCCTGCCCGGCTGTCAGGGGGTTGATTCGCTGCGGGGGGGCTGGATGGGCGGCAGCAGCTTCAGTGCCTGGGTGAGGCGTCCGGGAGATGAGGCTGGTCGGTGCTTCAGCACGGCTAACAGCAGCGGGGAGGCGGTGCCTGGGGGCGAGGGGCAGGGTCAGCCACAGACACCCACCAACAGGGTCTTGCCCCCACCCTGAAGCACACAGGCTGTTGTCCCACACTGCCCAGCACCACCACCCATGTCCCCCCAGCTCCCTCCATCTCCACCACGAGGACCGGCTGCCCCAGCAGCCAGTGCTGCCCCCACAGCCCAGCCCAGACCCCAGACCCCCGTCCAACCCTGCCCAGCTGTGGGCACAGACCCGTCCCCCCAGACAGCGGGGTGTCCTCTGCCCCCCGGTGCCCTGACAGGGCCATACTTTTCTGGCTCCTCGAGGTCGAGGTCTCTGGGGTGGCCGTTGGTGTTGTGGGCAGCTGAGAGCCCCCCATCATGGAGAGCTGCTTGTCCTGCCGCTTCCCATCAGTGCCGTCCTGGCCCGACAGCTGCATCGCGTCCTTCTGGGAAGGGGAGAGCGTGTGACCCAAACACGGGGCCCCGTTCCGCATCCCCCAGCAACCCTCCCCAAGCCAGCTCTCCCCGGGGAAACTGAGGCACAGATCCCCCCGCAGGCTCAGCATCCACCTCCCTACCTCCGTCATCCCTACCTTGTTGGGGCGGCGGGCGCTGGATGGGGACGGCCGTGGGGTGCTGGGCGGTTGGGGCTGGAAGCGCGGGGGCGTGACGGTGTGTGGGCCCCCGCAGCTCCGCGGAACAGTGGGGTATCTGCACTCGCCCGTCCGCTCCCTGTGGGACAGGACATGAGGGTGCTCAGTGCCCGGCAGGTGGCACCCCATGTGTCACTCGATGCCAGGGAAGGGTCGGGGGGTGCTCCCTGTTCGGGGGGCAGTTACTCACGGTCCAGGCACCAGCATGTTGAGGGGCTGGTCACAGGACAGGCAATGGAAACCAGGCAGCAGCTGCCTGGAGCGGGGAGAAAAGGGCTGGGGAGCTCCTGGGGGGCACAGCCCCACCTGCACACCAGCCACAAAAAGCCTCTGCACCCACCCCCCAAGACTGGTTCAGGAGGGCTCCTCCCACACGTGCCTTCTCATTGTGCCGCCTCTATCGCTGCGAAGCTGCAGCTGGCAGGAGCACAAGGCACAGCCACTTGCTCAGCATCCCCAGGGGCGCTGCCCACATGGCTCCTACGCCAGGTACCACACCGGCACGAGCCAGGACAGCCAGCAGGAACAGGGCCAGCACTGCCAAAGCCACCACTGTCCCCATCGCACTCACTTCCTAATCCCAGCGGCATTGTCACGCTCTGCCTGCAGCGCCTTCTCCTGGAGCTGCCCCCTGAGGCTCTTCCACTGCTCCTCCTGCTGCTTCCGGAACGCCCCCAGCTCCCGGCGGTCCAGCTGTGGACGGGTGACACCCTCAGCCAGCTACCCCAGGATGGGACATGGCGGTCCCCGGGGGCACAGCCGGGAGGGGGGACCCTCGCAAGGATGCTGCCTTAGGCTGCCAGGCCCCAAGGTGCCAGTTCTGCGTGGAGGGGACGAGCCCTCACCTTGCAGTCCATCTGTCTCTGCAGCTCTCGCTGGAACTGGTGCCAGCCCTTCTCCTGGCCCGTCACCCGGCTCGTCACCTCCTCCATCATCTTGGTCAGCCGCTCCACGCACGCCTCAAACTGGCTGCGACTGACTTTGTCAGCCAGGGCGGCTTTGTCTGCTTTCTAGCAACGGGGAAAGGCAGGAGAGAGGTGGGGACAGGATGCAGAGACAACAGGAGAGGGGAAGTGGCTACGTGGTCCTGTTCACCCCATCACCCCCGTGGCGTTGGTCCCACCAGCCAAAGGGACTCGGGGTCACAGAGGGACCTGGCAAGGGACCTGCAGCCGGGCTAGAAATCCTCCCTCCCCCTGGCTGGTTCTGCCAGCCGGCACCCAAGGGACAAGGGGTGTTTGTCACCCTGCCCGGGACACCCTTGACTGGCACCGGGGCCCCTTGAGCCCGTACCTCATCGATTCCCAAAACCAGCAGCTCCTCCTTGTCTGCTTGCTTCTTCTCCAGCCTCCCCAGGGCCTGGGACAGAGCCTTCCAAGGCAGACAGCAGCCCGTGATGCCACGGCAGGGTCGGAGCTGCCCCCGGCCAGCCGAGCACCCCCTGCCTCCCCACCCCATCAGAAACCTCCAGGAAAGGCATCAGGAAGCTGTGCAGGGCTGCGAGCAGGGTGGCAGAAGGACAGACCCCTTGGGGTCCCAGCCTGGGCTCTGCCTGCGCGTTACAGCCACCCACCTTGACGTCATTCTGCTCCTGCTGGCGATCCTGCTGGAGGTTTGCAAGGTCCCAGCTGAACTTCTCATAGCTTTTTTGGAGCTGCACGATGCTGGTCTGGAGGCACTTGAGCTGCTCGTCCTGCTGCAGGGACTAAGAGGACAAGGCGGTGCTGAGCAAGGGGGTGGCTGCCCCACGGGGGCAGACCCAGGGTATTTTGGCTGATGGCCACGGGCCCTCAGTGCAAGCAGGACATTTGCTCCAAGGCTTTAATTCCCTTCCGTGCTGCTGACTCCGACAAGCCAATTAGGGGGGCAGCGAGGGGCTCCCCCACGTTAGAGCAAAGCAGAAATGCCTGGGGGGTCCTGGCAGCTCAAGCCCCCTACACCGCATCTCCTTACCTGTCTCCTCCACTTTGGATAATTGTCCACCTTGCCGCCCGCCTTCTGGGCCAGGGACTCCACCTGCTCCTCGAGCTTCTCGCAGCGCTGGAGGAGCTTCCCCAGCAGCACCCTGGTGTCCGGGCTGCAGAAGTGGCACCCTGCGTGCTCATGTCCCCCGCTCTGCACCGTCGCCCTCGGCTCGTCCACCTGCTGGCAGGGGAGGAGGAATCAGCTCTGAGCCGGGCTGGATGCCGCCCACAAGCCCAGGTGCCGTGGAGGCTCCAGGGCCCCATCCAGCCAGGGGACGTGGCCGGGACCCCGCCAGGACTCCCCCCGAGCCAGCGGGGGCTGGGAGCGCTGCCCCCGGGCCTCACCTCTGCCTGCAGCTGCTGCGCTGACTCCATCACCAACTTATTCATGTACTCAGCCGCAAACTGCTCCAGCTCGGCCTGGGTCGGCTCCGGCTGCTTCCCCAGCTCCTTCCGCTCTGCCTTGACCTTCTGTCCCTTGGGCCTGGCCAGCGAGATGGGGGCAGGGACAGGCTTAGCCTTCGTGGGGGTGTCCCTCGGCCCCCAAACTGGGATGCTCCCAGACCCCAGGATCCCTCGCAGCCCTGCGGTGTAGGAAACCCTCTCCCATCCTTTTACCGCGGCTGTCGGGTCATCTGGCCACTGCCGTCTGCTTTTCTGCCGGCTCCAGCCCCCCTCGTCTTTCTGGGAGCATCCTCCACCTTGCTGATCTGGGAACGGCAGTGGGGGCGGTGAGGGCACAGCCCCCTGTGTCATTCCGGCACGGGGACCCTTCGGCTGCCCCCTCCCTGCCCAAACTGGCATCCCCGCAGCCCCTCGGGGACTGCTGCCGGCTCACCTTCTCCTCCTCCCCGTGGAGGGCCCTGGCCATGTCTTGTAGGAAGGACACCTGGCACCTGAGGTCGGCCAGGATGTTGGTGATGCTCTCCCGGCCTAGAGGGACATGGTGCAAGGGGATGTGCTGTCGGTGAGGGGGTCTCTGAGCATGACGAGCCCCTGACCCAGGGTGACCCCACGCCAAAAAACCCCCGCCAGTCCTCCCGTGCTCTCACCTCCCTTGGGGAAGAGCCGGCGCAAGTTCTCAAGATCCGAATGTTCTGCTTTGGTAGATTTAAGCTGCTCCACCTGCTCTTTCAGACCAGTGCAGAGGTGGCCGAGCTGCCCAACCTGGGAGAGAACCTCCCGCATCTCCGACTCGTAGCTGGAGGTGCTGGTGGAGCCCCAGGGCTTGGCCGGCTCTTGGGCATCCCCTGGGATGGTGGCTTGGGAGCTGGAGGACCCAGGCTGCACCCCAGGGGTGGTGGTGTGGGTCCCAGGGGATCCTGGCTGCATCCCCGAGGTGCTGGCCTGGGCATCAGGGGCCCCTGGCTGTGTCCCCAGGCAGGTCCTGGTCTGGGTGCCCCGTGATCCTGGTTCCAGCCCCGAGGTGCTGGCCTGGGTGCCCCGGGATCCTGCCTGCATCCCCGGGGTGGTGGCGCCGGCACCAATAGACCTCGTGTGATCAGAGGGAGCGCCTGACAACTTCACAGGGGTCGCTGGTTCCCCCTGTGTCCCTGCTTGCATCCCCAGGGAGCCAGACCCTGCAGTCCCCTTGCCGGTCTCCATCCCAGGCCGTGTCCCACGTCCCTTCGGCCCCAGTGCTGAGCTCTTCTTGGCCTGGCTGTCCACGGCCACCTGGGTGGGCTCAGCAGGGGCAGACTGGCCCCCACCGCCCTCCTGGAAAGAAGAGGCAAAGGGCAGCAGGTTTACTGGCAGCTGGGCAGCCGTGAGGACAGACCCCAGAACCCCCCGCCATGTCCCCAGTCCCTGTCCCCAAACCACCATCTCACAGGGCCAAACTCGTGTTGAACATGAGAGCCCAAATGCAAAGGGATCACGGAGTCAGCCCAGCCATGGAGCTGGGGGGATGGGACATCCAGGGATGGGACCCGCAGCATCACTGCCCAGCACCCCAACCCACAGGCTGTGCCCCGAGGCAGGAGGGCTGGTGTCCCCGAGGGAGCGGGGGACGCAGCCGCCTCCTGTCCCTGCGCAGCCCGGCAGCGTCCTGGGGCTTCCCCTGGAGCTGGGCGAGGAGAGGGACACCCGTTCATATGTGGGAGCGGGATTTAAAGAGTATCCCCAAATGAACTGGGGCAGGAGACAGAGGGACGCTGGGCAGGGCTGTGCCTGGGGGCCGCGGCTGAATTGCACGGGCAGAGCTTTATCTCCCCTCCTTCCCCTCCCATGGATCTGTTTTGAGGGCTCTCTAGTTCAAAAGTGCCTTAGCAACTCCTGGGACACCCTTCCCACTCTTCCCTCCTGCTGCCCTTCACGCTGCTGACACCGATGGCCGTGGGGCACGGGCACAGTGTGACAGGGCAGCAGGAGCGGGGAGGGACGAGGGCCCAGCTCCCTCCCGGGGCACCAGGGGATGCTCACCAGGCCAAGCGTCTCCTGGATCTCCTGGATGTCCTCGGCCAGGCCGGAATGCGCCTCCTGCAGGGCATGCATGTCCTCTGCCAGACCAACATGCGCCTCCTTCATCTCCTGGATGTCCTGTGCCATTCCAGAATGCGCCTTCTGCATGGCCTCTTGCATCTCCCGCATGTCCTGTTCCATTCCAGAATGCGCCTTCTGCATGGCCTCCTGCATCTCCCGCATGTCCTCTGCCATGCCAGAGTGCGCCTTCTGCATGGCCCGCATGTCCTCTGCCAGGCTGCACTGCGCCTCCTTAAACTTGTTGATCTCCTCCCACAGGTGCTGGAGCGAAGCCCTTTTCTGGGAGAGCGGGTGGGGTTTGAGCCCAGGGGAGGGTCCCTGGGGACCTGGGCCCCGCTGTGCTCTGCTGCGGGAGCTCGGGCTTAACCCAGCCCTTGGGCTGAGGGCGGCACGACGGCAGCGCGGAGCCCGGAGGAGCGGGCGTCTCGTGGGGGAGCACCCAGGGACCAGCAAGAGCATCTACCTTGGAGACGGCTCTCTCCTCCTCTTCAGTTGTTGTTGGCATCAGCTCCTTGGCCATGGAGGAGACCTCGGAGTTGCTCCCGGTCCCCTCCAGCTGCTCCTCTGGTTTCCAGAGCTGCTGCCCTGTGCCCAGGGCTCCGTCCTCCTCCTTCTCCTGGCCAGGCTGGTCCTTGCTGTCCTGGTCCTTTGCCAGGCCGGGAGCCGGGCTCTGCCCTGGCTCCAGGACAGACAGCTCCTGCTGGCCCAGCTGCCCGATGATGGCCTCGAGCAACTTGTGAAGCGCCACGAAGTCAACAACCCCCAAACTGGGTGTCCCGATGGCAGCGTTCAGCATCTCCAGCAGACCGAGTGTGGCCATCGCTGCTGCTCTGCCGGAAAACACGGAGCCTGATGTGGGAAGACGGGAGCTTTTCTGTCCAGAGGTGATCTTGGAGGGATGGGCAGCCAGCAGCCTTTCTCCTGCTCCTTCTTGCCACAGAAAGCGATCAGTCACCAAAACAGATCCAAGTGCCGAAAGCAATCCAAGTGATGAAAGCGATCTAGTCAAGTGCCGAAGGTGATCAAACCACCAAAAGCGGTTCAACCACCAAAAGCGATTCCACCACCAAAAGTGATCCCACCACCAGAAGTGATGCAACCACCAAAAGCGATCAAACCACCAAAAGTGATGCAACCACCAGTAGTGATCCCACCACCAAAAGCGATCCAACTGCCAAAATGAGTCCACCACCACAGTGATCCCACCACGGCAAGCGATCCCACCACGGCCAATGACCAAATGGGCGAGGGGCACAGGTGACAGGGGACAATATAGTGTCTCTGTTGCCCGGCAACAGCCGCCCCAGGAGCCAGCGGGCGCCGCCCTGGTCCTTTGTGATGAAGTCATCCACGGGATGGGAGATGATGAGGCTCCCTCCTGCCTTTCCCACTTTACCACCCACAATGCAGCTGGTGACACCTCAAATGTTGTAGCAGGTCACTGCAGCCCGTGCCCAGATTCAAAAGACAATCGCACAGGTCATGGGGAATGAAATCTCATTTCACTGAATTAAACACCCTCAGTTTTAATTGCAGAGAGAATGGCTTTATCCGTGTTGTGCACTAAATCAAACTCTCCCGATGTTTCACCCTTTCCTTTCCCCATGGCACAGTTGGCCTCGGAGGCGATTCCCCTTTGTGGCAGATGTGCAGCGACTGGCTCACGAGTGCACCAGCACTGGGAACCTGGGCTGAAAACAAGGTCAAAGTGCCTGGTTTAGGACGCCTTTCCCTGCGGTTCATCAAGCAGAAGGATGTCTTGTGAGAGGGAGCTGTTCTGAAGGGATTTCTTCTGCCTCTCTTGACCGTTGGCACGAGCCAGCGGCTGCTGACCAGGAAATGTGCTCATCGCTTGCTCCCTCATGAACACTGTCCTGGCCTTTGCAGCTAGAACGACATAAACCAGAGTATGTTTCCTGTCACCTCTGCAAGAAGGTGGTTCAAATGCAAAGGCTGATCTTGCCTTTAAGCAGCACGAACTGCTCTAGAGACAGCTCTTTGCTGGGGATGGAGCTGTGAGAGAGGTTCTCCAGCTGGCACGGCTGCCTCCCTTTTGAAACACGGGCCATCTTTTGCTGGCATTCCCGTCCCTCAGCCTGATGGCTCTGACATCTCCTCTGATGCTTCAGAAACGCTGCTGCTATCTACACAGCCATTGCAAGATCCTTTTGCACTGAGAACTGAAGCTGCTCCAGAGCTGAAAGGGAGACCCCAACACAGAAAGCAAGGCTGCCATAATTCCTCTGAGAGTGAACCCCACATCCCAAAGAAAGCCGGTCCTTGGAGATGGCCAAGCTTGGAGCAGCGCTGTCACACGTGAGCTGCGAGTCACACAAGGAAGAGTTCCAGAGGACGGAGCGTGTCCCCAGATGGCTTTTGCCAGCGCTGACTGAGGAAGAGGCGTCCTGTCCAGGGACCTCTGCAGAGACATCTCCAGGCAGAGCAAGACACTGGGGGGCAACAGCCCCTCTCAAACCCCAGTTTTGCACCCCAAGTGGCCGCACGGCAATGGGCAAGCCTTCATCCCGGGCCAGAGATGCTGGATCCAGAAGTCATGGCTTGCTCCCGGGAGGGTCTTTTTGTGTCAGAACCTCCTGTGTTTCGCCACGCATTTTTCACGGTCAATGACTTTCATTTCTTTTCCCTCTACGCTCTCCTCCGGTTTTGCCGTGGAGAGCAGACGCCAACAGTCTATTCCAGCCTTACGGGATCTTGCAGACTTCTCCTTTGCTGTCTGTGGTGCTGGTGATTGCCTTCTGCTGCCCCTGGTTCATGTTGAAGACTAATTCCTGGCAGACGTGGTTGGTGCTGCTGAGCAACACTCTTGGCTTTGTGCTAGTGCTCAGTAGGACACCGACAAGAAAGCAGGTGTCAAAAACCTCTCGGTTCTTGTGTTGAATGGTGTAGTGTATCCAGGAGTCTATTCCAGCAACCTTAATTGCGGTTAATGTGGTTAAGAGTACTTGATAGGGTCCGTCCCAACGTTCTTTTAAAGTTTCTTTATTCCAAGTTCTTATATACACCGTGTCTCCATGCTCTGTATCATGTACCGGATTCTCAAGTGCTAGTGGGCGATTCCACACTAGTGCGGATCTGAGTTGATTCAGTGTCCTGCCGAGAGGCAACACGTAATTGTAGAAATCCTGATTACCTTTTACATGTACACTTGGATCTGGATCCGGTGCTTCATATGGCTTGCCATACAGAATTTCGTATGGACTTACTGACATTCCGCTCCTAGGTTTAATTCTAATACACAACACCACTATTGGCAAGGCCTGAGCCCATTGAATTTTTGCTTCCTGACAAATCTTGCTAAGTTGCCTTTTTAGGATCTATAGGGCATGCCTGAGATTTGCATGCCTTGGACTACTGGATGTATTAACCGAATAAAGCACAGGATCATACACCGCACAAACAGTAAACCCAGAAATGCACATGCTATCACGAACCCTGTTTTCTTCCACCAGGCTACCATTTCGAGACCAGTATCCATTAGGTGGACCTGGGTACCAAGTGGGAGCAATAGAGGTATTTGATGAATTTACGCGCGACACTAGCTTACAAGAGGTTCATCCATGTATCAGTCATTTGAGACCCCCCACATATCCAGCATGAGGTGACATTTAATTCCTGGGCTATTTTCCATAAGATCTATAAACAGGTTTTTCCCTCCTGTGGGTAATTGTAATCCCTTGTCTTTTTGCCTTATTTCTTCTCACCAATCTTTGCTTTTCTGTAGTGGCAGAGCCCCCCCGCCCCGGGGGGATGGGGCTGTCGCCAGCCTGGCTGAGAGGTGAAGCCAGAGACAAAAGAAACTAAAGGAGCGTTGTTGTAAGGCACGTGGACAGGGCAGCTTTGCTATAAACCAGCCCGCTCCGGCAATAAAGCGAACTCTGTGAACATCACATTGGTGTGTCAGGTTCCGTGTCTCGCGTGGAAAAAGCAACATTTTGGTGACCCCGACGTGATACTTCGTATCGAAGCAAGATCGTTGGGACGTGAAGACGCCAGGAAAGCCACTGGAGGGCGAAGTTAGCCCTGCGCTTGAAGAATAGCGGAAAGCAGGCCTACGGAGAAGCAGGTGGCGTGGGAAACACGGCATCCACGGAAGGAAAAATCATAATGCAGAGTATTCCGCAGCTGAACGCACGAACAGGAAGGTATTTTGAAACAGACGCGTTAAAGCGAGCCCGGACAGGTTAATCCAGCTGAAGTGCCGTTGCCGGAGGACCCGATGGAGCACGAGAATGCAGCACCGCAGAATCGCCCTGGCTTCCAGGAGGAGAGTGTGGGAAACTACAGCGGGTCTGTGGAATCCTTGTCAGAAAATATGGGAGTAGAGATCAGCCTTGAAGATATTAAGATTTACCCTTGAGAAGGATGGGAGTAAAGGAGTATCCGGAGATATGGAGTTGTACCCGTGAGAAAGGAGAGATGTACCCGTGAGAGAGAAGGGGATAGAAGAATAACATGGATGATAGCAAAATTAACCAGTGAGATGTTAGTGCTGTAACTTGTAACCAATAGTGAAAAGACACATGAACTGGTAGAATTGTATAAAAATGCACTTATAGCAATAAATAGCATCCATTATTTTCATCTTGAAAGAACTTGGTCCATGTCGTTTGTCCGTCTCAACCGCGACAGGAGAGCCACGTGCAGAGCCCAAAGGACTTACTGAGACGGCAGGAGAGCCAGATGCAAGACGTTCTAAACGCCATAAGGTGACTAGATGGCGGTAACAGTAAAACTTCGTGGTTAAGAGCATATAAAAAGGCGTCAGATGCAATTAAGGACGGGCTGGAGGCAACTGGCAGGGGATGTGAAAAACGGGGAAAACAGGAAAGGGAGGGGGCGGAATTAGACCTCACTCCTGAGGAGCTCCGTATTAAAAGGGAGCGAATACAAAAATGGGCTAGACAATGTGTTGAAGGTGGGATGTGGTCCGTGAGAGGAGCAGATGAATATTTGAGATCGTGGTATGGAAAAGGGCTGGAGACTGGGTTAGATGGGTTTGCAAATATGCGTCGACTTACTGATCCATAGGGAAGCACAAGGGAATTGTATAGCAGTGATAGTAATGATAATCCAAGGATTTTGCAGCAAACGCAAGGGCTTGCTCTGGCAGCAGTGAGTTACCCAATATAGGTAACCCTGTGCCACCCTATTCTACAATAAAGCAGGATCCTGGGGAACCATATATGAAGTTTGTGGACCGTTTAAAAGAAGCTATAGATGCTTCTCCTAACCTGATTCCAGAGGCAAAAGCTGCTGTGGGGAAAGATTTGGCCATGATGAATGCAAACACCCAATGCCAACAGATATTAGCCGCTTTGGGAAAAACTGCTTCTCTAGCAGAGATGGTGGAAGCTTGCACACGGGTACCGATCACGCAACAGGAGGTAGAAAAGGCAAAAATACATGCTCAAGCCCACGCTGCGGCCTTGGCTGCAGCACTTAAGCCTGCGATGAAAGGCCGAAGCCCTTCTGTCCTGGTTTTGTTAAAAACAAGTTTCTCTTTTAGTGATTTTGCCTGTCAGCTAAAGCTTCATATTAACTGCATTTTCCTGGAGAACCAGACACACGTTTTGGTAAAACTAGCAGTGGAATGCTTATTGATAAGCACGGATGGACATCTCGCAATGCATTGCTAATGCATTTTTCTCTGTTCCTGTAGCAGCAGAGTGCAGGTCGCAGTTTGCTTTCACCTGGAGGGGCATCCAGTACACGTGGAATCGCTTGCCCCAGGGGTGGAACACAGTCCTACCATCTGCCATGGGCTGATCCAGACCACGCTGGAGCAAGGTAAAGCTCCAGAACACCTGCAATATATTGACAACATCATCGTATGGGGCGACACAGCGAAAGAAGTCTTCGAGAATGGTGAGAGAATAATTCACAGCGAAAGAAGTCTTCGAGAAAGGTGAGAGAATAATTCAGATTCTGCTGGTTTTGCCATAAAATGAAGCAAGGTCAAGGGACCTGCACGAGAGATCCAGTTTTTAGGAATAAAATGGCAAGATGGCCATCGTCAGATCCCAATGGATGTGATCAACAAAATCGCAGCAATGTCTCCACCTGCTAATAAAAAGGAGACACCGACTTTCTTGGGCGTTGTAGGTTTTTGGAGAATGCATATTCCTGACTACAGCCAGATTGTGAGCCCTCTCTATCGAGTGACTAGTAAAAAGAACCAGTTTCAGTGGGGCCATGAACAACGACAAGCCTTTGAACAAATGAAGTGTGAGATAACTCATGCCGTGGCCCTTGGACCAGTTCGGACTGGACTAGATGTTAAAAATGTGCTCTACATGGCAACCGGAGATAATGGACTTACCTGGAGCCTCTGGCAGAAAGCACCAGGAGAAACCCGAGGTCGACCCTTAGGTTGTTGGAGTCGAGGATACAAAGGATCTGAAGCCAACTATACTCCAACTGAAAAAGAGATACTAGCAGCATACGAAGGAGTTCGAGCTGCTTCAGAAGTGATCGGTACTGAAGCACAGCTCCTCCTGGCACCTCGACTGCCGGTGCTGAGCTGGATGTTCAAAGGGACGGTTCCCTCTCCACATCATGCAACCGAAGTTATGTGGAGTAAATGGATTGCATTGATCACGCAACGAGCTCGAATTGGAAATCCCAGTCGCCCAGGGATCTTAGCAGTGATTACAGACTGGCCAGAAAGCAAAGACTTTGGGATGTCTCCAGATGAGGAGGAGGTAACACGTGCTGAAGAAGCACCACCGTATAATCCTCTTTCAGAGACTGATAAGCAGTCTGCACTGTTCACAGATGGATCCTGTCGTCTTGTAGGAAAACATCGAAGGTGGAAAGCTGCTGTGTGGAGTCCCACACGACAAGTTACAGAAGCCACTGAAGGACAAGGTGAATCTAGTCTATTTGCAGAAGTGAAAGCCATCCAGCTGGCTTTGGACATTGCTGAACGAGAGAAGTGGCCAATACTTTATCTCTATACTGACTCGTGGATGGTAGCAAATGCCTTGTGGGGGTGGCTACAGCAATGGAAGAAAAGCAACTGGCAGCGCAGAGGTAAACCCATTTGGGCTGCCATACTGTGGCGAGACATTGCTGCTCGGTTAGAGAGCCTGCCTGTGAAAGTTCGTCATGTAGATGCTCATGTGCCTAAAGGTCGAGCCACCGAGGAGCATCTAAACAACCAACAAGCAGATCAAGCTGCTAAGATTAAAGTAGCTGAGGTGGACTTGCCTGGCAACATAAAGGTGAACTTTTCCTAGCCCAATGGGCTCATGATGCTTCAGAGCATCAAGGTAGAGATGCAACATATAAATGGGCTCGCGATCGAGGGGTGGATTTAACTATGGACACTATTTCACAGGTTATTCATAATGTGAGACTTGCGCCGAAATCAAACAAGCGAAATGGTTAAAGCCTGTATGGTATGGGGGGCGATGTTTAAAGTATAAGTATGGAGAAGCTTGGCAGATTGATTATATTACACTTCCACAAACACGTCAAGGTAAGCGTTATGTACTTACAATGGTGGAAGCAACCACTGGATGGTTGGAAACATATGCCGTACCTCATGCTACAGCCCGAAATACTATCTTGGGCTTTGAAAAGCAAGTCCTTTGGCGACATGGTACGCCAGAAAGAATTGAATCAGACAACGGTACTCATTTCAAAAACAGTATTATAGACAATTGGGCCAAAGAACGTGGTATTGAGTGGGTATGTCATATTCCACATCATGCACCAGCCTCTGGGAAAATTGAAAGGTACAATGGTTTGCTAAAAACTACACTAAAGGCACTTGGTGGTGGAACCTTTAAAAACTGGGATTCACATTTAGCAAAAGCCACTTGGTTGGTCAACACCAGGGGATCAACTAATGGAGCTGGACCTGCCCAATCAGAGATTCTATGGACTGTAGGAGATAGAGTCCCTGTAGTACACATGATATCATGTTAGGAAAGGCAGTCTGGGTTAATCCTGCCTCAAAGTCAAGCCCATTTGCGGGATTGTTTTTGCCCAGGGACCTGGCAGCACCTGGTGGGTGATGCTTAAGGATGGAGAAGTTCGGTGTGTACCTCAAGGGGATTTGAGTTTAGGTGAAAATATTCAATACTGAACTGCAGGATGTGAATTGCCGTACTAACAGTGTTTAATAAGTATCTTTCAGATCAAGACAGTGATGATGAAACCAGAGCTAGCTTCTTCGAGTGGCGCCTGACAACTTCTTCGAAGTTGATGTCTTTAACCCACAAACAGTGGTCATGAGATGCACTTGTACCATTTTTCCTGCCCTGGGAGACTGTCGTGACAAAATGAACTTAATGAACTTTTCAAAGGATGGTCCACTGATTAATTACTCCTGTGTATATATGTACATATGTATATATATATATATAGTAGTAGTGATTAATTAGATTGTATTGATAGATTGTATTGATAAGGTTTAAGCATTCAGTGAATGGCATATTATAAGGGGTGGAATGTCCTGGTTTTGCTAAAAACAAGTTTCTCTTTTATTGAATTTGCCTGTCAGCTAAAGCCTTCATATTAACTGCATTTTCCTGGAGAACCAGACACATGTTTTGGTAAACCTAGCAATGGAATGCAAACTTATTGATAAGCACGGATGGACATCTCGCGAGAGGGGCGACGAGAAGCAAGTGACCAAGAAACTGACCAACTGTGTATAACATTCCATTCACGTGAATACTTCATATAAAAGTGGGAGATCATGAGGATCTCGTCCCTTTTGCCCTTTTCCCTTTTGCTTATGGCCGACATTAGGAGAGGACCTTGCTAGTCGTCCCTGCAAACTGAGGCCTAGTGACAGACTGAATCCAGCTCCGATTGGCTGCAGAGTCTAATCCAGGATTTTGGTTGCCGGCTCTGCAGTTGCTGAGACTTTCAAGATTGGTTTTGTATATTTTGTATTATTTTCCCTATTCTTATTAGTAGCATTAGTAAAACATTGTTAGTTTTTCCAACTCTCTTCTCTCTGTCCTTCTTTTCCTCCCAATCGCCTCTCCTTAGTGGAAAGGGGGGAGAGGGAGAGGCAAAAAGGGGGAAGTGGGGGTGAGAGGGGTTTAACAATACATCTGCCAGGGTTTTATTGTCACCCCGCAATCTTAACCCTCGACAGGGATCCTGTATCTGGGATGCTGTATCGGGGATGCTGTATCGGGGATCCTGTATCTGGGATTCTGTATCGGGGATCCTGTATCTGGAATGCTGTATCTAGGATGTTGTATCTGTGATGCTGTATCTAGGATGCTGTGTCTAGGATGCTGTATCTTGGATGCTGTATCTAGGATGTTGCATCTGTGATGCTGTATCTAGGATGCTGTATCTGAGATGTTGTATCTGGGATGCTATATCTGGGATTCTTTCTCTAGGATGCTGTATCTGGGATGCTGTGTCTTGGATGCTGTATCTAGGATACTGTAGGAACGAGATAAGGACTCAGCAAAACAAGTTGATTCAATGTGAATCACGCTAAGCCATTTATTACAGAAACAACTCTCCTTATATACGTAACTATATTCTAATCACGTGTCCACACTCCAAGCATGGATTCGCTAAATGAGTATCGTGGGCTGTCCATGCGCTGGAGTCTCACTGATGATACGTCCGATGATTCACGCCACGCCAGGACCCCGGCGATTGAGGAACGCCTCTCTTTCTCACAGCGGACTCTGCTCTCAGCTCCCCGAAGCGGCCTTGAGATTCCTTTGAGCCAGATTAATTCACCAACAAAGTCTTTATTTACCAAAACCCCTCCACACTTCCCCCTTTCTGTTCTTGAATTAGTCAGGCCCCATCAACCGCACGGCAAATCATTTTTGAAACATACTGCAACATAAAACACGTGATTAACAACATAATTACAATTACGTATAATACAGTTAAACCTTACTTACTAAGATCGAACAAATACCCGAAGCGGCCTTGAGATTCCTTTGAGCCAGACTAATTCATCAACAAAGTCTTTATTTACCAAAACCCCCTCCACAATGGTGGGTTGAGTAAGGACAGGTAGAAACACCTGGATGTTCAGGGGATTTAATACACGTAGTGATAGACAGAGTTCTGGCACTGCAAGCACAGGGAAAGGCCAACGTTTCATCTCCCATTGTTCAAACACATTCTGAAAATTCATATTTTGGTAGGATAGAATTTCCACAGATATTTTATCGGAAATACTGAATTATTTAATCTGATGAAAAAGAGAGTGTGGGGTTTTTTGTTCTTGTCGTTGTTGTTGTTGGGTTGGGGTTTTTTTTAAGTTTTGAGGGGAGTGCTCAGATTTTCACACTGAACTCCATGGTCTCACTATAAGCACCCAGTGCAAACCTCGAGGGGCTCCGGCATACCTGAAGTGTTTGCCTGGGACTGGCGGGTATCAGACCAGACTGACAGAGCCACGTCGCTTTCGTCATTTACATCTGGTATTCAAGACTTGTGCACCTAATTAGATCAGTTTCAGGACTGTAGGTAAAGAGGCAGGTGTGTGAAGAGCACTTAGAAGATGCGATAGAAGAATTTTCCAGTTGATACCATAGAATCATAGAATCATTTCAGTTGGAAGAGACCGTCAGGAGCATTGAGTCCAGCCACAACCTAAATCTAGCACTAAACCATGTCCCTAAGAATCTCGTCTCAATGCCTTTTAAACCCCTCCAGGGATGGCGACTCCACCACTGCCCTGGGCATCTGACATCCCTTTCCAGGAAGAATTGTTTTCCTAATATCCAATCTAAACCTCCCCTGGCATAACTTGGGGCCATTTCCTCTTGTCCTACCACTTGCTACTTGGGAGAAGAGACCAACACCCTCCATGCTCCAAGCTCCTTTCTGGTAGTTGTGGACAGCAATAAGGTCTTCCCTCAGCCTCCTGTTCTCCACGCTGAACCCACCAGTTCCCTCACCTGCTCCTCATCACACTTGTGCTCCAGCCCCTCAGCAGCTCCGTCGCCTCCTCTGCACTCTCTCTAGTGCCTCAATGTCCTTCTTATGATGAGGGGCCCAACACTAAACACAGGATTCGAGCTGCGGCCTCACCAGCGCTGAGAACAGTGGCACAATCGCTTCTCTAGTCCTGTTCGCCACACTATTCATGATACAAGCCAGGACACTGGTGGCTTTTTTGGCCACCTGGGCACACGCTGGCTCATGTTCACCTGCTGTCGATCAACACCCCCAGACCCCTCTCCACCAGGCAATTTTCCAGCCCATCTTCCGCGAGCCTGTTACGCTGCCTGGGGTTGTTGTGACTGTCGCGGTTGAGACGGACAAACGACATGGACCAAGTTCTTCCAGGATGAAAGTAGTAGATGCCATTTATTGCCACACGTGCATTTTTATACAGTTTTACCAATTCATGAGTCTCTTCACTATTGGTTACAAGTTACAGCAGTAACATCTCATTGGCTATTTTTGCTCTCATCAATGTTACTCCTCTACTCCCTTCTCTCTCACGAGTACATCCTTAACACCTCCGGACACTCCTTTACTCCCATCTTTCTCATGGGTGGGCCTTCATATCTTCAAGGCTGATTTCTGTTCCCATGCGTCAGGGAATCTACGGACCCACCGTAGTCCCACAATTCCCCCTTTTTGTATTTGTGCTAAAAAAATGGCTTTCATTGTCCACTGCAGGGCCCTTTGCAGCAGAGAAATCATGCACGGCAACACTAGTAACACAACCACAGCAATCATCAAGACAATCAGTGCCGTTTTCACTACTGATAACAACCATCCTGAAAGCCCCCAGCCACTGAACAATTTATTTAACCAATCCCATCCATCATCAACTTGTCACTTTTGTACCCCCTCTTTCAACAATTGTATACTTTTATGAATTGACTCAGAATGATCTGACAAGTCCATACAGCACATACCACCAAAATCTTCACAGCCGTGCCCTTGAGCTAATAACAAAAAGTCTATTGTGGCTCTATTCTGCAGTGTAGCATGTCTTACAGAATCTGCATCTAACAAAAGTCCACTTAAAGCCTTAGACGTTCTGTTAGTTTGCTTACCTAGCCAACATCTTAATTTTTCTAAAGTATTTAAAGCTTTCGCTGTGCCAACACCAGGTACAAGAGACCCTAAAACCCTTAACCCTGATCCCCAAAACTCTACATTATCATCACATATTGACTCATATACATGCAAAAAGTGTTTTTCTCGTCTTGCTCTTCTGTGATCTACTATCATGGATACATTGGACATTAAGAGAGTTAATCGCCCCAAAATACACAGTCCTCCAACAGCATTAGAAGGAATTCCTGGCCAGGCTCTGTCTCCACAGATCAAGAACATACCATGCAGGAGGTTTTGGGATCGCTGTTCCCACATTATCAATGACACCCCTTGGACTCTTCTGCGAGGCGTAACACCATCGAGTTTCATTTCTATAGTCACCAAGGGCAGCATTAACATTTTGCAGTTTATCCATTCATGTTCTCTTATATTGTTCTGACACTGTTCACAAACCAGGTTGATACAAGCGTCCATGGGCACAGATGCCAGCAGTTCCAGTTCCTGTGGTTCGATATCTGCTTCCAGGAGGCAATTAATCCAAAGTGTCGTGTTGGTATTATTACAGTTCGTTGCAATGCCTCTGCACCAACCGGTATTGTGAAACAGTTGTGTGATGCTGCTGTAGTCATCAAGGGGGATGCCAACCCAGCACGTGTGGAACGGGTTTTCCGGAGACGCCATAGCCAGGCATATGGAGTCCTGGTCAGTCATGTTGGCTGAAGTAACACACATGTTAGTCTTGTCTGTGCGGGCATCCAAACCGCAGCAGCTGCAGCAACCATTGTCAGGAAGATCACACAGGTTTTGCATCTCGTGCCAGCAACCATTGCGGCCCTTGATCTGTAAAGACACAAGCAGAGCCTCTCCCCCAGCTTATCAATGGATGTGGCCTTTTCCATTGACCATTGACTAGTGATTTGACCATAACTAATGGAGGTTCTTTCTGATTTAGCATGCTTTTGGGTCACACTTGCAAAGCGTTTCATCACAGGGCAAATTTGGGCTGCACCACTTAGATATAAGTGATTCATCACATACAACGCTTTTGACAATTGGTTTTGTGGTGTTCTCCCTACTTCTCTCCCTTTTTTGTTTAGAAATGAAGAAAAAACAAAAACAAAGAAACAGTTCAGAATCAGATCCGTGCCTTGGACCTTGACTACGTACTCGGAATCACAAACCAAATTTAGAGGTCCCTCCTTAAAAAGCTCTAATAATGTAAAGCTGCGCCAAGTTCTGCTCATTGGGTTGAACCTTCAATAATTTGTACAGAATGATGCCAATCATTATCTTCACACCAAACCACTACAGCTTTATGAGACTGCCCAGAACCACCAACAAAACTGTGTGAGTGTGTAGGATCAGACCAGATACACATATGGTCTGTGACCTGATGTTGAAGACTCGCAGGTTCTGCAGCAATTTACATTTTACATTCATGCATGCCAAAAGCTGTGCTGGTAAGAAAATCAGCTTAGTGCAATTTACAAAGACAGAGATTGCAAATAAAAAAATCAAAATTAAATTTCACAAATGGTACATATACGACAAAAGGATCATGGCCTATTGAGACTTAACTTCATTCCCTGCATTTCTTGATCAGAGTAACAATTGGTATATCCGTGTTAGCATTCTCATCATACTGTCCCACAATAGCCACAGGTTGTTTCTATGTTGTAGCTATAAACAGACAAATCGGCGAGTCCAATCGAATGCAGTCAGCCTGTAAGGTTGTCATGAATTTATTCCTCTAACTCCATTTTTGTTGTCATATTTATTGGATATTGTTTTCCCTTACCGGATCGAAGTCCTGTTTCAGATCTATCAGTGTAGTATTTGCTTTATCGAGACATTGGCTGTTAATACTGGTGGAAATACAGCATTCGGAATTTCCTTGGAGGTTTCTTACTTGCACAAGCAGATCTGCACCATCCAAGCAGCTTCTTGTGGGACATGCAACTAAACAGAATTCTCAGGAAACGTTATTGGAGCTTACAATTTACTTAACAAATCTTGACCCGAGAGAGGTAGAGGGCTTTCTGGCAACTACAAGAATTCTTATGGTAAAACTTTGTTCCAAATTTGGCATTCTATTGGTCTCAAAAAGTGGCCTTTTTTTTATTCTCTTCCATGATCTCAAAAACTAGCACGGTGAATTTACTAAGAAGTCTCTTACAACCAGTTACCACAGAAAAAGTCTATTAAAAAAGAATGGTTTCATTTCCCAGCTTCGTTAGAACTCTGGTCTATGTGCATGGGGTGTCTGCAGCCTGTGGGGAAACAGCCACAGGCCTGGGACAGTGCAGGACGGACTGTGGTGGAGATGGCCAAGGGTGACACTGGATGTCCCTGCAAGAGCCAAGGTCTTTGTCCCCTTGGCTATGGCTGATGTCCCTGCTACCGAGGCCTAAGAAGAGACACATCATTGTCATGGCCATGGTCATGTCTCCCCATTGCCTCCTTGCACCCCCCATGCAGGCTAGGAGGTGTCACACCATTGCCCTGCACTGGGCATCGCGCTCCCCACAGCCCCAGGAAGAGCCCTGAGCCACCTGTGAGGGACAGGATCTCCCTTCCCAGGGGCAGGGGCTCAAGGCTTGGCCATTGTCCTTCATCAGACAAACCAAGGGCTTTCTCAGCATCAGAGCTGCTGCACTTTGCCTTTGCCTGATGCAATCACTGCCTCCAATTATCTGCTCTAACGAGTCCCTGGGGAGGCTTTGTCAGTAACAGCCCTCAGTGGGGCCATTAATGCTTCAAGGTACTTTGGAGTTTGTTCTGACTTGGACTTCTTGAGCAGATTCTTCAGCCTGTCCTTGGTATCTGAGGTTCATGGACTCAGCACCAAATACGCCATGGGGCTCATTAAAACACAGAAAGCCCTAACGAGCGATGTTCCTTTCCCTAATTTCCTTCAAATCTTCCAGACTTGTAGAACTAACTGGAGAGGTTTCAATGGGACACTTGCTGATGAAGGTTTCAAAGAAGATTTCATAAAGGAGGGTTTTTTCTTTCCAGGGTGTTTTCTATCATTTTTCAGTGTATGGAAGAAGCGACAGCAGCATTCTACACTGGACATTGATCCCGAGGGTCTCCTGAAGACATCTGGACAGGCAGGAGAACAGTCCTTGAGGCTGGACACTGTATGGACAACCTGGCTCCTCACCCCCACCCCCAGTCTGCTGGTTCCCTCATTGGCCACCAGAGATTGCATCACTTTTCCTACATCAGACTTCTCCACTGAGCTCTGCAGGAGATGCTGCAGCTCCTGTGCACCAGCTCCACCCGCTCTCCTGTGCAAACACTGCACAGTTCAATAAACAGCAAAACACTTTCCTCAGCTGTGTGTGTAAGCTGGATCTGGTGAGGTCCAGCATCCACAAGGGACATCCACACAAGAACTGGTTTAGACAGAGAGACAGGAGAGGACAGAAATAAACACAGTGAACATGTTGACTGCCATGTTAATTAGAGCTCTGAAGAACGGGGCAAGTTTGTAACTCCCTGAAGCTCAAAGCAGAAACCAGACAGCTGAGAGGCCACTAAATGACCAAAGAGCAAGTGGAGGAGAAACCTGAGAGCACTGGGAAGGGCAAACGTCCACACAGTCTGCTGGAAAGTTGTCCTTGGACAGGGACATTTAATCAGGAGAGGTGGGAAATCCTGAATGAGATGGACTGCGAACTGGCTGAAGGGAAGAAGCCAGAGAGTCATGTTCAATGGGGCAGAGTCCAGTTGAGGCCTGTATCCAGTGCAGTGCCCCAGGGGGCAGTGCTGGGGCCTGTAGTATTCAATATATTCATCAATGACCTGGATGAGTGTACTACCAGCAAGTTTGCTGGTGACACCCAGCTGGTAGGAGTGGTGACACTGGAAGCTGTGCTGCCATCAGAGACCTGGACAGGCTGGAGAGTTGAGCGGGGAAAAATTTAATGAAATATAACAAGGGCAAGTGCAGAGTCTTGAATCTGGGCAGGAACAACCCCAGGTTCCAGTGTAAGTTGGGGAATGACCTATTAGAGAGCAGCGTAGGGGAAAGGGACCTGGGGGTCCTGGGGACAGCAGGATGACCATGAGCCAGCACTGGGCTCTTGTGTCCAGGAAGCCAATGGTACCTGGGGTGGATTAGAAGGGGGTGGTCAGAGAGGTTCTCCTGCCCCTCTGCTCTGCCCTAGAATAACAGGTTTAGTTCAGATACTATCAGGATATACCTGGGGCTATACCACCCTGAGAATGCCCCATCTCATGTGATCTGGGAAGCTGAGCAGGGTCGGGCCTGGTCAGTGCTTGGATGGGAGACCATATATATACACAGCCATAGCACCCTGGGAATGCCTGATCTGGGAAGCTAAGCAGGGTCGGGCCCGGTCAGTACTTGGATGGGAGACCATAAAGACCAATGGTACCTGGGGTGGGTTAGAAGGGGGGTGGTCAGTAGGTCAGAGAGGTTCTCCTGCCCCTCTGCTCTGCCCTGGTGGGACCACACCTGGAATCTTGTGTCCAGCTGTGGCCCCTCAGTTCCAGCAGGACAGGGAACTGCTGGAGAGAGTCCAGCGCAGCCACCAAGATGCTGAAGGGAGTGGGGCATCTCCCATGTGAGGAAAGGCTGAGGGAGCTGGGGCTCTGGAGCTGGACAAGAGGAGACTGAGGGGGGACTCATTCATGGGGATCAAGATGGAAAGGGGGAGTGTCAGGAGGATGGAGCCAGGCTCTTCTGCGTGACAACCAATAGTAGGACAAGGGGTAATGGGTGCAAACTGGAACATAGGAGGTTCCACTTAAAGATGAGAAGAAACTTGTTCCTGGTGAGGGTGGCAGAGCCTGGCCCAGGCTGCCCAGGGGGGTTGTGGAGTCTCCTTCTCTGCAGACATTCCAACCCGCCTGGACACCTTCCTGTGTAACCTCATCTGGGTGTTCCTGCTCCATGGGGGGATTGCACTGGATGAGCTTTCCAGGGCCCTTCAACCCCTGACATTCTGGGATTCTGTGATGATTCTATGATAATGAGCAGAGACCTGTCGTTCTGCAGACTGCTTGGTCCTGGAAAGACTTCCAAGAACTAACAATTACAGCGGGTCAGTAAGTGCATAGTAGATTCTGCCGGATACTAAGACATGCTCTTTGTGACACGCGGGGGTTGATTTAGTTCAAGATGACAGACGCTGTTGTAGAAACGCAGCAGTAAATCACAGCCTCTGCTCTCCTGAGCAACCACTTGGGGAGGTGAGACCGTGTTCTCAGCAGCCATCGAATCCACTGCATTAGCTGTCCCAGCTGCTGTTTGCAGACAGTGTGTGTGTCACACACCCCCCCAGACAGCGTGTGTGTCACAAACCTGTGGGAAACTGCAGAGGGTCTGTGGAATCCTTGACAGAAAATGTGAGAGTGGAGATCAGCCTTCAGATATTAAGATTTACCCTTGAGAAGGATGGGAGTAAAGGAGTATCCGGAGAGAGGAGAGATGTACCTGGGAGAGAGAAGGGGATAGAAGAATAACATGGATGATAGAAAAATTAACCAATGAGATGTTAGTGCTGTAACTTGGAACCAATAGTGAAAAGACACATGAAGTGGTAGAATTGTATAAAAATGCACTTGTAGCAATAAATGGCATCTATTACTTTCATCTTGAAAGAATTTGGTCCATGTCATTTGTCCGTCTCAACTGCGCCATATGGTGACCCCGACGTGATCCTGCCTGAAGAGGATCTCGCATGACAAGGTGACAGCGTGAAGCTGTGAACAGCCGAAGAAGAGCTGTGGAGACAGAGCCCGGTACAGCTGATAAGAGCAGCCGAGGAGAGCTGCTGAAGATCCGGATCGATTGAAAAGACACCTCGCTAAGGAGTAGGTGAGCTACCGGGAACATGGGGGGAAACTTATCTAAAGAAGAGGGTACTATATTATCCACATGGAAGCTGCTTCTGAAGAAGCAGAGTGTTAGCCTTCCGGAACTGACTTTAAGAAAAATGTTACTATGGGGCAAAGCACAAGGTTTAGAGGTTAATCCTGTGACAGCATTTAGTGTGTCACAATGGATGGACTTGGGAGATAAATTGTTTGATAGTGCTACCCAAGGGTCCAAGGAAGCAACTGAACTGTTAACAACGTGGCGCTTGTTATTAGATACTCTGAAAGAGTTAAAACAGCAACAGGCAGAGGCGGCGGAGGGGGATGGTCTTCCTGGCTCTCCTGGGCCAGATTCGGAGGAAAAGGCAAGATTAAGTACTACTCCGACCCCCCCTGTTACTAAAGATTCGTCAAAACCGCCCAAGTCCATATTATCTGACACGGATAAGGATCCGCGGCGCTTTCTTGGGAAGTTAAAAGGAATAAAGGAAGAGCGTACGTATGTGTGGCCCTGAGATCAGATAAAAGCTATGAAAGACTCACATGAAAAAACAGCGTTGGGTTATGTGCGATCTCGGGAGGGACCCTCGGAGCACCGGTCGGAGCGGTGCATTCGGCCGACTGTTCCGCTGTCATCAATCACGGCTCGAACCTCTCCTCTACCATCATCAACCGCGGTTCCGCCCTCTGCGTCACCGCCATTAATCACAGTTCAACCCTCTGCCCCGCCGCTATCAGTCGCAGTTCCTATCCCCCCTTGCCTGGAGATTTAGGTGGGGAGGACCCCCCCGTGGTGAGCCAGACCGAGCCAAATAACGTAATTCCTATGGATTTGGGTCCCCCCAGCCTGCCCCCGTCTCCCTTCCACACTGCTGCAGAGCAAATTCCTGAGGGTGGGGGTAGAGTTTCAGAGCGTAAACCGAACTTAACAAAAAGCTGGGATTTACCCCCAGTTTCGATTACCGTTAAACCACGGGACCCTGCGCGTTTCTGGAAGAGACACTAATTGACACACCACAACTACAGGCATGATAACTTTCTGAAATCCTGAGGCAGTCAACAGACCTCGCATATCAAGCTATGATAAAGGTGCCTGAAACCAACAATGCAGCCAAATCATTTGCAACTATTAATCAGGGTCCCAGTGAGAATTACATGCAGTTTATTGACCATCTTCAAGAGGCCATGAATAAGCAGGTTGAAAACTTAGAAGCTAACGAAGCATTGGTGCTGAAATTAGCAGTAGAGAATGCTAATGTTTGCTATCAACATGTTATCTGCAAGTTTTACAGTACATATTATGTGTTTCTGTGTATTGCCTCTCTGAAAATCAAGCAGCTTGTTAGGAATGTGAGTTAATTGTTTTACTAGTTGTTTTTCAGTGCACTGTAAAACTCTCTCCCCATTTTTCCCAGTCGTGCTGCAAGCAGCCTGTGTTTTCTACCCCTCCCTCCCCCTTCTCAAGGTTTTTACTTGCAAGATGGGGTCAGGAATAATTGTTTTCAGTTGTGTTCCTGAAAAATCAGTATTGGGAGTTGTTTTAAAACTTAGGAAAGCACTCGGAATTATGAGGAAGGAAGATCTTGTTAAATATTGGAATCAGTGTTCGCTGCTGTTTAAGTTAAATAATTGGGAAAAGTGTCCGGGGAATAGAATCTTAAAGTATAACACCTTGTTGCAATTAATGTTGTTTTTAGGGCGAGAAGAGCAGGACAAAATAAATCTCTACAAGAGATCATTAAATCATTTCGGACAGCTGAGAGAGAGTTAACTGATAACACACAGGTCACAGTAAACTTGCTGAAGTCTGCAAGATGCTTTCTCATTAACCTGTTTTCTTTGTGGGTATCGGTTTAAGCATGTTGCAATTTTGGTAGGTCTTTGTTATATGGTACGATAAGTTCACAGTCTGTTAAATTATGAGAATCCGTTGACTCAAAATGTGCGTTTTGTAATAATACAGAAGATCATAAGTAATTTAGTTCTTTACTGCGTGAATGTGATGGTAAAATTTTGTGTGTAGTAGCTGTTATTTTTTTTCTTTTCTCTAGCATGCTACCTTTATTCCGGCATTCAGGCTTGCACAACTCTGTGACAGGCTGTGTCTCATCTCGGTGTGCTGGATTTGGTTTTTCCGTATGCATATCATGTAAAAGAATCCTGGTTTTGGAATAGCAGCTGTGGTGCACCAGATGAGACACTAAAAAACAAAACAAAACAAAACAAAACAAAGGCCTTGCCCAGTCCAGCTCGCTGCGGGGGCCGATGGGGCTCCAGCGCACACTGACCTGTTTTGTCAGGAGACCCAGAGGTACCTCCACCTGGCTGAGCAGTAAGCAGCCCAAAGGTGCAATGCCAAAATTGAGATATTGTCTTAAATTGGTGTAACTGTAATCCATCTGCTTATTTGAACTTGGTATATGGTTTTCACATCTGAGCTCAGTATTTTAGTTTGCATATTCATATTTGGTACCAAAAGAATCTTGTTTGGGGAGATAATTACAAAATGGGAACCGGTTCCACTGCTAAAATTCCACCTTGCCTCCCCTTAGGATGCATCCTTACTGTCGAGGGTTAAGATTGCGGGGTGACAATAAAACCCTGGCAGATGTATTGTTAACCCCCTCTCCCCCCCACTCCCCCCTTTCTCTTTGCCCCTCCCTCTCCCCCCTTTCCACTAAGGACAGGCGATTGGGAGGAAAGAAGGACTGAGAGAAGAGAGTTGGAAAAAATTAAAGATGTTTTACTAATGCTACTAATAAGAATAGAGAAAATAATACAAAATATACAAAACCAATCTTGAAAGTCTCAGCAACTGCAGAGCCGGCACCCAAAGTCCTGGATTGGACTCTGCAGCCAATCGGAGCTGGATTCAGTCTCTCACTAGGCCTCAGTTTGCAGGGACGACTAGCAAGGTCCTCTCCTAATGTCGGCCATAAGCAGAAGGGAAAAGGGCAAAAGGGAAAAAGCTAACGAGATCCTCATGATCTCCCACTTTTATATGAAGTATTCATGTGAATGGAATGTTATACACAGTTGGTCAGTTTCTTGGTCACTTGCTTCTCGTCGCCCCTCTCGCGAGATGTCCATCCGTGCTTATCAATAAGTTTGCATTCCATTGCTAGGTTTACCAAAACATGTGTCTGGTTCTCCAGGAAAATGCAGTTAATATGAAGGCTTTAGCTGACAGGCAAATTCACTAAAAGAGAAACTTGTTTTTAGCAAAACCAGGACATTCCACCCCTTATAATATGCCATTCACTGAATGCTTAAACCTTATCAATACAATCTATCAATACAATCTAATTAATCACTACTACTATATATATATATATACATATGTACATATATACACAGGAGTAATTAATCAGTGGACCATCCTTTGAAAAGTTCATTAAGTTCATTTTGTCACGACAGTCTCCCAGGGCAGGAAAAATGGTACAAGTGCATCTCATGACCACTGTTTGTGGGTTAAAGACATCAACTTCGAAGAAGTTGTCAGGCGCCACTCGAAGAAGCTAGCTCTGGTTTCATCATCACTGTCTTGATCTGAAAGACACTTATTAAACACTGTTAGTATGGCAATTCACATCCTGCAGTTCAGTATTGAATATTTTCACCTAAACTCAAATCCCCTTGAGGTACACACCGAACTTCTCCATCCTTAAGCATCACCCACCAGGTGCTGCCAGGTCCCTGGGCAAAAACAATCCCGCGAATGGGCTTGACTTTGAGGCAGGATTAACCCAGACTGCCTTTCCTAACATGATATCATGTGTACTACAGGGACTTTATCTCCTACAGTCCATAGAATCTCTGATTGGGCAGGTCCAGCTCCATTAGTTGATCCCCTGGTGTTGACCAACCAAGTGGCTTTTGCTAAATGTGAATCCCAGTTTTTAAAGGTTCCACCACCAAGTGCCTTTAGCGTAGTTTTTAGCAAACCATTGTACCTTTCAATTTTCCCAGAGGCTGGTGCATGATATGGAATATGATATACCCACTCAATACCATGTTCTTTGGCCCAATTGTCTATAATACTGTTTTTGAAATGAGTACCGTTGTCTGATTCAATTCTTTCTGGCGTACCATGTCGCCAAAGGACTTGCTTTCCAAAGCCCAAGATAGTATTTCGGGCTGTAGCATGAGGTACGGCATATGTTTCCAACCATCCAGTGGTTGCTTCCACCATTGTAAGTACATAACGCTTACCTTGACGTGTTTGTGGAAGTGTAATATAATCCATCTGCCAAGCTTCTCCATACTTATACTTTAACCATCGCCCCCCATACCATACAGGCTTTAACCATTTCGCTTGTTTGATTTCGGCGCAAGTCTCACATTATGAATAACCTGTGAAATAGTGTCCATAGTTAAATCCACCCCTCGATCGCGAGCCCATTTATATGTTGCATCTCCACCTTGATGCCCTGAAGCATCATGAGCCCATTGGGCTAGGAAAAGTTCACCTTTATGTTGCCAGGCAAGTCCACCTCAGCTACTTTAATCTTAGCAGCTTGATCTGCTTGTTGGTTGTTTAGATGCTCCTCGGTGGCTCGACCTTTAGGCACATGAGCATCTACATGACGAACTTTCACAGGCAGGCTCTCTAGCCGAGCAGCAATGTCTCGCCACAGTGTGGCAGCCCAAATGGCTTTACCTCTGCGCTGCCAGTTGCTTTTCTTCCATTGCTGTAGCCACCCCCACAAGGCATTTGCCACCATCCATGAGTCAGTATAGAGATAAAGTATTGGCCACTTCTCTCGTTCAGCAATGTCCAAAGCCAGCTGGATGGCTTTCACTTCTGCAAATTGACTAGATTCACCTTGTCCTTCAGTGGCTTCTGTAACTTGTCGTGTGGGACTCCACACAGCAGCTTTCCACCTTCGATGTTTTCCTACAAGACGACAGGATCCATCTGTGAACAGTGCATACTGCTTATCAGTCTCTGAAAGAGTATTATACGGTGGTGCTTCTTCAGCACGTGTTACCTCCTCCTCATCTGGAGACATCCCAAAGTCTTTGATTTCTGGCCAGTCTGTAATCACTTCTAAGATCCCTGGGCGATTGGGATTTCCAATTCGAGCTCGTTGCGTGATCAATGCAATCCATTTACTCCACGTAACTTCGGTTGCATGATGTGGAGAGGGAACCGTCCCTTTGAACATCCAGCTCAGCACCGGCAGTCGAGGTGCCAGGAGGAGCTGTGCTTCAGTACCGATCACTTCTGAAGCAGCTCGAACTCCTTCGTATGCTTCTACTATCTCTTTTTCTGTTGGAGTATAGTTGGCTTCAGATCCTTTGTATCCTCGACTCCAACAACCTAAGGGTCGACCTCGGGTTTCTCCTGGTGCTTTCTGCCAGAGGCTCCAGGTAAGTCCATTATCTCCGGCTGCGGTGCAGAGCACATTTTTAACATCTAGTCCAGTCCGAACTGGTCCAAGGGCCACCGCATGAGTTATCTCACGCTTCATTTGTTCAAAGGCTTGTCGTTGTTCAGGGCCCCACTCAAATTGGTTCTTTTTTCGAGTCACTCGATAGAGAGGGCTCACAATCTGGCTGTAGTCAGGAATATGCATTCTCCAAAAACCTACAACGCCCAAGAAAGTCTGTGTCTCCTTTTTATTAGTAGGTGGAGACATTGCTGCAATTTTGTTGATCACATCCATTGGGATCTGACGACGGCCATCTTGCCATTTTATTCCTAAAGACTGGATCTCTCGTGCAGGTCCCTTGACCTTGCTTCGTTTTATGGCAAAACCAGCATCCAAAAGAATCTGAATTATTCTCTCACCTTTCTCGAAGACTTCTTTCGCTGTGTCGCCCCATATGATGATGTCATCAATATATTGCAAGTGTTCTGGAGCTTTACCTTGCTCCAGCGTGGTCTGGATCAGTCCATGGCAGATGGTAGGACTGTGTTTCCACCCCTGGGGCAAGCGATTCCATGTGTACTGGATGCCTCTCCAGGTGAAAGCAAACTGCAGCCTGCACTCTGCTGCTACAGGAATAGAGAAAAATGCATTAGCAATGTCAATTGTAGCATACCACTTAGCTGCCTTTGACTCCAGTTCAAATTGCAGTTCTAGCATGTCAGGCACAGCAGCACTCAGTGGTGGCGTAACTTCATTCAGGCCACGATAGTCCACAGTTAGTCTCCACTCGTCACTAGACTGATGCACTGGCCAGATTGGGCTGTTAAAGGGTGAGCAAGTCTTACTGATCACACCCTGGCTTTCCAATTGACGGATCAACTTCTGGATAGGAATCAAAGAGTCTCGGTTGGCGCGATATTGCCGGCGATGCACCGTCGTGGTAGCAATTGGCACCTGCTGATCGTCAGCCGGTTGTTTCCAGTTAGGCTCATTTCAGCCTCTACAACAGTCAGTTCCTGGGATCCCCCAGTCACTCCAGCAATATTGATGGATTGCGTTCCTTTATGATTAGAAGGAATTATCGTGCACTGAGCACCAGTGTCCACTAAAGCTTTGTACTCCTGGGGGTGTGTTGTACCAGGCCATCCTATCTGTACCGTCCAGTAAACTCTGTTATCCCTTTCCTCCACCTGGTTGGAGGCACAGCACCTCTATTTTCCGTTTTGCACAGTCTCTGGGTGTGAATTAGAGGTTCCTTCAAGAGCACCAGAATCTCTTCTGCTCCTTTTGTAAACTGGAGCAGCCATCTTCCTAGGAGTTTTTCCTTTTATCTCATGTACTCGTTCTTGAAGTTCTTAGGTAGGTCTTCCATGCCACTTATTCATGTTTTCTCCCTGCTCATGTAGGACCACAGTGAACCTCTTTTTGTGGGCTGCCTCTGTCCTCTCTCTCGAGATTGGAAACGCCTTCTCCTAATAGCTGAAACATAGGTTTGTGCAGGTTGTGAATGGTACGTGTCTTCTCTGAGTTCTTCGATTTCTTGCAATATCTTTTCAAACCGGTCATCAGATTTTTCACACAGTTTCTCTACAGCAGAGACACAAGCCCGTAGAGAACCAGCAAGGCTGTCCTCAAAGTTCCGGAGCTGCTCAATCACTTCAGTAATATCTTGTACACCTCCAGCTGACCAGACCATTCCTGCCAATGACTTAGCATATGCAGGGGGTGCGCTTTGTACAAATCTGCGCCACAGAGGTCGTGTACAATTGATTCTGTCTGGGTCTGTCCCCTCTTGGCTGTCTGGTCCAAAATAGATGATCTCTCGCACAGCTAATTCTCTTTGGAACTGAATACCTCTCTCCATAGTATTCCATTTCCCTAACTTGGATATACAGTCTTCCTTGTAGGGAAATCTTACTTTCATAGCTGCCAGGAGTCGGGTCCAGAGAGTAGTGGCATTAGACTCTCTTGAAATTGCCCTATCAATGGTGGAATCTCTTGACAGAGATCCCAGCTGCCTGGCTTCACCACCTTCCAATTCAATTGTTTCTGCCCCATTGTCCCAGCATCAGAGCAGCCAAGTTAAAATATTCTCGCCTTCACGACGACTAAAGTCTTTTCGCAGATCTCTCAGCTCACCTGGAGAAAAGGACCGAGTGGTGGTCACTTCATCTCCTCCCTGTCCTGATGGTGTCTCTTGGGTTGATGTTGGCCCTGTGCCATCATCTGCTGCACGAGTAGTCTTTCTAGTGACTTTCTTACAACCAGCAACTGATGCTGATATGGGTTCACCATAATTTGATTTATTTCCAGAGTCTGCAGGACTGTCACAGTGGTTACAGCAGCAACAGTGCCCAGTGTGTGAAGAAGGGGGGGCTGCCTTGTTAGCCTTTGAGGCTGGAGAAGTAATGTTATCTGCAGCGACCTTGGCAGAGGAACTCTGCGGAGGAGCTGTAGCTTCAGCCTGTGAAGCCGCGGTTGCGGGGGCAGTGGCTGCAGCGGCAGCTTTCGCAGTTTTGCTCTTTCTCGAGCGGCTCGGAGTGCTTTTTGCTAAAGCTTCCGAAGACGCACCACAAATCTCAGGACAACAAAGAGACGCAAACCTTCTGTTGAACGCCATTTCTCTTAACAGAAGCACAAACTGACACACATTCAGCAAACCAGATAACACCATCACAGTTCTATCAAAACTCCAAGGATATTCAAAGTTCTCTAAAACATTTGCGAACTGTCCTAGCGAAAAAACGAAAGTATTGTTAGTCAGCCTTTCTAAAGATTCGCTCGACCAATTAGCAAACACAGAGACGTACTGCTCTTTAATCTCTCCTGGAGGCTTTTCAAGGTAAAGCAGAAGCGAGTAGAAATTCATTAGTGGCTGCAGTATAATGAAATAAACCAGTGACAAACCACACAGTATCATCATGACCATTGTCCAGCTCCTTGTTGTTATATAATGAATACTTCAATTTAAAAAGAAAGCCCAACACAGACATGGAATCAGTGAGCACAATGTAGAAAATAACTGATACAACTTATGCCATAACATCTTTCAATCAGTGTAATTCACTTTGCCTTAATACAACTAAATAATATCCAAAGCAAACGGACGCGCAAGTATCACAACTCTATGAGTTGGCACCGTGCCAAGAAAACGGAAAGGTACGTCAGAGCAGTAGAAAAGCCAGTAGACACAGCATCTCAGATTCGGAATCCCAAATACCACATCTCAGATACAGCATCCAGGATACAGCATTCAGGATACAGCATCCTAGATACAGCATCCTAGGTAAAGTATAAAGGATATAGCATCCAGGATACAGCATCCCAGATACAGCATCCCAGATACAGCATACTGGATACGGCATCCCAGATACGGCATCCGAGATACGGCATACTAGATACAGCATCCCAGATACAGTATCCCAGAAACAGCATCCGAGATACAGTATCCCAGATACAGAATCCTAGTTACAGGATCTCGGATAGAACAGCACAGATACAGCATCCCGGATACAGCATCCCAGACACTGCATCCCAGATACGGCATCCTAGATACGGAATCCTAGATACGGCATCCCAGGTGTAGAATCCCAGATACAGAAACCCAGATACAGCACCATAGATATAATATCCCAGATACAGCATCCCAGATACTGCATCCCAGATACAGCATCCTAGATACGGAATCCTAGATACAGCATCCCGGATACAGCATGCCGGTTACAGCATCCCGGATACAGCATCCCAGAATCAGCATCCAGGATACCGCATCCCATATACAGCATCCCGGATACAGCATCCCAATTAGGGAAACCCAGATACAGCATCCGAGATACAGTATCCCAGATACAGCATCCTAGTTAAAGGATCCCGGATAGAACAGCACAGATATAGCATCCTAGATACAGCATCCCAGGTACAGAATCCCAGATACAGAATGCCAGATACAGCACCATAGATATAATATCCCACATAGAGTATCCCAGATACAGCATGCCACATACAGCATCCCAGATACAGTATCCTAGATACAGCACCATAGATATAGCATCCCAGATACAGCATCCTAGATACAGCAACACAAAGACAGCATCCTAGATACAGCATCCCAAAGACAGCATCCTAGATACAACATGATAGATACATCACCCCAGATACAGCATCCCGGATACAGCATCCTAGATATAGCAACCTAGATATAGCATCCCAGATACAGCACCCGAGATACAGTATCCCAGATACAGCATCCTAGATAGAGCATCCCAAATACAGCATCCCAAATACAGCATCCTAGATACAATATTCCAGATACAGTATCCCAGATACAGCAACCTAGCTACAGGATCCCAGATACAGCATCCTAGACACAGCACCCTAAATATAGCATCCCAGATACAGCATCCTAGATACAGCATCCCAAATACAGAATCCCAGATACAATATTGCAGATACAGGATCAGCTATACAGCATCCCAGATACAGCATTGTAGATACAGCACCCTAGATATAGCATCCCAGATGAAGCATCCTACGTAGAGCATCCAGGATACAGCATCCAGGATTCAGCATCCCAAATACAGCATCCCAGATACAGCATCCTAGATACAGCATCCAGGATACAGCATCCCAGATACAGCATCCGAGATACAGCATCCCAGATACAGCATCCCAAATACAGTATCGCAGATACAGTATCCCAGATATATTATCCTAGATACAGCATCCCGGATACAGCGTCTCAGATACAGCATCCAGGACACAGCATTCACGATACAGCATCTTAAATACAGCATCCTAGGCACAGCATACAGGATATAGCATCCAGGGCACAGCATCCCAGATACAGTATCCCAGATACAGCATCCCAGATACAGCATCCCAGAAACAGCATCTCGGATACAGCATCTGGGATACAGCAACTGGGATACACCATCCCCGTTACAGCATCCTGGATACAGCATCCTCGATACAGCATACAGAATCAGCATCAAGGATATAGCATCCCGGATACAGCATCCCAGATAGGGAAACTTGGATACAGCATCCGAGATACAGTATCGCAGATACAGCAACTTAGCTACAGGATCCCAGATAGAACATCACAGATACAGCATCCCTGATACAGCATCCCAGATACGGCATCCTAGATACGGCATCCTAGATACGGAATCCCAGATACAGCATGCCAGAAACAGCATCCTAGATACAGCACCATAGATATAATATCCCAGATACAGTGTCCCTGATACAACATCCTAGATACAGCATCCTAGATACATCACCCTAGACACAGCATCCAGGATACACCATCGAGGCTACAGCATCCGAGATGCAGCACCCTAGATATAGCATCCCAGATACCTCACCCTAGATATAATATCCCACATACAGTATCTCAGATACAACATCCTAGATAGAGCATCCCAAATAAAGCATCCTAGATACAGCATCCCAAATAGAGCATCCTAGATACATCGCCCTAGATATAGCATCCAGGATACAGCATCCTGGATACAGTATCCTGGATACAGCACCGAAGATACAGTATATTGGATACAGAATCCTTGATACAGCATCCCGGATAAAGCATCTCGGATACAGCAACCCAGATATATCATGAAAGATACAGCATCCCAGATATGCAATCCCAAGTACCGCATCTCCGATTCAGCATCCTCGAAAGAGCATCCCACATTTAGCATCCCGGATACACCATCCTAGATACAGCATACCAGGTACAGCATGCCAGATACAGCATCCCGGATTCAGAATCCCGGAGACACCATCCTAGATACATCATCCTATAAACACCACCCTAGATACATCATCCTAGATACATCATCGTAGATACAGCATCCTAGATACAGCATCCCAGATACAGCATCCAGGATACAGCACCCCAGATAGGGAAAGCCAGATACAGCATCCAAAATAAGGAATCCCAGATACAGAATCCCAGATACAGCATCCCAGATACGGCATCCAGGATACAGCATCCCGGATACAGCATTCCAGATAGAGAAACCAAGATACAGCATCCAAGATACAGAATCCCAGATACAGAATCCCAGGTACAGAATCCCAGATACAGCACCCCAGATACATCTACACTAGATACAGCATCCAAGATACAGCATCCGAGATACAGAATCCTAGATATAACATCCTAAATGCATCATCCTAGATACAGCATCCTAGATACAATATCCAAGATACAGCGTCCAAGATACAGCATCCTAGATACAGCACCATAGATATAATATCCCAGATACAGTATCCCAGATACAGCATCCTAGATACAGCACCCTAGATATAACATCCCAGATACAGCACTCTAGATACAATATCCCAGATACAGTATCCCAGATACAGCATCCTAGATACAGCATCTCTAATACAGTATTCTAGATTCATCAGCCTAGGTACAGCATCCTAGATACAGCACCCTAGATACACCATAGATACAGCATCCAGGTTACAGCATCCTGGATACACCATGCAGGATACAGCATCCCAGATACAGCATCCCGGATACAGCACCCTAGATACAGCATCCCAGAATCAGCATCCAGGATACAGCATCCCAGATACAGCATCCTAGATACAGCATCCCAGAATCAGCATCCAGGATACAGCATCCAGGATACAGCATCCCAGATACAGCATCACAGATACAGCATCCCGGATACAGAATCCTAGATACAGCATCCCGGATACAGCATCCTAGATACAGCATCCCAGAATCAGCATCCAGGATACAGCATCCCAGATACAGCATCCTAGATACAGCATCCCATAATCAGCATCCAGGATACAGCATCCCAGATACAGCATCCCAGAAACAGCATCCCAGAATCAGCATCCAGGATACAGCATCCCAGATACAGCATCCTAGATACAGCATCCCAGAATCAGCATCCAGGATACAGCATCCCAGATACAGCATCCTAGATACAGCATCCCATAATCAGCATCCAGGATACAGCATCCCAGATACAGCATCCCAGAAACAGCATCCCAGAATCAGCATCCAGGATACAGCATCCCAGATACAGCATCCTAGATACAGCATCCCAGAATCAGCATCCAGGATACAGCATCCCAGATACAGCATCCCAGAATCAGCATCCAAGATACAGCATCCAGGATACAGCATCCCAGATACAGCACCACAGATAAAGCATCCCGCATACAGAATCCTAGATACAGCATCCCGGATACAGCATCCTAGATACAGCATCCCAGAATCAGCATCCAGGATACAGCATCCCAGATACAGCATCCTAGATACAGCATCCCATAATCAGCATCCTAGATACAGCATCCCAGATACAGCATCCCAGAAACAGCATCCCAGAATCAGCATCCAGGATACAGCATCCCAGATACAGCATCCTAGATACTGCATCCCAGAATCAGCATCCAGGATACAGCATACCAGAAACAGCATCCTAGATAAAGCATCCCAGAATCAGCATCCAGGATACAGCATCCAGGATACAGCATCCCAGATACAGCATACTAGATACAGCATCCCAGAATCAGCATCCAGGATACAGCATCCCAGATACAGCATCCTAGATACAGCATCCCAGAATCAGCATCCAGGATACAGCATCCAGGATACAGCATCCTAGATACAGCATCCCAGATACAGCATCACAGATACAGCATCCCGGATACAGAATCCTAGATACAGCATCCCGGTTACAGCATCCTAGATACAGCATCACAGAATCAGCATCCCGGATACAGCATCCCAGACACGGCATTCCAGGTACTGCATCCTAGATAGAGCACCATAGATGTAATATCCCAGATACAGCATCCCAGATACAGCATCCCGGAATCAGCATCAAGGATACAGCATCCAGGATACAGCATCCCAGATACAGCATCCTAGATACAGCATCCCAGAATCAGCATCCAGGATACAGCATCCCAGATACAGCATCCTAGATACAGCATCCCAGAATCAGCATCCAGAATACAGCATCCCAGATACAGCATCCTAGATACAGCATCCCAGAATCAGCATCCAGGATACACCATCCCAGATACAGCATTCCAGAATCAGAATCCAAGATACAGCATCCAGGATACAGCATCCCAGATACAGCATCCAGGATACAGAATCCCAGATATAGCATCCTTGATACAGCATCCCAGAATCAGCATCCCGGATACAGCATCCCAGACACGGCATCCCAGATACGGCATACTAGATACAGCACCATAGATATAATATCCCAGATACAGTATCCCAGATATAGCATGCCAGATACAGCATCCAGGATACAGCACCATAGATATAATAACCCAGATACAGCACCCTAGATACAATATCTCAGATACAGAATCCTAGATACAGCATCCCGAATACAGCATCCTAGATACAGCATCCTAGATACATCACCCTAGATACAGCATCCCAGATACAGCATCCCGGATACAGCGTCCTAGATACAGCACCCTAGATACAGCATCCTAGATACAGCACCATAGATACAATATCCCAGATACAGTATCCCAGATATAGCATGCCAGATACAGCGTCCAGGATACAGCACCATAGATATAATATCCCAGATACAGAACCCTAGATACAATATCTCAGATACAGAATCCTAGATACAGCATCCCTAATACAGCATCCTAGATACAGCATCCTAGATACATCACCCTACATACAGCATCCAGGATACAGCATCCTGGATACACCATGCAGGATACAGCATCCCAGATACAGCATCCCGGATACAGCACCATAGATACAATATCCCAGATACAGTATCCCAGATATAGCATGCCAGATAAAGCATCCAGGATACATCACCATAGATATAATATCCCAGATACAGCACCCTAGATACAATATCCCAGATACAGTATCCTAGATACAGCATCCCAAATACAGCATCCTAGATACAGCATCCTAGATACATCACCCCATATACAGCATCCCCGATACAGAATCCTAGATACAGCATCCCGGATACAGCATCCTAGATACAGCATCCCAGAATCAGCATCCAGGATACAGCATCCCAGATACAGCATCCTAGATACAACATCCCAGAATCAGCATCCAGGATACAGCATCCCAGATACAGCATCCTAGATACAGCATCCCAGAATCAGCATCCAGGATACAGCATCCCAGATACAGCATCCCAGAATCAGCATCCAGGATACAGCATCCAGGATACAGCATCCCAGATACAGCATCCTAGATACAGCATCCCAGAATCAGCATCCAGGATACAGCATCCCAGATACATTATCCTAGATACAGCATCCCAGAATCAGCATCCAGGATACAGCATCCCAGATACAGCATCACAGATACAGCACCACGGATACAGAATACTAGATACAGCATCCCGGACACAGCAACCTAGATACAGCATCCCAGAATCAGCATCACAGATACAGCACCCCGGACACAGAATCCTAGATACAGCATCCCAGAATCAGCATCCAGGATACAGCATCCAAGATACAGCATCCCAGAATCAGCATCCAGGATACAGCATCCCAGATACAGCATCCAAGAATCAGCATCCAAGATACAGCATCCAGGATACAGCATCCCAGATACAGCATCACAGATACAGCATCCCGGATACAGAATCCTAGATACAGCATCCCGGATACATCATCCTAGATACAGCATCCCAGAATCAGCATCCAGGATACAGCATCCAGGATACAGCATCCCAGATACAGCATCCTAGATATAGCATCCCAGAATCAGCATCCAGGATACAGCATCCCAGATACAGCATCCTAGATACAGCATCCCGGAATCAGCATCAAGGATACAGCATCCAGGATACAGCATCCCAGATACAGCATCCTAGATACAGCATCCCAGAATCAGCATCCAGGATACAGCATCCCAGATACAGCATCCTAGATACAGCATCCCAGAATCAGCATCCAGAATACAGCATCCCAGATACAGCATCCTAGATACAGCATCCCAGAATCAGCATCCAGGATACACCATCCCAGATACAGCATTCCAGAATCAGAATCCAAGATACAGCATCCAGGATACAGCATCCCAGATACAGCATCCAGGATACAGAATCCCAGATATAGCATCCTTGATACAGCATCCCAGAATCAGCATCCCGGATACAGCATCCCAGACACGGCATCCCAGATACGGCATACTAGATACAGCACCATAGATATAATATCCCAGATACAGTATCCCAGATATAGCATGCCAGATACAGCATCCAGGATACAGCACCATAGATATAATAACCCAGATACAGCACCCTAGATACAATATCTCAGATACAGAATCCTAGATACAGCATCCCGAATACAGCATCCTAGATACAGCATCCTAGATACATCACCCTAGATACAGCATCCCAGATACAGCATCCCGGATACAGCGTCCTAGATACAGCACCCTAGATACAGCATCCTAGATACAGCACCATAGATACAATATCCCAGATACAGTATCCCAGATATAGCATGCCAGATACAGCGTCCAGGATACAGCACCATAGATATAATATCCCAGATACAGAACCCTAGATACAATATCTCAGATACAGAATCCTAGATACAGCATCCCTAATACAGCATCCTAGATACAGCATCCTAGATACATCACCCTACATACAGCATCCAGGATACAGCATCCTGGATACACCATGCAGGATACAGCATCCCAGATACAGCATCCCGGATACAGCACCATAGATACAATATCCCAGATACAGTATCCCAGATATAGCATGCCAGATAAAGCATCCAGGATACATCACCATAGATATAATATCCCAGATACAGCACCCTAGATACAATATCCCAGATACAGTATCCTAGATACAGCATCCCAAATACAGCATCCTAGATACAGCATCCTAGATACATCACCCCATATACAGCATCCCCGATACAGAATCCTAGATACAGCATCCCGGATACAGCATCCTAGATACAGCATCCCAGAATCAGCATCCAGGATACAGCATCCCAGATACAGCATCCTAGATACAACATCCCAGAATCAGCATCCAGGATACAGCATCCCAGATACAGCATCCTAGATACAGCATCCCAGAATCAGCATCCAGGATACAGCATCCCAGATACAGCATCCCAGAATCAGCATCCAGGATACAGCATCCAGGATACAGCATCCCAGATACAGCATCCTAGATACAGCATCCCAGAATCAGCATCCAGGATACAGCATCCCAGATACATTATCCTAGATACAGCATCCCAGAATCAGCATCCAGGATACAGCATCCCAGATACAGCATCACAGATACAGCACCACGGATACAGAATACTAGATACAGCATCCCGGACACAGCAACCTAGATACAGCATCCCAGAATCAGCATCACAGATACAGCACCCCGGACACAGAATCCTAGATACAGCATCCCAGAATCAGCATCCAGGATACAGCATCCAAGATACAGCATCCCAGAATCAGCATGCAGGATACAGCATCCCAGATACAGCATCCAAGAATCAGCATCCAAGATACAGCATCCAGGATACAGCATCCCAGATACAGCATCACAGATACAGCATCCCGGATACAGAATCCTAGATACAGCATCCCGGATACATCATCCTAGATACAGCATCCCAGAATCAGCATCCAGGATACAGCATCCAGGATACAGCATCCCAGATACAGCATCCTAGATATAGCATCCCAGAATCAGCATCCAGGATACAGCATCCCAGATACAGCATCCTAGATACAGCATCCTAGATACATCAACCTAGATACAGCATCCAGGATACAGCATCCCAGATACAGCATCCCAGAATCAGCATCCAGGATACAGCATCCCAGATACAGCATCCCAGAATCAGCATCCAAGATACAGCATCCAGGATACAGCATCCAGGATACAGCATCCCAGATACAGCATCCTAGATACAGCATCCCAGAATCAGCATCCAAGATACAGCATCCAGGATACAACATCCCAGATACAGCATCACAGATACAGAATCCCGGATACAGAATCCTAGATACAGCATCCCGGTTACATCATCCTAGATACAGCATCCCAGAATCAGCATCCAGGATACAGCATCCAGGATACAGCATCCCAGATACAGCATCCTAGATATAGCATCCCAGAATCAGCATCCAGGATACAGCATCCCAGATACAGCATCCCAGATACAGCATCCCAGAATCAGCATCCAAGATACAGCATCCAGGATACAGCATCCCAGATACAGCATCACAGATACAGCATCCCGGATACAGAATCCTAGATACAGCATCCCGGATGCATCATCCTAGATACAGCATCCCAGAATCAGCATCCAGGATACAGCATCCAGGATACAGCATCCCAGATACAGCATCCCAGAATCAGCATCCAGGATACAGCATCCCAGATACAGCATCCCAGAATCAGCATCCAAGATACAGCATCCAGGATACAGCATCCAGGATACAGCATCCCAGATACAGCATCCTAGTTACAGCATCCCAGAATCAGCATCCAGGATACAGCATCCCAGATACAGCATCCCAGAATCAGCATCCAGGATACAGCATCCAGGATACAGCATCCCAGACAGCATCCTAGATACAGCATCCCAGAATCAGCATCCAGGATACAGCATCCCAGATACAGCATCCTAGATACAGCATCCCGGAAACAGCATCCTAGATACAGCATCCCAGAATCAGCATCCAGGATACAGCATCCCAGATACAGCATCCCAGAATCAGCATCCAGGATACAGCATCCAGGATACAGCATCCCAGATACAGCATCCTAGATACAGCATCCCAGAATCAGGATACAGGATACAGCATCCCAGATACAGCATCCCAGAATCAGCATCCCAGAATCAGCATCCAGGATACAGCATCCCGGATACAGCATCCTAGATACAGCATCCCAGAATCAGCATTCAGGATACAGCATCCCAGATACAGCATCCCAGATACAGCATCCCAGAATCGGCATCCAGGATACAGCATCCCAGATACAGCATCCTAGATACAGCATCCCAGAATCAGCATCCAGGATACAGCATCCCAGATACAGCATCCCAGAATCAGCATCCAAGATACAGCATCCAGGATACAGCATCCCAGATACAGCATCCTAGATACAGCATCCCAGAATCAGCATCCAGGATACAGCATCCCAGATACATTATCCTAGATACAGCATCCCAGAATCAGCATCCAGGATACAGCATCCCAGATACAGCATCACAGATACAGCACCACGGATACAGAATCCTAGATACAGCATCCCGGACACAGCATCCTAGATACAGCATCCCAGAATCAGCATCACAGATACAGCACCCCGGATACAGAATCCTAGATACAGCATCCCGGACACAGCATCCTAGATACAGCATCCCAGAATCAGCATCCAGGATACAGCATCCCAGATACAGCATCCTAGATACAGCATCCCAGAATCAGCATCCAGGATACAGCATCCCAGATACAGCATCCGAAATACATCATCCCAGAATCAGCATCCAGGATACAGCATCCCAGATACAGTATCCCAGAATCAGCATCCAAGATACAGCATCCAGGATACAGCATCCCAGATACAGCATCACAGATACAGCATCCCGGATACATCATCCTAGATACAGCATCCCAGAATCAGCATCCAGGATACAGCATCCAGGATACAGCATCCCAGATACAGCATCCTAGATATACCATCCCAGAATCAGCATCCAGGATACAGCATCCCAGATACAGCATCCTAGATACAGCATCCCAGAATCAGCATCCAGGATACAGCATCCCAGATACAGCATCCTAGATACAGCATCCCAGAATCAGCATCCGGGATACAGCATCCCAGATACAGCATTCCAGAATCAGAATCCAAGATACAGCATCCAGGATACAGCATCCCAGATACAGCATCCTAGATACAGCATCCCAGAATCAGCATCCCGGATACAGCATCCCAGACACGGCATCCCAGATACGGCATACTAGATACAGCACCATAGATATAATATCACAGAAACAGCATCCCTGAAACAGCATCCCAGATACAGCATCCCGGATACAGCGTCCTAGATACAGCACCCTAGATACAGCATCCCAGATACAGCACCCTAGATACAATATCTCAGATACAGAATCCTAGATACAGCATCCCAAATACAGCATCCTAGATACAGCATCCTAGATACATCACCCTAGATACAGCATCCCGGATACAGAATCCTAGATACAGCATCCCGGATACAGCATCCTAGATACAGCATCCCAGAATCAGCATCCAGAATACAGCATCCAGTATACAGCATCCTAGATACAGCATCCCAGAATCAGCATCCAGGATACAGCATCCCAGATACAGCATCCTAGATACAGCATCCCAGAATCAGCATCCAGGATACAGCATCCCAGATACAGCATCCCAGAATCAGCATCCAGGATACTGCATCCAGGATACAGCATCCCAGATACAGCATCCTAGATACAGCATCCCAGAATCAGCATCCAGGATACAGCATCCCAGATACAGCATCCCAGAATCAGCATCCAGGATACAGCATCCAGGATACAGCATCCCAGACAGCATCCTAGATACAGCATCCCAGAATCAGCATCCAGGATACAGCATCCCAGATACAGCATCCTAGATACAGCATCCCGCATACAGCATCCTAGATACAGCATCCCAGAATCAGCATCCAGGATACAGCATCCCAGATACAGCATCCTAGATACAGCATCCCGCATACAGCATCCTAGATACAGCATCCCAGAATCAGCATCCCGGATACAGCATCCCAGACACGGCATCCCAGATACGGCATACTAGATACTGCACCATAGATATAATATCACAGAAACAGCATCCCTGAAACAGCATCCCAGATACAGCACCATAGATATAATATCCCAGATACAGTATCCCAGATATAGCATGCCAGATACAGCATCCAGGATACAGCACCATAGATATAATATCCCAGATATAGCACCCTAGATACAATATCTCAGATACAGAATCCTAGATACAGCATCCCTAATACAGCATCCAAGATAAAGCATCCTAGATACATCACCCTAGATACAGCATCCCAGATACAGCATCCCAGATACAGCACCCTAGATTCAATATCTCAGATACAGAATCCTAGATACAGCATCCCCAATACAGCATTCTAGATACAGCATCCTAGATACATCAACCTAGATACAGTATCCAGGATACAGCATCCCAGATACAGCATCCCGGATACAGTGTCCTAGATACAGCACCCTAGATACAGCATCCCAGATACAGCACCTTGGATACAATATCCCAGATACAGTATCCCAGATATAGCATGCCAGATACAGCATCCAGGATTCATCACCATAGATATAATATCCCAGATACAGCACCCTAGATACAATATCCCAGATACAGAATCCTAGATACAGCATCCCAAATACAGCATCCTAGATACAGCATCCTAGATACATCACCCTAGATACAGCATCCCGGATACAGAATCCTAGATACAGCATCCCGGATACAGCATCCTAGATACACCATCCCAGAATCAGCATCCAGAATACAGCATCCAGGATACAGCATCCTAGATACAGCATCCCAGAATCAGCATCCAGGATACAGCATCCCAGATACAGCATCCTAGATACAGCATCCCAGAATCAGCATCCAGGATACAGCATCCCAGATACAGCATCCCAGAATCAGCATCCAGGATACTGCATCCAGGATACAGCATCCCAGATACAGCATCCTAGATACAGCATCCCAGAATCAGCATCCACGATACAGCATCCCAGATACAGCATCCCAGAATCAGCATCCAGGATACAGCATCCAGGATACAGCATCCCAGACAGCATCCTAGATACAGCATCCCAGAATCAGCATCCAGGATACAGCATCCCAGATACAGCATCCTAGATATAGCATCCCGGATACAGCATCCTAGATACAGCATCCCAGAATCAGCATCCAGGATACAGCATCCCAGATACAGCATCCCAGAATCAGCATCCAGGATACAGCATCCAGGATACAGCATCCCAGACAGCATCCTAGATACAGCATCCCAGAATCAGCATCCAGGATACAGCATCCCAGATACAGCATCCTAGATACAGCATCCCGGATACATCATCCTAGATACAGCATCCCAGAATCAGCATCCAGGATACAGCATCCAGGATACAGCATCCCAGATACAGCATCACAGATACAGCATCCCGGATACATCATCCTAGATACAGCATCCCAGAATCAGCATCCAGGATACAGCATCCAGGATACAGCATCCCAGATACAGCATCCTAGATATACCATCCCAGAATCAGCATCCAGGATACAGCATCCCAGATACAGCATCCTAGATACAGCATCCCAGAATCAGCATCCAGGATACAGCATCCCAGATACAGCATCCTAGATACAGCATCCCAGAATCAGCATCCGGGATACAGCATCCCAGATACAGCATTCCAGAATCAGAATCCAAGATACAGCATCCAGGATACAGCATCCCAGATACAGCATCCTAGATACAGCATCCCAGAATCAGCATCCCGGATACAGCATCCCAGACACGGCATCCCAGATACGGCATACTAGATACAGCACCATAGATATAATATCACAGAAACAGCATCCCTGAAACAGCATCCCAGATACAGCATCCCGGATACAGCGTCCTAGATACAGCACCCTAGATACAGCATCCCAGATACAGCACCCTAGATACAATATCTCAGATACAGAATCCTAGATACAGCATCCCAAATACAGCATCCTAGATACAGCATCCTAGATACATCACCCTAGATACAGCATCCCGGATACAGAATCCTAGATACAGCATCCCGGATACAGCATCCTAGATACAGCATCCCAGAATCAGCATCCAGAATACAGCATCCAGTATACAGCATCCTAGATACAGCATCCCAGAATCAGCATCCAGGATACAGCATCCCAGATACAGCATCCTAGATACAGCATCCCAGAATCAGCATCCAGGATACAGCATCCCAGATACAGCATCCCAGAATCAGCATCCAGGATACTGCATCCAGGATACAGCATCCCAGATACAGCATCCTAGATACAGCATCCCAGAATCAGCATCCAGGATACAGCATCCCAGATACAGCATCCCAGAATCAGCATCCAGGATACAGCATCCAGGATACAGCATCCCAGACAGCATCCTAGATACAGCATCCCAGAATCAGCATCCAGGATACAGCATCCCAGATACAGCATCCTAGATACAGCATCCCGCATACAGCATCCTAGATACAGCATCCCAGAATCAGCATCCAGGATACAGCATCCCAGATACAGCATCCTAGATACAGCATCCCGCATACAGCATCCTAGATACAGCATCCCAGAATCAGCATCCCGGATACAGCATCCCAGACACGGCATCTCAGATACGGCATACTAGATACTGCACCATAGATATAATATCACAGAAACAGCATCCCTGAAACAGCATCCCAGATACAGCACCATAGATATAATATCCCAGATACAGTATCCCAGATATAGCATGCCAGATACAGCATCCAGGATACAGCACCATAGATATAATATCCCAGATATAGCACCCTAGATACAATATCTCAGATACAGAATCCTAGATACAGCATCCCTAATACAGCATCCAAGATAAAGCATCCTAGATACATCACCCTAGATACAGCATCCCAGATACAGCATCCCAGATACAGCACCCTAGATTCAATATCTCAGATACAGAATCCTAGATACAGCATCCCCAATACAGCATTCTAGATACAGCATCCTAGATACATCAACCTAGATACAGTATCCAGGATACAGCATCCCAGATACAGCATCCCGGATACAGTGTCCTAGATACAGCACCCTAGATACAGCATCCCAGATACAGCACCTTGGATACAATATCCCAGATACAGTATCCCAGATATAGCATGCCAGATACAGCATCCAGGATTCATCACCATAGATATAATATCCCAGATACAGCACCCTAGATACAATATCCCAGATACAGAATCCTAGATACAGCATCCCAAATACAGCATCCTAGATACAGCATCCTAGATACATCACCCTAGATACAGCATCCCGGATACAGAATCCTAGATACAGCATCCCGGATACAGCATCCTAGATACACCATCCCAGAATCAGCATCCAGAATACAGCATCCAGGATACAGCATCCTAGATACAGCATCCCAGAATCAGCATCCAGGATACAGCATCCCAGATACAGCATCCTAGATACAGCATCCCAGAATCAGCATCCAGGATACAGCATCCCAGATACAGCATCCCAGAATCAGCATCCAGGATACTGCATCCAGGATACAGCATCCCAGATACAGCATCCTAGATACAGCATCCCAGAATCAGCATCCAGGATACAGCATCCCAGATACAGCATCCCAGAATCAGCATCCAGGATACAGCATCCAGGATACAGCATCCCAGACAGCATCCTAGATACAGCATCCCAGAATCAGCATCCAGGATACAGCATCCCAGATACAGCATCCTAGATATAGCATCCCGGATACAGCATCCTAGATACAGCATCCCAGAATCAGCATCCAGGATACAGCATCCCAGATACAGCATCCCAGAATCAGCATCCAGGATACAGCATCCAGGATACAGCATCCCAGACAGCATCCTAGATACAGCATCCCAGAATCAGCATCCAGGATACAGCATCCCAGATACAGCATCCTAGATACAGCATCCCGGATACATCATCCTAGATACAGCATCCCAGAATCAGCATCCAGGATACAGCATCCCAGATACAGCATCCCAGAATCAGCATCCAGGATACAGCATCCCAGATACAGCATCCCAGAATCAGCATCCAAGATACAGCATCCAGGATACAGCATCCCAGAATCAGCATCACAGATACAGCATCCCAGATACAGCATCCTAGATACAGCATCCCAGAATCAGCATCCGGGATACAGCATCCCAGATACAGCATTCCAGAATCAGAATCCAAGATACAGCATCCAGGATACAGCATCCCAGATACAGCATCCTAGATACAGCATCCCAGAATCAGCATCCCGGATACAGCATCCCAGACACGGCATCCCAGATACGGCATACTAGATACAGCACCATAGATATAATATCACAGAAACAGCATCCCTGAAACAGCATCCCAGATACAGCACCATAGATATAATATCCCAGATACAGAATCCTAGATACAGCATCCCAAATACAGCATCCTAGATACAGCATCCTAGATACATCACCCTAGATACAGCATCCCGGATACAGAATCCTAGATACAGCATCCCAGAATCAGCATCCAGGATACAGCATCCCAGATACAGCATCCCAGAATCAGCATCCAGGATACTGCATCCAGGATACAGCATCCCAGATACAGCATCCTAGATACAGCATCCCAGAATCAGCATCCAGGATACAGCATCCCAGATACAGCATCCCAGAATCAGCATCCAGGATACAGCATCCAGGATACAGCATCCCAGACAGCATCCTAGATACAGCATCCCAGAATTAGCATCCAGGATACAGCATCCCAGATACAGCATCCTAGATACAGCATCCCGGATACAGCATCCTAGATACAGCATCCCAGAATCAGCATCCAGGATACAGCATCCCAGATACAGCATCCCAGAATCAGCATCCAGGATACAGCATCCAGGATACAGCATCCCAGACAGCATCCTAGATACAGCATCCCAGAATCAGCATCCAGGATACAGCATCCCAGATACAGCATCCTAGATACAGCATCCCGGATACAGCATCCTAGATACAGCATCCCAGAATCAGCATCCAGGATACAGCATCCCAGATACAGCATCCCAGAATCAGCATCCAGGATACAGCATCCCAGATACAGCATCCCAGAATCAGCATCCAAGATACAGCATCCAGGATACAGCATCCCAGAATCAGCATCACAGATACAGCATCCTAGATACAGCATCCCAGAATCAGCATCCGGGATACAGCATCCCAGTTACAGCATTCCAGAATCAGAATCCAAGATACAGCATCCAGGATACAGCATCCCAGATACAGCATCCTAGATACAGCATCCCAGAATCAGCATCCCGGATACAGCATCCCAGACACGGCATCCCAGATACGGCATACTAGATACAGCACCATAGATATAATATCACAGAAACAGCATCCCTGAAACAGCATCCCAGATACAGCACCATAGATATAATATCCCAGATACAGTATCCCAGATATAGCATGCCAGGTACAGCATCCAGGATACAGCACCATAGATATAATATCCCAGATATAGCACCCTAGATACAATATCTCAGATACAGAATCCTAGATACAGCATCCCTAATACAGCATCCAAGATAAAGCATCCTAGATACATCACCCTAGATACAGCATCCCAGATACAGCATCCCAGATACAGCACCCTAGATTCAATATCTCAGATACAGAATCCTAGATACAGCATCCCCAATACAGCATTCTAGATACAGCATCCTAGATACATCAACCTAGATACAGCATCCAGGATACAGCATCCCAGATACAGCATCCCGGATACAGTGTCCTAGATACAGCACCCTAGATACAGCAACCCAGATACAGCACCTTGGATACAATATCCCAGATACAGTATCCCAGATATAGCATGCCAGATACAGCATCCAGGATTCATCACCATAGATATAATATCCCAGATACAGCACCCTAGATACAATATCCCAGATACAGAATCCTAGATACAGCATCCCAAATACAGAATCCTAGATACAGCATCCTAGATACATCACCCTAGATACAGCATCCCGGATACAGAATCCTAGATACAGCATCCCGGATACAGCATCCTAGATACACCATCCCAGAATCAGCATCCAGAATACAGCATCCAGGATACAGCATCCTAGATACAGCATCCCAGAATCAGCATCCAGGATACAGCATCCCAGATACAGCATCCTAGATACAGCATCCCAGAATCAGCATCCAGGATACAGCATCCCAGATACAGCATCCCAGAATCAGCATCCAGGATACAGCATCCAGGATACAGCATCCCAGACAGCATCCTAGATACAGCATCCCAGAATTAGCATCCAGGATACAGCATCCCAGATACAGCATCCTAGATACAGCATCCCGGATACAGCATCCTAGATACAGCATCCCAGAATCAGCATCCAGGATACAGCATCCCAGATACAGCATCCCAGAATCAGCATCCAGGATACAGCATCCAGGATACAGCATCCCAGACAGCATCCTAGATACAGCATCCCAGAATCAGCATCCAGGATACAGCATCCCAGATACAGCATCCTAGATACAGCATCCCGGATACAGCATCCTAGATACAGCATCCCAGAATCAGCATCCAGGATACAGCATCCCAGATACAGCATCCCAGAATCAGCATCCAGGATACAGCATCCCAGATACAGCATCCCAGAATCAGCATCCAAGATACAGCATCCAGGATACAGCATCCCAGAATCAGCATCACAGATACAGCATCCCAGATACAGCATCCTAGATACAGCATCCCAGAATCAGCATCCGGGATACAGCATCCCAGATACAGCATTCCAGAATCAGAATCCAAGATACAGCATCCAGGATACAGCATCCCAGATACAGCATCCTAGATACAGCATCCCAGAATCAGCATCCCGGATACAGCATCCCAGACACGGCATCCCAGATACGGCATACTAGATACAGCACCATAGATATAATATCACAGAAACAGCATCCCTGAAACAGCATCCCAGATACAGCACCATAGATATAATATCCCAGATACAGTATCCCAGATATAGCATGCCAGATACAGCATCCAGGATACAGCACCATAGATATAATATCCCAGATACAGCACCCTAGATACAATATCTCAGATACAGAATCCTAGATACAGCATCCCTAATACAGCATCCTAGATAAAGCATCCTAGATACATCACCCTAGATACAGCATCCCAGATACAGCATCCCAGATACAGCACCCTAGATTCAATATCTCAGATACAGAATCCTAGATACAGCATCCCTAATACAGCATTCTAGATACAGCATCCTAGATACATCAACCTAGATACAGCATCCAGGATACAGCATCCCAGATACAGCATCCCGGATACAGTGTCCTAGATACAGCACCCTAGATACAGCATCCCAGATACAGCACCTTGGATACAATATCCCAGATACAGTATCCCAGATATAGCATGCCAGATACAGCATCCAGAATTCATCACCATAGATATAATATCCCAGATACAGCACCCTAGATACAATATCCCAGATACAGAATCCTAGATACAGCATCCCAAATACAGCATCCTAGATACAGCATCCTAGATACATCACCCTAGATACAGCATCCCGGATACAGAATCCTAGATACAGCATCCCGGATACAGCATCCTAGATACAGCATCCCAGAATCAGCATCCAGGATACAGCATCCCAGATACAGCATCCTAGATACAGCATCCCAGAATCAGCATCCAGGATACAGCATCCCAGATACAGCATCCTAGATACAGCATCCCAGAATCAGCATCCAGGATACAGCATCCCAGATACAGCATCCAGGATACAGCATCCCAGATACAGCATCCTAGATACAGCATCCCAGAATCAGCATCCAGGATACAGCATCCAAGATACAGCATCCCAGATACAGCATCCCGGATACAGCGTCCTAGATACAGCACCCTAGATACAGCATCCCAGATACAGCACCCTAGATACAATATCTCAGATACAGTATCCCAGATATAGCATGCCAGATACAGCATCCAGGATTCATCACCATAGATATAATATCCCAGATACAGCACCCTAGATACAATATCCCAGATACAGAATCCTAGATACAGCATCCCAAATACAGCATCCTAGATACAGCATCCTAGATACATCACCCCAGATACAGCATCCCGGATACAGAATCCTAGATACAGCATCCCGGATACAGCATCCTAGATACAGCATCCCAGAATCAGCATCCAGAATACAGCATCCAGGATACAGCATCCTAGATACAGCATCCTAGATACAGCATCCCAGAATCAGCATCCAGGATACAGCATCCCAGATACAGCATCCCAGAATCAGCATCCAGGATACTGCATCCAGGATACAGCATCCCAGATACAGCATCCTAGATACAGCATCCCAGAATCAGCATCCAGGATACAGCATCCCAGATACAGCATCCCAGAATCAGCATCCAGGATACAGCATCCAGGATACAGCATCCCAGACAGCATCCTAGATACAGCATCCCAGAATCAGCATCCAGGATACAGCATCCCAGATACAGCATCCTAGATACAGCATCCCGGATACAGCATCCTAGATAGAGCATCCCAGAATCAGCATCCAGGATACAGCATCCCAGATACAGCATCCCAGAATCAGCATCCAGGATACAGCATCCCAGATACAGCATCCCAGAATCAGCATCCAAGATACAACATCCAGGATACAGCATCCCAGATACAGCATCACAGATACAGCATCCCGGATACATCATCCTAGATACAGCATCCCAGAATCAGCATCCAGGATACAGCATCCAGGATACAGCATCCCAGATACAGCATCCTAGATATACCATCCCAGAATCAGCATCCAGGATACAGCATCCCAGATACAGCATCCTAGATACAGCATCCCAGAATCAGCATCCAGGATACAGCATCCCAGATACAGCATCCTAGATACAGCATCCCAGAATCAGCATCCGGGATACAGCATCCCAGATACAGCATTCCAGAATCAGAATCCAAGATACAGCATCCAGGATACAGCATCCCAGATACAGCATCCTAGATACAGCATCCCAGAATCAGCATCCCGGATACAGCATCCCAGACACGGCATCCCAGATACGGCATACTAGATACAGCACCATAGATATAATATCACAGAAACAGCATCCCTGAAACAGCATCCCAGATACAGCACCATAGATATAATATCCCAGATACAGTATCCCAGATATAGCATGCCAGATACAGCATCCAGGATACAGCACCATAGATATAATATCCCAGATACAGCACCCTAGATACAATATCTCAGATACAGAATCCTAGATACAGCATCCCTAATACAGCATCCTAGATAAAGCATCCTAGATACATCACCCTAGATACAGCATCCCAGATACAGCATTCCAGATACAGCACCCTAGATTCAATATCTCAGATACAGAATCCTAGATACAGCATCCCTAATACAGCATTCTAGATACAGCATCCTAGATACATCAACCTAGATACAGCATCCAGGATACAGCATCCCAGATACAGCATCCCGGATACAGTGTCCTAGATACAGCACCCTAGATACAGCATCCCAGATACAGCACCTTGGATACAATATCCCAGATACAGTATCCCAGATATAGCATGCCAGATACAGCATCCAGAATTCATCACCATAGATATAATATCCCAGATACAGCACCCTAGATACAATATCCCAGATACAGAATCCTAGATACAGCATCCCAAATACAGAATCCTAGATACAGCATCCTAGATACATCACCCTAGATACAGCATCCCGGATACAGAATCCTAGATACAGCATCCCGGATACAGCATCCTAGATACAGCATCGCAGAATCAGCATCCAGGATACAGCATCCAAGATACAGCATCCTAGATACAGCATCCCAGAATCAGCATCCAGGATATAGCATCCCAGATACAGCATCCTAGATACAGCATCCCAGAATCAGCATCCAGGATACAGCATCCCAGATACAGCATCCCAGAATCAGCATCCAGGATACAGCATCCAGGATACAGCATCCCAGATACAGCATCCTAGATACAGCATCCCAGAATCAGCATCCAGGATACAGCATCCCAGATACAGCATCCCAGAATCAGCATCCAGGATACAGCATCCAGGATACAGCATCCCAGATACAGCATCCTAGATACAGCATCCCAGAATCAGCATCCAGGATACAGCATCCCAGATACAGCATCCTAGATACAGCATCCCGGATACAGAATCCTAGATACAGCATCCCAGAATCAGCATCCAGGATACAGCATCCCAGATACAGCATCCTAGATACAGCATCCCGGATACAGCATCCTAGATACAGCATCCAAGAATCAGCATCCAGGATACAGCATCCCGGATACAGCATCCTAGATACAGCATCCCAGAATCAGCATCCAGGATACAGCATCCCAGATACAGCATCCCAGAATCAGCATCCAAGATACAGCATCCAGGATACAGCATCCCAGATACAGCATCCCAGAATCAGCATCCAGGATACAGCATCCAGGATACAGCATCCCAGATACAGCATCCCGGAATCAGCATCCAGGATACAGCATCCAGGATACAGCATCCCAGATACAGCATCCTAGATACAGCATCCCAGAATCAGCATCCAGGATACAGCATCCCAGATACAGCATCGTAGATACAGCATCCCAGAATCAGCATCCAGGATACAGCATCCCAGATACAGCATCCCAGAATCAGCATCCAAGATACAGCATCCAGGATACAGCATCCCAGATACAGCATCACAGATACACCATCCCGGATACAGAATACTAGATACAGCATCCCGGACACAGCATCCTAGATACAGCATCCCAGAATCAGCATCCAGGATACAGCATCCCAGATACAGCATCCTAGATACCGCATCCCAGAATCAGCATCCAGGATACAGCATCCCAGATACAGCATACTAAATACAGCATCCCAGAATCAGCATCCAGGATACAGCATCCCAGATACAGCATCCCAGAATCAGCATCCAAGATACAGCATCCAGGATACAGCCACCCAGATACAGCATCACAGATACAGCATCCCGGATACAGAATCCTAGATACAGCATCCCGGATACAGCATCCTAGATACAGCATCCCAGAATCAGCATCCAGGATACAGCATCCAGGATACAGCATCCCAGATACAGCATCCTAGATACAGCATCCCAGAATCAGCATCCAGGATACAGCATCCCAGATACAGCATCCTAGATACAGCATCCCAGAATCAGCATACAGGATACAGCATCCCAGATACAGCATCCTAGATACAGCATCCCAGAATCAGCATCCAGGATACAGCATCCCAGATACAGCATTCCAGAATCAGCATCCAAAATACAGCATCCAGGATACAGCATCCCAGATACAGCATCCAGGATACAGCATCCCAGATACAGCATCCTAGACACAGCATCCCAGAATCAGCATCCCGGATACAGCATCCCCGACACGGCATACCAGATACGGCATACTAGATACAGCACCATAGATATAATATCACAGAAACAGCATGCCTGAAACAGCATCCCATATACAGCACCATAGATATAATATCCCACACACAGTATCCCAGATATAGCATTCCAGATACAGCATCCAGGATACAGCACCATAGATATAATATCCCAGATACAGCACCCTAGATACAATATCTCAGATACAGAATCCTAGATACAGCATCCCTAATAGAGCATCCTAGATACAGCATCCTAGATACAGCATCCTAGATACATCACCCTAGATACAGCATCGAGGATACAGCATCCTGGAAACACCATGCAGGATACAGCATCCCAGATACAGCATCCCGGATACAGCACCCTAGATACAATATCCCAGATACAGTATCCCAGATATAGCATGCCAGATAAAGCATCCAGGATACATCACCATAGATATAATATCCCAGATACAGCACCCTAGATACAATATCCCAGATACAGAATCCTAGATACAGCATCCCAAATACAGCATCCTAGATACAGCATCCGAGAATCAGCATCCAGGATACAGCATCCCAGATACAGCATCCTAGATACAACATCCCAGAATCCGCATCCAGGATACAGCATCCCAGATACAGCATCCTAGATACAGCATCCCAGAATCAGCATCCAGGATACAGCATCCCAGATACAGAATCCCAGAATCAGCATCCAGGATACAGCATCCAGGATACAGCATCCTAGATACAGCATCCTAAATACAGCATCCCAGAATCAGCATCCAGGATACAGCATCCAGATACAGCATCCTAGATACAGCATCCCAGAATCGGCATCCAGGATACAGCATCCCAGATACAGCATCCTAGATACAGCATCCCAGAATCAGCATCCAGGATACAGCATCCCAGATACAGCATCCCAGAATCAGCATCCAAGATACCGCATCCAGGATACAGCATCCCAGATACAGCATCCTAGATACAGCATCCCAGAATCAGCATCCCGGATACAGCATCCCAGATACAGCATCCCAGATACGGCATCCTAGATACAGCACCAGAGATATAATATCCCAGATACAGCATGCCTGAAACAGCATCCCAGATACAGCACCATAGATATAATATCCCAGATACAGTATCCCAGATATAGCATGCCAGATACAGCATCCAGGATACAGCACCATAGATATAATATCCCAGATACAGCACCCTAGATACAATATCCCAGATACAGCATCCTAGATACAGCATCCCAGATACAGCATCCTAGATACAGCATCCCAGAATCAGCATCCAGGATACAGCATCCCAGATACAGCATCCTAGATACAGCATCCCAGAATCAGCATCCAGGATACAGCATCCAGGATACAGCATCCCAGATACAGCACCCTAGATACAGCATCCCAGAATCAGCATCCAGGATACAGCATCCCAGATACAGCATCCCAGAATCAGCATCCAGGATACAACATCCAGGATACAGCATCCCAGATACAGCATCCTAGATAAAGCATCCCAGAATCAGCATCCAGGATACAGCATCCCAGATACAGCATCCTACATACAGCATCCCGGATACAGCATCCTAGATACAGCATCCCAGAATCAGCATCCAGGATACAGCATCCCAGACACAGCATCCCAGAATCAGCATCCCAGAATCAGCATCCAGGATACAGCATCCCAGATACAGCATCCTAGATACAGCATCCCAGAATCAGCATCCAGGATACAGCATCCCAGATACAGCATCCCAGAATCAGCATCCAAGATACAGCATCCAGGATACAGCATCCCAGATACAGCATCCCAGAATCAGCATCCAGGATACAGCATTCAGGGTACAGCATCCCAGATACAGCATCCCGGAATCAGCATCCAGGATACAGCATCCAGGATACAGCATCCCAGATACAGCATCCTAGATACAGCATCCCAGAATCAGCATCCAGGATACAGCATCCCAGTTACAGCATCCTAGATACAGCATCCCAGAATCAGCATCCAGGATAGAGCATCCCAGATACAGCATCCTAGATACAGCATCCCAGAATCAGCATCCAGGATACAGCATCCCAGATACAGCATCCTAGATACAGCATCCCAGAATCAGCATCCAGGATACAGCATCCCAGATACAGCATCCTAGATACAGCATCCCAGAATCAGCATCCAGGATACAGCATCCCAGATACAGCATCCTAGATACAGCATCCCAGAATCAGCATCCAGGATACAGCATCCAGGATACAGCATCCCAGATACAGCATCCTAGATACAGCATCCCAGAATCAGCATCCAGGATACAGCATCCAGGATACAGCATTCCAGACAGCATCCTAGATACAGCATCCCAGAATCAGCATCCAGGATACAGCATCCCAGATACAGCATCCTAGATACAGCATCCCGGATACAGCATCCTAGATACAGCATCCCAGATACAGCATCGAGGATACAGCATCCCAGATACAGCATCCTAGACACAGCATCCCAGAATCAGCATCCCGGATACAGCATCCCAGACACGGCATCCCAGATACGGCATACTAGATACAGCACCATAGATATAATATCACAGAAACAGCATGCCTGAAACAGCATCCCAGATACAGCACCATAGATATAATATCCCAGACACAGTATCCCAGATATAGCATTCCAGATACAGCATCCAGGATACAGCACCATAGATATAATATCCCAGATACAGCACCCTAGATACAATATCTCAGATACAGAATCCTAGATACAGCATCCCTAATAGAGCATCCTAGATACAGCATCCTAGATACATCACCCTAGATACAGCATCCCAGATACAGCATCCCAGATACAGCATCCCGGATACAGCATCCCAGATACAGCACCATAGATACAATATCCCAGATACAGTATCCCAGATATAGCATGCCAGATACAGTGTCCAGGATACAGCACCATAGATATAATATCCCAGATACAGCACCCTAGATACAATATCTCAGATACAGAATACTAGATACAGCATCCCTAATACAGCATCCTAGATACAGCATCCTAGATACATCACCCTAGATACAGCATCCAGGATACAGCATCCTGGATACACCATGCAGGATACAGCATCCCAGATACAGCATCCCGGATACAGCACCCTACATACAATATCCCAGATACAGTATCCCAGATATAGCATGCCAGATAAAGCATCCAGGATACATCACCATAGATATAATATCCCAGATACAGCACCCTAGATACAATATCCCAGATACAGAATCCTAGATACAGCATCCCAAATACAGCATCCTAGATACAGCATCCCAGAATCAGCATCCAGGATACAGCATCCCAGATACAGCATCCTAGATACAACATCCCAGAATCAGCATCCAGGATACAGCATCCCAGATCCAGCATCCTAGATACAGCATCCCAGAATCAGCATCCAGGATACAGCATCCCAGATACAGCATCCCAGAATCAGCATCCAGGACACAGCATCCAGGATACAGCATCCTAGATACAGCATCCTAAATACAGCATCCCAGAATCAGCATCCAGGATACAGCATCCAGATACAGCATCCTAGATACAGCATCCCAGAATCGGCATCCAGGATACAGCATCCCAGATACAGCATCCTAGATACAGCATCCCAGAATCAGCATCCAGGATACAGCATCCCAGATACAGCATCCCAGAATCAGCATCCAAGATACCGCATCCAGGATACAGCATCCCAGATACAGCATCCTAGATACAGCATCACAGAATCAGCATCCCGGATACAGCATCACAGATACAGCATCCCAGATACGGCATCCTAGATACAGCACCAGAGATATAACATCCCAGATACAGCATGCCTGAAACAGCATCCCAGATACAGCACCATAGATATAATATCCCATATACAGCACCCTAGATACAATATCCCAGATACAGAATCCTAGATACAGCATCCCAAATACAGAATCCTAGATACAGCATCCCGGATACAGCATCCTAGATACAGCATCCCAGAATCAGCATCCAGGATACAGCATCCCAGATACAGCATCCTAGATACAGCATCCCAGAATCAGCATCCAGGATACATCATCCCAGATACAGCATCCTAGATACAGCATCCCAGAATCAGCATCCAGGATACAGCATCTAGGAAACAGCATCCCAGATACAGCATCCTAGATACAGCATCCCAGAATCAGCTTCCAGGATACAGCATCCCAGATACAGCATCCCAGAATCAGCATCCAGGATACAACATCCAGGATACAGCATCCCAGATACAGCATCCTAGATACAGCATCCCAGAATCAGCATCCAGGATACAGCATCCCAGATACAGCATCCTACATACAGCATCCCGGATACAGCATCCTAGATACAGCATCCCAGAATCAGCATCCAGGATACAGCATCCCAGATACAGCATCCCAGAATCAGCATCCCAGAATCAACATCCAGGATACAGCATCCCGGATACAGCATCCTAGATACAGCATCCCAGAATCAGCATCCAGGATACAGCATCCCAGATACAGCATCCCAGAATCAGCATCCAAGATACAGCATCCAGGATACAGCATCCCAGATACAGCATCCCACAATCAGCATCCAGGATACAGCATCCCAGATACAGCATCCTAGATACAGCATCCCAGAATCAGCATCCAGGATACAGCATCCAGGATACAGCATCCCACATACAGCATCCTAGATACAGCATCCCAGAATCAGCATCCAGGATACAGCATCCCAGATACAGCATCCTAGATACAGCATCCCAGAATCAGCATCCAGGATACAGCATCCAGGATACAGCATCCCAGATACAGCATCCTAGATACAGCATCCCAGAATCAGCATCCAGGATACAGTATACAGGATACAGCATCCCAGACAGCATCTTAGATACAGCATCCCAGAATCAGCATCCAGGATACAGCATCCCAGATACAGCATCCTAGACAGCATCCCGGATACAGCATCCTAGATACAGCATCCCAGAATCAGCATCCAGGATACAGCATCCAGGATACAGCATCCCAGATACAGCATCCTAGATACAGCATCCCAGAATCAGCATCCAGGATACAGCATCCCAGATACAGCATCCTAGATACAGCATCCCAGAATCAGCATCCAGGATACAGCATCCCAGATACAGCATCCTAGATACAGCATCCCAGAATCAGCATCCAGGATACAGCATCCCAGATACAGCATTCCAGAATCAGAATCCAATATACAGTATCCAGGATACAGCATCCCAGATACAGCATCCAGGATACAGCATCCCGGATACAGAATCCCAGACACGGCATCCCAGATACGGCATACTAGATACAGCACCATAGATATAATATCACAGAAACAGCATGCCTGAAACAGCATCCCAGATACAGCACCATAGATATAATATCCCAGACACAGTATCCCAGATATAGCATTCCACATACAGCATCCAGGATACAGCACCATAGATATAATATCCCAGATACAGCACCCTAGATACAATATCTCAGATACAGAATCCTAGATACAGCATCCCTAATAGAGCATCCTAGATACAGCATCCTAGATAAATCACCCTAGATACAGCATCCCAGATACAGCATCCCAGATACAGCATCCCGGATACAGCATCCCAGATACAGCACCATAGATACAATATCTCAGATACAGAATACTAGATACAGCATCCCTAATACAGCATCCTAGATACAGCATCCTAGATACATCACCCTAGATACAGCATCCAGGATACAGCATCCTGGATACACCATGCAGGATACAGCATCCCAGATACAGCATCCCGGATACAGCACCCTAGATACAATATCCCAGATACAGTATCCCAGATATAGCATGCCAGATAAAGCATCCAGGATACATCACGATAGATATAATATCCCCGATACAGCACCCTAGATACAATATCCCAGATACAGAATCCTAGATACAGCATCCCAAATACAGCATCCTAGATACAGCATCCCAGAATCAGCATCCAGGATACAGCATCCCAGATACAGCATCCTAGATACAACATCCCAGAATCAGCATCCAGGATACAGCATCCCAGATACAGCATCCTAGATACAGCATCCCAGAATCAGCATCCAGGATACAGCATCCCAGATACAGCATCCCAGAATCAGCATCCAGGATACAGCATCCAGGATACAGCATCCTAGATACAGCATCCTAAATACAGCATCCCAGATCAGCATCCAGGATACAGCATCCAGATACAGCATCCTAGATACAGCATCCCAGAATCGGCATCCAGGTTACAGCATCCCAGATACAGCATCCTAGATACAGCATCCCAGAATCAGCATCCAGGATACAGCATCCCAGATACAGCATCCCAGAATCAGCATCCAAGATACCGCATCCAGGATACAGCATCCCAGATACAGCATCCTAGATACAGCATCCCAGAATCAGCATCCCGGATACAGCATCCCAGATACAGCATCCCAGATACGGCATCCTAGATACAGCACCAGAGATATAATATCCCAGATACAGCATGCCTGAAACAGCATCCCAGATACAGCACCATAGATATAATATCCCAGATACAGTATCCCAGATATAGCATGCCAGATACAGCATCCAGGATACAGCACCATAGATATAATTTTCCAGATACAGCACCCTAGATACAATATCCCAGATACAGAATCCTAGATATAGCATCCCGAATACAGCATCCTAGGTACAGCATCCTAGATACATCAACCTACATACAGCATCCAGGATACAGCATCCCAGATACAGCATCCCAGATACAGCATCCCAGATACAGCATCCCAGAATCAGCACCCTAGATACAGCATCCCAGATACAGCACCTTGGATACAATATCCCAGATACAGTATCCCAGATATAGCATGCCAGATACAGCATCCAGGATACATCACCATAGATATAATATCCCATATACAGCACCCTAGATACAATATCCCAGATACAGAATCCTAGATACAGCATCCCAAATACAGCATCCTAGATACAGCATCCTAGATACATCACCCTAGATACAGCATCCCGGATACAGAATCCTAGATACAGCATCCCGGATACAGCATCCTAAATACAGCATCCCAGAATCAGCATCCAGGATACAGCATCCCGGATACAGCATCCTAGATACAGCATCCCAGAATCAGCATCCAGGATACAGCATCCCAGATACAGCATTCTAGATACAGCATCCCAGAATCAGCACCCAGGATACAGCATCCCAGATACAGCATCCTAGATACAGCATCCCAGAATCAGCATCCAGGATACAGCATCCAGGAAACAGCATCCCAGATACAGCATCCTAGATACAGCATCCCAGAATCAGCATCCAGGATACAGCATCCAGGATACAGCATCCCAGACAGCATCCTAGATACAGCATCCCAGAATCAGCATCCAGGATACAGCATCCCAGATACAGCATCCTAGATACAGCATCCCGGATACAGCATCCTAGATACAGCATCCCAGAATCAGCATCCAGGATACAGCATCCCAGATACAGCATCCCAGAATCAGCATCCCAGAATCAGCATCCAGGATACAGCATCCAGGATACAGCATCCCAGATACAGCATCCCAGATACAGCATCCAGGATACAGCATCCCAGATACAGCATCCCAGAATCAGCATCCAGGATACAACATCCAGGATACAGCATCCCAGATACAGCATCCTAGATACAGCATCCCAGAATCAGCATCCAGGATACAGCATCCCAGATACAGCATCCTACATACAGTATCCCGGATACAGCATCCTAGATACAGCATCCCAGAATCAGCATCCAGGATACAGCATCCCAGATACAGCATCCCAGAATCAGCATCCCAGAATCAGCATCCAGGATACAGCATCCCGGATACAGCATCCTAGATACAGCATCCCAGAATCAGCATCCAGGATACAGCATCCCAGATACAGCATCCCAGAATCAGCATCCAAGATACAGCACCCAGGATACAGCATCCCAGATACAGCATCCCAGAATCAGCATCCAGGATACAGCATCCAGGATACAGCATCCCAGATACAGCATCCCGGAATCAGCATCCAGGATACAGCATCCAGGATACAGCATCCCAGATAAAGCATCCTAGATACAGCATCCCAGAATCAGCATCCAGGATACAGCACCCCAGATACAGCATCCTAGATACAGCATCCCAGAATCAGCATCCAGGATACAGCATCCCAGAATCAGCATCCAGGATACAGCATCCCAGATACAGCATCCTAGATACAGCATCCCAGAATCAGCATCCAGGATACAGCATCCAGGATACAGCATCCCAGATACAGCATCCTAGATACAGCATCCCAGAATCAGCATCCAGGATACAGCATCCAGGATACAGCATCCCAGATAAAGCATCCTAGATACAGCATCCCAGAATCAGCATCCAGGATACAGCACCCCAGATACAGCATCCTAGATACAGCATCCCAGAATCAGCATCCTAGATACAGCATCCCAGAATCAGCATCCAGGATACAGCATCCCAAATACAGCATCCCAGAATCAGCATCCCAGAATCAGCATCCAGGATACAGCATCCCAGATACAGCATCCTAGATACAGCATCCCAGAATCAGCATCCAGGATACAGCATCCCAGATACAGCATCCTAGATACAGCATCCCAGAATCAGCATCCAGGATATAGCATCCAGGATACAGCATCCCAGATACAGCATCCTAGATACAGCATCCCAGAATCACCATCCAGGATACAGCATCCAGGATACAGCATCCCAGACAGCATCCTAGCTACAGCATCCCAGAATCAGCATCCAGGATACAACATCCAGAATACAGCATCCCAGACAGCATCCTAGATACAGCATCCCAGAATCAGCATCCCAGATACAGCATCCCAGAATCAGCACCCTAGATACAGCATCCCAGATACAGCATCCCAGAATCAGCATCCAGGATACAGCATCCAGGATACAGCATCCCAGATACAGCATCCCAGATACAGCATCCTAGATACAGCATCCCGGATACAGCATCCCAGAATCAGCATCCCAGAATCAGCATCCAGGATACAGCATCCCGGATACAACATCCTAGATACAGCATCCCAGAATCAGCATCCAGGATACAGCATCCCAGATACAGCATCCCAGAATCAGCATCCAAGATACAGCATCCAAGATACAGCATCCAGGATACAGCATCCCAGATACAGCATCCCAGAATCAGCATCCAGAATACAGCATCCAGGATACAGCATCCCAGATACAGCATCCCAGAATCAGCATCCAGGATACAGCATCCAGGATACAGCATCCCAGATACAGCATCCTAGATACAGCATCCAGGATACAGCATCCCAGATACAGCATCCCAGATACAGCATCCTAGATACAGCATCCCAGAATCAGCATCCAGGATACAGCATCCCGGATACAGCATCCTAGATACAGCATCCCAGAATCAGCATCCAGGATACAGCATCCCAGATACAGCATCCTAGATACAGCATCCCAGAATCAGCATCCAGGATACAGCATCCAGGATACAGCATCCCAGATACAGCATCCTAGATACAGCATCCCAGAATCAGCATCCAGGATACAGCATCCCAGATACAGCATCCCAGAATCAGCATCCAGGATACAACATCCAGGATACAGCATCCCAGACAGCATCCTAGATACAGCATCCCGGATACAGCATCCTAGATACAGCATCCCAGAATCAGCATCCAGGATACAGCATCCCAGATACAGCATCCCAGAATCAGCATCCCAGAATCAGCATCCAGGATACAGCATCCCGGATACAGCATCCTAGATACAGCATCCCAGAATCAGCATCCAGGATACAGCATCCCAGATACAGCATCCCAGAATCAGCATCCAAGATACAGCACCCAGGATACAGCATCCCAGATACAGCATCCCAGAATCAGCATCCAGGATACAGCATCCAGGATACAGCATCACAGATACAGCATCCCGGAATCAGCATCCCAGTATCAGCATGCAGGATACAGCATCCCAGAATCAGCATCCAGGATACAGCATCCCAGAATGAGCATCCAGGATACAGCATCCCAGATACAGCATCCTAGATACAGCATCCCAGAATCAGCATCCAGGATACAGCATCCAGGATACAGCATCCCAGATACAGCATCCCGGAATCAGCATCCAGGATACAGCATCCAGGATACAGCATCCCAGATACAGCATCCTAGATACAGCATCCCAGAATCAGCATCCAGGATACAGCATCCCAGAATCAGCATCCAAGATACAGCATCCAAGATACAGCATCCAGGATACAGCATCCCAGATACAGCATCCCAGAATCAGCATCCAAGATACAGCATCCAAGATACAGCATCCAGGATACAGCATCCCAGATACAGCATCCCAGAATCAGCATCCAGGATACAGCATCCAGGATACAGCATCCCAGATACAGCATCCCGGAATCAGCATCCAGGATACAGCATCCAGGATACAGCATCCCAGATACAGCATCCTAGATACAGCATCCCAGAATCAGCATCCAGGATACAGCATCCCAGATACAGCATCCTAGATACAGCATCCCAGAATCAGCATTCAGGATACAGCATCCCAGATACAGCATCCTAGATACAGCATCCCAGAATCAGCATCCAGGATACAGCATCCAGGATACAGCATCCCAGATACAGCATCCTAGATACAGCATCCCAGAATCAGCATCCAGGATACAGCATCCCAGATACAGGTCCCCAGAATCAGCATCCAGGATACAACATCCAGGATACAGCATCCCAGACAGCATCCTAGATACAGCATCCCAGAATCAGCATCCAGGATACAGCATCCCAGATACAGCATCCTACATACAGCATCCCGGATACAGCATCCTAGATACAGCATCCCAGAATCAGCATCCAGGATACAGCATCCCAGATACAGCATCCCAGAATCAGCATCCCAGAATCAGCATCCAGGATACAGCATCCCGGATACAGCATCCTAGATACAGCATCCCAGAATCAGCATCCACGATACAGCATCCCAGATACAGCATCTTAGATACAGCATCCCAGAATCAGAATCCAGGATACAGCATCCAGGATACAGCATCCCAGACAGCATCCTAGATACAGCATCACAGAATCAGCATCCAGGATACAGCATCCCAGATACAGCATCCTAGATACAGCATCCCGGATACAGCATCCTAGATACAGCATCCCAGAATCAGCATCCAGGATACAGCATCCCGGATACAGCATCCTAGATACAGCATCCCAGAATCAGCATCCAGGATACAGCATCCCAGATACAGCATCCTAGATACAGCATCCCAGAATCAGCATCCAGGATACAGCGTCCAGGATACAGCATCCCAGATACAGCATCCTAGATAGAGCATCCCAGAATCAGCATCCAGGATACAGCATCCAGGATACAGCATCCCAGACAGCATCCTAGATACAGCATCCCAGAATCAGCAATCAGGATACAGCATCCCGGATACAGCATCCTAGATACAGCATCTCAGAATCAGCATCCAGGATACAGCATCCCAGAATCAGCATCCAGGATACAGCATCCAGGATACAGCATCCCAGAATCAGTATCCAAGATACAGCATCCAGGATACAGCATCCCAGATACAGCATCCCAGAATCAGCATCCAGGATACAGCATCCAGGATACAGCATCCCAGATACAGCATCCCGGAATCAGTATCCAGGATACAGCATCCAGGATACAGCATCCCAGATACAGCATCCTAGATACAGCATCCCAGAATCAGCATCCAGGATACAGCATCCCAGATACAGCATCCTAGATACAGCATCCCAGAATCAGCATCCAGGATACAGCATCCCGGATACAGCATCCTAGATACAGCATCCCAGAATCAACATCCACGATACAGCATCCCAGATACAGCATCCTAGATACAGCATCCCAGAATCAGCATACAGGATACAGCATCCCAGATACAGCATCCTAGATACAGCATCCCAGAATCAGCATCCAGGATACAGCATCCCACATACAGCATCCTAGATACAGCATCCCAGAATCAGCATCCAGGATACAGCATCCAGGATACAGCATCCCAGACAGCATCCTAGATACAGCATCCCAGAATCAGCATCCAGGATACAGCATCCCAGATACAGCATCCTAGATACAGCATCCCGGATACAGCATCCTAGATACAGCATCCCAGAATCAGCATCCAGGATACAGCATCCCAGATACAGCATCCCAGAATCAGCATCCCAGAATCAGCATCCAGGATACAGCATCCCGGATACAGCATCCTAGATACAGCATCCCAGAATCAGCATCCAGGATACAGCATCCCAGATACAGCATCCCAGAATCAGCATCCAAGATACAGCATCCAGGATACAGCATCCCAGATACAGCATCCCAGAATCAGCATCCAGGATACAGCATCCAGGATACAGCATCCGAGATACAGCATCCCGGAATCAGCATCCAGGATACAGCATCCTAGATACAGCATCCCAGATACAGCATCCTAGATACAGCATCCCAGAATCAGCATCCAGGATACAGCATCCCAGTTACAGCATCCTAGATACAGCATCCCAGAATCAGCATCCAGGATACAGCATCCCGGATACAGCATCATAGATACAGCATCCCAGAATCAGCATCCAGGATGCAGCATCCCAGATACAGCATCCTAGATACAGCATCCCAGAATCAGCATCCAGGATACAGCATCCCAGATACAGCATCCTAGATACAGCATCCCAGAATCAGCATCCAGGATACAGCATCCCAGATACAGCATCCTAGATACAGCATCCCAGAATCAGCATCCAGGATACAGCATCCAGGATACAGCATCCCAGATACAGCATCCTAGATACAGCATCCCAGAATCAGCATCCAGGATACAGCATCCAGGATACAGCATCCCAGACAGCATCCTAGAAACAGCATCCCAGAATCAGCATCCAGGATACAGCATCCCAGATACAGCATCCTAGATACAGCATCCCGGATACAGCATCCTAGATACAGCATCCCAGAATCAGCATCCAGGATACAGCATCCCAGATACAGCATCCCAGAATCAGCATCCCAGAATCAGCATCCAGGATACAGCATCCCGGATACAGCATCCTAGATACAGCATCCCAGAATCAGCATCCAGGATACAGCATCCCAGATACAGCATCCTAGATACAGCATCCCAGAATCAGCATCCAGGATACAGCATCCCAGATACAGCATCCTAGATACAGCATCCCAGAATCAGCATCCAGGATACAGCGTCCAGGATACAGCATCCCAGATACAGCATCCTAGATAGAGCATCCCAGAATCACCATCCAGGATACAGCATCCAGGATACAGCATCCCAGACAGCATCCTAGATACAGCATCCCAGAATCAGCATCCAGGATACAGCATCCCGGATACAGCATCCTAGATACAGCATCCCAGAATCAGCATCCAGGATACAGCATCCCAGAATCAGCATCCAGGATACAGCATCCAGGATACAGCATCCCAGAATCAGTATCCAAGATACAGCATCCAGGATACAGCATCCCAGATACAGCATCCCAGAATCAGCATCCAGGATACAGCATCCAGGATACAGCATCCCAGATACAGCATCCCGGAATCAGTATCCAGGATACAGCATCCAGGATACAGCATCCCAGATACAGCATCCTAGATACAGCATCCCAGAATCAGCATCCAGGATACAGCATCCCAGATACAGCATCCTAGATACAGCATCCCAGAATCAGCATCCAGGATACAGCATCCCGGATACAGCATCCTAGATACAGCATCCCAGAATTAACATCCACGATACAGCATCCCAGATACAGCATCCTAGATACAGCATCCCAGAATCAGCATCCAGGATACAGCATCCCAGATACAGCATCCTAGATACAGCATCCCAGAATCAGCATCCAGGATACAGCATCCCACATACAGCATCCTAGATACAGCATCCCAGAATCAGCATCCAGGATACAGCATCCAGGATACAGCATCCCAGACAGCATCCTAGATACAGCATCCCAGAATCAGCATCCAGGATACAGCATCCCAGATACAGCATCCTAGATACAGCATCCCGGATACAGCATCCTAGATACAGCATCCCAGAATCAGCATCCAGGATACAGCATCCAGGATACAGCATCCCAGATACAGCATCCCGGAATCAGCATCCAGGATACAGCATCCAGGATACAGCATCCCAGATAAAGCATCCTAGATACAGCATCCCAGAATCAGCATCCAGGATACAGCATCCCAGATACAGCATCCTAGATACAGCATCCCAGAATCAGCATCCAGGATACAGCATCCCAGAATCAGCATCCAGGATACAGCATCCCAGATACAGCATCCTAGATACAGCATCCCAGAATCAGCATCCAGGATACAGCATCCAGGATACAGCATCCCAGATACAGCATCCTAGATACAGCATCCCAGAATCAGCATCCAGGATACAGCATCCAGGATACAGCATGCCAGACAGCATCCTAGATACAGCATCCCAGAATCAGCATCCAGGATACAGCATCCCAGATACAGCATCCTAGATACAGCATCCCGGATACAGCATCCTAGATACAGCATCCCAGAATCAGCATCCAGGATACAGCATCCCAAATACAGCATCCCAGAATCAGCATCCCAGAATCAGCATCCAGGATACAGCATCCCAGATACAGCATCCTAGATACAGCATCCCAGAATCAGCATCCAGGATACAGCATCCCAGATACAGCATCCTAGATACAGCATCCCAGAATCAGCATCCAGGATATAGCATCCAGGATACAGCATCCCAGATACAGCATCCTAGATACAGCATCCCAGAATCACCATCCAGGATACAGCATCCAGGATACAGCATCCCAGACAGCATCCTAGCTACAGCATCCCAGAATCAGCATCCAGGATACAACATCCAGAATACAGCATCCCAGACAGCATCCTAGATACAGCATCCCAGAATCAGCATCCCAGATACAGCATCCCAGAATCAGCACCCTAGATACAGCATCCCAGATACAGCATCCCAGAATCAGCATCCAGGATACAGCATCCAGGATACAGCATCCCAGATACAGCATCCCAGATACAGCATCCTAGATACAGCATCCCGGATACAGCATCCCAGAATCAGCATCCCAGAATCAGCATCCAGGATACAGCATCCCGGATACAGCATCCTAGATACAGCATCCCAGAATCAGCATCCAGGATACAGCATCCAGGATACAGCATCCCAGACAGCATCCTAGATACAGCATCCCAGAATCAGCATCCAGGATACAGCATCCCAGATACAGCATCCTAGATACAGCATCCCGGATACAGCATCCTAGATACAGCATCCCAGAATCAGCATCCAGGATACAGCATCCCAGATACAGCATCCCAGAATCAGCATCCCAGAATCAGCATCCAGGATACAGCATCCCGGATACAGCATCCTAGATACAGCATCCCAGAATCAGCATCCAGGATACAGCATCCCAGATACAGCATCCCAGAATCAGCATCCAAGATACAGCATCCAGGATACAGCATCCCAGATACAGCATCCCAGAATCAGCATCCAGGATACAGCATCCAGGATACAGCATCCGAGATACAGCATCCCGGAATCAGCATCCAGGATACAGCATCCTAGATACAGCATCCCAGATACAGCATCCTAGATACAGCATCCCAGAATCAGCATCCAGGATACAGCATCCCAGTTACAGCATCCTAGATACAGCATCCCAGAATCAGCATCCAGGATACAGCATCCCGGATACAGCATCATAGATACAGCATCCCAGAATCAGCATCCAGGATGCAGCATCCCAGATACAGCATCCTAGATACAGCATCCCAGAATCAGCATCCAGGATACAGCATCCCAGATACAGCATCCTAGATACAGCATCCCAGAATCAGCATCCAGGATACAGCATCCCAGATACAGCATCCTAGATACAGCATCCCAGAATCAGCATCCAGGATACAGCATCCAGGATACAGCATCCCAGATACAGCATCCTAGATACAGCATCCCAGAATCAGCATCCAGGATACAGCATCCAGGATACAGCATCCCAGACAGCATCCTAGAAACAGCATCCCAGAATCAGCATCCAGGATACAGCATCCCAGATACAGCATCCTAGATACAGCATCCCGGATACAGCATCCTAGATACAGCATCCCAGAATCAGCATCCAGGATACAGCATCCCAGATACAGCATCCCAGAATCAGCATCCCAGAATCAGCATCCAGGATACAGCATCCCGGATACAGCATCCTAGATACAGCATCCCAGAATCAGCATCCAGGATACAGCATCCCAGATACAGCATCCTAGATACAGCATCCCAGAATCAGCATCCAGGATACAGCATCCCAGATACAGCATCCTAGATACAGCATCCCAGAATCAGCATCCAGGATACAGCGTCCAGGATACAGCATCCCAGATACAGCATCCTAGATAGAGCATCCCAGAATCACCATCCAGGATACAGCATCCAGGATACAGCATCCCAGACAGCATCCTAGATACAGCATCCCAGAATCAGCATCCAGGATACAGCATCCCGGATACAGCATCCTAGATACAGCATCCCAGAATCAGCATCCAGGATACAGCATCCCAGAATCAGCATCCAGGATACAGCATCCAGGATACAGCATCCCAGAATCAGTATCCAAGATACAGCATCCAGGATACAGCATCCCAGATACAGCATCCCAGAATCAGCATCCAGGATACAGCATCCAGGATACAGCATCCCAGATACAGCATCCCGGAATCAGTATCCAGGATACAGCATCCAGGATACAGCATCCCAGATACAGCATCCTAGATACAGCATCCCAGAATCAGCATCCAGGATACAGCATCCCAGATACAGCATCCTAGATACAGCATCCCAGAATCAGCATCCAGGATACAGCATCCCGGATACAGCATCCTAGATACAGCATCCCAGAATTAACATCCACGATACAGCATCCCAGATACAGCATCCTAGATACAGCATCCCAGAATCAGCATCCAGGATACAGCATCCCAGATACAGCATCCTAGATACAGCATCCCAGAATCAGCATCCAGGATACAGCATCCCACATACAGCATCCTAGATACAGCATCCCAGAATCAGCATCCAGGATACAGCATCCAGGATACAGCATCCCAGACAGCATCCTAGATACAGCATCCCAGAATCAGCATCCAGGATACAGCATCCCAGATACAGCATCCTAGATACAGCATCCCGGATACAGCATCCTAGATACAGCATCCCAGAATCAGCATCCAGGATACAGCATCCAGGATACAGCATCCCAGATACAGCATCCCGGAATCAGCATCCAGGATACAGCATCCAGGATACAGCATCCCAGATAAAGCATCCTAGATACAGCATCCCAGAATCAGCATCCAGGATACAGCATCCCAGATACAGCATCCTAGATACAGCATCCCAGAATCAGCATCCAGGATACAGCATCCCAGAATCAGCATCCAGGATACAGCATCCCAGATACAGCATCCTAGATACAGCATCCCAGAATCAGCATCCAGGATACAGCATCCAGGATACAGCATCCCAGATACAGCATCCTAGATACAGCATCCCAGAATCAGCATCCAGGATACAGCATCCAGGATACAGCATGCCAGACAGCATCCTAGATACAGCATCCCAGAATCAGCATCCAGGATACAGCATCCCAGATACAGCATCCTAGATACAGCATCCCGGATACAGCATCCTAGATACAGCATCCCAGAATCAGCATCCAGGATACAGCATCCCAAATACAGCATCCCAGAATCAGCATCCCAGAATCAGCATCCAGGATACAGCATCCCAGATACAGCATCCTAGATACAGCATCCCAGAATCAGCATCCAGGATACAGCATCCCAGATACAGCATCCTAGATACAGCATCCCAGAATCAGCATCCAGGATATAGCATCCAGGATACAGCATCCCAGATACAGCATCCTAGATACAGCATCCCAGAATCACCATCCAGGATACAGCATCCAGGATACAGCATCCCAGACAGCATCCTAGCTACAGCATCCCAGAATCAGCATCCAGGATACAACATCCAGAATACAGCATCCCAGACAGCATCCTAGATACAGCATCCCAGAATCAGCATCCCAGATACAGCATCCCAGAATCAGCACCCTAGATACAGCATCCCAGATACAGCATCCCAGAATCAGCATCCAGGATACAGCATCCAGGATACAGCATCCCAGATACAGCATCCCAGATACAGCATCCTAGATACAGCATCCCGGATACAGCATCCCAGAATCAGCATCCCAGAATCAGCATCCAGGATACAGCATCCCGGATACAACATCCTAGATACAGCATCCCAGAATCAGCATCCAGGATACAGCATCCCAGATACAGCATCCCAGAATCAGCATCCAAGATACAGCATCCAAGATACAGCATCCAGGATACAGCATCCCAGATACAGCATCCCAGAATCAGCATCCAGAATACAGCATCCAGGATACAGCATCCCAGATACAGCATCCCGGAATCAGCATCCAGGATACAGCATCCAGGATACAGCATCCCAGATACAGCATCCTAGATACAGCATCCAGGATACAGCATCCCAGATACAGCATCCCAGATACAGCATCCTAGATACAGCATCCCAGAATCAGCATCCAGGATACAGCATCCCGGATACAGCATCCTAGATACAGCATCCCAGAATCAGCATCCAGGATACAGCATCCCAGATACAGCATCCTAGATACAGCATCCCAGAATCAGCATCCAGGATACAGCATCCAGGATACAGCATCCCAGATACAGCATCCTAGATACAGCATCCCAGAATCAGCATCCAGGATACAGCATCCCAGATACAGCATCCCAGAATCAGCATCCAGGATACAACATCCAGGATACAGCATCCCAGACAGCATCCTAGATACAGCATCCCGGATACAGCATCCTAGATACAGCATCCCAGAATCAGCATCCAGGATACAGCATCCCAGATACAGCATCCCAGAATCAGCATCCCAGAATCAGCATCCAGGATACAGCATCCCGGATACAGCATCCTAGATACAGCATCCCAGAATCAGCATCCAGGATACAGCATCCCAGATACAGCATCCCAGAATCAGCATCCAAGATACAGCACCCAGGATACAGCATCCCAGATACAGCATCCCAGAATCAGCATCCAGGATACAGCATCCAGGATACAGCATCACAGATACAGCATCCCGGAATCAGCATCCCAGAATCAGCATCCAGGATACAGCATCCCAGAATCAGCATCCAGGATACAGCATCCCAGAATGAGCATCCAGGATACAGCATCCCAGATACAGCATCCTAGATACAGCATCCCAGAATCAGCATCCAGGATACAGCATCCAGGATACAGCATCCCAGATACAGCATCCCGGAATCAGCATCCAGGATACAGCATCCAGGATACAGCATCCCAGATACAGCATCCTAGATACAGCATCCCAGAATCAGCATCCAGGATACAGCATCCCAGAATCAGCATCCAAGATACAGCATCCAAGATACAGCATCCAGGATACAGCATCCCAGATACAGCATCCCAGAATCAGCATCCAAGATACAGCATCCAAGATACAGCATCCAGGATACAGCATCCCAGATACAGCATCCCAGAATCAGCATCCAGGATACAGCATCCAGGATACAGCATCCCAGATACAGCATCCCGGAATCAGCACCCAGGATACAGCATCCAGGATACAGCATCCCACATACAGCATCCTAGATACAGCATCCCAGAATCAGCATCCAGGATACAGCATCCCAGATACAGCATCCTAGATACAGCATCCCAGAATCAGCATTCAGGATACAGCATCCCAGATACAGCATCCTAGATACAGCATCCCAGAATCAGCATCCAGGATACAGCATCCAGGATACAGCATCCCAGATACAGCATCCTAGATACAGCATCCCAGAATCAGCATCCAGGATACAGCATCCCAGATACAGGTCCCCAGAATCAGCATCCAGGATACAACATCCAGGATACAGCATCCCAGACAGCATCCTAGATACAGCATCCCAGAATCAGCATCCAGGATACAGCATCCCAGATACAGCATCCTACATACAGCATCCCGGATACAGCATCCTAGATACAGCATCCCAGAATCAGCATCCAGGATACAGCATCCCAGATACAGCATCCCAGAATCAGCATCCCAGAATCAGCATCCAGGATACAGCATCCCGGATACAGCATCCTAGATACAGCATCCCAGAATCAGCATCCAGGATACAGCATCCCAGATACAGCATCCCAGAATCAGCATCCAAGATACAGCATCCAGGATACAGCATCCCAGATACAGCATCCCAGAATCAGCATCCAGGATACAGCATCCAGGATACAGCATCCCAGATACAGCATCCCGGAATCACCATCCAGGATACAGCATCCAGGATACAGCATCCCAGAATCAGCATCCTAGATACAGCATCCCAGAATCAGCATCCACGATACAGCATCCCAGATACAGCATCTTAGATACAGCATCCCAGAATCAGCATCCAGGATACAGCATCCAGGATACAGCATCCCAGACAGCATCCTAGATACAGCATCCCAGAATCAGCATCCAGGATACAGCATCCCAGATACAGCATCCTAGATACAGCATCCCGGATACAGCATCCTAGATACAACATCCCAGAATCAGCATCCAGGATACAGCATCCCGGATACAGCATCCTAGATACAGCATCCCAGAATCAGCATCCAGGATACAGCATCCCAGATACAGCATCCTAGATACAGCATCCCAGAATCAGCATCCAGGATACAGCGTCCAGGATACAGCATCCCAGATACAGCATCCTAGATAGAGCATCCCAGAATCAGCATCCAGGATACAGCATCCAGGATACAGCATCCCAGACAGCATCCTAGATACAGCATCCCAGAATCAGCATCCAGGATACAGCATCCCAGAATCAGCATCCAGGATACAGCATCCAGGATACAGCATCCCAGAATCAGTATCCAAGATACAGCATCCAGGATACAGCATCCCAGATAGAGCATCCCAGAATCAGCATCCAGGATACAGCATCCAGGATACAGCATCCCAGATACAGCATCCCGGAATCAGTATCCAGGATACAGCATCCAGGATACAGCATCCCAGATACAGCATCCTAGATACAGCATCCCAGAATCAGCATCCAGGATACAGCATCCCAGATACAGCATCCTAGATACAGCATCCCAGAATCAGCATCCAGGATACAGCATCCCGGATACAGCATCCTAGATACAGCATCCCAGAATCAACATCCACGATACAGCATCCCAGATACAGCATCCTAGATACAGCATCCCAGAATCAGCATACAGGATACAGCATCCCAGATACAGCATCCTAGATACAGCATCCCAGAATCAGCATCCAGGATACAGCATCCCACATACAGCATCCTAGATACAGCATCCCAGAATCAGCATCCAGGATACAGCATCCAGGATACAGCATCCCAGACAGCATCCTAGATACAGCATCCCAGAATCAGCATCCAGGATACAGCATCCCAGATACAGCATCCTAGATACAGCATCCCGGATACAGCATCCTAGATACAGCATCCCAGAATCAGCATCCAGGATACAGCATCCCAGATACAGCATCCCAGAATCAGCATCCCAGAATCAGCATCCAGGATACAGCATCCCGGATACAGCATCCTAGATACAGCATCCCAGAATCAGCATCCAGGATACAGCATCCCAGATACAGCATCCCAGAATCAGCATCCAAGATACAGCATCCAGGATACAGCATCCCAGATACAGCATCCCAGAATCAGCATCCAGGATACAGCATCCAGGATACAGCATCCCAGATACAGCATCCCGGAATCAGCATCCAGGATACAGCATCCTAGATACAGCATCCCAGATACAGCATCCTAGATACAGCATCCCAGAATCAGCATCCAGGATACAGCATCCCAGTTACAGCATCCTAGATACAGCATCCCAGAATCAGCATCCAGGATACAGCATCCCGGATACAGCATCATAGATACAGCATCCCAGAATCAGCATCCAGGATGCAGCATCCCAGATACAGCATCCTAGATACAGCATCCCAGAATCAGCATCCAGGATACAGCATCCCAGATACAGCATCCTAGATACAGCATCCCAGAATCAGCATCCAGGATACAGCATCCCAGATACAGCATCCTAGATACAGCATCCCAGAATCAGCATCCAGGATACAGCATCCAGGATACAGCATCCCAGATACAGCATCCTAGATACAGCATCCCAGAATCAGCATCCAGGATACAGCATCCAGGATACAGCATCCCAGACAGCATCCTAGAAACAGCATCCCAGAATCAGCATCCAGGATACAGCATCCCAGATACAGCATCCTAGATACAGCATCCCGGATACAGCATCCTAGATACAGCATCCCAGAATCAGCATCCTAGATACAGCATCCCGGATACAGCATCCTAGATACAGCATCCCAGAATCAGCATCCAGGATACAGCATCCCGGATACAGCATCCTAGATACAGCATCCCAGAATCAGCATCCAGGATACAGCATCCCGGATACAGCATCCTAGATACAGCATCCCAGAATCAGCATCCAGGATACAGCATCCCAGATACAGCATCCTAGATACAGCATCCCAGAATCAGCATCCAGGATACAGCGTCCAGGATACAGCATCCCAGATACAGCATCCTAGATAGAGCATCCCAGAATCAGCATCCCGGATACAGCATCCTAGATACAGCATCCCAGAATCAGCATCCAGGATACAGCATCCCAGAATCAGCATCCAGGATACAGCATCCAGGATACAGCATCCCAGAATCAGTATCCAAGATACAGCATCCAGGATACAGCATCCTAGATACAGCGTCCCAGAATCAGCATCCAGGATACAGCATCCAGGATACAGCATCCCAGATACAGCATCCCGGAATCAGTATCCAGGATACAGCATCCAGGATACAGCATCCCAGATACAGCATCCTAGATACAGCATCCCAGAATCAGCATCCAGGATACAGCATCCCAGATACAGCATCCTAGATACAGCATCCCGGATACAGCATCCTAGATACAGCATCCCAGAATCAGCATCCAGGATACAGCATCCCAGATACAGCATCCCAGAATCAGCATCCCAGAATCAGCATCCAGGATACAGCATCCCGGATACAGCATCCTAGATACAGCATCCCAGAATCAGCATCCAGGATACAGCATCCCAGATACAGCATCCCAGAATCAGCATCCAAGATACAGCACCCAGGATACAGCATCCCAGATACAGCATCCCAGAATCAGCATCCAGGATACAGCATCCAGGATACAGCATCACAGATACAGCATCCCGGAATCAGCATCCCAGAATCAGCATCCAGGATACAGCATCCCAGAATCAGCATCCAGGATACAGCATCCCAGAATGAGCATCCAGGATACAGCATCCCAGATACAGCATCCTAGATACAGCATCCCAGAATCAGCATCCAGGATACAGCATCCAGGATACAGCATCCCAGATACAGCATCCCGGAATCAGCATCCAGGATACAGCATCCAGGATACAGCATCCCAGATACAGCATCCTAGATACAGCATCCCAGAATCAGCATCCAGGATACAGCATCCCAGAATCAGCATCCAAGATACAGCATCCAAGATACAGCATCCAGGATACAGCATCCCAGATACAGCATCCCAGAATCAGCATCCAAGATACAGCATCCAAGATACAGCATCCAGGATACAGCATCCCAGATACAGCATCCCAGAATCAGCATCCAGGATACAGCATCCAGGATACAGCATCCCAGATACAGCATCCCGGAATCAGCACCCAGGATACAGCATCCAGGATACAGCATCCCACATACAGCATCCTAGATACAGCATCCCAGAATCAGCATCCAGGATACAGCATCCCAGATACAGCATCCTAGATACAGCATCCCAGAATCAGCATTCAGGATACAGCATCCCAGATACAGCATCCTAGATACAGCATCCCAGAATCAGCATCCAGGATACAGCATCCAGGATACAGCATCCCAGATACAGCATCCTAGATACAGCATCCCAGAATCAGCATCCAGGATACAGCATCCCAGATACAGGTCCCCAGAATCAGCATCCAGGATACAACATCCAGGATACAGCATCCCAGACAGCATCCTAGATACAGCATCCCAGAATCAGCATCCAGGATACAGCATCCCAGATACAGCATCCTACATACAGCATCCCGGATACAGCATCCTAGATACAGCATCCCAGAATCAGCATCCAGGATACAGCATCCCAGATACAGCATCCCAGAATCAGCATCCCAGAATCAGCATCCAGGATACAGCATCCCGGATACAGCATCCTAGATACAGCATCCCAGAATCAGCATCCAGGATACAGCATCCCAGATACAGCATCCCAGAATCAGCATCCAAGATACAGCATCCAGGATACAGCATCCCAGATACAGCATCCCAGAATCAGCATCCAGGATACAGCATCCAGGATACAGCATCCCAGATACAGCATCCCGGAATCACCATCCAGGATACAGCATCCAGGATACAGCATCCCAGAATCAGCATCCTAGATACAGCATCCCAGAATCAGCATCCACGATACAGCATCCCAGATACAGCATCTTAGATACAGCATCCCAGAATCAGCATCCAGGATACAGCATCCAGGATACAGCATCCCAGACAGCATCCTAGATACAGCATCCCAGAATCAGCATCCAGGATACAGCATCCCAGATACAGCATCCTAGATACAGCATCCCGGATACAGCATCCTAGATACAACATCCCAGAATCAGCATCCAGGATACAGCATCCCGGATACAGCATCCTAGATACAGTATCCCAGAATCAGCATCCAGGATACAGCATCCCAGATACAGCATCCTAGATACAGCATCCCAGAATCAGCATCCAGGATACAGCGTCCAGGATACAGCATCCCAGATACAGCATCCTAGATAGAGCATCCCAGAATCAGCATCCAGGATACAGCATCCAGGATACAGCATCCCAGACAGCATCCTAGATACAGCATCCCAGAATCAGCATCCAGGATACAGCATCCCAGAATCAGCATCCAGGATACAGCATCCAGGATACAGCATCCCAGAATCAGTATCCAAGATACAGCATCCAGGATACAGCATCCCAGATAGAGCATCCCAGAATCAGCATCCAGGATACAGCATCCAGGATACAGCATCCCAGATACAGCATCCCGGAATCAGTATCCAGGATACAGCATCCAGGATACAGCATCCCAGATACAGCATCCTAGATACAGCATCCCAGAATCAGCATCCAGGATACAGCATCCCAGATACAGCGTCCTAGATACAGCATCCCAGAATCAGCATCCAGGATACAGCATCCCGGATACAGCATCCTAGATACAGCATCCCAGAATCAACATCCACGATACAGCATCCCAGATACAGCATCCTAGATACAGCATCCCAGAATCAGCATACAGGATACAGCATCCCAGATACAGCATCCTAGATACAGCATCCCAGAATCAGCATCCAGGATACAGCATCCCACATACAGCATCCTAGATACAGCATCCCAGAATCAGCATCCAGGATACAGCATCCAGGATACAGCATCCCAGACAGCATCCTAGATACAGCATCCCAGAATCAGCATCCAGGATACAGCATCCCAGATACAGCATCCTAGATACAGCATCCCGGATACAGCATCCTAGATACAGCTTCCCAGAATCAGCATCCAGGATACAGCATCCCAGATACAGCATCCCAGAATCAGCATCCCAGAATCAGCATCCAGGATACAGCATCCCGGATACAGCATCCTAGATACAGCATCCCAGAATCAGCATCCAGGATACAGCATCCCAGATACAGCATCCCAAATCAGCATCCAAGATACAGCATCCAGGATACAGCATCCCAGATACAGCATCCCAGAATCAGCATCCAGGATACAGCATCCAGGATACAGCATCCCAGATACAGCATCCCGGAATCAGCATCCAGGATACAGCATCCTACATACAGCATCCCAGATACAGCATCCTAGATACAGCATCCCAGAATCAGCATCCAGGATACAGCATCCCAGTTACAGCATCCTAGATACAGCATCCCAGAATCAGCATCCAGGATACAGCATCCCGGATACAGCATCATAGATACAGCATCCCAGAATCAGCATCCAGGATGCAGCATCCCAGATACAGCATCCTAGATACAGCATCCCAGAATCAGCATCCAGGATACAGCATCCCAGATACAGCATCCTAGATACAGCATCCCAGAATCAGCATCCAGGATACAGCATCCCAGATACAGCATCCTAGATACAGCATCCCAGAATCAGCATCCAGGATACAGCATCCAGGATACAGCATCCCAGATACAGCATCCTAGATACAGCATCCCAGAATCAGCATCCAGGATACAGCATCCAGGATACAGCATCCCAGACAGCATCCTAGAAACAGCATCCCAGAATCAGCATCCAGGATACAGCATCCCAGATACAGCATCCTAGATACAGCATCCCGGATACAGCATCCTAGATACAGCATCCCAGAATCAGCATCCTAGATACAGCATCCCGGATACAGCATCCTAGATACAGCATCCCAGAATCAGCATCCAGGATACAGCATCCCGGATACAGCATCCTAGATACAGCATCCCAGAATCAGCATCCAGGATACAGCATCCCGGATACAGCATCCTAGATACAGCATCCCAGAATCAGCATCCAGGATACAGCATCCCAGATACAGCATCCTAGATACAGCATCCCAGAATCAGCATCCAGGATACAGCGTCCAGGATACAGCATCCCAGATACAGCATCCTAGATAGAGCATCCCAGAATCAGCATCCAGGATACAGCATCCAGGATACAGCATCCCAGACAGCATCCTAGATACAGCATCCCAGAATCAGCATCCAGGATACAGCATCCCGGATACAGCATCCTAGATACAGCATCCCAGAATCAGCATCCAGGATACAGCATCCCAGAATCAGCATCCAGGATACAGCATCCAGGATACAGCATCCCAGAATCAGTATCCAAGATACAGCATCCAGGATACAGCATCCTAGATACAGCGTCCCAGAATCAGCATCCAGGATACAGCATCCAGGATACAGCATCCCAGATACAGCATCCCGGAATCAGTATCCAGGATACAGCATCCAGGATACAGCATCCCAGATACAGCATCCTAGATACAGCATCCCAGAATCAGCATCCAGGATACAGCATCCCAGATACAGCATCCTAGATACAGCATCCCAGAATCAGCATCCAGGATACAGCATCCCGGATACAGCATCCTAGATACAGCATTCCAGAATCAACATCCACGATACAGCATCCCAGATACAGCATCCTAGATACAGCATCCCAGAATCAGCATCCAGGATACAGCATCCCAGATACAGCATCCTAGATACAGCATCCCAGAATCAGCATCCAGGATACAGCATCCCGGATACAGCATCCTAGATACAGCATCCCAGAATCAGCATCCAGGATACAGCATCCAGGATACAGCATCCCAGACAGCATCCTAGATACAGCATCCCAGAATCAGCATCCAGGATACAGCATCCCATATACAGCATCCTAGATACAGCATCCCGGATACAGCATCCTAGATACAGCATCCCAGAATCAGCATCCAGGATACAGCATCCCAGATACAGCATCCCAGAATCAGCATCCCAGAATCAGCATCCAGGATACAGCATCCCGGATACAGCATCCCAGAATCAGCATCCAAGATACAGCATCCAGGATACAGCATCCCAGATACAGCATCCCAGAATCAGCATCCAGGATACAGCATCCAGGATACAGCATCCCAGATACAGCATCCCGGAATCAGCATCCAGGATACAGCATCCCGGATACAGCATCCTAGATACAGCATCCCAGAATCAGCATCCAGGATACAGCATCCCAGATACAGCATCCTAGATACAGCATCCCAGAATCAGCATACAGGATACAGCATCCCAGATACAGCATCCTAGATACAGCATCCCAGAATCAGCATCCAGGATACAGCATCCCAGATACAGCATCCTAGATACAGCATCCCAGAATCAGCATCCAGGATACAGCATCCCACATACAGCATCCTAGATACAGCATCCCAGAATCAGCATCCAGGATACAGCATCCAGGATACAGCATCCCAGACAGCATCCTAGATACAGCATCCCAGAATCAGCATCCAGGATACAGCATCCCAGATACAGCATCCTAGATACAGCATCCCGGATACAGCATCCTAGATACAGCATCCCAGAATCAGCATCCAGGATACAGCATCCCAGATACAGCATCCCAGAATCAGCATCCCAGAATCAGCATCCAGGATACAGCATCCCGGATACAGCATCCTAGATACAGCATCCCAGAATCAGCATCCAGGATACAGCATCCCAGATACAGCATCCCAGAATCAGCATCCAAGATACAGCATCCAGGATACAGCATCCCAGATACAGCATCCCAGAATCAGCATCCAGGATACAGCATCCAGGATACAGCATCCCAGAATCAGCATCCCGGAATCAGCATCCAGGATACAGCATCCTAGATACAGCATCCCAGATACAGCATCCTAGATACAGCATCCCAGAATCAGCATCCAGGATACAGCATCCCAGTTACAGCATCCTAGATACAGCATCCCAGAATCAGCATCCAGGATACAGCATCCCGGATACAGCATCATAGATACAGCATCCCAGAATCAGCATCCAGGATGCAGCATCCCAGATACAGCATCCTAGATACAGCATCCCAGAATCAGCATCCAGGATACAGCATCCCAGATACAGCATCCTAGATACAGCATCCCAGAATCAGCATCCAGGATACAGCATCCCAGATACAGCATCCTAGATACAGCATCCCAGAATCAGCATCCAGGATACAGCATCCAGGATACAGCATCCCAGATACAGCATCCTAGATACAGCATCCCAGAATCAGCATCCAGGATACAGCATCCAGGATACAGCATCCCAGACAGCATCCTAAAAACAGCATCCCAGAATCAGCATCCAGGATACAGCATCCCAGATACAGCATCCTACATACAGTATCCCGGATACAGCATCCTAGATACAGCATCCCAGAATCAGCATCCAGGATACAGCATCCCAGATACAGCATCCCAGAATCAGCATCCCAGAATCAGCATCCAGGATACAGCATCCCGGATACAGCATCCTAGATACAGCATCCCAGAATCAGCATCCAGGATACAGCATCCCGGATACAGCATCCTAGATACAGCATCCCAGAATCAGCATCCAGGATACAGCATCCCAGATACAGCATCCTAGATACAGCATCCCAGAATCAGCATCCAGGATACAGCGTCCATTATACAGCATCCCAGATACAGCATCCTAGATAGAGCATCCCAGAATCAGCATCCAGGATACAGCATCCAGGATACAGCATCCCAGACAGCATCCTAGATACAGCATCCCAGAATCAGCATCCAGGATACAGCATCCCGGATACAGCATCCTAGATACAGCATCCCAGAATCAGCATCCAGGATACAGCATCCCAGAATCAGCATCCAGGATACAGCATCCAGGATACAGCATCCCAGAATCAGTATTCAAGATACAGCATCCAGGATACAGCATCCCAGATACAGCATCCCAGAATCAGCATCCAGGATACAGCATCCAGGATACAGCATCCCAGATACAGCATCCCGGAATCAGTATCCAGGATACAGCATCCAGGATACAGCATCCCAGATACAGCATCCTAGATACAGCATCCCAGAATCAGCATCCAGGATACAGCATCCCAGATACAGCATCCTAGATACAGCATCCCAGAATCAGCATCCAGGATACAGCATCCCGGATACAGCATCCTAGATACAGCATCCCAGAATCAACATCCACGATACAGCATCCCAGATACAGCATCCTAGATACAGCATCCCAGAATCAGCATACAGGATACAGCATCCCAGATACAGCATCCTAAATACAGCATCCCAGAATCAGCATCCAGGATACAGCATCCCACATACAGCATCCTAGATACAGCATCCCAGAATCAGCATCCAGGATACAGCATCCAGGATACAGCATCCCAGACAGCATCCTAGATACAGCATCCCAGAATCAGCATCCAGGATACAGCATCCCAGATACAGCATCCTAGATACAGCATCCCGGATACAGCATCCTAGATACAGCATCCCAGAATCAGCATCCAGGATACAGCATCCCAGATACAGCATCCCAGAATCAGCATCCCAGAATCAGCATCCAGGATACAGCATCCCGGATACAGCATCCTAGATACAGCATCCCAGAATCAGCATCCAGGATACAGCATCCCAGATACAGCATCCCAGAATCAGCATCCAAGATACAGCATCCAGGATACAGCATCCCAGATACAGCATCCCAGAATCAGCATCCAGGATACAGCATCCAGGATACAGCATCCCAGATACAGCATCCCGGAATCAGCATCCAGGATACAGCATCCTAGATACAGCATCCCAGATACAGCATCCTAGATACAGCATCCCAGAATCAGCATCCAGGATACAGCATCCCAGTTACAGCATCCTAGATACAGCATCCCAGAATCAGCATCCAGGATACAGCATCCCGGATACAGCATCATAGATACAGCATCCCAGAATCAGCATCCAGGATGCAGCATCCCAGATACAGCATCCTAGATACAGCATCCCAGAATCAGCATCCAGGATACAGCATCCCAGATACAGCATCCTAGATACAGCATCCCAGAATTAGCATCCAGGATACAGCATCCCAGATACAGCATCCTAGATACAGCATCCCAGAATCAGCATCCAGGATACAGCATCCAGGATACAGCATCCCAGATACAGCATCCTAGATACAGCATCCCAGAATCAGCATCCAGGATACAGCATCCAGGATACAGCATCCCAGACAGCATCCTAGAAACAGCATCCCAGAATCAGCATCCAGGATACAGCATCCCAGATACAGCATCCTAGATACAGCATCCCGGATACAGCATCCTAGATACAGCATCCCAGAATCAGCATCCAGGATACAGCATCCCAGATACAGCATCCCAGAATCAGCATCCCAGAATCAGCATCCAGGATACAGCATCCCGGATACAACATCCTAGATACAGCATCCCAGAATCAGCATCCAGGATACAGCATCCCAGATACAGCATCCCAGAATCAGCATCCAACATACAGCATCCAAGATACAGCATCCAGGATACAGCATCCCAGATACAGCATCCCAGAATCAGCATTCAGAATACAGCATCCAGGATACAGCATCCTAGATACAGCATCCTAGATACAGCATCCAGGATACAGCATCCCAGATACAGCATCCCAGATACAGCATCCTAGATACAGCATCCCAGAATCAGCATCCAGGATACAGCATCCCGGATACAGCATCCTAGATACAGCATCCCAGAATCAGCATCCAGGATACAGCATCCCAGATACAGCATCCTAGATACAGCATCCCAGAATCAGCATCCAGGATACAGCATCCAGGATACAGCATCCCAGATACAGCATCCTAGATACAGCATCCCAGAATCAGCATCCAGGATACAGCATCCCAGATACAGCATCCCAGAATCAGCATCCAGGATACAACATCCAGGATACAGCATCCCAGACAGCATCCTAGATACATCATCCCAGAATCAGCATCCAGGATACAGCATCCCAGATACAGCATCCTACATACAGCATCCCGGATACAGCATCCTAGATACAGCATCCCAGAATCAGCATCCAGGATACAGCATCCCAGATACAGCATCCCAGAATCAGCATCCCAGAATCAGCATCCAGGATACAGCATCCCGGATACAGCATCCTAGATACAGCATCCCAGAATCAGCATCCAGGATACAGCATCCCAGATACAGCATCCCAGAATCAGCATCCAAAATACAGCACCCAGGATACAGCATCCCAGATACAGCATCCCAGAATCAGCATCCAGGATACAGCATCCAGGATACAGCATCCCAGATACAGCATCCCGGAATCAGCATCCCAGAATCAGCATCCAGGATACAGCATCCCAGATACAGCATCCTAGATACAGCATCCCAGAATCAGCATCCAGGATACAGCATCCCAGATACAGCATCCTAGATACAGCATCCCAGAATCAGCATCCAGGATACAGCATCCCAGAATCAGCATCCAGGATACAGCATCCCAGATACAGCATCCTAGATACAGCATCCCAGAATCAGCATCCAGGATACAGCATCCAGGATACAGCATCCCAGATACAGCATCTTAGATACAGCATCCCAGAATCAGCATCCAGGATAGAGCATCCCAGACACAGCATCCTAGATACAGCATCCCGGATACAGCATCCTAGATACAGCATCCCAGAATCAGCATCCAGGATACAGCATCCCAGAATCAGCATACCAGAATCAGCATCCAGGATACAGCATCCCGGATACAGCATCCTAGATACAGCATCCCAGAATCAGCATCCAGGATACAGCATCCAGGATACAGCATCTCAGATACAGCATCTTAGATACAGCATCCCAGAATCAGCATCCAGGATAGAGCATCCCAGACACAGCATCCTAGATACAGCATCCCGGATACAGCATCCTAGATACAGCATCCCAGAATCAGCATCCAGGATACAGCATCCCAGAATCAGCATACCAGAATCAGCATCCAGGATACAGCATCCCGGATACAGCATCCTAGATACAGCATCCCAGAATCAGCATCCAGGATACAGCATCCCAGATACAGCATCCTAGATACAGCATCCCAGAATCAGCATCCAGGATACAGCGTCCAGGATACAGCATCCCAGATACAGCATCCTAGATAGAGCATCCCAGAATCAGCATCCAGGATACAGCATCCAGGATACAGCATCCCAGACAGCATCCTAGATACAGCATCCCAGAATCAGCATCCAGGATACAACATCCAGGATACAGCATCCCAGATACAGCATCCTAGATACAGCATCCCAGATACAGCATCCTAGATACAGCATCCCAGATACAGCATCCTACATACAGCATCCCGGATACAGAATCCTAGATACAGCATCCCAGAATCAGCATCCAGGATACAGCATCCCAGATACAGCATCCCAGAATCAGCATCCCAGAATCAGCATCCAGGATACAGCATCCCAGATACAGCATCCCAGAATCAGCATCCAAGATACAGCATCCAGGATACAGCATCCCAGATACAGCATCCCAGAATCAGCATCCAGGATAGAGCATCCAGGATACAGCATCCCAGATACAGCATCCCGTAATCAGCATCCAGGATACAGCATCCAGGATACAGCATCCCAGATACAGCATCCTAGATACAGCATCCCAGAATCAGCATCCAGGATACAGCATCCCAGATACAGCATCCTAGATACAGCATCCCAGAATCAGCATCCAGGATACAGCATCCCGGATACAGCATCCTAGATACAGCATCCCAGAATCAGCATCCAGGATACAGCATCCCAGATACAGCATCCTAGATACAGCATCCCAGAATCAGCATCCAGGATACAGCATCCCAGATAAAGCATCCTAGACACAGCATCCCAGAATCAGCATCCAGGATACAGCATCCCAGATACAGCATCCTAGATACAGCATCCCAGAATCAGCATCCAGGATACAGCATCCCAGATACAGCATCCCAGAATCAGCATCCAGGATACAGCATCCAGGATACAGCATCCCAGATACAGCATCCTAGATACAGCATCCCAGAATCAGCATCCATGATACAGCATCCCAGATACAGCATCCTAGATACAGCATCCCAGAATCAGCATCCAGGATACAGCATCCCAGAATCAGCATCCAGGATACAGCATCCCAGATACAGCATCCTAGATACAGCATCCCAGAATCAGCATCCAGGATACAGCATCCAGGATACAGCATCCCAGATACAGCATCCTAGATACAGCATCCCAGAATCAGCATCCAGGATACAGCATCCAGGATACAGCATCCCAGACAGCATCCTAGATACAGCATCCCAGAATCAGCATCCAGGATACAGCATCCCAGATACAGCATCCTAGATACAGCATCCCGGATACAGCATCCTAGATACAGCATCCCAGAATCAGCATCCAGGATACAGCATCCCAGATACAGCATCCCAGAATCAGCATCCCAGAATCAGCATCCAGGATACAGCATCCCGGATACAGCATCCTAGATACAGCATCCCAGAATCAGCATCCAGGATACAGCATCCCAGATACAGCATCCTAGATACAGCATCCCAGAATCAGCATCCAGGATACAGCATCCCAGATACAGCATCCTAGATACAGCATCCCAGAATCAGCATCCAGGATACAGCATCCCAGATACAGCATCCTAGATACAGCATCCCAGAATCAGCATCCAGGATACAGCATCCAGGATACAGCATCCCAGATACAGCATCCTAGATACAGCATCCCAGAATCAGCATCCAGGATACAGCATCCAGGATACAGCATCCCAGACAGCATCCTAGATACAGCATCCCAGAATCAGCATCCAGGATACAGCATCCCAGATACAGCATCCTAGATACAGCATCCCGGATACAGCATCCTAGATACAGCATCCCAGAATCAGCATCCAGGATACAGCATCCCAGATACAGCATCCCAGAATCAGCATCCCAGAATCAGCATCCAGGATACAGCATCCAGGATACAACATCCTAGATACAGCATCCCAGAATCAGCATCCAGGATACAGCATCCCAGATACAGCATCCCAGAATCAGCATCCAAGATACAGCATCCAAGATACAGCATCCAGGATACAGCATCCCAGATAGAGCATCCCAGAATCAGCATCCAGGATACAGCATCCAGGATACAGCATCCCAGATACAGCATCCTAGATACAGCATCCCAGAATCAGCATCCAGGATACAGCATCCCAGATACAGCATCCTAGATACAGCATCCCAGAATCAGCATCCAGGATACAGCATCCCAGATACAGCATCCTAGATACAGCATCCCAGAATCAGCATCCAGGATACAGCATCCCAGATACAGCATCCTAGATACAGCATCCCAGAATCAGCATCCAGGATACAGCATCCAGGATACAGCATCCCAGATACAGCATCCTAGATACAGCATCCCAGAATCAGCATCCTAGATACAGCATCCCAGATACAGCATCCCAGAATCAGCATCCAGGATACAACATCCAGGATACAGCATCCCAGACAGCATCCTAGATACAGCATCCCAGAATCAGCATCCTGGATACAGCATCCCAGATACAGCATCCTACATACAGCATCCAGGATACAGCATCCCAGATACAGCATCCAGGATACAGCATCCCAGAATCAGCATCCAGGATACAGCGTCCAGGATACAGCATCCCAGATACAGCATCCTAGATAGAGCATCCCAGAATCAGCATCCAGGATACAGCATCCAGGATACAGCATCCCAGACAGCATCCTAGATACAGCATCCCAGAATCAGCATCCCGGATACAGCATCCCAGATACAGTATCCTACATACAGCATCCCGGATACAGAATCCTAGATACAGCATCCCAGAATCAGCATCCAGGATACAGCATCCCAGATACAGCATCCCAGAATCAGCATCCCAGAATCAGCATCCAGGATACAGCATCCCAGATACAGCATCCCAGAATCAGCATCCAAGATACAGCATCCAGGATACAGCATCCCAGATACAGCATCCCAGAATCAGCATCCAGGATAGAGCATCCAGGATACAGCATCCCAGATACAGCATCCCGTAATCAGCATCCAGGATACAGCATCCAGGATACAGCATCCCAGAATCAGCATCCAGGATACAGCATCCCAGATACAGCATCCTAGATACAGCATCCCAGAATCAGCATCCAGGATACAGCATCCCGGATACAGCATCCTAGATACAGCATCCCAGAATCAGCATCCAGGATACAGCATCCCAGATACAGCATCCTAGATACAGCATCCCAGAATCAGCATCCAGGATACAGCATCCCAGATAAAGCATCCTAGATACAGCATCCCAGAATCAGCATCCAGGATACAGCATCCCAGATACAGCATCCTAGATACAGCATCCCAGAATCAGCATCCAGGATACAGCATCCCAGATACAGCATCCCAGAATCAGCATCCAGGATACAGCATCCAGGATACAGCATCCCAGATACAGCATCCTAGATACAGCATCCCAGAATCAGCATCCAGGATACAGCATCCCAGATACAGCATCCTAGATACAGCATCCCAGAATCAGCATCCAGGATACAGCATCCCAGAATCAGCATCCAGGATACAGCATCCCAGATACAGCATCCTAGATACAGCATCCCAGAATCAGCATCCAGGATACAGCATCCAGGATACAGCATCCCAGATACAGCATCCCAGATACAGCATCCCAGAATCAGCATCCAGGATACAGCATCCAGGATACAGGATCCCAGACAGCATCCTAGATACAGCATCCCAGAATCAGCATCCAGGATACAGCATCCCAGATACAGCATCCTAGATACAGCATCCCGGATACAGCATCCTAGATACAGCATCCCAGAATCAGCATCCAGGATACAGCATCCCAGATACAGCATCCCAGAATCAGCATCCCAGAATCAGCATCCAGGATACAGCATCCCGGATACAGCATCCTAGATACAGCATCCCAGAATCAGCATCCAGGATACAGCATCCCAGATACAGCATCCTAGATACAGCATCCCAGAATCAGCATCCAGGATACAGCATCCCAGATACAGCATCCTAGATACAGCATCCCAGAATCAGCATCCAGGATACAGCATCCCAGATACAGCATCCTAGATACAGCATCCCAGAATCAGCATCCAGGATACAGCATCCAGGATACAGCATCCCAGAAACAGCATCCTAGATACAGCATCCCAGAATCAGCATCCAGGATACAGCATCCAGGATACAGCATCCCAGACAGCATCCTAGATACAGCATCCCAGAATCAGCATCCAGGATACAGCATCCAGGATACAGCATCCTAGATACAGCATCCCAGAATCAGCATCCAGGATACAGCATCCCAGATACAGCATCCCAGAATCAGCATCCCAGAATCAGCATCCAGGATACAGCATCCCGGATACAACATCCTCGATACAGCATCCCAGAATCAGCATCCAGGATACAGCATCCCAGATACAGCATCCCAGAATCAGCATCCAAGATACAGCATCCAAGATACAGCATCCAGGATACAGCATCCCAGATAGAGCATCCCAGAATCAGCATCCAGGATACAGCATCCAGGATACAGCATCCCAGATACAGCATCCTAGATACAGCATCCCAGAATCAGCATCCAGGATACAGCATCCCAGATACAGCATCCTAGATACAGCATCCCAGAATCAGCATCCAGGATACAGCATCCCAGATACAGCATCCTAGATACAGCATCCCAGAATCAGCATCCAGGATACAGCATCCCAGATACAGCATCCTAGATACAGCATCCCAGAATCAGCATCCAGGATACAGCATCCAGGATACAGCATCCCAGATACAGCATCCTAGATACAGCATCCCAGAATCAGCATCCAGGATACAGCATCCCAGATACAGCATCCCAGAATCAGCATCCAGGATACAACATCCAGGATACAGCATCCCAGACAGCATCCTAGATACAGCATCCCAGAATCAGCATCCAGGATACAGCATCCCAGATACAGCATCCTACATACAGCATCCCGGATACAGCATCATAGATACAGCATCCCAGATACAGCATCCCAGAATCAGCATCCAGGATACAGAATCCCAGATACAGCATCCCAGAATCAGCATCCCAGAATCAGCATCCAGGATACAGCATCCCGGATACAGCATCCTAGATACAGCATCCCAGAATCAGCATCCAGGATACAGCATCCCAGATACAGCATCCCAGAATCAGCATCCAAGATACATCATCCAGGATACAGCATCCAAGATACAGCATCCCAGAATCAGCATCCAGGATACAGCATCCAGGATACAGCATCCCAGATACAGCATCCCGGAATCAGCATCCCAGAATCAGCATCCAGGATACAGCAACCCAGATACAGCATCCTAGATACAGCATCCCAGAATCAGCATCCAGGATACAGCATCCCAGATACAGCATCCTAGATACTGCATCCCGGATACAGCATCCTAGATACAGCATCCCAGAATCAGCATCCAGGATACAGCATCCCAGATACAGCATCCCAGAATCAGCATCCCAGAATCAGCATCCAGGATACAGCATCCCGGATACAGCATCCTAGATACAGCATCCCAGAATCAGCATCCAGGATACAGCATCCCAGATACAGCATCCTAGATACAGCATCCCAGAATCAGCATCCAGGATACAGCGTCCAGGATACAGCATCCCAGATACAGCATCCTAGATAGAGCATCCCAGAATCAGCATCCAGGATACAGCATCCAGGATACAGCATCCCAGACAGCATCCTAGATACAGCATCCCAGAATCAGCATCCAGGATACAACATCCAGGATACAGCATCCCAGACAGCATCCTAGATACAGCATCCCAGAATCAGCATCCAGGATACAGCATCCCAGATACAGCATCCTACATACAGCATTCCGGATACAGCATCCTAGATACAGCATCCCAGAATCAGCATCCAGGATACAGCATCCCAGATACAGCATCCCAGAATCAGCATCCCAGAATCAGCATCCAGGATACAGCATCCCAGATACAGCATCCCAGAATCAGCATCCAAGATACAGCATCCAGGATACAGCATCCCAGATACAGCATCCCAGAATCAGCATCCAGGATAGAGCATCCAGGATACAGCATCCCAGATACAGCATCCCGTAATCAGCATCCAGGATACAGCATCCAGGATACAGCATCCCAGATACAGCATCCTAGATACAGCATCCCAGAATCAACATCCAGGATACAGCATCCCAGATACAGCATCCTAGATACAGCATCCCAGAATCAGCATCCAGGATACAGCATCCCAGATAAAGCATCCTAGATACAGCATCCCAGAATCAGCATCCAGGATACAGCATCCCAGATACAGCATCCTAGATACAGCATCCCAGAATCAGCATCCAGGATACAGCATCCCAGATACAGCATCCTAGATACAGCATCCCAGAATCAGCATCCAGGATACAGCATCCCGGATACAGCATCCTAGATACAGCATCCCAGAATCAGCATCCAGGATACAGCATCCCAGATACAGCATCCTAGATACAGCATCCCAGAATCAGCATCCAGGATACAGCATCCCAGATAAAGCATCCTAGATACAGCATCCCAGAATCAGCATCCAGGATACAGCATCCCAGATACAGCATCCTAGATACAGCATCCCAGAATCAGCATCCAGGATACAGCATCCCAGATACAGCATCCCAGAATCAGCATCCAGGGTACAGCATCCAGGATACAGCATCCCAGATACAGCATCCCGGAATCAGCATCCAGGATACAGCATCCAGGATACAGCATCCCAGATACAGCATCCAGGATACAGCATCCCAGAATCAGCATCCAGGATACAGCATCCCAGATACAGCATCCTAGATACAGCATCCCAGAATCAGCATCCAGGATACAGCATCCAGGATACAGCATCCCAGATACAGCATCCTAGATACAGCATCCCAGAATCAGCATCCAGGATACAGCATCCCAGATACAGCATCCCAGAATCAGCATCCAGGATACAACATCCAGGATACAGCATCTCAGACAGCATCCTAGATACAGCATCCCAGAAACAGCATCCCGGATACAGCATCCCAGATACAGCATCCTACATACAGCATCCCGGATACAGCATCCTAGATACAGCATCCCAGAATCAGCATCCAGAATACAGCATCCCAGAATCAGCATCCCAGAATCAGCATCCAGGATACAGCATCCCGGATACAGCATCCTAGATACAGCATCCCAGAATCAGCATCCAGGATACAGCATCCCAGATACAGCATCCCAGAATCAGCATCCAAGATACAGCACCCAGGATACAGCATCCCAGATACAGCATCCCAGAATCAGCATCCAGGATACAGCATCCAGGATACAGCATCCCAGATACAGCATCCCGGAATCAGCATCCCAGAATCAGCATCCAGGATACAGCATCCCAGATACAGCATCCTAGATACAGCATCCCAGAATCAGCATCCAGGATACAGCATCCCAGATACAGCATCCTAGATACAGCATCCCAGAATCAGCATCCAGGATACAGCATCCAGGATACAGCATCCCAGATACAGCATCTTAGATACAGCATCCCAGAATCAGCATCCAGGATACAGCATCCAGGATACAGCATCCCAGACAGCATCCTAGATACAGCATCCCAGAATCAGCATCCAGGATACAGCATCCCAGATACAGCATCCTAGATACAGCATCCCGGATACAGCATCCTAGATACAGCATCCCAGAATCAGCATCCAGGATACAGCATCCCAGATACAGCATCCTAGATACAGCATCCCAGAATCAGCATCCAGGATACAGCATCCCGGATACAGCATCCTAGATACAGCATCCCAGAATCAGCATCCAGGATACAGCATCCCAGATACAGCATCCTAGATACAGCATCCCAGAATCAGCATCCAGGATACAGCGTCCAGGATACAGCATCCCAGATACAGCATCCTAGATAGAGCATCCCAGAATCAGCATCCAGGATACAGCATCCAGGATACAGCATCCCAGACAGCATCCTAGATACAGCATCCCAGAATCAGCATCCAGGATACAACATCCAGGATACAGCATCCCAGACAGCATCCTAGATACAGCATCTCAGAATCAGCATCCCGGATACAGCATCCCAGATACAGCATCCTACATACAGCATCCCGGATACAGCATCCTAGAGACAGCATCCCAGAATCTGCATCCAGGATACAGCATCCCAGATACAGCATCCCAGAATCAGCATCCCAGAATCAGCATCCAGGATACAGCATCCCAGATACAGCATCCCAGAATCAGCATCCAAGATACAGCATCCAGGATACAGCATCCCAGATACAGCATCCCAGAATCAGCATCCAGGATAGAGCATCCAGGATACAGCATCCCAGATACAGCATCCCGTAATCAGCATCCAGGATACAGCATCCAGGATACAGCATCCCAGATACAGCATCCTAGATACAGCATCCCAGAATCAGCATCCAGGATACAGCATCCCAGATACAGCATCCTAGATACAGCATCCCAGAATCAGCATCCAGGATACAGCATCCCGGATACAGCATCCTAGATACAGCATCCCAGAATCAGCATCCAGGATACAGCATCCCAGATACAGCATCCTAGATACAGCATCCCAGAATCAGCATCCAGGATACAGCATCCCAGATAAAGCATCCTAGATACAGCATCCCAGAATCAGCATCCAGTATACAGCATCCCAGATACAGCATCCTAGATACAGCATCCCAGAATCAGCATCCAGGATACAGCATCCCAGATACAGCATCCCAGAATCAGCATCCAGGATACAGCATCCAGGATACAGCATCCCAGACAGCATCCTAGATACAGCATCCCAGAATCAGCATCCAGGATACAGCATCCAGGATACAGCATCCCAGATACAGCATCCCGGATTCAGCATCCAGGATACAGCATCCAGGATACAGCATCCCAGATACAGCATCCTAGATACAGCATCCCAGAATCAGCATCCAGGATACAGCATCCCAGATACAGCATCCTAGATACAGCATCCCGGATACAGCATCCTAGATACATCATCCCAGAATCAGCATCCAGGATACAGCATCCCAGATACAGCATCCCAGAATCAGCATCCCAGAATCAGCATCCAGGATACAGCATCCCGGATACGGCATCCTAGATACAGCATCCCAGAATCAGCATCCAGGATACAGCATCCCAGATACAGCATCCTAGATACAGCATCCCAGAATCAGCATCCAGGATACAGCGTCCAGGATACAGCATCCCAGATACAGCATCCTAGATAGAGCATCCCAGAATCAGCATCCAGGATACAGCATCCAGGATACAGCATCCCAGACAGCATCCTAGATACAGCATCCCAGAATCAGCATCCAGGATACAACATCCAGGATACAGCATCCCAGACAGCATCCTAGATACAGCATCCCAGAATCAGCATCCAGGATACAGCATCCCAGATACAGCATCCTACATACAGCATTCCGGATACAGCATCCTAGATACAGCATCCCAGAATCAGCATCCAGGATACAGCATCCCAGATACAGCATCCCAGAATCAGCATCCCAGAATCAGCATCCAGGATACAGCATCCCAGATACAGCATCCCAGAATCAGCATCCAAGATACAGCATCCAGGATACAGCATCCCAGATACCGCATCCCAGAATCAGCATCCAGGATAGAGCATCCAGGATACAGCATCCCAGATACAGCATCCCGTAATCAGCATCCAGGATACAGCATCCAGGATACAGCATCCCAGATACAGCATCCTAGATACAGCATCCCAGAATCAACATCCAGGATACAGCATCCCAGATACAGCATCCTAGATACAGCATCCCAGAATCAGCATCCAGGATACAGCATCCCAGATAAAGCATCCTAGATACAGCATCCCAGAATCAGCATCCAGGATACAGCATCCCAGATACAGCATCCTAGATACAGCATCCCAGAATCAGCATCCAGGATACAGCATCCCAGATACAGCATCCTAGATACAGCATCCCAGAATCAGCATCCAGGATACAGCATCCCGGATACAGCATCCTAGATACAGCATCCCAGAATCAGCATCCAGGATACAGCATCCCAGATACAGCATCCTAGATACAGCATCCCAGAATCAGCATCCAGGATACAGCATCCCAGATAAAGCATCCTAGATACAGCATCCCAGAATCAGCATCCAGGATACAGCATCCCAGATACAGCATCCTAGATACAGCATCCCAGAATCAGCATCCAGGATACAGCATCCCAGATACAGCATCCCAGAATCAGCATCCAGGGTACAGCATCCAGGATACAGCATCCCAGATACAGCATCCCGGAATCAGCATCCAGGATACAGCATCCAGGATACAGCATCCCAGATACAGCATCCAGGATACAGCATCCCAGAATCAGCATCCAGGATACAGCATCCCAGATACAGCATCCTAGATACAGCATCCCAGAATCAGCATCCAGGATACAGCATCCAGGATACAGCATCCCAGATACAGCATCCTAGATACAGCATCCCAGAATCAGCATCCAGGATACAGCATCCCAGATACAGCATCCCAGAATCAGCATCCAGGATACAACATCCAGGATACAGCATCTCAGACAGCATCCTAGATACAGCATCCCAGAAACAGCATCCCGGATACAGCATCCCAGATACAGCATCCTACATACAGCATCCCGGATACAGCATCCTAGATACAGCATCCCAGAATCAGCATCCAGAATACAGCATCCCAGAATCAGCATCCCAGAATCAGCATCCAGGATACAGCATCCCGGATACAGCATCCTAGATACAGCATCCCAGAATCAGCATCCAGGATACAGCATCCCAGATACAGCATCCCAGAATCAGCATCCAAGATACAGCACCCAGGATACAGCATCCCAGATACAGCATCCCAGAATCAGCATCCAGGATACAGCATCCAGGATACAGCATCCCAGATACAGCATCCCGGAATCAGCATCCCAGAATCAGCATCCAGGATACAGCATCCCAGATACAGCATCCTAGATACAGCATCCCAGAATCAGCATCCAGGATACAGCATCCCAGATACAGCATCCTAGATACAGCATCCCAGAATCAGCATCCAGGATACAGCATCCAGGATACAGCATCCCAGATACAGCATCTTAGATACAGCATCCCAGAATCAGCATCCAGGATACAGCATCCAGGATACAGCATCCCAGACAGCATCCTAGATACAGCATCCCAGAATCAGCATCCAGGATACAGCATCCCAGATACAGCATCCTAGATACAGCATCCCGGATACAGCATCCTAGATACAGCATCCCAGAATCAGCATCCAGGATACAGCATCCCAGATACAGCATCCTAGATACAGCATCCCAGAATCAGCATCCAGGATACAGCATCCCGGATACAGCATCCTAGATACAGCATCCCAGAATCAGCATCCAGGATACAGCATCCCAGATACAGCATCCTAGATACAGCATCCCAGAATCAGCATCCAGGATACAGCGTCCAGGATACAGCATCCCAGATACAGCATCCTAGATAGAGCATCCCAGAATCAGCATCCAGGATACAGCATCCAGGATACAGCATCCCAGACAGCATCCTAGATACAGCATCCCAGAATCAGCATCCAGGATACAACATCCAGGATACAGCATCCCAGACAGCATCCTAGATACAGCATCTCAGAATCAGCATCCCGGATACAGCATCCCAGATACAGCATCCTACATACAGCATCCCGGATACAGCATCCTAGAGACAGCATCCCAGAATCTGCATCCAGGATACAGCATCCCAGATACAGCATCCCAGAATCAGCATCCCAGAATCAGCATCCAGGATACAGCATCCCAGATACAGCATCCCAGAATCAGCATCCAAGATACAGCATCCAGGATACAGCATCCCAGATACAGCATCCCAGAATCAGCATCCAGGATAGAGCATCCAGGATACAGCATCCCAGATACAGCATCCCGTAATCAGCATCCAGGATACAGCATCCAGGATACAGCATCCCAGATACAGCATCCTAGATACAGCATCCCAGAATCAGCATCCAGGATACAGCATCCCAGATACAGCATCCTAGATACAGCATCCCAGAATCAGCATCCAGGATACAGCATCCCGGATACAGCATCCTAGATACAGCATCCCAGAATCAGCATCCAGGATACAGCATCCCAGATACAGCATCCTAGATACAGCATCCCAGAATCAGCATCCAGGATACAGCATCCCAGATAAAGCATCCTAGATACAGCATCCCAGAATCAGCATCCAGTATACAGCATCCCAGATACAGCATCCTAGATACAGCATCCCAGAATCAGCATCCAGGATACAGCATCCCAGATACAGCATCCCAGAATCAGCATCCAGGATACAGCATCCAGGATACAGCATCCCAGACAGCATCCTAGATACAGCATCCCAGAATCAGCATCCAGGATACAGCATCCAGGATACAGCATCCCAGATACAGCATCCCGGATTCAGCATCCAGGATACAGCATCCAGGATACAGCATCCCAGATACAGCATCCTAGATACAGCATCCCAGAATCAGCATCCAGGATACAGCATCCCAGATACAGCATCCTAGATACAGCATCCCGGATACAGCATCCTAGATACATCATCCCAGAATCAGCATCCAGGATACAGCATCCCAGATACAGCATCCCAGAATCAGCATCCCAGAATCAGCATCCAGGATACAGCATCCCGGATACGGCATCATAGATACAGCATCCCAGAATCAGCATCCAGGATACAGCATCCCAGATACAGCATCCTAGATACAGCATCCCAGAATCAGCATCCAGGATACAGCATCCCAGATACAGCATCCTAGATACAGCATCCCAGAATCAGCATCCAGGATACAGCATCCCAGATACAGCATCCTAGATACAGCATCCCAGAATCAGCATCCAGGATACAGCATCCAGGATACAGCATCCCAGATACAGCATCCTAGATACAGCATCCCAGAATCAGCATCCAGGATACAGCATCCAGGATACAGCATCCCAGACAGCATCCTAGATACAGCATCCCAGAATCAGCATCCAGGATACAGCATCCCAGATACAGCATCCTAGATACAGCATCCCGGATACAGCATCCTAGATACAGAATCCCAGAATCAGCATCCAGGATACAGCATCCCAGATACAGCATCCCAGAATCAGCATCCCAGAATCAGCATCCAGGATACAGCATCCCGGATACAACATCCTAGATACAGCATCCCAGAATCAGCATCCAGGATACAGCATCCCAGATACAGCATCCCAGAATCAGCATCCAAGATACAGCATCCAAGATACAGCATCCAGGATACAGCATCCCAGATACAGCATCCCAGAATCAGCATCCAGGATACAGCATCCCAGATACAGCATCCCGGAATCAGCATCCAGGATACAGCATCCAGGATACAGCATCCCAGATACAGCATCCTAGATACAGCATCCCAGAATCAGCATCCAGGATACAGCATCCCAGATACAGCATCCTAGATACAGCATCCCAGAATCAGCATCCAGGATACAACATCCCGGATACAGCATCCTAGATACAGCATCCCAGAATCAGCATCCAGGATACAGCATCCCAGATACAGCATCCTAGATACAGCATCCCAGAATCAGCATCCAGGATACAGCATCCAGGATACAGCATCCCAGATACAGCATCCTAGATACAGCATCCCAGAATTAGCATCCAGGATACAGCATCCCAGATACAGCATCCCAGAATCAGCATCCAGGATACAACATCCAGGATACAGCATCCCAGACAGCATCCTAGATACAGCATCCCAGAATCAGCATCCAGGATACAGCATCCCAGATACAGCATCCTACATACAGCATCCTGGATACAGCATCCTAGATACAGCATCCCAGAATCAGCATCCAGGAAACAGCATCCCAGATACAGCATCCCAGAATCAGCATCCCAGAATCAGCATCCAGGATACTGCATCCCAGATACAGCATCCTAGATACAGCATCCCAGAATCAGCATCCAGGATACAGCATCCCAGATACAGCATCCCAGAATCAGCATCCAAGATACAGCATCCAGGATACAGCATCCCAGATACAGCATCCCATAATCAGCATCCAGGATACAGCATCCAGGATACAGCATCCCAGATACAGCATCCCGGAATCAGCATCCCAGAATCAGCATCCAGGATACAGCATCCCAGATACAGCATCCTAGATACAGCATCCCAGAATCAGCATCCAGGATACAGCATCCCAGATACAGCATCCTAGATACAGCATCCCAGAATCAGCATCCAGGATACAGCATCCCAGATACAGCATCCTAGATACAGCATCCCAGAATCAGCATCCAGGATACAGCATCCAGGATACAGCATCCCAGATACAGCATCTTAGATACAGCATCCCAGAATCAGTATCCAGGATACAGCATCCAGGATACAGCATCCCAGACAGCATCCTAGATACAGCATCCCAGAATCAGCATCCAGGATACAGCATCCCAGATACAGCATCCTAGATACAGCATCCCGGATACAGCATCCTAGATACAGCATCCCAGAATCAGCATCCAGGATACAGCATCCCAGATACAGCATCCCAGAATCAGCATCCCAGAATCAGCATCCAGGATACAGCATCCCGGATACAGCATCCTAGATACAGCATCCCAGAATCAGCATCCAGGATACAGCATCCCAGATACAGCATCCTAGATACAGCATCCCAGAATCAGCATCCAGGATACAGCGTCCAGGATACAGCATCCCAGATACAGCATCCTAGATAGAGCATCCCAGAATCAGCATCCAGGAAACAGCATCTAGGATACCGCATCCCAGACAGCATCCTAGATACAGCATCCCAGAATCAGCATCCAGGATACAACATCCAGGATACAGCATCCCAGACAGCATCCTAGATACAGCATCCCAGAATCAGCATCCAGGATACAGAATCCCAGATACAGCATCCTACATACAGCATCCCGGATACAGCATCCTAGATACAGCATCCCAGAATCAGCATCCAGGATACAGCATCCCAGATACAGCATCCCAGAATCAGCATCCCAGAATCAGCATCCAGGATACAGCATCCCAGATACAGCATCCCAGAATCAGTATCCAAGATACAGCATCCAGGATACAGCATCCCAGATACAGCATCCCAGAATCAGCATCCAGGATAGAGCATCCAGGATACAGCATCCCAGATACAGCATCCCGTAATCAGCATCCAGGATACAGCATCCAGGACACAGCATCCCAAATACAGCATCCTAGATACAGCATCCCAGAACCAGCATCCAGGATACAGCATCCCAGATACAGCATCCTAGATACAGCATCCCAGAATCAGCATCCAGGATACAGCATCCCGGATACAGCATCCTAGATACAGCATCCCAGATACAGCATCCTAGATACAGCATCCCAGAATCAGCATCCAGGATACAGCATCCCAGATAAAGCATCCTAGATACAGCATCCCAGAATCAGCATCCAGGATACAGCATCCCAGATACAGCATTCTAGATACAGCATCCCAGAATCAGCATCCAGGATACAGCATCCCAGATACAGCATCCCAGAATCAGCATCCAGGATACAGCATCCAGGATACAGCATCCCAGATACAGCATCCCGGAATCAGCATCCAGGATACAGCATCCAGGATACAGCATCCCAGATACAGCATCCTAGATACAGCATCCCAGAATCAGCATCCAGGATACAGCATCCCAGATACAGCATCCTAGATACAGCATCCCAGAATCAGCATCCAGGATACAGCATCCTAGATACAGCATCCCAGACAGCATCCTAGATACAGCATCCCAGAATCAGCATCCAGGATACAGCATCCCAGATACAGCATCCTAGATACAGCATGCCGGATACAGCATCCTAGATACAGCATCCCAGAATCAGCATCCAGGATACAGCATCCCAGATACAGCATCCCAGAATTAGCATCCCAGAATCAGCATCCAGCATACAGCATCCCGGATACAGCATCCTAGATACTGCATCCCAGAATCAGCATCCAGGATACAGCATCCCAGATACAGCATCCCAGATACAGCATCCTGCATACAGCATCCCGGATACAGCATCCTAGATACAGCATCCCAGAATCAGCATCCAGGATACAGCATCCCAGATACAGCATCCCAGAATCAGCATCCCAGAATCAGCATCCAGGATACAGCATCCCGGATACAGCATCCTAGATACAGCATCCCAGAATCAGCATCCAGGATACAGCATCCAGGATACAGCATCCCAGACAGCATCCTAGATACAGCATCCCAGAATCAGCATCCAGGATACAGCATCCCGGATACAGCATCCTAGATACAGCATCCCAGAATCAGCATCCAGGATACAGCATCCCAGATACAGCATCCTAGATACAGCATCCCAGAATCAGCATCCAGGATACAGCATCCCAGATACAGCATCCTAGATACAGCATCCCAGAATCAGCATCCATTATACAGCATCCAGGGTACTGCATCCCAGATACAGCATCCTAGATACAGCATCCCAGAATCAGCATCCAGGATACAGCATCCAGGATACAGCATCCCAGACAGCATCCTAGATACAGCATCCCAGAATCAGCATCCAGGATACAGCATCCCAGATACAGCATCCTAGATACAGCATGCCGTATACAGCATCCTAGATACAGCATCCCAGAATCAGCATCCAGGATACAGCATCCCAGATACAGCATCCCAGAATTAGCATCCCAGAATCAGCATCCAGCATACAGCATCCCGGATACAGCATCCTAGATACTGCATCCCAGAATCAGCATCCAGGATACAGCATCCCAGATACAGCATCCCAGATACAGCATCCTGCATACAGCATCCCGGATACAGAATCCTAGATACAGCATCCCAGAATCAGCATCCAGGATACAGCATCCCAGATACAGCATCCCAGAATCAGCATCCCAGAATCAGCATCCAGGATACAGCATCCCGGATACAGCATCCTAGATACAGCATCCCAGAATCAGCATCCAGGATACAGCATCCCAGATACAGCATCCCAGAATCAGCATCCAAGATACAGCATCCAGGATACAGCATCCCAGATACAGCATCCCAGAATCAGCATCCAGGATACAGCATCCAGGATACAGCATCCCAGATACAGCATCCCGGAATCAGCATCCAGGATACAGCATCCAGGATACAGCATCCCAGATACAGCATCCTAGATACAGCATCCCAGAATCAGCATCCAGGATACAGCATCCCGGATACAGCATCCTAGAGACAGCATCCCAGAATCAGCATCCAAGATATAGCATCCCAGAATCAGCATCCAAGATACAGCATCCAGGATACAGCATCCCAGATACAGCATCACAGATACAGCATCCCGGATACAGAATCCTAGATACAGCATCCCGGATACAGCATCCTAGATACAGCATCCAAGAATCAGCATCCTGTATACAGCATCCCAGACACGGCATCCCAGGTACGGCATCCTAGATACATCACCATAGATGTAATATCCCAGATACAGTATCCCAGATACAGCATGCCAGAAACAACATCCCAGATACAGCACCATAGATATAATATCCCAGATACAGTATCGAGATATAGCATGCCAGATACAGCGTCCAGGATACAGCACCATAGATATAATATCCCAGATACAGCACCATACATACAATATCTCAGATACAGAATCCTAGATACAGCATCCCTAATACAGCATCCAGGATACAGCATCCTGGATGCAGCATGCAGGATACAGCATCCTAGATACAGCATCCCAGAATCACCATCTAGGATACAGAATCCCAGATACAGCATCCTAGATACAGCATCCCAGAATCAGCATCCAGGATACAGCATCCCAGATACAGCATCCTAGATACAGCATCCCAGAATCAGCATCCAGGATACAGCATCCCAGATACAGCATCCCAGAATCAGCATCCAGGATACAGCATCCCGTATACAGCATCCCAGATACAGCATCCTAGATACAGCATCCCAGAATCAGCATCCAGGATACAGCATCCCAGATACCTCATCCTAGATACAGCATCCCAGAATCAGCATCCAGGATACAGCATCCCAGATACAGCATCCCAGAATCAGCATCCAGGATACAGCATCCCAGATACAGCATCCCAGATACAGCATCCTAGAATCAGCATCCAAGATACAGCATCCAGGATACAGCATCCCAGATACAGCATCTTAGATACAGCATCCCGGATACAGAATCCTAGATACAGCATCCCGGATACAACATCCTAGATACAGCATCCCAGAATCAGCATCCAGGATACAGCATCCCAGATACAGCATCCCAGAATCGGCTTCTTGGATACAGCATCCAAGGATACAGCATCCCAGATACAGCATTCCAGATACAGCATCCTAGATACAGCATCCCAGAATCAGCATCCAGGATACAGCATCCAGGATACAGCATCCCAGATACAGCATCCTAGATACAGCATCCAGGATACAGCATCCGAGATACAGCATCCCAGAAACAGCATCCCAGAATCAGCATCCAGGATACAGCATCCCAGATACAGCATCCTAGATACAGCATCCCAGAATCAGCATCCAGGATACAGCATCCCAGATACAGAATCCTAGATACAGCATCCCAGAATCAGCATCCAGGATACACCATCCAGGATACAGCATCCCAGATACAGCATCCTAGATACAGCATCCCAGAATCAGCATCCAGGATACAGCATCCCAGATACAGCATTCCAGAAACACCATCCCAGAATCAGCATCCAGGATACAGCATACCAGATACAGCATCCTAGATACAGCATCCCAGAATCAGCATCCAGGATACTAGCATCCCAGATACAGCATCCTAGATACAGCATCCCAGAATCAGCATCCAAGATACAGCATCCAGGATACAGCATCCCAGATACAGCATCACAGATACAGCATCCCGGATACAGAATCCTAGATACAGCATCCCGGATACAGCATCCTAGATACAGCATCCAAGAATCAGCATCCTGTATACAGCATCCCAGACACGGCATCCCAGGTACGGCATCCTAGATACATCACCATAGATGTAATATCCCAGATACAGTATCCCAGATACAGCATGCCAGAAGCAACATCCCAGATACAGCACCATAGATATAATATCCCAGATACAGTATCGAGATATAGCATGCCAGATACAGCGTCCAGGATACAGCACCATAGATATAATATCCCAGATACAGCACCATACATACAATATCTCAGATACAGAATCCTAGATACAGCATCCCTAATACAGCATCCAGGATACAGCATCCTGGATGCAGCATGCAGGATACAGCATCCTAGATACAGCATCCCAGAATCACCATCCAGGATACAGAATCCCAGATACAGCATCCTAGATACAGCATCCCAGAATCAGCATCCAGGATACAGCATCCCAGATACAGCATCCTAGATACAGCATCCCAGAATCAGCATCCAGGATACAGCATCCCAGATACAGCATCCCAGAATCAGCATCCAGGATACAGCATCCAGTATACAGCATCCCAGATACAGCATCCTAGATACAGCATCCCAGAATCAGCATCCAGGATACAGCATCCCAGATACCTCATCCTAGATACAGCATCCCAGAATCAGCATCCAGGATACAGCATCCCAGATACAGCATCCCAGATACAGCATCCTAGAATCAGCATCCAAGATACAGCATCCAGGATACAGCATCCCAGATACAGCATCTTAGATACAGCATCCCGGATACAGAATCCTAGATACAGCATCCCGGATACAACATCCTAGATACAGCATCCCAGAATCAGCATCCAGGATACAGCATCCCAGATACAGCATCCCAGAATCGGCTTCTTGGATACAGCATCCCAGGATACAGCATCCCAGATACAGCATTCCAGATACAGCATCCTAGATACAGCATCCCAGAATCAGCATCCAGGATACAGCATCCAGGATACAGCATCCCAGATACAGCATCCTAGATACAGCATCCAGGATACAGCATCCGAGATACAGCATCCCAGAAACAGCATCCCAGAATCAGCATCCAGGATACAGCATCCCAGATACAGCATCCTAGATACAGCATCCCAGAATCAGCATCCAGGATACAGCATCCCAGATACAGAATCCTAGATACAGCATCCCAGAATCAGCATCCAGGATACACCATCCAGGATACAGCATCCCAGATACAGCATCCTAGATACAGCATCCCAGAATCAGCATCCAGGATACAGCATCCCAGATACAGCATTCCAGAAACACCATCCCAGAATCAGCATCCAGGATACAGCATACCAGATACAGCATCCTAGATACAGCATCCCAGAATCAGCATCCAGGATACTAGCATCCCAGATACAGCATCCTAGATACAGCATCCCAGAATCAGCATCCAAGATACAGCATCCAAGATACAGCATCCAGGATACAGCATCCCAGATACAGCATCCCGGATACAGAATCCTAGATACAGCATCCCGGATACAGCATCCTAGATACAGCATCCAAGAATCAGCATCCTGGATACAGCATCCCAGACACGGCATCCCAGGTACGGCATCCTAAATACATCACCATAGATGTAATATCCCAGATACAGTATCCCAGATACAGCATGCCAGAAACAACATCCCAGATACAGCACCATAGATATAATATCCCAGATACAGTATCGAGATATAGCATGCCAGATACAGCGTCCAGGATACAGCACCATAGATATAATATCCCAGATACAGCACCATACATACAATATCTCAGATACAGAATACTAGATACAGCATCCCTAATACAGCATCCAGGATACAGCATCCTGGATGCAGCATGCAGGATACAGCATCCTAGATACAGCATCCCAGAATCACCATCCAGGATATAGAATCCCAGATACAGCATCCTAGATACAGCATCCCAGAATCAGCATCCAGGATACAGCATCCCAGATACAGCATCCTAGATACAGCATCCCAGAATCAGCATCCAGGATACAGCATCCCAGATACAGCATCCCAGAATCAGCATCCAGGATACAGCATCCAGTATACAGCATCCCAGATACAGCATCCTAGATACAGCATCCCAGAATCAGCATCCAGGATACAGCATCCCAGATACAGCATCCCAGAATCAGCATCCAGGATACAGCATCCAGGATACAGCATCCCAGATACAGCATCCTAGATACAGCATCCCAGAATCAGCATCCAGGATACAGCATCCCAGATACAGCATCTTAGATACAGCATCCCGGATACAGAATCCTAGATACAGCATCCCGGATACAACATCCTAGATACAGCATCCCAGAATCAGCATCCAGGATACAGCATCCCAGATACAGCATCCCAGAAGCGGCTTCTTGGATACAGCATCCAGGATACAGCATCCCAGATACAGCATCCCGGAATCAGTATCGAGGATACAGCATCCAGGATACAGCATCCCAGATACAGCATCCTAGATACAGCATCCCAGAATCAGTATCCAGGATACAGCATCCCAGATACAATATCCTAGATACAGCATCCTAGAATCAGCATCCAGGATACAGCATCCCAGATACAGCATCCTAGATACAGCATCCCAGAATCAGCATCCAGGATACAGCAACCCAGATACAGCATCCCAGATACAGCATCCCAGAATCAGCATCCAAGATACAGCATCCAGGATACAGCATCCCAGATACAGCATCACAGATACAGGATCCCGGATACAGAATCCTAGATACAGCATTCCGGATACAGCATCCTAGATACAGCATCCCAGAATCAGCATCCAGGATACAGCATCCCAGATACAGCATCCGAGATATAGAATCCCAGAATCAGCATCCAGGATACAGCATCCCAGATACAGCATCCGAGATACAGCATCCAAGAATCAGCATCCAGGATACAGCATCCCAGATACAGCATCCTAGATACAGCATCCCAGAATGAGCATCCAGGATACAGCATCCCAGATACAGCATCCCAGAATCAGCATCCAGGATACAGCATCCAGGATACAGCATCCCAGATACAACACCCTAGATACAGCATCCCAGAATCAGCATCCAGGATACAGCATCCCAGATACAGCATCCCAGAATCAGCATCCCAGAATCAGCATCCAGGATTCAGCATCCCAGATACAGCATCCCAGAATCAGCATCCCAGAATCAGCATCCAGGATACAGCATCCCGGATACAGCATCCTAGATACAGCATCCCAGAATCAGCATCCAAGATACAGCATCCCAGATACAGCATCCCAGAATCAGCATCCAGGATACAGCATCCCAGATACAGCATCCTAGATACAGCATCCCAGAATCAGCATCCAAGATACAGCATCCAGGATACAGCATCCCAGACTCAGCATCCTAGATACAGCATCCTAGATACAGCATCCCAGAATCAGCATCCAGGATACAGCATCCAGGATACAGCATCCCAGATACAGCATCCCGGAATCAGCATCGAGGATACAGCATCCAGGATACAGCATCCCAGATACAGCGTCCTAGATACAGCATCCCAGAATCAGTATCCAGGATACAGCATCCCAGATACAGTATCCTAGATACAGCATCCCAGAATCAGCATCCAGGATACAGCATCCCAGATACAGCATCCCAGTATCAGCATCCAAGATACAGCACCCAGGATACAGCATAACAGATACAGCATCACAGATACAGCATCCCGGATACAGAATCCTAGATACAGCATCCCGGATACAGCATCCTAGATACAGCATCCCAGAATCAGCATCTAGGATACAGCATCCCAGATACAGCATCCTAGATACAGCATCCCAGAATCAGCATCCAGGATACAGCATCCCAGATACAGCATCCTAGATACAGCATCCCAGAATCAGCATCCAAGATACAGCATCCCAGATACAGCATCCCAGAATCAGCATCCAAGATACAGCATCCAGGATACAGCATCCCAGATACAGCATCCCGGATACAGCATCCTAGATACAGCATCCAGGATACAGCATCCCAGACACAGCATCCTAGATACAGCATCCTAGATACAGCATCCCAGAATCAGCATCCAGGATACAGCATCCAGGATACAGCATCCCAGATACAGCATCCCGGAATCAGCATCGAGGATACAGCATCCAGGATACAGCATCCTAGATACAGCGTCCTAGATACAGCATCCCAGAATCAGTATCCAGGATACAGCATCCCAGATACAGTATCCTAGATACAGCATCCCAGAATCAGCATCCAGGATACAGCATCCCAGATACAGCATCCTAGATACAGCATCCGAGAATCAGCATCCAGGATACAGCATCCAGGATACAGCATCCCAGTATCAGCATCCAAGATACAGCATCCAGGATACAGCATTCCAGATACAGCATCACAGATACAGCATCCCGGATACAGAATCCTAGATACAGCATCCCGGATACAGCATCCTAGATACAGCATCCCAGAATCAGCATCTAGGATACAGCATCCCAGATACAGCATCCTAGATACAGCATCCCAGAATCAGCATCCAGGATACAGCATCCCAGATACAGCATCCTAGATACAGCATCCCAGAATCAGCATCCAGGATACAGCATCCCAGATACAGCATCCTAGATACAGCATCCCAGAATCAGCATCCAGGATACAGCATCCAGGATACAGCATCCCAGATACAGCATCCTAGATACAGCATCCCAGAATCAGCATCCAGGATACAGCATCCCAGATACAGCATCCCAGAAACAGCATCCCAGAATCAGCATCCAGAATACAGCATCCCAGATACAGCATCCCAGATACAGCATCCCAGAATCAGCATCCAGGATACAGCATCCCAGATACATCATCCTAGATACAGCATCCCAGAATCAGCATCCAAGATACAGCATCCAGGATACAGCATCCCAGATACAGCATCACAGATACAGCATCCCGGATACAGAATCCCAGATACAGCATCCCGGATACAGCATCCTAGATACAGCATCTCAGAATCAGCATCCCGGATACAGCATCCCAGACACGGCATCCCAGGTACGGCATCCTAGATACAGCACCATAGATGTAATTACCAGATACATTATGCCAGATACAGCATGCCAGTAACAACATCCCAGATACAGCACAATAGATATAATATCCCAGATACAGTACCCCAGATATAGCAAGCCAGATACAGCGTCTAGGATACAGCACCATAGATATAATATCCCAGATACAGCACCATGCATACAATATCTCAGATACAGAATCCTAGATACAGCATCCCTAATACAGAATCCTAGATACAGCATCCTAGATACATCACCCTAGATACAGCATCCAGGATACAGCATCCCAGATACATCATCCTAGATACAGCATCCCAGAATCAGCATCCAAGATACAGCATCCAGGATACAGCATCCCAGATACAGCATCACAGATACAGCATCCCGGATACAGAATCCCAGATACAGCATCCCGGATACAGCATCCTAGATACAGCATCTCAGAATCAGCATCCCGGATACAGCATCCCAGACACGGCATCCCAGGTACGGCATCCTAGATACAGCACCATAGATGTAATTACCAGATACATTATGCCAGATACAGCATGCCAGTAACAACATCCCAGATACAGCACAATAGATATAATATCCCAGATACAGTACCCCAGATATAGCAAGCCAGATACAGCGTCTAGGATACAGCACCATAGATATAATATCCCAGATACAGCACCATGCATACAATATCTCAGATACAGAATCCTAGATACAGCATCCCTAATACAGAATCCTAGATACAGCATCCTAGATACATCACCCTAGATACAGCATCCAGGATACAGCATCCTGGATATACCATGCAGGATACAGCATCCCAGATACAGCATCCCGGATACAGCACCCTAGATACAGCATCCAAGATACAGCACCCTAGATACAATATCCCAGATACAGTATCCCAGATATAGCATGCCAGATACAGCATCCAGGATACATCACCATAGATATAATATCCCAGATACAGCACCCTAGATACAATATCCCAGATACAGAATCCTAGATAGAGCATCCCAAATACAGCATCCTACATACAGCATCCTAGATACATCACCCTAGATACAGCATCCCGGATACAGAATCCTAGATACAGCATCCCGGATACAGCATCCTAGATACAGCATCGCAGAATCAGCATCCAGGATACAGAATCCCAGATACAGCATCCCAGAATCAGCATCCCAGAATCAGCATCCAGGATACAGCATCCCAGATACAGCATCCCAGATACAGCATCCCAGAATCAGCATCCAGGATACAGCATCCCGGATACAGCATCCTAGATACAGCATCCCAGAATCAGCATCCCAGAATCAGCATCCAGGATACAGCATCCCAGATACAGCATCCCAGAATCAGCATCCAAGCTGCAGCATCCAGGATACAGCATCCCAGATACAGCATCCCAGAATCAGCATCCAGGATACAGCATCCAGGATACAGCATCCCAGATACAGCATCCCCGAATCAGCATGCAGGATACAGCATCCAGGATACAGCATCCCAGATACAGCATCCTAGATACAGCATCCCAGAATCAGTATCCAGGATACAGCATCCCAGATACAGCATCCTAGATACAGCATCGCAGAATCAGAATCCAGGATACAGCATCCCAGAATCAGCATCCAAGATACAGCATCCAGGATACAGCATCCCAGATACTGCATCACAGATACAGCATCCCGGATACAGAATCCTTGATACAGCATCCCGGACACAGCATCCTAGATACAGCATCCCAGAATCAGCATCCAGGATACAGCATCCCAGATACAGCATCCTAGATACAGCATCCCAGAATCAGCATCCAGGATACAGCATCCCAGATACAGCATCCTAGATACAGCATCCCAGAATCAGCATCCAGGATACAGCATCCCAGATACAGCATCCTAGATACAGCATCCCAGAATCAGCATCCAGGATACAGCATCCAGGATACAGCATCCCAGATACAGCATCACAGATACAGCATCCCGGATACAGCATCCAGGATACAGCATCCCAGATACAGCATCACAGATACAGCATCCCGGATACAGCATCCAGGATACAGCATCCCGGATACAGCATCCTAGATACAGCATCCCAGAATCAGCATCCCGGATACAGCATCCCAGACACGGCATCCCAGGTACGGCATCCTAGATACAGCACCATAGAAGTAATATCCCAGATACAGTATCCCAGATACAGCATGCCAGAAACAACATCCCAGATACAGCACTATAGATATAATATCCCAGATACAGCACCATACATACAATATCTCAGATAAAGAATCCTAGATACAGCATCCCAGAATCAGCATCCAGGATACAGCATCCCAGATACAGCATCCTAGATACAGCATCCCAGAATCAGCATCCAGGATACAGCATCCAAGATACAGCATCCCAGAATCAGCAACCAGGATACAGTATCCAGGATACAGCATCCCAGATACAGCATCCTAGATACAGCATCCCAGAATCAGCATCCAGGATACAGCATCCCAGATACAGCATCCTAGATACAGCATCCCGGATACAGAATCCTAGATACAGCATCCCGGATACAACATCCTAGATGCAGCATCCCAGAATCAGCATCCAGGATACAGCATCCCAGATACAGCATCCCAGAATCAGCATCCCAGAATCAGCATCCAGGATACAGCATCCCGGATACAGCATCCCAGATACAGCATCCCAGAATCAGCATCCAGGATACAGCATCCTAGATACAGCATCCCAGAATCAGCATCCAAGATACAGCTTCCAGGATACAGCATCCCAGATACAGCATCCCAGAATCAGCATACAGGATACAGCATCCAGGATACAGCATCCCAGACACAGCATCCTAGATACAGCATCCTAGATACAGCATCCCAGAATCAGCATCCAGGATACAGCACCCCAGATACAGCATCCCAGAAACACCATCCCAGAATCAGCATCCAGGATACAGCATCCCAGATACAGCATCCTAGATACAGCATCCCAGAATCAGCATCCCGGATACAGCATCCCAGATACAGCATCCTAGATACAGCATCCCAGAATCAGCATCCAGGATACAGCATCCCAGATACAGCATCCCAGAATCAGCATCCAGGATACAGCATCCAGTATACAGCATCCCAGATACAGCATCCTAGATACAGCATCCCAGAATCAGCATCCAGGATAAAGCATCCCAGATACAGCATCCTAGATACAGCATCCAGGATACAGAATCCTAGATACAGCATCCCGGATACAACATCCTAGATACAGCATCCCAGAATCAGCATCCAGGATACAGCATCCCAGATACAGCATCCCAGAATCAGCATCCCAGAATCAGCATCCAGGATACAGCATCCCAGATACAGCATCCCAGAATCAGCATCCAAGATACAGCTTCCAGGATACAGCATCCCAGATACAGCATCCCAGAATCATCATACAGGATACAGCATCCAGGATACAGCATCCCAGATACAGCATCCCGGAATCAGCATCGAGGATACAGAATCCAGGATACAGCATCCCAGATACAGCATCCTAGATACAGCATCCCAGAATCAGTATCCAGGATACAGCATCCCAGATACAGTATCCTAGACACAGCATCCCAGAATCAGCATCCAGGATACAGCATCCCAGATACAGCATCCTAGATACAGCATCCCAGAATCAGCATCCAGGATACAGCATCCCAGATACAGCATCCAAGAATCAGCATCCAGGATACAGCATCCAGGATACAGCATCCCAGATACAGCATCACAGATAAAGCATCCCGGATACAAAATCCTAGATACAGCATCCCGGATACAGCATCCTAGATACAGCATCCCAGAATCAGCATCCAGGATACAGCATCCCAGATACAGCATCCTAGATACAGCATCCCAGAATCAGCATCCAGGATACAGCATCCCAGATACAGCATCCTAGATACAGCATCCCAGAATCAGCATCCAGGATACAGCATCCCAGATACAGCATCCCAGATACAGCATCCTAGATACAGCATCCCGGATACAGCATCCAGGATACAGCATCCCAGATACAGCATCCTAGATACAGCATCCCAGAATCAGCATCCAGGATACAGCATCCCAGATACAGCATCCTAGATACAGCATCCCAGAATCAGCATCCTAGATACAGCATCCCGGATACAGCATCCTAGATACAGCATCCCAGAATCAGCATCCCGGATACAGCATCCCAGACACGGCATCCCAGGTACGGCATCCTAGATCCAGCACCATAGATGTAATTACCAGATACAGTATCCCAGATACAGCATGCCAGAAACAACATCCCAGATACAGCACCATAGATATAATATCCCCGGTACAGTATCCCAGATATAGCATGCCAGATACAGCGTCCAGGATACAGCACCATAGATATAATATCCCAGATACAGCACCATACATACAATATCTCAGATAAAGAATCCTAGATAGAGCATCCCAAATACAGCATCCTAGATACAGCATCCTAGATACATCACCCTAGATACAGCATCCCGGATACAGAATCCTAGATACAGCATCCCGGATACAGCATCCTAGATACAGCATCGCAGAATCAGCATCCAGGATAAAGCATCCCAGATACAGCATCCTAGATACAGCATCCCAGAATCAGCATCCCGGATACAGCATCCCAGACACGGCATCCCAGATACGGCCTCCTAGATACAGCACCATAGATATAATATCCCAGATACAGCATGCCTGAAACAGCATCCCAGATACAGCACCATAGATATAATATCCCAGATACAGTAACCCATATAGCATGCCAGATACAGCATCCAGGATACAGCACCATAGATATAATATCCCAGATACAGCACCCTAGATACAATATCTCAGATACAGAATCCTAGATACAGCATCCCTAACACAGCATCCTAGATACAGCATCCTAGATACATCACCCTAGATACAGCATCCAGGACACAGCATCCCAGATACAGCATCCCGGATACAGCGTCCTAGATACAGCACCCTAGATACAGCATCCCAGATACAGCACCCTAGATATAATATCCCAGATACAGTATCCCAGATATAGCAAGCCAGATACAGTGTCCAGGATACAGCACCATAGATATAATATCCCAGATACAGCACCATGCATATAATATCTCAGATACAGAATCCTAGATACAGCATCCCTAATACAGCATCCTAGATACAGCATCCTAGATACATCACCCTAGATACAGCATCCAGGATACAGCATCCTGGATGCACCATGAAGGATACAGCATCCCAGATACAGCATCCCGGATACAGCACACTAGATACAGCATCCAAGATACAGCACCCTAGATACAATATCCCAGTTACAGTATCCCAGATATAGCATGCCAGATACAGCATCCAGGATACATCACCATAGATATAATATCCCAGATACAGCACCCTAGATACAATATCCCAGATACGGAATCCTAGATACAGCATCCCAAATACAGCATCCTAGATACATCACTCTAGATACAGCATCCCGGATACAGAATCCTAGATACAGCATCCCGGATACAGCATCCTAGATACAGCATCCCAGAATCAGCACCCAGGATACAGCATCCCAGATACAGCATCCTAGATACAGTATCCCAGAATCAGCATACAGGATACAGCATCCTAGATACAGCATCCTAGATACAGCATCCCAGAATACGCATCCAGGATACAGCATCCCAGATACAGCATCCCAGAATCAGCATCCAAGATACAGCATCCAGGATACAGCATCCTAGATACAGCATCACAGATACAGCATCCCGGATACAGAATCCTAGATACAGCATCCCAGATACAGCATCCTAGATACAGCATACCAGAATCAGCATCCAGGATACAGCATCCCAGATACAGCATCCCAGAATTAGCATCCAGGATACAGCATCCAGGATACAGCATCCCAGATACAGTATCCTAGATACAGCATCCCAGAATCAGCATCCAGGATACAGCATCCCAGATACAGCATCCTAGATACAGCATCCCGGATACAGAATCCTAGATACAGCATCCCGGATACAGCATCCTAGATACAGCATCCCAGAATCAGCATCCAGGATACAGCATCCCAGATACAGCATCCTAGATACAACATCCCGGATACAGAATCCTAGATACAGCATCCCGGATACAGCATCCTAGATACAGCATCCCAGAATCAGCATCCAGGATACAGCATCCCAGATACAGCATCCCAGAATCAGGATCCCAGAATCAGCATCCAGGATACAACATCCCCGATACAGCATCCTAGATACAGCAACCCAGAATCAGCATCCAGGATATAGCATCCCAGATACAGCATCCCAGAATCAGCATCCAAGATACAGCATCCAGGATACAGCATCCCAGATACAGCATCCCAGAATCAGCATCCAGGATACAGCATCCCGGATACAGCATCCTAGATACAGCACCCTAGATACAGCATCCAAGATACAGCACCCTAGATACAATATCCCAGATACAGTATCCCAGATATAGCATGCCAGATACAGCATCCAGGATACATCACCATAGATATAATATCCCAGATACAGAATCCTAGATAGAGCATCCCAAATACAGCATCCTAGATACAGCATCCTAGATACATCACCCTAGATACAGCATCCCGGATACAGAATCCTAGATACAGCATCCCGGATACAGCATCCTAGATACAGCATCGCAGTATCAGCATCCAGGATACAGCATCCCAGATACAGCATCCCAGAATCAGCATCCCAGAATCAGCATCCAGGATACAGCATCCCGGATACAGCATCCTAGATACAGCATCCCAGAATCAGCATCCCAGAATCAGCATCCAGGATACAGCATCCCAGATACAGCATCCCAGAATCAGCATCCAAGCTGCAGCATCCAGGATACAGCATCCCAGATACAGCATCCCAGAATCAGCATCCAGGATACAGCATCCAGGATACAGCATCCCAGATACAGCATCCCGGAATCAGCATCCAGGATACAGCATCCAGGATACAGCATCCCAGATACAGCATCCTAGATACAGCATCGCAGTATCAGCATCCAGGATACAGCATCCCAGATACAGCATCCCAGATACAGCATCCCAGAATCAGCATCCAAGATACAGCATCCAGGATACAGCATCCCAGATACAGCATCACAGATACAGCATCCCGGATACAGAATCCTAGATACAGCATTCCGGACACAGCATCCTAGATACAGCATCCCAGAATCAGCATCCAGGATACAGCATCCCAGATACAGCATCCTAGATACAGCATCCCAGAATCAGCATCCAGGATACAGCATCCCAGATACAGCATCCTAGATACAGCATCCCAGAATCAGCATCCAGGATACAGCATCGCAGATAGAGAATCCTAGATACAGCATCCCAGAATCAGCATCCAGGATACAGCATTCAGGATACAGCATCCCAGATACAGCATCCTAGATACAGCATCCCAGAATCAGCATCCAGGATACAGCACCCCATATAGAGCATCCCAGAAACAGCATCCCAGAATGGGCATCCAGGATACAGCATCCTAGATACAGCATCCCAGAATCAGCATCCAGGATACTAGCATCCCAGATACAGCATCCTAGATACAGCATCCCAGAATCAGCATCCTAGATACAGCATCCAGGATACAGCATCCCAGATACAGCATCACAGATACAGCATCCCGGATACAGAATCCTAGATACAGCATCCCGGATACAGCATCCTAGATACAGCATCCCAGAATCAGCATCCAGGATACAGCATCCCAGACACGGCATCCCAGGTACGGCATCCTAGATACAGCACCATAGATGTAATATCCCAGATACAGTATCCCAGATACAGCATGCCAGAAACAACATCCCAGATACAGCACAATAGATATAATATCCCAGATACAACACCATACATACAATATCTCAGATACAGAATCCTAGATACAGCATCCCTAATACAGCATCCAGGATACAGCATCCTGGATGCACCGTGCAGGATACAGCATCCTAGATATAGCATCCCAGAATCAGCATCCAGGATACAGCATCCCAGATACAGCATCCTAGATACAGCATCCCAGGATCAGCATCCAGGATACAGCATCCCAGATACAGCATCCCAGAATCAGCATCCAGGATACAGTATCCAGGATACAGCATCCCAGATACAGCATCCTAGATACAGCATCCCAGAATCAGCATCCAGGATACAGCATCCCAGATACAGCATCCTAGATACAGCATCCCGGATACAGAATCCTAGATACAGCATCCCGGATACAACATCCTAGATGCAGCATCCCAGAATCAGCATCCAGGATACAGCATCCCAGATACAGCATCCCAGAATCAGCATCCCAGAATCAGCATCCAGGATACAGCATCCCGGATACAGCATCCCAGATACAGCATCCCAGAATCAGCATCCAGGATACAGCATCCTAGATACAGCATCCCAGAATCAGCATCCAAGATACAGCTTCCAGGATACAGCATCCCAGATACAGCATCCCAGAATCAGCATACAGGATACAGCATCCAGGATACAGCATCCCAGACACAGCATCCTAGATACAGCATCCTAGATACAGCATCCCAGAATCAGCATCCAGGATACAGCACCCCAGATACAGCATCCCAGAAACACCATCCCAGAATCAGCATCCAGGATACAGCATCCCAGATACAGCATCCTAGATACAGCATCCCAGAATCAGCATCCCGGATACAGCATCCCAGATACAGCATCCTAGATACAGCATCCCAGAATCAGCATCCAGGATACAGCATCCCAGATACAGCATCCCAGAATCAGCATCCAGGATACAGCATCCAGTATACAGCATCCCAGATACAGCATCCTAGATACAGCATCCCAGAATCAGCATCCAGGATAAAGCATCCCAGATACAGCATCCTAGATACAGCATCCAGGATACAGAATCCTAGATACAGCATCCCGGATACAACATCCTAGATACAGCATCCCAGAATCAGCATCCAGGATACAGCATCCCAGATACAGCATCCCAGAATCAGCATCCCAGAATCAGCATCCAGGATACAGCATCCCAGATACAGCATCCCAGAATCAGCATCCAAGATACAGCTTCCAGGATACAGCATCCCAGATACAGCATCCCAGAATCATCATACAGGATACAGCATCCAGGATACAGCATCCCAGATACAGCATCCCGGAATCAGCATCGAGGATACGGAATCCAGGATACAGCATCCAGGATACAGCATCCTAGATACAGCATCCCAGAATCAGTATCCAGGATACAGCATCCCAGATACAGTATCCTAGACACAGCATCCCAGAATCAGCATCCAGGATACAGCATCCCAGATACAGCATCCTAGATACAGCATCCCAGAATCAGCATCCAGGATACAGCATTCCAGATACAGCATCCAAGAATCAGCATCCAGGATACAGCATCCAGGATACAGCATCCCAGATACAGCATCACAGATAAAGCATCCCGGATACAAAATCCTAGATACAGCATCCCGGATACAGCATCCTAGATACAGCATCCCAGAATCAGCATCCAGGATACAGCATCCCAGATACAGCATCCTAGATACAGCATCCCAGAATCAGCATCCAGGATACAGCATCCCAGATACAGCATCCTAGATACAGCATCCCAGAATCAGCATCCAGGATACAGCATCCCAGATACAGCATCCCAGATACAGCATCCTAGATACAGCATCCCGGATACAGCATCCAGGATACAGCATCCCAGATACAGCATCCTAGATACAGCATCCCAGAATCAGCATCCAGGATACAGCATCCCAGATACAGCATCCTAGATACAGCATCCCAGAATCAGCATCCTAGATACAGCATCCCGGATACAGCATCCTAGATACAGCATCCCAGAATCAGCATCCCGGATACAGCATCCCAGACACGGCATCCCAGGTACGGCATCCTAGATCCAGCACCATAGATGTAATTACCAGATACAGTATCCCAGATACAGCATGCCAGAAACAACATCCCAGATACAGCACCATAGATATAATATCCCCGGTACAGTATCCCAGATATAGCATGCCAGATACAGCGTCCAGGATACAGCACCATAGATATAATATCCCAGATACAGCACCATACATACAATATCTCAGATAAAGAATCCTAGATAGAGCATCCCAAATACAGCATCCTAGATACAGCATCCTAGATACATCACCCTAGATACAGCATCCCGGATACAGAATCCTAGATACAGCATCCCGGATACAGCATCCTAGATACAGCATCGCAGAATCAGCATCCAGGATAAAGCATCCCAGATACAGCATCCTAGATACAACATCCCAGAATCAGCATCCCGGATACAGCATCCCAGACACGGCATCCCAGATACGGCCTCCTAGATACAGCACCATAGATATAATATCCCAGATACAGCATGCCTGAAACAGCATCCCAGATACAGCACCATAGATATAATATCCCAGATACAGTAACCCATATAGCATGCCAGATACAGCATCCAGGATACAGCACCATAGATATAATATCCCAGATACAGCACCCTAGATACAATATCTCAGATACAGTATCCTAGATACAGCATTCCTAACACAGCATCCTAGATACAGCATCCTAGATACATCACCCTAGATACAGCATCCAGGACACAGCATCCCAGATACAGCATCCCGGATACAGCGTCCTAGATACAGCACCCTAGATACAGCATCCCAGATACAGCACCCTAGATATAATATCCCAGATACAGTATCCCAGATATAGCAAGCCAGATACAGTGTCCAGGATACAGCACCATAGATATAATATCCCAGATACAGCACCATGCATATAATATCTCAGATACAGAATCCTAGATACAGCATCCCTAATACAGCATCCTAGATACAGCATCCTAGATACATCACCCTAGATACAGCATCCAGGATACAGCATCCTGGATGCACCATGAAGGATACAGCATCCCAGATACAGCATCCCGGATACAGCACACTAGATACAGCATCCAAGATACAGCACCCTAGATACAATATCCCAGTTACAGTATCCCAGATATAGCATGCCAGATACAGCATCCAGGATACATCACCATAGATATAATATCCCAGATACAGCACCCTAGATACAATATCCCAGATACGGAATCCTAGATACAGCATCCCAAATACAGCATCCTAGATACATCACTCTAGATACAGCATCCCGGATACAGAATCCTAGATACAGCATCCCGGATACAGCATCCTAGATACAGCATCCCAGAATCAGCACCCAGGATACAGCATCCCAGATACAGCATCCTAGATACAGTATCCCAGAATCAGCATACAGGATACAGCATCCTAGATACAGCATCCTAGATACAGCATCCCAGAATACGCATCCAGGATACAGCATCCCAGATACAGCATCCCAGAATCAGCATCCAAGATACAGCATCCAGGATACAGCATCCTAGATACAGCATCACAGATACAGCATCCCGGATACAGAATCCTAGATACAGCATCCCAGATACAGCATCCTAGATACAGCATACCAGAATCAGCATCCAGGATACAGCATCCCAGATACAGCATCCCAGAATTAGCATCCAGGATACAGCATCCAGGATACAGCATCCCAGATACAGTATCCTAGATACAGCATCCCAGAATCAGCATCCAGGATACAGCATCCCAGATACAGCATCCTAGATACAGCATCCCGGATACAGAATCCTAGATACAGCATCCCGGATACAGCATCCTAGATACAGCATCCCAGAATCAGCATCCAGGATACAGCATCCCAGATACAGCATCCTAGATACAACATCCCGGATACAGAATCCTAGATACAGCATCCCGGATACAGCATCCTAGATACAGCATCCCAGAATCAGCATCCAGGATACAGCATCCCAGATACAGCATCCCAGAATCAGGATCCCAGAATCAGCATCCAGGATACAACATCCCCGATACAGCATCCTAGATACAGCAACCCAGAATCAGCATCCAGGATATAGCATCCCAGATACAGCATCCCAGAATCAGCATCCAAGATACAGCATCCAGGATACAGCATCCCAGATACAGCATCCCAGAATCAGCATCCAAGATACAGCATCCAGGATAGAGTATCCCAGATACAGCATGCCAGATACAGCATCCAGGATACATCACCATAGATATAATATCCCAGATACAGCACCCTAGATACAATATCCCAGATACAGAATCCTAGATTCAGCACCCCAAATACAGCATCCTAGATACAGCATCCTAGATACATCACCCTAGATACAGCATCCCGGATACATAATCCTAGATACAGCATCCCGGATACAGCATACAAGATACAGCACCCTAGATACAATATCCCAGATACAGTATCCCAGATATAGCATGCCAGATACAGCATCCAGGATACATCACCATAGATATAATATCCCAGATACAGCACCCTAGATACAATATCCCAGATAAAGAATCCTAGATACAGCATCCCAAATACAGCAGCCTAGATACATCACCCTAGATACAACATCCCGGATACAGAATCCTAGATACAGCATCCCGGATACAGCATCCTAGATACAGCATCCCAGAATCAGCATCCAGGATACAGCATCCCAGATACAGCATCCTAGATACAGTATCCCAGAATCAGCATCCAGGATACAGCATCCCAGATACAGCATCCCAGAAACAGCATCCAAGATACAGCATCCAGGATACAGCATCCCAGATACAGCATCACAGATACAGCATCCCGGATACAGAATCCTAGATACAGCATCCCAGATACAGCATCCTAGATACAGCATACCAGAATCAGCATCCAGGATACAGCATCCCAGATACAGCATCCCAGAATTAGCATCCAGGATACAGCATCCAGGATGCAGCATCCCAGATACAGCATCCTAGATACAGCATCCCAGAATCAGCATCCAGGATACAGCATCCTAGATACAGCATCCCAGATACAGCATCCTAGATACAACATCACGGATACAGAATCCTAGATACAGCATCCCGGATACAGCATCCTAGATACAGCATCCCAGAATCAGCATCCAGGATACATCATCCCAGATACAGCATCCCAGAATCAGCATCCCAGAATCAGCATCCAGGATACAACATCCCCGATACAGCATCCTAGATACAGCATCCCAGAATCAGCATCCAGGATACAGCATCCCAGATACAGCATCCCAGAATCAGCATCCAAGATACAGCATCCAGGATACAGCATCCCAGATACAGCATCCCAGAATCATCATCCAAGATACAGCATCCAGGATACAGTATCCCAGATAGAGCATGCCAGATACAGCATCCAGGATACATCACCATAGATATAATATCCCAGATACAGCACCCTAGATACAATATCCCAGATACAGAATCCTAGATACGGCATCCCAAATACAGCATCCTAGATACAGCATCCTAGATACATCACCCTAGATACAGCATCCAGGATACAGAATCCTAGATACAGCATCCCGGATACAGCATCCTAGATACAGCATCCCAGAATCAGCATCCAGGATACAGCATCCCAGATACAGCATCCTAGCTACAGCATCCCAGAATCAGCATCCAGGATACAGCATCCCAGATACAGCATCCTAGATACAGCATCCCAGATACAGCATCCAGGATACAGCATCCCAAATACAGCATCCCGGAATCAGCATCCTAGATACAGCATCCAGGATACAGCATACCAGATACAGCATCCTAGATACAGCATCCCTGAATCAGCATTCAGGATACAGCATCCCATATACAGCATCCTAGATACAGCATCCCAGAATCAGCATCCAGGATACAGCATCCCAGATACAGCATCCTAGATACAGCATCCCAGAATCAGCATCCAGGATACAGCATCCCAGATACAGCATCCCAGAATCAGCATCCAAGATACAGCATCCAGGATACAGCATCCCAGATACAGCATCACGGATACAGCATCCCGGATACAGAATCCTAGATACAGCATCCCGGATACAGCATCCTAGATACAGCATCCCAGAATCAGCATCCAGGATACAGCATCCCAGATACAGCATCCTAGATACAGCATCCCCGATACAGAATCCTAGATACAGCATCCCGGATACAACTTCCTAGATACAGCATCCCAGAATCAGCATCCAGGATACAGCATCCCAGATACAGCATCCCAGAATCAACATCCAGGATACAGCATCCAGGATACAGTATCCCAGATAAAGCATCCTAGATACAGCATCCCAGAATCAGCATCCCGGATACAGCATCCCAGACACGGCATCCCAGACACGGCATCCCAGATACAGCACCATAGATGTAATATCCCAGATACAGTATCCCAGATACAGCATGCCAGAAACAACATCCCAGATACAGCACCATAGATATAATATCCCAGATACAGTATCCCAGATATAGCATGCCAGATACAGCGTCCAGGATACAGCACGATAGATATAATATCCCAGATACAGCAACCTACATACAATATCTCAGATACAGAATCCTAGATACAGCATCCCTAATACAGCATCCTAGATACAGCATCCTAGATACATCACCGTAGATAGAGCATCCAGGATAGAGCATCCTGGATACACCATGCAGGATACAGCATCCCAGATACAGCATCCCGGATACAGCACCCTAGATACAGCATCCAAGATACAGCACCCTAGATACAATATCCCAGATACAGTATCCCAGATATAGCATGCCAGATACAGCATCCAGGATACATCACCATAGATATAATATCCCAGATACAGCACCCTAGATACAATATCCCAGATACAGAATCCTAGATACAGCTTCCCAAATACAGCATCCTAGATACAGCATCCTAGATACATCACCCTAGATACAGCATCCAGGATACAGCATCCCAGATACAGCATCCTAGATACAGCATCCCAGAATCAGCATCCAGGATTCAGCATCCTAGATACAGCATCCCAGAATCAGCATCCAGGATACAGCATCCCAGATACTGCATCCGAGATACAACATCCCGGATACAGAATCCTAGATACAGCATCCCGGATACAGCATCCTAGATACAGCATCCCAGAATCAGCATCCAGGATACAACATCCCCGATACAGCATCCCAGAATCAGCATCCAAGATACAGCATCCAGGATACAGCATCCCAGATACAGCATCCCAGAATCATCATCCAAGATACAGCATCCAGGATACAGTATCCCAGATACAGCATGCCAGATACAGCATCCAGGATACATCACCATAGATATCATATCCCAGATACAGCACCCTAGATACAATATCCCAGATACAGAATCCTAGATACGGCATCCCAAATACAGCATCCTAGATACAGCATCCTAGATACATCACCCTAGATACAGCATCCCGGATACAGCATCCTAGATACAGCATCCCAGAATCAGCATCCAGGATACAGCATCCCAGATACACAATCCTAGATACAGCATACCAGAATCAGCATCCAGGATACAGCATCCCAGATACAGCATCCCAGAATCAGCATCCAAGATACAGCATCCAGGATACAGCATCCCAGATACAGCATCACGGATACAGCATCCCGGATACAGAATCCTAGATACAGCATCCCGGATACAGCATCCTAGATACAGCATCCTAGATACATCACCCTAGATACAGCATCCAGGATACAGCATCCTGGATACACCATGCAGGATACAGCATCCCAGATACAGGATCCCGGATACAGCACCCTAGATACAGCATCCAAGATACAGCACCCTAGATACAATATCCCAGATACAGTATCCCAGATATAGCATGCCAGATACAGCATCCAGGATACAGCATCCTGGATACACCATGCAGGATACAGCATCCCAGATACAGCATCCCGGATACAGCATCCTAGATACAGCATCCCAGAATCAGCATCCAGGATACAGCATCCCAGATACAGCATCCTAGATACAACATCCCGGATACAGAATCCTAGATACAGCATCCCGGATACAGCATCCTAGATACAGTATCCCAGAATCAGCATCCAGGATACAGCATCCCAGATACAGCATCCCAGAATCAGCATCCCAGAATCAGCATCCAGGATACAATATCCCCGATACAGCATCCTAGATACAGCATCCCAGAATCAGCATCCAGGATACAGCATCCCAGATACAGCATCCCAGAATCAGCATCCAAGATACAGCATCCTAGATACAGCATCCCAGAATCAGCATCCAGGATACAGCATCCCAGATACAGCATCCTAGATACAGCATCCGAGATACAGCATCCCAGATTCAGCATCCAGGATACAGCATCCCAGATACAGCATCCCAGAATCAACATCCAGGATACAGCATCCAGGATACAGTATCCCAGATAAAGCATCCTAGATACAGCATCCCAGAATCAGCATCCCAGATACAGCATCCCAGACACGGCATCCCAGGAACGGCATCCTAGATACAGCACCATAGATGTAATATCCCAGATACAGTATCCCAGATACAGCATGCCAGAAACAACATCCCAGATACAGCACCATAGATATAATATCCCAGATACACTATCCCAGATATAGCATGCCAGATACAGCGTCCAGGATACATCACCATAGATATAATATCCCAGATACAGCACCCTAGATACAATATCCCAGATACAGAATCCTAGATACAGCTTCCTAAATACAGCATCCTAGATACATCACCCTAGATACAGCATCCCGGATACAGAATCCTAGATACAGCATCCCGGATACTGCATCCTAGATACAGCATCCCAGAATCAGCATCCAGGATACAGCATCCCAGATACAGCATCCTAGATACAGCATCCCAGAATCAGCATCCAGGATACAGCATCCCAGATACAGCATCCAGGATACAGCATCCCAGAATCAGCATCCAGGATACAGCATCCCAGATACAGCATCCCAGAATCAGCATCCAGGATACAGCATCCCAGATACAGCATCCCAGAATCAGCATCCAAGATACAGCATCCAGGATACAGCATCCCAGATACAGCATCCCAGAATCAGCATCCAAGATACAGCATCCAGGATACAGCATCCCAGATACAGCATCCCGGATACAGCACCCTAGATACAGCATCCAGGATAGAGTATCCCAGATACAGCATGCCAGATACAGCATCCAGGATACATCACCATAGATATAATATCCCAGATACAGCACCCTAGATACAATATCCCAGATACAGAATCCTAGATACAGCATCCCAAATACAGCATCCTAGATACAGCATCCTAGATACATCACCCTAGATACAGCATCCCGGATACAGAATCCTAGATACAGCATCCCGGATACAGCATACAATATACAGCACCCTAGATACAATATCCCAGATACAGTATCCCAGATATAGCATGCCAGATACAGCATCCAGGATACATCACCATAGATATAATATCCCAGATACAGCACCCTAGATACAATATCCCAGATAAAGAATCCTAGATACAGCATCCCAAATACAGCATCCTAGATACAGCATCCTAGATACATCACCCTAGATACAACATCCCGGATACAGAATCCTAGATACAGCATCCCCGATACAGCATGCTAGATACAGCATCCCAGAATCAGCATCCAGGATACAGCATCCCAGATACAGCATCCTAGATACAGTATCCCAGAATCAGCATCCAGGATACAGCATCCCAGATACAGCATCCTAGATACAGCATCCCAGAATCAGCATCCAGGATACAGCATCCCAGATACAGCATCCCAGAATCAGCATCCAAGATACAGCATCCAGGATACAGCATCCCAGATCCAGCATCACAGATACAGCATCCCGTATACAGAATCCTAGATACAGCATCCCAGACACAGCATCCTAGATACAGCATACCAGAATCAGCATCCAGGATACAGCATCCCAGATACAGCATCCCAGAATTAGCATCCAGGATACAGCATCAAGGATACAGCATCCCAGATACAGCATCCTAGATACAGCATCCCAGAACCAGCATCCAGGATTCAGCATCCTAGATACAGCATCCCAGAATCAGCATCCAGGATACAGCATCCCAGATACTGCATCCGAGATACAACATCCCGGATACAGAATCCTAGATACAGCATCCCGGATACAGCATCCTAGATACAGCATCCCAGAATCAGCATCCAGGATACATCATCCCAGATACAGCATCCCAGAATCAGCATCCCAGAATCAGCATCCAGGATACAACATCCCCGATACAGCATCCTAGATACAGCATCCCAGAATCAGCATCCAGGATACAGCATCCCAGATACAGCATCACAGAATCAGCATCCAAGATACAGCATCCAGGATACAGCATCCCAGATACAGCATCCCAGAATCATCATCCAAGATACAGCATCCAGGATACAGTATCCCAGATACAGTATGCCAGATACAGCATCCAGGATACATCTCCATAGATATAATATCCCAGATACAGCACCCTAGATACAATATCCCAGATACAGAATCCTAGATACGGCATACCAAATACAGCATCCTAGATACAGCACCCTAGATACATCACCCTAGATACAGCATCCCGGATACAACATCCTAGATACAGCATCCCAGAATCAGCATCCAAGATACATCATCCAGTATACAGCATCCCAGATACAGCATCACGGATACAGCATCCCGGATACAGAATCCTAGATACAGCATCCCGGATACAGCATCACGGATACAGCATCCCGGATACAGAATCCTAGATACAGCATCCCAGATACAGCATCCTAGATACAGCATCCTAGATACATCACCCTAGATACAGCATCCAGGATACAGCATCCTGGATACACCATGCAGGATACAGCATCCCAGATACAGCATCCCGGATACAGCACCCTAGATACAGCATCCAAGATACAGCACCCTAGATACAATATCCCAGATACAGTATCCCAGATATAGCATGCCAGATACAGCATCCAGGATACATCACCATAGATATAATATCCCAGATACAGCACCCTAGATAAAATATCCCAGATACAGAATCCTAGATACAGCTTCCCAAATACAGCATCCTAGATACATCACCCTAGATACAGCATCCCGGATACAGAATCCTAGATACAGCATCCCGGATACAGCATCCTAGATACAGCATCCCAGAATCAGCATCCAGGATACAGCATCCCAGATACAGCATCCTAGATACAGCATCCCAGAATCAGCATCCAGGATACAGCATCCCAGATACAGCATCCCAGAATCAGCATCCAGGATACAGCATCCCAGATACAGCATCCCAGAATCAGCATCCAAGATACAGCATCCAGGATACAGCATCCCAGATACAGCATCCTAGATACAGCATCCCAGAATCAGCATCCAGGATACAGCATCCTAGATACAGCATCCCAGAATCAGCATCCAGGATACAGCATCCCAGATACAGCATCCTAGATACAACATCCCGGATACAGAATCCTAGATACAGCATCCCGGATACAGCATCCTAGATACAGCATCCCAGAATCAGCATCCAGGATACATCATCCCAGATACAGCATCCCAGAATCAGCATCCCAGAATCAGCATCCAGGATAGAACATCCCCGATACAGCATCCTAGATACAGCATCCCAGAATCAGCATCCAGGATACAGCATCCCAGATACAGCATCCCAGAATCAGCATCCAAGATACAGCATCCAGGATACAGCATCCCAGATACAGCATCCCAGAATCATCATCCAAGATACAGCATCCAGGATACAGTATCCCAGATACAGCATGCCAGATACAGCATCCAGGATACATCACCATAGATATAATATCCCAGATACAGCACCCTAGATACAATATCCCAGATACAGAATCCTAGATACGGCATCCCAAATACAGCATCCTAGATACAGCATCCTAGATATATCACCCTAGATACAGCATCCCGGATACAGAATCCTAGATACAGCATCCCGGATACAGCATCCTAGATACACCATCCCTGAATCAGCATCTAGGATACAGCATCCCAGAATCAGCATCCAGGATACAGCATCCCAGATACAGCATCCTAGCTACAGCATCCCAGAATCAGCATCCAGGATACAGCATCCCAGATACAGCATCCAGGATACAGCATCCCAGATACAGCATCCCGGAATCAGCATCCAGAATACAGCATCCAGGATACAGCATACCAGATACAGCATCCTAGATACAGCATCCCAGAATCAGCATTCAGGATACAGCATCCCAGATACAGCATCCTAGATACAGCATCCCAGAATCAGCATCCAGGATACAGCATCCCAGATACAGCATCCTAGATACAGCATCCCAGAATCAGCATCCAGGATACAGCATCCCAGATACAGCATCCCAGAATCAGCATCCAAGATACAGCATCCAGGATACAGCATCCCAGATACAGCATCACGGATACAGCATCCCGGATACAGAATCCTAGATACAGCATCCCGGATACAGCATCCTAGATACAGCATCCCAGAATCAGCATCCAGGATACAGCATCCCAGATACAGCATCCTAGATACAGCATCCGAGATACAGCATCCCAGATTCAGCATCCAGGATACAGCATCCCAGATACAGCATCCCAGAATCAACATCCAGGATACAGCATCCAGGATACAGTATCCCAGATAAAGCATCCTAGATACAGCATCCCAGAATCAGCATCCCGGATACGGCATCCCAGACACGGCATCCCAGGTACGGCATCCTAGATACAGCACCATAGATGTAATATCCCAGATACAGTATCCCAGATACAGCATGCCAGAAACAACATCCCAGATACAGCACCATAGATATAATATCCCAGATACAGTATCCCAGATATAGCATGCCAGATACAGCGTCCAGGATACAGCACGATAGATATAATATCCCAGATACAGCACCCTACATACAATATCTCAGATACAGAATCCTAGATACAGCATCCCTAATACAGCATCCTAGATACAGCATCCTAGATACATCACCCTAGATACAGCATCCAGGATACAGCATCCTGGATACACCATGTAGGATACAACATCCCAGATACAGCATCCCGGATACAGCACCCTAGATACAGCATCCAAGATACAGCACCCTAGATACAATATCCCAGATACAGTATCCCAGATATAGCATGCCAGATACAGCATCCAGGATACATCACCATAGATATAATATCCCAGATACAGCACCCTAGATACAATATCCCAGATACAGAATCCTAGATACAGCTTCCCAAATACAGCATCCTAGATACAGCATCCTAGATACATCACCCTAGATACAGCATCCCGGATACAGAATCCTAGATACAGCATCCCGGATACAGCATCCTAGATACAGCATCCCAGAATCAGCATCCAGGATACAGCATCCCAGATACAGCATCCTAGATACAGCATCCCAGAATCAGCATCCAGGATACAGCATCCCAGATACAGCATCCTAGGTACAGCATCCCAGAATCAGCATCCAGCATATAGCATCCCAGATACAGCAACCCAGAATCAGCATCCAAGATACAGCATCCAGGATACAGCATCCCAGATACAGCATCGTAGGTACAGCATCCCAGAATCAGCATCCCGGATACAGCATCCCAGATACAGCATCCCAGATACGGCATCCTAGATACAGCACCAGAGATATAATGTCTCAGGTACAGCATGCCTGAAACAGCATCCCAGATACAGCACCATAGATATAATATCCCAGATACAGTATCCCAGATATAGCATGTCAGATACAGCATCCAGGATACAGCAACATAGATATAATATCCCAGATACACCCAACCTAGATACAATATCTCAAATACAGAATCCTAGATACAGCATCCCTAATACAGCATCCTAGATACAGCATCCTAGATACACCACCCTAGATACAGCATCCAGGATACAGCATCCCAGATACAGCATCCCGGATACAGCGTCCTAGATATAGCACCCTAGATAGAGCATCCCAGATACAGCACCCTAGATACAATATCCCAGATACAGAATCCTAGATACAGCATCCCAAATAAAGCATCCTAGATACAGCATCCTAGACACATCACCCTAGATACAGCATGCAGGATACAGCATCCTGGATACACCATGCAGGATACAGCATCCCAGATACAGCATCCCGGAGACAGCATCCTAGATATAGCACCCTAAATACAGCATCCCAGATACAGCACCCTAGATACAGTATCCCAGATACAGTATCCCAGATACAGAATTCTAGATAGAGCATCCCAAATACAGCTTCCTAGGTACAGCATCCCAAATACAGCATCCTAGATACAATATCCCAGGTACAGCATCCAAGATACAGCATCCTAGATACAGTATCCCAGATACAGAATCCTAGATACAGCATCCCAAATACAGCATCCTAGATTCATCATCCTAGATACAGCATCCAGGATACAGCATCCTGGATACAGAATCCTAGATACAGCATCCCGGATACGGAATCCCAAATACCACATCTCAGATTCAGCATCCTAGATACAGCATCCTAGATACAGCACTCTACATACAGTATCCCAAATACAGCATCCTAGATAAAATATTCCAGATACAGTATCCCAGATACAGCACCCTAGATATAAAATCCCAGATAAACCATCCTAGATACAGCATCCAAGATAGAGCATCCAGGATACAGCATCCTCGATACAGCATCCCAGAATCAGCATCCAGGATACAGCATCCCAGATACCGCATCCTAGATACAGCATCCCAGAATCAGCATCCAGGATACAGCATCCAAGATACAGCAGCCTAGATACAACATCCCAGAATCAGCATCCAGGATACAGCATCAAGGATACAGCATCCCAGATACAGCATCCTAGATACAGCATCCCAGAATCAGAATCCAGGATACAGCATCCCAGATACAGCATCCTAGATACAGCACCATAGATATAATATCCCAGATACAGCATCCCAGATACAGCATCCCAGTTACAGCACCATAGATATAATATCCCAGATACAGCACCCTAGATACAATATCCCAGATACAGAATCCTAGATATAGCATCCCAAATACAGCACCCTAGATACAGCATCCTAGATACATCACCATAGATACAGCATCCAGGATACAGCATCTTGGATACACCATGCAGGATACAGCATCCCAGATACAGCATCCCGGATACAGCATCCTAGATACAGCACCCTAGATATAGCATCCCAGATACAGCACCCTAGATACAATATCCCAGATACAGTATCCCAGATACAGCATCCTAGATAGAGCATTCCAAATACAGCTTCCTAGATACAGCATCCCAAATACAGCATCCTAGATATATCTCCCTAAATACAGCATCAAGGGTACATCAACCTGGATACAGCATCCTAGATACAGTATCTGGGATACAGAGTCCTAGATACAGCATCCTACATACAGCATCCCAAATACAGCATCCTAGACGCAATGTTCCAGATACAGTATCCCATATACAGCATCCCAGATACAGTATCCTAGATACAGCACCCTAGATATAGCATCCCAGATACAGCATCGTAGATACAGCACGCTAGATACAATATCCCAGATACAGCATCCTAGATACAGCATCCAGGATACAGCATCCAGGATACAGCATCCTAAATATAGCATCCAGGATACAGCATCCCAGATACGGCATCCGAGATACAGCATCCCAGACACAGCATTCTATATACAGCATGCTAGATACAGAATCCTAGATACAGCATCCCGGATACAGCATCCCGGATACAGCATCCTGGATAGGGTAATCCAGATACAGCATCCAAGATACAGTATCCCAGATACAGCATCCTAGCTACAGGATCCCGGATAAAACATCACAGATACAGCATCCCGGATACGGCATCCGAGATACAGCATCCCGGAATCAGCATCCAGAATACAGCATCCAGGATACAGCATACCAGATACAGCATCCTAGATACAGCATCCCTGAATCAGCATTCAGGATACAGCATCCCAGATACAGCATCCTAGATACAGCATCCCTGAATCAGCATTCAGGATACGGCATCCCAGATACAGCATCCTAGATACAGCATCCCAGAATCAGCATCCAGGATACAGCATCCCAGATACAGCATCCTATATACAGCATCCCAGAATCAGCATCCAGGATACAGCATCCCAGATACAGCATCCCAGAATCAGCATCCAAGATACAGCATCCAGGATACAGCATCCCAGATACAGCATCACGGATACAGCATCCCGGATACAGAATCCTAGATACAGCATCCCGGATACAGCATCCTAGATACAGCATCCCAGAATCAGCATCCAGGATACAGCATCCCAGATACAGCATCCTAGTTACAGCATCCGAGATACAGCATCCCAGATTCAGCATCCAGGATACAGCATACCAGATACAGCATCCCAGAATCAACATCCAGGATACAGCATCCAGGATACAGTATCCCAGATAAAGCATCCTAGATACAGCATCCCAGAATCAGCATCCGGGATACGGCTTCCCAGACACGGCATCCCAGGTACGGCATCCTAGATACAGCACCATAGATGTAATATCCCAGATACAGTATCCCAGATACAGCATGCCAGAAACAACATCCCAGATACAGCACCATAGATATAATATCCCAGATACAGTATCCCAGATATAGCATGCCAGATACAGCGTCCAGGATACAGCACGATAGATATAATATCCCAGATACAGCACCCTACATACAATATCTCAGATACAGAATCCTGGATACAGCATCCCTAATACAGCATCCTAGATACAGCATCCTAGATACATCACCCTAGATACAGCATCCAGGATACAGCACCCTAGATACAGCATCCAAGATACAGCACCCTAGATACAATATCCCAGATACAGTATCCCAGATATAGCATGCCAGATACAGCATCCAGGATACATCACCATAGATATAATATCTCAGATACAACACCCTAGATACAATATCCCAGATACAGAATCCTAGATACAGCTTCCCAAATACAGCATCCTAGATACAGCATCCTAGATACATCACCCTAGATACAGCATCCCGGATACAGAATCCTAGATACAGCATCCCGGATACAGCATCCTAGATACAGCATCCCAGAATCAGCATCCAGGATACAGCATCCCAGATACAGCATCCTAGATACAGCATCCCAGAATCAGCATCCAGGATACAGCATCCCAGATACAGCATCCTAGATACAGCATCCCAGAATCAGCATCCAGGATACAGCATCCCAGATACAGCATCCCAGAATCAGCATCCAGGATACAGCATCCAGGATTCAGCATCCCAGATACAGCATCCTAGATACAGCATCCCAGAATCAGCATCCAGGATACAGCATCCCAGATACAGCATCCTAGGTACAGCATCCCAGAATCAGCATCCAGGATACAGCATCCCAGATACAGCATCCCAGAATCAGCATCCAAGATACAGCATCCAGGATACAGCATCCCAGATACAGCATCCCAGATACGGCATCCTAGATACAGCACCAGAGATATAATGTCCCAGATACAACATGCCTGAAACAGCATCCCAGATACAGCACCATAGATATAATATCCCAGATACAGTATCCCAGATATAGCATGCCAGATACAGCATCCAGGATACAGCACCATAGATATAATATCCCAGATACAGCACCCTAGATACAATATCTCAAATACAGAATCCTAGATACAGCATCCCTAATACAGCATCCTAGATACAGCATCCTAGATACACCACCCTAGATACAGCATCCAGGATACAGCATGCCAGATACAGCATCCCGGATACAGCGTCCTAGATATAGCACCCTAGATACAGCATCCCAGATACAGCACCCTAGATACAATATCCCAGATACAGAATCCTAGATACAGCATCCCAAATAAAGCATCCTAGATACAGCATCCTAGACACATAACCCTAGATACAGCATGCAGGATACAGCATCCTGGATACACCATGCAGGATACAGCATCCCAGATACAGCATCCCGGAGACAGCATCCTAGATATAGCACCCTAAATACAGCATCCCAGATACAGCACCCTAGATACAGTATCCCAGATACAGTATCCCAGATACAGCATCCTAGATAGAGCATCCCAAATACAGCTTCCTAGGTACAGCATCCCAAATACAGCATCCTAGATACAATATCCCAGGTACAGCATCCAAGATACAGCATCCTAGATACAGTATCCCAGATACAGAATCCTAGATACAGCATCCCAAATACAGCATCCTAGATTCATCATCCTAGATACAGCATCCAGGATACAGCATCCTGGATACAGAATCCTAGATACAGCATCCCGGATACGGAATCCCAAATACCACATCTCAGATTCAGCATCCTAGATACAGCATCCTAGATACAGCACTCTACATACAGTATCCCAAATACAGCATCCTAGATACAATATTCCAGATACAGTATCCCAGATACAGCACCCTAGATATAAAATCCCAGATAAACCATCCTAGATACAGCATCCAAGATAGAGCATCCAGGATACAGCATCCTCGATACAGCATCCCAGAATCAGCATCCAGGATACAGCATCCCAGATACAGCATCCTAGATACAGCATCCCAGAATCAGCATCCAGGATACAGCATCCAAGATACAGCAGCCTAGATACAACATCCCAGAATCAGCATCCAGGATACAGCATCAAGGATACAGCATCCCAGATACAGCATCCTAGATACAGCATCCCAGAATCAGAATCCAGGATACAGCATCCCAGATACAGCATCCTAGATACAGCACCATAGATATAATATCCCAGATACAGCATCCCAGATACAGCATCCCAGATACAGCACCATAGATATAATATCCCAGATACAGCACCCTAGATACAATATCCCAGATACAGAATCCTAGATATAGCATCCCAAATACAGCATCCTAGATACATCACCATAGATACAGCATCCAGGATACAGCATCCTGGATACACCATGCAGGATACAGCATCCCAGATACAGCATCCCGGATACAGCATCCTAGATACAGCACCCTAGATATAGCATCCCAGATACAGCACCCTAGATGCAATATCCCAGATACAGTATCCCAGATACAGCATCCTAGATAGAGCATTCCAAATACAGCTTCCTAGATATATCTCCCTAAATACAGCATCAAGGGTACATCATCCTGGATACAGCATCCTAGATACAGTATCTTGGATACAGAGTCCTAGATACAGCATCCTACATACAACATCCCAAATACAGCATCCTAGACGCAATGTTCCAGATACAGTATCCCATATACAGCATCCCAGATACAGTATCCTAGATACAGCACCCTAGATATAGCATCCCAGATACAGCATCGTAGATACAGCACGCTAGATACAATATCCCAGATACAGCATCCTAGATACAGCATCCAGGATACAGCATCCAGGATACAGCATCCTAAATACAGCATCCAGGATACAGCATCCCAGATACGGCATCCGAGATACAGCATCCCAGACACAGCATTCTATATACAGCATGCTAGATACAGAATCCTAGATACAGCATCCCGGATACAGCATCCCGGATACAGCATCCTGGATAGGGTAATCCAGATACAGCATCCAAGATACAGTATCCCAGATACAGCATCCTAGCTACAGGATCCCGGATAAAACATCACAGATACAGCATCCCGGATACGGCATCCCAGATATGGCAGCCCAGATACGGCATCCTTGATACGGCATCCTAAATACGGCATCCCAGATACAGCGTCTGAGATTCAGCATCCCGGATTCAGCATTCCGGATACAGTATCCAAGATACAGCATCCCATACACAGCACCCTGGATACATCATCCTAGATACATCATCTTAGATACAGCATCCCGGATACAGCATCCCGGATACATCACCCGAGATACAGCATCCCAGATACAGCATCCTAGATACAGCACGCCAGATACAGCACGCCAGATACAGCATCCTAGATGCATCACCCTAGATACAGCATCCAAGATACAGCATCCCAGAAACAGAATCCTAGATATAACATCCTATATGCATCATCCTAGATACAGCATCCTAGATACAATATCCCAGATACAGCATCCAAGATAGAGCATCCTAGATAGATTATCCCAGATACAGCACCCTAGATACAGCACCCTAGATACAGCATCCTAGATACAGCATCCTAGATACAGCATCCCGGATACAGCATCCCAGATACAGGAAATGACGCAGCGACGGCCTCGATCAGCAGCTTCCTTCCTACTGCCCCGCGGGGGCTTTTGACCTGTCGTGGTCCAGACGTTCTTATCCTGCTCTACCCCCTTGGGCCACGAGAACAGCAAAGGAAGAAGCAGCTACCAGATGCCTCAGCAAATACACTGGAAAGTTCTCACCTGCTTTGGGGCACAGGCTTCCACAGTCAGAAGACCCAGTGCTGGGGTCAGTAGAACGTCTCATTGCCTTCTCTAGAAAGCCATGGAAACAGAATGGCCTCCCTGTCACTGCTCACTGCCAGCACCAACAGAACCCTCAGGAAGCCCAGTATTCCTTGTCCCTAACTGGCAGACCAGCAGTCGTGCATCCTACAGGATGCGGCCGCTTGTGTGACCTTGGGGTCCAGACAGTCAAGCTGATTCCAGCTTCAACTGTGGTTCTTCTAAGCACTGAAGTTTAAACACAAAATGAATGAGAAGACGGCCGTCCAGCCATCTGCCACCAGGAAGTTGAAGCAGAAGAAAGGCAGCGTGGCACACGCTCAAGGACAGGGCTGCCTGTACCCTTTGGCAGGGAAGCCTCTCCCCATCCAACCATGTTTCTCCTCCTCTCCTGCAGTTCTCCTCCCTCTCTGTCCCCATACCTTCAGCTGGAAGGTCTGACTTGGATTCCGCGTCGCCAGGAAAGTGAACTGTCCCAGGAACGTTCCCTGCTCCTCGTGTTCTTCCTTGGAGCCCTACAGAAAGATGGGTGGAGAAAACAGAGCGTCTGGTGCACCATGGAAGACTGAACTTCAGCCGGTGAAGTACGGGGTTATTTCAGCTATGTAGTCCAAGTACCATGAGCACAAGGACAAGACAAGAAGCTGCAGGTGGGCAGCACGTCACACTTGCCCACTCAGCGAGTCCAGGCTGCCTGTCAGAAAACGAGCAGACGCTCCCAGTGAGAGGGAGGTGACCTGAGCATCACAAATGCCACTCGGATTGGAAGACAAGGTGGTTTAGGACCACGCACTGTCCAGCTCCTTTTCCCTGTGGCTCCTGGAGTAGCATCTTGCCCGAGGAGATTTTTTTTTTTGAGTGGTACATTGAATAAAAGAGGAATACAATGGGAAGGAAGCAACTCCAAGGAGCCTGTTTGTTCTGAGAGACAGGAGGAAGCTTCAGGCCACCAGAATCTTTGACCCATCTTCACCCCCTGCTTAGCAATGCTGTGCAACAGCCTGCCCCCGACTCCAGAGAAATCACTTACATAGACAGCAAAGTCCTTGGGAGCTCCGGAGATGCTTTCTCCATGGAACGCTGTCCCTGAGACATGGGCCATGGTGACAGCTCTCAGAATGACCGGCATGGACAGCTTGATGAACATGTGTCCCTGACTCCCTGGGAAGGGCCAGCAGTTGCCAGGATGATTGTCCGGCTGAAAGGACAAGAAATACTCAGCAGGGAGACACAGGAGGAGAGCAGGTCCATGCAGGACTGGGGCAGGAAAAGAAGCTTCGAGGAGCAAAGAGGGGGTAGGACACTCAGAGTAGTGTGTGTGGTTCATTCTCCCAGCCTTTGTGTTACTGCTTCTTGGTGCTCCTACCTCCAGAATCAGCTCTGGAGACCTCATGTAATCCATCACCGGCAGGGAGTACCAGAACACCTTTGCTTTGGCAGTCCGAAGGGATGGAGAAGTCCTGGACTGAATGACGGCTGCCCCTGGAAATTCAAACATGAGCGTGATCATCAGGCAGTGTCACGAGGAATATTGCACTGTTGACTTGAAAAAGGCTTCTCAGTTGTCATCCATGTCCTACAGTGGGTTCCCCTTTGTCTTGCTGGCACGACCCCTCTGGAACACACAGCAGGGAGTCATCAAACTGCCGTATTTGGCCGTGGAAATAGGCAAGAATGTGAACCAGCCTTTCTGTGCTTCCCATGGGGTCTGGCCCGTTACAGGCTCTGTCAGTGGGAGCACTTTTAGGGCACAAGGTGACCCGTGACTTCTCACCCCTTCTCTCCTAGCCCTGGGCATGTTCCAAAGCCCATCTTGTCAATCTGGACAGGAGGCGCTTTGGAACTGGTTTGTACAATGTCACGGCACCTGCTGATTTCAGGGCATAATCCGGCATCGGGACCTGCATTTCTTCCAGCTTCTCCAAAGCTTGATTAACGATCTCGTGAACAGCCTGGGAAGGAACACAAAGGAGAGCGCCTGTTAGAAGGAGAAGGACGGGGGCAAGCAGCTCCCCATGCAAGGCCAGCCAAGGTGAATGAGGACACGGCCCGTTTCAGATGGAGGGAATGCCCACATTGCCTGGAAGCCTCCCAGGTTTGCTCTGCTCTGATTGTCGGGATCAGAAAGGGGGGGCTGCTCACTCCAGTGCTCTGAAAGCTGGAGCTGCGGGAAGGGGCTGTTCCTGTGGAGAGGCCCCAGGCCAGGCAGCACGGACAGACAAGCCTTCTGGGCATGAGATAGGCCTGGCTTAACTCTGGACCTCTGACGTGATTCAGAGATGGGACGCAGTTTGATGCAAACAAAATGTCCGCTTTATTAGTGTACTTCACATACATTTATACTTTGCCTCAGCAACGTGCTTCGAGCTGATTGGTGTTTCTGTTACCTTGTTACAGGTGACTGGTCTACACTGTACACTAGACATTTACAGATTGGCTCATGCCAAGACACCTTCTCAAACAGTTACCACCCCAACTCAAGCAATCTTCCCCATGCAAGAACAAGAGTCCCTCTCCTACAAGACAACTGCTTTACAACCCTACCAACATAGAGCCAGCACTCTCCATTCCCTCCAAGTAAGGTTCCTGCCTTCATCCTTCCCATGGCCTGCGACCAACAAGCTCCAGCACATCTCCCCTCACCAACCGACAAGCGCTGGGAGTTTTGCCGAAGCCAGCCAAATCCTGTCCCACATCTCCCCCTTCCCTTTGCACAATAAGAACTCTTTTTATAGAACGCGAAATCAATTTTTGTAGGCATTGCAACAAACAAGGCAAGAAGAGTAACAGGAGAATAAAAACTGCCAAAACGTATACAACCAACTTCACAAGACTCCTTAACCATCCTGACAATCCCCATCCTTCAAAAAGCCTATCTAACCAATACCAAATATCATTTTGTTGAAGCTTAGAGACCCCAGCTTTAAGCTGTTGAATACTAGCATGAATTGATTCCAAGTGGTCAGAGAGATTCATACAACACATGCCCTCAAAATCCTCACAACCGTGGCCATGCGCTAAAAGCAAAAAATCTATAGCAGCTCTATTTTGTAATGTAGCATGACAAACACTATCTACATCTAATAAAAGACCAGACAATGCATTGCTAGTAGCGTTCGTTTGTTTAGCAAGCCAGCAGCCAAGCTTATCTAATGTTGCTAGTGCTTTTGCAGCGGCAGCTCCAGCTGTTAAAAGAGAGGCGACAATGCGTGGGCTAAAAGACCAAAACTTCACGCTATCATCACAATCGGGGGTATATGCATGGATGCTACGCTTTGTTCTGTGAGAAAGACGGTGTTGTAAAATCATGGATGTATTAGGAGTCAGGACAGAAAGGCGTCCAAGGCTACACGGACCTCCTCTTATATGAGAAGGGATAACAGGCCATGCTCTATCCCTGCAAATAAGAAATATCCCTGATGGTAATAAAAGCGGAGCATTGCTAGATCTAGACAAGTTTGTTGCTGTATAATTACACCAAGTAGTAGCGTTTTTAAAAACGGGATGGACAGGAGAGACATCCCATACCTTAGACTGGTTTGTTCCTGTGTAGTTAAACCTAACATAGAAATCCACCTTTATTGATCCAAGCAACTCAATTTCTTGTGGCTCTAAAGCAGCATGCGGGAGAAAAGGGGTCCAGGCATCCCAGTTATTGGTTAAATTGGGGGCCAAGGTTGGAAAGGCTTTTCCCACCTTATCAGGTATGGGCCATTTATCCAATGGCAATCCTACAAGGCATGTAGAAAAGGGATTATTAGGAGAGGCAGTAGCGAGACACAAGGTGTCTTGTCCCGTGAGATCTGCTAGCGCTACCCACACATTAACCTGGGGTAGTACAGATAAGAGTGGGTGGCTTCGCGCAACCTCTAGCGTAATCACAGAAAGAAATATTATTCTAAAAGCAATTTTCTGCCCTTCTTTAGTTTCCATGCAAATTGTTTTCTGCATTTCTTTCGTCTGATCCCAATCTTGTTTAAGAACAGTCCATATAGCGGGCACCAGGTTTGTTTTACTACACTCCAGATCACAAACTAACACCTCCTCCACCCTTTTGGACACTAAATAGGCCCAATCTATACAGTCATGTAAATAACAACTACTCCCCAATGGTTTGTGCCCTGTGACAAGCAAAACTTTAGCTACATCAACTTCCTTTTCTAAGCAACCGTCACACCAGTGTCCTCAGGAGATTCACCAGTTTGTTGCTCGAAAGGCTGGTCTGGAGGGTGATCGGAGTTCTCTCTGGATGATTGTGGTAGGGATTCACGGAAGGGTCGTACACTCTTTGCCGGAATCCATCGAGGGCCTTTCTCTGTGGAAACACAAGCGTAGCCTCTGCTCCATGTGATAAGGGGATACGGTCCCATTACTTTACCTGTTTCTGGATCACAAACCAATACTGGGGCCTTAACTCGCACCTCAAGTGAAGCATTCATGTTAAAATGTTGGACTATCCGAGGGTTGCTATCTAACAAAGAACAATTTAAAAAGTTAAAAACATGCAAAGCTTTCTGTAGACGTTCCTCAGGGGTGGCAGTCCCCACTCCCCCTTTCCGTTGTTGTAATAAGCGTTTCAAAGACTGATGAGAGCATTCAATCAGGGACTGACCTGTAGGGGAATGAGGGATGCCAGTAACGTGGGTCACACCCCAGGAGTCAAGAAAGGCTTTTATAGCGACCAAGACATACGCAGGGCCATTATCTGTTTTTATTTGAGAGGGTATACCCAAGGTGGCAAAAGCACACATCAAATGGTTTTGAACATCACGTGTCTTCTCCCCTGTGTGACAAGAAGCGAACAAAGCACCTGAAAAGGTGTCAATAGAGGAATGGACATATTTCAATTTACCAAACTCCGGATAATGCGTAACGTCCATTTGCCATAACTGTAAGCTCTGCAGTCCTCTGGGATTAACTCCTCCTGCTATTGACGGAAATGAGTGTTTCTGACAGTCGGGGCATACAGCAATAATATTAGCCACTTGTTGGGATGTAAGGCCAAACTGTCATTTGAGACCTCCAGCATTCTGGTGAAAAAGGGAATGGCTAAGTTCAGCTTGTGCTATGCGATCCGGTAATACTTGCACTGGTAATGTCAGCAAATCAGCTCGTCGGTTCCCTTCTGAAATAAAGCCAGGTAGAGAAGTGTGTGATCTGACATACATAACAATGTAAGGATGAGAACGCGAGTCCAAGAGAAAAATAAGCTCCTGCAATAAAACAAATGAGTCAGAATGCAAAACATCACGTAGTACAGATGCTTCAGCTCGTTCAACAATTCCTGCAACATAAGCTGAGTCAGTAATAATGTTAAGTGGTGCAGACCACCTTCGAAAAACTCGAACAACCGCAGTCAGTTCCACTATCTGAGGAGAACCGGAGACGGTCTCTATGTCTGAGTTCCATTGCCCCTGCTGGTTGTCCCACCATAGGATAACTGATTTGTGTGACTTCCCAGACCCATCTGTAAACACAGTAAGGGCTTGTAATGGCTATCAGCTTCTTTTCGATATAGAGATGAGGTGGAAGTCAACATTAAGCAGTTTATGTGAAGGTGGGTGGGATGTGAGTTGACCCGTGTAATCAGCTAAGGCAGTGCAAAAGGCATCTGACTGTTGATAAAGCCACTGTAAATATAAAGTGGTCACAGGTGTCCTGGTTTTGTTAAAAAACAAGTTTCTCTTTCAGTGAATTTTGCCTGTCAGCTAAAGCCTTCATATTAACTGAATTTTCCTGGAGAACCAGACACATGTTTTGGTAAACCTAGCAATGGAATGCAAACTTATTGATAAGCACGGATGGAAATCTCGCGAGAGGGGCGACGAGAAGCAAGTGACCGAGAAACTGACCAACTGTGTATAACATCCCATTCACGTGAATACTTCATATAAAGTGGGAGATCACGAGGATCTCGTCCCCTTTTTGCCTTTTCTCTTCTGCTTATGGCCGACATTAGGAGAGGACCTTGCTAGTCGTCCCTGCAAACTGAGGCCTAGTGAGAGACTGAATCCAGCTCCGATTGGCTGCAGAGTCCAATCCAGGACTTTGGTTGCCAGCTCTGCAGTTGCTGAGACTTTCAAGATTGGTTTTGTATATTTTGTATTATTTTCTCTATTCTTATTAGTAGCATTAGTAAAACATCTTTATTTTTTTCCAACTCTCTTATCTCTGTCCTTCTTTTCCTCCCGATCACCTGTCCTGAGTGGGAAGGGGGAGAGGGAGGGGCAAAAAGGGAGAAGTGGGGGGGGAGAGGGTGGTAACAATACATCTGCCAGGGTTTTATTGTCACCCCACAATCTTAACCCTTTACAGATAATTGGCGCCCAACGTGGGGCAAAGAGAAAGGGGAAATTTGAAGATTTTTGGCTTTTCTACTGCTCTGACGTACCTTTCAGTTTTTTTTGGCACGGTGCCAACTCATAGAGTTGTGATACTTGAGCGTCTGTTTGCTTTGGATATTATTTAGTTGTATTAAGGCAAAGTGAATTACACTGATTTAAAGATGCTATGGCATAAGTTGTATCAGTTATTTTCTACACTGTGCTCACTGATTCCTTATCTGTGTTGGGCTTTCTTTTTAAATCGAAGTATTCATTATATAACAACAAGGAACTGGACAATGGGCATGATGATACTGTGTGGTTTGTCACTGGTTTATTTCATTATACTGCAGCCGCTAATTAATTTCTACTTGCTTCTGCTTTACCTTGAAAAGCCTCCAGGAGAGATTAAAGAGCAGTACGGCTCGGTGTTTGCTAATTGGTCGAGCGAATCTTTAGAAAGACTGACTAACAATACTTCCGTTTTTTCGCTAGGACAGTTCACAAATGTTTTAGAGAACTTTGAATATCCTTGGAGTTTTGATAGAACTGTGATGGTGTTATCTGGTTTGCTGAATGTGTGTCAGTTTGTGCTTCTGTTAAGAGAAATGGCGTTCAACAGGAGGTTTGCGTCTCTTTGTTGTCCCGAGATTTGCGGTGCGTCTTCGGAAGCTTTAGCAAAAAGCACTCCGAGCCGCTCGAGAAAGAGCAAAACAGCAAAAGCTGCCGCTGCAGCCACTGCCCCCCAACGGTGGCTTCGCAGGCTGAAGCTACAGCTCCTCCGCAGAGTTCCTCTGCCAAGGTCGCTGCAGATAACATTACTTCTCCAGCCTCAAAGGCTAACAAGGCAGCCCCCCCTTCTTCACACACTGGGCACTGTTGCTGCTGTAACCACAGTAATCACTGTGACAGTAATTTCGACTCTGGAAATGAATCAAATGATGGTGAACCCATATCAGCATCAGTTGCTGGTTGTAAGAAAGTCACTAGAAAGACTACCTGTGCAGCAGATGATGGCACAGGGCCAACATCAACCCAAGGGGCACCATCAGGACAGGGAGGAGATGAAGTGACCACCACTTGGTCCTTTTCTCCAGGTGAACTGAGAGATCTGCGAAAAGACTTTAGTCGTCGTGAAGGCGAGAATATTTTAACTTGGCTGCTCCGATGCTGGGACAATGGGGCAGAAACAATTGAATTGGAAGGGGGTGAAGCCAGGCAGCTGGGATCTCTGTCAAGAGATTCCACCATTGATCGGGCAATTTCAAGAGAGTCTAATGCCACTAGTCTCTGGACCCGACTCCTGGCAGCTATGAAAGTAAGATTTCCCTACAAGGTAGATTGTATATCCAAGTTAGGGAAATGGAATACTATGGAGAGAGGTATTCAGTTCCTGAGAGAATTAGCTGTGCGAGAGATCATCTATTTTGGATCAGACAGCCAAGAGGGGACAGACCCAGACAGAATCAATTGTACACGACCTCTGTGGCGCAGATTTGTACAAAGCGCACCCCCTGCATATGCTAAGTCATTGGCAGGAATGGTCTGGTCAGCTGGAGGTGTACAAGATATTACTGAAGTGATTGAGCAGCTCCGGAACTTTGAGGACAGCCTTGCTGGTTCTCTACGGGCTTGTGTCTCTGCTGTAGAGAAACTGTGTGAAAAATCTGATGACCGGTTTGAAAAGATATTGCAAGAAATCGAAGAACTCAGAGAAGACACGTACCATTCACAACCTGCACAAACCTATGTTTCAGCTATTAGGAGAAGGCGTTTCCAATCTCGAGAGAGAGGACAGAGGCAGCCCACAAAAAGAGGTTCACTGTGGTCCTACATGAGCAGGGAGAAAACATGAATAAGTGGCATGGAAGACCTACCTAAGAACTTCAAGAACGAGTACATGAGATAAAAGGAAAAACTCCTAGGAAGATGGCTGCTCCAGTTTACAAAAGGAGCAGAAGAGATTCTGGTGCTCTTGAAGGAACCTCTAATTCACACCCAGAGACTGTGCAAAACGGAAAATAGAGGTGCTGTGCCTCCAACCAGGTGGAGGAAAGGGATAACAGAGTTTACTGGACGGTACAGATAGGATGGCCTGGTACAATACACCCCCAGGAGTACAAAGCTTTAGTGGACACTGGTGCTCAGTGCACGATAATTCCTTCTAATCATAAAGGAACGCAATCCATCAATATTGCTGGAGTGACTGGGGGATCCCAGGAACTGACTGTTGTAGAGGCTGAAATGAGCCTAACTGGAAACAACCGGCTGACGATCAGCAGGTGCCAATTGCTACCACGACGGTGCATCGCCGGCAATATCGCGCCAACCGAGACTCTTTGATTCCTATCCAGAAGTTGATCCGTCAATTGGAAAGCCAGGGTGTGATCAGTAAGACTTGCTCACCCTTTAACAGCCCAATCTGGCCAGTGCATCAGTCTAGTGACGAGTGGAGACTAACTGTGGACTATCGTGGCCTGAATGAAGTTACGCCACCACTGAGTGCTGCTGTGCCTGACATGCTAGAACTGCAATTTGAACTGGAGTCAAAGGCAGCTAAGTGGTATGCTACAATTGACATTGCTAATGCATTTTTCTCTATTCCTGTAGCAGCAGAGTGCAGGCTGCAGTTTGCTTTCACCTGGAGGGGCATCCAGTACACGTGGAATCGCTTGCCCCAGGGGTGGAAACACAGTCCTACCATCTGCCATGGACTGATCCAGACCACGCTGGAGCAAGGTAAAGCTCCAGAACACTTGCAATATATTGATGACATCATCATATGGGGCGACACAGCGAAGGAAGTCTTCAAGAAAGGTGAGAGAATAATTCAGATTCTTTTGGATGCTGGTTTTGCCATAAAACGAAGCAAGGTCAAGGGACCTGCACGAGAGATCCAGTCTTTAGGAATAAAATGGCAAGATGGCCGTCATCAGATCCCAATGGATGTGATCAACAAAATTGCAGCAATGTCTCCACCTACTAATAAAAAGGAGACACAGACTTTCTTGGGCGTTGTAGGTTTTTGGAGAATGCATATTCCTGACTACAGCCAGATTGTGAGCCCTCTCTATCGAGTGACTCGAAAAAAGAACCAATTTGAGTGGGGCCCTGAACAACGACAAGCCTTTGAACAAATTAAGCGTGAGATAACTCATGCGGTGGCCCTTGCACCAGTTCGGACTGGACTAGATGTTAAAAATGTGCTCTGCACCGCAGCCGGAGATAATGGACTTACCTGGAGCCTCTGGCAGAAAGCACCAGGAGAAACCCGAGGTCGACCCTTAGGTTGTTGGAGTCGAGGATACAAAGGATCTGAAGCCAACTATACTCCAACAGAAAAAGAGATAGTAGAAGCATACGAAGGAGTTCGAGCTGCTTCAGAAGTGATCGGTACTGAAGCACAGCTCCTCCTGGCACCTCGACTGCCGGTGCTGAGCTGGATGTTCAAAGGGACGGTTCCCTCTCCACATCATGCAACCGAAGTTACGTGGAGTAAATGGGTTGCATTGATCACGCAACGAGCTCGAATTGGAAATCCCAATCGCCCAGGGATCTTAGAAGTGATTACAGACTGGCCAGAAATCAAAGACTTTGGGATGTCTCCAGATGAGGAGGAGGTAACGCGTGCTGAAGAAGCACCACCGTATAATACTCTGATAAGAGTATAATAGACTGATAAGCAGTCTGCACTGTTCACAGATGGATCCTGTCGTCTTGTAGGAAAACATCGAAGGTGAAAAGCTGCTGTGTGGAGTCCCACACGACAAGTTACAGAAGCCACTGAAGGACAAGGTGAATCTAGTCAATTTGCAGAAGTGAAAGCCATCCAGCTGGCTTTGGACATTGCTGAACGAGAGAAGCGGCCAATACTTTATCTCTATACTGACTCATGGATGGTGGCAAATGCCTTGTGGGGGTGGCTACAGCAATGGAAGAAAATCAACTGGCAGCGCAGAGGTAAACCCATTTGGGCTGCCACACTGTGGCGAGACATTGCTGCTCAGCTAGAGAGCCTGCCTGTGAAAGTTCGTCATGTAGATGCTCATGTGCCTAAAGGTCGAGCCACCGAGGAGCATCTAAACAACCAACAAGCAGATCAAGCTGCTAAGATTAAAGTAGCTGAGGTGGACTTGCCTGGAAACATAAAGGTGAACTTTTCCTAGGCCAATGGGCTCATGATGCTTCAGGGCATCAAGGTAGAGATGCAACATATAAATGGGCTCGCGATCGAGGGGTGGATTTAACTACGGACACTATTTCACAGGTTATTCATAATGTGAGACTTGTGCCGAAATCAAACAAGCGAAATGGTTAAAGCCTGTATGGTATGGGGGGCGATGGTTAAAGTATAAGTATGGAGAAGCTTGGCAGATTGATTATATTACACTTCCACAAACACGTCAAGGTAAGCGTTATGTACTTACAATGGTGGAAGCAACCACTGGATGGTTGGAAACATATGCCGTACCTCATGCTACAGCCCGAAATACTATCTTGGGCTTTGAAAAGCAAGTCCTTTGGCGACATGGTACGCCAGAAAGAATTGAATCAGACAACGGTACTCATTTCAAAAACAGTATTATAGACAATTGGGCCAAAGAACGTGGTATTGAGTGGGTATGTCATATTCCACATCATGCACCAGCCTCTGGGAAAATTGAAAGGTACAATGGTTTGCTAAAAACTACACTAAAGGCACTTGGTGGTGGAACCTTTAAAAACTGGGATTCACATTTAGCAAAAGCCACTTGGTTGGTCAACACCAGGGGATCAACTAATGGAGCTGGACCTGCCCAATCAGAGATTCTATGGACTGTAGGAGATAGAGTCCCTGTAGTACACATGATATCATGTTAGGAAAGGCAGTCTGGGTTAATCCTGCCTCAAAGTCAAGCCCATTTGCGGGATTGTTTTTGCCCAGGGACCTGGCAGCACCTGGTGGGTGATGCTTAAGGATGGAGAAGTTCGGTGTGTACCTCAAGGGGATTTGAGTTTAGGTGAAAATATTCAATACTGAACTGCAGGATGTGAATTGCCGTACTAACAGTGTTTAATAAGTGTCTTTCAGATCAAGACAGTGATGATGAAACCAGAGCTAGCTTCTTCGAGTGGCGCCTGACAACTTCTTCGAAGTTGATGTCTTTAACCCACAAACAGTGGTCATGAGATGCACTTGTACCATTTTTCCTGCCCTGGGAGACTGTCGTGACAAAATGAACTTAATGAACTTTTCAAAGGATGGTCCACTGATTAATTACTCCTGTGTATATATGTACATATGTATATATATATATATAGTAGTAGTGATTAATTAGATTGTATTGATAGATTGTATTGATAAGGTTTAAGCATTCAGTGAATGGCATATTATAAGGGGTGGAATGTCCTGGTTTTGCTAAAAACAAGTTTCTCTTTTATTGAATTTGCCTGTCAGCTAAAGCCTTCATATTAACTGCATTTTCCTGGAGAACCAGACACATGTTTTGGTAAACCTAGCAATGGAATGCAAACTTATTGATAAGCACGGATGGACATCTCGCGAGAGGGACGACGAGAAGCAAGAGACCAAGAAACTGACCAACTGTGTATAACATCCCCTTCACGTGAATACTTCATATAAAAGTGGGAGATCATGAGGATCTCGTCCCTTTTGCCCTTTTCCCTTCTGCTTATGGCCGACATTAGGAGAGGACCTTGCTAGTCGTCCCTGCAAACTGAGGCCTAGTGAGAGACTGAATCCAGCTCTGATTGGCTGCAGAGTCTAATCCAGGACTTCAGGTGCCGGCTCTGCAGTTGCTGAGACTTTCCAGATTGGTTTTGTATATTTTGTATTATTTTCTCTATTCTTATTAGTAGCATTAGTAAAACATTGTTAGTTTTTCCAACTCTCTTCTCTCAGTCCTTCTTTCCTCCCAATCGCCTGTCCTGAGTGGAAAGGGGGGAGAGGGAGGGGCAAAAAGGGGGAAGTGGGGGAGAGAGGGGGTTAACAATACATCTGCCAGGGTTTTATTGTCACCCCGCAATCTTAACCCTCGACAGGGATCCTGTATCTGGGATGCTGTATCTGGGATGCTGTATCGGGGATCCTGTATCTGGGATTCTATATTGGGGATCCTGTATCTCTGATGCTGTATCTAGGATGTTGTATCTGTGATGCTGTATCTAGGATGCTGTGTCTAGGATGCTGTATCTTGGATGCTGTATCTCGGATGTTGCATCTGTGATGCTGTATCTAGGATGCTGTATCTGAGATGTTGTATCTGGGATGCTATATCTGGGATTCTTTCTCTAGGATGCTGTATCTGGGATGCTGTGTCTTGGATGCTGTATCTAGGATACTGTAGGAACGAGATAAGGACTCAGCAAAACAAGTCGATTCAATGTGAATCACGCTAAGCCATTTATTACAGAAACAACTCTCCTTATATACGTAACTATATTCTAACCACGCGTCCACGCTCCAAGCATGGATTCGCTAAATGAGTATCGTGGGCTGTCCATGCGCTGGAGTCTCACTGATGATACGTCCGATGATTCACGCCACGCCAGGACCCCGGCGACTGAGGAACGCCCCTCTTTCTCACAGCGGACTCTGCTCTCAGCTCCACGAAGCGGCCTTGAGATTCCTTTGAGCCAGACTAATTCATCAACAAAGTATTTACCAAAACCCCCTCCACAATGGTGGGTTGAGTAAGGACAGGTAGAAACACCTGAATGTTCAGGGGATTAAATACACGTAGTGATAGACAGAGTTCTGGCACTGCAAGCACAGGGAAAGGTCAACGTTTCATCTCCCATTGTTCAAACACATTCTGAAAATTAATATTTTGGCAGGATAGAATTTCCACAGATATTTTATCGGAAATACTGAATTATTTAATCTGATGAAAAAGAGAGTGTGGGGTTTTTTGTTCTTGTTGTCGTTGTTGTTATTGGGTTGGGGTTTTTTTTAAATTTTGAGGGGAGTGCTCAGATTTTCACACTGAGGTCCATGCTCTCACTATAAGCACCCAGTGCAAACCTCGAGGGGCTCCCGCATACCTGAGGTGTTTGCCTGGGACTGGCGGGTATCAGACCAGACTGACAGAGCCACGTCGCTTTCCTCATTTACATCTGGTATTCAAGACTTGTGCACCTAATTAGATCAGTTTCAGGACTGTAGGTAAAGAGGCAGGTGTGTGAAGAGCACTTAGAAGATGCGATAGAAGAATTTTCCAGTTGATACCATAGAATCATAGAATCATTTCAGTTGGAAGAGACCGTCAGGAGCATTGAGTCCAGCCACTACCTAAATCTAGCACTAAACCATGTCCCTAAGAACCTCGTCTCAATGCCTTTTAAACCCCTCCAGGGATGGCGACTCCACCACTGCCCTGGGCATCTGACATCCCTTTCCAGGAAGAATTGTTTTCCTAATATCCAATCTAAACCTCCCCTGGCATAACTTGGGGCCATTTCCTCTTGTCCTATCACTTGCTACTTGGGAGAAGAGACCAACACCCTCCATGCTCCAAGCTCCTTTCTGGTAGTTGTGGACAGCAATAAGGTCTCCCCTCAGCCTCCTGTTCTCCACGCTGAACCCACCAGTTCCCTCACCTGCTCCTCATCACACTTGTGCTCCAGCCCCTCAGCAGCTCCGTCGCCTCCTCTGCACTCTCTCTAGTGCCTCAATGTCCTTCTTATGATGAGGGGCCCAACACTAAACACAGGATTCGAGCTGCGGCCTCACCAGCGCTGAGAACAGTGGCACAATCGCTTCTCTAGTCCTGTTGGCCACACTATTCATGATACAAGCCAGGACACTGGTGGCTTTTTTGGCCACCTGGGCACACGCTGGCTCATGTTCACCTGCTGTCGATCAACACCCCCAGACCCCTCTCCACCAGGCAATTTTCCAGCCCATCTTCCGCGAGCCTGTTACGCTGCCTGGGGTTGTTGTGACTGTCGCGGTTGAGACGGACAAACGACATGGACCAAGTTCTTCCAGGATGAAAGTAGTAGATGCCATTTATTGCCACAAGTGCATTTTTATACAGTTTTACCAATTCATGAGTCTCTTCACTATTGGTTACAAGTTACAGCAGTAACATCTCATTGGCTATTTTTGCTCTCATCAATGTTACTCTTCTACTCCCTTCTCTCTCACGAGTACATCCTTAACACCTCCGGACACTCCTTTACTCCCATCTTTCTCATGGGTGGGCCTTCATATCTTCAAGGCTGATTTCTGTTCCCATGCGTCAGGGGATCCACAGACCCACCGTAGTCCCACAATTCCCCCTTTTTGTATTTGTGCTAAAAAAATTGCTTTCATTATCCACTGCAGGGCCCTTTGCAGCAGAGAAATCATGCACGACAACACTAGTAACACAACCACAGCAATCATCAAGACAATCAGTGCCGTTTTCACTACTGATAACAACCATCCTGAAAGCCCCCAGCCACTGAACAATTTATTTAACCAATCCCATCCATCATCAACTTGTCACTTTTGTACCCCCTCTTTCAACAATTGTATACTTTTATGAATTGACTCAGAATGATCTGACAAGTCCATACAGCACATACCACCAAAATCTTCACAGCCGTGCACTTGAGCTAATAACAAAAAGTCTATTGCGGCTCTATTCTGCAGTGTCGCATGTCTTACAGAATCTACATCTAACAAAAGTCAACTTAAAGCCTTAGACGTTCTGTTAGTTTGCTTACCTAGCCATCATCCTAATTTTTCTAAAGTATTTAAAGCTTTCGTTGTGCCAACACCAGGTACAAGAGACCCTAAAACCCTTAACCCTGATCCCCAAAACTCTACATTATCATCACATATTGACTCATATACATGCAAAAAGTGTTTTTCTCGTCTTGCTCTTCTGTGATCTACTATCATGGATACATTGGGCATTAAGAGAGTTAATCGCCCCAAAATACACAGTCCTCCAACAGCATTAGAAGGAATTCCTGGCCAGGCTCTGTCTCCACAGGTCAAGAACACACCATGCAGGAGGTTTTGGGGTCGCTGTTCCCACATTATCAATGACACCCCTTGGACTCTTCTGCGAGGCGTTACACCATCGAGTTTCATTTCTATAGTCATCAAGGGCAGCATTAACATTTTGCAGTTTATCCATTTATGTTCTTTTATATTGTTCTGGCACTGTTCACAAACCAGGTTGATACAAGCGTCCATGGGCACAGATGCCAGCAGTTCCAGTTCCTGTGGTTCGATATCTGCTTCCAGGAGGCAATTAATCCAAAGTGTCATGTTGGTATTATTACAGTTCGTTGCAATGCCTCTGCACCGACCGCTATTGTGAAACAGTCGTGTGATGCTGCTGTAGTCATCAAGGGGGATGCCAACCCAGCACGTGTGGAACGGGTTTTCCAGAGACGCCATAGCCAGGCATATGGAGTCCTGGTCAGTCATGTTGGCTGAAGGAATCCACATGTTAGTCTTGTCTGTGCAGGCATCCAAACCACAGCAGCTGTAGCAATCATTGTCAGGAAGATCACACAGGTTTCACGTCTCGTGCCAGCAACCATTGCGACCCTTGATCTGTAAAGACACAAGCAGAGCCTCTCCCCCAGCTTATCAATGGATGTGGCCTTTTCCATTGACCATTGACTAGTGATTTGACCATAACTAATGGAGGTTCTTTCTGATTTAGCATGCTTTTGGGTCACACTTGCAAAGTGTCTCATCACAGGGCAAATTTGGGCTGCACCACTTAGATATAAGTGATTCATCACATACAACGCTTTTGACAACTGGTTTTGTGGTGTTTTCCCTACTTTTCCCCCCTTTTTGTTTAAAAATGAAGAAAAAACAAAAACAAAGAAACAGTTCAGAATCAGATCCGTGCGTTGGACCTTGACTACGTACTCGGAATCACAAACCAAATTTAGAGGTCCCTCCTTAAAAAGCTCTAATAATGTAAAGCTGCGCCAAGTTCTGCTCATTGGGTTGAACCTTCAATAATTTGTACAGAATGATGCCAATCATTATCTTCACGCCAAACCACTACAGCTTTATGAGACTGCCCACAACCACCAACAAAACTGTGCGAGTGTGTAGGATCAGACCAGATACACGTATGGTCTGTGACCTGATGTTGAAGACTCGCAGGTTCTGCAGCAATTTACATTTTACATTTATGCATGCCAAAAGCTGTGCTGGTAAGAAAATCAGCTTAGTGCAATTTACAAAGACAGAGATTGCAAATAAAAAAATCAAAATTAAATTTCACAAATGGTACATATACGACAAAAGGATCATGGCCTATTGAGACTTAACTTCATTCCCTGCATTTCTTGATCAGAGTAACAATCGGTATATCCGTGTTAGCATTCTCATCATACTGTCCCACAATAGCCACAGGTTGTTTCTATGTTGTAGCTATAAACAGACTAATCGGCGAGTCCAATCGAATGCAGTCAGCCTGTAAGGTTGTCATGAATTTATTCCTCTAACTCCATTTTTGTTGTCATATTTATTGGATATTGTTTTCCCTTACCGGATCGAAGTCCTGTTTCAGATCTATCAGTGTAGTATTTGCTTTATCGAGACATTGGCTGTTAATACTGGTGGAAATACAGCATTTAGAATTTCCTTGGAGGTTTCTTACTTGCACAAGCAGATCTGCACCATCCAAGCAGCTTCTTGTGAGAAATGCAACTAAACAGAATTCTCAGGAAACGTTATTGGAGCTTACAATTTACTTAACAAATCTTGACCCGAGAGAGGTAGAGGGCTTTCTGGCAACTACAAGAATTCTTATGGTAAAACTTTGTTCCAAATTTGGCATTCTATTGGTCTCAAAAAGTGGCCTTTTTTTTATTCTCTTCCATGATCTCAAAAACTAGCATGGTGAATTTACTAAGAAGTCTCTTACAACCAGTTACCACAGAAAAAGTCTATTAAAAAAGAATGGTTTCATTTCCCAGCTTCGTTAGAACTCTGGTCTATGTGCATGGGGTGTCTGCAGCCTGTGGGGAAACAACCACAGGCCTGGGACAGTGCAGGATGGACTGTGGTGGAGATGGCCAAGGGTGACACTGGATGTCCCTGCAAGAGCCAAGGTCTTTGTCCCCTTGGCTATGGCTGATGTCCCTGCTACCGAGGCCTAAGAAGAGACACATCATTGTCATGGCCATGGTCATGTCTCCCCATTGCCTCCTTGCACCCCCCATGCAGGCCAGGAGGTGTCACACCATTGCCCTGCACTGGGCATCGCACTCCCCACAGCCCCAGGAAGAGCCCTGAGCCACCTGTGAGGGACAGGATCTCCCTTCCCAGGGGCAGGGGCTCAAGGCTTGGCCATTGTCCTTCATCAGACAAACCAAGGGCTTTCTCAGCATCAGAGCTGCTGCACTTTGCCTTTGCCTGATGCAATCACTGCCTCCAATTATCTGCTCTAACGAGTCCCTGGGGAGGCTTTGTCAGTAACAGCCCTCAGTGGGGCCATTAATGCTTCAAGGTACTTTGGAGTTTGTTCTGACTTGGACTTCTTGAGCAGATTCTTCAGCCTGTCCTTGGTATCTGAGGTTCATGGACTCAGCACCAAATACGCCATGGGGCTCATTAAAACACAGAAAGCCCTAACGAGCGATGTTCCTTTCCCTAATTTCCTTCAAATCTTCCAGACTTGTAGAACTAACTGGAGAGGTTTCAATGGGACACTTGCTGATGAAGGTTTCAAAGAAGATTTCATAAAGGAGGGTTTTTTCTTTCCAGGGTGTTTTCTATCATTTTTCAGTGTATGGAAGAAGCGACAGCAGCATTCTACACTGGACATTGATCCCGAGGGTCTCCTGAAGACATCTGGACAGGCAGGAGAACAGTCCTTGAGGCTGGACACTGTATGGACAACCTGGCTCCTCACCCCCACCCCCAGTCTGCTGTCCCTCCTGTCACCAGCCAGGCCTCTGAAAACTGGTCAAACCATGCCCAGACTTGGGGCCAAAGTGGCCCAAAGTCTCCAACAGACAAGATGGGAAGAAAGATATGGGACAGAGGTGTGGGAAACTGCAGCAGGTCTGTGGAATACTTGACAGAAAATATGAGAGTAGAGATCGGCCTTGAGATATTAAGATTTACCCTTGAGAAGGATGGGAGTAAAGGAGTATCTGGAGAGACGAGAGATGTACCCATGAGAGAGAAGGGGATAGAAGAATAACATGGATGATAGAAAAATTAACCAATGAGATGTTAGTGCTGTAACTTGGAACCAATAGTGAAAAGACACATGAACTGGTAGAATTGTATAAAAATGCACTTGTAGCAATAAATGGCATCCATTACTTTCACCTTGAAAGAACTTGGTCCATGTCGTTTGTCCGTCTCAACCGCGACATATGGTGACACCGACGTGATCCTGCCTGAAGAGGATCTCGCATGACAAGGTGACAGCGTGAAGCTGTGAACAGCCGAAGAAGAGCTGTGGAGACGGAGCCCGGTACAGCTGATAAGAGCAGCCGAGGAGAGCTGCCGAAGATCCGGATCGTTGAAAAGACACCTCGCTAAGGAGGAGGTGAGCTACCGGGAACATGGGGGGAAACTTATCTAAAGAAGAGGGTACTATATTATTCACATGGAAGCTGCTTCTGAAGAAGCAGGGTGTTAGCCTTCCGGAACTGACTTTAAGAAAAATGTTACTATGGGGCAAAGCACAAGGTTTAGAGGTTAATCCTGTGACAGCATTTAGTGTGTCACAATGGATGGACTTAGGGGATAAACTGCTTGACAGTGCTACCCAAGGGTCCAAGGAAGCAACTGAACTGTTAACAACGTGGCGCTTGTTATTAGATACTCTGAAAGAGTTAAAACAGCAACAGGCAGAGGCGGTGGAGGGGGATGGTCTTCCTGGCTCTCCTGGGCCAGATTCGGAGGAAAAGGCAAGATTAAGTACTACTCTGACCCCCCCTGTTACTAAAGATTCGTCAAAACCGCCCAAGTCCATATTATCTGACACAGATAAGGATCCGCGGCACTTTCTTGGGAAGTTAAAAGGAATAAAGGAAGAGCGTACGTATGTGTGGCCCTGAGATCAGATATAAGCTATGAAAGACTCACATGAAAAAACAGCGTTGGGTTATGTGCGATCTCGGGAGGGGCCCTCGGAGCACCGGTCGGAGCGGTGCATTCGGCCAACTGTTCCGCTGTCATCAATCACGGCTCGAACCTCTCCTCTACCATCATCAACCGCGGTTCCGCCATCTGCGTCACCGCCATTAATCACAGTTCAACCCTCTGCCCCGCCGCTATCAGTCGCAGTTCCTATCCCCCCTTGCCTGGAGATTTAGGTGGGGAGGACCCCCCCGTGGTGAGCCAGACCGAGCCAAATAACGTAATTCCTATGGATTTGGGTCCCCCCAACCTGCCCCCGCCTCCCTCCCACACTGCTGCAGAGCAAATTCCTGAGGGTGGGGGTAGAGTTTCAGAGCTTAAACCGAACTTAACAAAAAGCTGGGATTTACCCCCAGTTTCAATTACAGTTAAACCATGGGACCCTGTGCGTTTCTGGAAGAGACACTAATTGACACACCACAACTACAGGCATGATAACTTTCTGAAATCCTGAGGCAGTCAGCAGACCTTGCATATCAAGCTATGATAAAGGTGCCTGAAACCAACAATGCAGCCAAATCATTTGCAACTATTAATCAGGGTCCCAGTGAGAATTACATGCAGTTTATTGACCATCTTCAAGAGGCCATGAATAAGCAGGTTGAAAACTTAGAAGCTAACGAAGCATTGGTGTTGAAATTAGCAGTAGAGAATGCTAATGTTTGCTATCAACATGTTATCTGCAAGTTTTACAGTACATATTATGTGTTTCTGTGTATTGCCTCTCTGAAAATCAAGCAGCTTGTTAGGAATGTGAGTTAATTGTTTTATTAGTTGTTTTTCAGTGCGCTGTAAAACTCTCTCCCCATTTTTCCCAGTCGTGCTGCAAGCAGCCTGTGTTTTCTACCCCTCCCTCCCCCTTCTCAAGGTTTTTACTTGCAAGATGGGGTCAGGAATAATTGTTTTCAGTTGTGTTCCTGAAAAATCAGTATTGGGAGTTGTTTTAAAACTTAGGAAAGCACTCGGAATTATGAGGAAGGAAGATCTTGTTAAATATTGGAATCAGTGTTCGCTGCTGTTTAAGTTAAATGATTGGGAAAAGTGTCCGGGGAATAGAATCTTAAAGTATAACACCTTGTTGCAATTAATGTTGTTTTTAGGGCGAGAAGAGCAGGACAAAATAAATCTCTACAAGAGATCATTAAATCATTTCGGACAGCTGAGAGAGAGTTAACTGATAACACACAGGTCACAGTAAACTTGCTGAAGTCTGCAAGATGCTTTCTCATTAACCTGTTTTCTTTGTGGGTATCGGTTTAAGCATGTTGCAATTTTGGTAGGTCTTTGTTATATGGTACGATAAGTTCACAGTCTGTTAAATTATGAGAATCCGTTGACTCAAAATGTGCGTTTTGTAATAATACAGAAGATCATAAGTAATTTAGTTCTTTACTGCGTGAATGTGATGGTAAAATTTTGTGTGTAGTAGCTGTTGTTTTGTTTCTTTTCTCTAGCATGCTACCTTTATTCCGGCATTCAGGCTTGCGCAACTCTGTGACAGGCTGTGTCTCATCTCGGTGTGCTGGATTTGGTTTTTCCGTATGCATATCATGTAAAAGAATCCTGGTTTTGGAACAGCAGCTGTGGTGCACCAGATGAGACACTAAAAAACAAAACAAACCTAAACAAAACAAAGGCCTTGCCCAGTCCAGCTCGCTGCGGGGGCCGATGGGGCTCCAGCGCACACTGACCTGTTTTGTCAGGAGACCCAGAGGTACCTCCACCTGGCTGAGCAGTAAGCAGCCCAAAGGTGCAATGCGAAAATTGAGATATTGTCTTAAATTGGTGTAACTGTAATCCATCTGCTTATTTGAACTTGGTATATGGTTTTCACATCTGAGCTCAGTATTTTAGTTTGCATATTCATATTTGGTACCAAAAGAATCTTGTTTGGGGAGATAATTACAAAATGGGAACCGGTTCCACTGCTAAAATTCCACCTTGCCTCCCCTTAGGATGCATCCTTACTGTCTAGGGTTAAGATTGCGGGGTGACAATAAAACCCTGGCAGATGTATTGTTAACCCCCTCTCTCCCCCACTTCCCCCTTTTTGCCCTTCCCTCTTCCCCCTTTCCACTAAGGAGAGGCGATTGGGAGGAAAGAAGGACTGAGAGAAGAGAGCTGGAAAAAATTAAAGATGTTTTACTAATGCTACTAATAAGAATAGAGAAAATAATACAAAATATACAAAACCAATCTTGAAAGTCTCAGCAACTGCAGAGCCGGCACCTGAAGTCCTGGATTAGACTCTGCAGCCAATCAGAGCTGGATTCAGTCTCTCACTAGGCCTCAGTTTGCAGGGACGACTAGCAAGGTCCTCTCCTAATGTCGGCCATAAGCAGAAGGGAAAAGGGCAAAAGGGAAAAAGCTAACGAGATCCTCATGATCTCCCACTTTTATATGAAGTATTCATGTGAATGGAATGTTATACACAGTTGGTCAGTTTCTTGGTCACTTGCTTCTCGTCGCCCCTCTCGCGAGATGTCCATCCGTGCTTATCAATAAGTTTGCATTCCATTGCTAGGTTTACCAAAACATGTGTCTGGTTCTCCAGGAAAATGCAGTTAATATGAAGGCTTTAGCTGACAGGCAAATTCACTAAAAGAGAAACTTGTTTTTAGCAAAACCAGGACATTCCACCCCTTATAATATGCCATTCACTGAATGCTTAAACCTTATCAATACAATCTATCAATACAATCTAATTAATCACTACTACTATATATATATATATACATATGTACATATATACACAGGAGTAATTAATCAGTGGACCATCCTTTGAAAAGTTCATTAAGTTCATTTTGTCACGACAGTCTCCCAGGGCAGGAAAAATGGTACAAGTGCATCTCATGACCACTGTTTGTGGGTTAAAGACATCAACTTCGAAGAAGTTGTCAGGCGCCACTCGAAGAAGCTAGCTCTGGTTTCATCATCACTGTCTTGATCTGAAAGACACTTATTAAACACTGTTAGTACGGCAATTCACATCCTGCAGTTCAGTATTGAATATTTTCACCTAAACTCAAATCCCCTTGAGGTACACACCGAACTTCTCCATCCTTAAGCATCACCCACCAGGTGCTGCCAGGTCCCTGGGCAAAAACAATCCCGCAAATGGGCTTGACTTTGAGGCAAGATTAACCCAGACTGCCTTTCCTAACATGATATCATGTGTACTACAGGGACTTTATCTCCTACAGTCCGTAGAATCTCTGATTGGGCAGGTCCAGCTCCATTAGTTGATCCTCTAGTGTTGACCAACCAAGTGGCTTTTGCTAAATGTGAATCCCAGTGTTTAAAGGTTCCACCACCCAACGTCTTTAGTGTAGTTTTAACAAACCATTGTACCTTTCCATTTTCCCAGAGGCTGGTGCATGATATGGAATATGATATACCCACTCAATACCATGTTCTTTAGCCCAATTGTCTATAATACTGTTATTGAAATGAGTACCATTGTCTGATTCAATTCTTTCTGGCGTACCATGTCGCCAGGGACTTGCTTTTCAAGCCTCAAGATGGTATTTCGGGCTGTAGCATGAGGTACGGCATATGTTTCCAACCACCCAGTGGTTCCTTCCACCATTGTAAGTACATAACTCTTACCTTGACATGTTTGTGGAAGTGTAATATAATCAATCTGCCAAGCTTCTCCATACTTATACTTTAACCATCGCCCCCCATACCATACAGGCTTTAACCGTTTTGCTTGTTTGATTTCGGCGCGCGTTTCACATTCATGAATAACCTGTGAAATAGTGTCCATAGTTAAATCCACCCCTCGATCGCGAGCCCATTTATATGTTGCATCTCCACCTTGATGCCCTGAAGCATCATGAGCCCATTGGGCTAGGAAAAGTTCACCTTTATGTTGCCAGTCCAAGTCCACCTCAGCTACTTTAATCTTAGCAGCTTGATCTGCTTGTTGGTTGTTCAGATGTTGCTCGGTGGCTCGACCTTTAGGCACATGAGCGTCTATATGATGAACTTTCACAGGCAGGCTCTCTAGCCGAGCAGCAATGTCTTGCCACAGTGTGGCAGCCCAAATGGGTTTACCTCTGCGCTGCCAGTTGCTTTTCTTCCATTGCTGTAGCCACCCCCACAAGGCATTTGCTACCATCCATGAGTCAGTATAGAGATAAAGTATTGGCCACGTCTCTCGTTCAGCAATGTCCGAAGCCAGCTGGATGGCTTTCACTTCTGCAAATTGACTAGATTCACCTTGTCCTTCAGTGGCTTCTGTAACTTGTCGTGTGGGACTCCACACAGCAGCTTTTCACCTTCAATGTTTTCCTACAAGATGACAGGATCCATCTGTGAACAGTGCAGACTGCTTATCAGTCTATTATACTCTTATCAGAGTATTATACGGTGGTGCTTCTTCAGCACGCGTTACCTCCTCCTCATCTGGAGACATCGCAAAGTCTTTGATTTCTGGCCAGTCTGTAATCACTTCTAAGATCCCTGGGCGATTGGGATTTCCAATTCGAGCTTCTTGCGTGATCAATGCAATCCATTTACTCCACGTAACTTCGGTTGCATGATGTGGAGAGGGAACCGTCCCTTTGAACATCCAGCTCAGCACCGGCAGTCGAGGTGCCAGGAGGAGCTGTGCTTCAGTACCAATCACTTCTGAAGCAGCTTGAACTCCTTTGTATGCTGCTAGTATCTCTTTTTCAGTTGGAGTATAGTTGGCCTCAGATCCTTTGTATCCTCGACTCCAACAACCTAAGGGTCGACCTCGGGTTTCTCCTGGTGCTTTCTGCCAGAGGCTCCAGGTAAGTCCATTATCTCCGGTTGCGGTGTAGAGCACATTTTTAACATCTAGTCCAGTCCAAACTGGTCCAAGGGCCACCGCATGAGTTATCTCACACTTCATTTGTTCAAAGGCTTGTCGTTGTTCATGGCCCCACTGAAATTGGTTCTTTTTACGAGTCACTCGATAGAGAGGGCTCACAATCTGGCTGTAGTCAGGAATATGCATTCTCCAAAAACCTACAACGCCCAAGAAAGTCTGTGTCTCCTTTTTATTAGCAGGTGGAGACGTTGCTGCAATTTTGTTGATCACATCCATTGGGATCTGACGACGGCCATCTTGCCATTTTATTCCTAAAACTGGATCTCTCGGGCAGATCCCTTGACCTTGCTTCGTTTTATGGCAAAACCAGCAGAATCTGAATTATTCTCTCACCTTTCTTGAAGACTTCTTTTGCTGTGTCGCCCCATACGATGATGTCATCAATATATTGCAAGTGTTCTGGAGCTTTACCTTGCTCCAGCGTGGTCTGGATCAGCCCATGGCAGATGGTAGGACTGCGTTTCCACCCCTGGGGCAAGCGATTCCACGTGTACTGGATGCCCCTCCAGGTGAAAGCAAACTGCGACCTGCACTCTGCTGCTACAGGAACAGAGAAAAATGCATTAGCAATGCATTGCGAGATGTCCATCCGTGCTTATCAACAAGTTAGCATTCCATTGCTAGTTTTACCAAAACGTGTGTCTGGTTCTCCAGGAAAATGCAGTTAATATGAAGCTTTAGCTGACAGGCAAAATCACTAAAAGAGAAACTTGTTTTTAACAAAACCAGGACAGAAGGGCTTCGGCCTTTCATCTCAGGCTTAAGTGCTGCAGCCAAGGCCGCAGCGTGGGCTTGAGCATGTATTTTTGCCTTTTCTACCTCCTGTTGCGTGATCGGTACCCGTGTGCAAGCTTCCACCATCTCTGCTAGAGAAGCAGTTTTTCCCAAAGCGGCTAATATCTGTTGGCATTGGGTGTTTGCATTCATCATGGCCAAATCTTTCCCCACAGCAGCTTTTGCCTCTGGAATCAGGTTAGGAGAAGCATCTATAGCTTCTTTTAAACGGTCCACAAACTTCATATATGGTTCCCCAGGATCCTGCTTTATTGTAGAATAGGGTGGCACAGTGTTACCTATATTGGGTAACTCATTGCTGCCAGAGCAAGCCCTTGCGTTTGCTGCAAAATCCTTGGATTATCATTACTATCACTGCTACACAATTCCCTTGTGTTTCCCTGTGGATCAGTAAGTCGACGCATATTTGCAAACCCATCTAACCCAGTCTCCAGCCCTTTTCCATACCACGATCTCAAATATTCATCTGCTCCTCTTACGGACCACATCCCACGTTCAACACATTGTCTAGCCCATTTTTGTATTTGCTCCCTTTCAATACGGAGCTCCTCAGGAGTGAGGTCTAATTCCCCCACCTCCCTTTCCTGTTTTCCCCGTTTTTCACATCCCCTGCCAGTTGCCTCCAGCCCGTCCTTAATCGCATCTGATGCCTTTTTATATGCTCTTAACCACGAAGTTTTACTGTTACCGCCATCTAGTCGCCTCACGGCGTCTAGAACTTCTTGCATCTGGCTCTCCTGCCGTCTCAGTAAGTCCTTCGGGCTCTGCACGTGGCTCTCCTGTCGCGGTTGAGACGGACAAGCGACATGGACCAAGTTCTTTCAAGATGAAAGTAATGGATTCTATTTATTACTATAAGTGCATTTTTATACAATTCTACCAGTTCATGTGTCTTTTCACCATTGGTTACAAGTTACAGCACTAACATCTCACTGGTTAATTTTGCTATCATCCATGTTATTCTTCTATCCCCTTCTCTCTCACGGGTACATCTCTCCTTTCTCACGGGTACAACTCCATATCTCCGGATACTCCTTTACTCCCATCCTTCTCAAGGGTAAATCTTAATATCTTCAAGGCTGATCTCTACTCCCATATTTTCTGACAAGGATTCCACAGACCCGCTGTAGTTTCCCACATTCTCCTCCTGGAATCCAGGGTGATTCTGCGGTGCTGCATTCTCGTGCTCCATCGGGTCCTCCGGCAACAGCACTTCAGCTGGATTAACCTGTCCGGGCTCGTTGAACCTTGCTGGTTGCTGCCGTTGCTCGTCGGAGGCAGGCGATGGCTCAAAGGGCGCAGAGGGTACAATTTGCTCTCCGCCCCAGAAATCCAAATCTGACACGGGACATACCAGCGGTATCGATTTTTCAGAGTCCTCAGAGGGGGGGCAGCTCGCGGCGGGCGGCTCCGGGGGGACGGCACACAGCTCCGGCTCCGCTGAGACCTCCTGCATCAGCCGCCTGACCTCCCGCCACGGCCCGGTGAGGTCGCAAGCCTCGCGGCTGCCCCTTGTGACCGCGTCCCATAGTTCAGTCCCTGTGTCCTCCCGTGTACCGGGAGAAAAAAATCCGTCCGTCGAAGGGGACACACGCCTTCCGCTGGGCGAATCGCAGCAGACGCTTTAACGTGTCTGTTTCAAAATACCTTCCTGTTCGTGCATTCAGCTGCAGAATACTCTGCATTATGATTTTTTCTTCCGTGGATGCCGTGTTTCCCACGCCACCTGCTTCTCCGTAGGCCTGCTTTCCGCTGTTCTTCAAGCGCAGGGCTAACTTCGCCCTCCAGGTGGCTTTCCTGGCGTCTTCACGTCCCAACGATCTTGCTTCGATACGAAGTATCACGTCGGGGTCACCAAAATGTTGCTTTTTCCACGCGAGACACGGAACCTGACACACCAATGTGATGTTCACAGAGTTCGCTTTATTGCCGGAGCGGGCTGGCTTTATAGCAAAGCTGCCCTGTCCACGCGCCTTACAACAACGCTCCTTTAGTTTCTTTTGTCTCTGGCTTCACCTCTCAGCCAGGCTGGCGACAGCCCCATCCCCCCGGGGCGGGGGGGCTCTGCCACTACAGAAAAGCAAAGATTGGTGAGAAGAAATAAGGCAAAAAGACAAGGGATTACAATTACCCACAGGAGGGAAAAACCTGTTTATAGATCTTATGGAAAATAGCTCAGGAATTAAATGTCACCTCATGCTGGATATGTGGGGGGTCTCAAATGACTGATACATCGGATGAACCTCTTGTAAGCTAGTGTCGCGCGTAAATTCATCAAATACCTCTATTGCTCCCACTTGGTACCCAGGTCCACCTAATGGATATTGGTCTCGAAATGGTAGCCTGCTGGAAGAAAACAGGGTTCGTGATAGCATGTGCATTTCTGGGTTTACTGTTTGTGCCGTGTATGATCCTGTGCTTTATTCGGTTAATACATCCAGTAGTCCAAGGCATGCAAATCTCAGGCATGCCCTATAGATCCTAAAAAGGCAACTTAGCAAGATTTGTCAGGAAGCAAAAATTCAATGGGCTCAGGCCTTGCCAATAGTGGTATTGTGTATTAGAATTAAACCTAGGAGCGGAATGTCAGTAAGTCCATACGCAATTCTGTATGGCAAGCCATATGAAGCACCGGATCCAGATCCAAGTGTACATGTAAAAGGTAATCAGGATTTCTACAATTACGTGTTGCCTCTCGGCAGGACACTGAATCAACTCAGATCCGCACTAGTGTGGAATCGCCCACTAGCACTTGAGAATCCGGTACATGATACAGAGCATGGAGACACGGTGTATATAAGAACTTGGAATAAAGAAACTTTAAAAGAACGTTGGGACGGACCCTATCAAGTACTCTTAACCACATTAACCGCAATTAAGGTTGCTGGAATAGACTCCTGGATACACTACACCATTCAACACAAGAACCGAGAGGTTTTTGACACCTGCTTTCTTGTCGGTGTCCTACTGAGCACTAGCACAAAGCCAAGAGTGTTGCTCAGCAGCACCAACCACGTCTGCCAGGAATTAGTCTTCAACATGAACCAGGGGCAGCAGAAGGCAATCACCAGCACCACAGACAGCAAAGGAGAAGTCTGCAAGATCCCGTAAGGCTGGAATAGACTGTTGGCATCTGCTCTCCACGGCAAAACCGGAGGAGAGCGTAGAGGGAAAAGAAATGAAAGTCATTGACCGTGAAAAATGCGTGGCGAAACACAGGAGGTTCTGACACAAAAAGACCCTCCCGGGAGCAAGCCATGACTTCTGGATCCAGCATCTCTGGCCCGGGATGAAGGCTTGCCCATTGCCGTGCGGCCACTTGGGGTGCAAAACTGGGGTTTGAGAGGGGCTGTTGCCCCCCAGTGTCTTGCTCTGCCTGGAGATGTCTCTGCAGAGGTCCCTGGACAGGACGCCTCTTCCTCAGTCAGCGCTGGCAAAAGCCATCTGGGGACACGCTCCGTCCTCTGGAACTCTTCCTTGTGTGACTCGCAGCTCACGTGTGACAGCGCTGCTCCAAACTTGGCCATCTCCAAGGACCGGCTTTCTTTGGGTTGTGGGGTTCACTCTCAGAGGAATCATGGCAGCCCTGCTTTCTGTGTTGGGGTCTCCCTTTCAGCTATGGAGCAGCTTCAGTTCTCAGTGCAAAAGGATCTTGCAATGGCTGTGTAGATAGCAGCAGCGTTTCTGAAGCATCAGAGGAGATGTCAGAGCCATCAGGCTGAGCGACGGGAATGCCAGCAAAAGATGGCCCGTGTTTCAAAAGGGAGGCAGCCGTGCCAGCTGGAGAACCTCTCTCGCAGCTCCATCCCCAGCAAAGAGCTGTCTCTAGAGCAGTTGGTGCTGCTTACAGGCAAGATCAGCCTTTGCATTTGAACCACCTTCTTGCAGAGGTGACAGGAAACATACTCTGGTTTATGTCGTTCTAGCTGCAAAGGCCAGGACAGTGTTCATGAGGGAGCAAGCGATGAGCACATTTCCTGGTCAGCAGCCGCTGGCTCGTGCCAACGGTCAAGAGAGGCAGAAGAAATCCCTTCAGAACAGCTCCCTCTCAAAAGACATCCTTCTGCTTGATGAACTGCAGGGAAAGGCATCCTAAACCAGGCACTTTGACCTTGTTTTCAGCCCAGGTTCCCAGTGCTGGTGCACTCGTGAGCCAGTCGCTGCACATCTGCCACCAAGGGGAATCGCCTCCGAGGCCAACTGTGCCATGGGGAAAGGAAAGGGTGAAACGTCGGGAGAGTTTGATTTAGTGCACAACACGGATAAAGCCATTCTCTCTGCAATTAAAACTGAGGGTGTTTAATTCAGTGAAATGAGATTTCATTCCCCGTGACCTGTGCGATTGTCTTTTGAATCTGGGCACGGGCTGCAGTGACCTGCCACAACATTTGAGGTGTCACCAGCTGCATTGTGGGTGGTAAAGTGGGAAAGGCAGGAGGGAGCCTCAGCATCTCCCATCCCGTGGATGACTTCATCACAAAGGACCAGGGCGGCGCCCGCTGGCTCCTGGGGCGGCTGTTGCCGGGCAACAGAGACACTATATTGTCCCCTGTCACCTGTGCCCCTCGCCCATTTGGTCACTGGCCGTGGTGGGATCACTTGCCGTGGTGGGATCACTGTGGTGGTGGACTCATTTTGGCAGTTGGATCGCTTTTGGTGGTGGGATCACTACTGGTGGTTGCATCACTTTTGGTGGTTTGATCGCTTTTGGTGGTTGCATCACTTCTGGTGGTGGGATCACTTTTGGTGGTGGAATCCCTTTTGGTGGTTGAACCGCTTTTGGCGGTTTGATCACTTTCGGCACTTGGATCGCTTTGGTGACTGGATCGCTTTCATCACTTGGATTGCTTTCGGCACTTGGATCTGTTTTGGTGACTGATCGCTTTCTGTGGCAAGAAGGAGCAGGAGAAAGGCTGCTGGCTGCCCATCCCTCCAAGATCACCTCTGGACAGAAAAGCTCCCGTCTTCCCACATCAGGCTCCGTGTTTTCCGGCAGAGCAGCAGCGATGGCCACACTCAGTCTACTGGAGATGCTGAACGCTGCCATCGGGACACCCAATTTGGGGGTTGTTGACTTCGTGGCGCTTCACAAGTTGCTCGAGGCCATCATCGGGCAGCTGGGCCAGCAGGAGCTGTCTGTCCTGGAGCCAGGGCAGAGCCCGGCCCCCGGCCTGGCAAAGCACCAGGACAGCAAGGACCAGCCTGGCCAGGAGAAGGAGGAGGACGGAGCCCTGGGCACAGGGCAGCAGCTTTGGAAACCAGAGGAGCAGCTGGAGGGGACCGGGAGCAACTCCGAGGTCTCCTCCATGGCCAAGGAGCTGATGCCAACAACAACTGAAGAGGAGGAAAGAGCCGTCTCCAAGGTAGATGCTCTTGCTGGTCCCTGGGTGCTCCCCCACGAGACACCCCCTCCTCCGGGCTCCGCGCTGCCGTCGTGCCGCCCTCAGCCCAAGGGCTGGGTTAAGCCCGAGCTCCCGCAGCAGAGCACAGCGGGGCCCAGGTCCCCTGGGACCCTCCCCTGGGCTCACCCCCCACCTGCTCTCCCAGAAAAGGGCTTCGCTCCAGCACCTGTGGGAGGAGATCAACAAGTTTAAGGAGGCGCAGTGCGGCCTGGCAGAGGACATGCGGGCCATGCAGAAGGCGCATTCTGGAATGGAACAAGACATGCGGGAGATGCAGGAGGCCATGCAGAAGGCGCATTCTGGAATGGAACAGGACATGCGGGAGATGCAAGAGGCCATGCAGAAGGCGCATTCTGGAATGGCACAGGACATCCAGGAGATGAAGGAGGCGCATGTTGGCCTGGCAGAGGACATGCATGCTCTGCAGGAGGCGCATTCCGGCCTGGCCGAAGACATCCAGGAGATCCAGGAGACGCTTGGCCTGGTGAGCATCCCCTGGTGCCCTGGGAGGGAGCTGGGCCCTCGTCCCTCCCCGCTCCTGCTGCTCTGTCACACTGTGCCCGTGCCCCACGGCCATCGGTGTCAGCAGCGTGAAGGGCAGCAGGAGGGAAGAGTGGGAAGGGTGTCCCAGGAGTTGCTAAGGCACTTTTGAACTAGAGAGCCCTCAAAACAGATCCATGGGAGGGGAAGGAGGGGAGATAAAGCTCTGCCCGTGCAATTCAGCCGCGGCCCCCAGGCACAGCCCTGCCCAGCGTCCCTCTGTCTCCTGCCCCAGTTCATTTGGGGATACTCTTTAAATCCCGCTCCCACATCTGAACGGGTGTCCCTCTCCTCGCCCAGCTCCAGGGGAAGCCCCAGGACGCTGCCGGGCTGCGCAGGGACAGGAGGCGGCTGCGTCCCCCGCTCCCTCGGGGACACCAGCCCTCCTGCCTCGGGGCACAGCCTGTGGGTTGGGGTGCTGGGCAGTGATGCTGCGGGTCCCATCCCTGGATGTCCCATCCCCCCAGCTCCGTGGCTGGGCTGACTCCGTGATCCCTTTGCATTTGGGCTCTCATGTTCAACACGAGTTTGGCCCTGTGAGATGGTGGTTTGGGGACAGGGACTGGGGACATGGCGGGGGGTTCTGGGGTCTGTCCTCACGGCTGCCCAGCTGCCAGTAAACCTGTTACCCTTTGCCTCTTCTTCCCAGGAGGGCGGTGGGGGCCAGTCTGCCCCTGCTGAGCCCACCCAGGTGGCCATGGACAGCCAGGCCAGGAAGAGCTCAGCACTGGGGCCGAAGGGACGTGGGACACGGCCTGGGATGGAGACCGGCAAGGGGACTGCAGGGTCTGGCTCCCTGGGGATGCAAGCAGGGACACAGGGGGAACCAGCGACCCCTGTGAAGTTGTCAGGCGCTCCTTCTGATCACACGAGGTCTATTGGTGCCGGCGCCACCACCCCGGGGATGCAGGCAGGATCCCGGGGCACCCAGGCCAGCACCTCGGGGCTGGAACCAGGATCACGGGGCACCCACGCCAGGACCTGCCTGGGGACACAGCCAGGGGCCCCTGATGCCCAGGCCAGCACCTCGGGGATGCAACCAGGATCCCCTGGGACCCACACCACCACCCCTGGGGTGCAGCCTGGGTCCTCCAGCTCCCAAGCCACCATCCCAGGGGATGCCCAAGAGCCGGCCAAGCCCTGGGGCTCCACCAGCACCTCCAGCTACGAGTCGGAGATGCGGGAGGTTCTCTCCCAGGTTGGGCAGCTCGGCCACCTCTGCACTGGTCTGAAAGAGCAGGTGGAGCAGCTTAAATCTACCAAAGCAGAACATGCGGATCTTGAGAACTTGCGCCGGCTCTTCCCGAAGGGAGGTGAGAGCACGGGAGGACTGGCGGGGGTTTTTTGGCGTGGGGTCACCCTGGGTCAGGGGCTCGTCATGCTCAGAGACCCCCTCACCGACAGCACATCCCCTTGCACCATGTCCCTCTAGGCCGGGAGAGCATCACCAACATCCTGGCCGACCTCAGGTGCCAGGTGTCCTTCCTACAAGACATGGCCAGGGCCCTCCACGGGGAGGAGGAGAAGGTGAGCCGGCAGCAGTCCCCGAGGGGCTGCGGGGATGCCAGTTTGGGCAGGGAGGGTGCAGCCGAAGGGTCCCCGTGCCGGAATGACACAGGGGGCTGTGCCCTCACCGCCCCCACTGCCGTTCCCAGATCAGCAAGGTGGAGGATGCTCCCAGAAAGACGAGGGGGGCTGGAGCCGGCAGAAAAGCAGATGGCAGTGGCCAGATGACCCGACAGCCGCGGTAAAAGGATGGGAGAGGGTTTCCTACCCCGCAGGGCTGCGAGGGATCCTGGGGTCTGGGAGCATCCCAGTTTGGGGGCCGAGGGACACCCCCACGAAGGCTAAGCCTGCCCCTGCCCCCATCTCGCTGGCCAGGCCCAAGGGACAGAAGGTCAAGGCAGAGCGGAAGGAGCTGGGGAAGCAGCCGGAGCCGACCCAGGCTGAGCTGGAGCAGTTTGCGGCTGAGTACATGAATAAGTTGGTAATGGAGTCAGCACAGCAGCTGCAGGCAGAGGTGAGGCCCGGGGGCAGCGCTCCCAGCCCCCGCTGGCTCGGGGGGAGTCCTGGCGGGGTCCCGGCCACGTCCCCTGGCTGGATGGGGCCCTGGAGCCTCCACGGCACCTGGGCTTGTGGGCGGCATCCAGCCCAGCTCAGAGCTGATTCCTCCTCCCCTGCCAGCAGGTGGACGAGCCGAGGGCGACGGTGCAGAGCGGGGGACACGAGCACGCAGGGTGCCACTTCTGCAGCCCGGACACCAGGGTGCTGCTGGGGAAGCTCCTCCAGCGCTGCGAGAAGCTCGAGGAGCAGGTGGAGTCCCTGGCCCAGAAGGCGGGCGGCAAGGTGGACAATTATCCAAAGTGGAGGAGACAGGTAAGGAGATGCGGTGTAGGGGGCTTGAGCTGCCAGGACCCCCCAGGCATTTCTGCTTTGCTGTAACATGGGGGAGCCCCTCGCTGCCCCCCTAATTGGCTTGTCGGAGTCAGCAGCACGGAAGGGAATTAAAGCCTTGGAGCAAATGTCCTGCTTGCACTGAGGGCCCGTGGCCATCAGCCAAAATACCCTGGGTCTGCCCCCGTGGGGCAGCCAACCCCTTGCTCAGCACCGCCTTGTCCTCTTAGTCCCTGCAGCAGGACGAGCAGCTCAAGTGCCTCCAGACCAGCATCGTGCAGCTCCAAAAAGGCTATGAGAAGTTCAGCTGGGACCTTGCAAACCTCCAGCAGGATCGCCAGCAGGAGCAGAATGACGTCAAGGTGGGTGGCTGTAACGCGCAGGCAGAGCCCAGGCTGGGACCCCAAGGGGTCTGTCCCCCTGCCACCCTGCTCGCAGCCCTGCACAGCTTCCTGATGCCTTTCCTGGAGGTTTCTGATGGGGTGGGGAGGCAGGGGGTGCTCGGCTGGCCGGGGGGCAGCTCCGACCCTGCCGTGGCATCACGGGCTGCTGTCTGCCTTGGAAGGCTCTGTCCCGGGCCCTGGGGAGGCTGGAGAAGAAGCAAGCAGACAAGGAGGAGCTGCTGGTTTTGGGAATCGATGAGGTACGGGCTCAAGGGGCCCCGGTGCCAGTCAAGGGTGTCCCTGGCAGGGTGACAAACACCCCTTGTCCCTTGGGTGCCGGCTGGCAGAACCAGCCAGGGGGAGGGAGGATTTCTAGCCCGGCTGCAGGTCCCTTGCCAGGTCCCTCTGTGACCCCGAGTCCCTTTGGCTGGTGGGACCAACGCCACGGGGGTGATGGGGTGAACAGGACCACGTAGCCACTTCACCTCTCCTGTTGTCTCTGCATCCTGTCCCCACCACTCTCCTGCCTTTCCCCATTGCTAGAAAGCAGACAAAGCCGCCCTGGCTGACAAAGTCAGTCGCAGCCAGTTTGAGGCGTGCGTGGAGCGGCTGACCAAGATGGTGGAGGAGGTGACGAGCCGGGTGACGGGCCAGGAGAAGGGCTGGCACCAGTTCCAGCGAGAGCTGCAGAGACAGATGGACTGCGAGGTGAGGGCTCGTCCCCTCCACGCAGAACTGGCACCTTGGGGCCTGGCAGCCTAAGGCAGCATCCTTGCGAGGGTCCCCCCTCCCGGCTGTGCCCCCGGGGACCGCCATGTCCCATCCTGGGGTAGCTGGCTGAGGGTGTCACCCATCCACAGCTGGACCGCCGGGAGCTGGGGGCGTTCCGGAAGCAGCAGGAGGAGCAGTGGAAGAGCCTCAGGGGGCAGCTCCAGGAGAAGGCGCTGCAGGCAGAGCGTGACAATGCTGCTGGGATTAGGAAGTGAGTGCGATGGGGACAGTGGTGGCTTTGGCAGTGCTGGCCCTGTTCCTGCTGGCTGTCCCGGCTCGTGCCGGTGTGGTACCTGGCGTGGGAGCCATGTGGGCAGCGCCCCTGGGGATGCTGAGCAAGTGGCTGTGCCTTGTGCTCGTGCCAGCTGCAGCTTCGCAGCGATAGAGGCGGCACAATGAGGGGGCACGTGTGGGAGGAGCCCTCCTGAACCAGTCTTGGGGGGTGGGTGCAGAGGCTTTTTGTGGCTGGTGTGCAGGTGGGGCTGTGCCCCCCAGGAGCTCCCCAGCCCTTTTCTCCCCACTCCAGGCAGCTGCTGCCTGGTTTCCATTGCCTGTCCTGTGACCGGCCCCTCAACATGCTGGTGCCTGGACCGTGAGTAACTGCCCCCCGAACAGGGAGCACCCCCCGACCCCTCCCTGGCATCGAGTGACACATAGGGTGCCACCTGCCGGGCACTGAGCACCCCCATGTCCTGTCCCACAGGGAGCGGACGGGCGAGTGCAGATACCCCACTGTTCCGCGGAGCTGCGGGGGCCCACACACTGTCACACCCCCGCGCTTCCAGCCCCAACCGCCCAGCACCCCACGGCCGTCCCCATCCAGCGCCCGCCGCCCCAACAAGATAGGGATGACAGAGGTAGGGAGGGGGATGCTGAGCCTGCGGGGGGATCTGTGCCTCAGTTTCCCCGAGGAGAGCTGGCTGGGGGAGGGTTGCTGGGGGATGCGGAACGGGGCCTCGTGTTTGGGTCACACGCTCTCCCCTTCCCAGAAGGACGCGATGCAGCTGTCGGGCCAGGACGGCACTGATGGGAAGCGGCAGGACGAGCAGCTCTCCATGATGGGGGGCTCTCAGCTGCCCACAACACCAACGGCCACCCCAGAGACCTCGACCTCGAGGAGCCAGAAAAGTATGGCCCTGTCAGGGCACCGGGGGGCAGAGGACACCCCGCTGTCTGGGGGGACGGGTCTGTGCCCACGTCGGGGCAGGGTTGGAGGGGGGTCTGGGGTCTGGGCTGGGCTGTGGGGGCAGCACTGGCTGCTGGGGCAGCCGGTCCTCGTGGTGGAGATGGAGGGAGCTGGGGGGACATGGGTGGTGGTGCTGGGCAGTGTGGGACAACAGCCTGTGTGCTTCAGGGTGGGGGCAGGACCCTGTTGGTGGGTGTCTGTGGCTGACCCTGCCCCTCGCCCCCAGGCACCGCCTCCCCGCCGCTGTTAGCCGTGCTGAAGCACCGACCAGCCTCCTCTCCCGGACGCCTCACCCAGGCACCGAAGCTGCTGCCGCCCATCCAGCCCCCCCGCAGCGAATCAACCCCCTGACAGCCGGGCAGGACGGGGGTCCCGGCCCCGGTCCCACCGCCCCGGGCGCTGAGCAGGCAGCGGCTGCAATAAATGGCGATGGGCAACCAAGCGCCGGTGTGGTCTGAGTGGGGGTCCCTGGGGCAGGATGGCAGAAAGCCCCCTGTGTTTGCTTTTTCAGGAGAAAAATAAGTGCTAAAAAGGCGCTTTGGGGGTGCCCAGGTGGATCCAGTGGTATCCAGGGTCCCCAGAGGGATCACGGGGAGCAAACCAGTGGGCACCAGGGCAGAGCCAGCAGAGGCCCATCCTGCACCCCGGGTGGGGCTGAGGTGTCCATGGGCTTCAGAAGCACCCCCTGGCACTAACTGGGGGGACGGGGTGAGGGGGGAACCAGGGGGCTGTGCAAGAAGCCGGGCTGGCTGTCGGCAGCCGGAGGAGGGGAGCGCTTTGTTCTGGGTCGGGGGATCCAGAACTGGGGGGACGCAGCAGCTTCGTGCCCCGCCCCGGGGTGCCCACAGCCGCCGTGTCGCAGCGCTTTGCAGTCGCAGGAAAGCACCGGGCAGCTCTAGTTGATGGGCGCTCAGTTTCCCCAGCCAGGCGATGCCGGCGGTGCCAGCCCAGCCACCCAAGGCCCTACAAGAGACAAGGGCTGTTCATACAGCCAAGCAAAAGTGTGGCCCGTGGGCAGGGGAGCTGCCAGCCCTGCCTGCCCTGCCTGCACAGGCAGGAGGAAAGCCCCTGAGCAAACCTCCTGCATCCCAAAACCGGGGATGCTCAGCCCAGCAGAGCTGGCACTCTGCACTCTCCAACTGAAGCGGAGCAGCTGAGACCGGGGAGTGGACCAGACATGTCCCTGATGGAGCCACGTGCCAGGGGGTTCCCACCAGCCCCCCAAGGGCAGTGTGTCACGGAGAGTCCTCGCAGATTAATTTAAGGGACAACAGAGTCCAAAACAACTTTCATTAAACCGGCGAGGAACAGGGTTTTAGCACTCCAAAGTGACTTAAATAAAGGTTCGGATATCAGCTGAGGAAACTTATTTGAGGGGCAGCAACTGATACAACCAATCAGGCGGTCCACAGCGTGCATACACGGGGCTTCACTCAAAAAAAATGCCGGAGCTGGCCCTGAGTCCCGGAGAAGTACACACTTGCCTCACACGGTGCGGGATTATTTTAAAGAGATAAAGTAGGCGTGCAAATGCGCACGGAAAGTTACTCGTGCATAGGTGCACGGGAGGAAAATACACCCGCGATTCGGCGAGGGTAAATTTATACGCGCTCAAATGGAGCGCGGAAAGTTATACGTGCATATGTGCACGGAAAGTATAAATATACTCGCAATCCTGCAAGAAGTTTTACTTACACCCGTGGCGGTGTTAGCATTCAGGACACATAACCACGGGCGTAGTTATATGCGGTGCTTTATTTCAGCGCTGGGGAAACCAGGGGCTCGCACCCAAAGCTGGTTCCGACCACTGATTCAAACTTCACCATTTTATACAATTTGGTTACATACATATTCATTAAAGTTACAACGTGTATATTGCATATTCATTAGGTTACACAATTATTTCACAATATCAGTTGCAACACCTTGGAACTACTCTAAGCATGCGCAGTGTCCTCTGGTGGTCGTTCAGGGGGTCTTCAGGATGAAGTAAGTAGTCTTCATCACTAGTGTACTTTTCACCTTTTGTCACTGCACATGCGCATTTCGTATAAAATTATACAAATTCTTGGATGATAGCAAATGTACCTTCTCAGCACTTTCAAGATAAGATAAGAACTTACTGAGAACTAACAGGACTAATTTTCAGTTCTCTAAAATATGAGCTCGTATACAACTTGCATAGCTTTTACGATAAGGTAGGAATCCTGGATATGGTCTACAGAATCAGAAACACAGCCCAGCCCACAAAATTCAATTCAACTATAACAGCGGCGAGGCAAGCGGAGTCTCCATCCCAGGGAGGGGGGCTCTCCTGGCGGCAGTGGCTAAGCTTGTACTCCGAGAGACCCCCACACAAAATGGGGCTGGGTCTCGACGAGCGTCCCGTTTTTATCTGATCAGATCTGACTGTAGGCACTCTAGAAGCTTCTCTGCACCCCCCACACTGGCTGCGGGTGCCCCTGAAGCCTTACCCTGGCTGCTGGCGCCCAGCGGCTCGGCACTCCCCTCTCCCAATGTCCCAGGAGCCAGGGTGCTCCGGGCCAAACAAAAGAAGCTGTTAGCCTCAAGTAGCAGAGAAAAGGGGGAGATGTACCATACTGAAGGAGGGAGGGGGGTTTGCATTCTGCCACACAGTGCTGGGGTGCTGCCTGCCCTGCCAAGCTCTGCCCCTCCACCCAAAGCCCTGCCAGCTCCCCCTCCCCGAGGCTGCCCCCTCCTTGTCCCCTCTCCTCCTTCCCCCCAGCCCCTCAGGGCGTCCCCAGCTGCTGACAGGGTTCCCCAGAGCATTCTGCCCCCATCTCCCCATGGAACTCCCCAAAAGGCAGAGCTTGGGGTCCCCAAGGACCTGTCTCCAAGCCTGGGCTGGCAGCAGCTGCTCAGAGCCAACAGAGAAAGCACAAATCAGCACGTCAGGGCAGGGCTCAGAGCTCCAGCACCCCTGGGACCCCCCAGAGCCAAGACCCCTCTGGCCACCACCTCGCCTGTCCCAGCCCCGCTCTCCTGGCAGCAGAGGGAGCAAGGCCACCCCCGATGGCCTTCAAACAACATGAGCCACGGACTCGCTTCTGATTTTTAAAATCTTGTTTAGACAGATTCAATAAAACTAAAATCAGGTGGCAGTTCATGGCAGATGCAGAAAACCACCTGAAGGGAGGAAGTTCAAAGCAAAGGCTGCAAGTTTGGGGTGTTTTTCTCTGTTTGGTCGGGTTTGTTTGCCTCTCTGTGCCCAAGGAACCTGCGTGTTTGGGAGCAGAGGGCATGGAAATCCTGTGCGCAGTGCTGCAAGAGCTGGTGACTTTGCTACAGGGAAATTAAAGGCAATGAGCTCCCCCAGCAGCGCCAGAAACCCTGACCAGGGCAGGTCCAGCCCCTCAGCAGCTCCTCTGAGCGCTTTGCAAAGTTTCATGGCAGCAGCAGTTTAATTGCAGCAGCAAGTCCCTGGGGAAATGTCACCCCACAGGCATGTGTCCCTGAGCATAGGGGGCTGCCACGCCAGGATCAAAGTGCTGTCCTGTCCTTGTCCCTAAAATGGATGCAGGTCCGCAGCACACTGGCCTGTGCCCTGCAGGGATGTGACATGCACTCAGCCACAGGGCCTGAGGCCACTGGGTTGGGCTCCCATGGCACCATCCCCTGGTGGCACCATCCCCTGGTGGCGCCATCCCCTGGTGGCATCACCAAGACCAGCACGGGGCTCACTCTTGGGCTCCGTGAGGGTGGCCGGGACAGTGAGTTCGCCCACCCAAGGGAGGTCAGAGCTCAACTGAAGGCAGGAGGTGGGTGACGGCAGTGGGGCTGGAGGGACAGCGGGGCTGGGGGGCATTTGGCAGGGCAGAGCAAGGCCCATGGGGAGGACGTGGCACAGGAGAGGGTGCTGGGAGCTGGGGGTGCTGGGAGCAGCAGGGGGTCCCAGTGAGTGTGGGGGGCACAGGGTGCAGGTGGGATGTGCGGGGCAGGGGGTGCGGTGGGTGCGGGAGGTGCCAGTGGGTGCTGGAGGTGCCGGTGGGTGCCGGAGATGCCGGTGGGTGCGGGAGGTGCCGGTGGGTGCTGGAGGTGCCGGTGGGTGTGGGAGATGCTGGTGGGTGCTGGAGGTGCCGGTGGGTGCGGGAGATGCCGGTGGGTGCGGGAGGTGCCGGTGAGGCACTGCACCACCGCGTTCATGAAGCAGGTGTTCCCGTGGTTCCGTAGCCCCTGTGAGCTCCTGGCACTGGGCGGGCGCTGGGCACCCCCCGCCGCCGGTGCCGGTGCCGCTGCGGGGCTGGAGGGGCCGGCCGGGCGGTTTTGTGCGCGGCCGGCTCCTCCCCCTGCCGGGCTGGGGCTGCGAGCGGGGAGAGGGACTGGAGGAGGAGGACGAGGACAAGGACGACGAGGGAGCGGGAGTGGGGGCTGCCCCGGTGTCCCCAGCATCACCGCGGGTACCCCAGCCTGATGTCCCCAGCATCACCCCAGGGTGTCACAGCATCGCTCCAAACCTGCCTGAATTAGGAAGTGTTAGATAACGCCAGTGGCTCTGCCGGGTCCCCAGCAACGTGCCACAAAGTGCAGCAGGTAACAGCAGCGAGAGCCTCTGAATGCCCTGCCACGCTGATGCGGGGAAGAAAACCAGCTCCCATCAGCCAAGGACCTAAAACCCTGCTGGGGTTCTTCTTGAGCAGCATCTTTCCAAGCGCCAGGACGCAGGCAGCGATACCTTTCTGACAGGTACCGCCAGTCCATTCCAATCCAAAGCCTTTGCAGGTTGGAGCGGGCGCCAGGAATGCTCGCTGTGCTGATCTGCCTTTCAACAATATCGTGTGTGCGACCTTCCCCCTTCAAACCGTTCTGAACGCGATGCCTTCCTATTCAGGCTGAATCCAACATCCATCGGCGCTGCAGCATGCTGCAGACTTGGGAGCAAATTTGGGGTGGGGAAAATGAAAACGTCCAATGCAAGCAGGGGGGGAAAATGCTTGCTCGCTATTCTGGAAAATTCCGTGTTGTTATGGCACGAACTGTCCCGGTGCCTCGGGCACCAGACAGCTGGGATGGATATTAAAGACACGGAGAGTTTTGGTTTGATCAGGGAGACACGGTGACAGGACAGTGTTAGAAACGTCTCCTCTGCCTGGGCAAGAGTCTCTGCCCCAGGGAGGCACTTGGGTGTCAGGATAAGCTCAAGAAAAAAGCCTGAGCAGGTCTGAGCTGAGCTGTTCCAGGCCCGGCAGAAATCCATTGTCATGCTGCCAATCACAATAATAATAAAAACAAAGGGAAAACGTGGTCCCCGGTGTCTGGGCTTTGCCATCGGACAATGTTTTCTGTATTGGAGCCGCTCCCGTCCCTTGGCACAGGCTGGAACACCCGTGCGGCCGAGGGGAAATGTGCTTTCAGACACCCCGTCCCACTGCCGCGGGTTGTACCCGGGGCTGAGCTGGGGAGAACCGGTGGGGCTGGGAGACTGGGCACAGTCCAGCTCTGCCTGTGTGCTGCCTGTGCTCTGCCTGTGTGCTGCCTGCACCGCTGCCTGCGCTCTGCCTGTGCACTGCCTGTGCTCTGCCTGTGTGCTGCCTGTGCACTGCCTGTGCGCTGCCTGCACCGCTGCCTGTGCTCTGCCTGTGCGCTGCCTGTGCTCTGCCTGTGCTCTGCCTGTGCGCTGCCTGTGTGCTGCCTTCTCCGCTGCCTGCACCGCTGTCTGCACCACTCTCTGCATTGCTGCCTGCACCGCTGCCTGTGCTCTGCCCGTGCTCTGCCTGTGCTCTGCCTGTGCTCTGCCTGTGCACTGCCTGTGTTCTGCTTGTGCTCTGCCTGTGCTCTGCCTGTGTTCTGCTTGTGTTCTGCCTGTGCTCTGCCCGTGCTCTGCCCGTGCTCTGCCTGTGGTCTGCTTGTGCTCTGCCTGTGCTCTGCCCGTGCTCTGCCCGTGCTCTGCCTGTGTTCTGCTTGTGCTCTGCCTGTGCTCTGCCTGTGTTCTGCTTGTGTTCTGCCTGTGCTCTGCCCATGCTCTGCCTGTGCTCTGCCTGTGTTCTGCTTGTGCTCTGCCTGTGCTCTGCCTGTGCTCTGCCTGTGCTCTGCCCGTGCTCTGCCTGTGTTCTGCTTCTGCTCTGCCTGTGCTCTGCCCGTGCTCTGCCTGTGTTCTGCTTGTGCTCTGCCTGTGCTCTGCCTGTGCTCTGCCTGTGCTCTGCCCGTGTTCTGCCTGTGCGCTGCCTGTGCACTGCCTGTGAGCTGCCCGCACCGCTGCCTGCGCTCTGCCTGTGCGCTGCCTGTGCGCTGCCTGTTCCGCTGCCTGTGCTCTGCCTGTGCGCTGCCCGTGCTCTGCCTGTGCACTGCCTGTGCTCTGCCTGTGCACTGCTAGTGCTCTGCCTGTGCTCTGCCTGTGTGCTGCCTGTGCTCTGCCTGTGCGCTGCCTGTGCGCTGCCTGTGCACTGCCTGTGCTCTGCCTGTGCACTGCCTGTGCTCTGCCTGTGCTCTGCCTGTGCACTGCTAGTGCGCTGCCTGTGCGCTGCCTGTGCACTGCCTGTGCACTGCCCGTGCTCTGCCTGTGCACTGCCTGTGCTCTGCCTGTGCACTGCTAGTGCGCTGCCTGTGCGCTGCCTGTGCACTGCCTGTGCACTGCCTGTGCGCTGCCTGTGCGCTGCCTGCACTGCTGCCTGTGCTCTGCCCGTGCTCTGCCTGTGTTCTGCTTCTGCACTGCCTGTGCTCTGCCCGTGCTCTGCCTGTGTTCTGCTTGTGCTCTGCCTGTGCTCTGCCTGTGCTCTGCCTGTGCTCTGCCCGTGCTCTGCCTGTGTTCTGCTTCTGCTCTCCCTGTGCTCTGCCTGTGCTCTGCCTGTGTGCTGCCTATTGCTGTGCTTGTGCTCTGCCTGTGCGCTGCCTGTGCGCTGCCTGTGCTTTGCCTGTGCTCTGCTCGTGCTCTGCCCGTGCTCTGCCTGTGCTCTGCCTGTGCTCTGCCCGTGCTCTGCCTGTGCTCTGCCCGTGCTCTGCCTGTGCTCTGCCTGTGCGCTGCCCCTGCTCTGCCCGTGCGCTGCCTGTGCTCTGCCTGTGCGCTGCCTGAATACTGCCTGTGCTCTGCCTGTGCTCTGCCTGTGCGCTGCCTGTGCACTGCCTGTGAGCTGCCTGCACCGCTGCCTGCGCTCTGCCTGTGCGCTGCCTGTGCGCTGCCTGTTCCGCTGCCTGTGCTCTGCCTGTGCGCTGCCCGTGCTCTGCCTGTGCTCTGCCTGTGTGCTGCCTGTGCTCTGCCTGTGCGCTGCCTGTGCGCTGCCTGTGCACTGCCTGTGCTCTGCCTGTGCACTGCCTGTGCTCTGCCTGTGCTCTGCCTGTGCACTGCTAGTGCGCTGCCTGTGCGCTGCCTGTGCACTGCCTGTGCACTGCCCGTGCTCTGCCTGTGCACTGCCTGTGCTCTGCCTGTGGTCTGCCTGTGCGCTGCCTGTGCGCTGCCTGTTCTGCTGCCTGTGCTGTGCCTGTGCTCTGCCCGTGCTCTGCCTGTGCTCTGCCTGTGCTCTGCCTGTGCACTGCCTGTGTTCTGCTTGTGCTCTGCCTGTGCTCTGCCTGTGTTCTGCTTGTGTTCTGCCTGTGCTCTGCCCGTGCTCTGCCCGTGCTCTGCCTGTGGTCTGCTTGTGCTCTGCCTGTGCTCTGCCCGTGCTCTGCCCGTGCTCTGCCTGTGTTCTGCTTGTGCTCTGCCTGTGCTCTGCCTGTGTTCTGCTTGTGTTCTGCCTGTGCTCTGCCCATGCTCTGCCTGTGCTCTGCCTGTGTTCTGCTTGTGCTCTGTCTGTGCTCTGCCTGTGCTCTGCCTGTGCTCTGCCCGTGCTCTGCCTGTGTTCTGCTTCTGCTCTGCCTGTGCTCTGCCCGTGCTCTGCCTGTGCTCTGCCTGTGCTCTGCCTGTGCACTGCCTGTGCTCTGCCTGTGCTCTGCCCGTGCTCTGCCTGTGTTCTGCTTCTGCTCTGCCTGTGCTCTGCCTGTGCTCTGCCTGTGCGCTGCCTATTGCTGTGCTTGTGCTCTGCCTGTGCGCTGCCTGTGCGCTGCCTGTGCTCTGCCTGTGCTCTGCCCGTGCTCTGCCCGTGCTCTGCCTGTGCTCTGCCTGTGCTCTGCCCGTGCTCTGCCTGTGCTCTGCCCGTGCTCTGCCTGTGCTCTGCCTGTGCGCTGCCCGTGCTCTGCCTGTGCACTGCCTGTGCTCTGCCTGTGCACTGCTAGTGCTCTGCCTGTGCTCTGCCTGTGTGCTGCCTGTGCTCTGCCTGTGCGCTGCCTGTGCGCTGCCTGTGCACTGCCTGTGCTCTGCCTGTGCACTGCCTGTGCTCTGCCTGTGCTCTTCCTGTGCACTGCTTGTGCGCTGCCTGTGCTCTGCCTGTGCTCTGCCTGTGCGCTGCCTGTGCTCTGCCTGTGAGCTGCCTGTGCTCTGCCTGTGCACTGCCTGTGCACTGCCTGTGCTCTGCCTGTGCACTGCCTGTGCACTGCCTGTGCTCTGCCTGTGGTCTGCCTGTGCACTGCTAGTGCGCTGCCTGTGCGCTGCCTGTGCACTGCCTGTGCGCTGCCTGTGCGCTGCCTGCACTGCTGCCTGTGCTCTGCCTGTGTGCTGCCTGTGCGCTGCCTGTGCACTGCCTGTGCGCTGCCTGCACTGCTGCCTGTGCTCTGCCTGTGCTCTGCCTGTGCTCTGCCTGTGCGCTGCCTGTGCTCTGCCTGTGCTCTGCCTGCACAGCTGCCTGTGCGCTGCCTGTTCCGCTGCCTGTGCTGTGCCTGTGCGCTTCCTGTGCTCTGCCTGTGCGCTGCCTGTGCTCTGCCTGTGCTCTGCCCGTGCTCTGCCTGCACTGCTGCCTGTGCTCTTCCTGTGTGCTGCCTGTGCACTGCCTGTGCGCTGCCTGCACCGCTGCCTGCGCTCTGCCTGTGCGCTGCCTGTGCTCTGCCTGTGCGCTGCCTGTGCTCTGCCTGTGCGCTGCCTGCACCGCTGTCTGCACCACTGCCCTCACCGCTGCCTTTACCACTGTCTGCATTGCTGCCTGCACTGCTGCCTGTGCGCTGCCTGCACCACTGTCTACACGCCTGTCTGCACCACTGCCTGCACTGCTTTCTGCACTAAACACAGCAGACTGAATTTAAACAACAAGTTAAATTAAATTAACAAATTAAATAAGAGACAGAAGAGTGCAGAGAAGAGGGAGACCATGTGAAATCAAGAGAGAGCCCACAAATGAGTAGACGTACAAGGCAGATGATGCTGAGACTGGCAGGAAAGGCGGCAGTAACAACGCAAACTGTTACAACAACTGCCAAGGTGATTTTCAGAAGTGATGAATCCAAAACAAACAGCAAATTCTTAGCTCCCCTGAAAAAAATTGAGCTAGAAAGGGTATCTAAGGCCCTGGTAAATGCATACCAGGGAGTAGAAATATGCTGTTTACTCTAAGAGAACAAACGATTTACAACAAACTGAGTGGTAAGAAAAGAGCATTTCCAGGGCCGGCCGGGGAAGCAGCAGCCCAGCAGCTCCGGCACCGGCTGTCAGCCCGAGCTGGGCTATTTCCAGATGAGGACGGCACCGTCCGCGCTCACGCTCACGATGTACTTGTTCGCGGGGCAGATCTTGAGGCGGGTGATGTTGCCGCTGTGGCCCACTCCCACGTGAGTCACCGTGCCCTCCTTATAGTCCCACAGCTTCACCAGATGGTCGTCACCACCTGCGTCAGGCACAGAGGAAGAACAAACGATTACAATGACAGGACAAGGGGTAATGGGACCAAGCTGGAACACAAGAGGTTCCACTTAAATTTGAGAAGAAACTTCTTCTCAGTAAGGGTGACAGAGCACTGAACAGGCTGCCCAGGGGGGTGTGGAGTCTCCTTCTCTGGAGACATTCAAAACCCGCCTGGACATGTTCTTGTGCGACCTCACCTGGGCGTTCCTGCTCCAGCAGGGGGATTGGACTGGATGATCTTCTGAGGTCCCTTCCAATCCCAAACATACTGTGATACTGTGATACACCGAGTTCTGCTGCTTTTTGTTCCCCGCTCCCAGGCAGGGGAACGCTTCGGTGTTCCTAGGAAGAGCAGGATATGTTTTCTTGGGCATTATGGCAAAAACTGCTTCTGTTCTGCTGGGGTCAGTGTCCAGTGAAGGGCTCAGGACCTTCACCAGCAGATCCCAGTGAGCTACAGCAGCATCTTCCCAGTCTGAACTACAGCCTGAACCACAGTATTTTTCTTCGGTGATTCATGTTCTTTTCCCCTTTACCTGACCCCTTTTTTCAGCTTTTTCACACTGTACTGAGATCCTTGGTTCACTGCCTTGCTTTTCCTGGTCTTAATACGACCTCCTTTCTCCAGCTCCAACCACGCACTCACCTGTGACAAAGGACGCCCCGTCCGATGTGATGTCCATCCCGTTGATGGAACTCGACAGAGAGCCTTGCACTTCTCTGATTGCGGAGCCATCGAGCACTTCCCAGTACACAATCTAGAGAGCAGAGCAGAGCGGGGCGCTCAGCTGGCCGTGAGCAGCACACGGGTTTCAGCACCGCCCTGGGACACAACCTTCTGTGCAGCGACAGGAGTTTCACCCCAGAACCAGCGCCAGACCGTGTGTTGTGCACTGCAGAGTTCCTGCAGCTTTGCTCACCTTTCTGTCTGTTCCACTGGTGATTATCTGGTACTCTCCAGGATGGTAACACATGCATTTGAACAATGTGTTGTCTAGGATAATTTGTTTTCTCACGTAACGCCTGCAAAACACCCCAAAATGAGACAGAGCAACAGCGTCAAAACCCAAACTTTGCCTGCCTGGAATGTCTCTGCCTGTGCTGTACATCAGATCTCTCTCCTTGGATATTCTCAGGCACCGCTCCGAGTTCAGGGTTCCATGAAGCCCGTTAGGCTATCAGTTCTGTTTCCATCACAGCTGCCCTGTAGGACTCTTGATCTGCTGTCGTACGAAATGAAATGTTTAAACCCAGAATGCTTTCCAGGTGCTGTTCCCTATGCCAAGGTGTCCTCGGCCTTACTCCAGTGCAGAAAGTCTGCAGATCCGCAAGAGCTCGACACGAGTCACAAAGTTCTGGAAAACAGAGCTAGTGGGAAACTTGGGAACTCACCCGCTCCACCTTGGCCAAGCAGGATCCCGCACAGGAAAACAACCGCAGACAAAGGTTTGTCTGAGCTTTTCTGAAAAGTTTCTCGAATTGGAGGTTCTACATTCCCTGACCTGATTGTTCTTTCTAGAAGTTTTTATCTCTTAATGCTCTTTTTCCCCTCCTCCTCGCTATGTGGTGTCCCAAACCGGGCACAGTGACCCTACAGATATTACCAGCACTCCAAGTGCCTTCGCAACACTAATCTGTCGCCTTACACAAGATCCCAGATGACGCACGTTCCATCCAGGCTGGCTGTGACACCCTCTTTGTCGTTCTTATTAATCTTGATGCAGGACACGGCACCTCTGTGCTCCTTCAGAACTTCCCTCAGCTTCTGGGTTTTCTCACCAATATTCCAGATCCTCACCTGAAAATCAGCAACACACATCTGCTCTGGTACCAGCTGGTCCTGTCGGAGCTCAGGAGGAGCTTTCCTGAACTTTGCCTTTCTCTGCCAACACGTACAGCAGCTCAGTCCCAACCGTCTCCATTGGCCTGTGGGTTATTGGTGCAGCTGACCTGTGAAGCTCAACTGAGTTCTCCACAGTGTCATCCACTTGCTTCAGGAATTCGTGGCCATCAACCCCAGACCTTGGTTTTGCCAAGTGCCCGCTCTCCCATGCTTCATTTTACACAGCTCTTGATCAGGAAAAACCACCCAGTCCACGATCTATTGCCAGTGGTGCTTTAAAGATCAAAGCACAAAGCTGCTGCAATGGAATAGAAAGGAGCTACTCGCTATTTGTCCTACAGAGAATGCCAGGAAGGAAATACAAAACAGCTCTTTCAAGCTTCGATGTGAAACACGTGCCTGAAAGCACCTCTTTTCCCTGTGCTGGTAACAGCAAAAATCTTTCTGCTTTGAGGCCTTGATCCTTCACACCTTGCACGTCCTGTCCCACTAGTGCCAAACATTGCAATGTCTGTTCACCTCGACATTCCACTAAGGCCAAATCCCAGTGAAAATTTAGACATTTAGACACGGGCATCAAAGGCAGAGAAGAGCTGACCTTCCACGCTTCCGAGGCTGATGCCGAGTTCCCGAAGGGATCTGGATGTCCAGTTGCCACTTGCTCAAAGCTCAGAGCATCCCGATCCCTTCAGCAACCCTGAAGTCACAGCTTCCCGAGGACTGATTCTGACAGAACCATTAGCATCGCAGAGCAGCTTTTTTGTGTTCCGAACGAGTACTGCAAGTGCGCCCCTGCAGTTCTCCTTTCTGCTTAACCAACCTTTACTTGTAATTCTGTCTCAGCTGCACAAATATAGCCAAATATAGGGGAGAGACAAATGAACAAAAAGGATTAAGAGCATATTCTGCATTAGAAGGATTTCCAAAACTGCCATGCCAGAAGAAATCGGGGCACTGTTTTACATGATGCCCTCTGAGAACAACAGCACATCTCAAAAGCTGATGTCTTTGAACTCAGTCCTTGGCTCAAGCGGCAGCTCAGAACAGCTCCCGTTCTGACTGAGCACTTCCAGGCAATTCGCAGGCCCTGTGATGAGCGCACGAAGCTGCTCCAGGTTTTTAAGCACAAATTACCTGCCCGTCACCTCCTCCGCTAATGATCTGTTTGCAGTCGCTGGTCGCAGCAATTGCCGTCACTCCCAGGTTATGGGCGTTGTTGATCTCGTACATTGGCTCTCCCGTAGCGGGCACGAAGGCGCGGATTTTCCCGTCATTCCAAGCTGATGAACAGAAAGAAACAGACTGCCCGGGCGCACAGACTTTTCTCACACTGTTGTCGCTCTTTCCTTTCCAAACCAACCCCTTTTTATAAATAAGTTCCCACATAAGGCCCACGCTGTTAGATCACCAGCATACCCGTGAAAACCACTGTACTGCAGATGAGCCCGCAGAGCTACGGTCCCAAACACACTGTTGAAATTTAATTGCTTTTGGATTCTGGCTGTGGACAAAGTGGTTTGGTAACCATGGGGAGGCTGCACGGCTGCTCTAGGACTGCAGGAGTCCCTGTGTCAGCAACTTGCACATGGCGATGGACGGCGGCTTTATGCAAATGTGCTCTACATACATCACAGGTGAAGCTGCTGCACACAACAAGGTTGATATTTTAGAATTAGGTAATTTAAATAAGACTGAACCGCATTCTGGATTGCCGGAATTCACTGATCCAAAGCAAGGTCTCCAGCCCTTGCCTTCTACCCTCACCGCAACTGCAGCACCAGGACAGCGGGGCTGTCAGCAAAGTCCATCGGACCAGCTGCAAGCAAAGAGGCCTTTGGGTATCGCCATGAACTCCATTTAAACGCTTTCCCAATTTAATCTTCTCTTTGTTTTAACATACTGATGTTTATTAAGTTGAGCAACCACGGCTCTGGACTGACCATTACCTGAAACGATGACCATGCCGTCCCTCGTCACCTCGACCGCGTGGCAGGTGACGTTGGGGACGGTGATTCGCAGCCGCTCCAGACGTTCCGGCGTGTACCACACTCGAATGTCGTTTGTGGAGCAGGTAATGAACAAGTCCGAATGTCCCCTGGAGAGTTCAGAGAGGAGAGGTAACGAGGAGGGGCACACAGAAACGCTCCTTGCTTTGTCACAGCTCAAATCGTCCATCAAAGCTCGGCTTTGCTAACCTGCAGCTGGGATCTGCCCCACAGGGATCCCCGTGGCTAAGACAAAGGCCTTTTCTGGAGGATCACCTTTCTCACATGAAATTCCCCTGGTTTGGGTTCTCTTCAAAGATTCATTTTAAGGAACAGTTAAAGTTAAACTAAAAGAACTCTTTCTGCTGAAGCTGTGACGTTTATTCCCCATATTCAATCTCTAAACAACTTCATGTGTTATATAGAATAGACACAAAAGTGGGTGTAAAAGTGCTGACTGCTCAGATTTAACATCAGCCACTAACAGCAGCCTCACATTGTAAAGATGTCATTTTTTATCTTGCTTACTGGATGATTCCCATTCAACAGCGCTGAAGGCAATAGAAATGATGGCAAAGTCTGTTCATAATATACTTGTTATAAATGTTGGAATAAAACAAGACCTGCAGCATTTCAAAAGCCATGGGACACAGTGCTTTGAAAGAAGCTCTAAGCCACACGTCCTAGGGATGCAACAGAAAGTGACATCTAGAAAGGTACCGCGAGCTTTTGTTCAACAGCACCATCAATGCCCAGAAAGATGAACCAGGACAGAGAAAACCGGCACAACAAAAGTGTGGCCTCTTTCAAGCCCAGCTTGCACGGGTGCTTTATCAACCAGGATAACATCAGCAAGTGAAGGATTCTGAAATAAGCCAGAGCAGGGAAATTAAGCCCGTATTTCCCCATCAGCAATAGGCTTTGTTCAAGAGCAGGCAACAGATAAGAAGTTCAAACATCTACGCAAGGATGTAGTCCTGTAGTCCTTACAGTCAGCACTAATGGCTGTGACACAGGCGTGTCAATCAGCGGTATCAGCAGCAGATCACCCTAAAGCTCCACCTGATTTTCTCATTAAATGAGAAGATGTGGGTTTGAGGCTGGCGGCAGGCAGGGAGGAGCGCTTCCTGCACCCTGCACTCACTGCACCTCGGTGACATCTGATCCTTTGTGCTGGGCCGAGAAGCGAAGCAATAAAAATACGCCAAAAATGTTCATTTGGATCAAAATCCCATTTTCCATCTGGAGAGATGATCCATTGTGGGTTTAAAAAAACAAAATAAAGAGTCACGATGCTACTACCCAGGAAGGGAACATTTGCTGTGCGTTCACAAGACAAATGCAGAGCGACCCTGGGACAAAAGGGGGAGGCTGCCATCCCTGCTGGTGCCCAAACATCAATAATTCAGGTCTTTTTACTTATCATCCTTTCTGCAGATCAGTGATTTTTCCAGTGCTCCAACTGAACTGCTGCCTTCTGCTTCGAAGCAGCTGCTCACCGTCACCCCGGCGTTTTTTGGGCAGGTGACAGCATTGCCCGTATCAATCATCCCAACAGATGGTACCAGGCTCTGGGTTCCTGTGGTAAAAGCTGCGCGCACAGGCACCCTGACCTCAGCGGCAGCTCCTCAAGCTTCTGCACCAGCCAAATACAGCCCAGCCCGTTATACTCACTCAGGAAAAACAATGTCGTTGACGGCTTCGGTGTGACAGGCGGCGACCAGCTCCTCTTTAAATGTAGCGTAGGCACTGCGGTACATCTGGCCTTTATTTGTCCCTATAAAGAACTGGTCGTCCCGACCTCTACACGTCAGGGAAGTGACAGCACCTTCAACTCGCATTCTCCTGTGCAAAGAAAGCAAAGGTTTGGCCATACATTGACCTCGAGGAACTTTCATTTTTCAGCTTCTCGAGAATTTGACTTTCGCTGTTTCCCCAAAAAGCTCCGCACTAGGCTGTGATATCAAGATGCAAGAGCATGGGCAGGACTAACATTCCATTCCCAGTCACGTTTACTACTTCCCATGATCTTGCCCGTCCCACCTGCTGCTCTGCCAGGGCTGGCACAGGCAGCGCTTTGGAGACTTGATTATCTGCACCAGGGCCGAAGGTAACAACAGCTTTGTTGATATTCTTGCTCAAGTGCACTTCAATATCCCACTTTCAAGGATATTTCCAGACAGTTTAGACCTTCTGGGAAGAGTTTCAGTCGTACAAAGCTAAGCTTGCAGAACTGTACACTTGAAGGGGATATTCAAGCAATGCCAAATGAGTAGGCGTGAGCCCAATTTTCAAATCACGTATGGGGAAATGACGCCTGCAGCTTTCTATCTGGTATGCAGAAAAAAGCCTTGCAAATACTCCAGCACTTCCAGACACGTGCCTATAAAATTAGCAGAGCCCTGCTTTACAATCCCATGACCCCCAACAAACCCTTTTGGAGATGGCAACTACTACTCTTTCTCACCCGGCGTAAATAAGCATCATTCTATTGACTTCAACAAATCTGTCTGGCTTGGCATCAATTTAGGATCTGACTCCTACTGCTCCAAAGGAAACAACAGTCATTTACAAGGAAGGATCAGAGGGCACTTCCCTGCAAACGCACGCAGTAATTTTCAGTTTGCTCCAACCTCATGACGCTGGAACCAGACCGTGTATTGTGTCTGCAGGACTGAAAAACTGAGACTGACTTGGATTATGCCTTTCCATAGAAATGATTGGTTCTCATACCGTGACCCTTTTGGAGGAATTGTCACCTCTCCCCTCCTGATTCTTCCATCTACAAACTCACTTCTTTACTTGGAAGTCTGAGCCTGTACAGAGAGCTACAGTCCCTTCCCCGGTGCCAACTATTAAACCTCCTGTCTTCGGCAAAAGCAAAGCTGTGACTCCCTAGGAGAAAACAGGATTAAAACACAATCGGATGGGAGCAGAGGCTCCTTGCTGCTGCAGCCACGCTGAACAGCACAACGGAGTCTCTACCGGGCTCCTGACGGCGGTGCTTATCTCACTCCAATATGGCTTTGTCAGTATTTTGTCACTGAGCTGGGCTAAAGAGTGGCTCTCTAGAGGGAGAAGGGAGAAAAGAGTTATTAATTGCAGGTCTATATGAACTAATACAGTACGAGGAGCGAGCAAACAGCATTATCTTGGATTCTTCAGAGCAGCTGGGACCACGTACAGAGCCTGACCTCAACGCAGCAAGCGATACCCACATCGTGGACCGGCACTCGCGCTTTTCCTTCCGCGTGTCCTTCATCCAACAGCCACGAAAACAACAGAGGATACAACTCAGCTTAAATGGTCTTTCCTACAGCTCTTTTTAGGATGATCCTCTGCGTCTCAGGCCTCTCTCTCTGCCTGAAAGATGCAATCCCTTCTCCCACCTATTAGTAATCAAATACGTTTGTCACAGGAAAGCTTTGGAAATGAGTCAGCCCATGGTCAACACGGGTTTCTGCTGTTACTGAGCAGAGCAGATCAACGGGAGGCCAGCCACTGGAAAAGGAGAAATGCTGTTCGGTGGATAAAGTACCAGGCTACAGGAAAAAAATGCATGACAACAAAATCAACAAAAAACACCCAAACAAATGAAAACAGTCCTCAGCCTTCCACAAAATACAAGTGTAAGAAGAGTCAGATCTGCTTCAGTTCTGCCACCTGTGAAGTAATATTACTGTTCCATGTACAACAGATTAATTCTTGAAAATCACCAAGAGACTCCAAGATAGGCTGCCAGAGGAGTGAAATGACTTCTGTGGGGTTAAATCACAGTATCACAGTATCACAGTATGTTTGGGATTGGAAGGGACCTCAGAAGATCATCCAGTCCAATCCCCCTGCTGGAGCAGGAACGCCCAGGTGAGGTCGCACAGGGACATGTCCAGGCGGGTTTTGAATGTCTGCAGAGAAGGAGACTCCACACCCCCCTGGGCAGCCTGGTCCAGTGCTCTGTCACCCTCACTGAGAAGAAGTTTCTTCTCAAATTTAAGTGGAACCTCTTGTGTTCCAGCTTGGTCCCATTACCCCTTGTCCTGTCATCGTTTGCCACCGAGAAGAGCCTGGCTCTATCCTCATGGCACTCACCTTTTACATATTTATAGACATTAATAAGGTCCCCTCTTAGCCTCCTCTTCTCCAAACTAGAGAGACCCAGCTCCCTCAGCCTTTCTTCATAAGGGAGGTGGCTCCACTCCCTTCATCATCTTTGTTGCCCTACGCTGGACTCTCCTGATATTCTAACTTGGGAAAATATCCCTACGAGCTTGGGCGAACTTCTGCATGAGTGAAATGGAAAGGACAAAACCATGAAATAAAGGAGCTTTATGCCACCAAACTGGAACTGAAAACGAAGTTCCCGTCCCAGAGGCGCCTGCAGAACCTGTGGCCGGCGGCTGTTCCGCCCAGACAGACCCGCAGGGACGGGCAGGAGCTGTTGGACTGACACCGTAAGTCACAGTCCAGACTCCAGCAGCATTTGCCGCTCCCAGGTTCATAAGCACCATTGCCAGCCCTTGGGATCCCACTAGCAGGTTCGCAATGTTCAGATTGTTTCTCCTTTAAGCCCGAGCCATTATGGGAAAACAACAATTTCTGTTTGGTGGTGGCTCTTCGGGGAAAAACAATGCCCAGCTCCAGCATTTAGTGTTGTGAAAGCACCAAGAAGTCAGTTCTCAAAGAGCAACCAAGAGGCGACTCAGAGTAATTCTGTATTTATTCCCCAGGAAGAAACCCCTGTCGTGGGCTTGACTTGTGACTGGGGAACACACACAGATGTCGCTGCTTTAGGATTCAAAGTCTGACATCTGAGCAGCACCCCCAGCCTTCCTGTGCTTCTCAAGCATTAATCTGGCCTAAGCCCGGGAAATGTTCAGCATTTAACACCTTCAGAGGGTTTAGAAAAACCAAAGCCACAAAGTGTTGGTTTTGTTCGCGGAAAGGACTGAAGGTCTAAGGAAGGAAAGAGAAGAAGTGAAGAAAGAAGAGAAAACAAAATGGACATCTGAGCTGTTTAGACCCAGAAAGGACACGGAAAAAGCCACAGGCGAGGTCTGATGAATCTGGGAAAATTACTTTGCTTCGATTATCCACGCAAATAGAAGCAATCGGTTGTTTTTAAAGGCTTGCTTATACGTTTTAAAGGAAAAAAACCCAAATCACCATAAGCGTTACTGTGCATTCCAGCGCTGGCAATGCAGGCAGCCTCACACCTACCTACGCATCGGCTTAAAGACGATTTAACTTGAGGATCAAATAACCATGTGCTGCAGAAAAGAACCTGACACATACTCTCCCGCTCTGTGATTCACCAGCACTGAGTTCCCCGTTCGCCGGCTCCAGCAGCAGCACATCCGCAGTCTCCTGATGGGTGACAAACACGACCTGCGGAGAGGATCTTCTGCCACATTCTCACAGCGGCAGCGGCGCCGGGTTCCGTGCAAATATTCTCAGCAAACGCACAAGAACAAAGGGATTCTTTTGCATTAGAAAGACGATCCACAAGCAGAGCGGTTTCTGAGCAATGCTTCTGGAAACTTCCTCCGAGGCGCTGGCAGCGTTTGGCGAGTCCCCTGTTATCACGGGCCCATCACCTGGCTGCTGAGCTCCTGGTCTGCGGTTTTGCCTGTAAAATCTTCCACCTCAGACGCCCTTTGGGTTCAGCGTTATGGCAGGTGGCAGCATTACAAATGCAACCTGTGACTACGGAGTTTATCTGATTACAGCTGCCAGTGCTCTTGTAGGTGAAATGCAGAGTCTAACGTAGGAGGTTAAAAATATCTCCATTCATTATTGACTGCTCACCCAAAGAAACCAGCGCTTTCAAGTACGACTATAAATAAAAACACCATCAGAACTGCAGCCTGCCCGGTCCCTTCCTGCAGGGATTCCTGCTCTTTGTCCCACTCGGATCTCTTGCAAAGTTCTTGAGCGCTCTGTGAACTCTTCCAGTGCATCTCCTGTCAATATTTATTTCTTTTTACAATGCAAATCACTCCAACTACTTCTGAAAATGCGTTTGCAATTGTACATCCCTCTTCACATTCCAACGGGTGCCTTACAGCTCCTCAGGCCCGCGGCAGGGAGCAAAATTAATGCTGCTGTTTATTCCAGTCTTTATACACCTTAGAGACAGGCACTTAAACTTCATTCCAGGTAGATGGAAAACAAGTTGCTTCATCATAACAAACTATTTTGCCACTCCTCTTCAAAACAGAAACCAAGAAATCTTCAGATCGTGTCTATACAATAAACACGTTCTTATGTATCTAAAGGCAAAGTTCCTTTAAGGGTGCCCCACCTTGTTTTCAATAGAATCGCCTCCTCACCCCGCAGTATCTAAACCCTTTACAGATGTGCTCGGCGTGGGGTGGCTGTGGACTCCAGGTTTGCAGTTTCATGCTTTGCCACCCGATCGTAATTCCCCGGTGCAACTGGTGAACATGGTTTGCAGAGGTTTGTTCTCAAACACAGACAGAATTGCAATGCGTGGCTCCAGAGGGGAGAAGTTTTGGTACAAGTGCTAATGCAAGGTACATTTTCAAGAAAGACACACAAGATGTTTTGGTTAGCAACGGGATGGACTAAATTGTGTGGAAACAAGGATGCAAATAGTTTTGTTTTGATAAATGCTGTGGTTTTGACTCAAAAAAACATCTGCAAAATACCTCTTTCGGCACTGGAGGTGAGGCTACAACTGGAAATTTCTGCCATAAAACACGAGATCCTACGTGTGTCCAGCGAGCACTTGTTGACAGTCTAGTGACAAGGTATGATTTGTGTGCAGAGATGTGCAGGGGGTGGGCGGAAAGGGAATCACAGCACGGAGCTGGGAAAGAGAGCTGGAAAGTATGAGAGGGGATCTGTGGCCGAGGCACTGACAGTAACTGCAGAGAAAAACGTCCCAGCACCTTCCCAGTGACGGCAGCAACACGGGTTTGCCCTGGTGAATTCCCCTCCTCGGGCACAAGGGAAGCGCATTGGGAAGAGCGAGGGAGAGAGCAAGAGGAGAAGGGGTGATGGGGCTGAGCGCGTCTGACCGAAAAGCCTGTGAACAGGAACGCCTGTTTGAAGCGGGAGGGGAAAGGAGGAGACTGGGAGGACTCCTCGCTATTTCCATCCAATGTGAATGTCTCCTTTTCTCTCCCGGCTCCCCCAACGACCAGTGCCACATCCTAAGAAGCTGCCACCACATTACAGTAACAAACGCAAGCTGAAGCCAGATTAGCGCCTACCAGCTCAGGGCTCGTCCACAAGGCTGGCAGGCGGCTGTGATGAGGCCCACTTCTGGATCTTCCCTTCTCCTCAACACCTTGTCAGCCTCTTGCACAGTCAAGGGGCCTGTTTTCCCTCAGCTTTTCACTCTCATAAGCCATGTCAGCTGAAGCTCATGATGCTCCAAAGGTCTCTGCCACAAACTGCCGTTCCTATGGATCTGCCTTACGATAAAACCCCTCACAGTACGGACTGGACTGTGGTCTGGCTTTGAGCCTTGGCTTTTTCTTTTGGACCCCCAAACGGCACAGCATCCTGCTCGTGACCCTGCCTGACGGCTTCTTTAGCAGTGCTCTCAGAAGTGTATTTTTGGTGGCATTTTGTTTCAAGTGCATTTGGCACCTTTCCCTCAGCCCTGAGGACACGGGAGTTCAGGCCCTCGGGTGGCTTCAACCAGGGGCTCTGGGCGAGGTGCACGTGCTGCGAGATGGAGAAGGACTCAAAGCACGCAGGCATTGGAAGGGGAGGTGACAGTCACCAAGACCTTGGCCTAAGAGACAGCACAGAGCAGCCACGGGTCCTGCGTGGACGCAAAGCCCTGCAGGGGGGCAGCCGGACAAGGGGCTCAACCGCGGCCAGTGCGGGTGTCCCCACACGGGGACACACCTGCAGCGAACTTACCATTGCCAGCAGGAAAACAAAACGCATCCATTCCTGTCCTTTAAGATGGACACAGAAAAAAACTACTTGCATTCCTACAATATAAGTGGGAAAAACAAGTCATAACTTCTCCACCCTTCTGGAACAGAGAAACATTGAACGGTATTTCAAAGGATTCAGTGGGTCCAAGTTATCCCGGAGACATGGGCCTGCATTTGTAACGCAATAAATATTTCATCTGGAACGGGCACGTACATGGTTTGGATGCACCTGTCCAAGCAAAGTTCAGGAGGTTGAGAGAAACAAGCCCAGAGGAGCGTTTTCTTTGGGGCTGACTGCTGAACTGCTCTTACAGCCCCTGTGGGGCTTGTGCTGCTCTCAGAGCAGATCTGCTGCCCCGCAGGACAGCGGCCCCGCGGCATCCCCACCAGCACAGCCGGCCCTCCCGCGGCAGCGCTGCCCCTGCTGCTCGCTGCTGGGCGTGCTGCTAACGCAGTCGCAAAACACATCCCAGCTTAGGCAAGGTATAGACCGAGACGCTACAAGAAGCCTTTTATAGCACCAAATAACGAGAAATCAACAACAAGTGTTCTAGCTGGTGCCGATTGTTTTATCATTACAGCTGTCTGCATGCAGAATCCTTGTACGACCACAGGTCAGAAGCTCCTTATTCAGGAGATAACTCCTGCTTGAGGATGCTCAGACCCACGAGTCCCAATTAGAGACAAAAAAAAGCTAAGTTAAAAAAACCCTTGGGGTTATGAAGTCAAGAACTCAGAAGTTAAAAAGCAATAGAATCAATGTACCCTGTGCAACCTTGTTTTGTCCAAATTGTGCATACGCATTACAATAAACTCTTGAATTACGTTATTTATACTGCCTTTTTCAGTAAGATCTCTGCCTCATCAGTGGCAGAATCAGAACAGCAAAAAGACGAAGGGAAGTGGGGGAATGGGATGGGGAACAAACACAAAAAGAAAAGTTCAGTCCAGACAATTGAACACATTTGTGAGATCTGACTATAGGACCTTACAGCAGTAAGTGCGGGAAAGCCTCTCAAATAAGCGCTTCCACCAGCCTTCCCAGGAACGTCCTCTGTCTCACTCCAGCTCGTATCTTCTTAAAAGAAGCAAAAAAGTCAGGAACTACTCCATTTTTATTACTGCTTTTCACTTTCTATGACGTTTACCAGATTAATTGTACAAGAGTTTGTGGGATGACACACGAGATTCAAGTAAAACCCAAATTCTGAGCCAAATGAAACTCAACGAAGGCGGGACAATGGGCTCAGCCTTCAGCATCAAGAGCGAGACACAAGGAACTGACAGCGCAGGAAAAGCGTTAGTCTGAGAATCCGCTTTGTGATGGTTCTCCCGCAGGTTGCTCTACTTTCAGTCACTAACAAAGAGCAGGACAAGGACAGAATTGGAGTCACAGAGCTGCTACTCACCATGCTAAACTTCTTCTGCTGGGGCCCACAGGCAGTCACCACCTTGCTGCTTGTGTTCACTTTCAGGACATCTCCACTCGTCGTGCCAAGATAAAAATCGTCATCATCATCTGTCATCTATAAGAAAGCATAAAGAAAAAGAGATCACGGTCTGGATACTGAGACCCGTGTCCCACGCCCGACACTGGGCTGCATCAACAGCTTTAGTTCAGTGGATTGCCAAGAGTTCACCTGGGGGAACCCAGCCAATGTTTCTGTTCCATCACACGCACAGATCCAGAACACTGCTGAACGCCAGACACTTTCTAACCAAATCTAGATCATATTTTGAAGCATAAAAATAGGGGTGCCGGAGCCCGTGACCGTAATACGTGCTGCTTCTCTTGAGGAGCATCCAGAACACTCTTTCCCAGAGGCCGTGGGAGATCATCTGCCATGGCCAATGCTGAGGAACTTCACTGCCGTCATGCGCTTGGGACCAAAATTTCCAGCATTATTAGAGAAACTCGTGGTTTTTCTCTAGTCTGTACAGAGTTTCTTAGTTTAGCAAAGTCATCTTGGCTGAAACGTACCTGAACACACACGGTGATTCTTCTCAGTTGCCCCGCGTAGCATTCAGATGGATGGATTTTTTTAGTTGCTGTATCGAGTTCCCACACTCGAATGGTGAAACTAGAAGAACAAATAGAGTGGGATCAAATCCACAGATGCAGAAACCTCCAAGTTTTTTCAGTACTACAAGAAGTAAAAAGCCTTCACAAGGCTCCATTATTCTGATCTTTTAATACGGAGAAAAAGAACAATATCAGAGAAGTCTCTTATGGAAACTTTTTCCGGGTAAATCAAAAATCTTAAGGCTTCAGCAAAAACATATGTGAGGACACTTTCAACTCTTTTCTAGTGCAATTTAATTGACGATGTCAGAGACGATGTAATATCTTTAAGCAGAGTCACCCTTACATTTAACAAAGTGCTAAAATTGCAAAGACGAGCACTCATAAGTGCAAGTGCAGCCAAGAGCATCCAAAGCCGTCCCTGATGTACAGGGAGGTGCAGGCCCTCAACGCGTTTAAACGTCAGCCTGGATATATGGGCGCTGCCGCAAATCCTTGCAAAACGCGACATTTTGTACAACTTTTGTTACAAGCCAGTGACCAACTGTACATCACATCTGGTGAGGACAGGAGATCATCCAACGACCGGCAAGACATCATTGTTTCGACATTAATTAGCCATTGTTCAGGGGCACTCATTGACTGCTTTTCTTGTGTGAACACTGGCAACTAAATATTTTAAACACTGCACGGGGAATGCTGAGTACAAAATCCTGCTATCAGGAGCAGAAATGACGCACCTGGGCCCCTGTGTGCTGCTCTGAAAACATATTGTTACATTGAGAACAAGCAGAAATGCCTTAAAGCTACAACCTGACGGGTATTCATGAGTCCATTCAGAGTAAAAAGAAACAACACAAGCACACAGTTGCTTAAGTTTCCTTGTAGTTAAATAAAGACTCTTTGTAAAAGGAAATAGGGCCAGGGGTTCTCTCGCTCTGCTCGTTCCTCTCAACAAACCCTTACTTTCCAGCAGTGACAAACATCTCGTCCCTGCAGCTGGAGCACATGACGACGTTGGCATTGCCGGCGCTGCGCGGCGAGGCCGGGCTCCCGCACACAACCTCTCTCTTACTGACGTCCCACACCATCACCCTGCAGGAGAAGAAAGCCTTGAAACAGCTTCGCTTTTTGACATTGCTTGGAAGTCAATTACTAAAAAACAAAAGCAAGACAAAGCCTATTGTCCTGCAGTCTGTTCCTACCAGGACACACAACAGAAGTAACTTTGTAGAGATTCTACCCAAGAAAACACTTGTCACCAAAGTGTGGAATTGCAGTTTACATCCCCTGCTCCTGAAGCAAGGCTACGTGGATTTATCAGATTCCTTCTGCGGAGCACGACTCAAATCATACAGAATCACAGAACAGCTTGGGTTGGAGGGACCTTCCCAGCTCCCCAGTGCCCCCTGCCATGAGCAGGGACATCTTCAGCAGCTCAGGGTGCTCAGAGCCCCGTCCAGCCTGGCCTGGGATGTCTCCAGGGATGGTTCAGCCACCACCTCTCTGGCCAACCCGGGACAGGCTCTCACCACCCTCCCTGGAAAAACGTCTCAGGCCGCCCATAGAATCTGATTCTTGTCAAAAATCTTGTGCCAAGAAGCGGAAATCCTTACCTGCCGTCGTCCTGGCCTCCCAGGGACCCAAGATAAATGCCTCTGGGCGAGAACGAGAGTCCCTCGACTTTGCCTTTGTGCAGCGAGAGCCGAGCAAGTAACTCCTGCTTTGGGAAATCCCAGAGGATGATGTCTGCCTGCGGGGCAAAGCAGAAGGGGGGGATGGCAGAGCATGAGATGTAACTCGCAGGATCAGGGAGAACAACGTTCTCTGGCAGGAAAGTTGTTAGAAGGAGCCCAGCCCAAGCTTCTCTGCAGCCCTGGGCAACCCTGACACAAAGAGGCTTCAGACTGGGTGCTGTAAGAAGCATTATTCCAGCTGAGCACTTGAGTAGCTCTGCTTCATTTCAGCACCTAAATTTACCCTGAGACACTGAGTATTTGGCTTAGGTTTTAAAATACTGAAAGCACTAAAACCTGATCCCTTCCAAGTGTCTTGAGGTCTTTCAAATAGGCAAAAATAAAACGAAAAGAACTTCAGAGGTCTGAAAATGCAGGTAGGTACCTGTCAAGGGCTTTTCAAAGTCCTAAGCAGCTCTGGAACTCAGGTCTCACTTGAAATAAACCAGCATTTATTAATTAATGTCTAATGAGATTTTGGCTGCCACACGCCCACAATACTTTGGATAAAAAGGACTGGAACTAAAAATCCCTCAATCCTAGGGAGACTGCTTAATGTTTTACAAAAACATAAAGGCACATCCAGCAATGGAGTAACTACAATTTCCCATTCCCTTCAACATCTTCCCATTGCAGATATTTATTTTCCAACAAAAGAAAAAATAAACGAAAGGTGTTCCCACCACTGGCAAGCCAACTCCAATTTCTCTGGTCAATACTAAGCGGTTAAAATCAGAGCATTACCCACCTTGAATCCAATGCAGGTGACTTGTCCTGAAGCGACGTCCATCCCATCCCTGGACACGACAACGCAGGACACGTTATCGGCGTGGCCATGCAAGAAACTCTGTTTCTTAGTGTCCAGGTGCTGAATCACCACCGTACAGCCCAGGGGGTACAGGATGTGCTCCCTGTCGGGGTGGCAGATGAGGCCACAGGGAACATGTCCTGCAAGAGAAACGGGTGAAAGATCCGCTGGCTGCCAACAGTTCAGGGGCTGCAGAAACCACTGGCTCCCCACGGTTTACCTCACAAGGCGAGGGGAGGGGAAGGAAAAGAACCTTCCAGTTCTCCCCAGAGCTGTTCAGCAGAACAACCCCGTGTCGAACAGCACGGTCACCCTTGTAATAAGTGATGGCCAAAATTGTTAATGTTGAACAAATCGAGTAGGATTCAATTATATTATGCATATTGTTGTAAGCAGTAACTGCGCTTGTGCAAGTTTGATTATGTTTTGTAGAACCTTGTAGTAGTAGTTAAGCCAATGCCTGGATTGCCTGGATGGTGCCATAAATAACAGGACTCCCGGATGGTGCCACAGATAACAGGACTCCCGGATGGTGCCACGGATAACAGGACTCCCAGATGGTGCCACAGATAACAGAGCGCCCGGATGTTGCAACAGATAGCAAAGTTCCAGAGACGGAAGTTCCCAGTGTGCGAACAAGCGCATAACATATATAAGCACACACGAAAAGTTGAGTTGTGTGCCTGTTGGCGGAACTGAGCTTCCCCCGGTCACCCAGCGCTGTTTTGCCTAATTACCGCTTGCTAAATAAAATCGATTGATTGGCTCAAAATCGATTTATTGGCTCTTATTTATAACAAATTTTGGTGCCGTGACTCGGATTAAGGATCTCTGGGAGGGACTCCTAAACTTCAGGGAGGCGCCCCGTCCCGTTTTCAGATGGCCCTGGAGTGGACGGAGGATCGCCCTGAAACCTTAACCTCTGAACCCTAAATTTAGGTAATTAGGCAAAAGAATTGAACCCCGTAAACCTTTGTGCACGAAGAACCGGACGAAGACCCCGGGGAGGGTAAGTATAGAAAGCAATTCTGTTCGGTTGGGGTGGGTATCCTGGAGTGTGCATGAACGAGACGCCCCCCCCACTTGGGGAGGAAGCGAAGTGAGTGTGGACCCTGCCGTAAGGCAGGGCGGGACTCTCTAGTAGTGCGGTTCTCATTGCCCGCGAGGGCGTGAGCCACGAATGAGGGGTGCGTGTGTGTGTGTGAAAGAAGACACTCCGGAAGATGGGACAGAGGAAGAGCAAGCCTTCTGATCCCATGGGGAAGGGACCCAAGGAGAGGTTACCGGATATTCCCCGAGATTCCCCATTGGGCCTTATGCTCAAGAATTGGGAAGGTGCAGCTTGCACGCGAAACAAAGGTAGGGAAAAAATGGTTTACTATTGCATGCATGTCTGGGGAAACCAGCAGATTAGACCAGATCGTTTATTTTGGCCAATTTTTGGGTCATATGAGAATTGGATTTGTCAGGCCCTAAATCTTTACCAACGGCACCAACAAGGGCCGGGCGCTGACATTAAGTGGCCACAGCAGCGTCCTAACTGGGATAATCAAAACCCGGAACACAGGGGCCATATGGGAGATCTCCGCACTATAATTGTCCAAGGGATTAAGGAATCTGTCCCTCGAGGGCAGAACATAAATAAAGCCTTTAATGAACAACAAAAGAAAGATGAGACTCCCACAGAATGGTTAGAAAGACTAAGAAAGAGCTTGCAGCTTTATTCCCGGATAGACCCTATGACACCGGTCGGGCAAGCTCTTTTAAAAACACAGTTTGTGGCGAAGTCATGGCCGGATATTAGAAAGAAGTTAGAAAAGTTGGAAGATTGGCAAGAGAAAGGGTTGGATGAGTTGCTAAGGGAAGCACAGAAGGTTTATGTGAGAAGGGAGGAAGAGACTCAGAAGAGGCAAGCTAAAATTTTAGTAGCGGCAGTTGGAGAGGGACAGAGGACGGCTCCACAGAAGGGAGGGCCACCACGCATAGGTGGGAATGGGCCACCTCAGGGAAGTCAAGTCGGACTGAAGGATTTGAAGGAAATCGAATGTTTTTACTGTCAGAGGAAGGGACATATGCGAAGGAGCTGTAGGAAACGTATACAGGATGAGAAAATGTATTATGCTGAGTAGGGGTGTCAGGGGCTCTATTTGCTGGGGACTTCTAAAACAACAGAGCCCTTGATAAAATTGAAATTAGGTCCCCAGCACCAGGAGATGGAATTCCTGGTAGATTCAGGGGCAGAAAGATCTACTGTCCAAACTGTACCCTGGGGATGCACTCCATCCTTGGAGAAAGTACAAGTAATAGGAGCAAAAGGAGAACCCTTTTCTGTACCCATAATTAAAGGAGTAGAAGTAGAATCCCCATCCCGGATAGGGGTAGGGTCCTTTTTATTAGTATCTGAAGCTGAATATAACCTATTAGGAAGGGATTTAATCGTCGAATTGGGAATTAGTTTAGAGGTAAAAGATCGAGAATTGAAAGTAAAACTGTACGCTTTAACAACCGAAGACGAAGCTAAGATCAATCCTGAAGTATGGTACACTCCCGAGTCGGTTGGAAAATTAGATATTCCACCAATTGCAGTGACAATAACGGATCCGGAAGTACCGATACGTGTTAAACAATACCCTATATCACAGGATGGGAGACGCGGGCTGCAACCAGTAATTGATCGATTGTTACAACAAGGGTACTAGAACCATGTATGTCGCCCCACAATACCCCCATCTTACCTGTAAAGAAATCAGATGGGTCCTATCGTCTAGTACAAGACCTCCGTGAAGTAAATAAAAGAACAGTAACTAGATTTCCGGTAGTGGCCAACCCTTATAACCTATTAAGCCAAGTGTCCCCAGAATTGACCTGGTATAGTGTAATAGACCTAAAGGATGCCTTCTGGGCCTGTCCTTTGAGAAAAGAATGTCGTGACTATTTTGCCTTTGAGTGGGAGAACCCTGATACCCATCGGAAGCAACAACTTAGATGGACGATTCTTCCACAGGGATTTACTGAATCTCCAAACCTCTTTGGGCAGGCCCTGGAACGAGTCTTGGAGAATTTTGAACTGGAACCTGGAGTAGTTTTAGTACAATATGTAGATGACCTATTAATAGCTGGAAAAAGCCAAGATAGTGTGCGAAGCACCAGCATTAAGTTATTAAATTTCTTGAGTCTAAAGGGTTTAAAGGTATCAAGATCTAAACTGCAATTTACCGAGGAAGAGGTAAAATATTTTGGGCACTGGTTGAGCGAAGGGACTAAGAGACTAGATCCAGATCGAGTAAATGCTATTTTATCCCTCCAGCCTCCCAAGAATAAAAGGCAGGTGCAACAACTTTTAGGTCTTTTCGGCTACTGTAGACAATGGATTGAAAATTACAGTAACAAGGTTAAGTTCTTATATCAGAAGTTAGTGGGGGAAGGTCTGATGAAATGGAGTACAGAAGATGATAAACAATTAGAAAACTTAAAAGCTGATTTAGTAAATGCCCCAGTACTGAGTCTGGTGGATGCCCGAAGACCTTTTCACTTATTTGTTAACACGGAGGGTGGAACGGCCTTTGGGGTCCTAACGCAAGAATGGGCAGGTAAAAAGAAACCCGTAGGATATTATTCCAAATAATTAGATCCAGTTAGTCGCGGTTGGCCTACCTGTTTATAGGCCATAGTTGCTACTGCTCTCCTAGTTGAAGAAGCTGGAAAAATAACTATGGGAGGGGAATTAAAGGTATACACACCTCATAATATACAAGGGGTATTGCAGCAGAAAGCTGACAAATGGATTACGGATGCTAGGTTATTGAAATATGAAGGGATCCTATTGCACTCTCCTAAGTTAGAGCTTGAAACCACTAACTTGCAGAATCCAGCCCAGTTTTTGTATGGGGAACCGAGCGTATCTCTTTCCCATGATTGTATCAGGGTAATAGAATATCAAGTCAAAATAAGAGAGGATTTAGAAGAAGAGGAGTTGCTATGTGGAGAGAAACTGTTTGTAGATGGATCATCGCGGGTAGTGGACGGAAAGAGGAATAGGCACATGAGCGTCTATATGATGAACTCTCACCGGCAGGCTCTCTAGCCGAGCAGCAATGTCTTGCCACAGTGTGGCAGCCCAAATGGGTTTACCTCTGTGCTGCCAGTTGCTTTTTTTCCATTGCTGTAGTCACCCCCACAAGGCATTTGCCACCATCCATGAGTCAGTATAGAGATAAAGTACTGGTCGCTTCTCTCGTTCAGCAATGTCCAAAGCCAGCTGGATGGCTTTCACTTCTGCAAATTGACTAGATTCACCTTGTCCTTCAGTGGCTTCTGTAACTTGTCGTGTGGGACTCCACACAGCAGCTTTCCACCTTCGATGTTTTCCTACAAGACGACAGGATCCATCTGTGAACAGTGCAGACTGCTTATCAGTCTATTATACTCTTATCAGAGTATTATACGGTGGTGCTTCTTCAGCACGTGTTACCTCCTCCTCATCTGGAGACATCCCAAAGTCTTTGCTTTCTGGCCAGTCTGTAATCACTTCTAAGATCCTTGGGTGATTGGGATTTCCAATTCAAGCTCGTTGCGTGATCAATGCAATCCATTTACTTCACGTAACTTCGGTTGCATGATGTGGAGAGGGAACCGTCCCTTTGAACATGCAGCTCAGCACCGGCAGTCGAGGTGCCAGGAGGAGTTGTACTTCAGTACCGATCACTTCTGAAGCAGCTCAAACTCCTTCGTATGCTGCTAGTATCTCTTTTTCAGTTGGAGTATAGTTGGCCTCAGATCCTTTGTATCCTCGACTCCAAAAACCTAAGGGTCGACCTCGGGTTTCTCCTGGTGCTTTCTGCCAGAGGCTCCAGGTAAGTCCATTATCTCCGGCTTCGGTGTAGAGCACATTTTTAACATCTAGTCCAGTCCGAACTGGTCCAAGGGCCACCGCATGAGTAATTTTTTCACTTAATTTGTTCAAAGGCTTGTCGTTGTTCATGGCCCCACTCAAATTGGTTCTTTTTACGAGTCACTCAATAGAGAGGGCTCACAATCTGGCTGTAGTCAGGAATACGCATTCTCCAAAAACCTACAACGCCCAAGAAAGTCTGTGTCTCCTTTTTATTAGTAGGTGGAGACATTGCTGCAATTTTGTTGATCACATCCATTGGGATCTGACGATGGCCATCTTGCCATTTTATTCCTAAAAACTGGATCTCTCGTGCAGGTCCCTTGACCTTGCTTCGTTTTATGGCAAAACCAGCATCCAAAAGAATCTGAATTATTCTTTCACCTTTCTCGAAGACTTCTTTCGCTGTGTCGCCCCATACGATGATGTCATCAATATATTGCAAGTGTTGTGGAGCTTTACCTTGCTCCAGCGTGGTCTGGATCAGTCCATGGCAGATGGTAGGACTGTGTTTCCACCCCTGGGGCAAGCGATTCCACGTGTACTGGATGCCCCTCCAGGTGAAAGCAAACTGCGGCCTGCACTCTGCTGCTACAGGAATAGAGAAAAATGCATTAGCAATGTCAATTGTAGCATACCACTTAGCTGCCTTTGACTCCAGTTCAAATTGCAGTTCTAGCATGTCAGGCACAGCAGCACTCAGTGGTGGCGTAACTTCATTCAGGCCACGATAGTCTACAGTTAGTCTCCGCTCGTCACTAGACTGATGCACTGGCCAGATTGGGCTGTTAAAAGGTGAGCGAGTCTTACTGATCACACCCTGGCTTTCCAATAGACGGATCAACTTCTGGATAGGAATCAAAGAGTCTCGGTTGGTGCGATATTGCCAGCGATGCACCGTTGTGGTAGCAATCGTCAACCATCAGCAGTCCTAGAACAGAAGGGTCATCTGAAAGACCAGGCAAATCAGACAGCTGTTCAATTTTCTCAGTGTCCACAGCTGCTATCCCAAATGCCCACCTATACCCTTTTGGGTCCTTAAAATACCCTCTCCTGAGGTAGTCTATGCCAAGGATGCACGGAGCATCTGGACCAGTCACAATGGGATGCTTTTGCCGGTTGTTTCCAGTTAGGCTCATTTCAGCCTCTACAACAGTCAGTTCCTGGGATCCCCCAGTCACTCCAGCAATATTGATGGATTGCGTTCCTTTATGATTAGAAGGAATTATTGTGCACTGAGCACCAGTGTCCACTAAAGCTTTGTACTCCTGGGGGTGTGTTGTACCAGGCCATCGTATTTGTATAGTCCAATAAACTCTGTTATCCCTTTCCTCCACCTGGTTGGAGGCAGGGCACCTCTAATTTCTGTTTTGCACAGTCTCTGGGTGTGAATTAGAGGTTCCTTTGAGAGCATCAGAATCTCTTCTGCTCCTTTTGTAAACTGGAGCAGCCACCTTCCTAGGAGTTTTTCCTTTTATCTCACGTACTCGTTCTTGAAGTTCTGAGGTAGGTCTTCCATGCCACTTATTCATGTTTTCTCCCTGCTCATGTAGGAAGAACCACAGTGAACCTCTTTTTGTGGGCTGCCTCTGTCCTCTCTCTCGAGACTGGAAACGCCTTCTCCTAATAGCTGAAACATAGGTTTGTGCAGGTCGTGAATGGCACGTGTCTTCTCTGAGTTCTTTGATTTCTTGCAACAGCTTTTCAAACCGGTCATCAGATTTTTCACACAGTTTCTCTACAGCAGAGACACAAGCCCGTAGAGAACCAGCAAGGCTGTCCTCAAAGTTCCGGAGCTGCTCAATCACTTCATTAATCTCTTGTAGACCTCTAGTTGACCAGACCATTCCTGCCAATGTCTTAGCATATGCAGGGGGTGCACTTTGTACAAATCTGCACTACAGAGGTCGTGTACAATTGATTCTATCTGGGTCTGTCCCCTCTTGGCTGTCTGGTCCAAAATAGATGATCTCTCGCACAGCTAATTCTCTCTGGAACTGAATACCTCTCTCCATAGTATTCCATTTCCCTAACTTGGATATACAGTCTTCCTTGTAGGGAAATCTTACTTTCATAGCTGCCAGGAGTCGGGTCCAGAGAGTAGTGGCATTAGACTCTCTTGAAATTGCCCTATCAATGGTGGAATCTCTTGACAGAGATCCCAGGTGCCTGGCTTCACCACCTTCCAATTCAATTGTTTCTGCCCCATTGTCCCAGCATCAGAGCAGCCAAGTTAAAATATTCTCGCCTTCACGACGACTGAAGTCTTTTCGCAGATCTCTCAGCTCACCTGGAGAAAAGGACCGAGTGGTGGTCACTTCATCTCCTCCCTGTCCTGATGGTGTCTCTTGGGTTGATGTTGGCCCTGTGCCATCATCTGCTGCACGAGTAGTCTTTCTAGTGACTTTCTTACAACCAGCAACTGATGCTCATATGGGTTCACCATCATTTGATTTATTTCCAGAGTCTGCAGGACTGTCACAGTGGTTACAGCAGCAACAGTGCCCAGTGTGTGAAGAAGGGGGGCTGCCTTGTTAGCCTTTGAGGCTGGAGAAGTAATGTTATCTGCAGCGACCTTGGCAGAGGAACTCTGCGGAGGAGCTGTAGCTTCAGCCTGTGAAGCCGCGGTTGCGGGGGCAGTGGCTGCAGCGGCAGCTTTCGCAGTTTTGCTCTTTCTCGAGCGGCTCGGAGTGCTTTTTGCTAAAGCTTCCGAAGACGCACCACAAATCTCAGGACAACAAAGAGACGCAAACCTTCTGTTGAATGCCATTTCTCTTAACAGAAGCACAAACTAACACACATTCAGCAAACCAGATAACACCATCACAGTTCTATCAAAACTCCAAGGATATTCAAAGTTCTCTAAAACATTTGCGAACTGTCCTAGCGAAAAAACGAAAGTATTGTTAGTCAGCCTTTCTAAAGATTCGCTCGACCAATTAGCAAACACCGAGCCGTACTGCTCTTTAATCTCTCCTGGAGGATTTTCAAGGTAAAGCAGAAGCGAGTAGAAATTCATTAGTGGCTGCAGTATAATGAAATAAACCAGTGACAAACCACACAGTATCATCATGACCATTGTCCAGTTCCTTGTTGTTATATAATGAATACTTCGATTTAAAAAGAAAGCCCAACACAGACATGGAATCAGTGAGCACAATGTAGAAAATAACTGATACAACTTATGCCATAACATCTTTCAATCAGTGTAATTCACTTTGCCTTAATACAACTAAATAATATCCAAAGCAAACGGACGCGCAAGTATCACAACTCTATGAGTTGGCACCGTGCCAAGAAAACGGAAAGGTACGTCAGAGCAGTAGAAAAGCCAGTAGACACAGCATCTCAGATTCGGAATCCCAAATACCACATCTCAGATACAGCATCCAGGATACAGCATTCAGGATACAGCATCCTAAATACAGCATCCTAGGTAAAGTATAAAGGATATAGCATCCAGGATACAGCATCCCAGATACAGCATCCCAGATACAGCATACTGGATACGGCATCCCAGATACGGCATCCGAGACACGGCATACTAGATACAGCATCCCAGATACAGTATCCCAGATACAGCATCCGAGATACAGTATCCCAGATACAGAATCCTAGTTACAGGATCTCGGATAGAACAGCACAGATACAGCATCCCGGATACAGCATCCCAGACACTGCATCCCAGATACGGAATCCTAGATACGGCATCCCAGGTGTAGAATCCCAGATACAGAAACCCAGATACAGCACCATAGATATAATATCCCAGATACAGCATCCCAGATACTGCATCCCAGATACAGCATCCTAGATACGGAATCCTAGATACAGCATCCCGGATACAGCATGCCGGTTACAGCATCCCGGATACAGCATCCCAGAATCAGCATCCAGGATAGCGCATCCCATATACAGCAACCCGGATACAGCATCCCAATTAGGGAAACCCAGATACAGCATCCGAGACACAGTATCCCAGATACAGCATCCTAGTTAAAGGATCCCGGATAGAACAGCACAGATATAACATCCTAGATACAGCATCCCAGGTACAGAATCCCAGATACAGAATGCCAGATACAGCACCATAGATATAATATCCCACATAGAGTATCCCAGATACAGCATGCCACATACAGCATCCCAGATACAGTATCCTAGATACAGCACCATAGATATAGCATCCCAGATACAGCATCCTAGATACAGCAACACAAAGACAGCATCCTAGATACAGCATCCCAAAGACAGCATCCTAGATACAACATGATAGATACATCACCCCAGATACAGCATCCAGGATACAGCAGCCCAGATACAGCATCCCGGATACAGCATCCTAGATATAGCAACCTAGATATAGCATCCCAGATACAGCACCCGAGATACAGTATCCCAGATACAGCATCCTAGATAGAGCATCCCAAATACAGCATCCCAAATACAGCATCCTAGATACAATATTCCAGATACAGTATCCCAGATACAGCAACCTAGCTACAGGATCCCAGATACAGCATCCTAGACACAGCACCCTAAATATAGCATCCCAGATACAGCATCCTAGATACAGCATCCCAAATACAGAATCCTAGATACAATATTGCAGATACAGGATCAGCTATACAGCATCCCAGATACAGCATTGTAGATACAGCACCCTAGATATAGCATCCCAGATGAAGCATCCTATGTAGAGCATCCAGGATACAGCATCCAGGATTCAGCATCCCAAATACAGCATCCCAGATACAGCATCCTAGATACAGCATCCAGGATACAGCATCCCAGATATAGCATCCGAGATACAGCATCCCAGATACAGCATCCCAAATACAGTATCGCAGATACAGCATCCAGGACACAGCATTCACGATACAGCATCTTAAATACAGCATCCTAGGCACAGCATACAGGATATAGCATCCAGGGCACAGCATTCACGATACAGCATCTTAAATACAGCATCCTAGGCACAGCATACAGGATATAGCATCCAGGGCACAGCATCCCAGATACAGCATCCCAGATACAGCATCCCAGATACAGCATCCCAGAAACAGCATCTCGGATACAGCATCTGGGATACAGCATCTGGGATACACCATCCCCGTTACAGCATCCTGGATACAGCATCCTCGATACAGCATACAGAATCAGCATCAAGGATATAGCATCCCGGATACAGCATCCCAGATAGGGAAACTTGGATACAGCATCCGAGATACAGTATCGCAGATACAGCAACTTAGCTACAGGATCCCAGATAGAACATCACAGATACAGCATCCCTGATACAGCATCCCAGATACGGCATCCTAGATACGGCATCCTAGATACGGAATCCCAGATACAGCATGCCAGAAACAGCATCCTAGATACAGCACCATAGATATAATATCCCAGATACAGTATACCTGATACAACATCCTAGATACAGCATCCTAGATACATCACCCTAGACACAGCATCCAGGATACACCATCGAGGATACAGCATCCGAGATGCAGCACCCTAGATATAGCATCCCAGATACCTCACCCTAGATATAATATCCCACATACAGTATCTCAGATACAACATCCTAGATAGAGCATCCCAAATAAAGCATCCTAGATACAGCATCCCAAATAGAGCATCCTAGATACATCGCCCTAGATATAGCATCCAGGATACAGCATCCTGGATACAGTATCCTGGATACAGCACCGAAGATACAGTATATTGGATACAGAATCCTTGATACAGCATCCCGGATAAAGCATCTCGGATACAGCAACCCAGATATATCATGAAAGATACAGCATCCCAGATATGCAATCCCAAGTACCGCATCTCCGATTCAGCATCCTCGAAAGAGCATCCCACATTTAGCATCCCGGATACACCATCCTAGATACAGCATACCAGGTACAGCATGCCAGATACAGCATCCCGGATTCAGAATCCCGGAGACACCATCCTAGATACATCATCCTATAAACACCACCCTAGATACATCATCCTAGATACATCATCGTAGATACAGCATCCTAGATACAGCATCCCAGATACAGCATCCAGGATACAGCACCCCAGATAGGGAAAGCCAGATACAGCATACAAAATAAGGAATCCCAGATACAGAATCCCAGATACAGCATCCCAGATACGGCATCCAGGATACAGCATCCCGGATACAGCATTCCAGATAGAGAAACCAAGATACAGCATCCAAGATACAGAATCCCAGATACAGAATCCCAGGTACAGAATCCCAGATACAGCACCCCAGATACATCTACACTAGATACAGCATCCAAGATACAGCATCCCAGATACAGAATCCTAGATATAACATCCTAAATGCATCATCCTAGATACAGCATCCTAGATACAATATCCCAGATACAGCGTCCAAGATACAGCATCCTAGATACAGCACCATAGATATAATATCCCAGATACAGTATCCCAGATACAGCATCCTAGATACAGCACCCTAGATATAACATCCCAGATACAGCACTCTAGATACAATATCCCAGATACAGTATCCCAGATACAGCATCCTAGATACAGCATCTCTAATACAGTATTCTAGATTCATCAGCCTAGGTACAGCATCCTAGATACAGCACCCTAGATACACCATAGATACAGCATCCAGGATACAGCATCCTGGATACACCATGCAGGATACAGCATCCCAGATACAGCATCCCGGATACAGCACCCTAGATACAGCATCCCAGAATCAGCATCCAGGATACAGCATCCCAGATACAGCATCCTAGATACAGCATCCCAGAATCAGCATCCAGGATACAGCATCCCAGATACAGCATCCCAGAATCAGCATCCAGGATACAGCATCCAGGATACAGCATCCCAGATACAGCATCACAGATACTGCATCCCGGATACAGAATCCTAGATACAGCATCCTGGATACAGCATCCTAGATACAGCATCCCAGAATCAGCATCCAAGATACAGCATCCAGGATACAGCATCCCAGATACAGCATCACAGATACAGCATCCGGGATACAGCATCCTAGATACAGCATCCCAGAATCAGCATCCAGGATACAGCATCCCAGATACAGCATCCTAGATACAGCATCCCATAATCAGCATCCAGGATACAGCATCCCAGATACAGCATCCCAGAAACAGCATTCCAGAATCAGCATCCAGGATACAGCATCCTGGATACAGCATCCTAGATACAGCATCCCAGAATCAGCATCCAGGATACAGCATCCCAGATACAGCATCCCAGATACAGCATCCCATAATCAGCATCCAGGATACAGCATCCCAGATACAGCATCCCAGAATCAGCATCCCAGAATCAGCATCCAGGATACAGCATCCCAGATACAGCATCCTAGATACAGCATCCCAGAATCAGCATCCAGGATACAGCATCCCAGATACAGCATCCCAGAAACAGCATCCCAGAATCAGCATCCAGGATACAGCATCCCAGATACAGCATCCTAGATACAGCATCCCAGAATCAGCATCCAGGATACAGCATCCCAGATACAGCATCCTAGATACAGCATCCAAGATACAGCATCCAGGATACAGCATCCCAGATACAGCACCACAGATAAAGCATCCCGCATACAGAATCCTAGATACAGCATCCCGGATACAGCATCCTAGATACAGCATCCCAGAATCAGCATCCAGGATACAGCATCCCAGATACAGCATCCTAGATACAGCATCCCATAATCAGCATCCAGGATACAGCATCCCAGATACAGCATCCCAGAATCAGCATCCCAGAATCAGCATCCAGGATACAGCATCCCAGATACAGCATCCTAGATACAGCATCCCAGAATCAGCATCCAGGATACAGCATCCCAGATACAGCATCCTAGATACAGCATCCAAGATACAGCATCCAGGATACAGCATCCCAGATACAGCACCACAGATAAAGCATCCCGCATACAGAATCCTAGATACAGCATCCCGGATACAGCATCCTAGATACAGCATCCCAGAATCAGCATCCAGGATACAGCATCCCAGATACAGCATCCTAGATACAGCATCCCATAATCAGCATCCAGGATACAGCATCCCAGATACAGCATCCCAGAAACAGCATCCCAGAATCAGCATCCAGGATACAGCATCCCAGATACAGCATCCTAGATACAGCATCCCAGAATCAGCATCCAGGATACAGCATCCCAGATACAACATCCCAGAATCAGCATCCAAGATACAGCATCCAGGATACAGCATCCCAGATACAGCACCACAGATAAAGCATCCCGCATACAGAATCCTAGATACAGCATCCCGGATACAGCATCCTAGATACAGCATCCCATAATCAGCATCCAGGATACAGCATACCAGATACAGCATCCTAGATAAAGCATCCCAGAATCAGCATCCAGGATACAGCATCCAGGATACAGCATCCCAGATACAGCATCCTAGATACAGCATCCCAGAATCAGCATCCAGGATACAGCATCCCAGATACAGCATACCAGAAACAGCATCCCAGAATCAGCATCCAGGATACAGCATCCCAGATACAGCATCCTAGATACAGCATCCCAGAATCAACATCCAGGATACAGCAGCCAGGATACAGCATCCTAGATACAGCATCCCAGATACAGCATCACAGATACAGCATCCCGGATACAGAATCCTAGATACAGCATCCCGGTTACAGCATCCTAGATACAGCATCACAGAATCAGCATCCCGGATACAGCATCCCAGACACGGCATCCCAGGTACGGCATCCTAGATACAGCACCATAGATGTAATATCCCAGATACAGCATCCCAGATACAGCATCCCGGAATCAGCATCCAGGATACAGCATCCAGGATACAGCATCCCAGATACAGCATCCTAGATACAGCATCCCAGAATCAGCATCCAGGATACAGCATCCCAGATACAGCATCCCAGATACAGCATCCCAGAATCAGCATCCAGAATACAGCATCGCAGATACAGCATCCTAGATACAGCATCCCAGAATCAGCATCCAGGATACAGCATCCCAGATACAGCATCCCAGAATCAGCATCCAAGATACAGCATCCAGGATACAGCATCCCAGATACAGCATCACAGATACAACATCCCGGATACAGCATCCTAGATACAGCATCCCAGAATCAGCATCCAGGATACAGCATCCCAGATACAGCATCCCAGAATCAGCATCCAGGATACAGCATCCAGGATACAGCATCCCAGATACAGCATCCTAGATACAGAATCCCAGAATCAGCATCCAGGATACAGCATCCCAGATACAGCATCCCAGAATCAACATCCAGGATACAGCAGCCAGGATACAGCATCCTAGATACAGCATCCCAGATACAGCATCACAGATACAGCATCCCGGATACAGAATCCTAGATACAGCATCCCGGTTACAGCATCCTAGATACAGCATCACAGAATCAGCATCCCGGATACAGCATCCCAGACACGGCATCCCAGGTACGGCATCCTAGATACAGCACCATAGATGTAATATCCCAGATACAGCATCCCAGATACAGCATCCCGGAATCAGCATCCAGGATACAGCATCCAGGATACAGCATCCCAGATACAGCATCCTAGATACAGCATCCCAGAATCAGCATCCAGGATACAGCATCCCAGATACAGCATCCCAGATACAGCATCCCAGAATCAGCATCCAGAATACAGCATCGCAGATACAGCATCCTAGATACAGCATCCCAGAATCAGCATCCAGGATACAGCATCCCAGATACAGCATCCCAGAATCAGCATCCAAGATACAGCATCCAGGATACAGCATCCCAGATACAGCATCACAGATACAACATCCCGGATACAGCATCCTAGATACAGCATCCCAGAATCAGCATCCAGGATACAGCATCCCAGATACAGCATCCCAGAATCAGCATCCAGGATACAGCATCCAGGATACAGCATCCCAGATACAGCATCCTAGATACAGAATCCCAGAATCAGCATCCAGGATACAGCATCCCAGATACAGCATCCTAGATACAACATCCCGGATACAGAATCCTAGATACAGCATCCCGGATACAGCATCCTAGATACAGCATCGCAGAATCAGCATCCAGGATACAGCATCCCAGATACAGCATCCTAGCTACAGCATCCCAGAATCAGCATCCAGGATACAGCATCCCAGATACAGCATCCCAGAATCAGCATCCAAGATACAGCATCCAGATTACAGTATCCCAGATACAGCATCCCGGAATCAGCATCCAGGATACAGCATCAAGGATACAGCATACCAGATACAGCATCCTAGATACAGCATCCCAGAATCAGCATCCAGGATACAGCATCCCAGATACAGCATCCTAGATACAGCATCCTAGATACAGCACCATAGATACAATATCCCAGATACAGTATCCCAGATATAGCATGCCACATACAGCGTCCAGGATACAGCAAGATAGATATAATATCCAAGATACAGCACCCTAGATACAATATCTCAGATACAGAATCCTAGATACAGCATCCCTAATACAGCATCTTAGATACAGCATCCTAGATACATCACCCTACATACAGCATCCAGGATACAGCATCCTGGATACACCATGCAGGATACAGCATCCCAGATACAGCATCCCGGATACAGCACCCTAGATACAATATCCCAGATACAGTATCCTAGATACAGCATCCCAAATACAGCATCCTAGATACAGCATCCTAGATACATCACCCCATATACAGCATCCCCGATACAGAATCCTAGATACAGCATCCCGGATACAGCATCCTAGATACAGCATCCCAGAATCAGCATCCAGGATAAAGCAATCCAGATACAGCATCCTAGATACAACATCCCAGAATCAGCATCCAAGATACAGCATCCAGGATACAACATCCCAGATACAGCATCACAGATACAGCATCCCGGATACAGAATCCTAGATACAGCATCCCAGAATCAGCATCAAGGATACAGCATCCCAGATACAGCATCCCAGAATCAGCATCCAGGATACAGCATCCAGGATACAGCATCCCAGATACAGCATCCTAGATACAGCATCCCAGAATCAGCATCCAGGATACAGCATCCCAGATACAGCATCCCAGAATCAGCATCCAGGATACAGCATCCAGGATACAGCATCCCAGACAGCATCCTAGATACAGCATCCCAGAATCAGCATCCAGGATACAGCATCCCAGATACAGCATCCTAGAATCAGCATCCAGGATACAGCATCCCATATACAGCATCCCAGAATCAGCATCCAAGATACAGCATCCAGGATACAGCATCCCAGATACAGCATCACAGATACAGCATCCCGGATACAGAATCCTAGATACAGCATCCCGGATACATCATCCTAGATACAGCATCCCAGAATCAGCATCCAGGATACAGCATCCAGGATACAGCATCCCAGATACAGCATCCTAGATATAGCATCCCAGAATCAGCATCCAGGATACAGCATCCCAGATACAGCATCCCAGATACAGCATCCCAGAATCAGCATCCAAGATACAGCATCCAGTATACAGCATCCCAGATACAGCATCACAGATACAGCATCCCGGATACAGAATCCTAGATACAGCATCCCGGATACATCATCCTAGATACAGCATCCCAGAATCAGCATCCAGGATACAGCATCCAGGATACAGCATCCCAGATACAGCATCCTAGATATAGCATCCCAGAATCAGCATCCAGGATACAGCATCCCAGATACAGCATCCCAGAATCAGCATCCAGGATACAGCATCCCAGATACAGCATCCCAGAATCAGCATCCAAGATACAGCATCCAGGATACAGCATCCAGGATACAGCATCCCAGATACAGCATCCTAGATACAGCATCCTAGATACATCAACCTAGATACAGCATCCAGGATACAGCATCCCAGATACAGCATCCCAGAATCAGCATCCAGGATACAGCATCCCAGATACAGCATCCCAGAATCAGCATCCAGGATACAGCATCCCAGATACAGCATCCCAGAATCAGCATCCAAGATACAGCATCCAGGATACAGCATCCAGGATACAGCATCCCAGATACAGCATCCTAGATACAGCATCCCAGAATCAGCATCCAGGATACAGCATCCCAGATACAGCATCCCAGAATCAGCATCCAGGATACAGCATCCAGGATACAGCATCCCAGACAGCATCCTAGATACAGCATCCCAGAATCAACATCCAGGATACAGCATCCCAGATACAGCATCCTAGATACAGCATCCCGGATACAGCATCCTAGATACAGCATCCCAGAATCTGCATCCAGGATACAGCATCCCAGATACAGCATCCCAGAATCAGCATCCAGGATACAGCATCCCAGATACAGCATCCCAGAATCAGCATCCAAGATACAGCATCCAGGATACAGCATCCCAGATACAGCATCACAGATACAGCATCCCGGATACAGAATCCTAGATACAGCATCCCGGATACATCATCCTAGATACAGCATCCCAGAATCAGCATCCAGGATACAGCATCCATGATACAGCATCCCAGATACAACATCCTAGATATAGCATCCCAGAATCAGCATCCAGGATACAGCATCCCAGATACAGCATCCTAGATACAGCATCCTAGATACATCAACCTAGATACAGCATCCAGGATACAGCATCCCAGATACAGCATCCCGGATACAGCGTCCTAGATACAGCACCCTAGATACAGCATCCCAGATACAGAATCCGAGATACAGCATCCCGGATACAGCATCCTAGATACAGCATCCCAGAATCAGCATCCAGGATACAGCATCCCAGATACAGCATCCTAGATACAGCATCCCAGAATCAGCATCCAGGATACAGCATCCCAGATACAGCATCCTAGATACAGCATCCCAGAATCAGTATCCAGGATACAGCATCCCAGATACAGCACACCAGAATCAGCATCCAGGATACAGCATCCAGGATACAGCATCCCAGATACAGCATCCTAGATACAGCATCCCAGAATCAGGATCCAGGATACAGCATCCCAGATACAGCATCCCAGAATCAGCATCCCAGAATCAGCATCCAGGATACAGCATCCTGGATACAGCATCCTAGATACAGCATCCCAGAATCAGCATCCAGGATACAGCATCCCAGATACAGCATCCTAGATACAGCATCCCAGAATCAGCATCCACGATACAGCATCCCAGATACAGCATCCCAGAATCAGCATCCAGGATACAGCATCCAGGATACAGCATCCCAGATACAGCACCCCGGAATCAGCATCCAGGATACAGCATCCAGGATACAGCATCCCAGATACAGCATCCTAGATACAGCATCCCAGAATCAGCATCCAGGATACAGCATCCCAGATACAGCATCCTAGATACAGCATCCTAGATACAGCACCATAGATACAATATCCCAGATACAGTATCCCAGATATAGCATGCCAGATACAGCGTCCAGGATACAGCACCATAGATATAATATCCCAGATACAGCACCCTAGATACAATATCTCAGATACAGAATCCTAGATACAGCATCCCTAATACAGCATACTAGATACAGCATCCTAGATACATCACCCTAGATACAGCATCCAGGATACAGCATCCTGGATACACCATGCAGGATACAGCATCCCAGATACAGCATCCCAGAATCAGCATCCAAGATACAGCATCCAGGATACAGCATCCCAGAAACAGCATCACAGATACAGCATCCCGGATACAGAATCCTAGATACAGCATCCCAGAATCAGCATCCAGGATACAGCATCCAGGATACAGCATCCCAGATACAGCATCCTAGATACAGCATCCCAGAATCAGCATCCAGGATACAGCATCCCAGATACAGCATCCTAGATACAGCATCCCAGAATCAGCATCCAGGATACAGCATCCCAGATACAGCATTCCAGAATCAGAATCCAAGATACAGCATCCAGGATACAGCATCCCAGATACAGCATCCAAGATACAGAATCCCAGATACAGCATCCTAGATACAGCATCCCAGAATCAGCATCCCGGATACAGCATCCCAGACACGGCATCTCAGATACGGCATACTAGATACAGCACCATAGATATAATATCACAGATACAGCATGCCTGAAACAGCATCCCAGATACAGCACCATAGATATAATATCCCAGATACAGTATCCCAGATATAGCATGCCAGATACAGCATCCAGGATACAGCACCATAGATATAATATCCCAGATACAGCACCCTAGATACAATATCTCAGATACAGAATCCTAGATACAGCATCCCTAATACAGCATCCTAGATACAGCATCCTAGATACAGCACCATAGATACAATATCCCAGATACAGTGTCCCAGATATAGCATGCCAGATACTGCGTCCAGGATACAGCACCATAGATATAATATCCCAGATACAGCACCCTAGATACAATATCTCAGATACAGAATCCTAGATACAGCATCCCTAATACAGCATCCTAGATACAGCATCCTAGATACATCACCCTAGATACAGCATCCAGGATACAGCATCCTGGATACACCATGCAGGATACAGCATCCCAGATACAGCATCCCGGATACAGCACCCTAGATACAATATCCCAGATACAGTATCCCAGATATAGCATGCCAGATAAAGCATCCAGCATACATCACCATAGATATAATATCCCAGATACAGCACACTAGATACAATATCCCAGATAAAATATCCTAGATACAGCATCCCAAATACAGCATCCTAGATACAGCATCCTAGATACATCACCCCATATACAGCATCCCCGATACAGAATCCTAGATACAGCATCCCGGATACAGCATCCTAGATACTGCATCTCAGAATCAGCATCCAGGATACAGCATCCCAGATACAGCATCCTAGATACAACATCCCAGAATCAGCATCCAGGATACAGCATCCCAGATACAGCATCCTAGATACAGCATCCCAGAATCAGCATCCAGGATACAGCATCCCAGATACAGCATCCCAGAATCAGCATCCAGGATACAGCATCCAGGATACAGCATCCCAGACAGCATCCTAGATACAGCATCCCAGAATCAGCATCCAGGATACAGCATCCCAGATACAGCATCCTAGATACAGCATCCCGGATACAGCATCCTAGATACAGCATCCCAGATACAGCATCCCAGAATCAGCATCCAGGATACAGCATCCCATATACAGCATCCCAGAATCAGCATCCAAGATACAGCATCCAGGATACAGCATCCCAGATACAGCATCACAGATACAGCATCCCGGATTCAGAATCCTAGATACAGCATCCCGGATACATCATCCTAGATACAGCATCCCAGAATCAGCATACAGGATACAGCATCCAGGATACAGCATCCCAGATACAGCATCCTAGATATAGCATCCCAGAATCAGCATCCAGGATACAGCATCCCAGATACAGCATCCTAGATACAGCATCCTAGATACATCAGCCTAGATACAGCATCCAGGATACAGCATCCCAGATACAGCATCCCAGAATCAGCATCCAGGATACAGCATCCCAAATACAGCATCCCAGAATCAGCATCCAGGATACAGCATCCAGGATACAGCATCCAGGATACAGCATCCCAGATACAGCATCCTAGATACAGCATCCCAGAATCAGCATCCAAGATACAGCATCCAGGATACAACATCCCAGATACAGCACCACAGATACAGCATCCCGGATACAGAATCCTAGATACAGCATCCCGGATACATCATCCTAGATACAGCATCCCAGAATCAGCATCCAGGATACAGCATCCAGGATACAGCATCCCAGATACAGCATCCTAGATATAGCATCCCAGAATCAGCATCCAGGATACAGCATCCCAGATACAGCATCCTAGATACAGCATCCTAGATACATCAACCTAGATACAGCATCCAGGATACAGCATCCCAGATACAGCATCCCAGAATCAGCATCCAGGATACAGCATCCCAGATACAGCATCCCAGAATCAGCATCCAAGATACAGCATCCAGGATACAGCATCCAGGATACAGCATCCCAGATACAGCATCCTAGATACAGCATCCTAGATACATCAACCTATATACAGCATCCCGGATACAACGTCCTAGATACAGCACCCTAGATACAGCATCCTAGATACAGCACCATAGATACAATATCCCAGATACAGTGTCCCAGATATAGCATGCCAGATACAGCGTCCAGGATACAGCACCATAGATATAATATCCCAGATACAGCACCCTAGATACAATATCTCAGATACAGAATCCTATATACAGCATCCCTAATACAGCATCCTAGATACAGCATCCTAGATACATCACCCTAGATACAGCATCCAGGATACAGCATCCTGGATACACCATGCAGGATACAGCATCCCAGATACAGCATCCCGGATACAGCACCCTAGATACAATATCCCAGATACAGTATCCCAGATATAGCATGCCAGATAAAGCATCCAGGATACATCACCATAGATATGATATCCCAGATACAGCACCCTAGATACAATATCCCAGATACAGAATCCTAGATACAGCATCCCAAATACAGCATCCTAGATACAGCATCCTAGATACATCACCCCATATACAGCATCCCCGCTACAGAATCCTAGATACAGCATCCCGGATACAGCATCCTAGATACAGCATCTCAGAATCAGCATCCAGGATACAGCATCCCAGATACAGCATCCTAGATACAACATCCCAGAATCAGCATCCAGGATACAGCATCCCAGATACAGCATCCTAGATACAGCATCCCAGAATCAGCATCCAGGATACAGCATCCCAGATACAGCATCCCAGAATCAGCATCCAGGATACAGCATCCCAGATACAGCATCCCAGAATCAGCATCCAAGATACAGCATCCAGGATACAGCATCCAGGATACAGCATCCCAGATACAGCATCCTAGATACAGCATCCTAGATACATCAACCTATATACAGCATCCCGGATACAGCGTCCTAGATACAGCACCCTAGATACAGCATCCTAGATACAGCACCATAGATACAATATCCCAGATACAGTGTCCCAGATATAGCATGCCAGATACAGCGTCCAGGATACAGCACCATAGATATAATATCCCAGATACAGCACCCTAGATACAATATCTCAGATACAGAATCCTAGATACAGCATCCCTAATACAGCATCCTAGATACAGCATCCTAGATACATCACCCTAGATACAGCATCCAGGATACAGCATCCTGGATACACCATGCAGGATACAGCATCCCAGATACAGCATCCCGGATACAGCACCCTAGATACAATATCCCAGATACAGTATCCCAGATATAGCATGCCAGATAAAGCATCCAGGATACATCACCATAGATATAATATCCCAGATACAGCACCCTAGATACAATATCCCAGATAAAATATCCTAGATACAGCATCCCAAATACAGCATCCTAGATACAGCATCCTAGATACATCACCCCATATACAGCATCCCCGATACAGAATCCTAGATACAGCATCCCGGATACAGCATCCTAGATACAGCATCTCAGAATCAGCATCCAGGATACAGCATCCCAGATACAGCATCCTAGATACAACATCCCAGAATCAGCATCCAGGATACAGCATCCCAGATACAGCATCCTAGATACAGCATCCCAGAATCAGCATCCAGGATACAGCATCCCAGATACAGCATCCCAGAATCAGCATCCAGGATACAGCATCCAGGATACAGCATCCCAGATACAACATCCTAAATACAGCATCCCAGAATCAGCATCCAGGATACAGCATCAAGATACAGCATCCTAGATACAACATCCCAGAATCAGCATCCAGGATACAGCATCCCAGATACAGCATCCTAGATACAGCATCCCAGAATCAGCATCCAGGATACAGCATCCCAGATACAGCATCGCAGAATCAGCATCCAAGATACAGCATCCAGGATACAGCATCCCAGATACAGCATCCTAGATACAGCATCCCAGAATCAGCATCCAGGATACATCATCCCAGATACATTATCCTAGATACAGCATCCCAGAATCAGCATCCAGGATACAGCATCCCAGATACAGCATCCCAGATACAGCATCCCAGAATCAGCATCCAAGATACAGCATCCAGGATACAGCATCCCAGATACAGCATCACAGATACAGCACCCCGGATACAGAATCCTAGATACAGCATCCCGGACACAGCATCCTAGATACAGCATCCCAGAATCAGCATCACAGATACAACACCCCGGATACAGAATCCTAGATACAGCATCCCGGACACAGCATTCTAGATACAGCATCCCAGAATCAGCATCCAGGATACAGCATCCCAGATACAGCATCCTAGATACAGCATCCCGGATACATCATCCTAGATACAGCATCCCAGAATCAGCATCCAGGATACAGCATCCAGGATACAGCATCGCAGATACAGCATCCTAGATATACCATCCCAGAATCAGCATCCAGGATACAGCATCCCAGATACAGCATCCTAGATACAGCATCCCAGAATCAGCATCCAGGACACAGCATCCCAGATACAGCATCCTAGATACAGCATCCCAGAATCAGCATCCGGGATACAGCATCCCAGATACAGCATTCCAGAATCAGAATCCAAGATACAGCATCCAGGATACAGCATCCCAGATACAGCATCCTAGATACAGCATCCCAGAATCAGCATCCCGGATACAGCATCCCAGACACGGCATTCCAGATACGGCATACTAGATACAGCACCATAGATATAATATCACAGAAACAGCATCCCTGAAACAGCATCCCAGATACAGCACCATAGATATAATATCCCAGATACAGTATCCCAGATATAGCATGCCAGATACAGCGTCCAGGATACAGCACCATAGATATAATATCCCAGATACAGCACCCTAGATACAATATCTCAGATACAGAATCCTAGACACAGCATCCCAGATACAGCATCCCGGATACAGCGTCCTAGATACAGCACCCTAGATACAGCATCCCAGATACAGCACCCTAGATACAATATCTCAGATACAGAATCCTAGATACAGCATACCTAATACAGCATTCTAGGTACAGCATCCTAGATACATCAACCTAGATACAGCATCCAGGATACAGCATCCCAGATACAGCATCCGGGATACAGTGTCCTAGATACAGCACCCTAGATACAGCATCCCAGATACAGCACCTTGGATACAATATCCCAGATACAGTATCCCAGATATAGCATGCCAGATACAGCATCCAGGATTCATCACCATAGATATAATATCCCAGATACAGCACCCTAGATACAATATCCCAGATACAGAATCCTAGATACAGCATCCCAAATACAGCATCCTAGATACAGCATCCTAGATACATCACCCTAGATACAACATCCCGGATACAGAATCCTAGATACAGCATCCCGGATACAGCATCCTAGATACAGCATCCCAGAATCAGCATCCAGAATACAGCATCCAGGATACAGCATCCTAGATACAGAATCCCAGAATCAGCATCCAGGATACAGCATCCCAGATACAGCATCCTAGATACAGCATCCCAGAATCAGCATCCAGGATACAGCATCCCAGATACAGCATCCCAGAATCAGCATCCAGGATACTGCATCCAGGATACAGCATCTCAGATACAGCATCCTAGATACAGCATCCCAGAATCAGCATCCAGGATACAGCATCCCAGATACAGCATCCCAGATACAGCATCCAGGATACAGCATCCAGGATACAGCATCCCAGACAGCATCCTACATACAGCATCCCAGAATCAGCATCCAGGATACAGCATCCCAGATACAGCATCCTAGATACAGCATCCCGGATACAGCATCCAAGATACAGCATCCCAGAATCAGCATCCAGGATACAGCATCCCAGATACAGCATCCCAGAATCAGCATCCAGGATACAGCATCCCAGATACAGCATCCCAGAATCAGCATCCAAGATACAACATCCAGGATACAGCATCCCAGATACAGCATCACAGATACAGCATCCCGGATACATCATCCTAGATACAGCATCCCAGAATCAGCATCCAGGATACAGCATCCAGGATACAGCATCCCAGATACAGCATCCTAGATATACCATCCCAGAATCAGCATCCAGGATACAGCATCCCAGATACAGCATCCTAGATACAGCATCCCAGAATCAGCATCCAGGATACAGCATCCCAGATACAGCATCCTAGGTACAGCATCCCAGAATCAGCATCCGGGATACAGCATCCCAGATACAGCATTCCAGAATCAGAATCCAAGATACAGCATCCAGGATACAGCATCCCAGATACAGCATCCTAGATACAGCATCCCAGAATCACCATCCAGGATACAGCATCCCAGATACAGCATCCTAGGTACAGCATCCCAGAATCAGCATCCGGGATACAGCATCCCAGATACAGCATTCCAGAATCAGAATCCAAGATACAGCATCCAGGGTACAGCATCCCAGACACGGCATCCCAGATACGGCATACTAGATACAGCACCATAGATATAATATCAGAGAAACAGCATCCCTGAAACAGCATCCCAGATACAGCACCATAGATATAATATCCCAGATACAGTATCCCAGATATAGCATGCCAGATACAGCGTCCAGGATACAGCACCATAGATATAATATCCCAGATACAGCACCCTAGATACAATATCTCAGACACAGAATCCTAGATACAGCATCCCTAATACAGCATCCTAGATAAAGCATCCTAGATACATCACCCTAGATACAGCATCCCAGATACAGCATCCCAGATACAGCACCCTAGATACAATATCTCAGATACAGAATCCTAGATACAGCATCCCTAATACAGCATTCTAGATACAGCATCCTAGATACATCAACCTAGATACAGCATCCAGGATACAGCATCCCAGATACAGTATCCCGGATACAGTGTCCTAGATACAGCACCCTAGATACAGCATCCCAGATACAGCACCTTGGATACAATATCCCAGATACAGTATCCCAGATATAGCATGCCAGATACAGCATCCAGGATTCATCACCATAGATATAATATCCCAGATACAGCACCCTAGATACAATATCCCAGATACAGAATCCTAGATACAGCATCCCAAATACAGCATACTAGATACAGCATCTTAGATACATCACCCTAGATACAGCATCCCGGATACAGAATCCTAGATACAGCATCCCGGATACAGCATCCTAGATACAGCATCCCAGAATCAGCATCCAGGATACAGCATCCCAGATACAGCATCCTAGATACAGCATCCCAGAATCAGCATCCAGGATACAGCATCCCAGATACAGCATCCCAGAATCAGCATCCAGGATACAGCATCCAGGATACAGCATCCCAGATACAGCATCCTAGATACAGCATCCCAGAATCAGCATCCAGGATACAGCATCCCAGATACAGCATCCCAGATACAGCATCCCGGATACAGCGTCCTAGATACAGCACCCTAGATACAGCATCCCAGATACAGCACCCTAGATACAATATCTCAGATACAGAATCCTAGATACAGCATCCCTAATACAGCATTCTAGATACACCATCTTAGATACATCAACCTAGATACAGCATCCAGGATACAGCATCCCAGATACAGCATCCCGGATACAGTGTCCTAGATACAGCACCCTAGATACAGCATCCCAGATACAGCACCTTGGATACAATATCCCAGATACAGTATCCCAGATATAGCATGCCAGATACAGTATCCAGAATTCATCACCATAGATATAATATCCCAGATACAGCACCCTAGATACAATATCCCAGATACAGAATCCTAGATACAGCATCCTAGATACATCACGCTAGATACAGCATCCCGGATACAGAATCCTAGATACAGCATCCCGGATACAGCATCCTAGATACAGCATCCCAGAATCAGCATCCAGGATACAGCATCCCAGATACAGCATCCTATATACAGCATCCCAGAATCAGCATCCAGGATACAGCATCCCAGATACAGCATCCTAGATACAGCATCCCAGAATCAGCATCCAGGATACAGCATCCCAGATACAGCATCCCAGAATCAGCATCCAGGATACAGCATCCAGGATACAGCATCCCAGACAGCATCCTAGATACAGCATCCCAGAATCAGCATCCAGGATACAGCATCCCAGATACAGCATCCTAGATACAGCATCCCGGATACAGCATCCTAGATACAGACATCCCAGAATCAGCATCCAGGATACAGCATCCCAGATACAGCATCCTAGATACAGCATCCCGGATACAGCATCCTAGATACAGCATCCAAGAATCAGCATCCAGGATACAGCATCCCGGATACAGCATCCTAGATACAGCATCCCAGAATCAGCATCCAGGATACAGCATCCCAGATATAGCATCCCAGAATCAGCATCCAAGATACAGCATCCAGGATACAGCATCCCAGATACAGCATCACAGAATCAGCATCCAGGATACAGCATCCAGGATACAGCATCCCAGATACAGCATCCCGGAATCAGCATCCAGGATACAGCATCCAGGATACAGCATCCCAGATACAGCATCCTAGATACAGCATCCCAGAATCAGCATCCAGGATACAGCATCCCAGATACAGCATCCTAGATACAGCATCCCAGAATCAGCATCCAGGATACAGCATCCCAGATACAGCATCCCAGAATCAGCATCCAAGATACAGCATCCAGGGTACAGCATCCCAGATACAGCATCACAGATACAGCATCCCGGATACAGAATACTAGATACAGCATCCCGGACACAGCATCCTAGATACAGCATCCCATAATCCGCATCCAGGATACAGCATCCCAGATACAGCATCCTAGATACCGCATCCGAGAATCAGCATCCAGGATACAGCATCCCAGATACAGCATACTAAATACAGCATCCCAGAATCAGCATCCAGAATACAGCATCCCAGATACAGCATCCCAGAATCAGCATCCAAGATACAGCATCCAGGATACAGCCACCCAGATACAGCATCACAGATACAGCATCCTAGTTACAGCATCCCAGAATCAGCATCCAGGATACAGCATCCCAGATACAGCATCCTAGATACAGCATCCCAGAATCAGCATCCAGGATACAGCATCCCAGATACAGCATCCCAGAATCAGCATCCAGGATACAGCATCCAGGATACAGCATCCCAGATACAGCATCCCGGATACAGCGTCCTAGATACAGCACCCTAGATACAGCATCCCAGATACAGCACCTTGGATACAATATCCCAGATATAGTATCCCAGATATAGCATGCCAGATACAGCATCCAGGATTCATCACCATAGATATAATATTCCAGATACCGCACCCTAGATACAATATCCCAGATACAGAATCCTAGATACAGCATCCCAAATACAGCATCCTAGATACAGCATCCTAGATACATCACCCTAGATACAGCATCCCGGATACAGAATCCTAGATACAGCATCCCGGATACAGCATCCTAGATACAGCATCCCAGAATCAGCATCCAGGATACAGCATCCCGGATACAGCATCCTAGATACAGCATCCCAGAATCAGCATCCAGGATACAGCATCCCAGATACAGCATCCCAGAATCAGCATCCAAGATACAGCATCCAGGATACAGCATCCCAGATACAGCATCACAGAATCAGCATCCAGGATACAGCATCCAGGATACAGCATCCCAGATACAGCATCCCGGAATCAGCATCCAGGATACAGCATCCAGGATACAGCATCCCAGATACAGCATCCTAGATACAGCATCCCAGAATCAGCATCCAGGATACAGCATCCCAGATACAGCATCCTAGATACAGCATCCCAGAATCAGCATCCAGGATACAGCATCCCAGATACAGCATCCCAGAATCAGCATCCAAGATACAGCATCCAGGGTACAGCATCCCAGATACAGCATCACAGATACAGCATCCCGGATACAGAATACTAGATACAGCATCCCGGACACAGCATCCTAGATACAGCATCCCATAATCCGCATCCAGGATACAGCATCCCAGATACAGCATCCTAGATACCGCATCCGAGAATCAGCATCCAGGATACAGCATCCCAGATACAGCATACTAAATACAGCATCCCAGAATCAGCATCCAGGATACAGCATCCCAGATACAGCATCCCAGAATCAGCATCCAAGATACAGCATCCAGGATACAGCCACCCAGATACAGCATCACAGATACAGCATCCTAGTTACAGCATCCCAGAATCAGCATCCAGGATACAGCATCCCAGATACAGCATCCTAGATACAGCATCCCAGAATCAGCATCCAGGATACAGCATCCCAGATACAGCATCCCAGAATCAGCATCCAGGATACAGCATCCAGGATACAGCATCCCAGATACAGCATCCCGGATACAGCGTCCTAGATACAGCACCCTAGATACAGCATCCCAGATACAGCACCTTGGATACAATATCCCAGATATAGTATCCCAGATATAGCATGCCAGATACAGCATCCAGGATTCATCACCATAGATATAATATTCCAGATACCGCACCCTAGATACAATATCCCAGATACAGAATCCTAGATACAGCATCCCGGATACAGAATCCTAGATACAGCATCCCGGATACAGCATCCTAGATACAGCATCCCAGAATCAGCATCCAGGATACAGCATCCCAGATACAGCATCCTATATACAGCATCCCAGAATCAGCATCCAGGATACAGCATCCCAGATACAGCATCCTAGATACAGCATCCCAGAATCAGCATCCAGGATACAGCATCCCAGATACAGCATCCCAGAATCAGCATCCAGGATACAGCATCCAGGATACAGCATCCCAGACAGCATCCTAGATACAGCATCCCAGAATCAGCATCCAGGATACAGCATCCCAGATACAGCATCCTAGATACAGCATCCCGGATACAGCATCCTAGATACAGACATCCCAGAATCAGCATCCAGGATACAGCATCCCAGATACAGCATCCTAGATACAGCATCCCGGATACAGCATCCTAGATACAGCATCCAAGAATCAGCATCCAGGATACAGCATCCCGGATACAGCATCCTAGATACAGCATCCCAGAATCAGCATCCAGGATACAGCATCCCAGATATAGCATCCCAGAATCAGCATCCAAGATACAGCATCCAGGATACAGCATCCCAGATACAGCATCACAGAATCAGCATCCAGGATACAGCATCCAGGATACAGCATCCCAGATACAGCATCCCGGAATCAGCATCCAGGATACAGCATCCAGGATACAGCATCCCAGATACAGCATCCTAGATACAGCATCCCAGAATCAGCATCCAGGATACAGCATCCCAGATACAGCATCCTAGATACAGCATCCCAGAATCAGCATCCAGGATACAGCATCCCAGATACAGCATCCCAGAATCAGCATCCAAGATACAGCATCCAGGGTACAGCATCCCAGATACAGCATCACAGATACAGCATCCCGGATACAGAATACTAGATACAGCATCCCGGACACAGCATCCTAGATACAGCATCCCATAATCCGCATCCAGGATACAGCATCCCAGATACAGCATCCTAGATACCGCATCCGAGAATCAGCATCCAGGATACAGCATCCCAGATACAGCATACTAAATACAGCATCCCAGAATCAGCATCCAGAATACAGCATCCCAGATACAGCATCCCAGAATCAGCATCCAAGATACAGCATCCAGGATACAGCCACCCAGATACAGCATCACAGATACAGCATCCTAGTTACAGCATCCCAGAATCAGCATCCAGGATACAGCATCCCAGATACAGCATCCTAGATACAGCATCCCAGAATCAGCATCCAGGATACAGCATCCCAGATACAGCATCCCAGAATCAGCATCCAGGATACAGCATCCAGGATACAGCATCCCAGATACAGCATCCCGGATACAGCGTCCTAGATACAGCACCCTAGATACAGCATCCCAGATACAGCACCTTGGATACAATATCCCAGATATAGTATCCCAGATATAGCATGCCAGATACAGCATCCAGGATTCATCACCATAGATATAATATTCCAGATACCGCACCCTAGATACAATATCCCAGATACAGAATCCTAGATACAGCATCCCAAATACAGCATCCTAGATACAGCATCCTAGATACATCACCCTAGATACAGCATCCCGGATACAGAATCCTAGATACAGCATCCCGGATACAGCATCCTAGATACAGCATCCCAGAATCAGCATCCAGGATACAGCATCCCGGATACAGCATCCTAGATACAGCATCCCAGAATCAGCATCCAGGATACAGCATCCCAGATACAGCATCCCAGAATCAGCATCCAAGATACAGCATCCAGGATACAGCATCCCAGATACAGCATCACAGAATCAGCATCCAGGATACAGCATCCAGGATACAGCATCCCAGATACAGCATCCCGGAATCAGCATCCAGGATACAGCATCCAGGATACAGCATCCCAGATACAGCATCCTAGATACAGCATCCCAGAATCAGCATCCAGGATACAGCATCCCAGATACAGCATCCTAGATACAGCATCCCAGAATCAGCATCCAGGATACAGCATCCCAGATACAGCATCCCAGAATCAGCATCCAAGATACAGCATCCAGGGTACAGCATCCCAGATACAGCATCACAGATACAGCATCCCGGATACAGAATACTAGATACAGCATCCCGGACACAGCATCCTAGATACAGCATCCCATAATCCGCATCCAGGATACAGCATCCCAGATACAGCATCCTAGATACCGCATCCGAGAATCAGCATCCAGGATACAGCATCCCAGATACAGCATACTAAATACAGCATCCCAGAATCAGCATCCAGGATACAGCATCCCAGATACAGCATCCCAGAATCAGCATCCAAGATACAGCATCCAGGATACAGCCACCCAGATACAGCATCACAGATACAGCATCCTAGTTACAGCATCCCAGAATCAGCATCCAGGATACAGCATCCCAGATACAGCATCCTAGATACAGCATCCCAGAATCAGCATCCAGGATACAGCATCCCAGATACAGCATCCCAGAATCAGCATCCAGGATACAGCATCCAGGATACAGCATCCCAGATACAGCATCCCGGATACAGCGTCCTAGATACAGCACCCTAGATACAGCATCCCAGATACAGCACCTTGGATACAATATCCCAGATATAGTATCCCAGATATAGCATGCCAGATACAGCATCCAGGATTCATCACCATAGATATAATATTCCAGATACCGCACCCTAGATACAATATCCCAGATACAGAATCCTAGATACAGCATCCCAAATACAGCATCCTAGATACAGCATCCTAGATACATCACCCTAGATACAGCATCCCGGATACAGAATCCTAGATACAGCATCCCGGATACAGCATCCTAGATACAGCATCCCAGAATCAGCATCCAGGATACAGCGTCCCAGATACAGCATCCTAGATACAGCATCCCAGAATCAGCATCCAGGATACAGCATCCCAGATAAAGCATCCTAGATACAGCATCCCAGAATCAGCATCCAGGATACAGCATCCCAGATACAGCATCCCAGAATCAGCATCCAGGATACAGCATCCAGGATACAGCATCCCAGATACAGCATCCTAGATACAGCATCCCAGAATCAGCATCCAGGATACAACATCCCAGATACAGCATCCCAGATACAGCATCCCGGATACAGCGTCCTAGATACAGCACCCTAGATACAGCATCCCAGATACAGCACCCTAGATACAATATCTCAGATACAGAATCCTAGATACAGCATCCCTAATACAGCATTCTAGATACAGCATTCTAGATACATCAACCTAGATACAGCATCCAGGATACAGAATCCCAGATACAGCATCCCGGATACAGTGTCCTAGATACAGCACCCAAGATACAGCATCCCAGATACAGCACCTTGGATACAATATCCCAGATACAGTATCCCAGATATAGCATGCCAGATACAGCATCCAGGATTCATCACCATAGATATAATATCCCAGATACAGCACCCTAGATACAATATCCCAGATACAGAATCCTAGATACAGCATCCCAAATACAGCATCCTAGATACAGCATCCTAGATACATCACCCTAGATACAGCATCCCGGATACAGAATCCTAGATACAGCATCCCAGATACAGCATCCTAGATACAGCATCCCAGAATCAGCATCCAGAATACAGCATCCAGGATACAGCATCCTAGATACAGCATCCCAGAATCATCATCCAGGATACAGCATCCCAGATACAGCATCCTAGATACAGCATCCCAGAATCAGCATCCAGGATACAATATCCCAGATACAGCATCCCAGAATCAGCATCCAGGATACTGCATCCAGGATACAGCATCCCAGATACAGCATCCTAGATACAGCATCCCAGAATCAGCATCCAGGATACAGCATCCCAGATACAGCATCCCAGAATCAGCATCCAGGATACAGCATCCAGGATACAGCATCCCAGACAGCATCCTAGATACAGCATCCCAGAATCAGCATCCAGGATACAGCATCCCAGATACAGCATCCTAGATACAGCATCCCGGATACAGCATCCTAGATACAGCATCCCAGAATCAGAATCCAGGATACAGCATCCCAGATACAGGTTCCCAGAATCAGCATCCATGATACAACATCCAGGATACAGCATCCCAGATACAGCATCACAGATACAGCATCCCGGATACATCATCCTAGATACAGCATCCCAGAATCAGCATCCAGGATACAGCATCCAGGATACTGCATCCCAGATACAGCATCCTAGATATACCATCCCAGAATCAGCATCCAGGATACAGCATCCCAGATACAGCATCCTAGATACAGCATACCAGAATCAGCATCCAGGATACAGCATCCCAGATACAGCATCCTAGATACAGCATCCCAGAATCAGCATCCGGGATACAGCATCCCAGATACAGCATTCCAGAATCAGAATCCAAGATACAGCATCCAGGATACAGCATCCCAGATACAGCATCCTAGATACAGCATCCCAGAATCAGCATCCCGGATACAGCATCCCAGACACGGCATCCCAGATACGGCATACTAGATACAGCACCATAGATATAATATCACAGAAACAGCATCCCTGAAACAGCATCCCAGATACAGCACCATAGATATAATATCCCAGATACAGTATCCCAGATATAGCATGCCAGATACAGCATCCAGGATACAGCACCATAGATATAATATCCCAGATACAGCACCCTAGATACAATATCTCAGATACAGAATCCTAGATACAGCATCCCTAATACAACATCCTAGATAAAGCATCCTAGATACATCACCCTAGATACAGCATCCCAGATACAGCATCCCAGATACAGCACCCTAGATTCAATATCTCAGATGCAGAATCCTAGATACAGCATCCCTAATACAGCATTCTAGATACAGCATCCTAGATACATCAACCTATATACAGCATCCAGGATACAGCATCCCAGATACAGCATCCCGGATACAGTGTCCTAGATACAGCACCCTATATACAGCATCCCAGATACAGCACCTTGGATACAATATCCCAGATACAGTATCCCAGATATAGCATGCCAGATACAGCATCCAGAATTCATCACCATAGATATAATATCCCAGATACAGCACCCTAGATACAATATCCCAGATACAGAATCCTAGATACAGCATCCCAAATACAGCATCCTAGATACAGCATCCTAGATACATCACCCTAGATACAGCATCCCGGATACAGAATCCTAGATACAGCATCCCGGATACAACATCCTAGATACAGCATCCCAGAATCAGCATCCAGGATACAGCATCCCAGATACAGCATCCTAGATACAGCATCCCAGAATCAGCATCCAGGATACAGCATCCCAGATACAGCATCCCAGAATCAGCATCCAGGATACAGCATCCAGGATACAGCATCCCAGATACAGCATCCTAGATACAGCATCCCAGAATCAGCATCCAGGATACAGCATCCCAGATACAGCATCCCAGAATCAGCATCCAGGATACAGCATCCAGCATACAGCATCCCAGACAGCATCCTAGATACAGCATCCCAGAATCAGCATCCAGGATACAGCATCCCAGATACAGCATCCTAGATACAGCATCCCGGATACAGCATCCTAGATACAGCATCCCAGAATCAGCATCCAGGATACAGCATCCCAGATACAGCATCCTAGATACAGCATCCCGGATACAGCATCCTAGATACAGCATCCAAGAATCAGCATCCAGGATACAGCATCCCGGATACAGCATCCTAGATACAGCATCCCAGAATCAGCATCCAGGATACAGCATCCCAGATACAGCATCCCAGAATCAGCATCCAAGATACAGCATCCAGGATACAGCATCCCAGATACAGCATCCCAGAATCAGCATCCAGGATACAGCATCCAGGATACAGCATCCCAGATACAGCATCCCGGAATCAGCATCCAGGATACAGCATCCAGGATACAGCATCCCAGATATAGCATCCTAGATACAGCATCCCAGAATCAGCATCCAGGATACAGCATCCCAGATACAGCATCCTAGATACAGCATCCCAGAATCAGCATCCAGGATACAGCATCCCAGATACAGCATCCCAGAATCAGCATCCAAGATACAGCATCCAGGATACAGCATCCCAGATACAGCATCACAGATACAGCATCCCGGATACAGAATACTGGATACAGCATCCCGGACACAGCATCCTAGATACAGCATCCCAGAATCAGCATCCAGGATACAGCATCCCAGATACAGCATCCTAGATACCGCATCCCAGAATCAGCATCCAGGATACAGCATCCCAGATACAGCATACTAAATACAGCATCCCAGAATCAGCATCCAGGATACAGCATCCCAGATACAGCATCCCAGAATCAGCATCCAAGATACAGCATCCAGGATACAGCCACCCAGATAGAGCATCACAGATACAGCATCCCGGATACAGAATCCTAGATACAGCATCCCAGAATCAGCATCCAGGATACAGCATCCCAGATACAGCATCCTAGATACAGCATCATAGAATGAGCATCCAGGATACAGCATCCCAGATACAGCATCCTAGATACAGCATCCCAGAATCAGCATCCAGGATACAGCATCCCAGATACAGCATCCTAGATACAGCATCCCAGAATCAGCATCCCGGATACAGCATCCCAGACACGGCATCCCAGATACGGCATACTAGATACAGCACCATAGATATAATATAACAGAAACAGCATCCCTGAAACAGCATCCCAGATACAGCACCATAGATATAATATCCCAGATACAGTATCCCAGATATAGCATGCCAGATACAGCATCCAGGATACAGCACCATAGATATAATATCCCAGATACAGCACGCTAGATACAATATCTCAGATACAGAATCCTAGATACAGCATCCCTAATACAGCATACCAGAATCAGCATTCAGGATACAGCATCCCAGATACAGCATCCCAGAATCAGCATCCAGGATACAGCATCCCGGATACAGCATCCCAGAATCAGCATCCAGGATACAGCATCCAGGATACAGCATCCCAGACAGCATCCTATATACAGCATCCCAGAATCAGCATCCAGGATACAGCATCCCAGATACAGCATCCTAGATACAGCATCCCGGATACAGCATCCAGGATACAGCATCCCAGAATCAGCATCCAGGATACAGCATCCCAGATACAGCATCCTAGATACAGCATCCCGGATACAGCATCCTAGATACAGCATCCAAGAATCAGCATCCAGGATACAGCATCCCGGATACAGCACCCTAGATACAGCATCCCAGAATCAGCATCCAGGATACAGCATCCCAGATACAGCATCCCAGAATCAGCATCCAAGATACAGCATCCAGGATACAGCATCCCAGATACAGCATCCCAGAATCAGCATCCAGGATACAGCATCCAGGATACAGCATCCCAGATACAGCATCCCGGAATCAGCATCCAGGATACAGCATCCAGGATACAGCATCCCAGATACAACATCCTAGATACAGCATCCCAGAATCAGCATCCAGGATACAGCATCCCAGATACAGCATCCCAGAATCAGCATCCAAGATACAGCATCCAGGATACAGCATCCCAGATACAGCATCACAGATACAGCATCCCGGATACAGAATACTAGATACAGCATCCCGGACACAGCATCCTAGATACAGCATACCAGAATCAGCATCCAGGATACAGCATCCCAGATACAGCATCCTAGATACCGCATCCCAGAATCAGCATCCAGGATACAGCATCCCAGATACAGCATACTAAATACAGCATCCCAGAATCAGCATCCAGGATACAGCATCCCAGATACAGCATCCCAGAATCAGCATCCAAGATACAGCATCCAGGATACAGCCACCCAGATACAGCATCACAGATACAGCATCCCGGATACAGAATCCCAGATACAGCATCCCGGATACAGCATCCTAGATACAGCATCCCAGAATCAGCATCCAGGATACAGCATCCCAGATACAGCATCCTAGATATAGCATCCCAGAATCAGCATCCAGGATACAGCATCCCAGATACAGCATTCTAGATACAGCATTCCAGTATCAGCATCCAGGATACAGCATCCCAGATACAGCATTCCAGAATCAGAATCCAATATACAGCATCCAGGATACAGCATCCCAGATACAGCATCCAGGATACAGCATCCCAGATACAGCATCCTAGATACAGCATCCCAGAATCAGCATCCCGGATACAGCATCCCAGACACGGCATCCCAGATACGGCATACTAGATACAGCACCATAGATATAATATCACAGAAACAGCATGCCTGAAACAGCATCCCAGATACAGCACCATAGATATAATATCCCAGACACAGTATCCCAGATATAGCATTCCAGATACAGCATCCAGGATACAGCACCATAGATATAATATTCCAGATACAGCACCCTAGATACAATATCTCAGATACAGAATCCTAGATACAGCATCCCTAATAGAGCATCCTAGATACAGCATCCTAGATACATCACCCTGGATACAGCATCCCAGATACAGCATCCCAGATGCAGCATCCCGGATACAGCATCCTAGATACAGCACCCTAGATACAGCATCCCAGATACAGCACCATAGATACAATATCCCAGATACAGTATCCCAGATATAGCATGCCAGATACAGCGTCCAGGATACAGCACCATAGATATAATATCCCAGATACAGCACCCTAGATACAATATCTCAGATACAGAATACTAGATACAGCATCCGTAATACAGCATCCTAGATACAGCATCCTAGATACATCACCCTAGATACAGCATCCAGGATACAGCATCCTGGATACACCATGCAGGATACAGCATCCCGGATACAGCACCCTAGATACAATATCCCAGATACAGTATCCCAGATATAGCATGCCAGATAAAGCATCCAGGATACATCACCATAGATATAATATCCCAGATACAGCATCCTAGATACAATATCCCAGATACAGAATCCTAGATACAGCATCCCAAATACAGCATCCTAGATACAGCATCCCAGAATCAGCATCCAGGACACAGCATCCCAGATACAGCATCCTAGATACAACATCCCAGAATCAGCATCCAGGATACAGCATCCCAGATACAGCATCCTAGATACAGCATCCCAGAATCAGCATCCAGGATACAGCATCCCAGATACAGCATCCCAGAATCAGCATCCAGGATACAGCATCCAGGATACAGCATCCTAGATACAGCATCCTAAATACAGCATCCCAGAATCAGCATCCAGGATACAGCATCCAGATACAGCATCCTAGATACAGCATCCCAGAATCGGCATCCAGGATACAGCATCCCAGATACAGCATCCTAGATACAGCATCCCAGAATCAGCATCCAGGATACAGCATCCCAGATACAGCATCCCAGAATCAGCATCCAAGATACCGCATCCAGGATACAGCATCCCAGATACAGCATCCAGGATACAGCATCCCAGAATCAGCATCCAAGATACCGCATCCAGGATACAGCATCCCGGATACAGCATCCCAGATACAGCATCCCAGATACGGCATCCTAGATACAGCACCAGAGATATAATATCCCAGATACAGCATGCCTGAAACAGCATCCCAGATACAGCACCATAGATATAATATCCCAGATACAGTATCCCAGATATAGCATGCCAGATACAGCATCCAGGATACAGCACCATAGATATAATATCCCAGATACAGCACCCTAGATACAATATCCCAGATACAGAATCCTAGATACAGCATCCCGAATACAGCATCCTAGGTACAGCATCCTAGATACATCAACCTAGATACAGCATCCAGGATACAGCATCCCAGATACAGCATCCCAGATACAGCATCCCAGATACAGCATCCCAGAATCAGCACCCTAGATACAGCATCCCAGATACAGCACCTTGGATACAATATCCCAGATACAGTATCCCAGATATAGCATGCCAGATACAGCATCCAGGATACATCACCATAGATATAATATCCCATATACAGCAACCAAGATACAATATCCCAGATACAGAATCATAGATACAGCATCCCAAATACAGCATCCTAGATACAGCATCCTAGATACATCACCCTAGATACATCATCCCGGATACAGAATCCTAGATACAGCATCCCGGATACAGCATCCTAGATACAGCATCCCAGAATCAGCATCCAGGATACAGCATCCCGGATACAGCATCCTAGATACAGCATCCCAGAATCAGCATCCAGGATACAGCATCCCAGATACAGCATCCTAGATACAGCATCCCAGAATCAGCATCCAGGATACAGCATCCCAGATACAGCATGCTAGATACAGCATCCCAGAATCAGCATCCAGGATACAGCATCCAGGAAACAGCATCCCAGATACAGCATCCTAGATACAGCATCCCAGAATGAGCATCCAGGATACAGCATGCAGGATACAGCATCCCAGACAGCATCCTAGATACAGCATCCCAGAATCAGCATCCAGGATACAGAATCCCAGATACAGCATCCTAGATACAGCATCCCGGATACAGCATCCTAGATACAGCATCCCAGAATCAGCATCCAGGATACAGCATCCCAGATACAGCATCCCAGAATCAGCATCCAGGATACAGCATCCAGGATACAGCATCCCAGATACAGCACCCTAGATACAGCATCCCAGAATCAGCATCCAGGATACAGCATCCCAGATACAGCATCCCAGAATCAGCATCCAGGATACAACATCCAGGATACAGCATCCCAGATACAGCATCCTAGATACAGCATCCCAGAATCAGCATCCAGGATACAGCATCCCAGATACAGCATCCTACATACAGCATCCCGGATACAGCATCCAGGATACAGCATCCCAGAATCAGCATCCAGGATACAGCATCCCAGATACAGCATCCCAGAATCAGCATCCCAGAATCAGCATCCAGGATACAGCATCCCGGATACAGCATCCTAGATACAGCATCCCAGAATCAGCATCCAGGATACAGCATCCCAGATACAGCATCCCAGAATCAGCATCCAAGATACAGCATCCAGGATACAGCATCCCAGATACAGCATCCCAGAATCAGCATCCAGGATACAGCATCCAGGATACAGCATCCCAGATACAGCATCCCGGAATCAGCATCCAGGATACAGCATCCAGGATACAGCATCCCAGATACAGCATCCTAGATACAGCATCCCAGAATCAGCATCCAGGATACAGCATCCCAGATACAGCATCCTAGATACAGCATCCCAGAATCAGCATCCAGGATACAGCATCCCAGATACAGCATCCTAGATACAGCATCCCAGAATCAGCATCCAGGATACAGCATCCAGGATACAGCATCCCAGATACAGCATCCTAGATACAGCATCCCAGAATCAGCATCCAGGATACAGCATCCAGGATACAGCATCCCAGACAGCATCCCAGATACAGCATCCCAGAATCAGCATCCAGGATACAGCATCCCAGATACAGCATCCTAGATACAGCATCCCGGATACAGCATCCTAGATACAGCATCCCAGAATCAGCATCCAGGATACAGCATCCCAGATACAGCATCCCAGAATCAGCATCCCAGAATCAGCATCCAGGATACAGCATCCCAGATACAGGATATTAGATACAGCATCCTAGAATCAGCATCCAGGATACAGCATCCCAGATACAGCATCCTAGATACAGCATCCCAGAATCAGCATCCAGGATATAGCATCCAGGATACAGCATCCCAGATACAGCATCCTAGATACAGCATCCCAGAATCAGCATCCAGGATACAGCATCCAGGATACAGCATCCCAGACAGCATCCTAGCTACAGCATCCCAGAATCAGCATCCAGGATACAGCATCCAGGATACAGCATCCCAGATACAGCATCCTAGATACAGCATCCCAGAATCAGCATCCAGGATACAGCATCCAGGATACAGCATCCCAGACAGCATCCTAGATACAGCATCCCAGAATCAGCATCCAGGATACAGCATCCCAGATACAGCATCCTAGATACAGCATCCCGGATACAGCAACCTAGATACAGCATCCCAGAATCAGCATCCAGGATACAGCATCCCAGATACAGCATCCCAGAATCAGCATCCCAGAATCAGCATCCAGGATACAGCATCCCAGATACAGGATCCTAGTTTCAGCATCCCAGAATCAGCATCCAGGATACAGCATCCCAGATACAGCATCCTAGATACAGCATCCCAGAATCAGCATCCAGGATATAGCATCCAGGATACAGCATCCCAGATACAGCATCCTAGATACAGCATCCCAGAATCAGCATCCAGGATACAGCATCCAGGATACAGCATCCCAGACAGCATCCTAGCTACAGCATCCCAGAATCACCATCCAGGATACAACATCCAGGATACAGCATCCCAGACAGCATCCTAGATACAGCATCCCAGAATCAGCATCCAGGATACAGCATCCCAGAATCAGCATCCTACATACAGCATCCCGGATACAGCATCCTAGATACAGCATCCCAGAATCAGCATCCAGGATACAGCATCTCAGATACAGCATCCCAGAATCAGCATCCAGGATACAGCATCCCGGATACAACATCCTAGATACAGCATCCCAGAATCAGCATCCAGGATACAGCATCCAGGATACAGCATCCCAGAATCAGTATCCAAGATACAGCATCCAGGATACAGCATCCCAGATACAGCATCCCAGAATCAGCATCCAGGATACAGCATCCAGGATACAGCATCCCAGATACAACATCCCAGAATCAGCATCCAGGATACAGCATCCAGTATACAGCATCCCAGATACAGCATCCTAGATACAGCATCCCAGAATCAGCATCCAGGATACAGCATCCCGGATACAGCATCCTAGATACAGCATTCCAGAATCAACAACCAGGGTACAGCATCCCAGATACAGCATCCTAGATACAGCACCGCAGAATCAGCATCCAGGATACAGCATCCCAGATACAGCATCCTAGATACAGCATCCCAGAATCACCATCCAGGATACAGCATCCCAGATACAGCATCCTAGATACAGCATCCCAGAATCAGCATCCAGCATACAGCATCCAGGATACAGCATCCCACATACAGCATCCTAGATACAGCATCCCAGAATCAGCATCCAGGATACAGCATCCAGGATACACCATCCCAGACAGCATCCTAGATACAGCATCCCAGAATCAGCATCCAGGATACAGCATCCCAGATACAGCATCCTAGATACAGCATCCCGGATACAGCATCCTAGATACAGCATCCCAGAATCAGCATCCAGGATACAGCATCCCAGATACAGCATCCCAGAATCAGCATCCCAGAATCAGCATCCAGGATACAGCATCCCGGATACAGCATCCTAGATACAGCATCCCAGAATCAGCATCCAGGATACAGCATCCCAGATACAGCATCCCAGAATCAGCATCCAAGATACAGCATCCAGGATACAGCATCCCAGATACAGCATCCCAGAATCAGCATCCAGGATACAGCATCCAAGATACAGCATCCCAGATACAGCATCCCGGAATCAGCATCCAGGATACAGCATCCAGGATACAGCATCCCAGATACAGCATCCTAGATACAGCATCCCAGAATCAGCATCCAGGATACAGCATCCCAGATACAGCATCCTAGATACAGCATCCCAGAATCAGCATCCAGGATACAGCATCCCGGATACAGCATCCTAGATACAGCATCCCAGAATCAGAATCCAGGATACAGCATCCCAGATACAGCATCCTAGATACAGCATCCCAGAATCAGCATCCAGGATACAGCATCCAGGATACAGCATCCCAGATACAGCATCCTAGATACAGCATCCCAGAATCAGCATCCAGGATACAGCATCCCAGATACAGCATCCCAGAATCAGCATCCAGGATACAGCATCCAGGATACAGCATCCCAGATACAGCATCCTAGATACAGCATCCCAGAATCAGCATCCAGGATACAGCATCCCAGATACAGCATCCTACATACAGCATCCCGGATACAGCATCCCAGAATCAGCATCTTAGAATCAGCATCCAGGATACAGCATCCCGAATACAGCATCCTAGATACAGCATCCCAGAATCAGCATCCAGGATACAGCATCCCAGATACAGCATCCCAGAATCAGCATCCAAGATACAGCATCCAGGATACAGCATCCCAGATACAGCATCCCAGAATCAGCATCCAGGATACAGCATCCAGGATACAGCATCCCAGATACAGCATCCCGGAATCACCATCCAGGATACAGCATCCAGGATACAGCATCCCAGATACAGCATCCTAGATACAGCATCCCAGAATCAGCATCCAGGATACAGCATCCCAGATACAGCATCCTAGATACAGCATTCCAGAATCAGCATCCAGGATACAGCATCCCAGAATCAGCATCCAGGATACAGCATCCCAGATACAGCATCCTAGATACAGCATCCCAGAATCATCATCCAGGATACAGCATCCAGGATACAGCATCCCAGATACAGCACCTTAGATACAGCATCCCAGAATCAGCATCCAGGATACAGCATCCAGGATACAGCATCCCAGACAGCATCCTAGATACAGCATCCCAGAATCAGCATCCAGGATACAGCATCCCAGATACAGCATCCTAGATACAGCATCCCGGATACAGCATCCTAGATACAGCATCCCAGAATCAGCATCCAGGATACAGCATCCCAGATACAGCATCCCAGAATCAGCATCCAGGATACAGCATCCCGGATACAGCATCCTAGATACAGCATCCCAGAATCAGCATCCAGGATACAGCATCCCAGATACAGCATCCTAGATAGAGCATCCCAGAATCAGCATCCAGGATACAGCATCCAGGATACAGCATCCCAGACAGCATCCTATATACAGCATCCCAGAATCAGCATCCAGGATACATCCCGGATACAGCATCTCAGAAAGCATCCTAGATACAGCATCCCAGAATCAGCATCCAGGAAACAGCATCCCAGATACAGCATCCCAGAATCAGCATCCAGGATACAGCATCCCGGATACAGCATCCTAGATACAGCATCCCAGAATCAGCATCCAGAATACAGCATCCAGGATACAGCATCCCAGAATCAGCATCCAGGATACAGCATCCCAGATACAGCATCCCAGAATCAGCATCCGAGAATCAGCATCCAGGATACAGCATCCCGGATACAGCATCCTAGATACAGCATCCCAGAATCAGCATCCAGGATACAGCATCCAGGATACAGCATCCCAGAATCAGTATCCAAGATACAGCATCCAGGATACAGCATCCCAGATACAGAATCCCAGAATCAGCATCCAGGATACAGCATCCAGGATACAGCATCCCAGATACAGCATCCCGGAATCAGCATCCAGGATACAGCATCCAGGATACAGCATCCCAGATACAGCATCCTAGATACAGCATCCCAGAATCAGCATCCAGGATACAGCATCCCAGATACAGCATCCTAGATACAGCATCCCAGAATCAGCATCCAGGATACAGCATCCCGGATACAGCATCCTAGATACAGCATCCCAGAATCAACATCCAGGATACAGCATCCCAGATATAGCATCCTAGACACAGCATCCCAGAATCAGCATCCAGGATACAGCATCCCAGATACAGCATCCTAAATACAGCATCCCAGAATCAGCATCCAGGATACAGCATCCCAGATACAGCATCCTAAATACAGCATCCCAGAATCAGCATGCAGGATACAGCATCCAGGATACAGCATCCCACATACAGCATCCTAGATACAGCATCCCAGAATCAGCATCCAGGATACAGCATCCAGGATACACCATCCCAGACAGCATCCTAGATACAGCATCCCAGAATCAGCATCCAGGATTCAGCAACCCAGATACAGCATCCTAGATACAGCATCCCGGATACAGCATCCTAGATACAGCATCCCAGAATCAGCATCCAGGATACAGCATCCCAGATACAGCATCCCAGAATCAGCATCCCGGAATCAGCATCCAGGATACAGCATCCCGGATACAGCATCCTAGATACAGCATCCCAGAATCAGCATCCAGGATACAGCATCCCAGATACAGCATCCCAGAATCAGCATCCAAGATACAGCATCCAGGATACAGCATCCCAGATACAGCATCCCAGAATCAGCATCCAGGATACAGCATCCAGGATACAGCATCCCAGATACAGCATCCCGGAATCAGCATCCAGGATACAGCATCCAGGATACAGCATCCCAGATACAGCATCCTAGATACAGCATCCCAGAATCAGCATCCAGGATACAGCATCCCAGTTACAGCATCCTAGATACAGCATCCCAGAATCAGCATCCAGAATACAGCATCCCGGATACAGCATCATAGATACAGCATCCCAGAATCAGCATCCAGGATACAGCATCCCAGATACAGCATCCTAGATACAGCATCCCAGAATCAGCATCCAGGATACAGCATCCCAGATACAGCATCCTAGATACAGCATCCCAGAATCAGCATCCAGGATACAGCATCCCAGATACAGCATCCTAGATACAGCATCCCAGAATCAGCATCCAGGATACAGCATCCAGGATACAGAATCCCAGATACAGCATCCTAGATACAGCATCCCAGAATCAGCATCCAGGATACAGCATACAGGATACATCATCCCAGACAGCATCCTAGATACAGCATCCCAGAATCAGCATCCAGGATACAGCATCCCAGATACAGCATCCTAGATACAGCATCCCGAATACAGCATCCTAGATACAGCATCCCAGAATCAGCATCCAGGATACAGCATCCTAGATACAGCATCCCAGAATCAGCATCCAGGATACAACATCCAGGATACAGCATCCCAGACAGCATCCTAGATACAGCATCCCAGAATCAGCATCCAGGATACAGCATCCCAGATACAGCATCCCAGAATCAGCATCCAAGATACAGCATCCTAGATACAGCATCCCAGAATCAGCATCCAGGATACAGCATCCCAGATACAGCATCCCAGAATCAGCATCCAGGATACAGCATCCCGGATACAGCATCCTAGATACAGCATCCCAGAATCAGCATCCAGGATACAGCATCCCAGATACAGCATCCTAGATAGAGCATCCCAGAATCAGCATCCAGGATACAGCATCCAGGATACAGCATCCCAGACAGCATCCTATATACAGCATCCCAGAATCAGCATCCAGGATACATCCCGGATACAGCATCCCAGAAAGCATCCTAGATACAGCATCCCAGAATCAGCATCCAGGAAACAGCATCCCAGATACAGCATCCCAGAATCAGCATCCAGGATACAGCATCCCGGATACAGCATCCTAGATACAGCATCCCAGAATCAGCATCCAGAATACAGCATCCAGGATACAGCATCCCAGAATCAGCATCCAGGATACAGCATCCCAGATACAGCATCCCAGAATCAGCATCCCAGAATCAGCATCCAGGATACAGCATCCCGGATACAGCATCCTAGATACAGCATCCCAGAATCAGCATCCAGGATACAGCATCCAGGATACAGCATCCCAGAATCAGTATCCAAGATACAGCATCCAGGATACAGCATCCCAGATACAGAATCCCAGAATCAGCATCCAGGATACAGCATCCAGGATACAGCATCCCAGATACAGCATCCCGGAATCAGCATCCAGGATACAGCATCCAGGATACAGCATCCCAGATACAGCATCCTAGATACAGCATCCCAGAATCAGCATCCAGGATACAGCATCCCAGATACAGCATCCTAGATACAGCATCCCAGAATCAGCATCCAGGATACAGCATCCCGGATACAGCATCCTAGATACAGCATCCCAGAATCAACATCCAGGATACAGCATCCCAGATATAGCATCCTAGACACAGCATCCCAGAATCAGCATCCAGGATACAGCATCCCAGATACAGCATCCTAAATACAGCATCCCAGAATCAGCATCCAGGATACAGCATCCCAGATACAGCATCCTAAATACAGCATCCCAGAATCAGCATCCAGGATACAGCATCCAGGATACAGCATCCCACATACAGCATCCTAGATACAGCATCCCAGAATCAGCATCCAGGATACAGCATCCAGGATACACCATCCCAGACAGCATCCTAGATACAGCATCCCAGAATCAGCATCCAGGATACAGCAACCCAGATACAGCATCCTAGATACAGCATCCCGGATACAGCATCCTAGATACAGCATCCCAGAATCAGCATCCAGGATACAGCATCCCAGATACAGCATCCCAGAATCAGCATCCCGGAATCAGCATCCAGGATACAGCATCCCGGATACAGCATCCTAGATACAGCATCCCAGAATCAGCATCCAGGATACAGCATCCCAGATACAGCATCCCAGAATCAGCATCCAAGATACAGCATCCAGGATACAGCATCCCAGATACAGCATCCCAGAATCAGCATCCAGGATACAGCATCCAGGATACAGCATCCCAGATACAGCATCCCGGAATCAGCATCCAGGATACAGCATCCAGGATACAGCATCCCAGATACAGCATCCTAGATACAGCATCCCAGAATCAGCATCCAGGATACAGCATCCCAGTTACAGCATCCTAGATACAGCATCCCAGAATCAGCATCCAGAATACAGCATACCGGATACAGCATCATAGATACAGCATCCCAGAATCAGCATCCAGGATACAGCATCCCAGATACAGCATCCTAGATACAGCATCCCAGAATCAGCATCCAGGATACAGCATCCCAGATACAGCATCCTAGATACAGCATCCCAGAATCAGCATCCAGGATACAGCATCCCAGATACAGCATCCTAGATACAGCATCCCAGAATCAGCATCCAGGATACAGCATCCAGGATACAGAATCCCAGATACAGCATCCTAGATACAGCATCCCAGAATCAGCATCCAGGATACAGCATACAGGATACATCATCCCAGACAGCATCCTAGATACAGCATCCCAGAATCAGCATCCAGGATACAGCATCCCAGATACAGCATCCTAGATACAGCATCCCGAATACAGCATCCTAGATACAGCATCCCAGAATCAGCATCCAGGATACAGCATCCTAGATACAGCATCCCAGAATCAGCATCCAGGATACAACATCCAGGATACAGCATCCCAGACAGCATCCTAGATACAGCATCCCAGAATCAGCATCCAGGATACAGCATCCCAGATACAGCATCCCAGAATCAGCATCCAAGATACAGCATCCAAGATACAGCATCCAGGATACAGCATCCTAGATACAGCATCCCAGAATCAGCATCCAGGATACAGCATCCCAGAATCAGCATCCAGGATACAGCATCCAGGATACATCATCCCAGACAGCATCCTAGATACAGCATCCCAGAATCAGCATCCAGGATACAGCATCCCAGATACAGCATCCTAGATACAGCATCCCGAATACAGCATCCTAGATACAGCATCCCAGAATCAGCATCCAGGATACAGCATCCCAGATACAGCATCCTAGATACAGCATCCCAGAATCAGCATCCAGGATACAGCATCCCGGATACAGCATCCTAGATACAGCATCCCAGAATCAGCATCCAGGATACAGCATCCCAGATACAGCATCCTAGATACAGCATCCCAAAATCAGCATCCAGGATACAGCATCCAGAATACAGCATCCCAGATACAGCATCCTAGATACAGCATCCCAGAATCAGCATCCAGGATACAGCATCCCAGATACAGCATCTTAGAATCAGCATCCAGGATACAACATCCAGGATACAGCATCCCAGACAGCATCCTAGATACAGCATCCCAGAATCAGCATCCAGGATACAGCATCCCAGATACAGCATCCCAGAATCAGCATCCAGGATACAGCATCCCGGATACAGCATCCTAGATACAGCATCCCAGAATCAACATCCAGGATACAGCATCCCAGATACAGCATCCCAGAATCAGCATCCAAGATACAGCATCCAGGATACAGCATCCCAGATACAGCATCCCAGAATCAGCATCCAGGATACAGCATCCAGGATACAGCATCCCAGAATCAGCATCCTAGATACAGGATCCCAGAATAAGCATCCAGGATACAGCATCCAGGATACAGCATCCTAGATACAGCATCCCAGAATCAGCATCCCAGATACAGCATCCTAGATACAGCATCCCAGATACAGCATCCTAGATACAGCATCCCAGAATCAGCATCCAGGATACAGCATCCCAGATACAGCATCCCAGAATCAGCATCCCAGAATCAGCATCCAGGATACAGCATCCCGGATACAGCATCCTAGATACAGCATCCCAGAATCAGCATCCAGGATACAGCATCCCAGATACAGCATCCTAGATACAGCATCCCAGAATCAGCATCCAGGATACAGCGTCCCAGATACAGCATCCTAGATACAGCATCCCAGAATCAGCATCCTAGATACAGCATCCCAGAATCAGCATCCAGGATACAGCATCCCAGATACAGCATCCTAGATACAGCATCCCAGAATTAGCATCCAGGATACAGCATCCAGGATACAGCATCCCAGATACAGCATCCCAGAATCAGCATCCCAGAATCAGCATCCAGGATAGAGTATCCCAGATACAGCATCCCAGATACAGCATCCTAGATACAGCATCCCAGAATCAGCATCCAGGATACAGCATCCCAGATACAGCATCCTAGATACAGCATCCCGGATAAAGCATCCTAGATACAGCATCCCAGAATCAGCATCCAGGATACAGCATCCCAGATACAGCATCCCAGAATCAGCATCCCAGAATCAGCATCCAGGATACAGCATCCCGGATACAGCATTCTAGATACAGCATCCCAGAATCAGCATCCAGGATACAGCATCCCAGATACAGCATCCTAGATACAGCATCCCAGAATCAGCATCCATCATACAGCATCCAGGATACAGCATCCCAGATACAGCATCCTATCTACAGCATCCCAGAATCAGCATCCCGGATACAGCATCCAGGATACAGCATCCCAGACAGCATCCAGGATACAGCATCCCAGAATCAGCATCCAGAATACAACATCCAGGATACAGCATCCCAGACAGCATCCTAGATACAGCATCCCAGAATCAGCATCCAGGATACAGCATCCCAGATACAGCATCCTACATACAGCATCCCGGATACAGCATCCTAGATACAGCATCCCAGAATCAGCATCCTAGATACAGCATCCCAGATACAGCATCCCAGAATCAGCATCCCAGAATCAGCATCCAGGATACAGCATCCCAGATACAGCATCCCAGAATTAGCATCCAAGATACAGCATCCAGGATAGAGCATCCCAGATACAGCATGCCAGAATCAGCATCCAGGATACAGCATCCAGGATACAGCATCCCAGATACAGCATCCCGGAATCAGCATCCAGGATACAGCATCCCAGATACAGCATCCCAGATACAGCATCCCAGAATCAGCATCCAGGATACAGCATCCCGGATACAGCATCCTAGATACAGCATCCCAGAATCAGCATCCAGGATACAGCATCCCAGATACAGCATCCTAGATACAGCATCCCAGAATCAGCATCCAGGATACAGCATCCCAGATACAGCATCCTAGATACAGCATCCCAGAATCAGCATCCATCATACAGCATCCAGGATACAGCATCCCAGATACAGCATCCTAGATACAGCATCCCAGAATCAGCATCCAGGATACAGCATCCAGGATACAGCATCCCAGACAGCATCCTAGATACAGCATCCCAGAATCAGCATCCAGGATACAGCATCCCAGATACAGCATCCTAGATACAGCATCCCGGATACAGCATCCTAGATACAGCATCCCAGAATCAGCATCCAGGATACAGCATCCCAGATACAGCATCCCAGAATCAGCATCCCAGAATCAGCATCCAGGATACAGCATCCCAGATACAGCATCCCAGAATCAGCATCCAAGATACAGCATCCAGGATACAGCATCCCAGATACAGCATCCCAGAATCAGCATCCAGGATACAGCATCCAGGATACAGCATCCCAGATACAGCATCCTAGATACAGCATCCCAGAATCAGCATCCAGGATACAGCATCCCAGATACAGCATCCCAGAATCAGCATCCAGGATACAACATCCAGGATACAGCATCCTACATATAGCATCCCGGACACAGCATCCTAGATACAGCATCCCAGAATCAGCATCCAGGATACAGTATCCCAGATACAGCATCCCAGTATCAGCATCCCAGAATCAGCATCCAGGATACAGCATCCCGGATACAGCATCCTAGATACAGCTTCCCAGAATCAGCATCCAGGATACAGCATCCCAGATACAGCATCCCAGAATCAGCATCCAAGATACAGCATCCAGGATACAGCATCCCAGATACAGCATCCCAGAATCAGCATCCAGAATCAGCATCCAGGATACAGCATCCCAGATACAGCATCCCAGAATTAGCATCCAAGATACAGCATCCAGGATAGAGCATCCCAGATACAGCATGCCAGAATCAGCATCCAGGATACAGCATCCAGGATACAGCATCCCAGATACAGCATCCCGGAATCAGCATCCAGGATACAGCATCCCAGATACAGCATCCCAGATACAGCATCCCAGAATCAGCATCCAGGATACAGCATCCCGGATACAGCATCCTAGATACAGCATCCCAGAATCAGCATCCAGGATACAGCATCACAGATACAGCATCCTAGATACAGCATCCCAGAATCAGCATCCAGGATACAGCATCCCAGATACAGCATCCTAGATACAGCATCCCAGAATCAGCATCCATCATACAGCATCCAGGATACAGCATCCCAGATACAGCATCCTAGATACAGCATCCCAGAATCAGCATCCAGGATACAGCATCCAGGATACAGCATCCCAGACAGCATCCTAGATACAGCATCCCAGAATCAGCATCCAGGATACAGCATCCCAGATACAGCATCCTAGATACAGCATCCCGGATACAGCATCCTAGATACAGCATCCCAGAATCAGCATCCAGGATACAGCATCCCAGATACAGCATCCCAGAATCAGCATCCCAGAATCAGCATCCAGGATACAGCATCCCAGATACAGCATCCCAGAATCAGCATCCAAGATACAGCATCCAGGATACAGCATCCCAGATACAGCATCCCAGAATCAGCATCCAGGATACAGCATCCAGGATACAGCATCCCAGATACAGCATCCTAGATACAGCATCCCAGAATCAGCATCCAGGATACAGCATCCCAGATACAGCATCCCAGAATCAGCATCCAGGATACAACATCCAGGATACAGCATCCTACATATAGCATCCCGGACACAGCATCCTAGATACAGCATCCCAGAATCAGCATCCAGGATACAGTATCCCAGATACAGCATCCCAGTATCAGCATCCCAGAATCAGGATCCAGGATACAGCATCCCGGATACAGCATCCTAGATACAGCTTCCCAGAATCAGCATCCAGGATACAGCATCCCAGATACAGCATCCCAGAATCAGCATCCAAGATACAGCATCCAGGATACAGCATCCCAGATACAGCATCCCAGAATCAGCATCCAGAATCAGCATCCAGGATACAGCATCCCAGATACAGCATCCCAGAATTAGCATCCAAGATACAGCATCCAGGATAGAGCATCCCAGATACAGCATGCCAGAATCAGCATCCAGGATACAGCATCCAGGATACAGCATCCCAGATACAGCATCCCGGAATCAGCATCCAGGATACAGCATCCCAGATACAGCATCCCAGATACAGCATCCCAGAATCAGCATCCAGGATACAGCATCCCGGATACAGCATCCTAGATACAGCATCCCAGAATCAGCATCCAGGATACAGCATCACAGATACAGCATCCTAGATACAGCATCCCAGAATCAGCATCCAGGATACAGCATCCCAGATACAGCATCCTAGATACAGCATCCCAGAATCAGCATCCATCATACAGCATCCAGGATACAGCATCCCAGATACAGCATCCTAGATACAGCATCCCAGAATCAGCATCCAGGATACAGCATCCAGGATACAGCATCCCAGACAGCATTCTAGATACAGCATCCCAGAATCAGCATCCAGGATACAGCATCCCAGATACAGCATCCTAGATACAGCATCCCGGATACAGCATCCTAGATACAGCATCCCAGAATCAGCATCCAGGATACAGCATCCCAGATACAGCATCCCAGAATTAGCATCCCAGAATCAGCATCCAGGATACAGCATCCCAGATACAGCATCCCAGAATCAGCATCCAAGATACAGCATCCAGGATACAGCATCCCAGATACAGCATCCCAGAATCAGCATCCAGGATACAGCATCCCGGATACAGCATCCCAGATACAGCATCCTAGATACAGCATCCCAGAATCAGCATCCAGGATACAGCATCCCAGATACAGCATCCCAGAATCAGCATCCAGGATACAACATCCAGGATACAGCATCCTACATATAGCATCCCGGACACAGCATCCTAGATACAGCATCCCAGAATCAGCATCCAGGATACAGTATCCCAGATACAGCATCCCAGAATCAGCATCCCAGAATCAGCATCCAGGATACAGCATCCCGGATACAGCATCCTAGATACAGCTTCCCAGAATCAGCATCCAGGATACAGCATCCCAGATACAGCATCCCAGAATCAGCATCCAAGATACAGCATCCAGGATACAGCATCCCAGATACAGCATCCCAGAATCAGCATCCAGGATACAGCATCCAGGATACAGCATCCCAGATACAGCATCCCGGAATCAGCATCCAGGATACAGCATCCAGGATACAGCATCCCAGATACAGCATCCTAGATACAGCATCCCAGAATCAGCATCCAGGATACAGCATCCCGGATACAGCATCCTAGATACAGTATCCCAGAATCAGCATACAGGATACAGCATCCCAGATACAGCATCCTAGATACAGCATCCCAGAATCAGCATCCAGGATACAGCATCCCGGATACAGCATCCTAGATACAGCATCCCAGAATCAGCGTCCAGGATACAGCATCCAGGACACAGCATCCCAGATACAGCATCCCAGAATCAGCATCCAGGATACAGCATCCAGGATACAGCATCCCAGATACAGCATCCTAGATACAGCATCCCAGAATCAGCATCCAGGATACAGCATCCCAGACAGTATCCTAGATACAGCATCCCAGAATCAGCATCCAGGATACAGCTTCCCAGATACAGCATCCTAGATACAGCATCCCGGATACAGCATCCTAGATACAGCATCCCAGAATCAGCATCCAGGATACAGCATCCCAGATACAGCATCCTAGATAAAGCATCCCAGAATCAGCATCCAGGATACAGCATCCAGGATACAGCATCCCAGATACAGCATCCTATCTACAGCATCCCAGAATCAGCATCCCGGATACAGCATCCAGGATACAGCATCCCAGACAGCATCCTAGATACAGCATCCCAGAATCAGCATCCAGGATACAACATCCAGGATACAGCATCCCAGACAGCATCCTAGATACAGCATCCCAGAATCAGCATCCAGGTTACAGCATCCCAGATACAGCATCCTACATACAGCATCCCGGATACAGCATCCTAGATACAGCATCCCAGAATCAGCATCCTAGATACAGCATCCCAGATACAGCATCCCAGAATCAGCATCCCAGAATCAGCATCCAGGATACAGCATCCCAGATACAGCATCCCAGAATTAGCATCCAAGATACAGCATCCAGGATACAGCATCCCAGATACAGCATCCCAGAATCAGCATCCAGGATACAGCATCCAGGATACAGCATCCCAGATACAGCATCCCGGAATCAGCATCCAGGATACAACATCCAGGATACAGCATCCCAGATACAGCATCCTAGATACAGCATCCCAGAATCAGCATCCAGGCTACAGCATCCCAGATACAGCATCCCAGATACAGCATCCCAGAATCAGCATCCAGGATACAGCATCCAGGATACAGCATCCTAGATACAGCATCCCAGAATCAGCATCCAGGATACAGCATCCCAGATACAGCATCCTAGATACAGCATCCCAGAATCAGCATCCAGGATACAGCATCCCAGATACAGCATCCTAGATACAGCATCCCAGAATCAGCATCCATCATACAGCATCCAGGATACAGCATCCCAGATACAGCATCCTAGATACAGCATCCCAGAATCAGCATCCAGGATACAGCATCCAGGATACAGCATCCCAGACAGCATGCAAGATACAGCATCCCAGAATCAGCATCCAGGATACAGCATCCCAGATACAGCATCCTAGATACAGCATCCCGGATACAGCATCCTAGATACAGCATCCCAGAATCAGCATCCAGGATACAGCATCCCAGATACAGCATCCCAGAATTAGCATCCCAGAATCAGCATCCAGCATACAGCATCCCGGATACAGCATCCTAGATACTGCATCCCAGAATCAGCATCCAGGATACAGCATCCCAGATACAGCACCCAGAATCAGCATCCAAGATACAGCATCCAGGATACAGCATCCCAGATACAGCATCCCAGAATCAGCATCCAGGATACAGCATCCAGGATACAGCATCCCAGATACAGCATCCTAGATACAGCATCCCAGAATCAGCATCCAGGATACAGCATCCCAGATACAGCATCCCAGAATCAGCATCCAGGATACAACATCCAGGATACAGCATCCCAGACAGCATCCTAGATACAGCATCCCAGAATCAGCATCCAGGATACAGCATCCCAGATACAGCATCCTACGTACATCATCCTAGATACAGCATCCCAGAATCAGCATCCAGGATACAGCATCCAGGATACAGCATCCCAGAATCAGCATCCCAGAATCAGCATCCAGGATACAGCATCCCAGATACAGCATCCTAGATACAGCATCCCAGAATCAGCATCCAGGATACAGCATCCCAGATACAGCATCCCAGAATCAGCATCCAAGATACAGCATCCAGGATACAGCATCCCAGATACAGCATCCCAGAATCAGCATCCAAGATACAGCATCCAGGATACAGCATCCCAGATACAGCATCCCGGAATCAGCATCCATGATACAGCATCCAGGATACAGCATCCCAGATACAGCATCCTAGATACAGCATCCCAGAATCAGCATCCAGGATACAGCATCCCAGATACAACATCCTAGATACAGCATCCCAGAATCAGCATCCAGGATACAGCATCCCAGATACAGCATCCCAGATACAGCATACTAGAATCAGCATCCAAGATACAGCATCCAGGATACAGCATCCCAGATACAGCATCACAGATACAGCATACCAGAATCAGCATCCAGGATACAGCATCCCAGATACAGCATCCTAGATACAGCATCCCAGAATCAGCATCCAGGATACAGCATCCGAGATACAGCATCCCAGAAACAGCATCCCAGAATCAGCATCCAGGATACAGCATCCCAGATACACCATCCTAGATTCAGCATCCCAGAATCAGCATCCAGGATACAGCATCCCAGATACAGAATCCTAGATACAGCATCCCAGAATCAGCATCCAGGATACACCATCCAGGATACAGCATCCCAGATACAGCATCCTAGATACAGCATCCCAGAATCAGCATCCAGGATACAGCATCCCAGATACAGCATTCCAGAAACACCATCCCAGAATCAGCATCCAGGATACAGCATACCAGATACAGCATCCTCGATACAGCATGCCAGAATCAGCATCCAGGATACTAGCATCCCAGATACAGTATCCTAGATACAGCATCCCAGAATCAGCATCCAAGATACAGCATCCAGGATACAGCATCCCAGATACAGCATCACAGATACAGCATCCCGGATACAGAATCCTAGATACAGCATCCCGGATACAGCTTCCAGGATACAGCATCCCAGAATCAGCATCCCGGATACAGCATCCCAGACACGGCATCCCAGGTACGGCATCCTAGATACATCACCATAGATGTAATATCCCAGATACAGTATCCCAGATACAGCATGCCAGAAACAACATCCCAGATACAGCACCATAGATATAATATCCCAGATACAGAATCGAGATATAGCATGCCAGATACAGCGTCCAGGATACAGCACCATAGATATAATATCCCAGATACAGCACCATACATACAATATCTCAGATACAGAATCCTAGATATAGCATCCCTAATACAGCATCCAGGATACAGCATCCTGGATGCAGTATGCAGGATACAGCATCCTAGATACAGCATCCCAGAATCACCATCCAGGATACAGAATCCCAGATACAGCATCCTAGATACAGCATCCCAGAATCAGCATCCAGGATACAGCATCCCAGATACAGCATCCTAGATACAGCATCCCAGAATCAGCATCCAGGATACAGCATCCCAGATACAGCATCCCAGAATCAGCATCCAGGATACAGCATCCAGTATACAGCATCCCAGATACAGCATCCTAGATACAGCATCCCAGAATCAGCATCCAGGATACAGCATCCCAGATACCTTATCCTAGATACAGCATCCCAGAATCAGCATCCAGGATACAGCATCCCTGATACAGCACCCCAGATTCAGCATCCAGGATACAGCATCCAGGATACAGCATCCCAGATACAGCATCCTAGATACAGCATCCCAGAATCAGCATCCCGGATACAGCATCCCAGACACGGCATCCCAGGTACGGCATCCTAGATACAGCACCATAGATGTAATTACCAGATACAGTATCCCAGATACAGCATGCCAGAAACAACATCCCAGATACAGCACCATAGATATAATATCCCAGATACAGTACCCCAGATATAGCAAGCCAGATACAGCGTCCAGGATACAGCACCATAGATATAATATCCCAGATACAGCACCATGCATACAATATCTCAGATACAGAATCCTAGATACAGCATCCCTAATACAGCATCCTAGATACAGCATCCAGGATACATCACCCTAGATACAGCATCCAGGATACAGCATCCCGGATATACCATGCAGGATACAGCATCCCAGATACAGCATCCCGGATACAGCACCCTAGATACAGCATCCAAGATACAGCACCCTAGATACAATATCTCAGATACAGTATCCCAGATATAGCATGCCAGATACAGCATCCAGGATACATCACCATAGATATAATATCCCAGATACAGCACCCTAGATACAATATCCCAGATACAGAATCCTAGATACAGCATCCCAAATACAGCATCCTACATACAGCATCCTAGATACATCACCCTAGATACAGCATCCCGGACACAGATTCCTAGATACAGCATCCCGGATACAGCATCTTAGATACAGCATCGCAGAATCAGCATCCAGGATACAGCATCCCAGATACAGCATCCCAGAATCAGCATCCCAGAATCAGCATCCAGAATACAGCATCCCGGATACAGCATCCTAGATACTGCATCCCAGAATCAGCATCCAGGATACAGCATCCCAGATACAGCACCCAGAATCAGCATCCAAGATACAGCATCCAGGATACAGCATCCCAGATACAGCATCCCAGAATCAGCATCCAGGATACAGCATCCAGGATACAGCATCCCAGATACAGCATCCTAGATACAGCATCCCAGAATCAGCATCCAGGATACAGCATCCCAGATACAGCATCCCAGAATCAGCATCCAGGATACAACATCCAGGATACAGCATCCCAGACAGCATCCTAGATACAGCATCCCAGAATCAGCATCCAGGATACAGCATCCCAGATACAGCATCCTACGTACATCATCCTAGATACAGCATCCCAGAATCAGCATCCAGGATACAGCATCCAGGATACAGCATCCCAGAATCAGCATCCCAGAATCAGCATCCAGGATACAGCATCCCAGATACAGCATCCTAGATACAGCATCCCAGAATCAGCATCCAGGATACAGCATCCCAGATACAGCATCCCAGAATCAGCATCCAAGATACAGCATCCAGGATACAGCATCCCAGATACAGCATCCCAGAATCAGCATCCAAGATACAGCATCCAGTATACAGCATCCCAGATACAGCATCCCGGAATCAGCATCCATGATACAGCATCCAGGATACAGCATCCCAGATACAGCATCCTAGATACAGCATCCCAGAATCAGCATCCAGGATACAGCATCCCAGATACAACATCCTAGATACAGCATCCCAGAATCAGCATCCAGGATACAGCATCCCAGATACAGCATCCCAGATACAGCATACTAGAATCAGCATCCAAGATACAGCATCCAGGATACAGCATCCCAGATACAGCATCACAGATACAGCATACCAGAATCAGCATCCAGGATACAGCATCCCAGATACAGCATCCTAGATACAGCATCCCAGAATCAGCATCCAGGATACAGCATCCGAGATACAGCATCCCAGAAACAGCATCCCAGAATCAGCATCCAGGATACAGCATCCCAGATACACCATCCTAGATTCAGCATCCCAGAATCAGCATCCAGGATACAGCATCCCAGATACAGAATCCTAGATACAGCATCCCAGAATCAGCATCCAGGATACACCATCCAGGATACAGCATCCCAGATACAGCATCCTAGATACAGCATCCCAGAATCAGCATCCAGGATACAGCATCCCAGATACAGCATTCCAGAAACACCATCCCAGAATCAGCATCCAGGATACAGCATACCAGATACAGCATCCTCGATACAGCATGCCAGAATCAGCATCCAGGATACTAGCATCCCAGATACAGTATCCTAGATACAGCATCCCAGAATCAGCATCCAAGATACAGCATCCAGGATACAGCATCCCAGATACAGCATCACAGATACAGCATCCCGGATACAGAATCCTAGATACAGCATCCCGGATACAGCTTCCAGGATACAGCATCCCAGAATCAGCATCCCGGATACAGCATCCCAGACACGGCATCCCAGGTACGGCATCCTAGATACATCACCATAGATGTAATATCCCAGATACAGTATCCCAGATACAGCATGCCAGAAACAACATCCCAGATACAGCACCATAGATATAATATCCCAGATACAGAATCGAGATATAGCATGCCAGATACAGCGTCCAGGATACAGCACCATAGATATAATATCCCAGATACAGCACCATACATACAATATCTCAGATACAGAATCCTAGATATAGCATCCCTAATACAGCATCCAGGATACAGCATCCTGGATGCAGTATGCAGGATACAGCATCCTAGATACAGCATCCCAGAATCACCATCCAGGATACAGAATCCCAGATACAGCATCCTAGATACAGCATCCCAGAATCAGCATCCAGGATACAGCATCCCAGATACAGCATCCTAGATACAGCATCCCAGAATCAGCATCCAGGATACAGCATCCCAGATACAGCATCCCAGAATCAGCATCCAGGATACAGCATCCAGTATACAGCATCCCAGATACAGCATCCTAGATACAGCATCCCAGAATCAGCATCCAGGATACAGCATCCCAGATACCTTATCCTAGATACAGCATCCCAGAATCAGCATCCAGGATACAGCATCCCTGATACAGCACCCCAGATTCAGCATCCAGGATACAGCATCCAGGATACAGCATCCCAGATACAGCATCCTAGATACAGCATCCCAGAATCAGCATCCCGGATACAGCATCCCAGACACGGCATCCCAGGTACGGCATCCTAGATACAGCACCATAGATGTAATTACCAGATACAGTATCCCAGATACAGCATGCCAGAAACAACATCCCAGATACAGCACCATAGATATAATATCCCAGATACAGTACCCCAGATATAGCAAGCCAGATACAGCGTCCAGGATACAGCACCATAGATATAATATCCCAGATACAGCACCATGCATACAATATCTCAGATACAGAATCCTAGATACAGCATCCCTAATACAGCATCCTAGATACAGCATCCAGGATACATCACCCTAGATACAGCATCCAGGATACAGCATCCCGGATATACCATGCAGGATACAGCATCCCAGATACAGCATCCCGGATACAGCACCCTAGATACAGCATCCAAGATACAGCACCCTAGATACAATATCTCAGATACAGTATCCCAGATATAGCATGCCAGATACAGCATCCAGGATACATCACCATAGATATAATATCCCAGATACAGCACCCTAGATACAATATCCCAGATACAGAATCCTAGATACAGCATCCCAAATACAGCATCCTACATACAGCATCCTAGATACATCACCCTAGATACAGCATCCCGGACACAGATTCCTAGATACAGCATCCCGGATACAGCATCTTAGATACAGCATCGCAGAATCAGCATCCAGGATACAGCATCCCAGATACAGCATCCCAGAATCAGCATCCCAGAATCAGCATCCAGAATACAGCATCCCAGATACAGCATCCCAGATACAGCATCCCAGAATCAGCATCCAGGATACAGCATCCCGGATACAGAATCCTAGATACAGCATCCCAGAATCAGCATCCCAGAATCAGCATCCAGGATACAGCATCCCAGATACAGCATCCCAGAATCAGCATCCAAGCTGCAGCATCCAGGATACAGCATCCCAGATACAGCATCCCAGAATCAGCATCCAGGATACAGCATCCAGGATACAGCATCCCAGAATCAGCATCCCAGAATCAGCATCCAGGATACAGCATCCCAGATACAGCATCCCAGAATCAGCATCCAAGCTGCAGCATCCAGGATACAGCATCCCAGATACAGCATCCCAGAATCAGCATCCAGGATACAGCATCCAGGATACAGCATCCCAGATACAGCATCCCGGAATCAGCATCCAGGATACAGCATCCAGGATACAGCATCCCAGATACAGCATCCTAGATACAGCATCCCAGAATCAGTATCCAGGATACAGCATCCCAGATACAGCATCCTAGATACAGCATCGCAGAATCAGCATCCAGGATACAGCATCCCAGATACAGCATCCCAGATACAGCATCCCAGAATCAGCATCCAAGATACAGCATCCAGGATACAGCATCCCAGATACAGCATCCCAGATACAGCATCCCAGAATCAGCATCCAGGATACAGCATCCCAGATACAGCATCCTAGATATAGCATCCCAGAATCAGCATCCAGGATACAGCATCCCAGATACAGCATCCTAGATACAGCATCCCAGAATCAGCATCCAGGATACAGCATCCAGGATACAGCATCCCAGATCCAGCATCCTAGATACAGCATCCCAGAATCAGCATCCAGGATACAGCATCCCAGACACGGCATCCCAGGTACGGCATCCTAGATATAGCACCATAGATGTAATATCCCAGATACAGTATCCCTGATACAGCATGCCAGAAACAACATCCCAGATACAGCACCATAGATATAATATCCCAGATACAGCACCATACATACAATATCTCAGATACAGAATCCTAGATACAGCATCCCTAATACAGCATCCAGGATACAGCATCCTGGATGCACCATGCAGGATACAGCATCCTAGATACAGCATCCCAGAATCAGCATCCAGGATACAGCATCCCAGATACAGCATCCTAGATACAGCATCCCAGAATCAGCATCCAGGATACAGCATCCCAGATACAGCATCCCAGAATCAGCATCCAGGATACAGTATCCAGGATACAGCATCCCAGATACAGCATCCTAGATACAGCATCCCAGAATCAGCATCCAGGATACAGCATCCCAGATACAGCATTCTAGATACAGCATCCCGGATACAGAATCCTAGATACAGCATCCCGGATACAACATCCTAGATGCAGCATCCCAGAATCAGCATCCAGGATACAGCATCCCAGATACAGCATCCCAGAATCAGCATCCCAGAATCAGCATCCAGGATACAGCATCCCGGATACAGCATCCCAGATACAGCATCCCAGAATCAGCATCCAGGATACAGCATCCAGTATACAGCATCCCAGATACAGCATCCTAGATACAGCATCCCAGAATCAGCATCCAGAATACAGCATCCCAGATACAGCATCCCAGATACAGCATCCCAGAATCAGCATCCAGGATACAGCATCCCGGATACAGAATCCTAGATACAGCATCCCAGAATCAGCATCCCAGAATCAGCATCCAGGATACAGCATCCCAGATACAGCATCCCAGAATCAGCATCCAAGCTGCAGCATCCAGGATACAGCATCCCAGATACAGCATCCCAGAATCAGCATCCAGGATACAGCATCCAGGATACAGCATCCCAGAATCAGCATCCCAGAATCAGCATCCAGGATACAGCATCCCAGATACAGCATCCCAGAATCAGCATCCAAGCTGCAGCATCCAGGATACAGCATCCCAGATACAGCATCCCAGAATCAGCATCCAGGATACAGCATCCAGGATACAGCATCCCAGATACAGCATCCCGGAATCAGCATCCAGGATACAGCATCCAGGATACAGCATCCCAGATACAGCATCCTAGATACAGCATCCCAGAATCAGTATCCAGGATACAGCATCCCAGATACAGCATCCTAGATACAGCATCGCAGAATCAGCATCCAGGATACAGCATCCCAGATACAGCATCCCAGATACAGCATCCCAGAATCAGCATCCAAGATACAGCATCCAGGATACAGCATCCCAGATACAGCATCCCAGATACAGCATCCCAGAATCAGCATCCAGGATACAGCATCCCAGATACAGCATCCTAGATATAGCATCCCAGAATCAGCATCCAGGATACAGCATCCCAGATACAGCATCCTAGATACAGCATCCCAGAATCAGCATCCAGGATACAGCATCCCAGATACAGCATCCCAGAATCAGCATCCCAGAATCAGCATCCAGAATACAGCATCCCAGATACAGCATCCCAGATACAGCATCCCAGAATCAGCATCCAGGATACAGCATCCCGGATACAGAATCCTAGATACAGCATCCCAGAATCAGCATCCCAGAATCAGCATCCAGGATACAGCATCCCAGATACAGCATCCCAGAATCAGCATCCAAGCTGCAGCATCCAGGATACAGCATCCCAGATACAGCATCCCAGAATCAGCATCCAGGATACAGCATCCAGGATACAGCATCCCAGAATCAGCATCCCAGAATCAGCATCCAGGATACAGCATCCCAGATACAGCATCCCAGAATCAGCATCCAAGCTGCAGCATCCAGGATACAGCATCCCAGATACAGCATCCCAGAATCAGCATCCAGGATACAGCATCCAGGATACAGCATCCCAGATACAGCATCCCGGAATCAGCATCCAGGATACAGCATCCAGGATACAGCATCCCAGATACAGCATCCTAGATACAGCATCCCAGAATCAGTATCCAGGATACAGCATCCCAGATACAGCATCCTAGATACAGCATCGCAGAATCAGCATCCAGGATACAGCATCCCAGATACAGCATCCCAGATACAGCATCCCAGAATCAGCATCCAAGATACAGCATCCAGGATACAGCATCCCAGATACAGCATCCCAGATACAGCATCCCAGAATCAGCATCCAGGATACAGCATCCCAGATACAGCATCCTAGATATAGCATCCCAGAATCAGCATCCAGGATACAGCATCCCAGATACAGCATCCTAGATACAGCATCCCAGAATCAGCATCCAGGATACAGCATCCAGGATACAGCATCCCAGATCCAGCATCCTAGATACAGCATCCCAGAATCAGCATCCAGGATACAGCATCCCAGACACGGCATCCCAGGTACGGCATCCTAGATATAGCACCATAGATGTAATATCCCAGATACAGTATCCCTGATACAGCATGCCAGAAACAACATCCCAGATACAGCACCATAGATATAATATCCCAGATACAGCACCATACATACAATATCTCAGATACAGAATCCTAGATACAGCATCCCTAATACAGCATCCAGGATACAGCATCCTGGATGCACCATGCAGGATACAGCATCCTAGATACAGCATCCCAGAATCAGCATCCAGGATACAGCATCCCAGATACAGCATCCTAGATACAGCATCCCAGAATCAGCATCCAGGATACAGCATCCCAGATACAGCATCCCAGAATCAGCATCCAGGATACAGTATCCAGGATACAGCATCCCAGATACAGCATCCTAGATACAGCATCCCAGAATCAGCATCCAGGATACAGCATCCCAGATACAGCATTCTAGATACAGCATCCCGGATACAGAATCCTAGATACAGCATCCCGGATACAACATCCTAGATGCAGCATCCCAGAATCAGCATCCAGGATACAGCATCCCAGATACAGCATCCCAGAATCAGCATCCCAGAATCAGCATCCAGGATACAGCATCCCGGATACAGCATCCCAGATACAGCATCCCAGAATCAGCATCCAGGATACAGCTTCCAGGATACAGCATCCCAGATACAGCATCCCAGAATCAGCATACAGGATACAGCATCCAGGATACAGCATCCCAGACACAGCATCCTAGATACAGCATCCTAGATACAGCATCCCAGAATCAGCATCCAGGATACAGCACCCCAGGTACAGCATCCCAGAAACACCATCCCAGAATCAGCATCCAGGATACAGCATCCCAGATACAGCATCCTAGATACAGCATCCCAGAATCAGCATCCCGGATACAGCATCCCAGATACAGCATCCTAGATACAGCATCCCAGAATCAGCATCCAGGATACAGCATCCCAGATACAGCATCCCAGAATCAGCATCCAAGATACAGCATCCAGGATACAGCATCCCAGATACAGCATCCTAGATACAGCATCCCAGAATCAGCATCCAGGATACAGCATCCCAGATACAGCATCCTAGATACAGCATCCCGGATACAGAATCCTAGATACAGCATCCCGGATACAACATCCTAGATACAGCATCCCAGAATCAGCATCCAGGATACAGCATCCCAGATACAGCATCCCAGAATCAGCATCCCAGAATCAGCATCCAGGATACAGCATCCCGGATACAGCATCACAGATACAGCATCCCAGAATCAGCATGCAGGATACAGCATCCCAGATACAGCATCCCAGAATCAGCATCCAAGATACAGCTTCCAGGATACAGCATCCCAGATACAGCATCCCAGAATCAGCATCCAGGATACAGCATCCCAGACACGGCATCCCAGGTACGGCATCCTAGATATAGCACCATAGATGTAATATCCCAGATACAGTATCCCTGATACAGCATGCCAGAAACAACATCCCAGATACAGCACCATAGATATAATATCCCAGATACAGCACCATACATACAATATCTCAGATACAGAATCCTAGATACAGCATCCCTAATACAGCATCCAGGATACAGCATCCTGGATGCACCATGCAGGATACAGCATCCTAGATACAGCATCCCAGAATCAGCATCCAGGATACAGCATCCCAGATACAGCATCCTAGATACAGCATCCCAGAATCAGCATCCAGGATACAGCATCCCAGATACAGCATCCCAGAATCAGCATCCAGGATACAGTATCCAGGATACAGCATCCCAGATACAGCATCCTAGATACAGCATCCCAGAATCAGCATCCAGGATACAGCATCCCAGATACAGCATTCTAGATACAGCATCCCGGATACAGAATCCTAGATACAGCATCCCGGATACAACATCCTAGATGCAGCATCCCAGAATCAGCATCCAGGATACAGCATCCCAGATACAGCATCCCAGAATCAGCATCCCAGAATCAGCATCCAGGATACAGCATCCCGGATACAGCATCCCAGATACAGCATCCCAGAATCAGCATCCAGGATACAGCATCCAGTATACAGCATCCCAGATACAGCATCCTAGATACAGCATCCCAGAATCAGCATCCAGGATACAGCATCCCAGATACAGCATCCCAGAATCAGCATCCCAGAATCAGCATCCAGAATACAGCATCCCAGATACAGCATCCCAGATACAGCATCCCAGAATCAGCATCCAGGATACAGCATCCCGGATACAGAATCCTAGATACAGCATCCCAGAATCAGCATCCCAGAATCAGCATCCAGGATACAGCATCCCAGATACAGCATCCCAGAATCAGCATCCAAGCTGCAGCATCCAGGATACAGCATCCCAGATACAGCATCCCAGAATCAGCATCCAGGATACAGCATCCAGGATACAGCATCCCAGAATCAGCATCCCAGAATCAGCATCCAGGATACAGCATCCCAGATACAGCATCCCAGAATCAGCATCCAAGCTGCAGCATCCAGGATACAGCATCCCAGATACAGCATCCCAGAATCAGCATCCAGGATACAGCATCCAGGATACAGCATCCCAGATACAGCATCCCGGAATCAGCATCCAGGATACAGCATCCAGGATACAGCATCCCAGATACAGCATCCTAGATACAGCATCCCAGAATCAGTATCCAGGATACAGCATCCCAGATACAGCATCCTAGATACAGCATCGCAGAATCAGCATCCAGGATACAGCATCCCAGATACAGCATCCCAGATACAGCATCCCAGAATCAGCATCCAAGATACAGCATCCAGGATACAGCATCCCAGATACAGCATCCCAGATACAGCATCCCAGAATCAGCATCCAGGATACAGCATCCCAGATACAGCATCCTAGATATAGCATCCCAGAATCAGCATCCAGGATACAGCATCCCAGATACAGCATCCTAGATACAGCATCCCAGAATCAGCATCCAGGATACAGCATCCCAGATACAGCATCCCAGAATCAGCATCCCAGAATCAGCATCCAGAATACAGCATCCCAGATACAGCATCCCAGATACAGCATCCCAGAATCAGCATCCAGGATACAGCATCCCGGATACAGAATCCTAGATACAGCATCCCAGAATCAGCATCCCAGAATCAGCATCCAGGATACAGCATCCCAGATACAGCATCCCAGAATCAGCATCCAAGCTGCAGCATCCAGGATACAGCATCCCAGATACAGCATCCCAGAATCAGCATCCAGGATACAGCATCCAGGATACAGCATCCCAGAATCAGCATCCCAGAATCAGCATCCAGGATACAGCATCCCAGATACAGCATCCCAGAATCAGCATCCAAGCTGCAGCATCCAGGATACAGCATCCCAGATACAGCATCCCAGAATCAGCATCCAGGATACAGCATCCAGGATACAGCATCCCAGATACAGCATCCCGGAATCAGCATCCAGGATACAGCATCCAGGATACAGCATCCCAGATACAGCATCCTAGATACAGCATCCCAGAATCAGTATCCAGGATACAGCATCCCAGATACAGCATCCTAGATACAGCATCGCAGAATCAGCATCCAGGATACAGCATCCCAGATACAGCATCCCAGATACAGCATCCCAGAATCAGCATCCAAGATACAGCATCCAGGATACAGCATCCCAGATACAGCATCCCAGATACAGCATCCCAGAATCAGCATCCAGGATACAGCATCCCAGATACAGCATCCTAGATATAGCATCCCAGAATCAGCATCCAGGATACAGCATCCCAGATACAGCATCCTAGATACAGCATCCCAGAATCAGCATCCAGGATACAGCATCCAGGATACAGCATCCCAGATCCAGCATCCTAGATACAGCATCCCAGAATCAGCATCCAGGATACAGCATCCCAGACACGGCATCCCAGGTACGGCATCCTAGATATAGCACCATAGATGTAATATCCCAGATACAGTATCCCTGATACAGCATGCCAGAAACAACATCCCAGATACAGCACCATAGATATAATATCCCAGATACAGCACCATACATACAATATCTCAGATACAGAATCCTAGATACAGCATCCCTAATACAGCATCCAGGATACAGCATCCTGGATGCACCATGCAGGATACAGCATCCTAGATACAGCATCCCAGAATCAGCATCCAGGATACAGCATCCCAGATACAGCATCCTAGATACAGCATCCCAGAATCAGCATCCAGGATACAGCATCCCAGATACAGCATCCCAGAATCAGCATCCAGGATACAGTATCCAGGATACAGCATCCCAGATACAGCATCCTAGATACAGCATCCCAGAATCAGCATCCAGGATACAGCATCCCAGATACAGCATTCTAGATACAGCATCCCGGATACAGAATCCTAGATACAGCATCCCGGATACAACATCCTAGATGCAGCATCCCAGAATCAGCATCCAGGATACAGCATCCCAGATACAGCATCCCAAAATCAGCATCCCAGAATCAGCATCCAGGATACAGCATCCCGGATACAGCATCCCAGATACAGCATCCCAGAATCAGCATCCAGGATACAGCTTCCAGGATACAGCATCCCAGATACAGCATCCCAGAATCAGCATACAGGATACAGCATCCAGGATACAGCATCCCAGACACAGCATCCTAGATACAGCATCCTAGATACAGCATCCCAGAATCAGCATCCAGGATACAGCACCCCAGGTACAGCATCCCAGAAACACCATCCCAGAATCAGCATCCAGGATACAGCATCCCAGATACAGCATCCTAGATACAGCATCCCAGAATCAGCATCCCGGATACAGCATCCCAGATACAGCATCCTAGATACAGCATCCCAGAATCAGCATCCAGGATACAGCATCCCAGATACAGCATCCCAGAATCAGCATCCAAGATACAGCATCCAGGATACAGCATCCCAGATACAGCATCCTAGATACAGCATCCCAGAATCAGCATCCAGGATACAGCATCCCAGATACAGCATCCTAGATACAGCATCCCGGATACAGAATCCTAGATACAGCATCCCGGATACAACATCCTAGATACAGCATCCCAGAATCAGCATCCAGGATACAGCATCCCAGATACAGCATCCCAGAATCAGCATCCCAGAATCAGCATCCAGGATACAGCATCCCGGATACAGCATCACAGATACAGCATCCCAGAATCAGCATGCAGGATACAGCATCCCAGATACAGCATCCCAGAATCAGCATCCAAGATACAGCTTCCAGGATACAGCATCCCAGATACAGCATCCCAGAATCAGCATCCAGGATACAGCATCCCAGATACAGCATCCTAGATACAGCATCCCAGAATCAGCATCCAGGATACAGAATCCCAGATACAGCATCCTAGATACAGCATCCCAGAATCAGCATCCAGGATACAGCATCCAGGATACAGCATCCCAGATACAGCATCCTAGATACAGCATCCCAGAATCAGCATCCAGGATACAGCATCCCAGATACAGCATCTCAGAATCAGCATCCCGGATACAGCATCCCAGACAGCATCCTAGATACAGCATCCAAGATACAGCACCCTAGATACAATATCCCAGATACAGTATCCCAGATATAGCATGCCAGATACAGCATCCAGGATACATCACCATAGATATAATATCCCAGATACAGAATCCTAGATAGAGCATCCCAAATACAGCATCCTAGATACAGCATCCTAGATACATCACCCTAGATACAGCATCCCGGATACAGAATCCTAGATACAGCATCCCGGATACAGCATCCTAGATACAGCATCGCAGAATCAGCATCCAGGATACAGCATCCCAGATACAGCATCCCAGAATCAGCATCCTAGATACAGCATCCCAAAATCAGCATCCCAGAATCAGCATCCAGGATACAGCATCCCAGATACAGCATCCCAGAATCAGCATCCAAGCTGCAGCATCCAGGATACAGCATCCCAGATACAGCATCCCAGAATCAGCATCCAGGATACAGCATCCAGGATACAGCATCCCAGACACAGCATCCCGGAATCAGCATCCAGGATACAGCATCCAGGATACAGCATCCCAGATACAGCATCCTAGATACAGCATCGCAGAATCAGCATCCAGGATACAGCATCCCAGATACAGCATCCCAGATACAGCATCCCAGAATCAGCATCCCAGATACAGCATCCAGGATACAGCATCCCAGATACAGCATCCCAGAATCAGCATCCCGGATACAGAATCCTAGATACAGCATTCCGGACACAGCATCCTAGATACAGCATCCCAGAATCAGCATCCAGGATACTAGCATCCCAGATACAGCATCCTAGATACAGCATCCCAGAATCAGCATCCTAGATACAGCATCCAGGATACAGCATCCCAGATACAGCATCACAGATACAGCATCCCGGATACAGAATCCTAGATACAGCATCCCGGATACAGCATCCTAGATACAGCATCCCAGAATCAGCATCCCGGATACAGCATCCCAGACACGGCATCCCAGGTACGGCATCCTGGATACAGCACCATAGATGTAATATCCCAGATACAGTATCCCAGATACATCATGCCAGAAACAACATCCCAGAAACAGCACAATAGATATAATATCCCAGATACAGCACCATACATACAATATCTCAGATACAGAATCCTAGATACAGCATCCCTAATACAGCATCCAGGATACAGCATCCTGGATGCACCATGCAGGATACAGCATCCTAGATACAGCATCCCAGAATCAGCATCCATGATACAGCATCCCAGATACAGCATCCTAGATACAGCATCCCAGAATCAGCATCCAGGATACAGCATCCCAGATACAGCATCCCAGAATCAGCATCCAGGATACAGTATCCAGGATACAGCATCCCAGATACAGCATCCTAGATACAGCATCCCAGAATCAGCATCCAGGATACAGCATCCCAGATACAGCATCCTAGATACAGCATCCCGGATACAGAATCCTAGATACAGCATCCCGGATACAACATCCTAGATGCAGCATCCCAGAATCAGCATACAGGATACAGCATCCCAGATACAGCATCCCAGAATCAGCATCCCAGAATCAGCATCCAGGATACAGCATCCCGGATACAGCATCCCAGATACAGCATCCCAGAATCAGCATCCAGGATACAGCATCCTAGATACAGCATCCCAGAATCAGCATCCAAGATACAGCTTCCAGGATACAGCATCCCAGATACAGCATCCCAGAATCAGCATACAGGATACAGCATCCAGGATACAGCATCCCAGACACAGCATCCTAGATACAGCATCCTAGATACAGCATTCCAGAATCAGCATCCAGGATACAGCACCCCAGATACAGCATCCCAGAAACACCATCCCAGAATCAGCATCCAGGATACAGCATCCCAGATACAGCATCCTAGATACAGCATCCCAGAATCAGCATCCCGGATACAGCATCCCAGAAACAGCATCCTAGATACAGCATCCCAGAATCAGAATCCAGGATACAGCATCCCAGATACAGCATCCCAGAATCAGCATCCAGGATACAGCATCCAGGATACAGCATCCCAGATACAGCATCCTAGATACAGCATCCCAGAATCAGCATCTAGGATACAGCATCCCAGATACAGCATCCTATATACAGCATCCCGGATACAGAATCCTAGATACAGCATCCCGGATACAACATCCTAGATACAGCATCCCAGAATCAGCATCCAGGATACAGCATCCCAGATACAGCATCCCAGAATCAGCATCCCAGAATCAGCATCCAGGATACAGCATCCCAGATACAGCATCACAGATACAGCATCCCAGAATCAGCATCCAGGATACAGCATCCCAGATACAGCATCCCAGAATCAGCATCCCAGATACAGCTTCCAGGATACAGCATCCCAGATACAGCATCCCAGAATCATCATACAGGATACAGCATCCAGGATACAGCATCCCAGACACAGCATCCTAGATACAGCATCGTAGATACAGCATCCCAGAATCAGCATCCAGGATACAGCATCCAGGATACAGCATCCCAGATACAGCATCCCGGAATCAGCATCGAGGATACAGCATCCAGGATACAGCATCCCAGATACAGCATCCTAGATACAGCATCCCAGAATCAGTATCCAGGATACAGCATCCCAGATACAGTATCCTAGATACAGCATCCCAGAATCAGCATCCAGGATACAGTATCCCAGATACAGCATCCTAGATACAGCATCCCAGAATCAGCATCCAGGATACAGCATCCCAGATACAGCATCCAAGAATCAGCATCCAGGATACAGCATCCAGGATACAGCATCCCAGATACAGCATCACAGATACAGCATCCCGGATACAAAATCCTAGATACAGCATCCTGGATACAGCATCCTAGATACAGCATCCCAGAATCAGCATCCAGGATACAGCATCCCAGATACAGCATCCTAGATACAGCATCCCAGAATCAGCATCCAGGATACAGCATCCCAGATACAGCATCCTAGATACATCATCCCAGAATCAGCATCCAGGATACAGCATCCCAGATACAGCATCCCAGATACAGCATCCTAGATACAGCATCCCGGATACAGCATCCAGGATACAGCATCCCAGATACAGCATCCTAGATACAGCATCCCAGAATCAGCATCCAGGATACAGCATCCCAGATACAGCATCCTAGATACAGCATCCCAGAATCAGAATCCAAGATACAGCATCCAGGATACAGCATCCCAGATACAGCATCACAGATACAGCATCCCGGATACAGAATCCTAGATACAGCATCCCGGATACAGCATCCTAGATACAGCATCCCAGAATGAGCATCCCGGATACAGCATCCCAGACACGGCATCCCAGGTACGGCATCCTAGATACAGCACCATAGATGTAATTACCAGATACAGTATCCCAGATACAGCATGCCAGAAACAACATCCCCGATACAGCACCGTAGATATAATATCCCCGATACAGTATCCCAGATATAGCATGCCAGATACAGCGTCCAGGATACAGCACCATAGATATAATATCCCAGATACAGCACCATACATACAATATCTCAGATACAGAATCCTAGATAGAGCATCCCAAATACAGCATCCTAGATACAGCATCCTAGATACATCACCCTAGATACAGCATCCCGGATACAGAATCCTAGATACAGCATCCCGGATACAGCATCCTAGATACAGCATCCCAGAATCAGCATCCCGGATACAGCATCCCAGACACGGCATCCCAGATACGGCCTCCTAGATACAGCACCATAGATATAATATCCCAGATACAGCATGCCTGAAACAGCATCCCAGATACAGCACCATAGATATAATATCCCAGATACAGTAACCCATATAGCATGCCAGATACAGCATCCAGGATACAGCACCATAGATATAATATCCCAGATACAGCACCCTAGATACAATATCTCAGATACAGAATCCTAGATACAGCATCCCTAACACAGCATCCTAGATACAGCATCCCGGATACAGCGTCCTAGATACAGCACCCTAGATACAGCATCCCAGATACAGCACCCTAGATATAATATCCCAGATACAGTATCCCAGATATAGCAAGCCAGATACAGCGTCCAGGATACAGCACCATAGATATAATATCCCAGATACAGCACCATGCATACAATATCTCAGATACAGAATCCTAGATACAGCATCCCTAATACAGCATCCTAGATACAGCATCCTAGATACATCACCCTAGATACAGCATCCAGGATACAGCATCCTGGATACACCATGAAGGATACAGCATCCCAGATACAGCATCCCGGATACAGCACCCTAGATACAGCATCCAAGATACAGCACCCTAGATAAAATATCCCAGATACAGTATCCCAGATATAGCATGCCAGATACAGCATCCAGGATACATCACCGTAGATATAATATCCCAGATACAGCACCCTAGATACAATATCCCAGATACGGAATCCTAGATACAGCTTCCCAAATACAGCATCCTAGATACAGCTTCCTAGATACATCACCCTAGATACAGCATCGAGGATACAGCATCCTGGATACACCATGCAGGATACAGCATCCCAGATACAGCATCCCGGATACAGCATCCTAGATACAGCATCCCAGAATCAGCTTCCAGGATACAGCATCCCAGATACAGCATCCTAGATACAACATCCCGGATACAGAATCCTAGATACAGCATCCCGGATACAGCATCCTAGATACAGCATCCCAGAATCAGCATCCAGGATACAGCATCCCAGATACAGCATCCCAGAATCAGCATCCCAGAATCAGCATCCAGGATACAACATCCCCGATACAGCATCCTAGATACAGCATCCCAGAATCAGCATCCAGGATACAGCATCCCAGAATCAGCATCCAAGATACAGCATCCAGGATACAGCATGCCAGATACAGCATCCCAGAATCAGCATCCAAATACAGCATCCAGGATAGAGTATCCCAGATACAGCATGCCAGATACAGCATCCAGGATACATCACCATAGATATAATATCCCAGATACAGCACCCTAGATACAATATCCCAGATAAAGAATCCTAGATACAGCATCCCAAATACAGCATCCTAGATACAGCATCCTAGATACATCACCCTACATACAACATCCCGGATACAGAATCCTAGATACAGCATCCCGGATACAGCATCCTAGATACAGCATCCCAGAATCAGCATCCAGGATACAGCATCGCAGATACAGCATCCTAGATACAGCATCCCAGAATCAGCATCCAGGATACAGCATCGCAGATACAGCATCCTAGATACAGTATCCCAGAATCAGCATCCAGGATACAGCATCCCAGATACAGCATCCTAGATACAGCATCCCAGAATCAGCATCCAGGATACAGCATCCCAGATACAGCATCCTAGATACAGCATCCCAGAATCAGCATCCAGGATACAGCATCCAGGATACAGCATCCCAGACAGCATCCTAGATACAGCATCCCAGAATCAGCATCCAGGATACAGCATCCCAGATACAGCATACCAGAATCAGCATCCAGGATACAGCATCCCAGATACAGCATCCCAGAATTAGCATCCAGGATACAGCATCAAGGATACAGCATCCCAGATACAGCATCCTAGATACAGCATCCCAGAATCAGCATCCAGGATTCAGCATCCTAGATACAGCATCCCAGAATCAGCATCCAGGATACAGCATCCCAGATACTGCATCCAAGATACAACATCCCGGATACAGAATCCTAGATACAGCATCCCGGATACAGCATCCTAGATACAGCATCCCAGAATCAGCATACAGGATACAGCATCCAGGATACAGCATCCCAGACACAGCATCCTAGATACAGCATCCTAGATACAGCATCCCAGAATCAGCATCCAGGATACAGCACCCCAGATACAGCATCCCAGAAACACCATCCCAGAATCAGCATCCAGGATACAGCATGCCAGATACAGCATCCTAGATACAGCATCCCAGAATCAGCATCCCGGATACAGCATCCCAGAAACAGCATCCTAGATACAGCATCCCAGAATCAGCATCCAGGATACAGCATCCCAGATACAGCATCCCAGAATCAGCATCCAGGATACAGCATCCAGGATACAGCATCCCAGATACAGCATCCTAGATACAGCATCCCAGAATCAGCATCTAGGATACAGCATCCCAGATACAGCATCCTATATACAGCATCCCGGATACAGAATCCTAGATACAGCATCCCGGATACAACATCCTAGATACAGCATCCCAGAATCAGCATCCAGGATACAGCATCCCAGATACAGCATCCCAGAATCAGCATCCCAGAATCAGCATCCAGGATACAGCATCCCAGATACAGCATCACAGATACAGCATCCCAGAATCAGCATCCAGGATACAGCATCCCAGATACAGCATCCCAGAATCAGCATCCCAGATACAGCTTCCAGGATACAGCATCCCAGATACAGCATCCCAGAATCATCATACAGGATACAGCATCCAGGATACAGCATCCCAGACACAGCATCCTAGATTCAGCATCGTAGATACAGCATCCCAGAATCAGCATCCAGGATACAGCATCCAGGATACAGCATCCCAGATACAGCATCCCGGAATCAGCATCGAGGATACAGCATCCAGGATACAGCATCCCAGATACAGCATCCTAGATACAGCATCCCAGAATCAGTATCCAGGATACAGCATCCCAGATACAGTATCCTAGATACAGCATCCCAGAATCAGCATCCAGGATACAGTATCCCAGATACAGCATCCTAGATACAGCATCCCAGAATCAGCATCCAGGATACAGCATCCCAGATACAGCATCCAAGAATCAGCATCCAGGATACAGCATCCAGGATACAGCATCCCAGATACAGCATCACAGATACAGCATCCCGGATACAAAATCCTAGATACAGCATCCTGGATACAGCATCCTAGATACAGCATCCCAGAATCAGCATCCAGGATACAGCATCCCAGATACAGCATCCTAGATACAGCATCCCAGAATCAGCATCCAGGATACAGCATCCCAGATACAGCATCCTAGATACAGCATCCCAGAATCAGCATCCAGGATACAGCATCCCAGATACAGCATCCCAGATACAGCATCCTAGATACAGCATCCCGGATACAGCATCCAGGATACAGCATCCCAGATACAGCATCCTAGATACAGCATCCCAGAATCAGCATCCAGGATACAGCATCCCAGATACAGCATCCTAGATACAGCATCCCAGAATCAGAATCCAAGATACAGCATCCAGGATACAGCATCCCAGATACAGCATCACAGATACAGCATCCCGGATACAGAATCCTAGATACAGCATCCCGGATACAGCATCCTAGATACAGCATCCCAGAATCAGCATCCCGGATACAGCATCCCAGACACGGCATCCCAGGTACGGCATCCTAGATACAGCACCATAGATGTAATTACCAGATACAGTATCCCAGATACAGCATGCCAGAAACAACATCCCCGATACAGCACCATAGATATAATATCCCCGATACAGTATCCCAGATATAGCATGCCAGATACAGCGTCCAGGATACAGCACCATAGATATAATATCCCAGATACAGCACCATACATACAATATCTCAGATACAGAATCCTAGATAGAGCATCCCAAATACAGCATCCTAGATACAGCATCCTAGATACATCACCCTAGATACAGCATCCCGGATACAGAATCCTAGATACAGCATCCCGGATACAGCATCCTAGATACAGCATCCCAGAATCAGCATCCCGGATACAGCATCCCAGACACGGCATCCCAGATACGGCCTCCTAGATACAGCACCATAGATATAATATCCCAGATACAGCATGCCTGAAACAGCATCCCAGATACAGCACCATAGATATAATATCCCAGATACAGTAACCCATATAGCATGCCAGATACAGCATCCAGGATACAGCACCATAGATATAATATCCCAGATACAGCACCCTAGATACAATATCTCAGATACAGAATCCTAGATACAGCATCCCTAACACAGCATCCTAGATACAGCATCCTAGATACATCACCCTAGATACAGCATCCAGGACACAGCATCCCAGATACAGCATCCCGGATACAGCGTCCTAGATACAGCACCCTAGATACAGCATCCCAGATACAGCACCCTAGATATAATATCCCAGATACAGTATCCCAGATATAGCAAGCCAGATACAGCGTCCAGGATACAGCACCATAGATATAATATCCCAGATACAGCACCATGCATACAATATCTCAGATACAGAATCCTAGATACAGCATCCCTAATACAGCATCCTAGATACAGCATCCTAGATACATCACCCTAGATACAGCATCCAGGATACAGCATCCTGGATACACCATGAAGGATACAGCATCCCAGATACAGCATCCCGGATACAGCACCCTAGATACAGCATCCAAGATACAGCACCCTAGATAAAATATCCCAGATACAGTATCCCAGATATAGCATGCCAGATACAGCATCCAGGATACATCACCGTAGATATAATATCCCAGATACAGCACCCTAGATACAATATCCCAGATACGGAATCCTAGATACAGCTTCCCAAATACAGCATCCTAGATACAGCTTCCTAGATACATCACCCTAGATACAGCATCGAGGATACAGCATCCTGGATACACCATGCAGGATACAGCATCCCAGATACAGCATCCCGGATACAGCATCCTAGATACAGCATCCCAGAATCAGCTTCCAGGATACAGCATCCCAGATACAGCATCCTAGATACAACATCCCGGATACAGAATCCTAGATACAGCATCCCGGATACAGCATCCTAGATACAGCATCCCAGAATCAGCATCCAGGATACAGCATCCCAGATACAGCATCCCAGAATCAGCATCCCAGAATCAGCATCCCGGATACAGCATCCCAGAAACAGCATCCTAGATACAGCATCCCAGAATCAGAATCCAGGATACAGCATCCCAGATACAGCATCCCAGAATCAGCATCCAGGATACAGCATCCAGGATACAGCATCCCAGATACAGCATCCTAGATACAGCATCCCAGAATCAGCATCCAGGATACAGCATCCCAGATACAGCATCCTAGATACAGCATCCCAGAATCAGCATCCCGGATACAGCATCCCAGAAACAGCATCCTAGATACAGCATCCCAGAATCAGAATCCAGGATACAGCATCCCAGATACAGCATCCCAGAATCAGCATCCAGGATACAGCATCCAGGATACAGCATCCCAGATACAGCATCCTAGATACAGCATCCCAGAATCAGCATCTAGGATACAGCATCCCAGATACAGCATCCTATATACAGCATCCCGGATACAGAATCCTAGATACAGCATCCCGGATACAACATCCTAGATACAGCATCCCAGAATCAGCATCCAGGATACAGCATCCCAGATACAGCATCCCAGAATCAGCATCCCAGAATCAGCATCCAGGATACAGCATCCCAGATACAGCATCACAGATACAGCATCCCAGAATCAGCATCCAGGATACAGCATCCCAGATACAGCATCCCAGAATCAGCATCCCAGATACAGCTTCCAGGATACAGCATCCCAGATACAGCATCCCAGAATCATCATACAGGATACAGCATCCAGGATACAGCATCCCAGACACAGCATCCTAGATACAGCATCGTAGATACAGCATCCCAGAATCAGCATCCAGGATACAGCATCCAGGATACAGCATCCCAGATACAGCATCCCGGAATAAGCATCGAGGATACAGCATCCAGGATACAGCATCCCAGATACAGCATCCTAGATACAGCATCCCAGAATCAGTATCCAGGATACAGCATCCCAGATACAGTATCCTAGATACAGCATCCCAGAATCAGCATCCAGGATACAGTATCCCAGATACAGCATCCTAGATACAGCATCCCAGAATCAGCATCCAGGATACAGCATCCCAGATACAGCATCCAAGAATCAGCATCCAGGATACAGCATCCAGGATACAGCATCCCAGATACAGCATCACAGATACAGCATCCCGGATACAAAATCCTAGATACAGCATCCCGGATACAGCATCCTAGATACAGCATCCCAGAATCAGCATCCAGGATACAGCATCCCAGATACAGCATCCTAGATACAGCATCCCAGAATCAGCATCCAGGATACAGCATCCCAGATACAGCATCCTAGATACAGCATCCCAGAATCAGCATCCAGGATACAGCATCCCAGATACAGCATCCCAGATACAGCATCCTAGATACAGCATCCCGGATACAGCATCCAGGATACAGCATCCCAGATACAGCATCCTAGATACAGCATCCCAGAATCAGCATCCAGGATACAGCATCCCAGATACAGCATCCTAGATACAGCATCCCAGAATCAGAATCCAAGATACAGCATCCAGGATACAGCATCCCAGATACAGCATCACAGATACAGCATCCCGGATACAGAATCCTAGATACAGCATCCCGGATACAGCATCCTAGATACAGCATCCCAGAATCAGCATCCCGGATACAGCATCCCAGACACGGCATCCCAGGTACGGCATCCTAGATACAGCACCATAGATGTAATTACCAGATACAGTATCCCAGATACAGCATGCCAGAAACAACATCCCCGATACAGCACCATAGATATAATATCCCCGATACAGTATCCCAGATATAGCATGCCAGATACAGCGTCCAGGATACAGCACCATAGATATAATATCCCAGATACAGCACCATACATACAATATCTCAGATACAGAATCCTAGATAGAGCATCCCAAATACAGCATCCTAGATACAGCATCCTAGATACATCACCCTAGATACAGCATCCCGGATACAGAATCCTAGATACAGCATCCCGGATACAGCATCCTAGATACAGCATCCCAGAATCAGCATCCCGGATACAGCATCCCAGACACGGCATCCCAGATACGGCCTCCTAGATACAGCACCATAGATATAATATCCCAGATACAGCATGCCTGAAACAGCATCCCAGATACAGCACCATAGATATAATATCCCAGATACAGTAACCCATATAGCATGCCAGATACAGCATCCAGGATACAGCACCATAGATATAATATCCCAGATACAGCACCCTAGATACAATATCTCAGATACAGAATCCTAGATACAGCATCCCTAACACAGCATCCTAGATACAGCATCCTAGATACATCACCCTAGATACAGCATCCAGGACACAGCATCCCAGATACAGCATCCCGGATACAGCGTCCTAGATACAGCACCCTAGATACAGCATCCCAGATACAGCACCCTAGATATAATATCCCAGATACAGTATCCCAGATATAGCAAGCCAGATACAGCGTCCAGGATACAGCACCATAGATATAATATCCCAGATACAGCACCATGCATACAATATCTCAGATACAGAATCCTAGATACAGCATCCCTAATACAGCATCCTAGATACAGCATCCTAGATACATCACCCTAGATACAGCATCCAGGATACAGCATCCTGGATACACCATGAAGGATACAGCATCCCAGATACAGCATCCCGGATACAGCACCCTAGATACAGCATCCAAGATACAGCACCCTAGATAAAATATCCCAGATACAGTATCCCAGATATAGCATGCCAGATACAGCATCCAGGATACATCACCGTAGATATAATATCCCAGATACAGCACCCTAGATACAATATCCCAGATACGGAATCCTAGATACAGCTTCCCAAATACAGCATCCTAGATACAGCTTCCTAGATACATCACCCTAGATACAGCATCGAGGATACAGCATCCTGGATACACCATGCAGGATACAGCATCCCAGATACAGCATCCCGGATACAGCATCCTAGATACAGCATCCCAGAATCAGCTTCCAGGATACAGCATCCCAGATACAGCATCCTAGATACAACATCCCGGATACAGAATCCTAGATACAGCATCCCGGATACAGCATCCTAGATACAGCATCCCAGAATCAGCATCCAGGATACAGCATCCCAGATACAGCATCCCAGAATCAGCATCCCAGAATCAGCATCCAGGATACAACATCCCCGATACAGCATCCTAGATACAGCATCCCAGAATCAGCATCCAGGATACAGCATCCCAGAATCAGCATCCAAGATACAGCATCCAGGATACAGCATGCCAGATACAGCATCCCAGAATCAGCATCCAAATACAGCATCCAGGATAGAGTATCCCAGATACAGCATGCCAGATACAGCATCCAGGATACATCACCATAGATATAATATCCCAGATACAGCACCCTAGATACAATATCCCAGATAAAGAATCCTAGATACAGCATCCCAAATACAGCATCCTAGATACAGCATCCTAGATACATCACCCTACATACAACATCCCGGATACAGAATCCTAGATACAGCATCCCGGATACAGCATCCTAGATACAGCATCCCAGAATCAGCATCCAGGATACAGCATCGCAGATACAGCATCCTAGATACAGTATCCCAGAATCAGCATCCAGGATACAGCATCCCAGATACAGCATCCTAGATACAGCATCCCAGAATCAGCATCCAGGATACAGCATCCCAGATACAGCATCCTAGATACAGCATCCCAGAATCAGCATCCAGGATACAGCATCCAGGATACAGCATCCCAGACAGCATCCTAGATACAGCATCCCAGAATCAGCATCCAGGATACAGCATCCCAGATACAGCATACCAGAATCAGCATCCAGGATACAGCATCCCAGATACAGCATCCCAGAATTAGCATCCAGGATACAGCATCAAGGATACAGCATCCCAGATACAGCATCCTAGATACAGCATCCCAGAATCAGCATCCAGGATTCAGCATCCTAGATACAGCATCCCAGAATCAGCATCCAGGATACAGCATCCCAGATACTGCATCCAAGATACAACATCCCGGATACAGAATCCTAGATACAGCATCCCGGATACAGCATCCTAGATACAGCATCCCAGAATCAGCATACAGGATACAGCATCCAGGATACAGCATCCCAGACACAGCATCCTAGATACAGCATCCTAGATACAGCATCCCAGAATCAGCATCCAGGATACAGCACCCCGGATACAGCATCCTAGATACAGTATCCCAGAATCAGCATCCAGGATACAGCATCCCAGATACAGCATCCTAGATACAGCATCCCAGAATCAGCATCCCGGATACAGCATCCCAGAAACAGCATCCTAGATACAGCATCCCAGAATCAGCATCCAGGATACAGCATCCCAGATACAGCATCCCAGAATCAGCATCCAGGATACAGCATCCCGGATACAGCATCCCAGATACAGCATCCTAGATACAGCATCCCAGAATCAGCATCTAGGATACAGCATCCCAGATACAGCATCCTATATACAGCATCCCGGATACAGAATCCTAGATACAGCATCCCGGATACAACATCCTAGATACAGCATCCCAGAATCAGCATCCAGGATACAGCATCCCAGATACAGCATCCCAGAATCAGCATCCCAGAATCAGCATCCAGGATACAGCATCCCAGATACAGCATCACAGATACAGCATCCCAGAATCAGCATCCAGGATACAGCATCCCAGATACAGCATCCCAGAATCAGCATCCCAGATACAGCTTCCAGGATACAGCATCCCAGATACAGCATCAAAGAATCATCATACAGGATACAGCATCCAGGATACAGCATCCCAGACACAGCATCCTAGATACAGCATCGTAGATACAGCATCCCAGAATCAGCATCCAGGATACAGCATCCAGGATACAGCATCCCAGATACAGCATCCCGGAATCAGCATCGAGGATACAGCATCCAGGATACAGCATCCCAGATACAGCATCCTAGATACAGCATCCCAGAATCAGTATCCAGGATACAGCATCCCAGATACAGTATCCTAGATACAGCATCCCAGAATCAGCATCCAGGATACAGTATCCCAGATACAGCATCCTAGATACAGCATCCCAGAATCAGCATCCAGGATACAGCATCCCAGATACAGCATCCCAGAATCAGCATCCAGGATACAGCATCCTAGATACAGCATCCCAGAATCAGCATCCAGGATACAGCATCCCAGATACAGCATCCCAGATACAGCATCCTAGATACAGCATCCCGGATACAGCATCCAGGATACAGCATCCCAGATACAGCATCCTAGATACAGCATCCCAGAATCAGCATCCAGGATACAGCATCCCAGATACAGCATCCTAGATACAGCATCCCAGAATCAGAATCCAAGATACAGCATCCAGGATACAGCATCCCAGATACAGCATCACAGATACAGCATCCCGGATACAGAATCCTAGATACAGCATCCCGGATACAGCATCCTAGATACAGCATCCCAGAATCAGCATCCCGGATACAGCATCCCAGACACGGCATCCCAGGTACGGCATCCTAGATACAGCACCATAGATGTAATTACCAGATACAGTATCCCAGATACAGCATGCCAGAAACAACATCCCCGATACAGCACCATAGATATAATATCCCCGATACAGTATCCCAGATATAGCATGCCAGATACAGCGTCCAGGATACAGCACCATAGATATAATATCCCAGATACAGCACCATACATACAATATCTCAGATACAGAATCTTAGATAGAGCATCCCAAATACAGCATCCTAGATACAGCATCCTAGATACATCACCCTAGATACAGCATCCCGGATACAGAATCCTAGATACAGCATCCCGGATACAGCATCCTAGATACAGCATCCCAGAATCAGCATCCCGGATACAGCATCCCAGACACGGCATCCCAGATACGACCTCCTAGATACAGCACCATAGATATAATATCCCAGATACAGCATGCCTGAAACAGCATCCCAGATACAGCACCATAGATATAATATCCCAGATACAGTAACCCATATAGCATGCCAGATACAGCATCCAGGATACAGCACCATAGATATAATATCCCAGATACAGCACCCTAGATACAATATCTCAGATACAGAATCCTAGATACAGCATCCCTAACACAGCATCCTAGATACAGCATCCTAGATACATCACCCTAGATACAGCATCCAGGACACAGCATCCCAGATACAGCATCCCGGATACAGCGTCCTAGATACAGCACCCTAGATACAGCATCCCAGATACAGCACCCTAGATATAATATCCCAGATACAGTATCCCAGATATAGCAAGCCAGATACAGCGTCCAGGATACAGCACCATAGATATAATATCCCAGATACAGCACCATGCATACAATATCTCAGATACAGAATCCTAGATACAGCATCCCTAATACAGCATCCTAGATACAGAATCCTAGATACATCACCCTAGATACAGCATCCAGGATACAGCATCCTGGATACACCATGAAGGATACAGCATCCCAGATACAGCATCCCGGATACAGCACCCTAGATACAGCATCCAAGATACAGCACCATAGATAAAATATCCCAGATACAGTATCCCAGATATAGCATGCCAGATACAGCATCCAGGATACATCACCGTAGATATAATATCCCAGATACAGCACCCTAGATACAATATCCCAGATACGGAATCCTAGATACAGCTTCCCAAATACAGCATCCTAGATACAGCTTCCTAGATACATCACCCTAGATACAGCATCGAGGATACAGCATCCTGGATACACCATGCAGGATACAGCATCCCAGATACAGCATCCCGGATACAGCATCCTAGATACAGCATCCCAGAATCAGCTTCCAGGATACAGCATCCCAGATACAGCATCCTAGATACAACATCCCGGATACAGAATCCTAGATACAGCATCCCGGATACAGCATCCTAGATACAGCATCCCAGAATCAGCATCCAGGATACAGCATCCCAGATACAGCATCCCAGAATCAGCATCCCAGAATCAGCATCCAGGATACAACATCCCCGATACAGCATCCTAGATACAGCATCCCAGAATCAGCATCCAGGATACAGCATCCCAGAATCAGCATCCAAGATACAGCATCCAGGATACAGCATGCCAGATACAGCATCCCAGAATCAGCATCCAAATACAGCATCCAGGATAGAGTATCCCAGATACAGCATGCCAGATACAGCATCCAGGATACATCACCATAGATATAATATCCCAGATACAGCACCCTAGATACAATATCCCAGATAAAGAATCCTAGATACAGCATCCCAAATACAGCATCCTAGATACAGCATCCTAGATACATCACCCTACATACAACATCCCGGATACAGAATCCTAGATACAGCATCCCGGATACAGCATCCTAGATACAGCATCCCAGAATCAGCATCCAGGATACAGCATCGCAGATACAGCATCCTAGATACAGCATCCCAGAATCAGCATCCAGGATACAGCATCGCAGATACAGCATCCTAGATACAGTATCCCAGAATCAGCATCCAGGATACAGCATCCCAGATACAGCATCCTAGATACAGCATCCCAGAATCAGCATCCAGGATACAGCATCCCAGATACAGCATCCTAGATACAGCATCCCAGAATCAGCATCCAGGATACAGCATCCAGGATACAGCATCCCAGACAGCATCCTAGATACAGCATCCCAGAATCAGCATCCAGGATACAGCATCCCAGATACAGCATACCAGAATCAGCATCCAGGATACAGCATCCCAGATACAGCATCCCAGAATTAGCATCCAGGATACAGCATCAAGGATACAGCATCCCAGATACAGCATCCTAGATACAGCATCCCAGAATCAGCATCCAGGATTCAGCATCCTAGATACAGCATCCCAGAATCAGCATCCAGTATACAGCATCCCAGATACTGCATCCAAGATACAACATCCCGGATACAGAATCCTAGATACAGCATCCCGGATACAGCATCCTAGATACAGCATCCCAGAATCAGCATACAGGATACAGCATCCAGGATACAGCATCCCAGACACAGCATCCTAGATACAGCATCCTAGATACAGCATCCCAGAATCAGCATCCAGGATACAGCACCCCAGATACAGCATCCCAGAAACACCATCCCAGAATCAGCATCCAGGATACAGCATCCCAGATACAGCATCCTAGATACAGCATCCCAGAATCAGCATCCCGGATACAGCATCCCAGAAACAGCATCCTAGATACAGCATCCCAGAATCAGCATCCAGGATACAGCATCCCAGATACAGCATCCCAGAATCAGCATCCAGGATACAGCATCCAGGATACAGCATCCCAGATACAGCATCCTAGATACAGCATCCCAGAATCAGCATCTAGGATACAGCATCCCAGATACAGCATCCTATATACAGCATCCCGGATACAGAATCCTAGATACAGCATCCCGGATACAACATCCTAGATACAGCATCCCAGAATCAGCATCCAGGATACAGCATCCCAGATACAGCATCCCAGAATCAGCATCCCAGAATCAGCATCCAGGATACAGCATCCCAGATACAGCATCACAGATACAGCATCCCAGAATCAGCATCCAGGATACAGCATCCCAGATACAGCATCCCAGAATCAGCATCCCAGATACAGCTTCCAGGATACAGCATCCCAGATACAGCATCCCAGAATCATCATACAGGATACAGCATCCAGGATACAGCATCCCAGACACAGCATCCTAGATACAGCATCGTAGATACAGCATCCCAGAATCAGCATCCAGGATACAGCATCCAGGATACAGCATCCCAGATACAGCATCCCGGAATCAGCATCGAGGATACAGCATCCAGGATACAGCATCCCAGATACAGCATCCCAGATACAGCATCCCAGAATCAGTATCCAGGATACAGCATCCCAGATACAGTATCCTAGATACAGCATCCCAGAATCAGCATCCAGGATACAGTATCCCAGATACAGCATCCTAGATACAGCATCCCAGAATCAGCATCCAGGATACAGCATCCCAGATACAGCATCCAAGAATCAGCATCCAGGATACAGCATCCAGGATACAGCATCCCAGATACAGCATCACAGATACAGCATCCCGGATACAAAATCCTAGATACAGCATCCTGGATACAGCATCCTAGATACAGCATCCCAGAATCAGCATCCAGGATACAGCATCCCAGATACAGCATCCTAGATACAGCATCCCAGAATCAGCATCCAGGATACAGCATCCCAGATACAGCATCCTAGATACAGCATCCCAGAATCAGCATCCAGGATACAGCATCCCAGATACAGCATCCCAGATACAGCATCACAGATACAGCATCCAGGATACAGCATCCCAGATACAGCATCCTAGATACAGCATCCCAGAATCAGAATCCAAGATACAGCATCCAGGATACAGCATCCCAGATACAGCATCACAGATACAGCATCCCGGATACAGAATCCTAGATACAGCATCCCGGATACAGCATCCTAGATACAGCATCCCAGAATCAGCATCCCGGATACAGCATCCCAGACACGGCATCCCAGGTACGGCATCCTAGATACAGCACCATAGATGTAATTACCAGATACAGTATCCCAGATACAGCATGCCAGAAACAACATCCCCGATACAGCACCATAGATATAATATCCCCGATACAGTATCCCAGATATAGCATGCCAGATACAGCGTCCAGGATACAGCACCATAGATATAATATCCCAGATACAGCACCATACATACAATATCTCAGATACAGAATCCTAGATAGAGCATCCCAAATACAGCATCCTAGATACAGCATCCTAGATACATCACCCTAGATACAGCATCCCGGATACAGAATCCTAGATACAGCATCCCGTATACAGCATCCTAGATACAGCATCCCAGAATCAGCATCCCGGATACAGCATCCCAGACACGGCATCCCAGATACGGCCTCCTAGATACAGCACCATAGATATAATATCCCAGATACAGCATGCCTGAAACAGCATCCCAGATACAGCACCATAGATATAATATCCCAGATACAGTAACCCATATAGCATGCCAGATACAGCATCCAGGATACAGCACCATAGATATAATATCCCAGATACAGCACCCTAGATACAATATCTCAGATACAGAATCCTAGATACAGCATCCCTAACACAGCATCCTAGATACAGCATCCTAGATACATCACCCTAGATACAGCATCCAGGACACAGCATCCCAGATACAGCATCCCTAATACAGCATCCTAGATACAGCATCCTAGATACATCACCCTAGATACAGCATCCAGGATACAGCATCCTGGATACACCATGAAGGATACAGCATCCCAGATACAGCATCCCGGATACAGCACCCTAGATACAGCATCCAAGATACAGCACCCTAGATAAAATATCCCAGATACAGTATCCCAGATATAGCATGCCAGATACAGCATCCAGGATACATCACCGTAGATATAATATCCCAGATACAGCACCCTAGATACAATATCCCAGATACGGAATCCTAGATACAGCTTCCCAAATACAGCATCCTAGATACAGCTTCCTAGATACATCACCCTAGATACAGCATCGAGGATACAGCATCCTGGATACACCATGCAGGATACAGCATCCCAGATACAGCATCCCGGATACAGCATCCTAGATACAGCATCCCAGAATCAGCTTCCAGGATACAGCATCCCAGATACAGCATCCTAGATACAACATCCCGGATACAGAATCCTAGATACAGCATCCCGGATACAGCATCCTAGATACAGCATCCCAGAATCAGCATCCAGGATACAGCATCCCAGATACAGCATCCCAGAATCAGCATCCCAGAATCAGCATCCAGGATACAACATCCCCGATACAGCATCCTAGATACAGCATCCCAGAATCAGCATCCAGGATACAGCATCCCAGAATCAGCATCCAAGATACAGCATCCAGGATACAGCATGCCAGATACAGCATCCCAGAATCAGCATCCAAATACAGCATCCAGGATAGAGTATCCCAGATACAGCATGCCAGATACAGCATCCAGGATACATCACCATAGATATAATATCCCAGATACAGCACCCTAGATACAATATCCCAGATAAAGAATCCTAGATACAGCATCCCAAATACAGCATCCTAGATACAGCATCCTAGATACATCACCCTACATACAACATCCCGGATACAGAATCCTAGATACAGCATCCCGGATACAGCATCCTAGATACAGCATCCCAGAATCAGCATCCAGGATACAGCATCGCAGATACAGCATCCTAGATACAGTATCCCAGAATCAGCATCCAGGATACAGCATCCCAGATACAGCATCCTAGATACAGCATCCCAGAATCAGCATCCAGGATACAGCATCCCAGATACAGCATCCTAGATACAGCATCCCAGAATCAGCATCCAGGATACAGCATCCAGGATACAGCATCCCAGACAGCATCCTAGATACAGCATCCCAGAATCAGACTCCAGGATACAGCATCCCAGATACAGCATACCAGAATCAGCATCCAGGATACAGCATCCCAGATACAGCATCCCAGAATTAGCATCCAGGATACAGCATCAAGGATACAGCATCCCAGATACAGCATCCTAGATACAGCATCCCAGAATCAGCATCCAGGATTCAGCATCCTAGATACAGCATCCCAGAATCAGCATCCAGGATACAGCATCCCAGATACTGCATCCAAGATACAGCATCCCGGATACAGAATCCTAGATACAGCATCCCGGATACAGCATCCTAGATACAGCATCCCAGAATCAGCATCCAGGATACATCATCCCAGATACAGCATCCCAGAATCAGCATCCCAGAATCAGCATCCAGGATACAACAACCCCGATACAGCATCCTAGATACAGCATCCCAGAATCAGCATCCAGGATACAGCATCCCAGATACAGCATCCCAGAATCAGCATCCAAGATACAGCATCCAGGATACAGCATCCCAGATACAGCATCCCAGAATCATCATCCAAGATACAGCATCCAGGATACAGTATCCCAGATACAGCATGCCAGATACAGCATCCAGGATACATCACCATAGATATAATATCCCAGATACAGCACCCTAGATACAATATACCAGATACAGAATCCTAGATACGGCATCCCAAATACAGCATCCTAGATACAGCATCCTAGATACATCACCCTAGATACAGCATCCCGGATACAGCATCCTAGATACAGCATCCCAGAATCAGCATCCAGGATACAGCATCCCAGATACAGAATCCTAGATACAGCATACCAGAATCAGCATCCAGGATACAGCATCCCAGATACAGCATCCCAGAATCAGCATCCAAGATACAGCATCCAGGATACAGCATCCCAGATACAGCATCACGGATACAGCATCCCGGATACAGAATCCTAGATACAGCATCCCGGATACAGCATCCTAGATACAGCATCCCAGAATCAGCATCCAGGATACAGCATCCCAGATACAGCATCCTAGATACAGCATCCGAGATACAGCATCCCAGATTCAGCATCCAGGATACAGCATCCCAGATACAGCATCCCAGAATCAACATCCAGGATAAAGCATCCAGGATACAGTATCCCAGATAAAGCATCCTAGATACAGCATCCCAGAATCAGCATCCCGGATACAGCATCCCAGACACGGCATCCCAGGTACGGCATCCTAGATACAGCACCATGGATGTAATATCCCAGATACAGTATCCCAGATACAGCATGCCAGAAACAACATCCCAGATACAGCACCATAGATATAATATCCCAGATACAGTATCCCAGATATAGCATGCCAGATACAGCGTCCAGGATACAGCACGATAGATATAATATCCCAGATACAGCACCCTACATACAATATCTCAGATACAGAATCCTAGATACAGCATCCCTAATACAGCATCCTAGATACAGCATCCCAGAATCAGCATCCAGGATACAGCATCCAGGATACAGCATCCCAGACAGCATCCTAGATACAGCATCCCAGAATCAGCATCCAGGATACAGCATCCCAGATACAGCATCCCAGAATCAGCATCCAGGATACAGCATCCCAGATACAGCATCCCAGAATTAGCATCCAGGATACAGCATCAAGGATACAGCATCCCAGATACAGCATCCTAGATACAGCATCCCAGAATCAGCATCCAGGATTCAGCATCCTAGATACAGCATCCCAGAATCAGCATCCAGGATACAGCATCCCAGATACTGCATCCAAGATACAACATCCCGGATACAGAATCCTAGATACAGCATCCCGGATACAGCATCCTAGATACAGCATCCCAGAATCAGCATCCCAGAATCAGCATCCAGGATACAACATCCCCGATACAGCATCCTAGATACAGCATCCCAGAATCAGCATCCAGGATACAGCATCCCAGATACAGCATCCCAGAATCAGCATCCAAGATACAGCATCCAGGATACAGCATCCCAGATACAGCATCCCAGAATCATCATCCAAGATACAGCATCCAGGATACAGTATCCCAGATACAGCATGCCAGATACAGCATCCAGGATACATCACCATAGATATAATATCCCAGATACAGCACCCTAGATACAATATCCCAGATACAGAATCCTAGATACGGCATCCCAAATACAGCATCCTAGATACATCACCCTAGATACAGCATCCCGGATACAGAATCATAGATACAGCATCCCGGATACAGCATCCTAGATACAGCATCCCAGAATCAGCATCCAGGATACAGCATCCCAGATACAGCATCCTAGATACAGCATCCCAGAATCAGCATCCAGGATACAGCATCCCAGATACAGCATCCAGGATACAGCATCCCAGAATCAGCATCCAGGATACAGCATCCCAGATACAGCATCCCAGAATCAGCATCCAGGATACAGCATCCCAGATACAGCATCCCAGAATCAGCATCCAAGATACAGCATCCAGGATACAGCATCCCAGATACAGCATCCCAGAATCAGCATCCAAGATACAGCATCCAGGATACAGCATCCCAGATACAGCATCCCAGAATCAGCATCCAAGATATAGCATCCAGGATAGAGTATCCCAGATACAGCATGCCAGATACAGCATCCAGGATACATCACCATAGATATAATATCCCAGATACAGCACCCTAGATACAATATCCCAGATACAGAATCCTAGATACAGCATCCCAAATACAGCATCCTAGATACAGCATCCAGGATACATCACCATAGATATAATATCCCAGATACAGCACCCTAGATACAATACCCCAGATACAGAATCCTAGATACGGCATCCCAAATACAGCATCCTAGATACAGCATCCTAGATACATCACCCTAGATACAGCATCCCGGATACAGCATCCTAGATACAGCATCCCAGAATCAGCATCCAGGATACAGCATCCCAGATACAGAATCCTAGATACAGCATACCAGAATCAGCATCCAGGATACAGCATCCCAGATACAGCATCCCAGAATCAGCATCCAAGATACAGCATCCAGGATACAGCATCCCAGATACAGCATCACGGATACAGCATCCCGGATACAGAATCCTAGATACAGCATCCCGGATACAGCATCCTAGATACAGCATCCCAGAATCAGCATCCAGGATACAGCATCCCAGATACCGCATCCTAGATACAGCATCCCAGATACAGCATCCCAGAATCAACATCCAGGATACAGCATCCCAGATACAGCATCCCAGAATCAACATCCAGGATACAGCATCCAGGATACAGTATCCCAGATAAAGCATCCTAGATACAGCATCCCAGAATCAGCATCCCGGATACGGCATCCCAGACACGGCATCCCAGGTACGGCATCCTAGATACAGCACCATAGATGTAATATCCCAGATACAGTATCCCAGATACAGCATGCCAGAAACAACATCCCAGATACAGCACCATAGATATAATATCCCAGATACAGTATCCCAGATATAGCATGCCAGATACAGCGTCCAGGATACAGCACGATAGATATAATATCCCAGATACAGCACCCTACATACAATATCTCAGATACAGAATCCTAGATACAGCATCCCTAATACAGCATCCTAGATACAGCATCCTAGATACATCACCCTAGATACAGCATCCAGGATACAGCATCCTGGATGCACCATGCAGGATACAGCATCCCAGATACAGCATCCCGGATACAGCACCCTAGATACAGCATCCAAGATACAGCACCCTAGATAAAATACCCCAGATACAGTATCCCAGATATAGCATGCCAGATACAGCATCCAGGATACATCACCATAGATATAATATCCCAGATACAGCACCCTAGATACAGCATCCAGGGTACAGCATCCTGGATACACCATGCAGGATATAGCATCCCAGATACAGCATCCCAGATACAGAATCCTAGATACAACATCCCGGATACAGAATCCTAGATACAGCATCCCGGATACAGCATCCTAGATACAGCATCCCAGAATCAGCATCCAGGATACAGCATCCCAGATACAGCATCCCAGAATCAGAATCCCAGAATCAGCATCCAGGATACAACATCCCCGATACAGCATCCTAGATACAGCATCCCAGAATCAGCATCCAGGATACAGCATCCCAGATACAGCATCCCAGAATCAGCATCCAGGATACAGCATCCCAGATACAGCATCCCAGAATCAGCATCCAAGATACAGCATCCAGGATAGAGTATCCCAGATACAGCATCCCAGATACAGCATCCTAGATACAGCATCCCAGAATCAGCATCCCGGATACAGCATCCCAGATACAGCATCCCAGATACGGCATTCTAGATACAGCACCAGAGATATAATGTCCCAGATACAGCATGCCTGAAACAGCATCCCAGATACAGCACCATAGATATAATATCCCAGATACAGTATCCCAGATATAGCATGCCAGATACAGCATCCAGGATACAGCACCATAGATATAATATCCCAGATACACCCACCCTAGATACAATATCTCAAATACAGAATCCTAGATACAGCATCCCTAATACAGCATCCTAGATACAGCATCCTAGATACACCACCCTAGATACAGCATCCAGGATACAGCATCCCAGATACAGCATCCCGGATACAGCGTCCTAGATATAGCACCCTAGATACAGCATCCCAGATACAGCACCCTAGATACAATATCCCAGATACAGAATCCTAGATACAGCATCCCAAATAAAGCATCCTAGATACAGCATCCTAGACACATCAACCTAGATACAGCATGCAGGATACAGCATCCTGGATACACCATGCAGGATACAGCATCCCAGATACAGCATCCCGGATACAGCATCCTAGATATAGCACCCTAAATACAGCATCCCAGATACAGCACCCTAGATACAGTATCCCAGATACAGTATCCCAGATACAGCATCCTAGATAGAGCATCCCAAATACAGCTTCCTAGGTACAGCATCCCAAATACAGCATCCTAGATACAATATCCCAGGTACAGCATCCAAGATACAGCATCCTAGATACAGTATCCCAGATACAGAATCCTAGATACAGCATCCCAAATACAGCATCCTAGATTCGTCATCCTAGATACAGCATCCAGGATACAGCATCCTGGATACAGAATCCTAGATACAGCATCCCAGATACGGAATGCCAAATACCACATCTCAGATTCAGCATCCTAGATACAGCATCCTAGATACAGCATCCAGGATACAGCATCCCAGATACAGCATCCAGGATACAGCATCCCAGATACAGCATCCCGGAATCAGCATCCAGAATACAGCATCCAGGATACAGCATACCAGATACAGCATCCTAGATACAGCATCCCAGAATCAGCATTCAGGATACAGCATCCCAGATACAGCATCCTAGATACAGCATCCCAGAATCAGCATCCAGGATACAGCATCCCAGATACAGCATCCTAGATACAGCATCCCAGAATCAGCATCCAGGATACAGCATCCCAGATACAGCATCCCAGAATCAGCATCCAAGATACAGCATCCAGGATACAGCATCCCAGATACAGCATCACGGATACAGCATCCCGGATACAGAATCCTAGATACAGCATCCCGGATACAGCATCCTAGATACAGCATCCCAGAATCAGCATCCAGGATACAGCATCCCAGATACAGCATCCTAGATACAGCATCCGAGATACAGCATCCCAGATTCAGCATCCAGGATACAGCATCCCAGATACAGCATCCCAGAATCAACATCCAGGATACAGCATCCAGGATACAGTATACCAGATAAAGCATCCTAGATACAGCATCCCAGAATCAGCATCCCGGATACGGCATCCCAGACACGGCATCCCAGGTACGGCATCCTAGATACAGCACCATAGATGTAATATCCCAGATACAGTATCCCAGATACAGCATGCCAGAAACAACATCCCAGATACAGCACCATAGATATAATATCCCAGATACAGTATCCCAGATATAGCAAGCCAGATACAGCGTCCAGGATACAGCACCATAGATATAATATCCCAGATACAGCACCCTACATACAATATCTCAGATACAGAATCCTAGATACAGCATCCCTAATACAGCATCCTAGATACAGCATCCTAGATACATCACCCTAGATACAGCATCCAGGATACAGCATCCTGGATGCACCATGTAGGATACAGCATCCCAGATACAGCATCCCGGATACAGCACCCTAGATACAGCATCCAAGATACAGCACCCTAGATACAATATCCCAGATACAGTATCCGAGATATAGCATGCCAGATACAGCATCCAGGATACATCACCATAGATATAATATCCCAGATACAGCACCCTAGATACAATATCCCAGATACAGACTCCTAGATACAGCTTCCCAAATACAGCATCCTAGATACAGCATCCTAGATACATCACCCTAGATACAGCATCCCGGATACAGAATCCTAGATACAGCATCCCGGATACAGCATCCTAGATACAGCATCCCAGAATCAGCATCCAGGATACAGCATCCCAGATACAGCATCCTAGATACAGCATCCCAGAATCAGCATCCAGGATACAGCATCCCAGATACAGCATCCGAGATACAGCATCCCAGAATCAGCATCCAGGATACAGCATCCCAGATACAGCATCCCAGAATCAGCATCCAGGATACAGCATCCAGGATTCAGCATCCCAGATACAGCATCCCAGAATCAGCATCCAGGATACAGCATCCAGGATACAGCATCCCAGATACAGCATCCCGGAATCAGCATCCAGGATACAGCATCCAGGATACAGCATCCCAGATACAGCATCCTAGATACAGCATCCCAGAATCAGCATCCAGGATACAGCATCCCAGATACAGCATCCTAGATACAGCATCCCAGAATCAGCATCATAGATACAGCATCCCAGAATCAGCATCCAGGATACAGCATCCCAGATACAGCATCCTAGATACAGCATCCCAGAATCAGCATCCAGGATACAGCATCCAGGATACAGCATCCCAGATACAGCATCCTAGATACAGCATCCCAGAATCAGCATCCAGGATACAGCATCCAGGATACAGCATCCCAGACAGCATCCTAGATACAGCATCCCAGAATCAGCATCCAGGATACAGCATCCCAGATACAGCATCCTACATACAGCATCCTAGATACAGCATCCCAGAATCAGCATCCAGGATACAGCATCCAGGATACAGCATCCCAGAATCAGCATCACAGAATCAGCATCCAGGATACAGCATCCCAGATACAGCATCCTAGATACAGCATCCCAGAATCAGCATCCAGGATACAGCATCCCAGATACAGCATCCCAGAATCAGCATCCTAGATAAAGCATCCCAGAATCAGCATCCAGGATACAGCATCCAGGATACAGCATCCCAGATACAGCATCCTATCTACAGCATCCCAGAATCAGCATCCCGGATACAGCATCCCAGATACAGCATCCCAGACAGCATCCTAGATACAGCATCCCAGAATCAGCATCCAGAATACAACATCCAGGATACAGCATCCCAGACAGCATCCTAGATACAGCATCCCAGAATCAGCATCCAGGATAGAGCATCCCAGATACAGCATGCCAGAATCAGCATCCAGGATACAGCATCCAGGATACAGCATCCCAGATACAGCATCCCGGAATCAGCATCCAGGATACAGCATCCCAGATACAGCATCCCAGATACAGCATCCCAGAATCAGCATCCAGGATACAGCATCCCGGATACAGCATCCTAGATACAGCATCCCAGAATCAGCATCCAGGATACAGCATCCCAGATACAGCATCCTAGATACAGCATCCCAGAATCAGCATCCAGGATACAGCATCACAGATACAGCATCCTAGATACAGCATCCCAGAATCAGCATCCATCATACAGCATCCAGGATACAGCATCCAGGATACAGCATCCTAGATACAGCATCCCAGAATCAGCATCCAGGATACAGCATCCTGGATACAGCATCCCAGACAGCATCCTAGATACAGCATCCCAGAATCAGCATCCAGGATACAGCATCCCAGATACAGCATCCTAGATACAGCATCCCGGATACAGCATCCTAGATACAGCATCCCAGAATCAGCATTCAGGATACAGCATCCCAGATACAGCATCCCAGAATCAGCATCCAAGATACAGCATCCAGGATACAGCATCCCAGATACAGCATCCCAGAATCAGCATCCAGGATACAGCATCCAGGATACAGCATCCCAGATACAGCATCCTAGATACAGCATCCCAGAATCAGCATCCAGGATACAGCATCCCAGATACAGCATCCCAGAATCAGCATCCAGGATACAACATCCAGGATACAGCATCCTACATACAGCATCCCGGACACAGCATCCTAGATACAGCATCCCAGAATCAGCATCCAGGATACAGTATCCCAGATACAGCATCCCAGAATCAGCATCCCAGAATCAGCATCCAGGATACAGCATCCCGGATACAGCATCCTAGATACAGCATCCCAGAATCAGCATCCAGGATACAGCATCCCAGATACAGCATCCCAGAATCAGCATCCAAGATACAGCATCCAGGATACAGCATCCCAGATACAGCATCCCAGAATCAGCATCCAGGATACAGCATCCAGGATACAGCATCCCAGATACAGCATCCCGGAATCAGCATCCAGGATACAGCATCCAGGATACAGCATCCCAGATACAGCATCCTAGATACAGCATCCCAGAATCAGCATCCAGGATACAGCATCCCGGATACAGCATCCTAGATACAGTATCCCAGAATCAGCATCCAGGATACAGCATCCCAGATACAGCATCCTAGATACAGCATCCCAGAATCAGCATCCAGGATACAGCATCCCGGATACAGCATCCTAGATACAGCATCCCAGAATCAGCGTCCAGGATACAGCATCCAGGATACAGCATCCCAGATACAGCATCCTAGATACAGTATCCCAGAATCAGCATCCAGGATACAGCATCCCAGATACAGCATCCTAGATAAAGCATCCCAGAATCAGCATCCAGGATACAGCATCCCAGACAGTATCCTAGATACAGCATCCTAGAATCAGCATCCAGGATACAGCTTCCCAGATACAGCATCCTAGATACAGCATCCCGGATACAGCATCCTAGATACAGCATCCCAGAATCAGCATCCAGGATACAGCATCCCAGATACAGCATCCTAGATACAGCATCCCAGAATCAGCATCCAGGATACAGCATCCCAGATACAGCATCCGAGATACAGCATCCCACAATCAGCATCCAGGATACAGCATCCCAGATACAGCATCCCAGAATCAGCATCCAGGATACAGCATCCAGGATTCAGCATCCCAGATACAGCATCCCAGAATCAGCATCCAGGATACAGCATCCAGGATACAGCATCCCAGATACAGCATCCCGGAATCAGCATCCAGGATACAGCATCCAGGATACAGCATCCCAGATACAGCATCCTAGATACAGCATCCCAGAATCAGCATCCAGGATACAGCATCCCAGATACAGCATCCTAGATACAGCATCCCAGAATCAGCATCCTAGATACAGCATCCCAGAATCAGCATCCAGGATACAGCATCCCAGATACAGCATCCTAGATACAGCATCCCAGAATCAGCATCCAGGATACAGCATCCAGGATACAGCATCCCAGATACAGCATCCTAGATACAGCATCCCAGAATCAGCATCCAGGATACAGCATCCAGGATACAGCATCCCAGACAGCATCCTAGATACAGCATCCCAGAATCAGCATCCAGGATACAGCATCCCAGATACAGCATCCTACATACAGCATCCTAGATACAGCATCCCAGAATCAGCATCCAGGATACAGCATCCAGGATACAGCATCCCAGAATCAGCATCCCAGAATCAGCATCCAGGATACAGCATCCCAGATACAGCATCCTAGATACAGCATCCCAGAATCAGCGTCCAGGATACAGCATCCCAGATACAGCATCCCAGAATCAGCATCCTAGATAAAGCATCCCAGAATCAGCATCCAGGATACAGCATCCAGGATACAGCATCCCAGATACAGCATCCTATCTACAGCATCCCAGAATCAGCATCCCGGATACAGCATCCAGGATACAGCATCCCAGACAGCATCCTAGGTACAGCATCCCAGAATCAGCATCCAGAATACAACATCCAGGATACAGCATCCCAGACAGCATCCTAGATACAGCATCCCAGAATCAGCATCCAGGATACAGCATCCCAGATACAGCATCCTACATACAGCATCCCGGATACAGCATCCTAGATACAGCATCCCAGAATCAGCATCCTAGATACAGCATCCCAGATACAGCATCCCAGAATCAGCATCCCAGAATCAGCATCCAGGATACAGCATCCCAGATACAGCATCCCAGAATTAGCATCCAGGATACAGCATCCAGGATAGAGCATCCCAGATACAGCATGCCAGAATCAGCATCCAGGATACAGCATCCAGGATACAGCATCCCAGATACAGCATCCCGGAATCAGCATCCAGGATACAGCATCCCAGATACAGCATCCCAGATACAGCATCCCAGAATCAGCATCCAGGATACAGCATCCCGGATACAGCATCCTAGATACAGCATCCCAGAATCAGCATCCAGGATACAGCATCCCAGATACAGCATCCTAGATACAGCATCCCAGAATCAGCATCCAGGATACAGCATCACAGATACAGCATCCTAGATACAGCATCCCAGAATCAGCATCCATCATACAGCATCCTAGATACAGCATCCCAGAATCAGCATCCAGGATACAGCATCCAGGATACAGCATCCCAGACAGCATCCTAGATACAGCATCCCAGAATCAGCATCCAGGATACAGCATCCCAGATACAGCATCCTAGATACAGCATCCCGGATACAGCATCCTAGATACAGCATCCCAGAATCAGCATCCAGGATACAGCATCCCAGATACAGCATCCCAGAATTAGCATCCCAGAATCAGCATCCAGGATACAGCATCCCAGATACAGCATCCCAGAATCAGCATCCAAGATACAGCATCCAGGATACAGCATCCCAGATACAGCATCCCAGAATCAGCATCCAGGATACAGCATCCAGGATACAGCATCCCAGATACAGCATCCCAGATACAGCATCCCAGAATCAGCATCCCAGAATCAGCATCCAGGATACAGCATCCCGGATACAGCATCCTAGATACAGTATCCCAGAATCAGCATCCAGGATACAGCATCCCAGATACAGCATCCTAGATACAGCATCCCAGAATCAGCATCCAGGATACAGCATCCCCGATACAGCATCCTAGATACAGCATCCCAGAATCAGCGTCCAGGATACAGCATCCAGGATACAGCATCCCAGATACAGCATCCTAGATACAGTATCCCAGAATCAGCATCCAGGATACAGCATCCCAGATACAGCATCCTAGATACAGCATCCCAGAATCAGCATCCAGGATACAGCATCCCAGACAGTATCCTAGATACAGCATCCTAGAATCAGCATCCAGGATACAGCTTCCCAGATACAGCATCCTAGATACAGCATCCCGGATACAGCATCCTAGATACAGCATCCCAGAATCAGCATCCAGGATACAGCATCCCAGATACAGCATCCTAGATACAGCATCCCAGAATCAGCATCCAGGATACAGCATCCCAGATACAGCATCCGAGATACAGCATCCCAGAATCAGCATCCAGGATACAGCATCCCAGATACAGCATCCCAGAATCAGCATCCAGGATACAGCATCCAGGATTCAGCATCCCAGATACAGCATCCCAGAATCAGCATCCAGGATACAGCATCCAGGATACAGCATCCCAGATACAGCATCCCGGAATCAGCATCCAGGATACAGCATCCAGGATACAGCATCCCAGATACAGCATCCTAGATACAGCATCCCAGAATCAGCATCCAGGATACAGCATCCCAGATACAGCATCCTAGATACAGCATCCCAGAATCAGCATCCTAGATACAGCATCCCAGAATCAGCATCCAGGATACAGCATCCCAGATACAGCATCCTAGATACAGCATCCCAGAATCAGCATCCAGGATACAGCATCCAGGATACAGCATCCCAGATACAGCATCCTAGATACAGCATCCCAGAATCAGCATCCAGGATACAGCATCCAGGATACAGCATCCCAGACAGCATCCTAGATACAGCATCCCAGAATCAGCATCCAGGATACAGCATCCCAGATACAGCATCCTACATACAGCATCCTAGATACAGCATCCCAGAATCAGCATCCAGGATACAGCATCCAGGATACAGCATCCCAGAATCAGCATCCCAGAATCAGCATCCAGGATACAGCATCCCAGATACAGCATCCTAGATACAGCATCCCAGAATCAGCGTCCAGGATACAGCATCCCAGATACAGCAGCCCAGAATCAGCATCCTAGATAAAGCATCCCAGAATCAGCATCCAGGATACAGCATCCAGGATACAGCATCCCAGATACAGCATCCTATCTACAGCATCCCAGAATCAGCATCCCGGATACAGCATCCAGGATACAGCATCCCAGACAGCATCCTAGATACAGCATCCCAGAATCAGCATCCAGAATACAACATCCAGGATACAGCATCCCAGACAGCATCCTAGATACAGCATCCCAGAATCAGCATCCAGGATACAGCATCCCAGATACAGCATCCTACATACAGCATCCCGGATACAGCATCCTAGATACAGCATCCCAGAATCAGCATCCTAGATACAGCATCCCAGATACAGCATCCCAGAATCAGCATCCCAGAATCAGCATCCAGGATACAGCATCCCAGATACAGCATCCCAGAATTAGCATCCAGGATACAGCATCCAGGATAGAGCATCCCAGATACAGCATGCCAGAATCAGCATCCAGGATACAGCATCCAGGATACAGCATCCCAGATACAGCATCCCGGAATCAGCATCCAGGATACAGCATCCCAGATACAGCATCCCAGATACAGCATCCCAGAATCAGCATCCAGGATACAGCATCCCGGATACAGCATCCTAGATACAGCATCCCAGAATCAGCATCCAGGATACAGCATCCCAGATACAGCATCCTAGATACAGCATCCCAGAATCAGCATCCAGGATACAGCATCACAGATACAGCATCCTAGATACAGCATCCCAGAATCAGCATCCATCATACAGCATCCTAGATACAGCATCCCAGAATCAGCATCCAGGATACAGCATCCAGGATACAGCATCCCAGACAGCATCCTAGATACAGCATCCCAGAATCAACATCCAGGATACAGCATCCCAGATACAGCATCCTAGATACAGCATCCCGGATACAGCATCCTAGATACAGCATCCCAGAATCAGCATCCAGGATACAGCATCCCAGATACAGCATCCCAGAATTAGCATCCCAGAATCAGCATCCAGGATACAGCATCCCAGATACAGCATCCCAGAATCAGCATCCAAGATACAGCATCCAGGATACAGCATCCCAGATACAGCATCCCAGAATCAGCATCCAGGATACAGCATCCAGGATACAGCATCCCAGATACAGCATCCTAGATACAGCATCCCAGAATCAGCATCCAGGATACAGCATCCCAGATACAGCATCCCAGAATCAGCATCCAGGATACAACATCCAGGATACAGCATCCTACATACAGCATCCCGGACACAGCATCCTAGATACAGCATCCCAAAATCAGCATCCAGGATACAGTATCCCAGATACAGCATCCCAGAATCAGCATCCCAGAATCAGCATCCAGGATACAGCATCCCGGATACAGCATCCCAGAATCAGCATCCAAGATACAGCATCCAGGATACAGCATCCCAGATACAGCATCCCAGAATCAGCATCCAGGATACAGCATCCCAGATACAGCATCCCAGAATCAGCATCCAAGATACAGCATCCAGGATACAGTATCCCAGATACAGCATCCCAGAATCAGCATCCAGGATACAACATCCAGGATACAGCATCCTACATACAGCATCCCGGAATCAGCATCCAGGATACAGCATCCAGGATACAGCATCCCAGATACAGCATCCTAGATACAGCATCCCAGAATCAGCATCCAGGATACAGCATCCCAGATACAGCATCCTAGATACAGCATCCCAGAATCAGCATCCAGGATACAGCATCCCGGATACAGCATCCTAGATACAGCATCCCAGAATCAACGTCCAGGATACAGCATCCAGGATACAGCATCCCAGATACAGCATCCTAGATACAGCATCCCAGAATCAGCATCCAGGATACAGCATCCCAGACACAGCATCCTAGATACAGCATCCCAGAATCAGCATCCAGGATACAGCATCACAGATACAGCATCCTAGATACAGCATCCCAGAATCAGCATCCATCATACAGCATCCAGGATACAGCATCCAGGATACAGCATCCTAGATACAGCATCCCAGAATCAGCATCCAGGATACAGCATCCTGGATACAGCATCCCAGACAGCATCCTAGATACAGCATCCCAGAATCAGCATCCAGGATACAGCATCCCAGATACAGCATCCCAGATACAGCATCCTAGATACAGCATCCCAGAATCAGCATCCAGGATACAGCATCCCGGATACAGCATCCTAGATACAGCATCCCAGAATCAGCGTCCAGGATACAGCATCCAGGATACAGCATCCCAGATACAGCATCCTAGATACAGCATCCCAGAATCAGCATCCAGGATACAGCATCCCAGATACAGCATCCTAGATACAGCATCCCAGAATCAGCATCCAGGATACAGCATCACAGATACAGCATCCTAGATACAGCATCCCAGAATCAGCATCCATCATACAGCATCCAGGATACAGCATCCAGGATACAGCATCCTAGATACAGCATCCCAGAATCAGCATCCAGGATACAGCATCCTGGATACAGCATCCCAGACAGCATCCTAGATACAGCATCCCAGAATCAGCATCCAGGATACAGCATCCCAGATACAGCATCCTAGATACAGCATCCCGGATACAGCATCCTAGATACAGCATCCCAGAATCAGCATCCAGGATACAGCATCCCAGATACAGCATCCCAGAATTAGCATCCCAGAATCAGCATCCAGGATACAGCATCCCAGATACAGCATACCAGAATCAGCATCCAAGATACAGCATCCAGGATACAGCATCCCAGATACAGCATCCCAGAATCAGCATCCAGGATACAGCATCCAGGATACAGCATCCCAGAATCAGCATCCCAGAATCAGCATCCAGGATACAGCATCCAGGATACAGCATCCCAGATACAGCATCCCAGAATCAGCATCCAGGATACAACATCCAGGATACAGCATCCTACATACAGCATCCCGGACACAGCATCCTAGATACAGCATCCCAGAATCAGCATCCAGGATACAGTATCCCAGATACAGCATCCCAGAATCAGCATCCAGGATACAGCATCCCGGATACAGCATCCTAGATACAGCATCCCAGAATCAGCATCCAGGATACAGCATCCCAGATACAGCATCCCAGAATCAGCATCCAAGATACAGCATCCAGGATACAGCATCCCAGATACAGCATCCCAGAATCAGCATCCAGGATACAGCATCCAGGATACAGCATCCCAGATACAGCATCCCGGAATCAGCATCCAGGATACAGCATCCAGGATACAGCATCCCAGATACAGCATCCTAGATACAGCATCCCAGAATCAGCATCCAGGATACAGCATCCCGGATACAGCATCCTAGATACAGTATCCCAGAATCAGCATCCAGGATACAGCATCCCAGATACAGCATCCTAGATACAGCATCCCAGAATCAGCATCCAGGATACAGCATCCCGGATACAGCATCCTAGATACAGCATCCCAGAATCAGCGTCCAGGATACAGCATCCAGGATACAGCATCCCAGATACAGCATCCTAGATACAGTATCCCAGAATCAGCATCCAGGATACAGCATCCCAGATACAGCATCCTAGATACAGCATCCCAGAATCAGCATCCAGGATACAGCATCCCAGACAGTATCCTAGATACAGCATCCTAGAATCAGCATCCAGGATACAGCTTCCCAGATACAGCATCCTAGATACAGCATCCCGGATACAGCATCCTAGATACAGCATCCCAGAATCAGCATCCAGTATACAGCATCCCAGATAGAGCATCCTAGATACAGCATCCCAGAATCAGCATCCAGGATACAGCATCCCAGATACAGCATCCGAGATACAGCATCCCAGAATCAGCATCCAGGATACAGCATCCCAGATACAGCATCCCAGAATCAGCATCCAGGATACAGCATCCAGGATTCAGCATCCCAGATACAGCATCCCAGAATCAGCATCCAGGATACAGCATCCAGAATACAGCATCCCAGATACAGCATCCCGGAATCAGCATCCAGGATACAGCATCCAGGATACAGCATCCCAGATACAGCATCCTAGATACAGCATCCCAGAATCAGCATCCAGGATACAGCATCCCAGATACAGCATCCTAGATACAGCATCCCAGAATCAGCATCCTAGATACAGCATCCCAGAATCAGCATCCAGGATACAGCATCCCAGATACAGCATCCTAGATACAGCATCCCAGAATCAGCATCCAGGATACAGCATCCAGGATACAGCATCCCAGATACAGCATCCTAGATACAGCATCCCAGAATCAGCATCCAGGATACAGCATCCAGCATACAGCATCCCAGACAGCATCCTAGATACAGCATCCCAGAATCAGCATCCATGATACAGCATCCCAGATACAGCATCCTACATACAGCATCCTAGATACAGCATCCCAGAATCAGCATCCAGGATACAGCATCCAGGATACAGCATCCCAGAATCAGCATCCCAGAATCAGCATCCAGGATACAGCATCCCAGATACAGCATCCTAGATACAGCATCCCAGAATCAGCATCCAGGATACAGCATCCCAGATACAGCATCCCAGAATCAGCATCCTAGATAAAGCATCCCAGAATCAGCATCCAGGATACAGCATCCAGGATACAGCATCCCAGATACAGCATCCTATCTACAGCATCCCAGAATCAGCATCCCGGATACAGCATCCAGGATACAGCATCCCAGACAGCATCCTAGATACAGCATCCCAGAATCAGCATCCAGAATACAACATCCAGGATACAGCATCCCAGACAGCATCCTAGATACAGCATCCCAGAATCAGCATCCAGGATACAGCATCCCAGATACAGCATCCTACATACAGCATCCCGGATACAGCATCCCAGATACAGCATCCCAGAATCAGCATCCCAGAATCAGCATCCAGGATACAGCATCCCAGATACAGCATCCCAGAATTAGCATCCAGGATACAGCATCCAGGATAGAGCATCCCAGATACAGCATGCCAGAATCAGCATCCAGGATACAGCATCCAGGATACAGCATCCCAGATACAGCATCCCGGAATCAGCATCCAGGATACAGCATCCCAGATACAGCATCCCAGATACAGCATCCCAGAATCAGCATCCAGGATACAGCATCCCGGATACAGCATCCTAGATACAGCATCCCAGAATCAGCATCCAGGATACAGCATCCCAGATACAGCATCCTAGATACAGCATCCCAGAATCAGCATCCAGGATACAGCATCACAGATACAGCATCCTAGATACAGCATCCCAGAATCAGCATCCATCATACAGCATCCAGGATACAGCATCCCAGATACAGCATCCTAGATACAGCATCCCAGAATCAGCATCCAGGATACAGCATCCAGGATACAGCATCCCAGACAGCATCCTAGATACAGCATCCCAGAATCAGCATCCAGGATACAGCATCCCAGATACAGCATCCTAGATACAGCATCCCGGATACAGCATCCTAGATACAGCATCCCAGAATCAGCATCCAGGATACAGCATCCCAGATACAGCATCCCAGAATTAGCATCCCAGAATCAGCATCCAGGATACAGCATCCCAGATACAGCATCCCAGAATCAGCATCCAAGATACAGCATCCAGGATACAGCATCCCAGATACAGCATCCCAGGATCAGCATCCAGGATACAGCATCCAGGATACAGCATCCCAAATACAGCATCCTAGATACAGCATCCCAGAATCAGCATCCAGGATACAGCATCCCAGATACAGCATCCCAGAATCAGCATCCAGGATACAACATCCAGGATACAGCATCCTACATACAGCATCCCGGACACAGCATCCTAGATACAGCATCCCAAAATCAGCATCCAGGATACAGTATCCCAGATACAGCATCCCAGAATCAGCATCCCAGAATCAGCATCCAGGATACAGCATCCCGGATACAGCATCCTAGATACAGCATCCTAGATACAGCATCCCAGAATCAGCATCCTAGATACAGCATCCCAGAATCAGCATCCAGGATACAGCATCCCAGATACAGCATCCTAGATACAGCATCCCAGAATCAGCACCCAGGATACAGCATCCAGGATACAGCATCCCAGATACAGCATCCTAGATACAGCATCCCAGAATCAGCATCCAGGATACAGCATCCAGCATACAGCATCCCAGACAGCATCCTAGATACAGCATCCCAGAATCAGCATCCAGGATACAGCATCCCAGATACAGCATCCTACATACAGCATCCTAGATACAGCATCCCAGAATCAGCATCCAGGATACAGCATCCAGGATACAGCATCCCAGAATCAGCATCCCAGAATCAGCATCCAGGATACAGCATCCCAGATACAGCATCCTAGATACAGCATCCCAGAATCAGCATCCAGGATACAGCATCCCAGATACAGCATCCCAGAATCAGCATCCTAGATAAAGCATCCCAGAATCAGCATCCAGGATACAGCATCCAGGATACAGCATCCCAGATACAGCATCCTATCTACAGCATCCCAGAATCAGCATCCCGGATACAGCATCCAGGATACAGCATCCCAGACAGCATCCTAGATACAGCATCCCAGAATCAGCATCCAGAATACAACATCCAGGATACAGCATCCCAGACAGCATCCTAGATACAGCATCCCAGAATCAGCATCCAGGATACAGCATCCCAGATACAGCATCCTACATACAGCATCCCGGATACAGCATCCCAGATACAGCATCCCAGAATCAGCATCCCAGAATCAGCATCCAGGATACAGCATCCCAGATACAGCATCCCAGAATTAGCATCCAGGATACAGCATCCAGGATAGAGCATCCCAGATACAGCATGCCAGAATCAGCATCCAGGATACAGCATCCAGGATACAGCATCCCAGATACAGCATCCCGGAATCAGCATCCAGGATACAGCATCCCAGATACAGCATCGCAGATACAGCATCCCAGAATCAGCATCCAGGATACAGCATCCCGGATACAGCATCCTAGATACAGCATCCCAGAATCAGCATCCAGGATACAGCATCCCAGATACAGCATCCTAGATACAGCATCCCAGAATCAGCATCCAGGATACAGCATCACAGATACAGCATCCTAGATACAGCATCCCAGAATCAGCATCCATCATACAGCATCCAGGATACAGCATCCCAGATACAGCATCCTAGATACAGCATCCCAGAATCAGCATCCAGGATACAGCATCCAGGATACAGCATCCCAGACAGCATCCTAGATACAGCATCCCAGAATCAGCATCCAGGATACAGCATCCCAGATACAGCATCCTAGATACAGCATCCCGGATACAGCATCCTAGATACAGCATCCCAGAATCAGCATCCAGGATACAGCATCCCAGATACAGCATCCCAGAATTAGCATCCCAGAATCAGCATCCAGGATACAGCATCCCAGATACAGCATCCCAGAATCAGCATCCAAGATACAGCATCCAGGATACAGCATCCCAGATACAGCATCCCAGAATCAGCATCCAGGATACAGCATCCAGGATACAGCATCCCAAATACAGCATCCTAGATACAGCATCCCAGAATCAGCATCCAGGATACAGCATCCCAGATACAGCATCCCAGAATCAGCATCCAGGATACAACATCCAGGATACAGCATCCTACATACAGCATCCCGGACACAGCATCCTAGATACAGCATCCCAAAATCAGCATCCAGGATACAGTATCCCAGATACAGCATCCCAGAATCAGCATCCCAGAATCAGCATCCAGGATACAGCATCCCGGATACAGCATCCTAGATACAGCATCCCAGAATCAGCATCCAGGATACAGCATCCCAGATACAGCATCCCAGAATCAGCATCCAAGATACAGCATCCAGGATACAGCATCCCAGATACAGCATCCCAGAATCAGCATCCAGGATACAGCATCCAGGATACAGCATCCCAGATACAGCATCCCGGAATCAGCATCCAGGATACAGCATCCAGGATACAGCATCCCAGATACAGCATCCTAGATACAGCATCCCAGAATCAGCATCCAGGATACAGCATCCCGGATACAGCATCCTAGATACAGTATCCCAGAATCAGCATCCAGGATACAGCATCCCAGATACAGCATCCTAGATACAGCATCCCAGAATCAGCATCCAGGATACAGCATCCCGGATACAGCATCCTAGATACAGCATCCCAGAATCAGCGTCCAGGATACAGCATCCAGGATACAGCATCCCAGATACAGCATCCTAGATACAGTATCCCAGAATCAGCATCCAGGATACAGCATCCCAGATACAGCATCCCAGATACAGCATCCCAGAATCAGCATCCAGGATACAGCATCCAGGATACAGCATCCTAGATACAGCATCCCAGAATCAGCATCCAGGATACAGCATCCCAGATACAGCATCCTAGATACAGCATCCCAGAATCAGCATCCAGGATACAGCATCCAGGATACAGCATCCTAGATACAGCATCCCAGAATCAGCATCCAGGATACAGCATCCCAGATACAGCATCCTAGATACAGCATCCCAGAATCAGCATCCAGGATACAGCATCCCAGATACAGCATCCTAGATACAGCATCCCAGAATCAGCATCCATCATAGAGCATCCAGGATACAGCATCCCAGATACAGCATCCTAGATACAGCATCCCAGAATCAGCATCCAGGATACAGCATCCCAGATACAGCATCCTAGATACAGCATCCCAGAATCAGCATCCAGGATACAGCATCCCAGATACAGCATCCTAGATACAGCATCCCAGAATCAGCATCCATCATACAGCATCCAGGATACAGCATCCCAGATACAGCATCCTAGATACAGCATCCCAGAATCAGCATCCAGGATACAGCATCCAGGATACAGCATCCCAGAATCAGCATCCAAGATACAGCATCCCAGAATCAGCATCCAGGATACAGCATCCCAGATACAGCATCCTAGATACAGCATCCCGGATACAGCATCCTAGATACAGCATCCCAGAATCAGCATCCAGGATACAGCATCCCAGATACAGCATCCCAGAATTAGCATCCAGGATACAGCATCCCAGATACAGCATCCGAGATACAGCATCCCAGAATCAGCATCCAGGATACAGCATCCAGGATACAGCATCCCAGATACAGCATCCCGGAATCAGCATCCAGGATACAGCATCCAGGATACAGCATCCCAGATACAGCATCCTAGATACAGCATCCCAGAATCAGCATCCAGGATACAGCATCCCAGATACAGCATCCTAGATACAGCATCCCAGAATCAGCATCCTAGATACAGCATCCCAGAATCAGCATCCAGGATACAGCATCCCAGATACAGCATCCTAGATACAGCATCCCAGAATCAGCATCCAGGATACAGCATCCAGGATACAGCATCCCAGACAGCATCCTAGATACAGCATCCCAGAATCAGCATCCAGGATACAGCATCCCAGATACAGCATCCTACATACAGCATCCTAGATACAGCATCCCAGAATCAGCATCCAGGATACAGCATCCAGGATACAGCATCCCAGAATCAGCATCCCAGAATCAGCATCCAGGATACAGCATCCCAGATATAGCATCCTAGATACAGCATCCCAGAATCAGCATCCAGGATACAGCATCCCAGATACAGCATCCCAGAATCAGCATCCTAGATAAAGCATCCCAGAATCAGCATCCAGGATACAGCATCCAGGATACAGCATCCCAGATACAGCATCCTATCTACAGCATCCCAGAATCAGCATCCCGGATACAGCATCCAGGATACAGCATCCCAGACAGCATCCTAGATACAGCATCCCAGAATCAGCATCCAGAATACAACATCCAGGATACAGCATCCCAGACAGCATCCTAGATACAGCATCCCAGAATCAGCATCCAGGATACAGCATCCCAGATACAGCATCCTACATACAGCATCCCGGATACAGCATCCTAGATACAGCATCCCAGAATCAGCATCCTAGATACAGCATCCCAGATACAGCATCCCAGAATCAGCATCCCAGTATCAGCATCCAGGATACAGCATCCCAGATACAGCATCCCAGAATTAGCATCCAGGATACAGCATCCAGGATAGAGCATCCCAGATACAGCATGCCAGAATCAGCATCCAGGATACAGCATCCAGGATACAGCATCCCAGATACAGCATCCCGGAATCAGCATCCAGGATACAGCATCCCAGATACAGCATCCCAGATACAGCATCCCAGAATCAGCATCCAGGATACAGCATCCCGGATACAGCATCCTAGATACAGCATCCCAGAATCAGCATCCAGGATACAGCATCCCAGATACAGCATCCTAGATACAGCATCCCAGAATCAGCATCCAGGATACAGCATCACAGATACAGCATCCTAGATACAGCATCCCAGAATCAGCATCCATCATACAGCATCCAGGATACAGCATCCCAGATACAGCATCCTAGATACAGCATCCCAGAATCAGCATCCAGGATACAGCATCCAGGATACAGCATCCCAGACAGCATCCTAGATACAGCATCCCAGAATCAGCATCCAGGATACAGCATCCCAGATACAGCATCCTAGATACAGCATCCCAGATACAGCATCCTAGATACAGCATCCAGGATACAGCATCCTAGATACAGCATCCCAGAATCAGCATCCAGGATACAGCATCCCAGATACAGCATCCCAGAATTAGCATCCCAGAATCAGCATCCAGGATACAGCATCCCAGATACAGCATCCCAGAATCAGCATCCAAGATACAGCATCCAGGATACAGCATCCCAGATACAGCATCCCAGAATCAGCATCCAGGATACAGCATCCAGGATACAGCATCCCAGATACAGCATCCTAGATACAGCATCCCAGAATCAGCATCCAGGATACAGCATCCCAGATACAGCATCCCAGAATCAGCATCCAGGATACAACATCCAGGATACAGCATCCTACATACAGCATCCCGGACACAGCATCCTAGATACAGCATCCCAGAATCAGTATCCAGGATACAGTATCCCAGATACAGCATCCCAGAATCAGCATCCCAGAATCAGCATCCAGGATACAGCATCCCGGATACAGCATCCTAGATACAGCATCCCAGAATCAGCATCCAGGATACAGCATCCCAGATACAGCATCCCAGAATCAGCATCCAAGATACAGCATCCAGGATACAGCATCCCAGATACAGCATCCCAGAATCAGCATCCAGGATACAGCATCCAGGATACAGCATCCCAGATACAGCATCCTGGAATCAGCATCCAGGATACAGCATCCAGGATACAGCATCCCAGATACAGCATCCTAGATACAGCATCCCAGAATCAGCATCCAGGATACAGCATCCCGGATACAGCATCCTAGATACAGTATCCCAGAATCAGCATCCAGGATACAGCATCCCAGATACAGCATCCTAGATACAGCATCCCAGAATCAGCATCCAGGATACAGCATCCCGGATACAGCATCCTAGATACAGCATCCCAGAATCAGCGTCCAGGATACAGCATCCAGGATACAGCATCCCAGATACAGCATCCTAGATACAGTATCCCAGAATCAGCATCCAGGATACAGCATCCCAGATACAGCATCCTAGATACAGCATCCCAGAATCAGCATCCAGGATACAGCATCCCAGACAGTATCCTAGATACAGCATCCCAGAATCAGCATCCAGGATACAGCTTCCCAGATACAGCATCCTAGATACAGCATCCCGGATACAGCATCCTAGATACAGCATCCCAGAATCAGCATCCAGGCTACAGCATCCCAGATACAGCATCCCAGATACAGCATCCCAGAATCAGCATCCAGGATACAGCATCCAGGATACAGCATCCTAGATACAGCATCCCAGAATCAGCATCCAGGATACAGCATCCCAGATACAGCATCCTAGATACAGCATCCCAGAATCAGCATCCAGGATACAGCATCCCAGATACAGCATCCTAGATACAGCATCCCAGAATCAGCATCCATCATACAGCATCCAGGATACAGCATCCCAGATACAGCATCCTAGATACAGCATCCCAGAATCAGCATCCAGGATACAGCATCCAGGATACAGCATCCCAGAATCAGCATCCAAGATACAGCATCCCAGAATCAGCATCCAGGATACAGCATCCCAGATACAGCATCCTAGATACAGCATCCCGGATACAGCATCCTAGATACAGCATCCCAGAATCAGCATCCAGGATACAGCATCCCAGATACAGCATCCCAGAATTAGCATCCCAGAATCAGCATCCAGCATACAGCATCCCGGATACAGCATCCTAGATACTGCATCCCAGAATCAGCATCAAGGATACAGCATCCCAGATACAGCATCCCAGAATCAGCATCCAAGATACAGCATCCAGGATACAGCATCCCAGATACAGCATCCCAGAATCAGCATCCAGGATACAGCATCCAGGATACAGCATCCCAGATACAGCATCCTAGATACAGCATCCCAGAAGTAGCATCCAGGATACAGCATCCCAGATACAGCATCCCAGAATCAGGATCCAGGATACAACATCCAGGATACAGCATCCCAGACAGCATCCTAGATACAGCTTCCCAGAATCAGCATCCAGGATACAGCATCCCAGATACAGCATCCTACATACAGCATCCTAGATACAGCATCCCAGAATCAGCATCCAGGATACAGCATCCAGGATACAGCATTCCAGAATCAGCATCCAGGATACAGCATCCAGGATACAGCATCCGAGATACAGCATCCCAGAATCAGCATCCAGGATACAGCATCCCAGATACACCATCCTAGATACAGCATCCCAGAATCAGCATCCAGGATACAGCATCCCAGATACAGAATCCTAGATACAGCATCCCAGAATCAGCATCCAGGATACACCATCCAGGATACAGCATCCCAGATACAGCATCCTAGATACAGCATCCCAGAATCAGCATCCAGGATACAGCATCCCAGATACAGCATTCCAGAAACACCATCCCAGAATCAGCATCCAGGATACAGCATACCAGATACAGCATCCTCGATACAGCATGCCAGAATCAGCATCCAGGATACTAGCATCCCAGATACAGCATCCTAGATACAGCATCCCAGAATCAGCATCCAAGATACAGCATCCAGGATACAGCATCCCAGATACAGCATCACAGATACAGCATCCCGGATACAGAATCCTAGATACAGCATCCCGGATACAGCATCCTAGATACAGCATCCCAGAATCAGCATCCCGGATACAGCATCCCAGACACGGCATCCCAGGTACGGCATCCTAGATACATCACCATAGATGTAATATCCCAGATACAGTATCCCAGATACAGCATGCCAGAAACAACATCCCAGATACAGCACCATAGATATAATATCCCAGATACAGAATCGAGATATAGCATGCCAGATACAGCGTCCAGGATACAGCACCATAGATATAATATCCCAGATACAGCACCATACATACAATATCTCAGATACAGAATCCTAGATATAGCATCCCTAATACAGCATCCAGGATACAGCATCCTGGATGCAGTATGCAGGATACAGCATCCTAGATACAGCATCCCAGAATCACCATCCAGGATACAGAATCCCAGATACAGCATCCTAGATACAGCATCCCAGAATCAGCATCCAGGATACAGCATCCCAGATACAGCATCCTAGATACAGCATCCCAGAATCAGCATCCAGGATACAGCATCCCAGATACAGCATCCCAGAATCAGCATCCAGGATACAGCATCCAGTATACAGCATCCCAGATACAGCATCCTAGATACAGCATCCCAGAATCAGCGTCCAGGATACAGCATCCAGGATACAGCATCCCAGATACAGCATCCTAGATACAGTATCCCAGAATCAGCATCCAGGATACAGCATCCCAGATACAGCATCCTAGATACAGCATCCCAGAATCAGCATCCAGGATACAGCATCCCAGACAGTATCCTAGATACAGCATCCCAGAATCAGCATCCAGGATACAGCTTCCCAGATACAGCATCCTAGATACAGCATCCCGGATACAGCATCCTAGATACAGCATCCCAGAATCAGCATCCAGGCTACAGCATCCCAGATACAGCATCCTAGATACAGCATCCCAGATACAGCATCCTAGATACAGCATCCAGGATACAGCATCCTAGATACAGCATCCCAGAATCAGCATCCAGGATACAGCATCCCAGATACAGCATCCCAGAATTAGCATCCCAGAATCAGCATCCAGGATACAGCATCCCAGATACAGCATCCCAGAATCAGCATCCAAGATACAGCATCCAGGATACAGCATCCCAGATACAGCATCCCAGAATCAGCATCCAGGATACAGCATCCAGGATACAGCATCCCAGATACAGCATCCTAGATACAGCATCCCAGAATCAGCATCCAGGATACAGCATCCCAGATACAGCATCCCAGAATCAGCATCCAGGATACAACATCCAGGATACAGCATCCTACATACAGCATCCCGGACACAGCATCCTAGATACAGCATCCCAGAATCAGTATCCAGGATACAGTATCCCAGATACAGCATCCCAGAATCAGCATCCCAGAATCAGCATCCAGGATACAGCATCCCGGATACAGCATCCTAGATACAGCATCCCAGAATCAGCATCCAGGATACAGCATCCCAGATACAGCATCCCAGAATCAGCATCCAAGATACAGCATCCAGGATACAGCATCCCAGATACAGCATCCCAGAATCAGCATCCAGGATACAGCATCCAGGATACAGCATCCCAGATACAGCATCCTGGAATCAGCATCCAGGATACAGCATCCAGGATACAGCATCCCAGATACAGCATCCTAGATACAGCATCCCAGAATCAGCATCCAGGATACAGCATCCCGGATACAGCATCCTAGATACAGTATCCCAGAATCAGCATCCAGGATACAGCATCCCAGATACAGCATCCTAGATACAGCATCCCAGAATCAGCATCCAGGATACAGCATCCCGGATACAGCATCCTAGATACAGCATCCCAGAATCAGCGTCCAGGATACAGCATCCAGGATACAGCATCCCAGATACAGCATCCTAGATACAGTATCCCAGAATCAGCATCCAGGATACAGCATCCCAGATACAGCATCCTAGATACAGCATCCCAGAATCAGCATCCAGGATACAGCATCCCAGACAGTATCCTAGATACAGCATCCCAGAATCAGCATCCAGGATACAGCTTCCCAGATACAGCATCCTAGATACAGCATCCCGGATACAGCATCCTAGATACAGCATCCCAGAATCAGCATCCAGGCTACAGCATCCCAGATACAGCATCCCAGATACAGCATCCCAGAATCAGCATCCAGGATACAGCATCCAGGATACAGCATCCTAGATACAGCATCCCAGAATCAGCATCCAGGATACAGCATCCCAGATACAGCATCCTAGATACAGCATCCCAGAATCAGCATCCAGGATACAGCATCCCAGATACAGCATCCTAGATACAGCATCCCAGAATCAGCATCCATCATACAGCATCCAGGATACAGCATCCCAGATACAGCATCCTAGATACAGCATCCCAGAATCAGCATCCAGGATACAGCATCCAGGATACAGCATCCCAGAATCAGCATCCAAGATACAGCATCCCAGAATCAGCATCCAGGATACAGCATCCCAGATACAGCATCCTAGATACAGCATCCCGGATACAGCATCCTAGATACAGCATCCCAGAATCAGCATCCAGGATACAGCATCCCAGATACAGCATCCCAGAATTAGCATCCCAGAATCAGCATCCAGCATACAGCATCCCGGATACAGCATCCTAGATACTGCATCCCAGAATCAGCATCAAGGATACAGCATCCCAGATACAGCATCCCAGAATCAGCATCCAAGATACAGCATCCAGGATACAGCATCCCAGATACAGCATCCCAGAATCAGCATCCAGGATACAGCATCCAGGATACAGCATCCCAGATACAGCATCCTAGATACAGCATCCCAGAAGTAGCATCCAGGATACAGCATCCCAGATACAGCATCCCAGAATCAGGATCCAGGATACAACATCCAGGATACAGCATCCCAGACAGCATCCTAGATACAGCTTCCCAGAATCAGCATCCAGGATACAGCATCCCAGATACAGCATCCTACATACAGCATCCTAGATACAGCATCCCAGAATCAGCATCCAGGATACAGCATCCAGGATACAGCATTCCAGAATCAGCATCCAGGATACAGCATCCAGGATACAGCATCCGAGATACAGCATCCCAGAATCAGCATCCAGGATACAGCATCCCAGATACACCATCCTAGATACAGCATCCCAGAATCAGCATCCAGGATACAGCATCCCAGATACAGAATCCTAGATACAGCATCCCAGAATCAGCATCCAGGATACACCATCCAGGATACAGCATCCCAGATACAGCATCCTAGATACAGCATCCCAGAATCAGCATCCAGGATACAGCATCCCAGATACAGCATTCCAGAAACACCATCCCAGAATCAGCATCCAGGATACAGCATACCAGATACAGCATCCTCGATACAGCATGCCAGAATCAGCATCCAGGATACTAGCATCCCAGATACAGCATCCTAGATACAGCATCCCAGAATCAGCATCCAAGATACAGCATCCAGGATACAGCATCCCAGATACAGCATCACAGATACAGCATCCCGGATACAGAATCCTAGATACAGCATCCCGGATACAGCATCCTAGATACAGCATCCCAGAATCAGCATCCCGGATACAGCATCCCAGACACGGCATCCCAGGTACGGCATCCTAGATACATCACCATAGATGTAATATCCCAGATACAGTATCCCAGATACAGCATGCCAGAAACAACATCCCAGATACAGCACCATAGATATAATATCCCAGATACAGAATCGAGATATAGCATGCCAGATACAGCGTCCAGGATACAGCACCATAGATATAATATCCCAGATACAGCACCATACATACAATATCTCAGATACAGAATCCTAGATATAGCATCCCTAATACAGCATCCAGGATACAGCATCCTGGATGCAGTATGCAGGATACAGCATCCTAGATACAGCATCCCAGAATCACCATCCAGGATACAGAATCCCAGATACAGCATCCTAGATACAGCATCCCAGAATCAGCATCCAGGATACAGCATCCCAGATACAGCATCCTAGATACAGCATCCCAGAATCAGCATCCAGGATACAGCATCCCAGATACAGCATCCCAGAATCAGCATCCAGGATACAGCATCCAGTATACAGCATCCCAGATACAGCATCCTAGATACAGCATCCCAGAATCAGCGTCCAGGATACAGCATCCAGGATACAGCATCCCAGATACAGCATCCTAGATACAGTATCCCAGAATCAGCATCCAGGATACAGCATCCCAGATACAGCATCCTAGATACAGCATCCCAGAATCAGCATCCAGGATACAGCATCCCAGACAGTATCCTAGATACAGCATCCCAGAATCAGCATCCAGGATACAGCTTCCCAGATACAGCATCCTAGATACAGCATCCCGGATACAGCATCCTAGATACAGCATCCCAGAATCAGCATCCAGGCTACAGCATCCCAGATACAGCATCCCAGATACAGCATCCCAGAATCAGCATCCAGGATACAGCATCCAGGATACAGCATCCTAGATACAGCATCCCAGAATCAGCATCCAGGATACAGCATCCCAGATACAGCATCCTAGATACAGCATCCCAGAATCAGCATCCAGGATACAGCATCCCAGATACAGCATCCTAGATACAGCATCCCAGAATCAGCATCCATCATACAGCATCCAGGATACAGCATCCCAGATACAGCATCCTAGATACAGCATCCCAGAATCAGCATCCAGGATACAGCATCCAGGATACAGCATCCCAGAATCAGCATCCAAGATACAGCATCCCAGAATCAGCATCCAGGATACAGCATCCCAGATACAGCATCCTAGATACAGCATCCCGGATACAGCATCCTAGATACAGCATCCCAGAATCAGCATCCAGGATACAGCATCCCAGATACAGCATCCCAGAATTAGCATCCCAGAATCAGCATCCAGCATACAGCATCCCGGATACAGCATCCTAGATACTGCATCCCAGAATCAGCATCAAGGATACAGCATCCCAGATACAGCATCCCAGAATCAGCATCCAAGATACAGCATCCAGGATACAGCATCCCAGATACAGCATCCCAGAATCAGCATCCAGGATACAGCATCCAGGATACAGCATCCCAGATACAGCATCCTAGATACAGCATCCCAGAAGTAGCATCCAGGATACAGCATCCCAGATACAGCATCCCAGAATCAGGATCCAGGATACAACATCCAGGATACAGCATCCCAGACAGCATCCTAGATACAGCTTCCCAGAATCAGCATCCAGGATACAGCATCCCAGATACAGCATCCTACATACAGCATCCTAGATACAGCATCCCAGAATCAGCATCCAGGATACAGCATCCAGGATACAGCATTCCAGAATCAGCATCCAGGATAAAGCATCCAGGATACAGCATCCGAGATACAGCATCCCAGAATCAGCATCCAGGATACAGCATCCCAGATACACCATCCTAGATACAGCATCCCAGAATCAGCATCCAGGATACAGCATCCCAGATACAGAATCCTAGATACAGCATCCCAGAATCAGCATCCAGGATACACCATCCAGGATACAGCATCCCAGATACAGCATCCTAGATACAGCATCCCAGAATCAGCATCCAGGATACAGCATCCCAGATACAGCATTCCAGAAACACCATCCCAGAATCAGCATCCAGGATACAGCATACCAGATACAGCATCCTCGATACAGCATGCCAGAATCAGCATCCAGGATACTAGCATCCCAGATACAGCATCCTAGATACAGCATCCCAGAATCAGCATCCAAGATACAGCATCCAGGATACAGCATCCCAGATACAGCATCACAGATACAGCATCCCGGATACAGAATCCTAGATACAGCATCCCGGATACAGCATCCTAGATACAGCATCCCAGAATCAGCATCCCGGATACAGCATCCCAGACACGGCATCCCAGGTACGGCATCCTAGATACATCACCATAGATGTAATATCCCAGATACAGTATCCCAGATACAGCATGCCAGAAACAACATCCCAGATACAGCACCATAGATATAATATCCCAGATACAGAATCGAGATATAGCATGCCAGATACAGCGTCCAGGATACAGCACCATAGATATAATATCCCAGATACAGCACCATACATACAATATCTCAGATACAGAATCCTAGATATAGCATCCCTAATACAGCATCCAGGATACAGCATCCTGGATGCAGTATGCAGGATACAGCATCCTAGATACAGCATCCCAGAATCACCATCCAGGATACAGAATCCCAGATACAGCATCCTAGATACAGCATCCCAGAATCAGCATCCAGGATACAGCATCCCAGATACAGCATCCTAGATACAGCATCCCAGAATCAGCATCCAGGATACAGCATCCCAGATACAGCATCCCAGAATCAGCATCCAGGATACAGCATCCAGTATACAGCATCCCAGATACAGCATCCTAGATACAGCATCCCAGAATCAGCATCCAGGATACAGCATCCCAGATACAGCATCCTAGATACAGCATCCCAGAATCAGCATCCAGGATACAGCATCCCAGATACAGCATCCCAGATTCAGCATCCAGGGTACAGCATCCAGGATACAGCATCCCAGATACAGCATCCTAGATACAGCATCCCAGAATCAGCATCCCGGATACAGCATCCCAGACACGGCATCCCAGGTACGGCATCCTAGATACAGCACCATAGATGTAATTACCAGATACATTATCCCAGATACAGCATGCCAGAAACAACATCCCAGATACAGCACCATAGATATAATATCCCAGATACAGTACCCCAGATATAGCAAGCCAGATACAGCGTCCAGGATACAGCACCATAGATATAATATCCCAGATACAGCACCATGCATACAATATCTCAGATACAGAATCCTAGATACAGCATCCCTAATACAGCATCCTAGATACAGCATCCAGGATACATCACCCTAGATAAAGCATCCAGGATACAGTATCACGGATATACCATGCAGGATACAGCATCCCAGATACAGCATCCCGGATACAGCACCCTAGATACAGCATCCAAGATACAGCACCCTAGATACAATATCCCAGATACAGTATCCCAGATATAGCATGCCAGATACAGCATCCAGGATACATCACCATAGATATAATATCCCAGATACAGCACCCTAGATACAATATCCCAGATACAGAATCCTAGATAGAGCATCCCAAATACAGCATCCTACATACAGCATCCTAGATACATCACCCTAGATACAGCATCCCGGACACAGATTCCTAGATACAGCATCCCGGATACAGCATCCTAGATACAGCATCGCAGAATCAGCATCCAGGATACAGCATCCCAGATACAGCATCCCAGAATCAGCATCCCAGAATCAGCATCCAGGATACAGCATCCCAGATACAGCATCCCAGATACAGCATCCCAGAATCAGCATCCAGGATACAGCATCCCGGATACAGAATCCTAGATACAGCATCCCAGAATCAGCATCCCAGAATCAGCATCCAGGATACAGCATCCCAGATACAGCATCCCAGAATCAGCATCCAAGCTGCAGCATCCAGGATACAGCATCCAGGATACAGCATCCCAGATACAGAATCCCGGAATCAGCATCCAGGATACAGCATCCAGGATACAGCATCCCAGATACAGCATCCTAGATACAGCATCCCAGAATCAGTATCCAGGATACAGCATCCCAGATACAGCATCCCAGATACAGCATCCCAGAATCAGCATCCAAGATACAGCATCCAGGATACAGCATCCCAGATACAGCATCCCAGATACAGCATCCCGGATACAGAATCCTTGATACAGCATCCCGGACACAGCATCCTAGATACAGCATCCCAGAATCAGCATCCAGGATACAGCATCCCAGATACAGCATCCTAGATATAGCATCCCAGAATCAGCATCCAGGATACAGCATCCCAGATACAGCATCCTAGATACAGCATCCCAGAATCAGCATCCAGGATACAGCATCCAGGATACAGCATCCCAGATACAGCATCCTAGATACAGCATCCCAGAATCAGCATCCAGGATACAGCATCTAGGATACAGCATCCTAGATACAGCATCCCAGAATCAGCATCCAGGATACAGCATCCCAGATACAGAATCCTAGATACAGCATCCCAGAATCAGCATCCAGGATACAGCATCCCAGATACAGCATCCTAGATACAGCATCCCAGAATCAGCATCCAGGATACAGCATCCCAGATACAGCATCCTAGATACAGCATCCCAGAATCAGCATCCAGGATACAGCATCCAGGATACAGCATCCCAGATACAGCATCACAGATACAGCATCCCGGATACAGCATCCAGGATACAGCATCCCGGATACAGCATCCTAGATACAGCATCCCGGAATCAGCATCCCGGATACAGCATCCCAGACACGGCATCCCAGGTACGGCATCCTAGATAAAGCACCATAGATGTAATATCCCAGATACAGTATCCCAGATACAGCATGCCAGAAACAACATCCCAGATACAGCACCATAGATATAATATCCCAGATACAGCACCATACATACAATATCTCAGATACAGAATCCTAGATACAGCATCCCTAATACAGCATCCAGGATACAGCATCCTGGATGCACCATGCAGGATACAGCATCCTAGATACAGCATCCCAGAATCAGCATCCAGGATACAGCATCCCAGATACAGCATCCTAGATACAGCATCCCAGAATCAGCATCCAGGATACAGCAGCCCAGATACAGCATCCCAGAATCAGCATCCAGGATACAGCATCCCAGATACAGCATCCTAGATACAGCATCCCAGAATCAGCATCCAGGATACAGCATCCCAGATACAGCATTCTAGATACAGCATCCCGGATACAGAATCCTAGATACAGCATCCCGGATACAACATCCTAGATGCAGCATCCCAGAATCAGCATCCAGGATACAGCATCCCAGATACAGCATCCCAGAATCAGCATCCCAGAATCAGCATCCAGGATACAGCATCCCGGATACAGCATCCCAGATACAGCATCCCAGAATCAGCATCAGGATACAGCTTCCAGGATACAGCATCCCAGATACAGCATCCCAGAATCAGCATACAGGATACAGCATCCAGGATACAGCATCCCAGACACAGCATCCTAGATACAGCATCCCGGATACAGCATCCCAGAATCAGCATCCAGGATACAGCACCCCAGGTACAGCATCCCAGAAACACCATCCCAGAATCAGCATCCAGGATACAGCATCCCAGATACAGCATCCTAGATACAGCATCCCAGAATCAGCATCCCGGATAGAGCATCCCAGATACAGCATCCTAGATACAGCATCCCAGAATCAGCATCCAGGATACAGCATCCCAGATACAGCATCCTAGATACAGCATCCCGGATACAGAATCCTAGATACAACATCCCGGATACAACATCCTAGATACAGCATCCCAGAATCAGCATCCAGGATACAGCATCCCAGACACAGCATCCCAGAATCAGCATCCCAGAATCAGCATCCAGGATACAGCATCCCGGATACAGCATCACAGATACAGCATCCCAGAATCAGCATGCAGGATACAGCATCCCAGATACAGCATCCCAGAATCAGCATCCAAGATACAGCTTCCAGGATACAGCATCCCAGATACAGCATTCCAGAATCAGCATCCAGGATACAGCATCCCAGATACAGCATCCTAGATACAGCATCCCAGAATCAGCATCCAGGATACAGAATCCCAGATACAGCATCCTAGATACAGCATCCCAGAATCAGCATCCAGGATACAGCATCCAGGATACAGCATCCCAGATACAGCATCCTAGATACAGCATCCCAGAATCAGCATCCAGGATACAGCATCCCAGATACAGCATCACAGATACAGCATCCCGGATACAGAATCCTAGATACAGCATCCCGGATACAGCATCCTAGATACAGCATCTCAGAATCAGCATCCCGGATACAGCATCCCAGACACGGCATCCCAGGTACGGCATCCTAGATACAGCACCATAGATGTAATTACCAGATACATTATCACAGATACAGCATGCCAGAAACAACATCCCAGATACAGCACCATAGATATAATATCCCAGATACAGTATCCCAGATATAGCAAGCCAGATACAGCGTTCAGGATACAGCACCATAGATATAATATCCCGGATACAGCACCATGCATACAATATCTCAGATACAGAATCCTAGATACAGCATCCCTAATACAGCATCCTAGATACAGCATCCTAGATACATCACCCTAGATACAGCATCCAGGATACAGCATCCTGGATATACCATGCAGGATACAGCATCCCAGATACAGCATCACGGATACAGCACCCTAGATACAGCATTCAAGATACAGCACCCTAGATACAATATCCCAGATACAGTATCCCAGATATAGCATGCCAGATACAGCATCCAGGATACATCACCATAGATATAATATCCCAGATACAGAATCCTAGATAGAGCATCCCAAATACAGCATCCTAGATACAGCATCCTAGATACATCACCCTAGATACAGCATCCCGGATACAGAATCCTAGATACAGCATCCCGGATACAGCATCCTAGATACAGCATCGCAGAATCAGCATCCAGGATACAGCATCCCAGATACAGCATCCCAGAATCAGCATCCCAGAATCAGCATCCAGGATACAGCATCCCGGATACAGCATCCTAGATACAGCATCCCAAAATCAGCATCCCAGAATGAGCATCCAGGATACAGCATCCCAGATACAGCATCCCAGAATCAGCATCCAAGCTGCAGCATCCAGGATACAGCATCCCAGACACAGCATCCCGGAATCAGCATCCAGGATACAGCATCCAGGATACAGCATCCCAGATACAGCATCCTAGATACAGCATCGCAGAATCAGCATCCAGGATACAGCATCCCAGATACAGCATCCCAGATACAGCATCCCAGAATCAGCATCCCAGATACAGCATCCAGGATACAGCATCCCAGATACAGCATCACAGATACAGCATCCCGGATACAGAATCCTAGATACAGCATTCCGGACACAGCATCCTAGATACAGCATCCCAGAATCAGCATCCAGGATACTAGCATCCCAGATACAGCATCCTAGATACAGCATCCCAGAATCAGCATCCTAGATACAGCATCCAGGATACAGCATCCCAGATACAGCATCACAGATACAGCATCCCGGATACAGAATCCTAGATACAGCATCCCGGATACAGCATCCTAGATACAGCATCCCAGAATCAGCATCCCGGATACAGCATCCCAGATACAGCATCCTAGATACAGCATCCCAGAATCAGCATCCCGGATACAGCATCCCAGAAACAGCATCCTAGATACAGCATCCCAGAATCAGCATCCAGGATACAGCATCCAGGATACAGCATCCCAGAATCAGCATCCAGGATACAGCATCCAGGATACAGCATCCCAGATACAGCATCCTAGATACAGCATCCCAGAATCAGCATCTAGGATACAGCATCCCAGATACAGCATCCTATATACAGCATCCCGGATACAGAATCCTAGATACAGCATCCCGGATACAACATCCTAGATACAGCATCCCAGAATCAGCATCCAGGATACAGCATCCCAGATACAGCATCCCAGAATCAGCATCCCAGAATCAGCATCCAGGATACAGCATCCCGGATACAGCATCACAGATACAGCATCCCAGAATCAGCATCCAGGATACAGCATCCCAGATACAGCATCCCAGAATCAGCATCCCAGATACAGCTTCCAGGATACAGCATCCCAGATACAGCATCCCAGAATCATCATACAGGATACAGCATCCAGGATACAGCATCCCAGACACAGCATCCTAGATACAGCATCGTAGATACAGCATCCCAGAATCAGCATCCAGGATACAGCATCCAGGATACAGCATCCCAGATACAGCATCCCGGAATCAGCATCGAGGATACAGCATCCAGGATACAGCATCCCAGATACAGCATCCTAGATACAGCATCCCAGAATCAGCATCCAGGATACAGCATCCCAGATACAGCATCCTAGATACAGCATCCCAGAATCAGCATCCAGGATACAGCATCCCAGATACAGCATCCAAGAATCAGCATCCAGGATACAGCATCCAGGATACAGCATCCCAGATACAGCATCACAGATACAGCATCCCGGATACAAAATCCTAGATACAGCATCCCGGATACAGCATCCTAGATACAGCATCCCAGAATCAGCATCCAGGATACAGCATCCCAGATACAGCATCCTAGATACAGCATCCCAGAATCAGCATCCAGGATACAGCATCCCAGATACAGCATCCTAGATACAGCATCCCAGAATCAGCATCCAGGATACAGCATCCCAGATACAGCATCCCAGATACAGCATCCTAGATACAGCATCCCGGATACAGCATCCAGGATACAGCATCCCAGATACAGCATCCTAGATACAGCATCCCAGAATCAGCATCCAGGATACAGCATCCCAGATACAGCATCCTAGATACAGCATCCCAGAATCAGAATCCAAGATACAGCATCCAGGATACAGCATCCCAGATACAGCATGCCAGAAACAACATCCCCGATACAGCACCATAGATATAATATCCCCGATACAGTATCCCAGATATAGCATGCCAGATACAGCGTCCAGGATACAGCACCATAGATATAATATCCCAGATACAGCACCATACATACAATATCTCAGATACAGAATCCTAGATAGAGCATCCCAAATACAGCATCCTAGATACAGCATCCTAGATACATCACCCTAGATACAGCATCCCGGATACAGAATCCTAGATACAGCATCCCGGATACAGCATCCTAGATACAGCATCCCAGAATCAGCATCCCGGATACAGCATCCCAGACACGGCATAACAGATACGGCCTCCTAGATACATCACCATAGATATAATATCCCAGATACAGCATGCCTGAAACAGCATCCCAGATACAGCACCATAGATATAATATCCCAGATACAGTAACCCATATAGCATGCCAGATACAGCATCCAGGATACAGCACCATAGATATAATATCCCAGATACAGCACCCTAGATACAATATCTCAGATACAGAATCCTAGATACAGCATCCCTAACACAGCATCCTAGATACAGCATCCTAGATACATCACCCTAGATATAGCATCCAGGACACAGCATCCCAGATACAGCATCCCGGATACAGCGTCCTAGATACAGCACCCTAGATACAGCATCCCAGATACAGCACCCTAGATATAATATCCCAGATACAGTATCCCAGATATAGCAAGCCAGATACAGCGTCCAGGATACAGCACCATAGATATAATATCCCAGATACAGCACCATGCATACAATATCTCAGATACAGAATCCTAGATACAGCATCCCTAATACAGCATCCTAGATACAGCATCCTAGATACATCACCCTAGATACAGCATCCCGGATACAGAATCCTAGATACAGCATCCCGGATACAGCATCCTAGATACAGCATCCCAGAATCAGCATCCCGGATACAGCATCCCAGACACGGCATAACAGATACGGCCTCCTAGATACATCACCATAGATATAATATCCCAGATACAGCATGCCTGAAACAGCATCCCAGATACAGCACCATAGATATAATATCCCAGATACAGTAACCCATATAGCATGCCAGATACAGCATCCAGGATACAGCACCATAGATATAATATCCCAGATACAGCACCCTAGATACAATATCTCAGATACAGAATCCTAGATACAGCATCCCTAACACAGCATCCTAGATACAGCATCCTAGATACATCACCCTAGATATAGCATCCAGGACACAGCATCCCAGATACAGCATCCCGGATACAGCGTCCTAGATACAGCACCCTAGATACAGCATCCCAGATACAGCACCCTAGATATAATATCCCAGATACAGTATCCCAGATATAGCAAGCCAGATACAGCGTCCAGGATACAGCACCATAGATATAATATCCCAGATACAGCACCATGCATACAATATCTCAGATACAGAATCCTAGATACAGCATCCCTAATACAGCATCCTAGATACAGCATCCTAGATACATCACCCTAGATACAGCATCCCGGATACAGCATCCTGGATACACCATGAAGGATACAGCATCCCAGATACAGCATCCCGGATACAGCACCCTAGATACAGCATCCAAGATACAGCACCCTAGATAAAATATCCCAGATACAGTATCCCAGATATAGCATGCCAGATACAGCACCCAGGATACATCACCGTAGATATAATATCCCAGATACAGCACCCTAGATACAATATCCCAGATACGGAATCCTAGATACAGCTTCCCAAATACAGCATCCTAGATACAGCTTCCTAGATACATCACCCTAGATACAGCATCGAGGATACAGCATCCTGGATACACCATGCAGGATACAGCATCCCAGATACAGCATCCCGGATACAGCATCCTAGATACAGCATCCCAGAATCAGCTTCCAGGATACAGCATCCCAGATACAGCATCCTAGATACAACATCCCGGATACAGAATCCTAGATACAGCATCCCGGATACAGCATCCTAGATACAGCATCCCAGAATCAGCATCCAGGATACAGCATCCCAGATACAGCATCCCAGAATCAGCATCCCAGAATCAGCATCCAGGATACAACATCCCCGATACAGCATCCTAGATACAGCATCCCAGAATCAGCATCCAGGATACAGCATCCCAGAATCAGCATCCAAGATACAGCATCCAGGATACAGCATGCCAGATACAGCATCCCAGAATCAGCATCCAAATACAGCATCCAGGATAGAGTATCCCAGATACAGCATGCCAGATACAGCATCCAGGATACATCACCATAGATATAATATCCCAGATACAGCACCCTAGATACAATATCCCAGATAAAGAATCCTAGATACAGCATCCCAAATACAGCATCCTAGATACAGCATCCTAGATACATCACCCTACATACAACATCCCGGATACAGAATCCTAGATACAGCATCCCGGATACAGCATCCTAGATACAGCATCCCAGAATCAGCATCCAGGATACAGCATCGCAGATACAGCATCCTAGATACAGTATCCCAGAATCAGCATCCAGGATACAGCATCCCAGATACAGCATCCTAGATACAGCATCCCAGAATCAGCATCCAGGATACAGCATCCCAGATACAGCATCCTAGATACAGCATCCCAGAATCAGCATCCAGGATACAGCATCCAGGATACAGCATCCCAGACAGCATCCTAGATACAGCATCCCAGAATCAGCATCCAGGATACAGCATCCCAGATACAGCATACCAGAATCAGCATCCAGGATACAGCATCCCAGATACAGCATCCCAGAATTAGCATCCAGGATACAGCATCAAGGATACAGCATCCCAGATACAGCATCCTAGATACAGCATCCCAGAATCAGCATCCAGGATTCAGCATCCTAGATACAGCATCCCAGAATCAGCATCCAGGATACAGCATCCCAGATACTGCATCCAAGATACAACATCCCGGATACAGAATCCTAGATACAGCATCCCGGATACAGCATCCTAGATACAGCATCCCAGAATCAGCATCCAGGATACATCATCCCAGATACAGCATCCCAGAATCAGCATCCCAGAATCAGCATCCAGGATACAACATCCCCGATACAGCATCCTAGATACAGCATCCCAGAATCAGCATGCAGGATACAGCATCCCAGATACAGCATCCCAGAATCAGCATCCAAGATACAGCATCCAGGATACAGCATCCCAGATACAGCATCACAGAATCATCATCCAAGATACAGCATCCAGGATACAGTATCCCAGATACAGCATGCCAGATACAGCATCCAGGATACATCACCATAGATATAATATCCCAGATACAGCACCCTAGATACAATATCCCAGATACAGAATCCTAGATACGGCATCCCAAATACAGCATCCTAGATACAGCATCCTAGATACATCACCCTAGATACAGCATCCCGGATACAGCATCCTAGATACAGCATCCCAGAATCAGCATCCAGGATACAGCATCCCAGATACAGAATCCTAGATACAGCATACCAGAATCAGCATCCAGGATACAGCATCCCAGATACAGCATCCCAGAATCAGCATCCAAGATACAGCATCCAGGATACAGCATCCCAGATACAGCATCACGGATACAGCATCCCGGATACAGAATCCTAGATACAGCATCCCGGATACAGCATCCTAGATACAGCATCCCAGAATCAGCATCCAGGATACAGCATCCCAGATACAGCATCCTAGATACAGCATCCGAGATACAGCATCCCAGATTCAGCATCCAGGATACAGCATCCCAGATACAGCATCCCAGAATCAACATCAAGGATACAGCATCCAGGATACAGTATCCCAGATAAAGCATCCTAGATACAGCATCCCAGAATCAGCATCCCGGATACAGCATCCCAGACACGGCATCCCAGGTACGGCATCCTAGATACAGCACCATGGATGTAATATCCCAGATACAGTATCCCAGATACAGCATGCCAGAAACAACATCCCAGATACAGCACCATAGATATAATATCCCAGATACAGTATCCCAGATATAGCATGCCAGATACAGCGTCCAGGATACAGCACGATAGATATAATATCCCAGATACAGCACACTACATACAATATCTCAGATACAGAATCCTAGATACAGCATCCCTAATACAGCATCCTAGATACAGCATCCCAGAATCAGCATCCAGGATACAGCATCCAGGATACAGCATCCCAGACAGCATCCTAGATACAGCATCCCAGAATCAGCATCCAGGATACAGCATCCCAGATACAGCATACCAGAATCAGCATCCAGGATACAGCATCCCAGATACAGCATCCCAGAATTAGCATCCAGGATACAGCATCCTAGATACAGCATCCCAGAATCAGCATCCAGGATACATCATCCCAGATACAGCATCCCAGAATCAGCATCCCAGAATCAGCATCCAGGATACAACATCCCCGATACAGCATACTAGATACAGCATCCCAGAATCAGCATCCAGGATACAGCATCCCATATACAGCATCCCAGAATCAGCATCCAAGATACAGCATCCAGGATACAGCATCCCAGATACAGCATCCCAGAATCATCATCCAAGATACAGCATCCAGGATACAGTATCCCAGATACAGCATGCCAGATACAGCATCCAGGATACATCACCATAGATATAATATCCCAGATACAGCACCCTAGATACAATATCCCAGATACAGAATCCTAGATACGGCATCCCAAATACAGCATCCTAGATACATCACCCTAGATACAGCATCCCGGATACAGAATCATAGATACAGCATCCCGGATACAGCATCCTAGATACAGCATCCCAGAATCAGCATCCAGGATACAGCATCCCAGATACAGCATCCTAGATACAGAATCCCAGAATCAGCATCCAGGATACAGCATCCCAGATACAGCATCCCAGAATCAGCATCCAGGATACAGCATCCCAGATACAGCATCCCAGAATCAGCATCCAAGATACAGCATCCAGGATACAGCATCCCAGATACAGCATCCCAGAATCAGCATCCAAGATACAGCATCCAGGATACAGCATCCCAGATACAGCATCCCAGAATCAGCATCCAAGATATAGCATCCAGGATAGAGTATCCCAGATACAGCATGCCAGATACAGCGTCCAGGATACAGCACGATAGATATAATATCCCAGATACAGCACCCTACATACAATATCTCAGATACAGAATCCTAGATACAGCATCCCTAATACAGCATCCTAGATACAGCATCCCAGAATCAGCATCCAGGATACAGCATCCAGGATACAGCATCCCAGACAGCATCCTAGATACAGCATCCCAGAATCAGCATCCAGGATACAGCATCCCAGATACAGCATACCAGAATCAGCATCCAGGATACAGCATCCCAGATACAGCATCCCAGAATTAGCATCCAGGATACAGCATCAAGGATACAGCATCCCAGATACAGCATCCTAGATACAGCATCCCAGAATCAGCATCCAGGATTCAGCATCCTAGATACAGCATCCCAGAATCAGCATCCAGGATACAGCATCCCAGATACTGCATCCAAGATACAACATCCCGGATACAGAATCCTAGATACAGCATCCCGGATACAGCATCCTAGATACAGCATCCCAGAATCAGCATCCAGGATACATCATCCCAGATACAGCATCCCAGAATCAGCATCCCAGAATCAGCATCCAGGATACAACATCCCCGATACAGCATCCTAGATACAGCATCCCAGAATCAGCATCTAGGATACAGCATCCCAGATACAGCATCCCAGAATCAGCATCCAAGATACAGCATCCAGGATACAGCATCCCAGATACAGCATCCCAGAATCATCATCCAAGACACAGCATCCAGGATACAGTATCCCAGATACAGCATGCCAGATACAGCATCCAGGATACATCACCATAGATATAATATCCCAGATACAGCACCCTAGATACAATATCCCAGATACAGAATCCTAGATACGGCATCCCAAATACAGCATCCTAGATACAGCATCCTAGATACATCACCCTAGATACAGCATCCCGGATACAGCATCCTAGATACAGCATCCCAGAAACAGCATCCAGGATACAGCATCCCAGATACAGAATCCTAGATACAGCATACCAGAATCAGCATCCAGGATACAGCATCCCAGATACAGCATCCCAGAATCAGCATCCAAGATACAGCATCCAGGATACAGCATCCCAGATACAGCATCACGGATACAGCATCCCGGATACAGAATCCTAGATACAGCATCCCGGATACAGCATCCTAGATACAGCATCCCAGAATCAGCATCCAGGATACAGCATCCCAGATACAGCATCCTAGATACAGCATCCGAGATACAGCATCCCAGATTCAGCATCCAGGATACAGCATCCCAGATACAGCATCCCAGAATCAACATCCAGGATACAGCATCCAGGATACAGTATCCCAGATAAAGCATCCTAGATACAGCATCCCAGAATCAGCATCCCGGATACGGCATCCCAGACACGGCATCCCAGGTACGGCATCCTAGATACAGCACCATAGATGTAATATCCCAGATACAGTATCCCAGATACAGCATGCCAGAAACAACATCCCAGATACAGCACCATAGATATAATATCCCAGATACAGTATCCCAGATATAGCATGCCAGATACAGCGTCCAGGATACAGCACGATAGATATAATATCCCAGATACAGCACCCTACATACAATATCTCAGATACAGAATCCTAGATACAGCATCCCTAATACAGCATCCTAGATACAGCATCCTAGATACATCACCCTAGATACAGCATCCAGGATACAGCATCCTGGATGCACCATGCAGGATACAGCATCCCAGATACAGCATCCCGGATACAGCACCCTAGATACAGCATCCAAGATACAGCACCCTAGATACAATACCCCAGATACAGTATCCCAGATATAGCATGCCAGATACAGCATCCAGGATACATCACCATAGATATAATATCCCAGATACAGCACCCTAGATACAATATCCCAGATACAGAATCCTAGATACAGCTTCCCAAATACAGCATCCTAGATACAGCATCCTAGATACATCACCCTAGATACAGCATCCAGGATACAGCATCCTGGATACACCATGCAGGATATAGCATCCCAGATACAGCATCCCAGATACAGAATCCTAGATACAACATCCCGGATACAGAATCCTAGATACAGCATCCCGGATACAGCATCCTAGATACAGCATCCCAGAATCAGCATCCAGGATACAGCATCCCAGATACAGCATCCCAGATACAGTATCCCAGAATCAGCATCCAGGATACAGCATCCCAGATACAGCATCCTAGATACAGCATCCCAGAATCAGCATCCAGGATAAAGCATCCCAGATACAGCATCCCAGAATCAGCATCCAAGATACAGCATCCAGGATACAGCATTCCAGATACAGCATCACAGATACAGCATCCCGGATACAGAATCCTAGATACAGCATCCCAGATACAGCATCCTAGATACAGCATCCCAGAATCAGCATCCAGGATACAGCATCCCAGATACAGCATCCCAGAATCAGCATCCCAGAATCAGCATCCAGGATACAACATCCCTGATACAGCATCCTAGATACAGCATCCCAGAATCAGCATCCAGGATACAGCATCCCAGATACAGCATCCTAGATACAGCATCCAGGATACAGCATCCCAGATACAGCATCCCAGAATCAGCATGCAAGATACAGCATCCAGGATAGAGTATCCCAGATACAGCATGCCAGATACAGCATCCAGGATACATCACCATAGATATAATATCCCAGATACAGCACCCTAGATACAATATCCCAGATACAGAATCCTAGATACAGCATCCCAAATACAGCATCCTAGATAGAGCATCCTAGATACATCACCCTAGATACAGCATCCCGGATACAGAATCCTAGATACAGCATCCCGGATACAGCATACAAGATACAGCACCCTAGATACAATATCCCAGATACAGTATCCCAGATATAGCATGCCAGATACAGCATCCAGGATACATCACCATAGATATAATATCCCAGATACAGCACCCTAGATACAATATCCCAGATAAAGAATCCTAGATACAGCATCCAAATACAGCATCCTAGATACAGCATCCTAGATACATCACCCTAGATACAACATCCCGGATACAGAATCCTAGATACAGCATCCCGAATACAGCATCCTAGATACAGCATCCCAGAATCAGCATCCAGGATACAGCATCCCAGATACAGCATCCTAGATACAGTATCCCAGAATCAGCATCCAGGATACAGCATCCCAGATACAGCATCCTAGATACAGCATCCCAGAATCAGCATCCAGGATACAGCATCCCAGATACAGCATCCCAGAATCAGCATCCAAGATACAGCATCCAGGATACAGCATTCCAGATACAGCATCACAGATACAGCATCCCGGATACAGAATCCTAGATACAGCATCCCAGATACAGCATCCTAGATACAGCATACCAGAATCAGCATCCAGGATACAGCATCCCAGATACAGCATCCCAGAATTAGCATCCAGGATACAGCATCCAGGATACAGCATCCCAGATACAGCATCCTAGATACAGCATCGAGAATCAGCATCCAGGATACAGCATCCTAGATACAGCATCCCAGAATCAGCATCCAGGATACAGCATCCCAGATACAGCATCCTAGATACAACATCCCGGATACAGAATCCTAGATACAGCATCCCGGATACAGCATCCTAGATACAGCATCCCAGAATCAGCATCCAGGATACATCATCCCAGATACAGCATCCCAGAATCAGCATCCCAGAATCAGCATCCAGGATACAACATCCCCGATACAGCATCCTAGATACAGCATCCAAGAATCAGCATCCAGGATACAGCATCCCAGATACAGCATCCCAGAATCAGCATCCAAGATACAGCATCCAGGATACAGCATCCCAGATACAGCATCCCAGAATCATCATCCAAGATACAGCATCCAGGATACAGTATCCCAGATACAGCATGCCAGATACAGCATCCAGGATACATCACCATAGATATAATATCCCAGATACAGCACCCTAGATACAATATCCCAGATACAGAATCCTAGATACGGCATCCCAAATACAGCATCCTAGATACAGCATCCTAGATACATCACCCTAGATACAGCATTCCGGATACAGAATCCTAGATACAGCATCCCGGATACAGCATCCTAGATACAGCATCCCAGAATCAGCATCCAGGATACAGCATCCCAGAATCAGCATCCAGGATACAGCATCCCAGATACAGCATCCTAGCTACAGCATCCCAGAATCAGCATCCAGGATACAGCATCCCGGATACAGCATCCAGGATACAGCATCCCAGATACAGCATCCCGGAATCAGCATCCAGAATACAGCACCCCTGGATACAGCATCCCAGATACAGCATCCTAGATACAGCATCCCAGAATCAGCATTCAGGATACAGCATCCCAGATACAGCATCCTAGATACAGCATCCCAGAATCAGCATCCAGGATACAGCATCCCAGATACAGCATCCTAGATACAGCATCCCAGAATCAGCATCCAGGATACAGCATCCTAGATACAGCATCCCAGAATCAGCATCCAAGATACAGCATCCAGGATACAGCATCCCAGATACAGCATCACGGATACAGCATCCCGGATACAGAATCCTAGATACAGCATCCCGGATACAGCATCCTAGATACAGCATCCCAGAATCAGCATCCCGGATACGGCATCCCAGACACGGCATCCCAGGTACGGCATCCTAGATACAGCACCATAGATGTAATATCCCAGATACAGTATCCCAGATACAGCATGCCAGAAACAACATCCCAGATACAGCACCATAGATATAATATCCCAGATACAGTATCCCAGATATAGCATGCCAGATACAGCGTCCAGGATACAGCACGATAGATATAATATCCCAGATACTGCACCCTACATACAATATCTCAGATACAGAATCCTAGATACAGCATCCCTAATACAGCATCCTAGATACAGCATCCTAGATACATCACCCTAGATACAGCATCCAGGATACAGCATCCTGGATACACCATGCAGGATACAGCATCCCAGATACAGCATCCCGGATACAGCACCCTACATACAGCATCCAAGATACAGCACCCTAGATACAATATCCCAGATACAGTATCCGAGATATAGCATGCCAGATACAGCATCCAGGATACATTACCATAGATATAATATCCCAGATACAGCACCCTAGATACAATATCCCAGATACAGACTCCTAGATACAGCTTCCCAAATACAGCATCCTAGATACAGCATCCTAGATACATCACCCTAGATACAGCATCCCGGATACAGAATCCTAGATACAGCATCCCGGATACAGCATCCTAGATACAGCATCCCAGAATCAGCATCCAGGATACAGCATCCCAGATACAGCATCCTAGATACAGCATCCCAGAATCAGCATCCAGGATACAGCATCCCAGATACAGCATCCTAGATACAGCATCCCAGAATCAGCATCCAGGATACAGCATCCCAGATACAGCATCCCAGAATCAGCATCCAGGATACAGCATCCAGGATTCAGCATCCCAGATACAGCATCCTAGATACAGCATCCCAGAATCAGCATCCAGGATACAGCATCCCAGATACAGCATCCTAGGTACAGCATCCCAGATTCAGCATCCAGGATACAGCATCCCAGATACAGCATCCCAGAATCAGCATCCAAGATACAGCATCCAGGATACAGCATCCCAGATACAGCATCCTAGATACAGCATCCCAGAATCAGCATCCCGGATACAGCATCCCAGATACAGCATCCCAGATACGGCATTCTAGATACAGCACCAGAGATATAATGTCCCAGATACAGCATGCCTGAAACAGCATCCCAGATACAGCACCATAGATATAATATCCCAGATACAGTATCCCAGATATAGCATGCCAGATACAGCATCCAGGATACAGCACCATAGATATAATATCCCAGATACACCCACCCTAGATACAATATCTCAAATACAGAATCCTAGATACAGCATCCCTAATACAGCATCCTAGATACAGCATCCTAGATACACCACCCTAGATACAGCATCCAGGATACAGCATCCCAGATACAGCATCCCGGATACAGCGTCCTAGATATAGCACCCTAGATACAGCATCCCAGATACAGCACCCTAGATACAATATCCCAGATACAGAATCCTAGATACAGCATCCCAAATAAAGCATCCTAGATACAGCATCCTAGATACATCACCATAGATACAGCGTCCAGGATACAGCATCCCAGATACAGCACCCTAGATACAATATCCCAGATACAGTATCCCAGATACAGCATCCTAGATAGAGCATTCCAAATACAGCTTCCTAGATACAGCATCCCAAATACAGCATCCTAGATATATCTCCCTAAATACAGCATCAAGGGTACATCATCCTGGATACTGCATCCTAGATACAGTATCTTGGATACAGAGTCCTAGATACAGCATCCTACATACAGCATCCCAGATACAGCATCCCAGATACAGTATCCTAGATACAGCACCCTAGATATAGCATCCCAGATACAGCATCGTAGATACAGCACGCTAGATACAATATCCCAGATACAGCATCCTAGATACAGCATCCAGGATACAGCATCCAGGATACAGCATCCTAAATACAGCATCCAGGATACAGCATCCCAGATACGGCATCCGAGATACAGCATCCCAGACACAGCATTCTATATACAGCATCCTAGATACAGAATCCTAGATACAGCATCCCGGATACAGCATCCCGGATACAGCATCCTGGATAGGGTAATCCAGATACAGCATCCAAGATACAGTATCCCAGATACAGCATCCTAGCTACAGGATCCCGGATAAAACATCACAGATACAGCATCCCGGATACGGCATCCCAGATATGGCAGCCCAGATACGGCATCCTTGATACGGCATCCTAAATACGGCATCCCAGATACAGCGTCTGAGATTCAGCATCCCGGATTCAGCATTCCGGATACAGTATCCAAGATACAGCATCCCATACACAGCACCCTGGATACATCATCCTAGATACATCATCTTAGATACAGCATCCCGGATACAGCATCCCGGATACATCACCCGAGATACAGCATCCCAGATACAGCATCCTAGATACAGCACGCCAGATACAGCACGCCAGATACAGCATCCTAGATGCATCACCCTAGATACAGCATCCAAGATACAGCATCCCAGAAACAGAATCCTAGATATAACATCCTATATGCATCATCCTAGATACAGCATCCTAGATACAATATCCCAGATACAGCATCCAAGATAGAGCATCCTAGATAGATTATCCCAGATACAGCACCCTAGATACAGCACCCTAGATACAGCATCCTAGATACAGCATCCTAGATACAGCATCCCGGATACAGCATCCCAGATACAGGAAATGACGCAGCAACGGCCTCGATCAGCAGCTTCCTTCCTACTGCCCCGCGGGGGCTTTTGACCTGTCGTGGTCCAGACGTTCTTATCCTGCTCTACCCCCTTGGGCCACGAGAACAGCAAAGGAAGAAGCAGCTACCAGATGCCTCAGCAAATACACTGGAAAGTTCTCGCCTGCTTTGGGGCACAGGCTTCCACAGTCAGAAGACCCAGTGCTGGGGTCAGTAGAACGTCTCATTGCCTTCTCTAGAAAGCCATGGAAACAGAATGGCCTCCCTGTCACTGCTCACTGCCAGCACCAACAGAACCCTCAGGAAGCCCAGTATTCCTTGTCTCTAACTGGCAGACCAGCAGTCGTGCATCCTACAGGATGCGGCCGCTTGTGTGACCTTGGGGTCCAGACAGTCAAGCTGATTCCAGCTTCAACTGTGGTTCTTCTAAGCACTGAAGTTTAAACACAAAATGAATGAGAAGACGGCCGTCCAGCCATCTGCCACCAGGAAGTTGAAGCAGAAGAAAGGCAGCGTGGCACACGCTCAAGGACAGGGCTGCCTGTACCCTTTGGCAGGGAAGCCTCTCCCCATCCAACCATGTTTCTCCTCCTCTCCTGCAGTTCTCCTCCCTCTCTGTCCCCATACCTTCAGCTGGAAGGTCTGACTTGGATTCCGCGTCGCCAGGAAAGTGAACTGTCCCAGGAACGTTCCCTGCTCCTCGTGTTCTTCCTTGGAGCCCTACAGAAAGATGGGTGGAGAAAACAGAGCGTCTGGTGCACCATGGAAGACTGAACTTCAGCCGGTGAAGTACGGGGTTATTTCAGCTATGTAGTCCAAGTACCATGAGCACAAGGACAAGACAAGAAGCTGCAGGTGGGCAGCACGTCACACTTGCCCACTCAGCGAGTCCAGGCTGCCTGTCAGAAAATGAGCAGACGCTCCCAGTGAGAGGGAGGTGACCTGAGCATCACAAATGCCACTCGGATTGGAAGACAAGGTGGTTTAGGACCACGCACTGTCCAGCTCCTTTTCCCTGTGGCTCCTGGAGTAGCATCTTGCCCGAGGAGATTTTTTTTTTTGAGTGGTACATTGAATAAAAGAGGAATACAATGGGAAGGAAGCAACTCCAAGGAGCCTGTTTGTTCTGAGAGACAGGAGGAAGCTTCAGGCCACCAGAATCTTTGACCCATCTTCACCCCCTGCTTAGCAATGTTGTGCAACAGCCTGCCCCCGACTCCAGAGAAATCACTTACATAGACAGCAAAGTCCTTGGGAGCTCCGGAGATGCTTTCTCCATGGAACGCTGTCCCTGAGACATGGGCCATGGTGACAGCTCTCGGAATGACCGGCATGGACAGCTTGATGAACATGTGTCCCTGACTCCCTGGGAAGGGCCAGCAGTTGCCAGGATGATTGTCTGTCTGAAAGGACAAGAAATACTCAGCAGGGAGACACAGGAGGAGAGCAGGTCCATGCAGGACTGGGGCAGGAAAAGAAGCTTCGAGGAGCAAAGAGGGGGTAGGACACTCAGAGTAGTGTGTGTGGTTCATTCTCCCAGCCTTTGTGTTACTGCTTCTTGGTGCTCCTACCTCCAGAATCAGCTCTGGAGACCTCATGTAATCCATCACCGGCAGGGAGTACCAGAACACCTTTGCTTTGGCAGTCCGAAGGGATGGAGAAGTCCTGGACTGAATGACGGCTGCCCCTGGAAATTCAAACATGAGCGTGATCATCAGGCAGTGTCACGAGGAATATTGCACTGTTGACTTGAAAAAGGCTTCTCAGTTGTCATCCATGTCCTACAGTGGGTTCCCCTTTGTCTTGCTGGCACGACCCCTCTGGAACACACAGCAGGGAGTCATCAAACTGCCGTATTTGGCCGTGGAAATAGGCAAGAATGTGAACCAGCCTTTCTGTGCTTCCCATGGGGTCTGGCCCGTTAAAGGCTCTGTCAGTGGGGGCACTTTTAGGGCACAAGGTGACCCGTGACTTCTCACCCCTTCTCTCCTAGCCCTGGGCATGTTCCAAAGCCCATCTTGTCAATCTGGACAGGAGGCGCTTTGGAACTGGTTTGTTTGTACAATGTCACGGCACCTGCTGATTTCAGGGCATAATCCGGCATCGGGACCTGCATTTCTTCCAGCTTCTCCAAAGCTTGATTAACGATCTCGTGAACAGCCTGGGAAGGAACACAAAGGAGAGCGCCTGTTAGAAGGAGAAGGACGGGGGCAAGCAGCTCCCCATGCAAGGCCAGCCAAGGTGAATGAGGACACGGCCCGTTTCAGATGGAGGGAACGCCCACATTGCCTGGAAGCCTCCCAGGTTTGCTCTGCTCTGATTGTCGGGATCAGAAAGGGGGGGCTGCTCACTCCAGTGCTCTGAAAGCTGGAGCTGCGGGAAGGGGCTGTTCCTGTGGAGAGGCCCCAGGCCAGGCAGCACGGACAGACAAGCCTTCTGGGCATGAGATAGGCCTGGCTTAACTCTGGACCTCTGCCGCGATTCAGAGATGGGACGCAGTTTGATGCAAACAAAATGTCCGCTTTATTAGTGTACTTCACATACATTTATACTTTGCCTCAGCAACGTGCTTCGAGCTGATTGGTGTTTCTGTTACCTTGTTACAGGTGACTGGTCTACACTGTACACTAGACATTTACAGATTGGCTCATGCCAAGACACCTTCTCAAACAGTTACCACCCCAACTCAAGCAATCTTCCCCATGCAAGAACAAGAGTCCCTCTCCTACAAGACAACTGCTTTACAACCCTACCAACATAGAGCCAGCACTCTCCATTCCCTCCAAGTAAGGTTCCTGCCTTCATCCTTCCCATGGCCTGCGACCAACAAGCTCCAGCACATCTCCCCTCACCAACCGACAAGCGCTGGGAGTTTTGCCGAAGCCAGCCAAATCCTGTCCCACATCTCCCCCTTCCCTTTGCACAATAAGAACTCTTTTTATAGAACGCGAAATCAATTTTTGTAGGCATTGCAACAAACAAGGCAAGAAGAGTAACAGGAGAATAAAAACTGCCAAAACGTATACAACCAACTTCACAAGACTCCTTAACCATCCTGACAATCCCCATCCTTCAAAAAGCCTATCTAACCAATCCCAAATATCATTTTGTTGAAGCTTAGAGACCCCAGCTTTAAGCTGTTGAATACTAGCATGAATTGATTCCGAGTGGTCAGAGAGATTCATACAACACATGCCCTCAAAATCCTCACAACCGTGGCCTTGCGCTAAAAGCAAAAAATCTATAGCAGCTCTATTTTGTAATGTAGCATGACGAACACTATCTACATCTAAGAAAAGACCAGACAATGCATTGCTAGTAGCGTTCGTTTGTTTAGCAAGCCAGCAGCCAAGCTTATCTAATGTTGCTAGTGCTTTTGCAGCGGCAGCTCCAGCTGTTAAAAGAGAGGCGACAACGCGTGGGCTAAAAGATCAAAACTTCACGCTATCATCACAATCGGGGGTATATGCATGGATGCTACGCTTTGTTCTGTGAGAAAGATGGTGTTGTAAAATCATGGATGTATTAGGAGTCAGGACAGAAAGGCGTCCAAGGCTACACGGACCTCCTCTTATATGAGAAGGGATAACAGGCCATGCTCTATCCCTGCAAATAAGAAATATCCCTGATGGTAATAAAAGCGGAGCATTGCTAGATCTAGACAAGTTTGTTGCTGTATAATTACACCAAGTAGTAGCGTTTTTAAAAATGGGATGGACAGGAGAGACATCCCATACCTTAGACTGGTTTGTTCCTGTGTAGTTAAACCTAACACAGAAATCCACCTTTATTGATCCAAGCAACTCAATTTCTTGTGGCTCTAAAGCAGCATGCGGGAGAAAAGGGGTCCAGGCATCCCAGTTATTGGTTAAATTGGGGGCCAAGGTTGGAAAGGCTTTTCCCACCTTATCAGGTATGGGCCATTTATCCAATGGCAATCCTACAAGGCATGTAGAAAAGGGATTATTAGGAGAGGCAGTAGCGAGACACAAGGTGTCTTGTCCCGTGAGATCTGCTAGCGCTACCCACACATTAACCTGGGGTAGTACAGATAAGAGTGGGTGGCTTCGCGCAACCTCTAGTGTAATCACAGAAAGAAATATTATTCTAAAAGCAATTTTCTGCCCTTCTTTAGTTTCCATGCAAATTGTTTTCTGCATTTCTTTCGTCTGATCCCAATCTTGTTTAAGAACAGCCCATATAGCGGGCACCAGGTTTGTTTTACTACACTCCAGATCACAAACTAACACCTCCTCCACCCTTTTGGACACTAAATAGGCCCAATCTATACAGTCATGTAAATAACAACTACTCCCCAATGGTTTGTGCCCTGTGACAAGCAAAACTTTAGCTACATCAACTTCCTTTTCTAAGCAACCGTCACACCAGTGTCCTCAGGAGATTCACCAGTTTGTTGCTCAAAAGGCTGGTCTGGAGGGTGATCGGAGTTCTCTCTGGATGATTGTGGTAGGGATTCACGGAAGGGTCGTACACTCTTTGCCGGAATCCATCGAGGGCCTTTCTCTGTGGAAACACAAGCGTAGCCTCTGCTCCATGTGATAAGGGGATACGGTCCCATTACTTTACCTGTTTCTGGATCACAAACCAATACTGGGGCCTTAACTCGCACCTCAAGTGAAGCATTCATGTTAAAATGTTGGACTATCCGAGGGTTGCTATCTAACAAAGAACAATTTAAAAAGTTAAAAACATGCAAAGCTTTCTGTAGACGTTCCTCAGGGGTGGCAGTCCCCACTCCCCCTTTCTGTTGTTGTAATAAGCGTTTCAAAGACTGATGAGAGCATTCAATCAGGGACTGACCTGTAGGGGAATGAGGGATGCCAGTAACGTGGGTCACACCCCAGGAGTCAAGAAAGGCTTTTATAGCGACCAAGACATACGCAGGGCCATTATCTGTTTTTATTTGAGAGGGTATACCCAAGGTGGCAAAAGCACGCATCAAATGTTTTTGAACATCACGTGTCTTCTCCCCTGTGTGACAAGAAGCGAACAAAGCACCTGAAAAGGTGTCAATAGAGGAATGGACATATTTCAATTTATCAAACTCCGGATAATGCGTAACGTCCATTTGCCATAACTGTAAGCACTGCAGTCCTCTGGGATTAACTCCTCCTGCTATTGACGGAAATGAGTGTTTCTGACAGTCGGGGCATACAGCAATAATATTAGCCACTTGTTGGGATGTAAGGCCAAACTGTCATTTGAGACCTCCAGCATTCTGGTGAAAAAGGGAATGGCTAAGTTCAGCTTGTGCTATGCGATCCGGTAATACTTGCACTGGTAATGTCAGCAAATCAGCTCGTCGGTTCCCTTCTGAAATAAAGCCAGGTAGAGAAGTGTGTGATCTGACATACATAACAATGTAAGGATGAGAACGCGAGTCCAAGAGAAAAATAAGCTCCTGCAATAAAACAAATGAGTCAGAATGCAAAACATCACGTAGTACAGATGCTTCAGCTCGTTCAACAATTCCTGCAACATAAGCTGAGTCAGTAATAATGTTAAGTGGTGCAGACCACCTTCGAAAAACTCGAACAACCGCAGTCAGTTCCACTATCTGAGGAGAACCGGAGACGGTCTCTATGTCTGAGTTCCATTGCCCCTGCTGGTTGTCCCACCATAGGATAACTGATTTGTGTGACTTCCCAGACCCATCTGTAAACACAGTAAGGGCTTGTAATGGCTAGCAGCTTCTTTTCGATATAGAGATGAGGTGGAAGTCAACATTAAGCAGTTTATGTGAAGGTGGGTGGGATGTGAGTTGACCCGTGTAATCAGCTAAGGCAGTGCAAAAGGCATCTGACTGTTGATAAAGCCACTGTAAATATAAAGTGGTCACAGGTGTCCTGGTTTTGTTAAAAAACAAGTTTCTCTTTCAGTGAATTTTGCCTGTCAGCTAAAGCCTTCATATTAACTGCATTTTCCTGGAGAACCAGACACATGTTTTGGTAAACCTAGCAATGGAATGCAAACTTATTGATAAGCACGGATGGAAATCTCGCGAGAGGGGCGACGAGAAACAAGTGACCGAGAAACTGACCAACTGTGTATAACATCCCATTCACGTGAATACTTCATATAAAGTGGGAGATCACGAGGATCTCGTCCCCTTTTTGCCTTTTCTCTTCTGCTTATGGCCGACATTAGGAGAGGACCTTGCTAGTCGTCCCTGCAAACTGAGGCCTAGTGAGAGACTGAATCCAGCTCCGATTGGCTGCAGAGTCTAATCCAGGACTTTGGTTGCCGGCTCTGCAGTTGCTGAGACTTTCAAGATTGGTTTTGTATATTTTGTATTATTTTCTCTATTCTTATTAGTAGCATTAGTAAAACATCTTTATTTTTTTCCAACTCTCTTCACTCTGTCCTTCTTTCCTCCCGATCGCCTGTCCTGAGTGGGAAGGGGGGAGAGGGAGGGGCAAAAGGGGGAAGTGGGGGGGGAAGGAGGCTAACAATACATCTGCCAGGGTTTTATTGTCACTCCGCAATCTTAATCCTCGACAGATAATTTGCACCCAACGTGGGGCAAAGAAAAAGGGGTAAATTTGAAGATTTTTGGCTTTTCTACTGCTCTGACGTACCTTTCAGTTTTCTTGGCACGGTGCCAACTCATAGAGTTGTGATACTTGCGCGTCCGTTTGCTTTGGATATTATTTAGTTGTATTAAGGCAAAGTGAATTACACTGATTTAAAGATGTTATGGCATAAGTTGTATCAGTTATTTTCTACATTGTGCTCACTGGTTCCTTATCTGTGTTGGGCTTTCTTTTTAAATCGAAGTATTCATTATATAACAACAAGGAACTGGACAATGGTCATGATGATACTGTGTGGTTTGTCACTGGTTTATTTCATTATACTGCAGCCACTAATGAATTTCTACTTGCTTCTGCTTTACCTTGAAAAGCCTCCAGGAGAGATTAAAGAGCAGTACGGCTCTGTGTTTGCTAATTGGTCAGGCGAATCTTTAGAAAGGCTGACTAACAATACTTTCGTTTTTTCGCTAGGACAGTTTGCAAATGTTTTAGAGAATTTTGAATATCCTTGGAGTTTTGATAGAACTGTGATGGTGTTATCTGGTTTGCTGAATGTGTGTCAGTTTGTGCTTCTGTTAAGAGAAATGGCGTTCAACAGGAGGTTTGCGTCTCTTTGTTGTCCTGAGATTTGCGGTGCGTCTTCGGAAGCTTTAGCAAAAAGCACTCCGAGCCGCTCGAGAAAGAGCAAAACAGCAAAAGCTGCCCCTGCAACCACTGCCCCCCCAACCGCGGCTTCGCAGGCTGAAGCTACAGCTCCTCCGCAGAGTTCCTCTGCCAAGGTCGCTGCAGATAACATTACTTCTCCAGCCTCAAAGGCTAACAAGGCAGCCCCCCCTTCTTCACACACTGGGCACTGTTGCTGCTGTAACCACTGTGACAGTCATTCAGAATCTGGAAATAAATCAAATGATGGTGAACCCATATCAGCATCAGTTGCCGGTTGTAAGAAAGTCACTAGAAAGACTACCCGTGCAGCAGATGATGGCACAGGGCCAACATCAACCCAAGAGGCACCATCAGGACAGGGAGGAGATGAAGTGACCACCACTTGGTCCTTTTCTCCAGGTGAGCTGAGAGATCTGCGAAAAGACTTTAGTCGTCGTGAAGGCGAGAATACTTTAACTTGGCTGCTCCGATGCTGGGACAATGGGGCAGAAACAATTGAATTGGAAGGGGGTGAAGCCAGGCAGCTGGGATCTCTGTCAAGAGATTCCACCATTGATAGGGCAATTTCAAGAGAGTCTAATGCCACTAGTCTCTGGACCCGACTCCTGGCAGCTATGAAAGTAAGATTTCCCTACAAGGAAGATTGTATATCCAAGTTAGGGAAATGGAATACTACGGAGAGAGGTATTCAGTTCCTGAGAGAATTAGCTGTGCGAGAGATCATCTATTTTGGATCAGACAGCCAAGAGGGGACAGACCCAGATAGAATCAATTGTACACGATCTCTGTGGCGCAGATTTGTACAAAGCGCACCCCCTGCATATGCTAAGTCATTGGCAGGAATGGTCTGGTCAGCTGGAGGTGTACAAGAGATTACTGAAGTGATTGAGCAGCTCCGGAACTTTGAGGACAGCCTTGCTGGTTCTCTACGGGCTTGTGTCTCTGCTGTAGAGAAACTGTGTGAAAAATCTGATGACCGGTTTGAAAAGCTGTTGCAAGAAATCAAAGAACTCAGAGAAGACACGTGCCATTCACGACCTGCACAAACCTATGTTTCAGCTATTAGGAAAAGGCGTTTCCAGTCTCGAGAGAGAGGACAGAGGCAGCCCACAAAAAGAGGTTCACTGTGGTTCTTCCTACATGAGCAGGGAGAAAACATGAATAAGTGGCATGGAAGACCTACCTCAGAACTTCAAGAACGAGTACGTGAGATAAAAGGAAAAACTCCTAGGAAGGTGGCTGCTCCAGTTTACAAAAGGAGCAGAAGAGATTCTGATGCTCTTGAAGGAACCTCTAATTCACACCCAGAGACTGTGCAAAACAGAAATTAGAGGTGCCCTGCCTCCAACCAGGTGGAGGAAAGGGATAACAGAGTTTATTGGAATGTACATATACGATGGCCTGGTACAACACACCCCCAGGAGTACAAAGCTTTAGTGGACACTGGTGCTCAGTGCACAATAATTCCTTCTAATTATAAAGGAACGCAATCCATCAATATTGTTGGAGTGACTGGGGGATCCCAGGAACTGACTGTTGTAGAGGCTGAAATGAGCCTAACTGGAAACAACCGGCAAAAGCATCCCATTGTGACTGGCCCAGATGCTCCATGCATCCTTGGCATAGACTACCTCAGGAGAGGGTATTTTAAGGACCCAAAAGGGTATAGGTGGGCATTTGGGATAGCAGCTGTGGACACTGAGAAAATTGAACAGCTGTCTGATTGGCCTGGTCTTTCAGATGACCCTTCTGTTGTAGGACTGCTGATGGTTGACGATCAGCAGGTGCCAATTGCTACCACGACAGTGCATCGCCAGCAGTATCGCACCGACCGAGACTCTTTGATTCCGATCCAGAAGTTGATCCGTCAATTGGAAAGCCAGGGTGTGATCAGTAAGACTCGCTCACCTTTTAACAGCCCAATCTGGCCAGTGCATCAGTCTAGTGACGAGTGGAGACTAACTGTAGACTATCGTGGCCTGAATGAAGCTACGCCACCACTGAGTGCTGCTGTGCCTGACATGCTAGAACTGCAATTTGAACTGGAGTCAAAGGCAGCTCAGTGGTATGCTACAATTGACATTGCTAATGCATTTTTCTCTATTCCTGTAGCAGCAGAGTGCAGGCCGCAGTTTGCTTTCACCTGGAGAAGCATTCAGGAGTACAAGGCTTTGGTGGACACTGCTGCTCAGTCCACAATAATTCCTTCAGACTGTAAGGGGACACAACTCATCAGTATTTTTGGAGTGACTTGGGGGATCCCAAGAGCTGACTGTTGTAGAGGCTGAAATGAGCCTAACTGAAAAAAATTGGCAAAAGCATCCCATTGTGACTGGCCCAAATGCTCCGTGCATCCTTGGCATAGACTACCTTAAGAGAGGGTATTTTAAGGATCCAAAAGGTTATAGGTGGGCATTTGGTATAGCATCTGTGGACACTGAAAGAATTGAACAGCTGTCTGATTGGCCTGGTCTTTCAGATGACCCTTCTGTTCTAGGACTGCTGATGGTCGATGATCAGCAGGTGCCAGGTGCTACCACAACGGTGCATCGTCGACAGTGTAATAAGTGATGGTCAAAATTGTTAATGTTGAACAAATCGAGTAGGATTCAATTATATTATGCATATTGTTGTAAGCAGTAACTGCGCTTGTGCAAGTTTGATTATGTTTTGTAGAACCTTGTAGTAGTAGTTAAGCCAATGCCTGGATTACCGGATGGTGCCATAAATAACAGGACTCCCAGATGGTGCCATAAATAACAGGACTACCAGGTGGTGCCATAAATAACAGGACTCCCGGATGGTGCCACAGATAACAGGACTCCCGGATGGTGCCACAGATAACAGGACTCCCAGATGGTGCTACAGATAACAGAGCACCCGGATGTTGCAACAGATAACAAAAGTTCCAGAGACGGAAATTCCCAGCGCGTGAACGAGTGTATAACATATATAAGCACATACGAAAAGTTGAGTGGTGTGCCTGTTGGCGGAACTGAGCTTCCCCCGGTCACCCAGCGCTGTTTTGCCTAATTACCGCTTGCTAAATAAAATCGATTGATTGGCTCAAAATCGATTTATTGGCTCTTATTTATAACAAATTTTGGTGCCGTGACTCGGATTAAGGATCTCTGGGAGGGACTCCTAAACTTCAGGGAGGCGCCCAGTCCCGTTTTCAGACGGCCCTGGAGTGGACGGAGGATCGCCCTGAAACCTTAACCTCTGAACCCTAAATTTAGGTAATTAGGCAAAAGAATTGAACCCCGTAACCTTTGCGCACGAAGAACCGGACGAAGACCCCGGGGAGGGTAAGTATAGAAAACAATTCCATTCGGTTGGGGTGGGTATCCTGGAGTGTGCATGAGCGAGACGCCCCCCCCGCTTGGGGAGGAAGTGAAGTGAGTGTGGACCCTGCCGTAAGGCAGGGCGGGACTCTCTAGTAGTGCGGTTCTCATAGCCCGCAAGGGCGTGAGCCACGAATGAGGGGTGCGTGTGTGTGTGTGAAAGAAGACACTCCGGAGCTGGATTCAGTCTGTCACTAGGGCTCAGTTCACAAGCCAGCACCCAAAGTCCTGGACTGGACTCTGCAGCCAAGCGGAGCTGGATTCAGTCTGTCACTAGGGCTCAGTTCACAAGCCAGCACCCAAAGTCCTGGACTGGACTCTGCAGCCAATCGGAGCTGGATTCAGTCTGTCACTAGGGCTCAGTTTGCAGGGACGACTAGCAAGGTCCTCTCCTAAATTCGGCCATAAGGAAAAGGGCCGAGATCCTCGTGATCTCCCACTTTATATCAAGTATTCACGTGAATGGAATGTTATACACAGTTGGTCAGTTTCTTGGTCACCGGTTTCTCGTCGCCCCTCTCGCGAGATGTCCATCCGTGCTTATCAGTAAGTTTGCATTCCATTGCTAGGTTTACCAAAACATGTGTCTGGTTCTCCAGGAAAATGCAGTTAATATGAAGCTTTAGCTGACAGGCAAATTCACTAAAAGAGAAACTGGTTTTAACAAAACCAAGACATTCCACCCCTTATAATATGCCATTCACTAAGTGCTTAAACCTTATCAATACAATCTAATTAATCACTACTACTATATATATATATACATATATACATATATACACAGGAGTAATTAATCAGTGGACCATCCTTTGACAAGTCCATTAAGTTCATTTTGTCACGACAGCCTCCAGGGCAGGAAAATGGTACAAGTGCATCTCATGACCACTGTTTGTGGGTTGAAGACGTCAACAAGAAGACGTTGTCAGGCGCCACTCGAAGAAGCTAGCTCTGGTTTCATCATCACTGTCTTGATCTGGAAGACACTTATTAAACACTGTTAGTACGGCAATTCACATGCGGTTCAGTATTGAATATTTCCACCTAAACTCAAATCCCCTTGAGGTACACACCGAACTTCTCCATCCTTAAACATCACCCACCAGGTGCTGCCAGGGCCCTGAGCAAAAGCAATCCAACGAATGGGCTTGACTTTGAGCCAGGATTAACCCAGACCGCCTTTCCTAACATGATATCATGTGTACTACAGGGACTTTATCTCCTACAGTCCGTAGAATCTCTGATTGGGCAGGTCCAGCTCCATTAGTTGATCCTCTAGTGTTGACCAACCAAGTGGCTTTTGCTAAATGTGAATCCCAGTGTTTAAAGGTTCCACCACCCAACGTCTTTAGTGTAGTTTTAACAAACCATTGTACCTTTCCATTTTCCCAGAGGCTGCTGCATGATATGGAATATGATATACCCACTCAATACCATGTTCTTTAGCCCAGTTGTCTATAATACTGTTATTGAAATGAGTACCATTGTCTGATTCAATTCTTTCTGGCGTACCATGTCGCCAAGGACTTGCTTTTCAAGCCCCAAGATGGTATTTTGGGCTGTAGCATGAGGTACGGCATATGTTTCCAACCACCCAGTGGTTCCTTCCACCATTGTAAGTACATAATGCTTACCTTGACGTGTTTGTGGAAGTGTAATATAATCAATCTGCCAAGCTTCTCCATACTTATACTTTAACCATCGCCCCCCATACCATACAGGCTTTAACCGTTTCGCTTGTTTGATTTCGGCGCGCGTTTCACATTCATGAATAACCTGTGAAATAGTGTCCATAGTTAAATCCACCCCTCGATCGCGAGCCCATTTATATGTTGCATCTCCACCTTGATGCCCTGAAGCATCATGAGCCCATTGGGCTAGGAAAAGGTCACCTTTATGTTGCCAGTCCAAGTCCACCTCAGCTACTTTAATCTTAGCAGCTTGATCCGCTTGTTGGTTGTTCAGATGTTCCTCGGTGGCTCGACCTTTAGGCACATGAGCGTCTATATGATGAACTTCCACAGGCAGGCTCTCTAGCCGAGCAGCAATGTCTTGCCACAGTGTGGCAGCCCAAATGGGTTTACCTCTGCGCTGCCAGTTGCTTTTCTTCCATTGCTGTAGCCACCCCCACAAGGCATTTGCTACCATCCACAAGTCAGTATAGAGATAAAGTATTGGCCACTTCTCTCGTTCAGCAATGTCCAAAGCCAGCTGGATGGCTTTCACTTCTGCAAATTGACTAGATTCACCTTGTCCTTCAGTGGCTTCTGTAACTTGTCATGTGGGACTCCACACAGCAGCTTTCCACCTTCGATGTTTTCCTACAAGACGACAGGATCCATCTGTGAACAGTGCATACTGCTTATCAGTCTCTGAAAGAGTATTATACGGTGGTGCTTCTTCAGCACGTGTTACCTCCTCCTCATCTGGAGACATCCCAAAGTCTTTGCTTTCTGGCCAGTCTGTAATCACTGCTAAGATCCCTGGGCTATTGGGATCTCCAATTCGAGCTCGTTGCGTGATCAATGCAATCCATTTACTCCACATAACTTCGGTTGCATGATGTGGAGAGGGAACCGTCCCTTTGAACATCCAGCTCAGCACCGGCAGTCGAGGTGCCAGGAGGAGCTGTGCTTCAGTACCGATCACTTCTGAAGCAGCTCGAACTCCTTCGTATGCTGCTAGTATCTCTTTTTCAGTTGGAGTATAGTTGGCCTCAGATCCTTTGTATCCTCGACTTCAAAAACCTAAGGGTTGACCTCGGGTTTCTCCTGGTGCTTTCTGCCAGAGGCTCCAGGTAAGTCCATTATCTCCGGTTGCAGTGTAGAGCACATTTTTAACATCTAGTCCAGTCTGAACTGGTCCAAGGGCCACCGCATGAGTTATCTCACGCTTCATTTGTTCAAAGGCTTGTTGTTGTTCAGGGCCCCACTCAAATTGGTTCTTTTTACGAGTCACTCGATAGAGAGGGCTCACAATCTGGCTGTAGTCAGGAATATGCATTCTCCAAAAACCTACAACGCCCAAGAAAGTCTGTGTCTCCTTTTTATTAGTATGTGGAGACATTGCTGCAATTTTGTTGATCACATCCATTGGGATCTGATGACGGCCATCTTGCCATTTTATTCCTAAAGACTGGATCTCTCGTGCAGGTCCCTTGACCTTGCTTCGTTTTATGGCAAAACCAGCATCCAAAAGAATCTGAATTATTCTCTCACCTTTCTTGAAGACTTCTTTCGCTGTGTCGCCCCATACAATGATGTCATCAATATACTGCAAGTGTTCTGGAGCTTTACCTTGCTCCAGCGTGGTCTGGATCAGTCCATGGCAGATGGTAGGACTGTGTTTCCACCCCTGGGGCAAGCGATTCCACGTGTACTGGATGCCCCTCCAGGTGAAAGCAAATTGCGACCTGCACTCTGCTGCTACAGGAATAGAGAAAAATGCATTAGCAATGTCAATTGTAGCATACCACTTAGCTGCCTTTGACTCCAGTTCAAATTGCAGTTCTAGCACGTCAGGCACAGCAGCACTCAGTGGTGGCGTAACTTCATTCAGGCCACGATAGTCTACAGTTAGTCTCCACTCGTCACTAGACTGACGCACTGGCCAAATTGGGCTGTTAAAGGGTGAGCAAGTCTTACTGATCACACCCTGGCTTTCCAATTGACGGATCAACTTCTGGATAGGAATCAAAGAGTCTCAGTTGGCGCGATATTGCCGGCGATGCACTGTCGTGGTAGCAATTGGCACCTGCTGATCGTCAGCCGGTTGTTTCCAGTTAGGCTCATTTCAGCCTCTACAACAGTCAGTTCCTGGGATCCCCCAGTCACTCCAGCAATATTGATGGATTGCGTTCCTTTATGATTAGAAGGAATTATCGTGCACTGAGCACCACTGTCCACTAAAGCTTTGTACTCCTGGGGGTGTGTTGTACCAGGCCATCCTATCTGTACCGTCCAGTAAACTCTGTTATCCCTTTCCTCCACCTGGTTGGAGGCACAGCACCTCTATTTTCTGTTTTGCACAGTCTCTGGGTGTGAATTAGAGGTTCCTTCAAGAGCACCAGAATCTCTTCTGCTCCTTTTGTAAACTGGAGCAGCCATCTTCCTAGGAGTTTTTCCTTTTATCTCATGTACTCGTTCTTGAAGTTCTTAGGTAGGTCTTCCATGCCACTTATTCATGTTTTCTCCCTGCTCATGTAGGAAGAACCACAGTGAACCTCTTTTTGTGGGCTGCCTCTGTCCTCTCTCTCGAGATTGGAAACGCCTTCTCCTAATAGCTGAAACACAGGTTTGTGCAGGTTGTGAATGGTACGTGTCTTCTCTGAGTTCTTTGATTTCTTGCAACAGCTTTTCAAACCGGTCATCAGATTTTTCATACAGTTTCTCTCCAACGGAGACACAAGCCCGTAGAGAACCAGCAAGGCTGTCCTCAAAGTTCCGGAGCTGCTCAATCACTTCAGTAATATCTTGTACACCTCCAGCTGACCAGACCATTCCTGCCAATGACTTAGCATATGCAGGGGGTGCGCTTTGTACAAATCTGCGCCACAGAGGTTGTGTACAATTGATTCTATCTGGGTCTGTCCCCTCTTGGCTGTCTGGTCCAAAATAGATGATCTCTCGCACAGCTAATTCTCTCAGGAACTGAATACCTCTCTCCATAGTATTCCATTTCCCTAACTTGGATATACAATCTTCCTTGTAGGGAAATCTTACTTTCATAGCTGCCAGGAGTTGGGTCCAGAGAGTAGTGGCATTAGACTCTCTTGAAATTGCCCTATCAATGGTGGAATCTCTTGACAGAGATCCCAGCTGCCTGGTTTCACCCCCTTCCAATTCAATTGTTTCTGCCCCATTGTCCCAGCATCAGAGCAGCCAAGTTAAAATATTCTCGCCTTCACGACGACTAAAGTCTTTTCGCAGATCTCTCAGCTCACCTGGAGAAAAGGACCGAGTGGTGGTCACTTCATCTCCTCCCTGTCCTGATGATGCCCCTTGGGTTGATGTTGGCCCTGTGCCATCATCTGCTGCACGAGTAGTCTTTCTAGTGACTTTCTTACAACCGGCAACTGATGCTGATATGGGTTTATCATCATTTGATTTATTTCCAGAGTTGGAATGACTGTTACAGTGATTACTGTGGTTACAGCAGCAACAGTGCCCAGTGTGTGAAGAAGGGGGGGCTGCCTTGTTAGCCTTTGAGGCTGGAGAAGTAATGTTATCTGCAGCGACCTTGGCAGAGGAACTCTGCGGAGGAGCTGTAGCTTCAGCCTGCGAAGCCGCCGTTGGGGGGCAGTGGCTGCAGCGGCAGCTTTTGCTGTTTTGCTCTTTCTTGAGCGGCTCGGAGTCCTTTTTGCTAAAGCTTCCGAAGACGCACCGCAAATCTCAGGACAACAAAGAGACGCAAACCTCCTGTTGAACGCCATTTCTCTTAACAGAAGCACAAACTGACACACATTCAGAAAACCAGATAACACCATCACAGTTCTGTCAAAACTCCAAGGATATTCAAAGCTCTCTAAAACATTTGCGAACTGTCCTAGCGAAAAAACGAAAGTATTGTTAGTCAGCCTTTCTAAAGATTCGCTCGGCCAATTAGCAAACACAGAGCCGTACTGCTCTTTAATCTCTCCTGGAGGCTTTTCAAGGTAAAGCAGAAGCGAGTAGAAATTCATTAGCGGCTGCAGTATAATGAAATAAACCAGTGACAAACCACACAGTATCATCATGACCATTGTCCAGTTCCTTGTTGTTATATAATGAATACTTCGATTTAAAAAGAAAGCCCAACACAGATAAGAAATCAGTGAGCACAATGTAGAAAATAACTGATACAACTTATGCCATAACATCTTTAAATCAGTGTAATTCACTTTGCCTTAATACAACTAAATAATATCCAAAGCAAACGGATGCGCAAGTATCACAACTCTATGAGTTGGCACCGTGCCAAGAAAACGGAAAGGTACGTCAGAGCAGTAGAAAAGCCAAAAATCTTCAAATTTACCCCTTTTTCTTTGCCCCACGTTGGGCGCAAATTATCTGTCGAGGATTAAGATTGCGGGGTGACAATAAAACCCTGGCAGATGTATTGTTAACCCCCTCTCCCCCCCGACTTCCCCCTTTTGCCCCTCCCTCTCCCCCTTCCCACTCAGGACAGGCGATCGGGAGGAAAAGAAGGACAGAGAGAAGAGAGTTGGAAAAAAATAAAGATGTTTTACTAATGCTACTAATAAGAATAGAGAAAATAATACAAAATATACAAAACCAATCTTGAAAGTCTCAGCAACTGCAGAGCCGGCAACCAAAGTCCTGGATTGGACTCTGCAGCCAATCGGAGCTGGATTCAGTCTCTCACTAGGCCTCAGTTTGCAGGGACGACTAGCAAGGTCCTCTCCTAATGTCGGCCATAAGCAGAAGAGAAAAGGCAAAAAGGGGACGAGATCCTCGTGATCTCCCACTTTATATGAAGTATTCACGTGAATGGGATGTTATACACAGTTGGTCAGTTTCTCGTCACCCCTCTCGCGAGATGTCCATCCGTGCTTATCAATAAGTTTGCATTCCATTGCTAGGTTTACCAAAACATGTGTCTGGTTCTCCAGGAAAATGCAGTTAATATGAAGGCTTTAGCTGACAGGCAAAATTCACTGAAAGAGAAACTTGTTTTTTAACAAAACCAGGACACCTGTAACCACTTTATATTTAGAGTGGCTTTATCAACAGTCAGATGCCTTTTGCACTGCCTTAGCTGATTACACGGGTCAACTCACATCCCACCGACCTTCACATAAACTGCTTAATGTTGACTTCCACCTCATCTCTATATCGAAAAGAAGCTGCTAGCCATTACAAGCCCTTACTGTGTTTACAGATGCGTCTGGGAAGTCACACAAATCAGTTATCCTATGGTGGGACAACCAGCAGGGGCAATGGAACTCAGACATAGAGACCGTCTCCGGTTCTCCTCAGATGGTGGAACTGACTGCGGTTGTTCGAGTTTTTCGAAGGTGGTCCGCACCACTTAACATTATTACTGACTCAGCTTATGTTGCAGGAATTGTTGAACGAGCTGAAGCATCTGTACTACGTGATGTTTTGCATTCTGACTTATTTGTTTTATTGCAGGAGCTTATTTTTCTCTTGGACTCACGTTCTCATCCTTACTTTGTTATGCATGTCAGATCACACACTTCTCTACCTGGCTTTATTTCAGAAGGGAACCGACGAGCTGATTTGCTGACATTACCAGTGCAAGTATTACCGGATCGCATAGCACAAGCTGAACTTAGCCATTCCTTTTTTCACCAGAATGCTGGAGGTCTCAAACGACAGTTTGGCCTTACTTCCCAACAAGCGGCTAATATTATTGCTGTATGCCCCGACTGTCAGAAACACTCATTTCCGTCAATAGCAGGAGGAGTTAATCCCAGAGGACTGCAGAGCTTACAGTTATGGCAAATGGACGTTACGCATTATCCGGAGTTTGGTAAATTGAAATATGTCCATTCCTCTATTGACACCTTTTCAGGTGCTTTGTTCGCTTCTTGTCACACAGGGGAGAAGACAAGTGATGTTCAAAAACATTTGATGCGTGCTTTTGCCACCTTGGGTATACCCTCTCAAATAAAAACAGATAATGGCCCTGCGTATGTCTCGGACGCTATAAAAGCCTTTCTTGACTCCTGGGGTGTGACCCACATTACTGGCATCCCTCATTACCCTACAGGCCAGTCCCTGATTGAACACTCTCATCAGTCTTTGAAACGCTTATTACAACAACAGAAAGGGGGAGTGGGGACTGCCACCCCTGAGGAACGTCTACAGAAAGCTTTGTATGTTTTTAACTTTTTAAATTGTTCTTTGTTAGATAGAAACCCTCGGATAGTCCAACATTTTAACATGAATGCTTCACTTGAGGTGCGAGTTAAGGCCCCAGTATTGGTTTGTGATCCAGAAACAGGTAAAGTAATGGGACCGTATCCCCTTATCACATGGAGCAGAGGCTACGCTTTTGTTTCCACAGAGAAAGGCCCTCGATGGATTCCGGCAAAGAGTGTACGACCCTTCCGTGAATCCCTACCACAATCATCCAGAGAGAACTCCGATCACCCTCCAGACCAGCCTTTCGAGCAACAAACTGGTGAATTTCCTGAGGACACTGGTGTGACGGTTGCTTAGAAAAGGAAGTTGATGTAGCTAATGTTTTGCTTGTCACAGGGCACAAACCATTGGGGAGTAGTTGTTATTTACATGACTGTATAGATTGGGCCTATTTAGTGTCCAAAAGGGTGGAGGAGGTGTTAGTTTGTGATCTGGAGTGTAGTAAAACAAACCTGGTGCCCGCTATATGGGCTGTTCTTAAACAAGATTGGGATCAGACGAAAGAAATGCAGAAAACAATTTGCATGGAAACTAAAGAAGGGCAGAAAATTGCTTTTAGAATAATATTTCTTTCTGTGATTACGCTAGAGGTTGCGCGAAGCCACCCACTCTTATCTGTACTACCCCAGGTTAATGTGTGGGTAGCGCTAGCAGATCTCACGGGACAAGACACCTTGTGTCTCGCTACTGCCTCTCCTAATAATCCCTTTTCTACATGCCTTGTAGGATTGCCATTGGATAAATGGCCCATACCTGATAAGGTGGGAAAAGCCTTTCCAACCTTGGCCCCCAATTTAACCAATAACTGGGATGCCTGGACCCCTTTTCTCCCTCATGCTGCTTTAGAGCCACAAGAAATTGAGTTGCTTGGATCAATAAAGGTGGATTTCTGTGTTAGGTTTAACTACACAGGAACAAACCAGTCTAAGGTATGGGATGTCTCTCCTGTCCATCCCATTTTTAAAAACGCTACTACTTGGTGTAATTATACAGCAACAAACTTGTCTAGATCTAGCAATGCTCCGCTTTTATTACCATCAGGGATATTTCTTATTTGCAGGGATAGAGCATGGCCTGTTATCCCTTCTCATATAAGAGGAGGTCCGTGTAGCCTTGGATGCCTTTCTGTCCTGACTCCTAATACATCCATGATTTTACAACACCGTCTTTCTCACAGAACAAAGCGTAGCATCCATGCATATACCCCCGATTGTGATGATAGCGTGAAGTTTTGGTCTTTTAGCCCACGCATTGTCGCCTCTCTTTGAACAGCTGGAGCTGCTGCTGCAAAAGCACTAGCAACATTAGATAAGCTTGGCTGCTGGCTTGCTAAACAAACGAACGCTACTAGCAATGCATTGTCTGGTCTTTTCTTAGATGTAGATAGTGTTCGTCATGCTACATTACAAAATAGAGCTGCTATAGATTTTTTGCTTTTAGCGCAAGGCCACGGTTGTGAGGATTTTGAGGGCATGTGTTGTATGAATCTCTCTGACCACTCGGAATCAATTCATGCTAGTATTCAACAGCTTAAAGCTGGGGTCTCTAAGCTTCAACAAAATGATATTTGGGATTGGTTAGATAGGCTTTTTGAAGGATGGGGATTGTCAGGATGGTTAAGGAGTCTTGTGAAGTTGGTTGTATACGTTTTGGCAGTTTTTATTCTCCTGTTACTCTTCTTGCCTTGTTTGTTGCAATGCCTACAAAAATTGATTTCGCGTTCTATAAAAAGAGTTCTTATTGTGCAAAGGGAAGGGGGAGATGTGGGACAGGATTTGGCTGGCTTCGGCAAAACTCCCAGCGCTTGTCGGTTGGTGAGGGGAGATGTGCTGGAGCTTGTTGGTCGCAGGCCATGGGAAGGATGAAGGCGGGAACCTTACTTGGAGGGAATGGAGAGTGCTGGCTCTATGTTGGTAGGGTTGTAAAGCAGTTGTCCTGTAGGAGAGGGACTCTTGTTCTTGCATGGGGAAGATTGCTTGAGTTGGGGTGGTAACTGTTTGAGAAGGTGTCTTGGCATGAGCCAATCTGTAAATGTCTAGTGTACAGTGTAGACCAGTCACCTGTAACAAGGTAACAGAAACACCAATCAGCTCGAAGCACATTGCTGAGGCAAAGTATAAATGTATGTGAAGTACACTAATAAAGCGGACATTTTGTTTGCATCAAACTGCGTCCCGTCTCTCAATCGCGGCAGAGGTCCAGAGTTAAGCCAGGCCTATCTCATGCTCAGAAGGCTTGTCTGTCCGTGCTGCCTGGCCTGGGGCCTCTCCACAGGAACAGCCCCTTCCCGCAGCTCCAGCTTTCAGAGCACTGGAGTGAGCAGCCCCCCCTTTCTGATCCCGACAATCAGAGCAGAGCAAACCTGGGAGGCTTCCAGGCAATGTGGGCGTTCCCTCCATCTGAAACGGGCCGTGTCCTCATTCACCTTGGCTGGCCTTGCATGGGGAGCTGCTTGCCCCGGTCCTTCTCCTTCTAACAGGCGCTCTCCTTTGTGTTCCTTCCCAGGCTGTTCACGAGATCATTAATCAAGCTTTGGAGAAGCTGGAAGAAATGCAGGTCCCGATGCCGGATTATGCCCTGAAATCAGCAGGTGCCGTGACATTGTACAAACAAACCAGTTCCAAAGCGCCTCCTGTCCAGATTGACAAGATGGGCATTGGAACATGCCCAGGGCTAGGAGAGAAGGGGTGAGAAGTCACGGGTCACCTTGTGCCCTAAAAGTGCCCCCACTGACAGAGCCTGTAACGGGCCAGACCCCATGGGAAGCACAGAAAGGCTGGTTCACATTCTTGCCTATTTCCACGGCCAAATACGGCAGTTTGATGACTCCCTGCTGTGTGTTCCAGAGGGGTCGTGCCAGCAAGACAAAGGGGAACCCACTGTAGGACATGGATGACAACTGAGAAGCCTTTTTCAAGTCAACAGTGCAATATTCCTCGTGACACTGCCTGATGATCACGCTCATGTTTGAATTTCCAGGGGCAGCCGTCATTCAGTCCAGGACTTCTCCATCCCTTCGGACTACCAAAAGCAAAGGTGTTCTGGTACTCCCTGCCGGTGATGGATTACATGAGGTCTCCAGAGCTGATTCTGGAGGTAGGAGCACCAAGAAGCAGTAACACAAAGGCTGGGAGAATGAACCACACACACTACTCTGAGTGTCCTACCCCCTCTTTGCTCCTCGAAGCTTCTTTTCCTGCCCCAGTCCTGCATGGACCTGCTCTCCTCCCGTGTCTCCCTGCTGAGTATTTCTCGTCCTTTCAGCCGGACAATCATCCTGGCAACTGCTGGCCCTTCCCAGGGAGTCAGGGACACGTCTTCATCAAGCTGTCCATGCTGGTCATTCCGAGAGCTGTCACCATGGCCCATGTCTCAGGGACAGCGTTCCATGGAGAAAGCATCTCCGGAGCTCCCAAGGACTTTGCTGTCTATGTAAGTGATTTCTCTGGAGTCGGGGGCAGGCGGTTGCACAGCATTGCTAAGCAGGGGGTGAAGATGGGTCAAAGATTCTGGTGGCCTGAAGCTTCCTCCTGTCTCTCAGAACAAACAGGCTCCTTGGAGTTGCTTCCTTCCCATTGTATTCCTCTTTTATTCAATGTACCACTCAAAAAAAAAAATCTCCTGGGGCAAGATGCTACTCCAGGAGCCACAGGGAAAAGGAGCTGGACAGTGCGTGGTCCTAAACCACCTTGTCTTCCAATCCGAGTGGCATTTGTGATGCTCAGGTCACCTCCCTCTCACTGGGAGCGTCTGCTCCTTTTCTGACAGGCAGCCTGGACTCGCTGAGTGGGCAAGTGTGACGTGCTGCCCACCTGCAGCTTCTTGTCTTGTCCTTGTGCTCATGGTACTTGGACTACATAGCTGAAATAACCCCATACTTCACCGGCTGAAGTTCAGTCTTCCATGGTGCACCAGACGCTCTGTTTTCTCCACCCATCTTTCTGTAGGGCTCCAAGGAAGAACACGAGGAGCAGGGAACGTTCCTGGGACAGTTCACTTTCCTGGCGACGCGGAATCCAAGTCAGACCTTCCAGCTGAAGGTATGGGGACAGAGAGGGAGGAGAACTGCAGGAGAGGAGGAGAAACATGGTTGGATGGGGAGAGGCTTCCCTGCCAAAGGGTACAGGCAGCCCTGTCCTTGAGCGTGTGCCACGCTGCCTTTCTTCTGCTTCAACTTCCTGGTGGCAGATGGCTGGACGGCCGTCTTCTCATTCATTTTGTGTTTAAACTTCAGTGCTTAGAAGCGCCACAGTTGAAGCTGGAATCAGCTTGACTGTCTGGACCCCAAGTGCACACAAGCGGCCGCATCCTGTAGGATGCACGACTACTGGTCTGCCAGTTAGAGACAAGGAATACTGGGCTTCCTGAGGGTTCTGTTGGTGCTGGCAGTGAGCAGTGACAGGGAGGCCATTCTGTTTCCATGGCTTTCTAGAGAAGGCAATGAGACGTTCTACTGACCCCAGCACTGGGTCTGCTGACTGTGGAAGCCTGTGCCCCAAAGCAGGCGACAACTTTCCAGTGTATTTGCTGAGGCATCTGGTAGCTGCTTCTTCCTTTGCTGTTCTCGTGGCCCAATGGGGTAGAGCAGGATAAGAACGTCTGGACCACAACAGGTCAAAAGCCCCCGCGGGGCAGTAGGAAGGAAGCTGCTGATCAAGGCCGTTGCTGCGTCATTTCCTGTATCTGGGATGCTGTATCCGGGATGCTGTATCTAGGATGCTGTATCTAGGATGCTGTATCTAGGGTGCTGTATCTAGGGTGCTGTATCTGGGATACTCTATCTAGGATGCTGTATATTGGATGCTGTATCTGGGATATTGTATCCAGGATGCTGTATCTAGGATGATGCATATAGGATGTTATATCTAGGATTCTGTTTCTGGAATGCTGTATCTTGGATGCTGTATCTAGGGTGATGCATCTAGGATGCTGTATCTGGCGTGCTGTATCTGGCGTGCTGTATCTTGGATGCTGTATCTGGGATGCTGTATCTCGGGTGCTGTATCTGGGATGCTGTATCCGGGATGCTGTATCTAAGATGATGTATCTAGGATGATGTATCTAGGGTGCTGTGTATGGGATGCTGTATCTTGGATACTGTATCCGGAATGCTGAATCCGGGATGCTGAATATGGGATGCTGTATCTGGGATGCTGTATCTGGGATGCTGTATTTGGGATGCCGTATCAAGGATGCCGTATCTGGGATGCCATATCTGGGATGCCGTATCCGGGATGCTGTATCTGTGATGTTCTCTCCGGGATACTGTAGCTAGGATGCTGTATCAGGGATACTGTATCTTGGATGCTGTATCTGGGTTTCCCTATCAGGGATGCTGTATCCGGGATGCTGTATCCGGGATGCTGGATCTAGGATTCTGTATCTAGGATGCTGTATATAGAATGATGTGTCTGGGATGCTGTATCCTGGATGGTGTATCCTGGATGCTGTATCTAGGATGCTGTATCTGGGATATTGTATCTAGCGTGCTGTATCTACGATGCTGTATCTGGGATGCTGTATCTAGGGTGCTGTACCTAGGATACTGTATCTGGGATGCTGTATCTGGGATACTGTATCTGGAACATTGTATCTAGGATGCTGTATTTGGGATGCTGTATGTAGGATGCTGCATCTAGGATTCTGTATCCAAGATACTGTATCTAGGATGCTGTATCCAGGATGCTGTACCCTTGATGATGTATTTAGGATGATGTATCTAGGATGCTGTATTTGGGATGCTGTATCTAGGATGCTGTATCCGGGATGCTGTATCTGGGATGTTGTATCCTGCATGGTGTATCCAGGATGCTGTATCCTGGGTGCTGTATCTAGGGTGATGTATCTAGGATGCTGTGTCTAGGATGATGTATCTAGGATGCTGTATTTGGGATATTGTATCTAGGGTGCTGTATCTGGGATATTATATCTATGGTGCTGTATCCTGGATGCTGTATCTGGCATGCTATATCTGGGATACTGTATCTGGGATATTATATCTATGGTATTGTATTTGGGATGCTGTTTCTGGCATGCTGTATCTGGGATACTGTATCTGGGATATTATATCTATGGTGCTGTATCTGGGATCCCGTATCTGGGATGCCGTGTCTGGGATGCTGTATCTGGGATCCTGATTCTGGGATGCTGTATCTAGGATGCTGTATCTGGGATGCTGTATCCTGGATGCTGATTCTGGGATGCTGTATCTAGGATGCTGTATCTGGGATGCTGTATCCTGGATTCTGATTCTGGGATGCTGTATCTAGGATGCTGTATCTGGGATGCTGTATCCTTGATGCTGTATCCTGGATGCCGATTCTGGGATGCTTTATCTAAGATGCTGTATCTGGGATGCTGTATCCTGGATGCTGATTCTGGGATGCTGTATCTAGGCTGCTGTATCTGGGATGCTGTATCCTGGATGCTGATTCTGGGATGCTGTATCTAGGATGCTGTATCTGGGATGCTGTATTCTGGATGCTGTATCGTGGATGCTGTATCTACAATGCTGTATCTGGATGCTATATCTAGGGTGCTGTATCTACGATTCTGTATATGGGATGCTGTATCTTTGATACTGTATGTAGGATGGTTTATCTGGGATTTTATATCTAGGGTGCTGTATCTGGGATACTGTATCTGGAATATTGTATCTAGGATGCTGTATTTGGGATGCTGTATGTAAAGTGCTGTATCTAGGATGCTGAATCTGAGATGTGGTATTTGGGATTCCGCATCCGGGATGCTGTATCTAGGATTCTGTATCCAGGATGCTGTATCCTGGATGCTGTATCTAGGATGATGAATCTAGGATGCTGTATTTGGGGTGCTGTATCTAGGAAGCTGTATTTGGGATGCTCTATCTAGGATGCTGTATCTGGGATACAGTATCTGGGATATTGTATCCAGGGTGCTGTATCTGGGATGCTATATCTAGGGTGCTGTATCTAGGATGCTGTATCCGGGATGCTGTATCTGGGATGCTGTATCCTGCGTGGTGTATCCAGGATGCTGTATCCTGGATGCTGTATCTAGGGTGATGTACCTAGGATGCTGTATCTAGGATGCTGTATTTGGGATGCTGTATCTAGGATTCTGTATCTGGGATATTGTATCTAGGCTGCTGTATCTGGGATATTATATCTATAGTGCTGTATCCTGGATGCTGTATCTGGCATGCTATGTCTGGGATAGTGTATCTGGGATATTATATCTATGGTGCTGTACCTGGAATGCTGTTTCAAGCATGCTGTATCTGGGATAGTGTATCTGGGATATTACATCTATGGTGCTGTATCTAGGATGCCATATCTGGGATACCGTGTCTGAGATGCTGTATTAGGGATGCTGATTCTGGGATGCTGTATCTAGGATGCTGTATCTGGGATGCTGTATCCTGGATGCTGTATCCGAGATGCTGATTCTGGGATGCTGTATCTAGGATGCTGTATCTGGGATGCTGTATCCTGGATGGTGATTCTAGGATGCTGTATCCAGGATGCTGTACCCTTGATGCTGTATTTAGGGTGATGTATCTAGGATGCTGTATTTTGGATGCTGTATCTAGGAAACTGTATTTGGGATGCTCTATCTAGGATGCTGTATCTGGGATACTGTATCTGAGATATTGTATCTAGGGTGCTGTATCTGGGATGCTATATCTAGGGTGTTGTATCCAGGATGCTGTATCCTGGATGCTGTATCTAGTGTGATGTATCTAGGATGCAGTATCTAGGATGCTATATTTGGGATGCTGTATCTAGGATTCTGTATCTGGGATATTGTATTTAGGGTGCTGTATATGGGATATTATATCTATGGTGCTGTATCCTGGATGCTGTATCTGGCATGCTGTATCTGGGATACTGTATCTGGGATATTATGTCTATGGTGCTGTATCTAGGATGCCGTATCTGGGATTACGTGTCTGGGATGCTGTATCCTGGATGCTGATTCTGGGATGCTGTATCTAGGATGCTGTATCTGGGATGCTGTATCCTGGATGCTGATTATGGGATGCTGTATCTAGGATGCTGTATCTGGGATGCTGTATCCTGGATGCTGATTGTGGGATGCTGTATCCAGGATGCTGTATCCAGGATGCTGTATCTAGGATTCTGTGTCCGGGATGCTGTATCTGGGATGCTGTGTCCTGGATGCTGTTTCCTGGATGCTTTATCCTGGATGCTGTATCTAGGATGCTGTATCGTGGATGCTGTATCTACAATGCTGTATCTGGGATGCTATATCTAAGGTGCTGTATCTACGTTTCTGTATATGCGATGCTGTATCTTGGATGCTGTATCTAGGATGGTTTATCTGGGATTTTATATCTAGGGTGCTGTATCTGGCGTACTGTATCTGGAATATTTCATCTAGGATGCTGTATTTGGGCTGCTGTATGTAGAGTGGTGTATTAGGATGCTGTATCAAGGATGCTGAATCTGAGATGTGGTATTTGGGATTCCGTATCCGGGATGCTGTATCTAGGATTTTGTATCCAGGATGCTGTATCCCGGATGCTGTATCTAGGATGATGAGTCTGGGATGCTGTATCTAGTATGCTGTATCTGGGATACTGTATCTGGGATACTGTATCTGGGATACTGTATCTAGGATGCTGTATCTTGGATGCTGTATCTGGGATATTGTATCTAGGATACGGTATCTTGGATGATGCATTTAGGATGTTATATTTAGGATTCTGTTTATAGGATGCTCTGTCTTGGATGTTGTATCTAGGGTGATGCATCTAGGATGCTGTATCTGGGATGCTGTATCTGGCGTGCTGTGTCTGGTGTCCTGTGTCCAGAATGCTCTATCCTGGGATGCTGTATCTGGGATGCTGTATCTAAAATGATGTATCTAGGATGATGTATCTAGGGTGCTGTATAAAAGATGCTCTAGATTGGATGCTGTGTCTAGGACGGTGTATCCTGGATGCTGTATCTGTGATTCTGTTTTGAGAATGCTGTATCTGGGACGGTATATGTAGGATGCTGTATCGGGGATACTATATCTAGGATGCTGTATCTGGGATGTTATATCTAGGGTGCTGTATCTGGGATGCTATATCTAGGGTGCTGTATCTGGAATACTGTATCTCTAATATTGTATCTAGGATGCTGTAGCTAGGATGCTGTATCTGGGATGCTGAATCTGAGATGTGGTATTTGGGATTCCGTATCCGGGATGCTGTATCTAGCATGATGTGTCCGGGATGCTGTATCTAGGATACTGTATCTAGGATACTGTATCTAGGATACTGTATCCAGGATACTGTATCTAGGATGCTGTATCCACGATACTGTATCCTGGATGCTGTATCTAGGGTGATGTATCTAGGATGCTGCATTAGAGATGCTGTATCTAGGATGCTGTACCTGGGATATTGTATCTAGGGTGCTGTATCTGTGATGCTATATCTAGGGTACTGTTTCTTTGATGCTGTATCTGGGATACTGTTTCTGTTATATTATATCTAGGGTGCTATATCTAGGATGCTGTGTCTATGATGCTGTATCTGTGGTACTCTATCTAGGATACCGTATCTTGGATACTGTATCTGGGATATTTTATCTAGGATGCCGTATCTACGATGATGGATTTAGGATGTTATATCTAGGAATCTGTATCTGGGATGCTGTATCCTGGATGCTGTATCTAGGGTGATATATATAGGATGCTGTATCTGGCGTGCTGTATCTGGCGTGCTGTATCTAGGATGCTGTATCCAGGATACTGTATCTAGGATGTTGTATCTGGTATGCTGTATCTAAGATGATGTATCTAGGGTGCTGTATATTGGTTGTTTTATCTTGGTTGCTGTATGTAGGATGGTGTATTCGAGATGCTGAATCTGGGATGCTGTTTCGAGGATTCTGTATCTGGGATGCTGTATCTTGTATGACGTATCCAGGATGCTGTATCTAGGATTCTGTATCTAGGATGTTATATCCTGGATGCTGTATCCTGGATGCCGTATCCTGTATGCATTACCTAGGATGTTGTATCTAGGATGCTGTATCCTGAATGCTGTATCCTGGGTGCTGTATCTGAGATGCGGTATTTGGGATTCCGAATCTGGGATGCTGTATCTAACATTATGTATCCGGGATGCTGTATCCGGTATGTTGTATCCGAGATGCTGTATCTACGATACTGTATCTGGGATACTGTATCTGGGATACTGTATCTGGGATGCTGTATCTGAGATACTGTATCTGGGATGCTGTATCTGGGATGCTATATCTGGGATGCTGTATCATGGATGCTGTATCTATGATGCTGGTATCCTGGATGCTGTATCCTGCATGCTGTACCTAGGATGCTGTATCTGGGATGCTATGTCTAGGGTGCTGTATCTGGGATATTGTATCTAGGATGCTGTATCTAGGATGCTGCATTTGGGATGCTGTATCTAGGATGCTGTATTTGGGATGCTGTATCTAGGATGCTGTATGTATGTCGCTGTATCTATGATGCTGTATCTGGGATACTGTATCTGGAATATTGTATCTAGGATGCTCTATCCACGACACAGTATCTAGGATGCTGTATCTGATGCTATATCTAAGATGATGTGTATAGGGTGCTGTATATAGGATAGTGTATCTAGGATGGTGTATCCGGGATGCCGAATCTGCGATGCTGTTTTGAGGATGCTGTATCTGAGATGCTGTATCTAGTATGAAGCATCTGGGATGCTGTATCTGGGACGCCTTATGTAGTATACTGTATCTAGGATGGTGTATCTAGGTTGCTGTATCTGGGATGCTGTATTTGGGTGCTGTATGTGGGATACTATACCGGGGATGCTGTTTCTGGGGTGCTCTATCTTAGATGCTGTATCTGGGATGCTGTATCTGGGATGCTGTGCCTAGGATGCTGTATCTGGGGTGCCGTGTCTGGGATGCCGTGTCTGGGATGCCGTGTCTGGGATACCGTGTCTGGGATGCTGTATCTGGTATGCTGTATCTAGGATGCTGTATCTAGGATGCTGTATTTGGGATGCTGTATCTGCAATGCTGTATGGAGGATACTGTGTCTGGGATGCTGTATCTATGATGCTGTATCTATGATGCTATATATGGGATGATGTATCTGGGATGTTGTATGTGTGACGCTGCATCTAGCATAGTGTTTCTAGTATGCTGTATCTGGGATGCTGTATCTGGGGTGCTGTATCTGGGATGCTGTATGTGGGATGCTGTATCTGGGATGCTGTATCTGGGATGCTGTATGTGGGATGCTGTATCTGGGATGCTGTATCTGAGATGCTGTATCTAGGATGAAGTATATGGAATGCTGTATCTGGGACGCCTTATATAGTATACTGTATCTAGGATGGTGTATCTAGTTTGCTGTGTCTGGCATGCTGTATATGGGATGGTATATCTGGGATGCTGTGTCAGGGATGCTATATTTGGATGCTGTATCTGGGATACTATACCGGGGATGCTGTGTCTGGGATGCTGTATCTAGGATGCTCTATCTGGGATGGTGTGTCTAGGATGTTGTCTCTGATGTGCTGTATCTATCATGCTGTATCTAGTATGCTGCATCCGGAATGCTATATCTAGAATTCTTTTTATGGGATGCTGTATCTAGGATGCTGTATCTGGGATACTGTATGTGGGATGCTGTACTGGGGATGCTGTATCTACGATCGTGTATCTGGGATGGTGTATCTAAGATGCTGTATCTGGGATGCTTTATCTAGGATGCTGTATTTGGGATGCTGTATCTAGGATGCTGTATTTGTGATGCTGTATCTAGGATGCTGTATCTGGGATACTGTATCGATGATGCTGTATCAAGAATATTGTTCCTGGCATGCTGTATCTAGGATGTTGTAGTCTGGGATGCTATATCTGGGATGCTGTACCTAGGATACTGTATCTGGGGTTCTGTATCTAGGATGCTGTATCTTGTATGCTGTATCTCGGGTGCTATATCGCGGATGCTGTATCTGGAATGCTGTATCGGGAAGCTGTATCTAGGATGCTGTATCTGGGATACTCTATCTGGGATGCTGTATCGAGGATTCTGTATCTGGGATGGTGTATCTAGTACGCTATATCTGGGACGCTATATCTGGGATGCTGTATCGGGGACACTGTATGTAGCATACTGTATCTAGAATGGTGTATTTACGATGCTGTATCTGGGATGCTGTATATGGTATGGTGTATCTAGGATGCTGTATCTGGGATACTGTACCTGGGATGTTGTATCTACGATGCTGGATGTAGGCTGCCATATCTGGGATGCTGTATCGGGGATTCTGTATGTAGCATACTGTATCTAGGAAGGTGTATCTAGGTTGCTGTATCTGGGATTCTGTATATGGGATGGTGTATCTAGGACGCTGTATCGGGGATGCTGTATCTAGGCTGCTATATCCGGAATACTTTATCGGGAAGCTGTTTCTAGGATCACAGTAAGAATTTCACATTGTCACATAGTCACTGAGTCACAGAGTCACAAACACGGAGCCAGAATCACAAAGTCCCAGAGTCCCAGTCACATAGTCCCAGAGTCCCAGATGTCACAGAGTCACTGAGTCACAAATTCACAGAGCCACTGTCACACAGTCACAGTCACTGAGTCACAGATGACACAGAGTCACAGATGTCACAGAGTCACGGTCACGGGGTCAGAGTCACAGAGTCACAGTCACAGAGTCACATATGTCACAGAGTCACAGTTATGGGGTCAGAGTCACAGAGTCACGGTCAGAGAGTGTAAGTCACAGAGTCACAGTGTCATAGTAAAGAGTCACAATCACAGAGTCACAGTCACAGTGTACATAATCAGAGAGTCAGTCACAGTGTCACAGAGTCACATTGTCACACAGTCACAGAGCCATAGTCCCAGAATCACAGTGTGAAATCACAGAGTCACAGAGTCACAATCACAGAGTCCAAGTCCCAGTCACAGAGTCCCAGTCACACAATCACAGTAAGAATTTCACATTGTCACATAGTCACTGAGACACAGAGTCACAAACACAGAGCCAGAATCACAAAGTTCCAGAGTCCCAGTCACATTGTCCCAGAGTCCCAGAGGTCCCAGGGTCACTGAGTCACAACGTCACAGAGTCACATATGTCACAGAGTCACACATGTCACAGAGTTTATGACACAGAGTTACAGATGTCACACAGTCACAATCACGGGCTCAGAGTCACAGAGTCAGAGTCACAGATGACACAGAGTCACAGATGTTACAGAGTTACAGTCACGGGTTCAGAGTCACAGAGTCACAGTCACAGATGTCACAAATGACACAGAGTCATTGAGTCACAAAGTCACAGAGTCACAGTCAGAGAGTCACAGGGACACAGTCAAAGAGTCACATTCATACAGTCACAGTCACAGAGTCAGATATGACACAGAGTCACAGATGTCACAGAGTCACAGAGTCACAATCACGGGGTCAGACTCACAGAGTCATAGTTGTGGTCACAGTCACAGTCACAGAGCCACATATGTCACAGAGTCACTGTCACAGGGTCAGAGTCACAGAGTCACAGTCACAAAGTGACAGATGAGACAGAGTCACAGGTGTCACAGAGTCCCCGAGTCACGGTCACAGGGTCAGAGTCACAGAGTCATAGTTATGGTCACAGAGTCACATATGTCACAGAGTCACATATGTCACAGAGTCACAGTCACAGGTTCTGAGTCACAGAGATAGTTCTGGTCACTGAGTCAGAGTCACAGTGTCACATATGTCACAGAGTCACAGTCACGGGTACAGAGTCACAGAGTCACAGATGTCACTGAGTCACAGATGTCACTGAGTCACAGATGACACAGAGTCACAGATATCACAGAGTCACAGAGTCACAATCACAGGGTCAGATTCATAGAGTCATAGTTATGGTCACAGAGTCACAGGGACACAGTCAAAGAGTCACAGTCACACAATCACAGTCACAGAGTCACAGATGACATAAAGTCACAGATGCCACAGAGTCACAGAGTCACAATCACGGGGTCAGAGGCACAGAGTCGTAGTTGTGGTCACAGAGTCACAGTCACAGGTTCAGAGTCACAGAGTCACAGATGACACAGAGTCACAGATGTCGCAGAGTCACAGAGTCATAGTTGTGGTCAAAGAGTCACAGTCACAGGGTCATATAATTCACAGAGTCACAGTCACGGGGTCAGACACATAGTCATAGAGTCACGGTCACAGAGTCAAAGCACTGGGTCACAGTCACAGTAAAGAGTCACAATCACAGAGTCACAGTTACCATGTACATAATCAGAGAGTCAGAGAGTCACAGTGTCACAGAGTCACATTGTCACATCATCACAGAGTCACATAGTCACAGAAACACAGTGTCACAATCAGAGAGTCACAGAGTCAGAATCACAAAGTCCCAGTCACAGAGTCCCAGTCACACAATCACAGTAAGAATTTTACATTGTCACATAGTCACTGAGTCACAGAGTCACAAACACAGAGCCAGAATCACAAAGTCCCAGAGTCCTAGTCACATAGTCCCAGAGTCCCAGATGTCACAGAGTCACTGAGTCACAAAGTCACAGAACCAGTGTCACACAGTCACAGAGTCACAAATGACACAGAGTCACAGATGTCACAGAGTCACAGAGTCACAAACACGGGTTCAGATTCACAGAGTCATAGTTACGGTCACAGAGTCACGGTCACAGGGTCACATATGTCACAGAGTCACAGTCACGGAGTCAGAGTCACAGAGTCACAGATGTCAGAGAGTCACAGAGTCGCGTTCACAGGGTGTCCTGGTTTTGTTAAAAACAAGTTTCTCTTTTGGTGAATTTGCCTGTCAGCTAAAGCCTTCATCTTAACTCCATTTTCCTGAAGAACCAGACACATGTTTTGGTAAACCTAGCAATGAAATGCAAACTTATCGATAAGCACGGATGGACATCTCGCGAGAGGGGTGACGAGAAACAAGTGAGCAAGAAACTGACCAACTGTGTATAACATTCCATTCACATGAATACTTCATATAAAAGTGGGAGATCATGAGGATCTCGGCCTTTTTTGCCTTTTTCTTTTCCCTTCTGCTTATGGCCGATATTAGGAGAGGACCTTGCTAGTCGTCCTGCAAACTGAGGCCAGTGACAGACTGAATCCAGCTCAGGTTGGCTGCAGAGTCCAGTCCAGGACTTTGGGTGCCAGCTTGGCAGTTGCTGAGACTTTCAAGATTGGTTTTGTATATTTTGTATTATTTTCTCTATTCTTATTAGTAGCATTAGTAAAACATCTTTAATTTTTCCAGCTCTCTTCTCTCTGTCCTTCTTTCCCTCCTGATCGCCTCTCCTTAGTGGAAAGGGGGGAGAGGGAGGGGCAAAAAGGGGGAGTGGGGGGGGAAGGAGGTTAATAATACATCTGCCAGGGTTTTATTGTCACCCCGCAATCTTAACCCTCGACAGATAATTGGCACCCAACGTGGGGCAAGAGAAAGGGGTAAATTTGAAGATTTTTGGCTTTTCTACTGCTCTGACGTACCTTTCCGTTTTCTTGGCACGGTGCCAACTCATAGAGTTGTGATACTTGCGCATCCGTTTGCTTTGGATATTATTTAGTTGTATTAAGGCAAAGTGAAATACACTGATTTAAAGATGGCATAAGTTGTATCAGTTATTTTCTACATTGTGCTCACTGATTCCATGTCTGTGTTGGGCTTTCTTTTTAAATCGAAGTATTCATTATATAACAACAAGGAACTGGACAATGGTCATGATGATACTGTGTGGTTTGTCACTGGTTTATTTCATTATACTGCAGCCGCTAATTAATTTCTACTTGCTTCTGCTTTACCTTGAAAAGCCTCCAGGAGAGATTAAAGAGCAGTACGGCTCTGTGTTTGCTAATTGGTCGAGCGAATCTTTAGAAAGGCTGACTAACAATACTTTCGTTTTTTCGCTAGGACAGTTCGCAAATGTTTTAGAGAACTTTGAATATCCTTGGAGTTTTGATAGAACTGTGATGGTGTTATCTGGTTTTCTGAATGTGTGTCAGTTTGTGCTTCTGTTAAGAGAAATGGCGTTCAACAGGAGGTTTGCGTCTCTTTGTTGTCCTGAGATTTGCGGTGCGTCTTCGGAAGCTTTAGCAAAAAGCACTCCGATCCGCTCGAGAAAGAGCAAAACTGCGTAAGCTGCCGCTGCAGCCACTGCCCCAACAACCGCGGCTTCGCAGGCTGAAGCTACAACTCCTCCGCAGAGTTCCTCTGCCAAGGTCGCTGCAGATAACATTACTTCTCCAGCCTCAAAGGCTAACAAGGCAGCCCCCCCTTCTTCACACACTGGGCACTGTTGCTGCTGTAACCACTGTGACAGTCATTCCGTCTCTGGAAATAAATCAAATGATGGTGAACCCATATGAGCATCAGTTGCTGGTTGTAAGAAAGTCACTAGAAAGACTACCCGTGCAGCAGATGATGGCACAGGGCCAACATCAACCCAAGGGGCATCATCAGGACAGGGAGGAGATGAAGTGACCACCACTCGGTCCTTTTCTCCAGGTGAACTGAGAGATCTGCGAAAAGGCTTTAGTCGTCGTGAAGGCGAGAATATTTTAACCTGGCTGCTCCGATGCTGGGATAATGGGGCAGAAACAATTGAATTGGAAGGTGGTGAAGCCAGGCAGCTGGGATCTCTGTCAAGAGATTCCACCATTGATAGGGCAATTTCAAGAGAGTCTAATGCCATTAGTCTCTGGACCCGACTCCTGGCAGCTGTGAAAGTAAGATTTCCCTACAAGGAAGATTGTATATCCAAGTTAGGGAAATGGAATACTATGGAGAGAGGTATTCAGTTCCTGAGAGAATTAGCTGTGCGAGATATCATCTATTTTGGACCAGACAACCAAGAGGGGACAGACTCAGATAGAATCAATTGTACACGACCTCTGTGGCACAGATTTGTACAAAGTGCACCCCCTGCATATGCTAAGTCATTGGCAGGAATGGTCTGGTCAGCTAGAGGTCTACAAGAGATTACTGAAGTGATTGAGTAGCTCCAGAACTTTGAGGACAGCCTTGCTGGTTCTCTACGGGCTTGTGTCACTGCTGTAGAGAAACTGTGTGAAAAATCTGATGACTGGTTTGAAAAGCTGTTGCAAGAAATCAAAGAACTCAGAGAAGACATGTACCATTCACGACCTGCACAAACCTGTGTTTCAGCTATTAGGAAAAGGCATTTCCAATCTCGAGAGAGAGGACAGAGGCAGCCCACAAAAAGAGGTTCACTGTGGTTCTTCCTACATGAGCAGGGAGAAAACATGAATAAGTGGCATGGAAGACCTACCTCAGAACTTCAGGAACGAGTACATGAGATAAAAGGAAAAACTCCTAGGAAGGTGGCTGCTCCAGTTTACAAAAGGAGCAGAAGAGATTCTGATGCTCTCGAAGGAACCTCTAATTCACACCCAGAGACTGTGCAAAACAGAAATTAGAGGTGCCATGCCTCCAACCAGGTGGAGGAAAGGGATAACAGAGTTTATTGGACTGTACAAATACGATGGCCTGGTACAACACACCCCCAGGAGTACAAAGCTTTAGTGGACACTGGTGCTCAGTGCACGATAATTCCTTCTAATTATAAAGGAACGCAATCCATCAATATTGTTGGAGTGACTGGGGGATCCCAGGAACTGACTGTTGTAGAGGCTGAAATGAGCCTAACTGGAAACAACCAGCAAAAGCATCCCATTGTGACTGGTCCAGATGCTCCGTGCATCCTTGGCATAGTCTACCTCAGGAGAGGGTATTTTAAGGACCCAAAAGGGTATAGGTGGGCATTTGGTATAGCAGCTGTGGACCCTGAGAAAATTGAACAGCTGTCTGATTGGCCTGGTCTTTCAGATGACCCTTCTGTTGTAGGACTGCTGATGGTTGACGATCAGCAGGTGCCAATTGCTACCACGACGGTGCATCGCCAGCAATATCGCACCAACCGAGACTCTTTGATTCCGATCCAGAAGTTGATCCGTCAATTGGAAAGCCAGGGTGTGATCAGTAAGACTCGCTCACCTTTTAACAGCCCAGTCTGGCCAGTGCATCAGTCTAGTGACGAGTGGAAACTAACTGTAGACTATCGTGGCCTGAATGAAGCTACGCCACCACTGAGTGCTGCTGTGCCTGACATGCTAGAACTGCAATTTGAACTGGAGTCAAAAGCAACTAAGTGGTATGCTACAATTGACATTGCTAATGCATTTTTCTCTATTCCTGTAGCAGCAGAGTGCAGGCCGCAGTTTGCTTTCACCTGGAGAAGCATTCAGGAGTACAAGGCTTTGGTGGACACTGCTGCTCAGTCCACAATAATTCCTTCAGGCTGTAAGGGGACACAACTCATCAGTATTTTTGGAGTGACTTGGGGGATCCCAAGAGCTGACTGTTGTAGAGGCTGAAATGAGCCTAACTGAAAAAAATTGGCAAAAGCATCCCATTGTGACTGGCCCAAATGCTCCGTGCATCCTTGGCATAGACTACCTTAAGAGAGGGTATTTTAAGGATCCAAAAGGTTATAGGTGGACATTTGGTATAGCATCTGTGGACACTGAGAGAATTGAACAGCTGTCTGATTGGCCTGGTCTTTCAGATGACCCTTCTGTTCTAGGACTGCTGATGGTCGATGATCAGCAGGTGCCAGTTGCTACCACAACGGTGCATCGTCGACAGTGTAATAAGTGATGGTCAAAATTGTTAATGTTGAACAAATCGAGTAGGATTCAATTATATTATGCATATTGTTGTAAGCAGTAACTGCGCTTGTGCAAGTTTGATTATGTTTTGTAGAACCTTGTAGTAGTAGTTAAGCCAATGCATGGATTGCCTGGATGGTGCCATAAATAACAGGACTCCCAGATGGTGCCATAAATAACAGGACTCCCGGATGGTGCCACAGATAACAGGACTCCCAGATGGTGCTACAGATAACAGAGCGCCCGGATGTTGCAACAGATAACAAAAGTTCCAGAGATAGAAATTCCCAGCGCGTGAACGAGCGTATAACATATATAAGCACACACGAAAAGTTGAGTGGTGTGCCTGTTGGCGGAACTGAGCTTCCCCCGGTCACCCAGCGCTGTTTTGCCTAATTACCGCTTGCTAAATAAAATTGATTGATTGGCTCAAAATCGATTTATTGGCTCTTATTTATAACAAATTTTGGTGCCGTGAATCAGATTAAGGATCTCTGGGAGGGACTCCTAAACTTCAGGGAGGCGCTCCGTCCCGTTTTCAGACGGCCCTGGAGTGGACGGAGGATCGCCCTGAAACCTTAACCTCTGAACCCTAAATTTAGGTAATTAGGCAAAAGAATTGAACCCCGTAAACCTTTGCGCACGAAGAACCGGACGAAGACCCTGGGGAGGGTAAGTATAGAAAACAATTCCGTTCGGTTGGGGTGGGTATCCTGGAGTGTGCATGAGCGAGACGCCCCCCCCGCTTGGGGAGGAAGTGAAGTGAGTGTGGACCCTGCCGTAAGGCAGGGCGGGACTCTCTAGTAGTGCGGTTCTCATAGCCCGCAAGGGCGTGAGCCACGAACGAGGGGTGCGTGTGTGTGTGTGAAAGAAGACACTCCGGAGCTGGATTCAGTCTGTCACTAGGGCTCAGTTCACAAGCCAGCACCCAAAGTCCTGGACTGGACTCTGCAGCCAATCGGAGCTGGATTCAGTCTGTCGCTAGGGCTCAGTTTGCAGGGACGACTAGCAAGGTCCTCTCCTAAATTTGGCCATAAGGAAAAGGGCCGAGATCCTCGTGATCTCCCACTTTATATCAAGTATTCACGTGAATGGAATGTTATACACAGTTGGTCAGTTTCTTGGTCACCGGTTTCTCGTCGCCCCTCTCGCGAGATGTCCATCCGTGCTTATCAATAAGTTTGTATTCCATTGCCAGGTTTACCAAAACATGTGTCTGGTTCTCCAGGAAAATGCAGTTAATATGAAGCTTTAGCTGACAGGCAAATTCACTAAAAGAGAAACTGGTTTTAACAAAACCAAGACATTCCACCCCTTATAATATGCCATTCACTAAGTGCTTAAACCTTATCAATACAATCTAATTAATCACTACTACTATATATATATATACATATATACATATATACACAGGAGTAATTAATCAGTGGACCATCCTTTGACAAGTCCATTAAGTTCATTTTGTCACGACAGTCTCCAGGGCAGGAAAATGGTACAAGTGCATCTCATGACCACTGTTTGTGGGTTGAAGACGTCAACAAGAAGACGTTGTCAGGTGCCACTTGAAGAAGCTAGCTCTGGTTTCATCATCACTGTCTTGATCTGGAAGACACTTATTAAACACTGTTAGTACGGCAATTCACATCCTGCAGTTCAGTATTGAATATTTTCACCTAAACTCAAATCCCCTTGAGGTACACACCGAACTTCTCCATCCTTAAGCATCCCCCACCAGGTGCTGCCAGGGCCCTGGGCAAAAGCAATCCCACGAATGGGCTTGACTTTGAGGCAGGATTAACCCAGACCGCCTTTCCTAACATGATATCATGTGTACTACAGGGACTTTATCTCCTACAGTCCGTAGAATCTCTGATTGGGCAGGTCCAGCTCCATTAGTTGATCCTCTAGTGTTGACCAACCAAGTGGCTTTTGCTAAATGTGAATCCCAGTGTTTAAAGGTTCCACCACCCAACATCTTTAGTGTAGTTTTAACAAACCATTGTACCTTTCCATTTTCCCAGAGGCTGGTGCATGATATGGAATATGATATACCCACTCAATACCATGTTCTTTAGCCCAATTGTCTATAATACTGTTATTGAAATGAGTACCATTGTCTGATTCAATTCTTTCTGGCGTACCATGTCGCCAAGGACCTGCTTTTCAAGCCCCAAGATGGTATTTCGGGCTGTAGCATGAGGTACGGCATATGTTTCCAACCACCCAGTGGTTCCTTCCACCATTGTAAGTACATAACGCTTACCTTGACGTGTTTGTGGAAGTGTAATATAATCAATCTGCCAAGCTTCTCCATACTTATACTTTAACCATCGCCCCCCATACCGTACAGGCTTTAACCGTTTTGCTTGTTTGATTTCGGCGCGCGTTTCACATTCATGAATAACCTGTGAAATAGTGTCCATAGTTAAATCCACCCCTCGATCGCGAGCCCATTTATATGTTGCATCTTCACCTTGATGCCCTGAAGCATCATGAGCCCATTGGGCTAGGAAAAGTTCACCTTTATGTTGCCAGGCAAGTCCACCTCAGCTACTTTAATCTTAGCAGCTTGATCTGCTTGTTGGTGGTTCAGATGTTCCTCGGTGGCTCGACCTTTAGGCACATGAGCGTCTATATGATGAACTCTCACCGGCAGGCTCTCTAGCCGAGCAGCAATGTCTTGCCACAGTGTGGCAGCCCAAATGGGTTTACCTCTGCGCTGCCAGTTGCTTTTCTTCCATTGCTGTAGCCACCCCCACAAGGCATTTGCTACCATCCACGAGTCAGTATAGAGATAAAGTATTGGCCACTTCTCTCGTTCAGCAATGTCCAAAGCCAGCTGGATGGCTTTCACTTCTGCAAATTGACTAGATTCACCTTGTCCTTCAGTGGCTTCTGTAACTTGTCGTGTGGGACTCCACACAGCAGCTTTCCACCTTCGATGTTTTCCTACAAGACGACAGGATCCACCTGTGAACAGTGCAGACTGCTTATCAGTCTATTATACTCTCATCAGAGTATTATACGGTGGTGCTTCTTCAGCACGTTTTACTTCCTCCTCATTTGGAGACATCCCAAAGTCTTTGCTTTCTGGCCAGTCTGTAATCACTTCTAAGATCCCTGGGCGATTGGGATTTCCAATTCGAGCTCGTTGCGTGATCAATGCAATCCATTTACTTCACGTAACTTCGGTTGCATGATGTGGAGAGGGAACCGTCCCTTTGAACATCCAGCTCAGCACCGGCAGTCGAGGTGCCAGGAGGAGCTGTGCTTCAGTACTGATCACTTCTGAAGCAGCTCGAACTCCTTCGTATGCTGCTAGTATCTCTTTTTCTGTTGCAGTATAGTTGGCCTCAGATCCTTTGTATCCTCGACTCCAACAACCTAAGGGTCGACCTTGGGTTTCTCCTGGTGCTTTCTGCCAGAGGCTCCAGGTAAGTCCGTTATCTCTGGCTGCGGTGTAGAGCACATTTTTAACATCTAGTCCAGTCCGAACTGGTCCAAGGGCCACCGCATGAGTTATCTCACGCTTCATTTGTTCAAAGGCTTGTCGTTGTTCAGGGCCCCACTCAAATTGGTTCTTTTTACGAGTCACTCGATAGAGAGGGCTCACAATCTGGCTGTGGTCAGGAATATGCATTCTCCAAAAACCTACAACGCCCAAGAAAGTCTGTGTCTCCTTTTTATTAGCAGGTGGAGACATTGCTGCGATTTTGTTGATGACATCCATTGGGATCTGACGATGGCCGTCTTGCCATTTTATTCCTAAAACTGTATCTCTCGTGCAGGTCCCTTGACCTTGCTTCGTTTTATGGCAAAACCAGCAGAATCTGAATTATTCTCTCACCTTTCTCGAAGACTTCTTTCGCTGTGAATTATTCTCTCACCTTTCTCAAAGACTTCTTTCGCTGTGTCGCCCCATACGATGATGTCGTCAATATATTGCAGGTGTTCTGGAGCTTTACCTTGCTCCAGCGTGGTCTGGATCAGCCCATGGCAGATGGTAGGACTGTGTTTCCACCCCTGGGGCAAGCGATTCCACGTGTACTGGATGCCCCTCCAGGTGAAAGCAAACTGCGACCTGCACTCTGCTGCTACAGGAATAGAGAAAAATGCATTAGCAATGCATTGCGAGATGTCCATCCGTGCTTATCAATAAGCATTCCATTGCTAGTTTTACCAAAACATGTGTCTGGTTCTCCAGGAAAATGCAGTTAATATGAAGCTTTAGCTGACAGGCAAAATCACTAAAAGAGAAACTTGTTTTTAACAAAACCAGGACAGAAGGGCTTCGGCCTTTCATCGCAGGCTTAAGTGCTGCAGCCAAGGCCGCAGCGTGGGCTTGAGCATGTATTTTTGCCTTTTCTACCTCCTGTTGCGTGATCGGTACCCGTGTGCAAGCTTCCACCATCTCTGCTAGAGAAGCAGTTTTTCCCAAAGCGGCTAATATCTGTTGGCATTGGGTGTTTGCATTCATCATGGCCAAATCTTTCCCAACGCAGCTTTTGCCTCTGGAATCAGGTTAGGAGAAGCATCTATAGCTTCTTTTAAACGGTCCACAAACTTCATATATGGTTCCCCAGGATCCTGCTTTACTGTAGAATAGGGTGGCACAGGGTTACCTATATTGGGTAACTCACTGCTGCCAGAGCAAGCCCTTGCGTTTGCTGCAAAATCCTTGGATTATCATTACTATCACTGCTATACAATTCCCTTGTGCTTCCCTGTGGATCAGTAAGTCGACGCATATTTGCAAACCCATCTAACCCAGTCTCCAGCACTTTTCCATACCACGATCTCAAATATTCATCTGCTCCTCTTACGGACCACATCCCACCTTCAACACATTGTCTAGCCCATTTTTGTATTCGCTCCCTTTTAATACGGAGCTCCTCAGGAGTGAGGTCTAATTCCGCCCCCTCCCTTTCCTGTTTTCCCCGTTTTTCACATCCCCTGCCAGTTGCCTCCAGCCCGTCCTTCATCGCATCTGACGCCTTTTTATATGCTCTTAACCACGAAGTTTTACTGTTACCGCCATCTAGTCGCCTCACGGCGTCTAGAACTTCTTGCATCTGGCTCTCCTGCCGTCTCAGTAAGTCCTTCGGGCTCTGCACGTGGCTCTCCTGTCGCAGTTGAGACGGACAAACGACATGGACCAAGTTCATTCAAGCTGAAAGTAATGGATGCTATTTATTGCTATAAGTTCATTTTTATACAATTCTACCAGTTCATGTGTCTTTTCACTATTGGTTACAAGTTACAGCACTAACATCTCACTGGTTAATTTTGCTATCATCCATGTTATTCTTCTATCCCCTTCTCTCTCACGGGTACATCTCTCCTTTCTCACGGGTACAACTCCATATCTCCGGATACTCCTTTACTCCCATCCTTCTCAAGGGTAAATCTTAATATCTTCAAGGCTGATCTCTACTCCCATATTTTCTGACAAGGATTCCACAGACCCGCTGTAGTTTCCCACACTCTCCTCCTGGAAGCCAGGGCGATTCTGCGGTGCTGCATTCTCGTGCTCCATCGGGTCCTCCGGCAACGGCACTTCAGCTGGATTAACCTGTCCGGGCTCGTTGAACCTTGCTGGTTGCTGCCGTTGCTCGTCGGAGGCAGGCGATGGCTCAAAGGGCGTAGAGGGTATAATTTGCTCTCCACCCCAGAAATCCAAATCTGACACGGGACATACCAGCGGTATCGATTTTTCAGAGTCCTCGGAGAGGGGGCAGCTCGCGGCGGGCGGCTCCGGGGGGACGGCACACAGCTCCGGCTCCGCTGAGACCTCCTGCATCAGCCGCCTGACCTCCCGCCATGGCCCGGCGAGGTCGCAAGCCTCGCGGCTGCCCCTTGTGACCGCGTCCCACAGTTCGGTCCCTGTGTCCTCCCGTGTACCGGGAGAAAAAAATCCGTCCGTCGAAGGGGACACACGCCTTCCGCTGGGCGAATCGCAGCAGACGCTTTAATGCGTCTGTTTCAAAATACCTTCCTGTTCATGCATTCAGCTGCAGAATACTCTGCATTATGATTTTTCCTTCCGCGGATGCCGTGTTTCCCACGCCACCTGCTTCTCCGTAGGCCTGCTTTCCGCTATTCTTCAAGCGCAGGGCTAACTTCGCCCTCCAGGTGCCTTTCCTGGCATCTTCACGTCCCAACGATCTTGCTTCGATACGAAGTATCACGTCGGGGTCACCAAAATGTTGCTTTTTCCACGCGAGACACGGAACCTGACACACCAATGTGATGTTCACAGAGTTCGCTTTATTGCCGGAGCGGGCTGGTTTATAGCAAAGCTGCCCTGTCCACGCGCCTTACAACAACGCTCCTTTAGTTTCTTTTGTCTCTGGCTTCACCTCTCAGCCAGGCTGGCGACAGCCCCATCCCCCCGGGGCGGGGGGGCTCTGCCACTGCAGAAAAGCAAAGATTGGTGAGAAGAAATAAGGCAAAAAGACAAGGGATTACAATTACCCACAGGAGGGAAAAACCTGTTTATAGATCTTATGGAAAATAGCCCAGGAATTAAATGTCACCTCATGCTGGATATGTGGGGGGTCTCAAATGACTGATACATCGGATGAACCTCTTGTAAGCTAGTGTCGCGCGTAAATTCATCAAATACCTCTGTTGCTCCCACTTGGTACCCAGGTCCACCTAATGGATATTGGTCTCGAAATGGTAGCCTGCTGGAAGAAAACAGGGTTCGTGATAGCATGTGCATTTCTGGGTTTACTGTTTGTGCCGTGTATGATCCTGTGCTTTATTCGGTTAATACATCCAGTAGTCCAAGGCATGCAAATCTCAGGCATGCCCTATAGATCCTAAAAAGGCAACTTAGCAAGATTTGTCAGGAAGCAAAAATTCAATGGGCTCAGGCCTTGCCAATAGTGGTATTGTGTATTAGAATTAAACCTAGGAGCGGAATGTCAGTAAGTCCATACGCAATTCTGTATGGCAAGCCATATGAAGCACCGGATCCAGATCCAAGTGTACATGTAAAAGGTAATCAGGATTTCTACAATTACGTGTTGCCTCTCGGCAGGACACTGAATCAACTCAGATCCGCACTAGTGTGGAATCACCCACTAGCACTTGAGAATCCGGTACATGATACAGAGCATGGAGACACGGTGTATATAAGAACTTGGAATAAAGAAACTTTAAAAGAACGTTGGGACGGACCCTATCAAGTACTCTTAACCACATTAACCGCAATTAAGGTTGCTGGAATAGACTCCTGGATACACTACACCATTCAACACAAGAACCGAGAGGTTTTTGACACCTGCTTTCTTGTCGGTGTCCTACTGAGCACTAGCACAAAGCCAAGAGTGTTGCTCAGCAGCACCAACCACGTCTGCCAGGAATTAGTCTTCAACATGAACCAGGGGCAGCAGAAGGCAATCACCAGCACCACAGACAGCAAAGGAGAAGTCTGCAAGATCCCGTAAGGCTGGAATAGACTGTTGGCATCTGCTCTCCACGGCAAAACCGGAGGAGAGCGTAGAGGGAAAAGAAATGAAAGTCATTGACCGTGAAAAATGCGTGGCGAAACACAGGAGGTTCTGACACAAAAAGACCCTCCCGGGAGCAAGCCATGACTTCTGGATCCAGCATCTCTGGCCCGGGATGAAGGCTTGCCCATTGCCGTGCGGCCACTTGGGGTGCAAAACTGGGGTTTGAGAGGGGCTGTTGCCCCCCAGTGTCTTGCTCTGCCTGGAGACGTCTCTGCAGAGGTCCCTGGACAGGACGCGTCTTCCTCAGTCAGCGCTGGCAAAAGCCATCTGGGGACACGCTCCGTCCTCTGGAACTCTTCCTTGTGTGACTCGCAGCTCACGTGTGACAGCGCTGCTCCAAACTTGGCCATCTCCAAGGACCGGCTTTCTTTGGGATGTGGGGTTCACTCTCAGAGGAATCATGGCAGCTCTGCTTTCTGTGTTGGGGTCTCCCTTTCAGCTCTGGAGCAGCTTCAGTTCTCAGTGCAAAAGGATCTTGCAATGGCTGTGTAGATAGCAGCAGCGTTTCTGAAGCATCAGAGGAGATGTCAGAGCCATCAGGCTGAGCGACGGGAATGCCAGCAAAAGATGGCCCGTGTTTCAAAAGGGAGGCAGCTGTGCCAGCTGGAGAACCTCTCTCGCAGCTCCATCCCCAGCAAAGAGCTGTCTCTAGAGCAGTTCGTGCTGCTTACAGGCAAGATCAGCCTTTGCATTTGAACCACCTTCTTGCAGAGGTGACAGGAAACATACTCTGGTTTATGTCGTTCTAGCTGCAAAGGCCAAGACAGTGTTCATGAGGGAGCAAGCGATGAGCACATATCCTGGTCAGCAGCCGCTGGCTCGTGCCAACGGTCAAGAGAGGCAGAAGAAATCCCTTCAGAACAGCTCCCTCTCAAAAGACATCCTTCTGCTTGATGAACCGCAGGGAAAGGCGTCCTAAACCAGGCACTTTGACCTTGTTTTCAGCCCAGGTTCCCAGTGCTGGTGCACTCGTGAGCCAGTCGCTGCACATCTGCCACCAAGGGGAATCGCCTCCGAGGCCAACTGTGCCATGGGGAAAGGAAAGGGTGAAACATCGGGAGAGTTTGATTTAGTGCACAACACGGATAAAGCCATTCTCTCTGCAATTAAAACTGAGGGTATTTAATTCAGTGAAATGAGATTTCATTCCCCATGACCTGTGCGATTGTCTTTTGAATCTGGGCACGGGCTGCAGTGACCTGCCACAACATTTGAGGTGTCACCAGCTGCATTGTGGGTGGTAAAGTGGGAAAGGCAGGAGGGAGCCTCAGCATCTCCCATCCCGTGGATGACTTCATCACAAAGGACCAGGGCGGCGCCCGCTGGCTCCTGGGGCGGCTGTTGCCGGGCAACAGAGACACTATATTGTCCCCTGTCACCTGTGCCCCTCGCCCATTTGGTCACTGGCCGTGGTGGGATCGCTTGCTGTGGTGGGATCACTGTGGTGGTGGACTCATTTTGGCAGTTGGATCGCTTTTGGTGGTGGGATCACTACTGGTGGTTGCATCACTTTTGGTGGTTTGATCGCTTTTGGTGGTTGCATCACTTCTGGTGGTGGGATCACTTTTGGTGGTGGAATCGCTTTTGGTGGTTGAACCGCTTTTGGTGGTTTGATCACTTTCGGCACTTGGATCGCTTTGGTGACTGGATCGCTTTCATCACTTGGATTGCTTTCGGCACTTGGATCTGTTTTGGTGACTGATCGCTTTCTGTGGCAAGAAGGAGCAGGAGAAAGGCTGCTGGCTGCCCATCCCTCCAAGATCACCTCTGGACAGAAAAGCTCCCGTCTTCCCACATCAGGCTCCGTGTTTTCCGGCAGAGCAGCAGCGATGGCCACACTCGGTCTGCTGGAGATGCTGAACGCCGCCATCGGGACACCCAATTTGGGGGTTGTTGACTTCGTGGCGCTTCACAAGTTGCTCGAGGCCATCATCGGGCAGCTGGGCCAGCAGGAGCTGTCTGTCCTGGAGCCAGGGCAGAGCCCGGCCCCCGGCCTGGCAAAGGACCAGGACAGCAAGGACCAGCCTGGCCAGGAGAAGGAGGAGGACGGAGCCCTGGGCACAGGGCAGCAGCTCTGGAAACCAGAGGAGCAGATGGAGGGGACCGGGAGCAACTCCGAGGTCTCCTCCATGGCCAAGGAGCTGATGCCAACAACAACCGAAGAGGAGGAGAGAGCCGTCTCCAAGGTAGATGCTCTTGCTGGTCCCTGGGTGCTCCCCCACGAGACGCCCCCTCCTCCGGGCTCCGCGCTGCCGTCGTGCCGCCCTCAGCCCAAGGGCTGGGTTAAGCCCGAGCTCCCGCAGCAGAGCACAGCGGGGCCCATGTCCCCAGGGACCCTCCCCTGGGCTCACCCCCCACCTGCTCTCCCAGAAAAGGGCTTCGCTCCAGCACCTGTGGGAGGAGATCAACAAGTTTAAGGAGGCGCAGTGCAGCCTGGCAGAGGACATGCGGGCCATGCAGAAGGCGCACTCTGGCATGGCAGAGGACATGCGGGAGATGCAGGAGGCCATGCAGGAGGCGCATTCTGGAATGGAACAGGACATGCGGGAGATGCAAGAGGCCATGCAGAAGGCGCATTCTGGAATGGCACAGGACATCCAGGAGATGAAGGAGGCGCATGTTGGCCTGGCAGAGGACATGCATGCCCTGCAGGAGGCGCATTCCGGCCTGGCCGAGGACATCCAGGAGATCCAGGAGACGCTTGGCCTGGTGAGCATCCCCTGGTGCCCCGGGAGGGAGCTGGGCCCTCGTCCCTCCCCTCTCCTGCTGCCCTGTCACACTGTGCCCGTGCCCCACGGCCATCGGTGTCAGCAGCGTGAAGGGCAGCAGGAGGGAAGAGTGGGAAGGGTGTCCCAGGAGTTGCTAAGGCACTTTTGAACTAGAGAGCCCTCAAAACAGATCCATGGGATGGGAAGGAGGGGAGATAAAGCTCTGCCTGTGCAATTCAGCCGCGGCCCCCAGGCACAGCCCTGCCCAGCGTCCCTCTGTCTCCTGCCCCAGTTCATTTGGGGATACTCTTTAAATCCCGCTCCCACATCTGAACGGGTGTCTCTCTCCTCGCCCAGCTCCAGGGGAAGCCCCAGGACGCTGCCAGGCTGCGCAGGGACAGGAGGCGGCTGCGTCCCCCGCTCCCTCGGGGACACCAGCCCTCCTGCCTTGGGGCACAGCCTGTGGGTTGGGGTGCTGGGCAGTGATGCTGCGGGTCCCATCCCTGGATGTCCCATCCCCCCAGCTCCATGGCTGGGCTGACTCCGTGATCCCTTTGCATTTAGGCTCTCATGTTCAACACGAGTTTGGCCCTGTGAGATGGTGGTTTGGGGACAGGGACGGGGGACATGGTGGGGGGTTCTGGGGTCTGTCCTCACGGCTGCCCAGCTGCCAGTAAACCTGCTGCCCTTTGCCTCTTCTTCCCAGGAGGGCGGTGGGGGCCAGTCTGCCCCTGCTGAGCCCACCCAGGTGGCCATGGACAGCCAGGCCAGGAAGAGCTCAGCACTGGGGCCGAAGGGACGTGGGACACGGCCTGGGATGGAGACCGGCAAGGGGACTGCAGGGTCTGGCTCCCTGGGGATGCAAGCAGGGACACAGGGGGAACCAGCGACCCCTGTGAAGTTGTCAGGCGCTCCCTCTGATCACACGAGGTCTATTGGTGCCGGCACCACCACCCCGGGGATGCAGGCAGGATCCCGGGGCACCCAGGCCAGCACCTCGGGGCTGGAACCAGGATCACGGGGCACCCAGGCCAGGACCTGCCTGGGGACACAGCCAGGGGCCCCTGATGCCCAGGCCAGCACCTCAGGGATGCAGCCAGGATCGCCTGGGACCCACACCACCACCCCTGGGGTGCAGCCTGGGTCCTCCAGCTCCCAAGCCACCATCCCAGGGGATGCCCAAGAGACGGCCAAGCCCTGGGGCTCCACCAGCACCTCCAGCTACGAGTCGGAGATGCGGGAGGTTCTCTCCCAGGTTGGGCAGCTCGGCCACCTCTGCGCTGGTCTGAAAGAGCAGGTGGAGCAGCTTAAATCTACCAAAGCAGAACATGCGGATCTTGAGAACTTGCGCCGGCTCTTCCCGAAGGGAGGTGAGAGCACGGGAGGACTGGCGGGGGTTTTTTGGCGTGGGGTCACCCTGGGTCAGGGGCTCGTCATGCTCAGAGACCCCCTCACCGACAGCACATCCCCTTGCACCATGTCCCTCTAGGCCAGGAGAGCATCACCAGCATCCTGGCCGACCTCAGGTGCCAGATGTCCTTCCTACAAGACATGGCCAGGGCCCTCCACGGGGAGGAGGAGAAGGTGAGCCGGCAGCAGTCCCCGAGGGGCTGCGGGGATGCCAGTTTGGGCAGGGAGGGGGCAGCCGAAGGGTCCCCGTGCCGGAATGACACAGGGGGCTGTGCCCTCACCGCCCCCACTGCCGTTCCCAGATCAGCAAGGTGGAGGATGCTCCCAGAAAGACGGGGGGGGCTGGAGCCGGCAGAAAAGCAGACGGCAGCGGCCAGATGACCCGACAGCCGCGGTAAAAGGATGGGAGAGGGTTTCCTACCCCGCAGGGCTGCGAGGGATCCTGGGGTCTGGGAGCATCCCAGTTTGGGGGCCGAGGGACACCCCCACGAAGGCTAAGCCTGCCCCTGCCCCCATCTCGCTGGCCAGGCCCAAGGGACAGAAGGTCAAGGCAGAGCGGAAGGAGCTGGGGAAGCAGCCGGAGCCGACCCAGGCCGAGCTGGAGCAGTTTGCGGCCGAGTACATGAATAAGTTTGTGATGGAGACAGCGCAGCAGCTGCAGGCAGAGGTGAGGCCCGGGGGCAGCGCTCCCAGCCCCCGCTGGCTCGGGGGGAGTCCTGGCGGGGTCCCGGCCACGTCCCCTGGCTGGATGGGGCCATGGAGCCTCCACGGCACCTGGGCTTGTGGGCGGCACCCAGCCCGGCTCAGAGCTGATTCCTCCTCCCCTGCCGGCAGCCGGACGAGCTGAGGGCGACGGTGCAGAGCGGGGGACACGAGCACGCAGGGTGCCACTTCTGCAGCCCGGACACCAGGGTGCTGCTGGGGAAGCTCCTCCAGCGCTGCGAGAAGCTCGAGGAGCAGGTGGAGTCCCTGGCCCAGAAGGCGGGCGGCAAGGTGGACAATTATCCAAAGTGGAGGAGACAGGTAAGGAGATGCGGTGTAGGGGGCTTGAGCTGCCAGGACCCCCCAGGCATTTCTGCTTTGCTCTAACGTGGGGGAGCCCCTCGCTGCCCCCCTAATTGGCTTGTCGGAGTCAGCAGCACGGAAGGGAATTAAAGCCTTGGAGCAAATGTCCTGCTTGCACTGAGGGCCCGTGGCCATCAGCCAAAATACCCTGGGTCTGCTATCGTGGGGCAGCCACCCCCTTGCTCAGCACCGCCTTGTCCTCTTAGTCCCTGCAGCAGGACGAGCAGCTCAAGTGCCTCCAGACCAGCATCGTGCAGCTCCAAAAAGGCTATGAGAAGTTCAGCTGGGACCTTGCAAACCTCCAGCAGGATCGCCAGCGGGACCAGAATGACGTCAAGGTGGGTGGCTGTAACGTGCAGGCAGAGCCCAGGCTGGGACCCCAAGGGGTCTGTCCCCCTGCCACCCTGCTCGCAGCCCTGCACAGCTTCCTGATGCCTTTCCTGGAGGTTTCTGATGGGGTGGGGAGGCAGGGGGTGCTCGGCTGGCCGGGGGCATCTCTGACCCTGCCGTGGCATCATGGGCTGCTGTCTGCCTTGGAAGGCTCTGTCCCAGGCCCTGGGGAGGCTGGAGAAGAAGCAAGCAGACAAGGAGGAGCTGCTGGTTTTGGGAATCGATGAGGTACGGGCTCAAGGGGCCCCGGTGCCAGTCAAGGGTGTCCCGGGCAGAGTGACAAACACCCCTTGTCCCTTGGGTGCCGGCTGGCAGAACCAGCCAGGGGGAGGGAGGATTTCTAGCCCGGCTGCAGGTCCCTTGCCAGGTCCCTCTGTGACCCCGAGTCCCTTCGGCTGGTGGGACCAACGCCACGGGGGTGATGGGGTGAACAGGACCACGTAGCCACTTCACCTCTCCTGTTGTCTCTGCATCCTGTCCCCACCACTCTCCTGCCTTTCCCCGTTGCTAGAAAGCAGACAAAGCCGCCCTGGCTGACAAAGTCAGTTGCAGCCAGTTTGAGGCGTGCGTGGAGTGGCTGACCAAGATGGTGGAGGAGGTGACGAGCCGGGTGACAGGCCAGGAGAAGGGCTGGCACCAGTTCCAGCGAGAGCTGCAGAGACAGATGGACTGCAAGGTGAGGGCTCGTCCCCTCCACGCAGAACTGGCACCTTGGGGCCTGGCAGCCTAAGGCAGCATCCTTGCGAGGGTCCCCCCTCCCGGCTGTGCCCCCGTGGACCGCCATGTCCCATCCTGGGGTAGATGGCTGAGGGTGTCACCCGTCCACAGCTGGACCGCCGGGAGCTGGGGGCGTTCCGGAAGCAGCAGGAGGAGCAGTGGAAGAGCCTCAGGGGGCAGCTCCAGGAGAAGGCGCTGCAGGCAGAGCGTGACAATGCCGCTGGGATTAGGAAGTGAGTGCGATGGGGACAGTGGTGGCTTTGGCAGTGCTGGCCCTGTTCCTGCTGGCTGTCCCGGCTCGTGCCGGTGTGGTAGCTGGCGTAGGAGCCATGTGGGCAGCGCCCCTGGGGATGCTGAGCAAGTGGCTGTGCCTTGTGCTCCTGCCAGCTGCAGCTTCGCAGCGATAGAGGCGGCACAATGAGGGGGCACGTGTGGGAGGAGCCCTCCTGAACCAGTCTTGGGGGGTGGGTGCAGAGGCTTTTTGTGGCTGGTGTGCAGGTGGGGCTGTGCCCCCCAGGAGCTCCCCAGCCCTTTTCTCCCCCCTCCAGGCAGCTGCTGCCTGGTTTCCATTGCCTGTCCTGTGACCAGCCCCTCAACATGCTGGCGCCTGGACCGTGAGTAACTGCCCCCCGAACAGGGAGCACCCCCCGACCCTTCCCTGGCATCGAGTGACACATGGGGTGCCACCTGCCGGGCACTGAGCACCCCCATGTCCTGTCCCACAGGGAGCGGACGGGCGAGTGCAGATACCCCACTGTTCTGCGGAGCTGCGGGGGCCCACACACCGTCACGCCCCCGCGCTTCCAGCCCCAACCGCCCAGCACCCCACGGCCGTTCCCATCCAGCACCCGCCGCCCCAACAAGGTAGGGATGACAGAGGTAGGGAGGGGGATGCTGAGCCTGCGGGGGGATCTGTGCCTCAGTTTCCCCAGGGAGAGCTAGCTGGGGGAGGGTTGCTGGGGGATGCGGAACGGGGCCCCGTGTTTGGGTCACACGCTCTCCCCTTCCCAGAAGGACGCGATGCAGCTGTCGGGCCAGGACGGCACTGATGGGAAGCGGCAGGACGAGCAGCTCTCCATGATGGGGGGCTCTCAGCTGCCCACAACACCAACGGCCACCCCAGAGACCTCGACCTCGAGGAGCCAGAAAAGTATGGCCCTGTCAGGGCACCGGGGGGCAGAGGACACCCCGCTGTCTCGGGGGACGGGTCTGTGCCCACATCTGGGCAGGGTTGGACGGGGGTCTGGGGTCTGGGCTGGGCTGTGGGGGCAGCACTGGCTGCTGGGGCAGCCGGTCCTCGTGGTGGAGCTGGAGGGAGCTGGGGGGACATAGGGGATGGTGCTGGGCAGTGTGGGACAACAGCCTGTGTGCTTCAGGGTGGGGGCAGGACCCTGTTGGTGGGTGTCTGTGGCTGACCCTGCCCCTCGCCCCCAGGCACCGCCTCCCCGCTGCTGTTAGCCGTGCTGAAGCACCGACCAGCCTCATCTCCCGGACGCCTCACCCAGGCACCGAAGCTGCTGCCGCCCATCCAGCCCCCCCGCAGCGAATCAACCCCCTGACAGCCGGGCAGGACGCGGGTCCCGGCCCCGGTCCCACCGCCCCGGGCGCTGAGCAGGCAGCGGCTGCAATAAATGGCGATGGGCAACCAAGCGCCAGTGTGGTCTGAGTGGGGGTCCCTGGGGCAGGATGGCAGAAAGCCCCCTGTGTTTGCTTTTTCAGGAGAAAAATAAGTGCTAAAAAGGCGCTTTGGGGGTGCCCAGGTGGATCCAGTGATATCCAGGGTCCCCAGAGGGATCACGGGGAGCAAACCAGTGGGCACCAGGGCAGAGCCAGCAGAGGCCCATCCTGCACCCCGGGTGTGGCTGAGGTGTCCATGGGCTTCAGAAGCACCCCCTGGCACTAACTGGGGGGACGGGGTGAGGGGGGAACCAGGGGGCTGTGCAAGAAGCCGGGCTGGCTGTCGGCAGCCGAAGGAGGGGAGCGCTTTGTTCTGGGTCGGGGGATCCAGAACTGGGGGGACGCAGCAGCTTCGTGCCCCGCCCCAGGGTGCCCACAGCCACTGTGTCGCAGCGCTTTGCAGTCGCAGGAAAGCACCGGGCAGCTCTAGTTGATGGGCGCTCAGTTTCCCCAGCCAGGCGATGCCGGCGGTGCCAGCCCAGCCACCCAAGGCCCTACAAGAGACAAGGGCTGTTCATACAGCCAAGCAAAAGTGTGGCCCGTGGGCAGGGGAGCTGCCAGCCCTGCCTGCCCTGCCTGCACAGGCAGGAGGAAAGCCCCTGAGCAAACCTCCTGCATCCCAAAACCGGGGATGCTCAGCCCAGCAGAGCTGGCACTCTGCACTCTCCAACTGAAGCGGAGCAGCTGAGACCGGGGAGTGGACCAGACATGTCCCTGATGGAGCCACGTGCCAGGGGGTTCCCACCAGCCCCCCAAGGGCAGTGTGTCACGGAGAGTCCTCGCAGGTTAATTTAAGGGACAACAGAGTCCAAAACAACTTTCATTAAACCGGAGAGGAACAGGGTTTTAGCACTCCAAAGTGACTTAAATAAAGGTTCGGATATCAGCTGAGGAAACTTATTTGAGGGGCAGCAACTGATACAACCAATCAGGCGGTCCACAGTGTGCATACACGGGGCTTCATTCAAAAAAAATGCTGGAGCTGGCCCTGAGTCCCGGAGAAGTACACACTTGCCTCACACGGTGCGGGATTATTTTAAAGAGATAAAGTATGCGTGCAAATGCGCACAGAAAGTTACTCGTGCATATGTGCACGGGAGGAAAATACACCCGCGATTCGGCGAGGGTAAATTTATACACGCTCAAATGGAGCGCGGAAAGTTATACGTGCATATGTGCACGGAAAGTATAAATATACTCGCAATCCTGTGAGAAGTTTTACTTACACCCGTGGCGGTGTTAGCATTCAGGACACATAACCACGGGCGTAGTTATATGCGGTGCTTTATTTCAGCGCTGGGGAAACCAGGGGCTCGCACCCAAAGCTGGTTCCGACCACTGATTCAAACTTCACCATTTTATACAATTTGGTTACATACATATTCATTAAAGTTACAACGTGTATATTGCATATTCATTAGGTTACACAATTATTTCACAATATCAGTTGCAACACCTTGGAACTACTCTAAGCATGCGCAGTGTCCTCTGGTGGTCGTTCAGGGGGTCTTCAGGATGAAGTAAGTAGTCTTCATCACTAGTGTACTTTTCACCTTTTGTCACTGCACATGCGTATTTCGTATAAAATTATACAAATTCTTGGATGATAGCAAATGTACCTTCTCAGCACTTTCAAGATAAGATAAGAACTTACTGAGAACTAACAGGACTAATTTCCAGTTCTCTAAAATATGAGCTCGTATACAACTTGCATAGCTTTTACGATAAGGTAGGAATCCTGGATATGGTCTACAGAATCAGAAACACAGCCCAGCCCACAAAATTCAATTCAACTATGACAGCGGCGAGGCAAGCGGAGTCTCCATCCCAGGGAGGGGGGCTCTCCTGGCGGCAGTGGCTAAGCTCGTACTCCGAGAGACCCCCACACAAAATGGGGCCGGGTCTCGATGAGCGTCCCGTTTTTATCTGATCAGATCTGACTGTAGGCACTCTAGAAGCTTCTCTGCACCCCCCACACTGGCTGCGGGTGCCCCTGAAGCCTTACCCTGGCCGCTGGCGCCTAGCGGCTCGGCACTCCCCTCTCCCAATGTCCCAGGAGCCAGGGTGCTCCGGGCCAAACAAAAGAAGCTGTTAGCCTCAAGTAGCAGAGAAAAGGGGGAGATGTGCCACACTGAAGGAGGGAGGGGGGTTTGCATTCTGCCACACAGTGCTGGGGTGCTGCCTGCCCTGCCAAGCTCTGCTTCTCCACCCAAACCCCCTGCCAGCTCCCCCTCCCCGAGGCTGCCCCCTCCTTGTCCCCTCTCCTCCTTCCCCCCAGCCCCTCAGGGCGTCCCCAGCTGCTGACAGGGTTCCCCAGAGCATTCTGCCCCCATCTCCCCATGGAGCTCCCCAAAAGGCAGAGCTTGGGGTCGCCAAGGACCTGTCTCCAAGCCTGGGCTGGCAGCAGCTGCTCAGAGCCAACAGAGAAAGCACAAACCAGCACGTCAGGGCAGGGCTCAGAGCTCCAGCACCCCCGGGACCCCCCAGAGCCAAGACCCCTCTGGCCACCACCTCGCCTGTCCCAGCCCCGCTCTCCTGGCAGCAGAGGGAGCAAGGCCACCCCCGATGGCCTTCAAACAACATGAGCCACGGACTCGCTTCTGATTTTCAAAATCTTGTTTAGACAGATTAAATAAAACTAAAATCAGGTGGCAGTTCATGGCAGATGCAGAAAACCACCTGAAGGGAGGAAATTCAAAGCAAAGGCTGCAAGTTTGGGGTGTTTTTTTCTGTTTGGTCGGGTTTGTTTGCCTCTCTGTGCCCAAGGAACCTGCACGTTTGGGAGCAGAGGGCATGGAAATCCTGTGCGCAGTGCTGCAAGAGCTGGTGACTTTGCTACAGGGAAATTAAAGGCAATGAGCTCCCCCAGCAGCGCCAGAAACCCTGACCAGGGCAGGTCCAGCCCCTCAGCAGCTCCTCTGAGCGCTTTGCAAAGTTTCATGGCAGCAGCAGTTTAATTGCAGCAGCAAGTCCCTGGGGAAATGTCACCCCACAGGCGTGTGTCCCTGAGCATAGGGGGCTGCCACGCCAGGATCAAAGTGCTGTCCTGTCCTTGTCCCTAAAATGGTTGCAGGTCCGCAGCACACTGGCCTGTGCCCTGCAGGGATGTGACATGCACTCAGCCACAGGGCCTGAGGCCACTGGGTTGGGCTCCCATGGCACCATCCCCTGGTGGCACCATCTCCTGGTGGCGCCATCCCCTGGTGGCGCCACCAAGACCAGCACGGCGCTCACTCTTGGGCTCCGTGAGGGTGGCCGGGACAGTGAGTTTGCCCACCCAAGGGAGGTCAGAGCTCAGCTGAAGGCAGGAGGTGGGTGACGGCAGTGGGGCTGGAGGGACAGCGGGGCTGGGGGGCATTTGGCAGGGCAGAGCAAGGCCCATGGCGAGGACGTGGCACAGGAGAGGGTGCTGGGAGCTGGGGGTGCTGGGAGCAGCAGGGGGTCCCAGTGAGTGTGGGGGGCACAGGGTGCAGGTGGGATGTGCGGGGCAGGGGGTGCGGTGGGTGCGGGAGGTGCCAGTGGGTGCTGGAGGTGCCGGTGGGTGCGGGAGGTGCCGGTGGGTGCGGGAGATGCCGGTGGGTGTGGGAGGTGCCGGTGGGTGCGGGAGATGCCGGTGGGTGCTGGAGGTGCCGGTGAGTGCTGGAGGTGCCGGTGGGTGTGGGAGGTGCCGGTGGGCGCTGGAGATGCCAGTGGGTGTGGGAGGTGCCGGTGGGCGCTGGAGATGCCGGGGGGTGTGGGAGGTGCCGGTGGGTGCTGGAGATGCCGGTGGGTGCGGGAGGTGCCGGTGGATGCTGGAGGTGCTGGTGGGTGTGGGAGATGCCGGTGGGTGCTGGAGGTGCCAGTGGGTGCGGGAGATGCCGGTGGGTGCTGGAGGTGCCGGTGAGGCACTGCACCACCGCGTTCATGAAGCAGGTGTTCCCGTGGTTCCGTAGCCCCTGTGCGCTCCTGGACCCGGGCGGGCGCTGGGCACCCCCCGCCGCCGGTGCCGGTGCCGCTGCGGGGCTGGAGGGGCCGGCTGTACGGTTTTGTGCGCGGCCGGCTCCTCCCCCGGCCGGGCTGGGGCTGCGAGTGGGGAGAGGGACTGGAGGAGGAGGACGAGGACAAGGACGACGAGGGAGCGGGAGCGGGGGCTGCCCCGGTGTCCCCAGCATCACCGCGGGTACCCCAGCCTGATGTCCCCAGCATCACCCCAGGGTGTCACAGCATCGCTGTGGGGTGCCCTGATCCTGCCAACTCGGGGTGCTCTTAGCTGGGACAGTGGCACAGTGGCCACCTCTGCACCCACCACACTGAGGTTTTGAGACCTAACGAAGCTCCCTCCACAAAGAGCCACAGAACAAGGGTGGCCACCCCAGCATTGGCACAGCCTGGAGGCTTTGGCTGCCTCCTGCCCACCCAAAACCAGCTGGCGCCATGTGTGGGTGCTCGTTTGGGGTCCGGCAGAGCTTGGCTGGGGAGGGACAGTATCACCTTCTCCCCGCTGTAGGGATCAGCCCCTGAGCCTTCCCTATGTGCCTGGGGGGACACAGGATGGCTGAGGCCACTGGGTCAGCTCCTCCTCCCCACCTGCAGCGCCGCCAGCAGGGGAAACCCACTCTGGTTCTGACAAGCAGTTTTCAACCGGATCAGTCCCATGGTCCAGCTGGATCCGTCCCACAGCACCACGCATGTGGCACCGGCTGTTTCTGCAGCAACTCGCCCTGGACGGCAACCCGGTGGCAACGTGTGGTTCTTCACACAGCTCTGAGAGACTCGCAGCCCCAACCAAGTCCAGCCATGTGAGGCTGGGACCCGCCTGTCTGTGCCAACAACCTGGAGGTGAACCCTGGCCCGGGTTGCTTTGACAGCTGCCAGCACTGCTGAGATAACAGCCCCAGCGCTGCCCTGTGCCTGGGAGCCTGGGCACATCTCGGGCAGAGCTGTCCTTAACCAGGGCCAAGGGGCTGGCAAGGGATGGAGTGGGAAGGAGGTCCCTGTGCCAGGCACGGGTGCCACTGAGTGTCACCTCGCTGCAGGGCAGGGGGTGTTGCAGAGGCCCCATTGCAGCGTGTGGCTCTTCTCTCCCCGGGGAGCTGCAGAGGCTGATGATGATGTTGGGGGCGCTCCCAGGGGATCTGAGCTTGGCTGTGGGTGTTGCGGATTCTCTTCCATCCCTGCATCTGCCTTTCCCCCCAGGAAGGGACAGCTGTGCCAGGCAGGCTCTGCAGCACCTTCCCTGCTCCACAGACACCCTGGGCATGGGGATGTGCTGCAAGCCTGGCCCTGGATGCAGCTGGAGGTGATGTGGGTTCAGAAGAGATGGGGCAAAATGATGGAGGAAGGGCCAGGTGGTGCTGCTGGATGTCACAATCCCTCCTCCCATGGGGCAGGGTGTTGGTGGCAGGGACACAGTGACCTCCCTGGGGATGCCAGGTTGGTGGCCGCCAGCGGAACCTGAGCGGGGCTTAATGCTGGATTGAGTGGAACCAGAAATCCAAAGCAGTTTGTCAATGAAAGCAGGAAAAGCCTAAAGAAAAAGATAACGCCAGTGGCTCTGCCGGGTCCCCAGCAATGTGCCACAAAGTGCAGCAGGTAACAGCAGCGAGAGCCTCTGAACGCCCTGCCACGCTGATGCGGGGAAGAAAACCAGCTCCCATCAGCCAAGGACCTAAAACCCTGCTGGGGTTCTTCTTGAGCAGCATCTTTCCAAGCGCCGGGGCGCAGGCAGCGATACCTTTCTGACAGGTACCGCCAGTCCATTCCAATCCAAAGCCTTTGCAGGTTGGAGCGGGCGCCAGGAATGCTCGCTATGCTGATCTGCCTTTCAACAATATCGTGTGTGCGACCTTCCCCCTTCAAACCGTTCTGAACGCGATGCCTTCCTATTCAGGCTGAATCCAACATCCATCGGTGCTGCAGCATGCTGCAGACTTGGGAGCAAATTTGGGGTGGGGAAAATGAAAACGTCCAATGCAAGCAGGGGGGGAAAATGCTTGCTCGCTATTCTGGAAAATTCCGTGTTGTTATGGCACGAACTGTCCCGGTGCCTCGGGCACCAGACAGCTGGGATGGATAGTAAAGACACGGAGAGTTTTGGTTTGATCAGGGAGACACGGTGACAGGACAGTGTTAGAAACGTCTCCTCTGCCTGGGCAAGAGTCTCTGCCCCAGGGAGGCACTTGGGTGTCAGGATAAGCTCAAGAAAAAAGCCTGAGCAGGTCTGAGCTGAGCTGTTCCAGGCCCGGCAGAAATCCATTGTCATGCTGCCAATCACAATAATAATAAAAACAAAGGGAAAACGTGGTCCCCGGTGTCTGGGCTTTGCCATCGGACAATGTTTTCTGTATTGGAGCCGCTCCCGTCCCTTGGCACAGGCTGGAACACCCGTGCGGCCGAGGGGAAATGTGCTTTCAGACACCCCGTCCCACTGCCGCGGGTTGTACCCGGGACTGAGCTGGGGAGAACCGGTGGGGATGGGAGACTGGGCACAGTCCAGCTCTGCCTGTGCGCTGCCTGTGCGCTGCCTGTGCTCTGCCCGTGCGCTGCCTGTGCTCTGCCTGTGCGCTGCCTGTGCGCTGCCTGTGAACTGCCTGTGTGCTGCCTGTGCTCCGCATGTGTGCTGCCTGTGCTCTGCCTGTGCTCTGCCTGTGCTCTGCCTGTGTGCTGCCTGTGCTCTGCCTGTGAGCTGCCTGTGCTCTGCCTGTGCACTGCCTGTGCACTGCCTGTGCTCTGCCTGTGCTCTGCCTGTGCACTGCCTGTGCTCTGCCTGTGCACTGCCTGTGCTCTGCCTGTGCTCTGCCTGTGCGCTGCCTGTGCGCTGCCCGTCCTCTGCCTGTGCTCTGCCTGTGCTCTGCCCGTGCTCTGCCTGTGCACTGCCTGTGCTCTGCCTGTGCTCTCCCTGTGCGCTGTCTGTGCGCTGCCTGCTCCGCTGCCTGTGCTCTGCCTGTGAACTGCCTGTGCGCTGCCTGTGCTCTGCCTGTGCTCTGCCTGTGCTCTGCCTGTGCGCTGCCTGTGCTCTGCCTGTGCGCTGCCTGTGCGCTGCCTTTGCGCTGCCTGCTCCACTGCCTGTGCGCTGCCTGTGCACTGCCTGTGCTCTGCCTGTGTGCTGCCTGCTCCGCTCTCTGCTCCACTGCCTGTGCGCTGCCTGCACCGCTGCCTGCACCGCTGTCTGCACCACTGCCTGCACTGCTTTCTGCACTAAACACAGCAGACTGAATTTAAACAACAAGTTATTCATTAAATAAGAGACAGAAGAGTGCAGAGAAGAGGGAGACCATGTGAAAGCAAGAGAGAGCCCACAGATGAGTAGACGTACAAGGCAGATGATGCTGAGACTGGCAGGAAAGGCGGCAGTAACAACGCAAACTGTTACAACAACTGCCAAGGTGATTTTCAGAAGTGATGAATCCAAAACAAACAGCAAATTCTTAGCTCCCCTGAAAAAAATTGAGCTAGAAAGGGTATCTAAGGCCCTGGTAAATGCATACCAGGGAGTAGAAATATACTGTTTACTCTAAGAGAACAAACGATTTACAACAAACTGAGTGGTAAGAAAAGAGCATTTCCAGGGCCGGCCGGGGAAGCAGCAGCCCAGCAGCTCCGGCACCGGCTGTCAGCCCGAGCTGGGCTGTTTCCAGATGAGGACGGCACCGTCCGCGCTCACGCTCACGATGTACTTGTTTGCGGGGCAGATCTTGAGGCGGGTGATGTTGCCGCTGTGGCCCACTCCCACGTGAGTCACCGTGCCCTCCTTATAGTCCCACAGCTTCACCAGATGGTCGTCACCACCTGCGTCAGGCACAGAGGAAGAACAAACGATTACAATGACAGGACAAGGGGTAATGGGATCAAGCTGGAACACAAGAGGTTCCACTTAAATTTGAGAAGAAACTTCTTCTCAGTGAGGGTGACAGAGCACTGGACCAGGCTGCCCAGGGGGGTGTGGAGTCTCCTTCTCTGGAGACATTCAAAACCCGCCTGGACATGTTCCTGTGTGACCTCACCTGGGCGTTCCTGCTCCAGCAGGGGGATTGGACTGGATGATCTTCTGAGGTCCCTTCCAATCCCAAACATACTGTGATACTGTGATACACCGAGTTCTGCTGCTTTTTGTTCCCCGCTCCCAGGCAGGGGAACGCTTCGGTGTTCCTAGGAAGAGCAGGATATGTTTTCTTGGGCATTATGGCAAAAACTGCTTCTGTTCTGCTGGGGTCAGTGTCCAGTGAAGGGCTCAGGACCTTCACCAGCAGATCCCAGTGAGCTACAGCAGCATCTTGCCAGTCTGAACTACAGCCTGAACCACAGTATTTTTCTTCGGTGATTCATGTTCTTTTCCCCTTTAGCTGACCCCTTTTTTCAGCTTTTTCGCACTGTACTGAGATCCTTGGTTCACTACCTTGCTTTTCCTGGTCTTAATACGACCTCCTTTCTCCAGCTCCAACCACGCACTCACCTGTGACAAAGGACGCCCCATCCGATGTGATGTCCATCCCGTTGATGGAACTCGACAGAGAGCCTTGCACTTCTCTGATTGCGGAGCCATCGAGCACTTCCCAGTACACAATCTGGAGAGCAGAGCAGAGCAGAGCGGGGTGCTCAGCTGGCCGTGAGCAGCACACGGGTTTCAGCACCGCCCTGGGACACAACCTTCTGTGCAGGGACAGGAGTTTCACCCCAGAACCAGCGCCAGACCGTGTGTTGTGCACTGCAGAGTTCCTGCAGCTTTGCTCACCTTTCTGTCTGTTCCACTGGTGATTATCTGGTACTCTCCAGGATGGTAACACACGCATTTGAACAATGTGTTGTCTAGGATCATTTGTTTTCTCACGTAACGCCTGCAAAACACCCCAAAATGAGACAGAGCAACAGCGTCAAAACCCAAACTTTGCCTGCCTGGAATGTCTCTGCCTGTGCTGTACATCAGATCTCTCTCCTTGGATATTCTCAGGCACTGCTCTGAGTTCAGGGTTCCATGAAGCCCGTTAGGCTATCAGTTCTGTTTCCATCACAGCTGCCCTGTAGGACTCTTGATCTGCTGTCGTACGAAATGAAATGTTTAAACCCAGAATGCTTTCCAGGTGCTGTTCCCTATGCCAAGGTGTCCTTGGCCTTACCCCAGTGCAGAAAGGCTGCAGATCCGCAAGAGCTCGACACGAGTCACAAAGTTCTGGAAAACAGAGCTAGTGGGAAACTTGGGAACTCACCCGCTCCACCTTGGCCAAGCAGGATCCCGCACAGGAAAACAACCGCAGACAAAGGTTTGTCTGAGCTTTTCTGAAAAGTTTCTCGAATTGGAGGTTCAACATTCCCTGACCTGATTGTTCTTTCTAGAAGTTTTTATCTCTTAATGCTCTTTTTCCCCTCCTCCTCGCTATGTGATGTCCCAAACCGGGCACAGTGACCCTACAGATATTACCAGCACTCCAAGTGCCTTCGCAATACTAATCTGTCGCCTTACACAAGATCAAAGATGACGCACGTTCCGTCCAGGCTGGCTGTGACACCCTCTTTGTCGTTCTTATTAATCTTGATGCAGGACACGGCACCTCTGTGCTCCTTCAGAACTTCCCTCAGCTTCTGGGTTTTCTCACCAATATTCCAGATCCTCACCTGAAAATCAGCAACACACATCTGCTCTGGTACCAGCTGGTCCTGCCGGAGCTCAGGAGGAGCTTTCCTGAACTCTGCCTTTCTCTGCCAACACGTACAGCAGCTCAGTCCCAACCGTCTCCATTGTCCTGTGGGTTATTGGTGCAGCTGACCTGTGAAGCTCAACTGAGTTCTCCACAGTGTCATCCACTTGCTTGAGGAATTCGTGGCCATCAACCCCAGGCCTTGGTTTTGCCAAGTGCCCGCTCTCCCATGCTTCATTTTACACAGCTCTTGATCAGGAAAAAACACCCAGTCCACGATCTATTGCCAGTGGTGCTTTAAAGATCAAAGCACAAAGCTGCTGCAATGGAATAGAAAGGAGCTACCCGCTATTTGTCCTACAGAGAATGCCAGGAAGGAAATACAAAACAGCTCTTTCAAGCTTCGATGTGAAACACGTGCCTGAAAGCACCTCTTTTCCCTGTGCTGGTAACAGCAAAAATCTTTCTGCTTTGAGGCCTTGATCCTTCACACCTTGCACGTCCTGTCCCACTAGTGCCAAACATTGCAATGTCTGTTCACCTCGACATTCCACTAAGGCCAAATCCCAGTGAAAATTTAGACATTTAGACACGGGCATCAAAGGCAGAGAAGAGCTGACCTTCCACGCTTTTGAGGCTGATGCCGAGTTCCCGAAGGGATCTGGATGTCCAGTTGCCACTTGCTCAAAGCTCAGAGCATCCCGATCCCTTCAGCAACCCTGAAGTCACAGCTTCCCGAGGACTGATTCTGACAGAACCATTAGCATCGCAGAGCAGCTTTTTTGTGTTCCGAACGAGTACTGCAAGTGCGCCCCTGCGGTTCTCCTTTCTGCTTAACCAACCTTTAGTTGTAATTCTGTCTCAGCTGCACAAATATAGCCAAATATAGGGGAGAGACAAATGAACAAAAAGGATTAAGAGCATATTCTGCATTAGAAGGATTTCCAAAACTGCCATGCCAGAAGAAATCGGGGCACTGTTTTACATGATGCCCTCTGAGAACAACAGCACATCTCAAAAGCTGATATCTTTGAACTCAGTCCTTGGCTCAAGCGGCAGCTCAGAACAGCTCCCGTTCTGACTGAGCACTTCCAGGCAATTCGCAGGCCCTGTGATGAGCGCACGAAGCTGCTCCAGGTTTTTAAGCACAAATTACCTGCCCGTCACCTCCTCCGCTAATGATCTGTTTGCAGTCGCTGGTCGCAGCAATTGCCGTCACTCCCAGGTTATGGGCGTTGTTGATCTCGTACATTGGCTCTCCCGTAGCGGGCACGAAGGCGCGGATTTTCCCGTCATTCCAAGCTGATGAACAGAAAGAAAGAGACTGCCCGGGCGCACAGACTTTCCTCACACTGTTGTCGCTCTTTCCTTTCCAAACCAACCCCTTTTTATAAATAAGTTCCCACATAAGGCCCACGCTGTTAGATCACCAGCATACCCGTGAAAACCACTGTACTGCAGATGAGCCCGCAGAGCTACGGTCCCAAACACACTGTTGAAATTTAATTGCTTTTGGATTCTGGCTGTGGACAAAGTGGTTTGGTAACCATGGGGAGGCTGCACGGCTACTCTAGGACTGCAGGAGTCCCTGTGTCAGCAACTTGCACATGGCGATGGACAGCGGCTTTATGCAAATGTGCTCTACATACATCACAGGTGAAGCTGCTGCACACAACAAGGTTGATATTTTAGAATTAGGTAATTTAAATAAGACTGAACCGCATTCTGGATTGCCGGAATTCACTGATCCAAAGCAAGGTCTCCAGCCCTTGCCTTCTACCCTCACCGCAACTGCAGCACCAGGACAGCGGGGCTGTCAGCAAAGTCCATCGGACCAGCTGCAAGCAAAGAGGCCTTTGGGTATCGCCATGAACTCCATTTAAACGCTTTCCCAATTTAATCTTCTCTTTGTTTTAACATACTGATGTTTATTAAGTTGAGCAACCACGGCTCTGGACTGACCATTACCTGAAACGATGACCATGCCGTCCCTCGTCACCTCGACCGCGTGGCAGGTGACGTTGGGGACGGTGATTCGCAGCCGCTCCAGACGTTCCGGCATGTACCACACTCGAATGTCGTTTGTGGAGCAGGTAACGAACAAGTCCGAATGTCCCCTGGAGAGTTCAGAGAGGAGAGGTAACGAGGAGGGGCACACAGAAACGCTCCTTGCTTTGTCACAGCTCAAATCGTCCTCCAAAGCTCGGCTTTGCTAACCTGCAGCTGGGATCTGCCCCACAGGGATCCCCATGGCTAAGACAAAGGCCTTTTTTGGAGGATCACCTTTCTCACATGAAATTCCCCTGGTTTGGGTTCTCTTCAAAGATTCATTTTAAGGAACAGTTAAAGTTAAACTAAAAGAACTCTTTCTGCTGAAGCTGTGACGTTTATTCCCCATATTCAATCTCTAAACAACTTCATGTGTTATATAGAATAGACACAAAAGTGGGTGTGAAAGTGCTGACTGCTCAGATTTAACATCAGCGACTAACAGCAGCCTCACATTGTAAAGATGTCATTTTTTATCTTGCTTACTGGATGATTCCCATTCAACAGCGCTGAAGGCAATAGAAATGATGGCAAAGTCTGTTCATAATATACTTGCTATAAATGTTGGAATAAAACAAGACCTGCAGCATTTCAAAAGCCATGGGACACAGTGCTTTGAAATAAGCTCTAAGCCACACGTCCTAGGGATGCAACAGAAAGTGACATCTAGAAAGGTACCGCGAGCTTTTGTTCAACAGCACCATCAATGCCCAGAAAGATGAACCAGGACAGAGAAAACCGGCACAACAAAAGTGTGGCCTCTTTCAAGCCCAGCTTGCACGGGTGCTTTATCAACCAGGATAACATCAGCAAGTGAAGGATTCTGAAATAAGCCAGAGCAGGGAAATTAAGCCCGTATTTCCCCATCAGCAATAGGCTTTGTTCAAGAGCAGGCAACAGATAAGAAGTTCAAACATCTACGCAAGGATGTAGTCCTGTAGTCCTTACAGTCAGCACTAATGGCTGTGACACAGGCGTGTCAATCAGCGGTATCAGCAGCAGATCACCCTAAAGCTCCACCTGATTTTCTCATTAAATGAGAAGATGTGGGTTTGAGGCTGGCGGCAGGCAGGGAGGAGCGCTTCCTGCACCCTGCACTCACTGCACCTCGGTGACATCTGATCCTTTGTGCTGGGCCGAGAAGCGAAGCAATAAAAATACGCCAAAAATGTTCATTTGGATCAAAATCCCATTTTCCATCTGGAGAGATGATCCATTGTGGGTTTAAAAAAACAAAATAAAGAGTCACGATGCTACTACCCAGGAAGGGAACATTTGCTGTGCGTTCACAAGACAAATGCAGAGCGACCCTGGGACAAAAGGGGGAGGCTGCCATCCCTGCTGGTGCCCAAACATCAATAATTCAGGTCTTTTTACTTATCATCCTTTCTGCAGATCTGTGATTTTTCCAGTGCTCCAACTGAACTGCTGCCTTCTGCTTCGAAGCAGCTGCTCACCGTCACCCCGGCGTTTTTTGGGCAGGTGACAGCATCGCCCGTATCAATCATCCCAACAGATGGTACCAGGCTCTGGGTTCCTGTGGTAAAAGCTGCGCACACAGGCACCCTGACCTCAGCGGCAGCTCCTCAAGCTTCTGCACCAGCCAAATACAGCCCAGCCCATTATACTCACTCAGGAAAAACAATGTCGTTGACGGCTTCGGTGTGACAGACGGCGACCAGCTCCTCTTTAAATGTAGCGTAGGCACTGCGGTACATCTGGCCTTTATTTGTCCCTATAAAGAACTGGTCATCCTGACCTCTACACGTCAGGGAAGTGACAGCACCTTCAACTCGCATTCTCCTGTGCAAAGAAAGCAAAGGTTTGGCCCGACATTGACCTCGAGGAACATTTTCCAGCTTCTTGAGAATTCGACTTTCGCTGTTTCCCCAAAAAGCTCCGCACTAGGCTGTGATATCAAGATGCAAGAGCATGGGCAGGACTAACATTCCATTCCCAGTCACGTTTACTGCTTCCCATGATCTTGCCCGTCCCACCTGCTGCTCTGCCAGGGCTGGCACAGGCAGCGCTTTGGAGACTTGATTATCTGCACCAGGGCCGAAGGTAACAACAGCTTTGTTGATATTCTTGCTCAAGTGCACTTCAATATCCCACTTTCAAGGATATTTCCAGACAGTTTAGACCTTCTGGGAATAGTTTCACTCGTACAAAGCTAAGCTTGCAGAACTGTACACTTGAAGGGGATATTCAAGCAATGCCAAATGAGTAGGTGTGAGCCCAATTTTCAAATCACGTATGGGGAAATGACGCCTGCAGCTTTCTATCTGGTATGCAGAAAAAAGCCTTGCAAATACTCCAGCACTTCCAGACACGTGCCTATAAAATTAGCAGAGCCCTGCTTTACAATCCCATGACCCCCAACAAAACCTTTTGGAGATGGCAACTACTACTCTTTCTCACCCGGTGTAAATAAGCATCATTCTATTGACTTCAACAAATCTGTCTGGCTTGGCAGAAAAAACCCCAAATCACCATAAGTGTTACTGTGCATTCCAGCGCTGGCAATGCAGGCAGCCTCACACCTACCTACGCATCGGCTTAAAGACGATTTAACTTGAGGATCAAATACCCATGGGCTGCAGAAAAGAACCTGACACATACTCTCCCGCTCTGTGATTCACCAGCACTGAGTTCCCCGTTCGCCGGCTCCAGCAGCAGCACATCCGCAGTCTCCTGATGGGTGACAAACACGACCTGCGGAGAGGATCTTCTGCCACATTCTCACAGCGGCAGCGGCGCCGGGTTCCGTGCAAATATTCTCAGCAAATGCACAAGAACAAAGGGATTCTTTTGCATTAGAAAGACGATCCACAAGCAGAGCGGTTTCTGAGCAATGCTTCTGGAAACTTCCTCCGAGGCGCTGGCAGCGTTTGGCGAGTCCCCTGTTATCACGGGCCCATCACCTGGCTGCTGAGCTCCTGGTCTGCGGTTTTGCCTGTAAAATCTTCCACCTCAGACACCCTTTGGGTTCAGCGTTATGGCAGGTGGCAGCATTACAAATGCAACCTATGACTACGGAGTTTATCTGATTACAGCTGCCAGTGCTCTTGTAGGTGAAATGCAGAGTCTAACGTAGGAGGTTAAAAATATCTCCATTCATTATTGACTGCTCACCCAAAGAAACCAGCGCTTTCAAGTACGACTATAAATAAAAACACCATCAGAACTGCAGCCTGCCCGGTCCCTTCCTGCAGGGATTCCTGCTCTTTGTCCCACTCGGATCTCTTGCAAAGTTCTTGAGCGCTCTGTGAACTCTTCCAGTGCATCTCCTGTCAATATTTATTTCTTTTTACAATGCAAATCACTCCAACTACTTCTGAAAATGCGTTTGCAATTGTACATCCCTCTTCACATTCCAACGGGTGCCTTACAGCTCCTCAGGCCCGCGGCAGGGAGCAAAATTAATGCTGCTGTTTATTCCAGTCTTTATACACCTTAGAGACAGGCACTTAAACTTCATTCCAGGTAGATGGAAAACAAGTTGCTTCATCATAACAAACTATTTTGCCACTCCTCTTCAAAACAGAAACCAAGAAATCTTCAGATCGTGTCTATACAATAAACACGTTCTTATGTATCTAAAGGCAAAGTTCCTTTAAGGGTGCCCCACCTTGTTTTCAATAGAATCGCCTCCTCACCCCGCAGTATCTAAACCCTTTACAGATGTGCTCGGCGTGGGGTGGCTGTGGACTCCAGGTTTGCAGTTTCATGCTTTGCCACCCGATCGTAATTCCCCGGTGCAACTGGTGAACATGGTTTGCAGAGGTTTGTTCTCAAACACAGACAGAATTGCAATGCGTGGCTCCAGAGGGGAGAAGTTTTGGTACAAGTGCTAATGCAAGGTACATTTTCAAGAAAGACACACAAGATGTCTTGGTTAGCAACGGGATGGACTAAATTGTGTGGAAACAAGGATGGAAATAGTTTTGTTTTGATAAATGCTGTGGTTTTGACTCAAAAAAACATCTGCAAAATACCTCTTTCGGCACTGGAGGTGAGGCTACAACTGGAAATTTCTGCCATAAAACACGAGATCCTACGTGTGTCCAGCGAGCACTTGTTGACAGTCTAGTGACAAGGTATGATTTGTGTGCAGAGATGTGCAGGGGGTGGGTGGAAAGGGAATCACAGCACGGAGCTGGGAAAGAGAGCTGGAAAGTATGAGAGGGGATCTGTGGCCGAGGCACTGACAGTAACTGCAGAGAAAAACGTCCCAGCACCTTCCCAGTGACGGCAGCAACACGGGTTTGCCCTGGTGAATTCCCCTCCTCGGGCACAAGGGAAGCGCATTGGGAAGAGCGAGGGAGAGAGCAAGAGGAGAAGGGGTGACGGGGCTGAGCGCGTCTGACCGAAAAGCCTGTGAACAGGAACGCCTGTTTGAAGCGGGAGGGGAAAGGAGGAGTCTGGGAGGACTCCTCGCTATTTCCATCCAATGTGAATGTCTCCTTTTCTCTCCCGGCTCCCCCAACGACCAGTGCCTCATCCTAAGAAGCTGCCACCACATCACAGTAACAAACCCAAGCTGAAGCCAGATTAGCGCCTACCAGCTCAGGGCTCGTCCACAAGGCTGGCAGGTGGCTGTGATGAGACCCACTTCTGGATCTTCCCTTCTCCTCAACACCTTGTCAGCCTCTTGCACAGTCAAGGGGCCTGTTTTCCCTCAGCTTTTCACTCTCATAAGCCATGTCAGCTGAAGCTCATGATGCTCCAAAGGTCTCTGCCACAAACTGCAGTTCCTATGGATCTGCCTTACGATAAAACCCCTCACAGTACGGACTGGACTGTGGTCTGGCTTTGAGCCTTGGCTTTTTCTTTTGGACCCCCAAACGGCACAGCATCCTGCTCGTGACCCTGCCTGACGGCTTCTTTAGCAGTGCTCTCAGAAGTGTATTTTTGGTGAAGTTTTGTTTCAAGTGCATTTGGCACCTTTCCCTCAGCCCTGAGGACACGGGAGTTCAGGCCCTCGGGTGGCTTCAACCAGGGGCTCTGGGCGAGGTGCACGTGCTGCGAGATGGAGAAGGACTCAAAGCACGCAGGCATTGGAAGGGGAGGTGACAGTCACCAAGACCTTGGCCTAAGAGACAGCACAGAGCAGCCACGGGTCCTGCGTGGACGCAAAGCCCTGCAGGGGGGCAGCCGGACAAGGGGCTCAACCGCGGCCAGTGCGGGTGTCCCCACACGGGGACACACCTGCAGCGAACTTACCATTGCCAGCAGGAAAACAAAACGCATCCATTCCTGTCCTTTAAGATGGACACAGAAAAAAACTACTTGCATTCCTACAATATAAGTGGGAAAAACAAGTCATAACTTCTCCACCCTTCTGGAACAGAGAAACATTGAACGGTATTTCAAAGGATTCAGTGGGTCCAAGTTATCCCGGAGACATGGGCCTGCATTTGTAACGCAATAAATATTTCATCTGGAACGGGCACGTACGTGGTTTGGATGCACCTGTCCAAGCAAAGTTCAGGAGGTAGAGAGAAACAAGCCCAGAGGAGCGTTTTCTTTGGGGCTGACTGCTGAACTGCTCTTACAGCCCCTGTGGGGCTTGTGCTGCTCTCAGAGCAGATCTGCTGCCCCGCAGGACAGCGGCCCCGCGGCATCCCCACCAGCACAGCCGGCCCTCCCGCGGCAGCGCTGCCCCTGCTGCTCGCTGCTGGGCGTGCTGCTAACGCAGTCGCAAAACACATCCCAGCTTAGGCAAGGTATAGACCGAGACGCTACAAGAAGCCTTTTATAGCACCAAATAACGAGAAATCAACAACAAGTGTTCTAGCTGGTGCCGATTGTTTTATCATTACAGCTGTCTGCATGCAGAATCCTTGTACGACCACAGGTCAGAAGCTCCTTATTCAGGAGATAACTCCTGCTTGAGGATGCTCAGACCCACGAGTCCCAATTAGAGACAAAAAAAAGCTAAGTGAAAAAAACCCTTGGGGTTATGAAGTCAAGAACTCAGAAGTTAAAAAGCAATAGAATCAATGTACCCTGTGCAACCTTGTTTTGTCCAAATTGTGCATACGCATTACAATAAACTCTTGAATTACGTTATTTATACTGCCTTTTTCAGTAAGATCTCTGCCTCATCAGTGGCAGAATCAGAACAGCAAAAAGACGAAGGGAAGTGGGGGAATGGGATGGGGAACAAACACAAAAAGAAAAGTTCAGTCCAGACAATTGAACACATTTGTGAGATCTGACTATAGGACCTTACAGCAGTAAGTGCGGGAAAGCCTCTCAAATAAGCGCTTCCACCAGCCTTCCCAGGAACGTCCTCTGTCTCACTCCAGCTCGTATCTTCTTAAAAGAAGCAAAAAAGTCAGGAACTACTCCATTTTTATTACTGCTTTTCACTTTCTATGACGTTTACCAGATTAATTGTACAAGAGTTTGTGGGATGACACACGAGATTCAAGTAAAACCCAAATTCTGAGCCAAATGAAGCTCAACGAAGGCGGGACAATGGGCTCAGCCTTCAGCATCAAGAGCGAGACACAAGGAACTGACAGCGCAGGAAAAGCGTTAGTCTGAGAATCCGCTTTGTGATGGTTCTCCCGCAGGTTGCTCTACTTTCAGTCACTAACAAAGAGCAGGACAAGGACAGAATTGGAGTCACAGAGCTGCTACTCACCATGCTAAACTTCTTCTGCTGGGGCCCACAGGCAGTCACCACCTTGCTGCTTGTGTTCACTTTCAGGACATCTCCACTCGTCGTGCCAAGATAAAAATCGTCATCATCATCTGTCATCTATAAGAAAGCATAAAGAAAAAGAGATCACGGTCTGGATACTGAGACCCGTGTCCCACGCCCGACACTGGGCTGCATCAACAGCTTTAGTTCAGTGGATTGCCAAGAGTTCACCTGGGGGAACCCAGCCAATGTTTCTGTTCCATCACACGCACAGATCCAGAACACTGCTGAACGCCAGACACTTTCTAACCAAATCTAGATCATATTTTGAAGCATAAAAATAGGGGTGCCGGAGCCCGTGACCGTAATACGTGCTGCTTCTCTTGAGGAGCATCCAGAACACTCTTTCCCAGAGGCCGTGGGAGATCATCTGCCATGGCCAATGCTGAGGAACTTCACTGCCGTCATGCGCTTGGGACCAAAATTTCCAGCATTATTAGAGAAACTCGTGGTTTTTCTCTAGTCTGTACAGAGTTTCTTAGTTTAGCAAAGTCATCTTGGCTGAAACGTACCTGAACACACACGGTGATTCTTCTCAGTTGCCCCGCGTAGCATTCAGATGGATGGATTTTTTTAGTTGCTGTATCGAGTTCCCACACTCGAATGGTGAAACTATAAGAACAAATAGAGTGGGATCAAATCCACAGATGCAGAAACCTCCAAGTTTTTTCAGTACTACAAGAAGTAAAAAGCCTTCACAAGGCTCCATTATTCTGATCTTTTAATACGGAGAAAAAGAACAATATCAGAGAAGTCTCTTATGGAAACTTTTTCCGGGTAAATCAAAAATCTTAAGGCTTCAGCAAAAACATATGTGAGGACACTTTCAATTCTTTTCTAGTGCAATTTAATTGACAATGTCAGAGATGATGTAATATCTTTAAGCAGAGTCACCCTTACATTTAATAGAGTGCTAAAATTGCAGAGACGAGCACTCATAAGTGCGAGTGCAGCCAAGAGCATCCAAAGCCGTCCCTGATGTACAGGGAGGTGCAGGCCCTCAACACGTTTAAACGTCAGCCTGGATATATGGGCGCTGCCGCAAATCCTTGCAAAACGCGACATTTTGTACAACTTTTGTTACAAGCCAGTGACCAACTGTACATCACATCTGGTGAGGACAGGAGATCATCCAACGACCGGCAAGACATCATTGTTTCGACATTAATTAGCCATTGTTCAGGGGCACTCATTGACTGCTTTTCTTGTGTGAACACTGGCAACTAAATATTTTAAACACTGCACGGGGAATGCTGAGTACAAAATCCTGCTATCAGGAGCAGAAGTGACGCACGTGGGCCCCTGTGTGCTGCTCTGAAAACATATTGTTACATGGAGAACAAGCAGAAATGCCTTAAAGCTACAACCTGACGGGTATTCATGAGTCCATTCAGAGTAAAAAGAAACAACACAAGCACGCAGTTGCTTAAGTTTCCTTGTAGTTAAATAAAGACACTTCGTAAAAGGAAATAGGGCCAGGGGTTCTCTCGCTCTGCTCGTTCCTCTCAACAAACCCTTACTTTCCAGCAGTGACAAACATCTCGTCCCTGCAGCTGGAGCACATGATGACGTTGGCATTGCCGGCGCTGCGCGGCGAGGCCGGGCTCCCGCACACAGCCTCTCTCTTACTGACGTCCCACACCATCACCCTGCAGGAGAAGAAAGCCTTGAAACAGCTTCGCTTTTTGACATTGCTTGGAAGTCAATTACTAAAAAACAAAAGCAAGACAAAGCCTATTGTCCTGCAGTCTGTTCCTACCAGGACACACAACAGAAGTAACTTTGTAGAGATTCTACCCAAGAAAAAACTTGTCACCAAAGTGTGAAATTGCAGTTTACATCCCCTGCTCCTGAAGCAAGGCTACGTGGATTTATCAGATTCCTTCTGCGGAGCACGACTCAAATCATACAGAATCACAGAACAGCTTGGGTTGGAGGGACCTTCCCAGCTCCCCAGTGCCCCCTGCCATGAGCAGGGACATCTTCAGCAGCTCAGGGTGCTCAGAGCCCCGTCCAGCCTGGCCTGGGATGTCTCCAGGGATGGTTCAGCCACCACCTCTCTGGCCAACCCGGGACAGGCTCTCACCACCCTCCCTGGAAAAACGTCTCAGGCCGCCCATAGAATCTGATTCTTGTCAAAAATCTTGTGCCAAGAAGCGGAAATCCTTACCTGCCGTCGTCCTGGCCTCCCAGGGACACAAGATAAATGCCTCTGGGCGAGAACGAGCGTCCCTCGACTTTGCCCTCGTGCAGCGAGAGCCGAGCAAGTAACTCCTGCTTTGGGAAATCCCAGAGGATGATGTCTGCCTGCGGGGCAAAGCAGAAGGGGGGGATGGCAGAGCATGAGATGTAACTCGCAGGATCAGGGAGAACAACGTTCTCTGGCAGGAAAGTTGTTAGAAGGAGCCCAGCCCAAGCTTCTCTGCAGCCCTGGGCACCCCTGACACAAAGAGGCTTCAGACTGGGTGCTGTAAGAAGCATTATTCCAGCTGAGCACTTGAGTAGCTCTGCTTCATTTCAGCACCTAAATTTACCCTGAGACACTGAGTATTTGACTTAGGTTTTAAAATACTGAAAGCACTAAAACCTGATCCCTTCCAAGTGTCTTGAGGTCTTTCAAATAGGCAAAAATAAAACGAAAAGAACTTCAGAGGTCTGAAAATGCAGGTAGGTACCTGTCAAGGGCTTTTCAAAGTCCTAAGCAGCTCTGGAACTCAGGTCTCACTTGAAATAAACCAGCATTTATTAATTAATGTCTAATGAGATTTTGGCTGCCACACGCCCACAACACTTTGGATAAAAAGGACTGGAACTAAAAATCCCTCAATCCTAGGGAGACCGCTTAATGTTTTACAAAAACATAAAGGCACATCCAGCAATGGAGTAACTACAATTTCCCATTCCCTTCAACATCTTCCCATTGCAGATATTTATTTTCCAACAAAAGAAAAAATAAACGAAAGGTGTTCCCACCACTGGCAAGCCAACTCCAATTTCTCTGGTCAATACTAAGCGGTTAAAATCAGAGCATTACCCACCTTGAATCCAATGCAGGTGACTTGTCCTGAAGCGACGTACATCCCATCCCTGGACACGACAACGCAGGACACGTTATCGGCGTGGCCATGCAAGAAACTCTGTTTCTTAGTGTCCAGGTGCTGAATCACCACCGTACAGCCCAGGGGGTACAGGATGTGCTCCCTGTCGGGGTGGCAGATGAGGCCACAGGGAACATGTCCTGCAAGAGAAACGGGTGAAAGATCCGCTGGCTGCCAACAGTTCAGGGGCTGCAGAAACCACTGGCTCCCCACGGTTTACCTCACAAGGCGAGGGGGGGGGGAAGGAAAAGAACCTTCCAGTTCTCCCCAGAGCTGTTCAGCAGAACAACCCCGTGTCGAACAGCACGGTCACCCTTGTAATAAGTGATGGCCAAAATTGTTAATGTTGAACAAATCGAGTAGGATTCAATTATATTATGCATATTGTTGTAAGCAGTAACTGCGCTTGTGCAAGTTTGATTATGTTTTGTAGAACCTTGTAGTAGTAGTTAAGCCAATGCCTGGATTGCCTGGATGGTGCCATAAATAACAGGACTCCCAGATGGTGCCACAGATAACAGGATATTGGGATATTGGGGACCCTTGGGGGACATTGGGGTCGAGGGGACATTGGGGTCAATGGGACATTGGGGATATTGCGGGTTATGGGGTCAATGGGGACATTGGGGGTAATAGGGATATTGGGGACACTTGGGGGACATTGGGGTCAATGGGACATTGGGGATATTGGGGGTGATGGGGTCAATGGGGACATTGGGGGTAATAGGGATATTGGGGACACTTGGGGGACATTGGGGTCAATGGGACATTGGGGATATTGGGGGTTATGGGGTCAATGGGGACAATGGGGTGCAACAGATAACAGGACTCCCGGATGGTGCCACAGATAACAAAGTTCCAGAGACGGAAATTCCCAGCGTGTGAACGAGCGTATAACATATATAAGCACACACAAAAAGTTGAGTGGTGTGCCTGTTGGCGGAACTGAGCTTCCCCCGGTCACCCAGCGCTGTTTTGCCTAATTACCGCTTGCTAAATAAAATCGATTGATTGGCTCAAAATCGATTTATTGGCTCTTATTTATAACAACCCTGACAAGGTTTGGACCACGCTGTGGTCCTGCAGCTCTGTGGATTCACAGGGCGCAGAGGCCCCAGCGCTCCAGCACAGAGGGCTCTGAGGACACGGCATCCAGCCCTGGTTGCCATGACCTCCTCAACAGAGCGGCAAGGCCGCACATTCCCCTTGGCGCCCAGCCCCATCCCCGGTGCTCACAACAGTGTCTGTGCAACCTGAGCTGGGTTCATGTGCAAATTATTCTAGTTCTGTTTGGAAAACAAACAGAAAACCCTGCAATTCAGTCAAACTTTTCCTGTTCTTCACTTGGCACCGGTCTCTGGCAGCGCTGCCCCTGCGGCGCCGGGCACGGGGAGGGGGCGAGGGCGGCGGGAGCGCCCAGGACCCCCCTGCTCACCCCACGGTGCCCCACGCCGGCCCCACGGTGCCCCCCGCTCGGCCCGCGGTACCGTTGAAGCCGATGGCCGCCTGCAGCTCCAGCTCCCCCACCGCCCCGTCCCCCTTGGCTGCCGCCATCGCCACCGGGCCCGGACGCGCCTCCAGCGCAACGGCGCCTGCGCCCCGGCCCTGTGCGCCCCGGCCGCCAGGGGGCGCTGTTGGGCGGAAGGCGACCTCCGGCGCCAGGCGGCCGGTCCCTGCGCGTGTCCGCGTGGCCGAGGCGGGAACGCGCGTAGTGCCGCGCGCGTGGGTCCCGCTGCAGCCCGGGGCGGGCGGGACACGGGTGAGCAACCTCTGCACGTCCCCTCACGCGTCCCCTCCGCTTCCCGTGCACGGTCTCAGGATTGTGTTTCATTCTCCACGAGTTCTGCACTGGATGCGAAGCGCGGGGGTGGTAGCTGGGCTGGCACCTGTGGGGCTGCACCCCAGAGTTGATGAAGACCGGGAGGCCGCCCGTCCCCCTGGGTGAAATTGGTGTGCGCAGCTCGCTCTCTGAAGTGCCTGCACACCAAGGCACAGCGTGGGGAGCAAGCAGGAGGAGGCAGAAACGTGTGTTCGGGCAGGAGATCATGACCTGGCGGCAGTTACAGAGAAACGGTGGGACAGCTCACACGACGGGACGGTGCTCATGGATGGCTGTGTCCTCCTCAGGAAAGACAGCCCAGCCAGGCGTGCTGGTGGAGTTGCTCTTCATGTGAGAGAGCAACTACAGCGTATTGAGTATCGTCCAGGCACGGATGAGGAGCGAGCTGAGTGTCTATGGGTGAAAGTTTAGGGGCAGGCTGGCAAGGGGGACACTGGTGTGGGTGACTCTTACAGGCCACCAGATCAGGGTGAGGAAGTCAACGAGGCCTCTGCAGACAGCTGAGAGCAGCCTCACAGTCACAGGCCCTGGTTGTGCTGGGGATTTTAACTTCCCCGATGTTTGCTGGAAGGACGACTCGGCCGGCAGCCACAGTCCAGGAGGTTCCTCCGGTGCCTTGACGAGAACTTTGTGATGCAAAGGGTGCAGGAGACGACTAGAAGAGGAGCACTGCTGGACCTCATCCTCACTGACAAGGAGGGTCTGGTTGAAGCGGTAAAGGTTGAGGGCTGCCTTGGCTGCAGCGACCATGAGATGGTGGAGTTCAGGATCTCATGTGGCAGGAACAGAATAACAAGCAGAATTGCAACCCTGGACGGGGAGAGCTGGACGGGGAAAAATTTAATGAAATATAACAAGGGAAGTGTAGAGTCTTACACCTGGGCAGGAACAACCCCAGGTTCCAGTATAAGTTGGGGAATGAACTGTTGGAGAGCAGTGTAGGGGAAAGGGACCTGGGGGTCCTGGGGACAGCAGGGTGACCATGAGCCAGCACTGGGCCCTTGTGGCCAGGAAGCCAATGGGACCTGGGGTGGGTTAGAAGGGGGTGGTCAGTAGGTCAGAGAGGTTCTCCTGCCCCTCTGCTCTGCCCTGGGGAGACCACATCTGGAATATTGTGTCCAGTTGTGGCCCCTCAGTTCCATCAGGACAGGGAACTGCTGGAGAGAGTCCAGCGCAGCCACCAAGATGCTGAAGGGAGTGGAGCATCTCCCGTGTGAGGAAAGGCTGAGGGAGCTGGGGCTCTGGAGCTGGACAAGAGGAGACTGAGGGGTGACTCATTCATGGGGATCAATATGGAAAAGGGGATTGTCAGGAGGATGGAGCCAGGCTCTTCTGGGTGACAACCAGTGATAGGACAAGGGGCAATGGGTTCAAACTGGAACACAGGAGGTTACACTTAAATTTGAGAAGAAACTTCTTCATGGTGAGGGTGGCAGAGCCTGGCCCAGGCTGCCCAGGGGCGTTGTGGAGTCTCCTTCTCTGCAGACATTCCAACCCGCCTGGACACCTTCCTGTGTAACCTCATCTGGGTGTTCCTGCTCCATGGGGAATTGCACTGGATGAGCTTTCCAGGGCCCTTCAACCCCTGACATTCTGTGAGTCTGTGATTCAGCAATGGAATGAAGTGTGAAAATAAAGGACAGCAGCGTCCCTTCCAGCAACAGCAAAGGCTCCTCACATTACGGGCAGCAGATGTACTGATGTCCAGTGCAACATGCAGCTCTGACGGCCAGTAGCGCAGGACCACGTGTGCACGGAACCACACAGGACCGTTTTGGTTGGAAAAGACCCTCAAGACCATCGAGTCCAACCATAACCCACCCCGGCACTGCCCCATGTCCTGAGAACCTCATCTCTCTCTGTCCAACCCTCCAGGGATGGTCACTCCAGCACTGCCCTGGGCAGCCTGTTCCAATGCCCCACAGCCCTTTGGGGAACAAATTGTTCCCAAGATCCAATCTAAACTTCCCCTGGCGCAACTTGAGGCCGTTTCCTCTCGTCCTGTCACTTGCTGCTTTGGAGAAGAGACCAACACCCTCCACCCTCCTTTCAGGCACCTGTACAGCTGCAAAGGGACTCGCAGGCTCTGCCAGCACATCACAGACATGCACAGCCTGCGCGGTACAGCCTCGGCCTCTGGTATTTTAACATGTTAGGCTGGGCCAGCTTGGCATTTCCAAGGAAATCCTCTGCAGGCTGCTGACAGGAGGTCAGGCTGGGTTGCTGTCCTGGTTTTGTTAAAAAACGAGTTTCTCTTTCAGTGAATTTTTCCTGTCAGCTAAAGCCTTCATATTAACTGCATTTTCCTGGAGAACCAGACACATGTTTTGGTAAACCTAGCAATGGAATGCAAACTTATTGATAAGCACGGATGGACATCTCGCGAGAGGGGCGACGAGAAGCAAGTGAGCAAGAAACTGACCAACTGTGTATAACATCCCATTCACGTGAATACTTCATATAAAAGTGGGAGATCATGAGGATCTCGTTAGCTTTTTCCCTTTTGCCCTTTTCCCTTCTGCTTATGGCCGACATTAGGAGAGGACCTTGCTAGTCGTCCCTGCAAACTGAGGCCTAGTGAGAGACTGAATCCAGCTCTGATTGGCTGCAGAGTCTAATCCAGGACTTCAGGTGCCGGCTCTGCAGTTGCTGAGACTTTCAAGATTGGTTTTGTATATTTTGTATTATTTTCTCTATTCTTATTAGTAGCATTAGTAAAACATCTTTAATTTTTTCCAACTCTCTTCTCTCAGTCCTTCTTTCCTCCCAATCGCCTCTCCTTAGTGGAAAGGGGGGAGAGGGAGGGGCAAAAAGGGGGAAGTGGGGGAGAGAGGGGGTTAACAATACATCTGCCAGGGTTTTATTGTCACCCCGCAATCTTAACCCTAGACAGTAAGGATGCATCCTAAGGGGAGGCAAGGTGGAATTTTAGCAGTGGAACCGGTTCCCATTTTGTAATTATCTCCCCAAACAAGATTCTTTTGGTACCAAATATGAATATGCAAACTAAAATACTGAGCTCAGATGTGAAAACCATATACCAAGTTCAAATAAGCAGATGGATTACAGTTACACCAATTTAAGACAATATCTCAATTTTCGCATTGCACCTTTGGGCTGCTTACTGCTCAGCCAGGTGGAGGTACCTCTGGGTCTCCTGACAAAACAGGTCAGTGTGCGCTGGAGCCCCATCGGCCCCCGCAGCGAGCTGGACTGGGCAAGGCCTTTGTTTTGTTTTGGTTTGTTTTGTTTTTTAGTGTCTCATCTGGTGCGCCACAGCTGCTATTCCAAAACCAGGATTCTTTTACATGATATGCATACGGAAAAACCAAATCCAGCACACCGAGATGAGACACAGCCTGTCACAGAGTTGCGCAAGCCTGAATGACGGAATAAAGGTAGCATGCTAGAGAAAAGAAAAAAAAATAACAGCTACTACACACAAAATTTTACCATCACATTCACGCAGTAAAGAACTAAATTACTTATGATCTTCTGTATTATTACAAAACGCACATTTTGAGTCAACGGATTCTCATAATTTAACAGACTGTGAACTTATCGTACCATATAACAAAGACCTACCAAAATTGCAACATGCTTAAACCGATACCCACAAAGAAAACAGGTTAATGAGAAAGCATCTTGCAGACTTCAGCAATTTTACTGTGACCTGTGTGTTATCAGTTAACTCTCTCTCAGCTGTCCGAAATGATTTAATGATCTCTTGTAGAGATTTATTTTGTCCTGCTCTTCTCGCCCTAAAAACAACATTAATTGCAACAAGGTGTTATACTTTAAGATTCTATTCCCCGGACACTTTTCCCAATCATTTAACTTAAACAGCAGCGAACACTGATTCCAATATTTAGCAAGATCTTCCTTCCTCATAATTCCGAGTGCTTTCCTAAGTTTTAAAACAACTCCCAATACTGATTTTTCAGGAACACAACTGAAAACAATTATTCCTGACCCCATCTTGCAAGTAAAAACCTTGAGAAGGGGGAGGGAGGGGTAGAAAACACAGGCTGCTTGCAGCACGACTGGGAAAAATGGGGAGAGAGTTTTACAGCGCACTGAAAAACAACTAATAAAACAATTAACTCACATTCCTAACAAGCTGCTTGATTTTCAGAGAGGCAATACACAGAAACACATAATATGTACTGTAAAACTTGCAGATAACATGTTGATAGCAAACATTAGCATTCTCTACTGTTAATTTCAACACCAATGCTTCGTTAGCTTCTAAGTTTTCAACCTGCTTATTCATGGCCTCTTGAAGATGGTCAATAAACTGCATGTAATTCTCACTGGGACCCTGATTAATAGTTGCAAATGATTTGGCTGCATTGTTGGTTTCAGGCACCTTTATCATAGCTTGATATGCAAGGTCTGCTGACTGCCTCAGGATTTCAGAAAGTTATCATGCCTGTAGTTGTGGTGTGTCAATTAGTGTCTCTTCCAGAAACGCGCAGGGTCCCGTGGTTTAACTGTAATCGAAACGGGGGGTAAATCCCAGCTTTTTGTTAAGTTCGGTTTACGCTCTGAAACTCTACCCCCACACTCTGGAATTTGCTCTGCAGCAGCGTGGGAGGGAGGCGGGGGCAGGTTGGGGGGACCCAAATCTATAGGAATTACGTTATTTGGCTCGGTCTGGCTCACCACGGGGGGGTCCTCCCCACCTAAATCTCCAGGCAAGGGGGGATAGGAAAAATAAATGTCCATTTTTTTTTCTTCCGCGACTGATAGCGGTGGGGCAGAGGGTTGAACTGTGATTAATGGCGGTGACGCAGACGGCGGAACCGCGGTTGATGATGGTAGAGGAGAGGTTCGAGCCGTGATTGATGACAGCGGAACAGTCGGCCGAATGCACCGCTCCGACCGGTGCTCCGAGGGCCCCTCCCGAGATCGCACATAACCCAACGCTGTTTTTTCATGTGAGTCTTTCATAGCTTTTATCTGATCTCGGGGCCACACATACGTACGCTCTTCTTTTATTCCTTTTAACTTTCCAATTAAGTGCCGTGGATCCTTATCCGTGTCAGATAATATGGACTTGGGCGGTTTTGACGAATCTTTAGTAACAGGGGGGGTCGGAGTAGTATTTAATCTTGCCTTTTCCTCCGAATCTGGCCCAGGAGAGCCAGGAAGACCATCCCCCTCCACCGCCTCTGCCTGTTGCTGTTTTAACTCTTTCAGAGTATCTAATAACAAGCGCCACGTCGTTAACAGTTCAGTTGCTTCCTTGGACCCTTGGGTAGCACTATCAAACAGTTTATCTCCCAAGTCCATCCATTGTGACACACTAAATGCTGTCACAGGATTAACCTCTAAACCTTGTGCTTTGCCCCATAGTAACATTTTTCTTAAAGTCAGTTCTGGAAGGCTAACACCCTGCTTCTTCAGAAGCAGCTTCCATGTGGATAATATAGTACCCTCTTCTTTAGATAAGTTTCCCCCCATGTTCCCGGTAGCTCACCTCCTCCTTAGCGAGGTGTCTTTTCAACGATCCGGATCTTCGGCAGCTCTCCTCGGCTGCTCTTATCAGCTGTACCGGGCTCCGTCTCCACAGCTCTTCTTCGGCTGTTCACAGCTTCACGCTGTCACCTTGTCATGCGAGATCCTCTTCAGGCAGGATCACGTCGGTGTCACCATATGTCGCGGTTGAGACGGACAAACGACATGGACCAAGTTCTTTCAAGGTGAAAGTAATAGATGCCATTTATTGCTACAAGTGCATTTTTATACAATTCTACCAGTTCATGTGTCTTTTCACCATTGGTTACAAGTTACAGCACTAACATCTCATTGGTTAATTTTTCTATCATCCATGTTATTCTTCTATCCCCTTCTCTCTCATGGGTACATCTCTCCTCTCTCCGGATACTCCTTTACTCCCATCCTTCTCAAGGGTAAATCTTAATATCTCAAGGCTGATCTCCACTCTCACATTTTCTGTCAAGGATTCCACAGACCCGCTGCAGTTTCCCACAGGTTTGTGACACACACGCTGTCTGGGGGGGTGTGTGACACACACACTGTCTGCAAACAGCAGCTGGGACAGTTAATGCAGTGGATTCGATGGCTGCTGAGAACACGGTCTCACCTCCCCAAGTGGTTGCTCAGGAGAGCAGAGGCTGTGATTTACTGCTGTGTTTCTACAACAGCGTCTGTCATCTTGAACTAAATCAACCCCCACGTGTCACAAAGAGCATGTCTTAGTATCCGGCAGAATCTACTATGCACTTACTGACCCGCTGTAATTGTTAGTTCTTGGAAGTCTTTCCAGGACCAAGAAGTCTGCAGAAAGACAGGTCTTTGCTCATTATCATAGAATCATCACAGAATCCCAGAATGTCAGGGGTTGGAAGGGCCCTGGAAAGCTCATCCAGTGCAATCCCCCCATGGAGCAGGAACACCCAGATGAGGTTACACAGGAAGGTGTCCAGGCAGATTGTAATGTCTGCAGAGAAGGAGACTCCACAACCCCCCTGGGCAGCCTGGGCCAGGCTCTGCCACCCTCACCAGGAACAAGTTTCTTCTCATCTTTAAGTGGAACCTCCTATGTTCCAGTTTGCACCCATTACCCCTTGTCCTACTATTGGTTGTCACGCAGAAGAGCCTGGCTCCATCCTCCTGACACTCCCCCTTTCCATCTTGATCCCCATGAATGAGTCCCCCCTCAGTCTCCTCTTGTCCAGCTCCAGAGCCGCAGCTCCCTCAGCCTTTCCTCACATGGGAGATGCTCCACTCCCTTCAGCGTCTTGGTGGCTGCGCTGGACTCTCTCCAGCAGTTCCCTGTCCTGCTGGAACTGAGGGGCCACAGCTGGACACAAGATTCCAGGTGTGGTCTCACCAGGGCAGAGTAGAGGGGCAGGAGAACCTCTCTGACCTACTGACCACCCCCCTTCTAACCCACCCCAGGCACCATTGGCTTTATGGTCTCCCATCCAAGTACTGACCGGGCCCGACCCTGCTTAGCTTCCCAGATCAGGCATTCCCAGGGTGCTATGGCTGTGTATATATATGGTCTCCCATCCAAGCACTGACCAGGCCCGACCCTGCTCAGCTTCCCAGATCACATGAGATGGGGCATTCTCAGGGTGGTATAGCTGCATATATTATATATATATATATATAAGTTCCCCAAGTATATCCTGATAGTATCTGAACTAAACCTGTTATTCTAGGGCAGAGCAGAGGGGCAGGAGAACCTCTCTGACCTACTGACCACCCCCTTCTAACCCACCCCAGATACCATTGGCTTCCTGGCCACAAGAGCCCAGTGCTGGCTCATGGTCATCCTGCTGTCCCCAGGACCCCCAGGTCCCTTTCCCCTACGCTGCTCTCTAATAGGTTATTCCCCAACTTACACTGGAACCTGGGGTTGTTCCTGCCCAGATTCAAGACTCTGCACTTGCCCTTATTATATTTCATTAAATTTTTCCCCGCTCAACTCTCCAGCCTGTCCAGGTCTCTGATGGTGGCACAGCTTCCAGTGTCACCACTCCTCCCAGCTGGGTGTCACCAGCAAACTTGCTGGTAGTACACTCATCCAGGTCATTGATGAATATATTGAAAACTACAGGCCCCAGCACTGCCCCCTGGGGCACTGCACTGGATACAGGCCTCAAGTGGACTCTGCCCATTGAACATGACTCTCTGGCTTCTTCCCTTCAGCCAGTTCGCAGTCCATCTCATTCAGGAGTTCCCACCTCTCCTGATTAAATGTCCCTGCCCAAGGACAACTTTCCAGCACTGTGTGGACGTTTGCCCTTCCCAGTGCTCTCCGGTTTCTCCTCCACTTGCTCTTTGGTCATTCAGTGGCCTCTCAGCTGTCTGGTTTCTGTTTTGAGCTTCAGGTAGTTACAAACTTGCCCCGTTCTTCAGAGCTCTAATTAACATGGCAGTCAACATGTTCACTGTGTTTATTTCTGTCCTCTCCTGTCTCTCTGTCTAAACCAGTTCTTGTGTGGGTGTCCCTTGTGGATGCTGGACCTCACCAGATCCAGCTTACACACACAGCTGAGGAAAGTGTTTTGCTGTTTATTAAACTGTGCAGTGTTTGCACAGGAGAGCAGGTGGAGCTGGTGCACAGGAGCTGCAGCATCTCCTGCAGAGCTCAGTGGAGAAGTCTGATGTAGGAAAAGTGATGCAATCTCTGGTGGCCAATGAGGGAACCGGCAGACTGGGGGTGGGGGTGAGGAGCCAGGTTGTCCATACAGTGTCCAGCCTCAAGGACTGTTCTCCTGCCTGTCCAGATGTCTTCAGGAGACCCTCGGGATCAATGTCCAGTGTAGAATGCTGCTGTCGCTTCTTCCATACACTGAAAAATGGTAGAAAACACCCTGGAAAGAAAAAACCCTCCTTTATGAAATCTTCTTTGAAACCTTCATCAGCAAGTGTCCCATTGAAATCTCTCCAGTTAGTTCTACAAGTCTGGAAGATTTGAAGGAAATTAGGGAAAGAAACATTGCTCGTTAGGGCTTTCTGTGTTTTAATGAGCCCCGTGGCGTATTTGGTGCTGAGTCCATGAACCTCAGATACCAAGGACAGGCTGAAGAATCTGCTCAAGAGTCCAAGTCAGAACAAACTCCAAAGTACCTTGAAGCATTAATGGGCCCCACTGAGGGCTGTTCCTGACAAAGCCTCCCCAGGGACTCGTTAGAGCAGATAATTGGAGGCAGTGATTGCATCAGGCAAAGGCAAAGTGCAGCAGCTCTGATGCTGAGAAAGCCCTTGGTTTGTCTGATGAAGGACAATGGCCAAGCCTTGAGCCCCTGCCCCTGGGAAGGGAGATCCTGTCCCTCACAGGTGGCTCAGGGCTCTTCCTGGGGCTGTGGGGAGTGCGATGCCCAGTGCAGGGCAATGGTGTGACACCTCCTGGCCTGCATGGGGGGTGCAAGGAGGCAATGGGGAGCCATGGCCATGACAATGATGTGTCTCTTCTTAGGCCTCGGTGGCAGGGACATCAGCCATAGCCAAGGGGACAAAGACCTTGGCTCTTGCAGGGACATCCAGTGTCACCCTTGGCCATCTCCACCACAGTCCATCCTGCACTGTCCCAGGCCTGTGGCTGTTTCCCCACAGGCTGAAGACACCCCATGCACATAGACCAGAGTTCTAACGAAGCTGGGAAATTAAACCATTCTTTTTTAATAGACTTATTCTGTGGTAACTGGTTGTAAGAGACTTCTTAGTAAATTCACCGTGATAATTTTTGAGGTCATGGAAGAGAATGAAAGAAAGGCCACTTTTTGAGACCAGTAGAATGCCAAATTTCGAACAAAGTTTTACCATAAGAATTCTTGTAGTTGCCAGAAAGCCCTCTACCTCTCTCGGGTCAAGATTTGTTAAGTAAATTGTAAGCTCCAATAACGTTTCCTGAGAATTCTGTTTAGTTGCATGTCCCACAAGAAGCTGCTTGGATGGTGCAGATCTGCTTGTGCAAGTAAGAAACCTCCAAGAAAATTCCAAATGCTGTATTTCCACCAGTATTAACAGCCAATGTCTCGTGTAGCAAACACTACACTGATTAATCTGAAACAGGACTTCGATCCGGTAAGGGAAAACAATATCCAATAAATATGACAACAAAAATGGAGTTAGAGGAATAAATTCATGACAACCTTACAGGCTGACTGCATTCGATTGGACTCGCCGATTAGTCTGTTTATAGCTACAACATAGAAACAACCTGTGGCTATTGTGGGACAGTATGATGAGAATGCTAACACGGATATACCGATTGTTACTCTGATCAAGAAATGCAGGGAATGAAGTTAAGTCTCAATAGGCCATGATCCTTTTGTCGTATATGTACCATTTGTGAAATTTAATTTTGATTTTTTTAATTTGCAATCTCTGTCTTTGTAAATTGCACTAAGCTGATTTTCTTACCAGCACAGCTTTTGGAATGCATGAATGTAAAATGTAAATTACTGCGGAACCTGCGAGTCTTCAACATCAGGTCACAGACCATACGTGTATCTGGTCTGATCCTACACACTCGCACAGTTTTGTTGGTGGTTCTGGGCAGTCTCATAAAGCTGTAGTGGTTTGGTGTGAAGATAATGATTGGCATCATTCTGTACAAATTATCGAAGGTTCAACCCAATGAGCAGAACTTGGCGCAGCTTTACATTATTAGAGCTTTTTAAGGAGGGACCTCTAAATTTGGTTTGTGATTCCGAGTACGTAGTCAAGGTCCAACGCACGGATCTGATTCTGAACTGTTTCTTTTTGTTTTTTCTTCATTTTTAAACAAAAAGGGGGGAAAAGTAGGGAAAACACCACAAAACCAGTTGTCAAAAGCGTTGTATGTGATGAATCACTTATATCGTAGTGGTGCAGCCCAAATTTGCCCTGTGATGAAACACTTTGCAAGTGTGACCCAAAAGCATGCTAAATCAGAAAGAACCTCCATTAGTTATGGTCAAATCACTAGTCAATGGTCAATGGAAAAGGCCACATCCATTGATAAGCTGGGGGAGAGGCTCTGCTTGTGTTTTTACAGATCAAGGGTCGCAATGGTTGCTGGCACGAGACGTGAAACCTGTGTGATCTTCCTGACAATGATTGCTGCAGCTGCTGCGGTTTGGATGCCTGCACAGACAAGACTAACATGTGTGTTACTTCAGCCAACATGACTGACCAGGACTCCATATGCCTGGCTATGGCGTCTCCGGAAAACCCATTCCACACGTGCTGGGTTGGCATCCCCCTTGATGACTACAGCAGCATCACACGACTGTTTCAAAATAGCGGTTGGTGCAGAGGCATTGCAACGAACTGTAATAATACCAACACGACACTTTGGATTAATTGCCTCCTGGAAGCAGATATCGAACCACAGGAACTGGAACTGCTGGCATCTGTGCCCATGGACGCTTGTATCAACCTGGTTTGTGAACAGTGTCAGAACAATATAAGAGAACATGAATGGATAAACTGCAAAATGTTAATGCTGCCCTTGGTGACTATAGAAATGAAACTTGATGGTGTAACACCTCGCAGAAGAGCCCAAGGGGTGTCATTGATAATGTGGGAACAGCGACCCCAAAACCTCCTGCATGGTGTGTTCTTGATCTGTGGAGACAGAGCCTGGCCAGGAATTCCTTCTAATGCTGTTGGAGGACTGTGTATTTTGGGACGATTAACTCTCTTAATGCCCAATGTATCCATGATAGTAGATCACAGAAGAGCAAGACGAGAAAAACACTTTTTGCATGTATATGAGTCAATATGTGATGATAATGTAGAGTTTTGGGGATCAGGGTTAAGGGTTTTAGGGTCTCTTGTACCTGGTGTTGGCACAGCGAAAGCTTTAAATACTTTAGAAATATTAGGATGTTGGCTAGGTAAGCAAACTAACAGAACGTCTAAGGCTTTAAGTGGACTTTTGTTAGATGTAGATTCTGTAAGACATGCTACACTGCAGAATAGAGCCGCAATAGACTTTTTGTTATTAGCTCAAGGGCACGGCTGTGAAGATTTTGGTGGTATGTGCTGTATGGACTTGTCAGATCACTCTGAGTCAATTCATAAAAGTATACAATTGTTGAAAGAGGGGGTACAAAAGTGACAAGTTGATGATGGATGGGATTGGTTAAATAAATTGTTCAGTGGCTGGGGGCTTTCAGGATGGTTGTTATCAGTAGTGAAAACGGCACTGATTGTCTTGATGATTGCTGTGGTTGTGTTACTAGTGTTGCCGTGCATGATTTCTCTGCTGTAAAAGGCCCTGCAGTGGACAATGAAAGCATTTTTTTTTAGCACAAATACAAAAAGGGGGAATTGTGGGACTACGGTTGGTCCGTGGATTCCCTGACGCATGGGAACAGAAATCAGCCTTGAAGATATGAAGGCCCACCCGTGAGAAAGATGGGAGTAAAGGAGTGTCCGGAGGTGTTAAGGATGTACCCGTGAGAGAGAAGGGAGTAGAGGAGTAACATTGATGAGAGCAAAAATAGCCAATGAGATGTTACTGCTGTAACTTGTAACCAATAGTGAAGAGACACAGGAATTGGTAAAACTGTATAAAAATGCACTTGTGGCAATAAATGGCATCTACTACTTTCATCCTGGAAGAACTTGGTCCATGTCGTTTGTCCGTCTCAACTGCAACAGTCACAACAACCCCAGTCAGCGCTACAGGCTTGCGGAAGACGGGCTGGAAAATTGCCTGGTGGAGAGGGGTCTGGGAGTGTTGATCGGCAGCAGGTGAACATGAGCCAGCGTGTGCCCAGGTGGCCAAAACGGCCACCAGTGTCCTGGCTTGTATCATGAATAGTGTGGCCAACAGGACTAGAGAAGCGATTGTGCCACTGTTCTCAGCGCTGGTGAGGCCGCAGCTCGAATCCTGTGTTTAGTGTTGGGCCCCTCATCATAAGAAAGACATTGAGGCACTAGAGAGAGTGCAGAGGAGGCGACGGAGCTGCTGAGGGGCTGGAGCACAAGTGTGATGAGGAGCAGGTGAGGGAACTGGTGGGTTCAGCGTGGAGAACAGGAGGCTGAGGGGAGACCTTATTGCTGTCCACAACTACCAGAAAGGAGCTTGGAGCATGGAGGGTGTTGGTCTCTTCTCCCACGTAGCAAGTGGTAGGACAAGAGGAAATGGCCCCAAGTTATGCCAGGGGAGGTTTAGATTGGATATTAGGAAAACAATTCTTCCTGGAAAGGGATGTCAGATGCCCAGGGCAGTGGTGGAGTCGCCATCCCTGGGGGGGTTTAAAAGGCATTGAGACGAGGTTCTTAGGGACATGGTTTAGTGCTAGATTTAGGTTGTGGCTGGACTCAATGCTCCTGATGGTATCTTCCAACTGAAATGATTCTATGATTCTATGGTATCAACTGGAAAATTCTTCTATCGCATCTTCTAAGTGCTCTTCACACACCTGCCTCTTTACCTACAGTCCTGAAACTGATCTAATTAGGTGCACAAGTCTTGAATACCAGATGTAAATGACAAAAGCGACGTGGCTCTGTCAGTCTGGTCTGATACCCGCCAGTCCCAGGCAAACACCTCAGGTATGCGGGAGCCCCTCGAGGTTTGCACTGGGTGCTTATAGTGAGACCAAGGAGCTCAGTGTGAAAATCTGAGCACTCCCCTCAAAACTTAAAAAAACCCCAACCCAACAACAACAACAACAACAAGAACAAAAAACCCCACACTCTCTTTTTCATCAGATTAAATAATTCAGTATTTCCGATAAAATATCTGTGGCAATTCTATCCTGCCAAAATATGAATTTTCAGAATGTGTTTGAACAATGGGAGATGAAACGTTGGCCTTTCCTTGTGCTTGCAGTGCCAGAACTCTGTCTATCACTACGTGTATTTAATCCTCTGAACATCCAGGTGTTTCTACCTGTCCTTACTCAACCCACCATTGTGGAGGGGGTTTTGGTAAATAAAGACTTTGTTGATGAATTAGTCTGGCTCAAAGGAATCTCAAGGCCGCTTCGGGTATTTGTTTGATCTTAGTAAGTAAGGTTTAACTGTATTATATGTAATTGTAATTATGTTGTTAATCACGTGTTCTATGTTGCAGTATGTTTCAAAAATGGTTCGCTGTGTGGTTGATGGGGCCTGACTAATTCAAGAACAGAAAGGGGGAAGTGTGGAGGGGGTTTTGGTAAATAAAGACTTTGTTGATGAATTAATCTGGCTCAAAGGAATCTCAAGGCCGCTTCGGGGAGCTGAGAGCTGAGTCCGCTGTGAGAAAGAGGGGCGTTCCTCAATCGCCGGGGTCCTGGCGTGGCGTGAATCATCGGACGTATCATCAGTGAGACTCCAGCGCATGGACAGCCCACGATACTCATTTAGCGAATCCATGCTTGGAGCGTGGACGCGTGATTAGAATATAGTTACGTATATAAGGAGACTTGTTTCTGTAATAAATGGCTTAGCGTGATTCACATTGAATCAACTTGTTTTGCTGAGTCCCTATTTCGTTCCTACAAATGGTGACTCCGGCGTGATACTCTGAACGGCGTACCACCGAGGTCAGGGAAAAGCCTGGAGCGGCCCAGCCGGAGGCGGATCAGCTGGACTGAAGACCGGGCGGAGGCGTACGGACGTCCTGCATTTTTTTTAAAGAAGTCACCGTAAAGGGTGAGCGGCTGGGAGCGGGAGGAGGGAAGAGTGAAGTTATGGGGCAAAATATATCCTCTGAGGAAGAAGCCATAGTTAAACTCCTCCTGCATATTCTCTCTATGAGAGGACTTAAATATGAAGAAAGTAACATCAGTAGACTGTTGGTTTGGTGTAGAACTAATGGCTACCCGATAGAAGCTGAAAAAGCTTTAAAAATTGAACTTCGGAATGATGTAGGGCAGAAGTTATGGGATCAGATTAGTGATGGAGATAAAAAAGCTAAATCACTAGCGACTACTTGGAAGCTTATACTGTCCGCTTTAAAAGAACTTAAGGCCGAACGGGCTGCGGTTTCTGGAATTTTTACAGCGTTACAGCCTGATAAGAACTCTAAAAATAACTGTGAAGCTTATCCAGTTCGTGTCTTTGACCCCCTCCCTCCCCCAACCCCTGTCGTACCATCAGCACCCCCGATCATACAGCAGTCTGGGGCGGGGGGAGGAAAATCATTCAGCAGATGGCCTCCGATACCATCACACGACCCTAAAGAGACCAAGCAGTCCACGGAACTGGAGTCAGATAATTCGTCAAAAGAACTGTTGAAAGCTGAGAATGCTAAAGTCGTCAATAAGTGTAATATCAGTCCCGTTACTGAGTCGTGTCCGCCTTTACTGCCTCCTACCCCTCTAACTCCTACGCCGGAGGAGAAGGAGTCGCCAGAAAAAAACTGGACTAAAGAACTGTGTGAAAAAATAGACCAGCTATCACTGAAAGAAACCAGCACTCGGGAAGGTGATTATTTTGATGGTGACGAGAAGGGGGGTGCAACGAGGGGTGCAACGGGGGGGTGCATCGAGGGGTGCAACGGGGAGTTCGGGCTCTACGAATGATTATGACGTTAAAAGACATTGGCGAGGGATTATCAGAAATGCGATGATAGAAGGTGAAATAATGAGTGCATACCCAGTCATTTACCAGCAAGACGAACAGGTTAATCAGAATCCTGGGTGGACTGGGTTGCGTTGGGAGGAGATAAAAGAGGCTAGAAAAGCCGTGCAGCAGTATGGATTGCATGGAAAATATACACAAGGCTTTATTAATACTCTTTTTGATGGGCAAATACTAACTCCTTACAATTGTCGTCAGCTGGCTACGTTGCTACTAACACCAATGCAAAAAAAAAGGGGGAAGTAGGGGAAACACCACAAAACCAATTGTCAAAAGCATTGTGTGTGATGAAATACTTTGCAAGTATGACCCAAAACCATGCTCAATCAGAAACAACCTACATTAGTTATGGTCAAATTACTAGTCAATGAAAAAGGCCTTTCCAATTAATAACTTGGGGAAAGGGTTATGCTTGTGTCATTACAGACCAAGGATCAAAATGGATTCCTGCGAAATGGATCAAGCCATGGCTGAACAAAGATAACAAAGATTCAACAGATGCAGAAGGGCAGGAGGGAGATAAATTGTGAGAATTGTCTTAAATGCAAACCATGAATTCCTATTCAGTGTTATAGATGCTCCTAGACCCAGTAGCCTAAAAGCTTATTAGTAAACAAATAAGGTACCTTCTATAGAGAATGCTAATTTGAATAGATAGTAAGAGTTCCAAAAGGGTGATATTACTATTAGATAATCCATGCATAGATAAGATAAAAGTATAAGATAATTCTACCATGGTAACTTAACTTAGCATCTGATAAGGTTTTAAAAGAAGTATTAAGATTAAGCTATAGATCTTTTAAGTATAAGTTTAAATATAAGATTATAAGTTAATAAGTTTATAAGTTAAATATAAGTTTAAGTTTTAGGATATTAACTTAATAATTAGCATATGCTGATGATATTAAGTACATTACTCTATAAACTGCGCAGTTATAGATATTTAGGAGGTTAAGAGAAAATATTGTATTAACTTGTCTGGTTATTTTGAATCTATTAAAATAGTGTGTTAATAAGGTTGTCATAATAGAATTAAGGTTTTAAGAATAGGCAGGTATTTGTTTGATCTTAGTAAGTAAGGTTTAACTGTATTATATGTAATTGTAATTATGTTGTTAATCACATGTTCTGTGTTGCAGTATGTTTCAAAAATGATTCGCTGTGCGGTTGGTGGGGCCTGACTAATCCAAGAACAGAAAGGGGGAAGTGTGGAGGGGGTTTTGGTAAATAAAGACTTTGTTGATGAATTAGTCTGGCTCAAAGGAATCTCAAGGCCGCTTCGGGGAGCTGAGAGCAGAGTCCGCTGTGAGAAAGAGGGGCGTTCCTCAATCACCGGGGTCCTGGCGTGGCGTTAATCATCGGACGTATCATCAGTGAGACTCCAGCGCATCGACAGCCCATGATACTCATTTAGCGAATCCATGCTTGGAGCGTGGACGCGTGGTTAGAATATAGTTACATATATAAGGAGACTTGTTTCTGTAATAAATGGCTTAGCGTGATTCACATTGAATCGACCTGTTTTGCTGAGTCCCTATTTCGTTCCTACACACCATGTCTGAACTCATCTCTTCAGAAGCCTGTCTGGACATTTGCACTCTCCATTGCTCCCCAGAGGTTCTTCACCTCTCACTCTTTGCGTGACCCCTGTGGGTCCCTTCCAGCTCAGGACGTTCTCTGATTCTTCCTCACTTGTAGGTAGTTAAGGTCTGGCGGCCGGAAGATCTCGCGCTGTACGGAAAGATAGTTGCCCCTCCCTAGGTAGGTAGGAGTATGTGAGGCAAGCAGACGGACGTGACGTTGTTAACCCAAGATATATAACACCGTGTTACTTGTTAATAAACGCCATTTGCCGTCCACCACATTGGTGTCTGCGTGCTGATGGACCGAGCGACCTGGGGTGTGGTCGCCGTGCTGTTGCTGAACCAGGTCGTCACTGCCTACTGAGAGGCAACTAGTGGTGCCGAAACCCGGGAAATCCCGGAAAGCCCGGGAAATCATCGCCTGGACTCGGGTGAACAGCGGCCGGAGCGGCAGGACCAGCCCGGCGGGGAGGACGCTCCCGGACCCGCGGGGAGGATCGAAGCCCTCGTGAAGGTCGTATCTCAGTTACATAAACAATGGGGTATTGATTGCAAGTCTAAAGATTTTACTCTTGCAGTTGCGAGGCTCTTGCAAATCGGGGTTATCGAACAGCTGGTGGAAATTCTCCACCCAGAGGTGTGGGACAAGTGCACTAAAGCGCTTGCCGACGAAATGATGTCCTCAGGTAGTGGGAAAAATCTTAAGTCATGGGGGAAAGTTGTGAAAGCTCTGCAGAAGGCTAGACAGGCGCAGGAAACCTGGAAGGCAGCACAGGCTTGTTTGCTGGCCACCCCACAGCTGGGGGTCGGGGCGGCTACGCAGACCCCGCACTCCCCAGATAGTGACAATCCTGCTGAACCTAAAGGTCTGCGAGAGGGTGACCCCCCCGGGGCGACCATGCAGACTCCATGCTCTCCGGATAATGACGATCCGGCTGAGCCCAAAGATCAGCAAAAAGGCGAAAATGAGACACAGGAGCAAACTAAATCTTTTTGGGGTGGGTTAGTCGAGGAAGCCAGGTGTGCTGCTGAGAAAACAGAGTCTGAGGGAGTTGGGACGAGACCCCCACCGTATGCGCCCCAAGATGGCGCCCAGCGCGCGGGGGAGGAGAGGGATGAAGAAGTTCTTGGGAGGAATGGCATTCTTGGGTGGAATGGTGTCCTTGGGGGGCACGGGGAGATAATGTTGGCAGAGAATGTGGAGAGTGACCTTGCAGGTGCGAGTGAGCGCGTGGAAGTGAACAATAGAGCATCGAGCTTTGGGGGCGGAGGCGTGAACAAGGGGCGGAGAGCCGATCGGGGTGTCCACCTGGGGAGGAGCCGTCGGGGGGCGGACACCTCCCCGAGCAGGAGGCGGGGCGAGCCAAAAGGGAGGGAACGGCCCGCCCGCACTGGGCGGGGTCGGAGCAGAGAGCGGACCGCCCATAAGGGTAGTGGGCGGGGCTGGAACTCGGAAGTAGCCAGTCAGTCTAGTTCGGGTTCCGGATCGGATACGGAAGTAACTGACCAGTCGAGTTCCGACTCCGATTCAGATACCGATTCATATTCGGAGGAGGAAATGGGAATAAACAGAACTAGAAACAAAAACATCTCTTTCCGATACGAAGCGGAACTGTGAAAGAAAAAAATTCCTCTCACGGACTGGAGAAAGATGAAGATGGCGTGTGCCGACTGGGCCCCATCGGCCGCGCGGGCGTTCCCGGTCCGGGTGACGGACGGGGACAAAGGGTTCACACACCGGTAAACCCCAAGGATATACAAGCGATCATTGAAGCCATCGCGGATAAAGGGCTTAATTCTGCCCTGGTTTCCACCCTCATAGACGGCATTTTTGGCGGAGACGACATGCTCCCGTATGACGTTAAACAAACCTTCAGGCTGATCTTTGACGGGGCAGGGATGATCGTTTTTAAACAAGAATGGGAGGATAACTGTGCGAGGCAATTGGCCCAGGTAACCGGGGCGGATCACCCGCTGCATGGCTCTAACCTGCAGCGGCTGATGGGCTCGGACCCAGCAATGATGACCCCCCAGCTACAGACCCAGGGTCTGCGGGCTCAAGAAGTCACGGCGACTACCCGTGCAGCCAGAGAGGCCATTCGCACAGCCTCTGGAGTCACTGCCGAGCCATCGCCATGGTCAGCAATAAAACAGAGTGAAAGCGAGAGCTTCACGCCATTTGTAGATCGCCTCCAGGCAGCGATCGACTCCTCGACACTGCCTGCGGAGGCAAAGGGCCCATTCGCAGCGGAGTGCCTGCGCCAGCAGTGCAATTCGGTAACCAAAGGCGTTTTGCGATCACTGCCGGCAGGGTCCAGCATCGCAGACGTGATCAAACATGTCGCGAGAGAAGAGCACCTAGCCCCAATCCAAGCACCGCAATAACTAACATGATGGTATGCTTTAAGTGTGGCCAGTCGGGCCACGTCACGGCACATTGCCCTCAGTTAGGGGACTCGTCAACAGCCCCCCCCAACACCAAAACCGATCTAGAGGGCCATGCTGGGCCTGTGGAAAGAAAGGGCATTTTGCCAGGGAATGCAGATCCAAGGCCCAGGGAAACGGGAGGGGGAAGGGGCAGTTGGGCCATGCACAGCCCTCTCCCACTTGGGATATGAGACGGGCCAATTATGCCAACCCCACATGGGGTGCAGCACTCCCGAACTCGGCACCCCAAAACTTAGTGCCTCAAAAACCAGTTCCTTCGAGCCCACTGCTTCCTCAACGGGTGACCAACTTCACCACAGCACAACCAGCTGTTCAGCCAAACCCACTGCCATCTCAGGGACAACAAGCACCACCCTCTGGGGGCGAGACCCCAGGGTGGCTTTGGCCGTAAAATGTGATAGCCCACCAATGGTGTGGGGCATCTGCTCCCTTTATAACACCCCAAATAGCATCACCATTAGTGTCCCCTTCTTGATCGATACCGGAGCAGATGTTACAGTCATCCCTGAGGCGAACTGGCCTCCATGTTGGGATTTGGAAGAACCTCCCATGGTAGGCGGAGTCGGAGGACTAACCAGGGCTCGGAAGAGTGTTCATTTGGTTGCAATCACAATCCACACAGAAAAGGGAGCAGAAAAAAACATTACTCTTTTCCCGTTCGTCTTGCCAGGAATCCTACCCCTTTTAGGAAGGGACGCTCTAACCCTATTGAAAGCCAGGGTGACAAATTTATAGTGAGGGCCACTGCCGCATACCCACTTCCACCGATCAAACTGACATGGAAGTCGTCTGACCCAGTGTGGGTCGAGCAGTGGCCCCTGTCAAAGCCTCGAATGGATGCTCTTCTCGAGTTAGTTGACCGCGAACTGCAACGGGGTCACATTGAGCCTTCTACCAGCCCTTGGAACACTCCTGTATTTGTAATACCCAAGCGAACCGGTGAAGGGTTCCGTCTCCTCCATGATCCGCGTGAGGTAAACAAGACAATTCAACCAATGGGTCCTGTTCAAACGTTGTTGCCCATGAACTCTATGATATCAGAGGGGCAACCTTGTGCCGTCCTTGATATTAAAGACTGTTTTTTCTCAATATCTTTGCATGATGAAGACAAGGAGCGGTTTGCTTTCTCTATCGTGTTTCCAAACAGTCAACGTCCTAACCTACGCTTCCAGTGGAGGGTGCTGCCTCAAGGAATGATCAACTCGCCTACCATCTGCCAGATCATGGTGGATTGGGCACTGGAACCAGTTCGGCACAGTGACCCAACCGCGACAATCATTCAATACATGGACGACATCCTGGTCACCGCACCATCAGGAAGTTAGGTGGACCCACTGGTATTAACAGTCTCGGAAACCCTAAAAACAAACGGGTTTGAAATCGCGAGTGCAAAAATTAAAAAGGGACCATGCGTGAGCTTTTTGGGAGTGGGAATCACAGACTCTTACATAACCCCTCCCCAGATAAAAATCCGCCGGGACGTCAAGACGCTTCATGATGTGCAACAATTAGTGGGATCCTTACAATGGCTCCGTAACATCGTCCTGATTCCTCCCGAGACCATGGCTCCCCTGCACGATCTTTTAAAAGGAAAAAACCCATGGGAACAGAAGACCCTGACAACAGAAGCGACGGACTCTCTTGATTTTATCGAGCAGCAAATTTCATCAAGCACACTTGCCAGGTGGAACCCACACGAACCACTCGATCTGTATGTATCCTTCACAGAAGGAGGGGGAGTAGGGGCACTGGCTCAGGGCCCTCATGAAAAAGCTCGACCAATACAGTGGATAGTCCTGGGAAAACCGTCACGTGCATTTTCTCCAGGGGTCGAGTGTCTTGGCAATCTCATCATGAAAGGCCGAAAACTTGCCCTAAGGCACCTAGGCATCGAACCTGCCAGGATATTCTTACCCTTGCGCAAACAGCTTCTAGCGCAATCAGTGGCCATGTCGGAGTCTTTGGCCGTGGCCCTTGCAGGATTTCGCGGAGAAGTCCATCATGCCATCAAGCCTCCTTGGGCTCAGATGCTGAAAATTGCTAACATCGACCTTCCTCAGAAGATCATGGACCGACCCCAGCAGGGACCAACGGTCTTCACAGATGCATCCTCCGTGACCTCAACTGCAGCAGTGGTATGGCAGTCGGAAGAACAATGGCACTGTGTTAAAATGACTGACAGTACACTCTCAGTCCAGTTGCTGGAAGCGATGGCCGTGGTACTGGCGTGTGGACTGTTTCCAATGGAACACCTCAACATAGTGACTGATTCAATGTTCGTAGCCAAACTTTGCTTGGCCATGTTGGGACCTGGCGTGTCAACGTCCACAGCTGCTCTAATGCTAGAAGAAGCTCTTTTTTCTCGAAAAGGAACCATATCAGTCATCCACGTCAACAGCCACGACCCAATCAAGGGGTTTTATCAAATCGGTAACGATAAAGCAGATGCAGCTGCAAAAGGGCTGTGGACACTGAGAGATGCCCGTCAGCTACATGAATCCCTCCACATTGGAACTAAGGCCCTAGCAAAGAGATGTGGGATTTCGACCACAGACGCAAGGCACATAGTAGCTACATGTCCCCACTGTCAAAAAGCACCACTGTGGTCCAGTGGAGTCAACCCCAGAGGTCTCAAAGCCTCTGAGGTGTGGCAGTCAGACTTTATACTCTGCCAGTTGCTGAAACCTCGAGCGTGGCTAGCAGTAACTGTAGACACATATAGCGGGGTGATCGTAGCTACACAACACCTTAGGGCCAGCTCCAAAGCAACCATCCAACATTGGCTGACAGCTATGGCATGGCTTGGTGTTCCTAATCAGATCAAAACAGACAATGGTTCACACTTTGTGTCCAAACCAATCCAAGCATTCGTTCAGAAATGGGGTATCACCCTAACACATGGGATCCAATACAACAGCACAGGACAAGCGATAGTCGAACGAGCAAATCAAACTCTGAAATCTAAGCTGGAAGTCTTAGCAAACTCAGAGGATTTTGCCAACGCCATTCCCTCGGGAGATCAGTCTTGCTTGCTGGCAACTGCTTTGCTAGCACTAAACCAATTCCCCAGGGGGGAGGAGGCGAATAGTCCTGTCCAAAAACATTGGGCCACTCGAGCGCTAGAGGAAGGCCCGTCAGTTGTGGTCAGAAATGAGTTGGGGGGATGGGAACCGGGGTGGAAATTAGTTTTAACAGGGCGAGGGTATGCCGCGGTCAAAAAAGAGGGCGGAATTAAATGGTGTCCGCTTAAGTCCATTAAGCCAGATCTTCAGGCTAAAACTAATGAAAACTGTGAGTTTCTGTTTTCAGGACCAGATAATCGGACGTCCTCGTGACCCGTGTACCCCGGCTACCAGAGAAGTCAACAGGCCGACGAACATCCCATCCAGGCCCGAGCCTTACAGGGATGGTTTGAGTCATGGCTTGGTCAGTCACCATGGCTAACCGCCCTAATATCTACCCTAGCAGGGCCAGTCATTGTAGGTCTAGTGGCATTAATCTTTGGACCCTGCATACTAAATAAGCTTGTAGCGTTTGTTAGAAGCCGACTTGAGCGAGTTAACATTATGCTGATTGAACGCCAACAACTCCTTTAAAAGGAGGCATTTACCTAGGGTTATCCCCAATTATCCCCAGCTACCCCTCAGTTACAATCCATTACTAACCATTACTTTCTAGTTTTCACCAATATATATATCTTTCTGCTAACATTATTTAGTCTACCTCAAAAATTACTTACATAGTATTGTACTCTATTACCTCCTAGTTCTAACCAATTTATAGTGCCTCACCATTCATTGTAATCACTTCACTCACAAAATATTGCACTAAGGTAGAAGCACAAATTTTTAAGACTGTTACATTTTTTAGCTAGTTTAGTTTTGCATAGGGAGGGGGGAAATGTAGGTAGTTAGGGTCTGGCGGCCGGAAGATCTCGCGCTGTACGGAAAGATAGTAGCCCCTCCCTAGGTAGGTAGGAGTATGTGAGGCAAGCAGACGGACGTGACATTGTTAACCCAAGATATATAACACCGTGTTACTTGTTAATAAACGCCATTTGCCGTCCACCACATTGGTGTCTGCGTGCTGATGGACCGAGCGACCTGGGGTGTGGTCGCCGTGCTGTTGCTGAACCAGGTCGTCATTGCCTACTGAGAGGCAACAAGTGCCCAGTGTGTGAAGAAGGGGGGCTGCCTTGTTAGCCTTTGAGGCTGGAGAAGTAATGTTATCTGCAGCGACCTTGGCAGAGGAACTCTGCGGAGGAGCTGTAGCTTCAGCCTGCGAAGCCACCGTTGTGGGGGCAGTGGCTGCAGCGGCAGCTTTTGCTGTTTTGCTCTTTCTCGAGCAGATCGGAGTGCTTTTTGCTAAAGCTTCCGAAGATGCACCGCAAATCTCAGGACAACAAAGAGACGCAAACCTCCTGTTGAACGCCATTTCTCTTAACAGAAGCACAAACTGACACACATTCAGCAAACCAGATAACACCATCACAGTTCTATCAAAACTCCAAGGATATTCAAAGTTCTCTAAAACATTTGCGAACTGTCCTAGCGAAAAAACGAAAGTATTGTTAGTCAGCCTTTCTAAAGATTCGCTCGACCAATTAGCAAACACAGAGCCGTACTGCTCTTTAATCTCTCCTGGAGGCTTTTCAAGGTAAAGCAGAAGCGAGTAGAAATTAATTAGCGGCTGCAGTATAATGAAATAAACCAGTGACAAACCACACAGCATCATCATGACCATTGTCCAGTTCCTTGTTGTTATATAATGAATACTTCGATTTAAAAAGAAGGCCCAACACAGATATGGAATCAGTGAGCACCATGTAGAAAATAACTGATACAACTTATGCCATAGCATCTTTAAATCAGTGTAATTCACTTTGCCTTAATACAACTAAATAATATGCAAAGCAAACGGATGCGCAAGTATCACAATTCTATGAGTTGGCACCGTGCCAAGAAAACGGAAAGGTACGTCAGAGCAGTAGAAAAGCCAAAAATCTTCAAATTTACCCCTTTTCTTTGCCCCACGTTGGGCGCAAATTATCTGTCGAGGATTAAGATTGCGGGGTGACAATAAAACCCTGGCAGATGTATTGTTAACCCCCTCTCCCCCCCCACTTCCCCCTTTTTGCCCCTCCCTCTCCCCCTTCCCACTCAGGACAGGCGATCGGGAGGAAAAGAAGGACAGAGAGAAGAGAATTGGAAAAAAATAAAGATGTTTTAGTAATGCTACTAATAAGAATAGAGAAAATAATACAAAATATACAAAACCAATCTTGAAAGTCTCAGCAACTGCAGAGCCGGCACCTGAAGTCCTGGACTGGACTCTGCAGCCAACCGGAGCTGGATTCAGTCTCTCACTAGTCCTCAGTTTGCAGGGACGACTAGCAAGGTCCTCTCCTAATGTCGGCCATAAGCAGAAGGGAAAAGGGCAAAGGGCCGAGATCCTCGTGATCTCCCACTTTATATGAAGTATTCACGTGAAGGGGATGTTATACACAGTTGGTCTGTTTCTTGGTCACTTGTTTCTCGTCGCCCCTCTCGCGAGATGTCCATCCATGCTTATCAATAAGTTTGCATTCCATTGCTAGGTTTACCAAAACATGTGTCTGGTTCTCCAGGAAAATGCAGTTAATATGAAGGCTTTAGCTGACAGGCAAATTCACTAAAAGAGAAACTTGTTTTTAGCAAAACCAGGACACTTACAGAACAGGACATGGTACACCTTTTGGGCAGAATTACCCCCATATCATCCTTCTTTCATAACTTTTCTCCTTTCTTCCTGGTGAGAGGTGGAGGTGGCATGGGTGACAAAGAAGACCAAGGAACAGATCCCAGGTCAGTGCAAAGGCACAAAGGAAGCCAGAATCTTTATGTGTGTGCACTGACACACACTGTCACCTGCATTTCCAGTCTCTGCAGTCCCAACCGTGCAGCAGAGTCTGGAGTTCTGAGCTCCCTTCATCTGCCCTGTGTGACACATGTAAAATGGAACTACCCCAGTCCAATGGCTGGTTTTGATTCTCTTCACAGCCTGAAGCACCACATGGGTCAGGAGACAAGCCAGGATACCCAACCAGGACTCACATGCTCTGCTCTTACAGTTCAGGTGTTCCCTGGCATCTCAGCAGACATGTCACGCTAATATCTGGGTGCAAGGAGCTGGTCAAGTGTCTCATCTCCATTTCTGTAACGGTGGCTTTGCTGCCTGGCTGTTGTGCAGACTCTGTACATGGAGGCTGACAGCTCTTGAACAACCTGCTATGAACGGATTAACAAGGGGGGATGTCAGCCATGAGGAAAAGGGAAAAGAAAAAGGGAAAAAAGGGCCGAGATCCTCATGATCTCCCACTTTTATATGAAGTATTCATGTGAATGGAATGTTATACACAGTTGGTCAGTTTCTTGGTCACTTGCTTCTCGTCGCCCCTCTCGCGAGATGTCCATCCGTGCTTATCAATAAGTTTGCATTCCATTGCTAGGTTTACCAAAACATGTGTCTGGTTCTCCAGGAAAATGCAGTTAACATGAAGGCTTTAGCTGACAGGCAAAATTCACTGAAAGAGAAACTTGTTTTTAACAAAACCAGGAAAAGCTGTAGACATTGTTTATTGTCCATAACCTTGCAGGTACTGTTTTGCCTGAACGCAAATTCCTTTCTTCTCAGCGACGTGCAATACAGGCCTTATCTTCTAAGTGTTCAGTGTCAGGGATAATAAAAAGTCCTTCTTCAAATATGTTAATAACAAAAGGAGGGGCAAGGAAAACCTCCATTCTCTGTTGGACTTTGAGGGAAATAGAGTTAACAAAGATGAGGAGAAAGCTGAGGTACTTAATGCCTACTTTGCCTCAGTTTTTACCAGTAAGACAGGTGGCCCTCAGGACAACTCATCTCTGGAGGTGGTTGACAGAGATAGGAAGCCAAATGGGCCCCTTGTATTCCAGGAGGAAATAGCTGGTGATTTACTGAGCCATCTGGATCCTCACAAGTCTATGGGACCAGATGAGATCCATCCTAGGGTGATGAGGGAGCTAGCAGAAGAACTTGCCAAGCCGCTCTCCATCATCTTCCAACAGTCCTGGCTCACTGGGGAGGTCCCATATGATTGGAAATGGGCCAATGTTACCCCAGTCCACAAAAAGGGCTGCAGAGCTGACCCTGGCAACTACAGGCCTGTCAGCCTGACCTCGGTGCCTGGCAGGGTTATGGAGCAGATCATCCTGAATGGAATCACACAGCACCTTCAGGATGGACAAGGGATCAGACCCAGCCAGCATGGGTTTAGGAGGGGCAGGTCCTGTCTGACCAACCTGATCTCCTTTTATGATCAGGTGACTCACCTGGTGGATGAGGGGAAAGCTGTAGATGTGGTCTATCTGGACTTCAGCAGTCTCCCATAATATACTCTTGCAAAAGCTGGTAGCCCATGGCTTGGACAAGTGTACTCTACTCTGGGTTAAGAACTGGCTGGAGGGCCGGGCCCAGAGAGTGCTGGTGAATGGGGCTGCATCCAGCTGGCGGCCAGTCACTAGTGGTGTTCCCCAGGGGTCAGGGTTGGGTCCAGTCCTGTTGAACATCTTTATTGACGATTTAGATGAGGGGATTGAGACCATCATCAGCAAATTTGCTGATGACACCAAGTTGGGAGGGAGTGTCGACCTGCTGGAAGGCAGGAGGGCTCTGCAGAGGGATCTGGATAGACTGGAAAAATGGGCTGATTCCAATGGGATGAAGTTCAATAAGGCCAAATGCCGGGTGCTGCACTTTGGTCACAACAACCCCCTGCAGCGCTACAGGCTGGGCACAGAGTGGCTGGAGAGCAGTCAGACAGAAAGGGACCTGGGGGTACTAATTGATAGGAAGCTCAACATGAGCCATCAGTGTGCCCAGTTGGCCAAGAAGGCCAATGGTATCCTGTCCTGCGTCAAAAATAGCGTGGTCAGCAGGACAAGGGAAGTGATCCTTCCCCTGTACTCTGCATTGGTGAGGCCACACCTGGAGTATTGTGTTAAGTTCTGGGCCCCTCAGTTCAGGAAAGACATTGAAGTGCTGGAGCGGGTCCAGAGAAGAGCAACACAACTGGTGAAAGGACTCGAACATAAGACCTATGAGGAGAGGCTGAGGGAGCTGGGGTTGTTTAGTCTAGAGAAGAGGAGGCTTAGAGGTGACCTCATCACTCTCTGTAACTACCTGAAGGGAAGTTATACCCAGGTGGGGATTGGTCTCTTCTCCCAGGCAGTTAGCAACAGGACAAGGGGGCATGGGCTTAAACTCTACCAGGGGAAATTTAGGCTGGATATTAGAAAGAAATTCTTTACAGAGAGAGTGGTCAGGCATTGGAATGGCCTGCCCAGGGAGGTAGTGGACTCGCCGTCCCTGGAGGTTTTTAAACTGAGATTGGACATGGCACTTAGTGCCATGATCTAGTAAATGGACTAGAGTTGAGCCAAGGGTTGGACTTGATGATCTCTGAGGTCTTTTCCAACCCAGTCGATTCTGTGATTCTGTGATCCCAGATATAGCACCCCAGATACAGCATCCCAGATACAGTATGCCAGATACAGTATCCCAGATACAGTATCCTAGATACAGCATCTCGGATACAACATACCGGATACAGCATCCCGGATACATCATGTTAGATACAGCATCCCAGATTCGGAATCCCAAATACCGCATCTCAGATACAGCACCCAGGATACAGCATTCAGGATACAGCATCCTAGATACAACATCCTAGGTAATGCATACAGGATACGGCATCCAGGATACAGCATCCAGGATATAACATCCCAGATACAGAATCCTAGATACAGCATCCCGTATACATCATACAAGATACAGCATCCCAGATACAGAATCCTCGAAACAGCATCCCAGATTCAGCATCTCGGATACACCATCCTACATACAGCAACCAAGATAAAACAACCAATATACAGCACCCTAGATACATCATCTTAGATACAGCATACCAGATACAACATCCTAGATACAGTATCCCGGATAGAGCATCCCAGATACAGCATCCCGGATACAGCATCCTAGATACAGCACGCCAGATACAGCATTCTATATACATCACCCTAGATACAGCATCCAGGATACAGCATCCCAGATACAGATTCCTAGATATAACATCCTAAATGCATCATCGTAGATACAGCATCCTAGATAAAATATCCCAGATACAGTATCCAAGATACAGCATCCTAGATAGAGTACCACAGATACAGCATCATAGACACAGCATCCTAGATATAGCACCCTAGATATAATATAACAGATACAGTATCCCAGATACAGCATCAAAGAAACAGCACCCTAGATACAATATCCCAGGTACAGCATCCTAGATACAGCATCTCTAATGCAGCATCCTAGATACATCACCCTAGATACAGCATCCAGGATACAGTATCGTGGATACAGCATCCTAGATACAGTATCCTGGATACAGTATCCTAGATACAGTATCCTGGATATAGTATCCTAGATACAGCATCCCGGACACATCATGCTAGATACAGCATCCCGGATATGGAATCCCAAATACCACATCTCAGATTCAGCACCCCAGATACAGCATCCTAGCTACAGCATCCTAGATACAATATTAGAGATACAGTATTCCAGATACAGCACCCTAGATATAGCATCCCAGATACAGCACCCTAGATATAGCATCCCAGATACAGCATCCCAGATAGAACATCCCAGATACAGCACCCTAGATATAGCATCCCAGATACAGCATCATAGGAACAGCATCCAGGATACAGCATCCAGGATACAGTATCCATGATACAGCATCCTAGACACAGCATCCAGGATATAGCATGCAGGATACAGCATCCCAGATAGAGCATACCAGATAGGGCATCCTAGACACAGCATCTCGGATACACCATCCCGGATACATCATGTTAGACACAGCATCTCAGATTCGGAATCCCAAATACCACATCTCAGATACAGCATCCAGGATATAGCATTCAGGATACAGCATCCTAGATACAGCATCCTAGGTAAAGTATAAAGGATATAGCATCCAGGATACAGCATCCCAGATACAGCATACCAGATACAGCATACTGGATACGGCATCCCAGATACGGCATCCGAGATACGGCATCCTAGATACAGCATCCCAGATACAGTATCCCAGATACAGCATCCGAGATACAGTATCCCAGAAAAAGATTCCTAGTTACAGGATCTCGGATAGAACAGCACAGATACAGCATCCCGGATAGAGCATCCCAGACACTGCATCCCAGATACGGCATCCTAGATACGGAATCCTAGATACGGCATCCCAGGTGTAGAATCCCAGATACAGAAACCCAGATACAGCACCATAGATATAATATCCCAGATACAGCATCCCAGATACTGCATCCCAGATACAGCATCCTAGATACGGAATCCTAGATACAGCATCCCGGATACAGCATGCCGGTTACAGCATGCCGGATACAGCATCCCAGAATCAGCATCCAGGATACCGCATCCCATATACAGCATCCCGGATACAGCATCCCAATTAGGGAAACCCAGATACAGCATCCGAGATACAGTATCCCAGATACAGCATCCTAGTTAAAGGATCCCGGATAGAACAGCACAGATATAGCATCCTAGATACAGCATCCCAGGTACAGAATCCCAGATACAGAATGCCAGATACAGCACCATAGATATAATATCCCACATAGAGTATCCCAGATACAGCATGCCACATACAGCATCCCAGATACAGTATCCTAGATACAGCACCATAGATATAGCATCCCAGATACAGCACCCTAGATATAGCATCCCAGATACAGCATTCTAGATACAGCAACACAAAGACAGCATCCTAGATACAGCATCCCAAATACAGCATCCTAGATACAACATGATAGATACATCACCCCAGATACAGCATCCAGGATACAGCAGCCCAGATACAGCAACCCGGATACAGCATCCTAGATATAGCAACCTAGATATAGCATCCCAGATACAGCACCCTAGATACAGTATCCCAGATACAGCATCCTAGATAGAGCATCCCAAATACAGCATCCCAAATACAGCATCCTAGATACAATATTCCAGATACAGTATCCCAGATATAGCAACCTAGCTACAGGATCCCAGATACAGCATCCTAGACACAGCACCCTAAATATAGCATCCCAGATACAGCATCCTAGATACAGCATCCCAAATACAGAATCCTAGATACAATATTGCAGATACAGGATCAGCTATACAGCATCCCAGATACAGCATTGTAGATACAGCACCCTAGATATAACATCCCAGATGAAGCATCCTATGTAGAGCATCCAGGATACAGCATCCAGGATTCAGCATCCCAAATACAGCATCCCAGATACAGCATCCTAGATACAGCATCCAGGATACAGCATCCCAGATATAGCATCCGAGATACAGCATTCCAGATACAGCATCCCAAATACAGTATCGCAGATACAGTATCCCAGATATATTATCCTAGATACAGCATCCCGGATACAGCGTCTCAGATACAGCATCCAGGACACAGCATTCACGATACAGCATCTTAAATACAGCATCCTAGGTACAGCATACAGGATATAGCATCCAGGGCACAGCATCCCAGATACAGCATCCCAGATACAGCATCCCAGATACAGCATCCCAGATACAGCATCTTAAATACAGCATATCGGATACAGCATCTGGGATACAGCATCTGGGATACACCATCCCCGTTACAGCATCTTGGATACAGCATCCTCGATACAGCATACAGAATCAGCATCAAGGATATAGCATCCCGGATACAGCATCCCAGATAGGGAAACGCGGATACAGCATCCGAGATACAGTATCCCAGATACAGCAACTTAGCTACAGGATCCCAGATAGAACATCACAGATACAGCATCCCTGATACAGCATCCCAGATACGGCATCCTAGATACGGAATCCCAGATACAGCATGCCAGAAACAGCATCCTAGATACAGCACCATAGATATAATATCCCAGATACAGTATCCCTGATACAACATCCTAGATACAGTATCCTAGATACATCACCCTAGACACAGCATCCAGGATACACCATCCAGGATACAGCATCCGAGATGGAGCACCCTAGATATAGCATCCCAGATACCTCACCCTAGATACAATATCCCACATACAGTATCTCAGATACAACATCCTAGATAGAGCATCCCAAATAAAGCATCCTAGATACAGCATCCCAAATAGAGCATCCTAGATACATCGCCCTAGATATAGCATCCAGGATACAGCATCCTGGATACAGTATCCTGGATACAGCATCGAAGATACAGTATATTGGATACAGAATCCTTGATACAGCATCCCGGATAAAGCAACTCGGATACAGCATCCTGGATACAGTATCCTGGATACAGCACCGAAGATACAGTATATTGGATACAGAATCCTTGATACAGCATCCCGGATAAAGCATCTCGGATACAGCATCCCAGATATATCATGCAAGATACAGCATCCCAGATATGCAATCCCAAATACCGCATCTCCGATTCAGCATCCTCGAAACAGTATCCCACATTTAGCATCCCGGATACACCATCCTAGATACAGCATCCCAGGTACAGCATGCCAGATACAGCATCCTGGATTCAGAATCCCGGAGACACCATCCTAGATACATCATCCTATAAACAGCACCCTAGATACATCATCCCAGGTACATCATCGTAGATACAGCATCCTAGATACAGCATCCAGGATACAGCATCCCAGATACAGCATCCCAGATACAGCATCCAGGATACAGCACCCCAGATAGGGAAAGCCAGATACAGCATCCAAAATACAGAATCCCAGATACAGAATCCCAGATACAGCATCCTAGCTACGGCATACAGGATACAGCATCCCAGATACGGCATCCAGGATACAGTATCCCGGATACAGCATCCCAGATAGAGAAACCAAGATACAGCATCCAAGATACAGAATCCCAGATACAGAATCCCAGGTACAGAATCCCAGATACAGCACCCCAGATATATCTACACTAGATACAGCATCCAAGATACAGCATCCCAGATACAGAATCCTAGATATAACATCCTAAATGCATCATCCTAGATACAGCACCCTAGATACAATATCCCAGATACAGCGTCCAAGATACAGCATCCTAGATACAGCACCATAGATATAATATCCCAGATACAGTATCCCAGATACAGCATCCTAGATACAGCACCCTAGATATAACATCCCAGATACAGCACTCTAGATACAATATCCCAGATACAGTATCCCAGATACAGCATCCTAGATACAGCATCTCTAATACAGTATCCTAGATTCATCAGCCTAGGTACAGCATCCCGGATACAGCACCCTAGATACAGCATCCAAGATAAAGCACCCTAGATACAATATCCCAGATACAGTATCCCAGATATAGCATGCCAGATACAGCATCCAGGATACATCACCATAGATATAATAGCCCAGATACAGCACCCTAGATACAATATCCCAGATACAGAATCCTAGATACAGCATCCCAAATACAGCATCCTAGATACAGCATCCTAGATACATCACCCTAGATACAGCATCACGGATACAGAATCATAAATACAGCATCCCGGATACAGCATCCTAGATACAGCATCCCAGAATCAGCATTGAGGATACAGCATCCCAGATACAGCATCCTAGATACAGCATCCCAGAATCAGCATCCAGGATACATTATCCCAGATACAGCATCCTAGATACAGCATCCCAGACTCAGCATCCAGGATACAGCATCCCAGATACAGCATCCCAGAATCAGAACCAGGATACAGCATCCAGGATACAGCATCCCAGATACAGCATCCTAGATACAGCATCGCAGAATCAGCATCCAGGATACAGCATCCCAGATACAGCATCCTAGATACAGCATTCCAGAATCAGCATCCAGGATACAGCATCCCAGATAAGGCATCCCAGAATCAGCATCCAGGATACAGCATCCAGGATACAGCATCCCAGATACAGCATCCTAGATACAGCATCCCAGAATCAGCATCCAGGATACAGCATCCCAGATACAGCATCCCAGAATCAGCATCCAAGATACAGCATCCAGGATACAGCATCCCAGATACAGCATCCCAGATACAGCATCCCGGATACAGCATCCTAGATACAGCATCCCTGAATCAGCATCCAGGATACAGCATCCCAGTTACAGCATCCTAGATACAGCATCCCAGATACAGCATCCAGGATACAGCATCCAGGATACAGCATCCCAGATACAGCATCCTAGATACAGCATCCCAGAATCAGCATCCAGGATACAGCATCCCAGATACAGCATCCCAGATACAGCATCCCAGAAACAGCATCTCGGATACAGCATCTCGGATACAGCATCTGGGATACAGCATCTGGGATACACCATCCCCGTTACAGCATCCTGGATACAGCAGCCTTGATACAGCATACAGAATCAGCATCAAGGATATAGCATCCCGGATACAGCATCCCAGATAGGGAAACGCGAATACAGCATCCGAGATACAGTATCCCAGATACAGCAACTTAGCTACAGGATCCCAGATAGAACATCACAGATACAGCATCCCTGATACAGCATCCCAGATACGGCATCCCAGATACGGCATCCTAGATACGGAATCCCAGATACAGCATGCCAGAAACAGCATCCTAGATACAGCACCATAGATATAATATCCCAGATACAGTATCCCTGATACAACATCCTAGATACATCACCCTAGACACAGCATCCAGGATACACCATCCAGGATACAGCATTCGAGATGCAGCACCCTAGATATAGCATCCCAGATACCTCACCCTAGATACAATATCCCACATACAGTATCTCAGATACAACATCCTAGATAGAGCATCCCAAATAAAGCATCCTAGATACAGCATCGCAAATAGAGCATCCTAGACACATCGCCCTAGATATAGCATCAAGGATACAGCATCCTGGATACAGTATCCTGGATACAGCACCGAAGATACAGTATATTGGATACAGAATCCTTGATACAGCATCCCGGATAAAGCATCTCGGATACAGCATCCCAGATATATCATACAAGATACAGCATCCCAGATATGCAATCCCAAATACCGCATCTCCGATTGAGCATCCTCGAAACAGCATCCCACATTTAGCATCCCGGATACACCATCCTAGATACAGCATCCCAGGTACAGCATCCCAGATACAGCATCCCGGATTCAGAATCCCGGAGACACCATCCTAGATACATCATCCTATAAACAGCACCCTAGATACATGATCCTAGATACATCATCGTAGATACAGCATCCTAGATACAGCACCCAGGATACAGCATCCCAGATACAGCATCCCAGATACAGCATCCAGGATACAGCATCCAAAATACAGAATCCCAGATACAGAATCCCAGATACAGCATCCCAGATACGGCATCCAGGATACAGCATCCCGGATACAGCATCCCAGATAGAGAAACTAAGATACAGCATCCAAGATACAGAATCCCAGATACAGAATCCCAGGTACAGAATCCCAGATACAGCACCCCAGATACATCTACACTAGATACAGCATCCAAGATACAGCATCCCAGATACAGAATCCTAGATATAACATCCTAAATGCATCATCCTAGATACAGCACCCTAGATACAATATCCCAGATACAGCATCCAAGATACAGCATCCTAGATACAGCACCATAGATATAATATCCCAGATACAGTATCCCAGATACAGCATCCTAGGTACAGCACCCTAGATATAACATCCCAGATACAGCACTCTAGATACAATATCCCAGATACAGTATCCCAGATACAGCATCCTAGATACAGCATCTCTAATACATTATCCTAGATTCATCAGCCTAGGTACAGCATCCCGGATACAGCACCCTAGATACAGCATCCAAGATACAGCACCCTAGATACAATATCCCAGATACAGTATCCCAGATATAGCATGCCAGATACAGCATCCAGGATACATCACCATAGATATAATAGCCCAGATACAGCACCCTAGATACAATATCCCAGATACAGAATCCTAGATACAGCATCCCAAATACAGCATCCTAGATACATCACCCTAGATACAGCATCACGGATACAGAATCATAAATAGAGGATCCCGGATACAGCATCCTAGATACAGCATCCCAGAATCAGCATCCAGGATACAGCATCCCAGATACAGCATCCTAGATACAGCATCCCAAAATCAGCATCCAGGATACATTATCCCAGATACAGCATCCTAGATACAGCATCCCAGACTCAGCATCCAGGATACAGCATCCAGGATACAGCATCCCAGAATCAGAACCAGGATACAGCATCCAGGATACAGCATCCCAGATACAGCATCCTAGATACAGCATCCCAGAATCAGCATCCCAGATACAGCATCCTAGATACAGCATCCAAGAATCAGCATCCAGGATACAGCATCCCAGATACAGCATCCCAGAATCAGCATCCAGGATACAGCATCCAGGATACAGCATCCAGGATACAGCATCCTAGATACAGCATCCCAGAATCAGCATCCAGGATACAGCATCCCAGATACAGCATCCCAGAATCAGCATCCAAGATACAGCATCCAGGATACAGCATCCCAGATACAGCATCACAGATACAGCATCCCGGATACAGAATCCTAGATACAGCATCCCGGATACAGCATCCTAGATACAGCATCCCAGAATCAGCATCCAGGATACAGCATCCCAGATACAGCATCCTAGATACAGCATCCCAGAATCAGCATCCAGGATACAGCATCCCAGATACATCATCCTAGATACAGCATCCCAGAATCAGCATCCAGGATACAGCATCCAGGATACAGCATCCCAGATACAGCATCCTAGATACAGCATCCCAGAATCAGCATCCAGGATACAGCATTGTAGATACAGCATCCCAGAATCAGCATCCAAGATACAGCATCCAGGATACAGCATCCAGGATACAGCATCACAGATACAGCATCCCAGGTACAGAATCCTAGATACAGCATCCCAGAATCAGCATCCAGGATACAGCATCCCAGATACAGGATCCCAGAATCAGCATCCAGTATACAGCATCCAGGATACAGTATCCCAGATAAAGCATCCTAGATACAGCATCCCAGAATCAGCATCCAGGATACAGCATCCCAGATACAGCATCCTAGATACAGCATCCCAGATACAGCATCCAGGATACAGCATCCCAGATACAGCATCCCAGAATCAGCATCCAGGTTACAGCATCCAAGATACAGCATCCCAGATACAGCATCCTAGATACAGCATCCCAGAATCAGCATCCAGGATACAGCATCCCAGATACAGCACCCTAGATACAATATCCCAGATACAGAATCCTAGATACAGCATCCCAAATACAGCATCCTAGATACAGCATTTCAGAATCAGCATCCAGGATACAGCATCCCAGATACAGCATCCTAGATACAGCATCCCAGAATCAGCATCCAGGATACAGCATCCCAGATACAGCATCCTAGATACAGCATCCCAGAATCAGCATCCAGGATACAGCATCCCAGATACAGCATCCCAGAACCAGCATCCAGGATACAGCATCCAGGATACAGCGTCCCAGATACAGCATCCTAGATACAGCATCCCAGAATCAGCATCCAGGATACAGCATCCAGATACAGCATCCTAGATACAGCATCCCAGAATCAGCATCCAGGATACAGCATCCCAGATACAGCATCCCAGATGCGGCATCCTAGATACAGCACTATAGATATAATACCCCAGATACAGCATGCCTGAAACAGCATCCCAGATACAGCATCCCAGAATCAGCATCCAGGATACAGCATCCAGGATACAGCATCCCAGATACAGCATCCTAGATACAGCATCCCAGAATCAGCATCCAGGTTACAGCATCCCAGATACAGCATCCCAGAATCAGCATCCAGGATACAGAATCCAGGATACAGTATCCCAGATAAAGCATCCTAGATACAGCATCCCAGAATCAGCATCCCGGATACAGCATCCTAGATACAGCATCCCAGAATCAGCATCCCGGATACAGCATCCCAGACACGGCATCCCAGGTACGGCATCCTAGATACAGCACCATAGATGTAATATCCCAGATACAGTATCCCAGATACAGCATGTCAGAAACAACATCCCAGATACAGCACCATAGATATAATATTCCAGATACAGTATCCCAGATATAGCATGCCAGATACAGCGTCCAGGATACAGCACCATAGATATAATATCCCAGATACAGCACCATACATACAATATCTCAGATACAGAATCCTAGACACAGCATCCCTAATACAGCATCCTAGATACATCATCCTAGATACATCACCCTAGATACAGCATCCAGGATACAGCATCCTGGATACACCATGCAGGATACAGCATCCCAGATATAGCATGCCAGATACAGCATCCAGGATACATCACCATAGATATAATATCCCAGATACAGCACCCTAGATACAGCATCCCGGATACAGAATCCTAGATACAGAATCCGAAATACAGCATCCTAGATACAGCATCCCAGAATCAGCATCCAGGTTACAGCATCCCTGATACAGCATCCCAGAATCAGTATGCCAGAATCAGCATTCAGTATACAGCATCCCAGATACAGCATCCTAGATACAGCATCACAGAATCAGCATCCCGGATACAGCATCCCAGATACGGCCTCCTAGATACAGCACCATAGATATAATATCCCAGATACAGCATGCCTGAAACAGCATCCCAGATACAGCACCATAGATATAATATCCCAGATACAGTATCCCAGATATAGCATGCCAGATACAGCATCCAGGATACAGCACCATAGATATAACATCCCAGATACAGCACCCTAGATACAATATCTCAGATACAGAATCCTAGATACAGCATCCCTAATACAGCATCCTAGATACAGCATCCTAGATACATCACCCTAGATACAGCATCCAGGATACAGCACCCCAGATACAGCATCCCGGATACAGCGTCCTAGATACAGCACCCTAGATACAGCATCCCAGATACAGCACCCTAGATACAATATCCCAGATACAGTATCCCAGATATAGCGTGCCAGGTACAGCATCCAGGATACATCACCATAGATATAATATCCCAGATACAACACCCTAGATACAGTATCTCAGATACAGAATCCTAGATACAGCATCCCAAATTATGCATCCTAGATACAGCATCCTAGATACATCACCCTAGATACAGCATCCAGTATACAGCATCCTGGATACACCATTCAGGATACAGCATCCCAGATACAGCATCCCGGATACAGCATCCTGGATACAGCATCCTAGATATAGCACCCTAGATACAGCATCCCAGATACAGCACCCTAGATACAGTATCCCAGATACAGTATCCCAGATACAGCATCCTAGATAGAGCATCCCAAATACAGCTTCCTAGATACAGCATCCTAGATACAATATCCCTGGTACAACATCCAAGATACAGCATCCTAGATACATTTTCCCAGATACAGAATCCTAGATACAGCATCCCAAATACAGCATCCTAGATTCATCATCCTAGATACAGCATCCAGGATACAGCATCCTGGATACAGAATCCTAGATACAGCATCCCGGATACGGAATCCCAAATACCACATCTCAGATTCAGCATCCTAGATACAGCATCCTAGATACAGCACTCTACATACAGTATCCCAAATACAGCATCCTAGATACAATATTCCAGATACAGTATCCCAGATACAGCACCCTAGATATAAAATCCCAGATAAACCATCCTAGATACAGCATCCAAGATAGAGCATCCCGGATACAGCATCCTAGATACAGCATCCCAGAATCAGCATCCAGGATACAGCATCCAGGATACAGCATCCCAGATACCGCATCCTAGATACAGCATCCCAGAATCAGCATCCAGGATACAGCATCCAAGATACAGCAGCCTAGATACAACATCCCAGAATCAGCATCCAGGATACAGCATCCAGGATACTGCATCCCAGATACAGCATCCTAGATACAGCATCCCAGATACAGCATCCCAGAATCAGCATCCTAGATACAGCACCAAGGATACAGCATCCCAGATACAGCATCCTAGATACAGCATCCCAGAATCAGAATCCAGGATACAGCATCCCAGATACAGCATCCTAGATACAGCACCATAGATATAATATCCCAGATACAGCATCCCAGATACAGCATCCCAGATACAGCACCATAGATATAATATCCGAGATACAGCACCCTAGATACAATATCCCAGATACAGCATCCCAAATACAGCATCCTAGATACAGCATCCTAGATACATCACCATAGATACAGCATCCAGGATACAGCATCCTGGATACACCATGCAGGATACAGCATCCCAGATACAGCATCCCGGATACAGCATCCTAGATACAACACCCTAGATATAGCATCCCAGATACAGCACCCTAGATACAATATCCCAGATACAGTATCCCAGATACAGCATCCTAGATAGAGCATGCCAAATACAGCTTCCTAGATACAGCATCCCAAATACAGCATCCTAGATACGTCACCCTAAATACAGCATCAAGGGTACATCATCCTGGATACAGCATCCTAGATACAGTATCTTGGATACAGAGTCCTAGATACCGCATCCTACATACAGCATCCCAAATACAGCATCCTAGATACAATGTTCCAGATACAGTATCCCAGATAGAGCATCCCAGATACAGTATCCTAGATACAGCACCCTAGATATAGCATCCCAGATACAGCATCGTAGATACAGCACGCTAGATACAATATCCCAGATACAGCATCCTAGATACAGCATCCAGGAACAGCATCCAGGATACAGCATCCTAAATACAGCATCCAGGATACAGCATCCCAGATACAGCATCCGAGATACAGCATCCCAGACACAGCATTCTATATACAGCATCCTAGATACAGAATCCTAGATACAGCATCCCGGATACAGAATCCCGGATACAGCATCCTGGATAGGGTAATCCAGATACAGCATCCAAGATACAGTATCCCAGATACTGCATCCTAGCTACAGGATCCCGGATAGAACATCACAGATACAGCATCCCGGATACGGCATCCCAGATATGGCAGCCCAGATACGGCATCCTTGATACGGCATCCTAAATACGGCATCCCAGATACAGAATCCCAGATACAGCGTCCGAGATACGGCATCCCAAATACAGCATCCCAGATACAGCATCCCAGATTCATCATCCCAGATTCAGCATCCCGGATACAGTATCCAAGATACAGCATCCCATACACAGCACCCTAGATACATCATCCTAGATACGTCATCTTAGATACAGCATCCCGGATACAGCATCCCGGATACATCACCCGAGATACAGCATCCCAGATACAGCATCCTAGATACAGGACGCCAGATACAGCATCCTAGATGAATCACCCTAGATACAGCATCCAAGATACAGCATCCCAGAAACAGAATCCTAGATATAACATCCTATATGCATCATCCTAGATACAGTATCCTAGATACAATAACCCAGATACAGCATCCAAGATAGAGCATCCTAGATAGATTATCCCAGATACAGCACCCTAGATACAGCATCCTAGATACAGCATCCCGGATACAGCATCCCAGATACAGGAAATGACGCAGCGACGGCCTCGATCAGCAGCTTCCTTCCTACTGCCCCGCGGGGGCTTTTGACCTGTCGTCGTCCAGACGTTCTTATCCTGCTCTACCCCCTTGGGCCACGAGAACAGCAAAGGAAGATGCAGCTACCAGATGCCTCAGCAAATACACTGGAAAGTTCTCGCCTGCTTTGGGGCACAGGCTTCCACAGTCAGCAGACCCAGTGCTGGGGTCAGTATAACGTCTCATTGCCTTCTCTAGAAAGCCATGGAAACAGAATGGCCTCCCTGTCACTGCTCACTGCCAGCACCAACAGAACCCTCAGGAAGCCCAGTATTCCTTGTCTCTAACTGGCAGACCAGCAGTCGTGCATCCTACAGGATGCGGCCGCTTGTGTGACCTTGGGGTCCAGACAGTCAAGCTGATTCCAGCTTCAACTGTGGCTCTTCTAAGCACTGAAGTTTAAACACAAAATGAATGAGAAGACGGCCGTCCAGCCATCTGCCACCAGGAAGTTGAAGCAGAAGTAAGGCAGCGTGGCACACGCTCAAGGACAGGGCTGCCTGTACCCTTTGGCAGGGAAGCCTCTCCCCATCCAACCATGTTTCTCCTCCTCTCCTGCAGTTCTCCTCCCTCTCTGTCCCCATACCTTCAGCTGGAAGGTCTGACTTGGATTCCGCGTCGCCAGGAAAGTGAACTGTCCCAGGAACGTTCCCTGCTCCTCGTGTTCTTCCTTGGAGCCCTACAGAAAGATAGGCGGAGAAAACAGAGCGTCTGGTGCACCATGGAAGACTGAACTTCAGCCGGTGAAGTACGGGGTTATTTCAGCTATGTAGTCCAAGTACCATGAGCACAAGGACAAGACAAGAAGCTGCAGGTGGGCAGCACGTCACACTTGCCTACTCAGCGAGTCCAGGCTGCCTGTCAGAAAACGAGCAGACGCTCCCAGTGAGAGGGAGGTGACCTGAGCATCACAAATGCCACTGGGATTGGAAGACAAGGTGGTTTAGGACCACGCACTGTCCAGCTCCTTTTCCCTGTGGCTCCTGGAGTAGCATCTTGCCCCAGGAGATTTTTTTTTTTTGAGTGGTACATTGAATAAAAGAGGAATACAATGGGAAGGAAGCAACTCCAAGGAGCCTGTTTGTTCTGAGAGACAGGAGGAAGCTTCAGGCCACCAGAATCTTTGACCCATCTTCACCCCCTGCTTAGCAATGCTGTGCAACCGCCTGCCCCCGACTCCAGAGAAATCACTTACATAGACAGCAAAGTCCTTGGGAGCTCCGGAGATGCTTTCTCCATGGAACGCTGTCCCTGAGACATGGGCCATGGTGACAGCTCTCGGAATGACCAGCATGGACAGCTTGATGAACATGTGTCCCTGACTCCCTGGGAAGGGCCAGCAGTTGCCAGGATGATTGTCCGGCTGAAAGGACAAGAAATACTCAGCAGGGAGACACGGGAGGAGAGCAGGTCCATGCAGGACTGGGGCAGGAAAAGAAGCTTCGAGGAGCAAAGAGGGGGTAGGACACTCAGAGTAGTGTGTGTGGTTCATTCTCCCAGCCTTTGTGTTACTGCTTCTTGGTGCTCCTACCTCCAGAATCAGCTCTGGAGACCTCATGTAATCCATCACCGGCAGGGAGTACCAGAACACCTTTGCTTTGGCAATCCGAAGGGATGGAGAAGTCCTGGACTGAATGACGGCTGCCCCTGGAAATTCAAACATGAGCGTGATCATCAGGCATTGTCACGAGGAATATTGCACTGTTGACTTGAAAAAGGCTTCTCAGTTGTCATCCATGTCCTACAGTGGGTTCCCCTTTGTCTTGCTGGCACGACCCCTCTGGAACACACAGCAGGGAGTCATCAAACTGCCGTATTTGGCCGTGGAAATAGGCAAGAATGTGAACCAGCCTTTCTGTTCTTCCCATGGGGTCTGGCCCGTTACAGGCTCTGTCAGTGGGGGCACTTTTAGGGCACAAGGTGACCCGTGACTTCTCACCCCTTCTCTCCTAGCCCTGGGCATGTTCCAATGCCCATCTTGTCAATCTGGACAGGAGGCGCTTTGGAACTGGTTTGTTTGTACAATGTCACGGCACCTGCTGATTTCAGGGCATAATCCGGCATCGGGACCTGCATTTCTTCCAGCTTCTCCAAAGCTTGATTAATGATCTCGTGAACAGCCTGGGAAGGAACACAAAGGAGAGCGCCTGTTAGAAGGAGAAGGACCGGGGCAAGCAGCTCCCCTGCAAGGCCAGCCAAGGTGAATGAGGACACGGCCCGTTTCAGATGGAGGGAACGCCCACATTGCCTGGAAGCCTCCCAGGTTTGCTCTGCTCTGATTGTCGGGATCAGAAAGTGGGGGCTGCTCACTCCAGTGCTCTGAAAGCTGGAGCTGCGGGAAGGGGCTGTTCCTGTGGAGAGGCCCCAGGCCAGGCAGCACAGACAGACAAGCCTTCTGGGCATGAGATAGGCCTGGCTTAACTGTGGACCTCTGCCGCGATTGAGAGACGGGACGCAGTTTGATGCAAACAAAATGTCCGCTTTATTAGTGTATTTCACATACATTTATACTTTGCCTCAGCAGCGTGCTTCGAGCTGATTGGTGTTTCTGTTACCTTGTTACAGGTGATTGGTCTACACTGTACATTAGACATTTACAGATTGGCTAATGCCAAGACACCTTCTCAAACAGTTACCACCCCAACTCAAGCAATCTTCCCCATGCAAGAACAAGAGTCCCTCTCCTACAGGACAACTGCTTTACAACCCTACCAACATAGAGCCAGCAATCTCCATTCCCTCCAAGTAAGGTTCCTGCCTTCATCCTTCCCATGGCCTGCGACCAACAAGCTCCAGCACATCTTCCCTCACCAACCGACAAGTGCTGGGAGTTTTGCCGAGGCCAGCCAAATCCTGTCCCACATCTCCCCCTTCCCTTTGCACAATAAGAACTCTTTTTATAGAACGCGAAATCAATTTTTGTAGGCATTGCAACAAACAAGGCAAGAAGAGTAACAGGAGAATAAAAACTGCCAAAACGTATACAACCAACTTCACAAGACTCCTTAACCATCCTGACAATCCCCTCCTTCAAAAAGCCTATCTAACCAATCCCAAATATCATTTTGTTGAAGCTTAGATACCCCAGCTTTAAGCTGTTGAATACTAGCATTAATTGATTCCGAGTGGTCAGAGAGATTCATACAACACATGCCCTCAAAATCTTCACAACCGTGGCCTTGCGCTAAAAGCAAAAAATCTATAGCAGCTCTATTTTGTAATGTAACATGGCGAACACTATGTACATCTAAGAAAAGACCAGACAATGCATTGCTAGTAGCGTTCGTTTGTTTAGCAAGCCAGCAGCCAAGCTTATCTAATGTTGCTAGTGCTTTTGCAGCGGCAGCTCCAGCTGTTAAAAGAGAGGCGACAATGCGTGGGCTAAAAGACCAAAACTTCACGCTATCATCACAATCGGGGGTATATGCATGGATGCTACGCTTTGTTCTGTGAGAAAGACGGTGTTGTAAAATCATGGATGTATTAGGAGTCAGGACAGAAAGGCGTCCAAGGCTACACGGACCTCCTCTTATATGAGAAGGGATAACAGGCCATGCTCTATCCCTGCAAATAAGAAATATCCCTGATGGTAATAAAAGCGGAGCATTGCTAGATCTAGACAAGTTTGTTGCTGTATAATTACACCAAGTAGTAGCGTTTTTAAAAATGGGATGGACAGGAGAGACATCCCATACCTTAGACTGGTTTGTTCCTGTGTAGTTAAACCTAACACAGAAATCCACCTTTATTGATCCAAGCAACTCAATTTCTTGTGGCTCTAAAGCAGCATGCGGGAGAAAAGGGGTCCAGGCATCCCAGTTATTGGTTAAATTGGGGGCCAAGGTTGGAAAGGCTTTTCCCACCTTATCAGGTATGGGCCATTTATCCAATGGCAATCCTACAAGGCATGTAGAAAAGGGATTATTAGGAGGGGCAGTAGCGAGACACAAGGTGTCTTGTCCCGTGAGATCTGCTAGCGCTACCCACACATTAACCTGGGGTAGTACAGGTAAGAGTGGGTGGCTTCGTGCAACCTCTAGCATAATCACAGAAAGAAATATTATTCTAAAAGCAATTTTCTGCCCTTCTTTAGTTTCCATGCAAATTGTTTTCTGCATTTCTTTCGTCTGATCCCAATCTTGTTTAAGAACAGTCCATATAGCGGGCACCAGGTTTGTTTTACTACACTCCAGATCACAAACTAACACCTCCTCCACCCTTTTGGACACTAAATAGGCCCAATCTATACAGTCATGTAAATAACAACTACTCCCCAATGGTTTGTGCCCTGTGACAAGCAAAACTTTAGCTACATCAACTTCCTTTTCTAAGCAACCGTCACACCAGTGTCCTCAGGAAATTCACCAGTTTGTTGCTCGAAAGGCTGGTCTGGAGGGTGATCGGAGTTCTCTCTGGATGATTGTGGTAGGGATTCACGGAAGGGTCGTACACTCTTTGCCAGAATCCATCGAGGGCCTTTCTCTGTGGAAACACAAGCGTAGCCTCTGCTCCATGTGATAAGGGGATACGGTCCCATTACTTTACCTGTTTCTGGATCACAAACCAATACTGGGGCCTTAACTCGCACCTCAAGTGAAGCATTCATGTTAAAATGTTGGACTATCCGAGGGTTGCTATCTAACAAAGAACAATTTAAAAAGTTAAAAACATGCAAAGCTTTCTGTAGACGTTCCTCAGGGGTGGCAGTCCCCACTCCCCCTTTCTGTTGTTGTAATAAGCATTTCAAAGACTGATGAGAGTGTTCAATCAGGGACTGACCTGTAGGGGAATGAGGGATGCCAGTAACGTGGGTCACACCCCAGGAGTCAAGAAAGGCTTTTATAGCGGCCGAGACATACGCAGGGCCATTATCTGTTTTTATTTGAGAGGGTATACCCAAGGTGGCAAAAGCACGCATCAAATGTTTTTGAACATCACGTGTCTTCTCCCCTGTGTGACAAGAAGCGAACAAAGCACCTGAAAAGGTGTCAATAGAGGAATGGACATATTTCAATTTACCAAACTCTGGATAATGCGTCATGTCCATTTGCCATAACTGTAAGCTCTGCAGTCCTCTGGGATTAACTCCTCCTGCTATTGACGGAAATGAGTGTTTCTGACAGTCGGGGCATACAGCAATAATATTAGCCGCTTGTTGGGAACTAAGGCCAAACTGTCGTTTGAGACCTCCAGCATTCTGGTGAAAAAAGGAATGGCTAAGTTCAGCTTGTGCTATGCGATCCGGTAATACTTGCACTGGTAATGTCAGCAAATCAGCTCGTCGGTTCCCTTCTGAAATAAAGCCAGGTAGAGAAGTGTGTGATCTGACATACATAACAATGTAAGGATGAGAACGCGAGTCCAAGAGAAAAATAAGCTCCTGCAATAAAACAAATGAGTCAGAATGCAAAACATCACGTAGTACAGATGCTTCAGCTCATTCAACAATTCCTGCAACATAAGCTGAGTCAGTAATAATGTTAAGTGGTGCAGACCACCTTCGAAAAACTTGAACAACCGCAGTCAGTTCCACCATCTGAGGAGAACCGGAGACGGTCTCTATGTCTGAGTTCCATTGCCCCTGCTGGTTGTCCCACCATAGGATAACTGATTTGTGTGACTTCCCAGACCCATCTGTAAACACAGTAAGGGCTTGTAATGGCTAGCAGCTTCTTTTCGATATAGAGATGAGGTGGAAGTCAACATTAAGCAGTTTAGGTGAAGGTGGGTGGGATGTGAGTTGACCCGTGTAATCAGCTAAGGCAGTGCAAAAGGCATCTGACTGTTGATAAAGCCACTGTAAATATAAAGTGGTTACAGGTGTCCTGGTTTTGTTAAAAAACAAGTTTCTCTTTCAGTGAATTTTTCCTGTCAGCTAAAGCCTTCATATTAACTGCATTTTCCTGGAGAACCAGACACATGTTTTGGTAAACCTAGCAATGGAATGCAAACTTATTGATAAGCACGGATGGAAATCTCGCGAGAGGGGCGACGAGAAACAAGTGACCGAGAAACTGACCAACTGTGTATAACATCCCATTCACGTGAATACTTCATATAAAGTGGGAGATCACGAGGATCTCGTCCCCTTTTTGCCTTTTCTCTTCTGCTTATGGCCGACATTAGGAGAGGACCTTGCTACTCGTCCCTGCAAACTGAGGCCTAGTGAGAGACTGAATCCAGCTCCGATTAGCTGCAGAGTCCAATCCAGGACTTTGGTTGCCGGCTCTGCAGTTGCTGAGACTTTCAAGATTGGTTTTGTATATTTTGTATTATTTTCTCTATTCTTATAAGTAGCATTAGTAAAACATCTTTATTTTTTTCCAACTCTCTTCACTCTGTCCTTCTTTCCTCCCGATCGCCTGTCCTGAGTGGGAAGGGGGGAGAGGGAGGGGCAAAAGGGGGAAGTGGGGGGGGAAGGAGGTTAATAATACATCTGCCAGGGTTTTATTGTCACCCCGCAATCTTAATCCTCGACAGATAATTTGCACCCAACGTGGGGCAAAGAAAAAGGGGTAAATTTGAAGATTTTTGGATTTTCTACTGCTCTGACGTACCTTTCCATTTTCTTGGCACGGTGCCAACTCATAGAGTTGTGATACTTGCGCGTCCGTTTGCTTTGGATATTATTTAGTTGTATTCAGGCAAAGTGAATTACACTGATTTAAAGATGTTATGGTATAAGTTGTATCTGTTATTTTCTACATTGTGCTCACTGATTCCTTATCTGTGTTGGGCTTTCTTTTTAAATTGAAGTATTCATTATATAACAACAAGGAACTGGACAATGGTCATGATGATACTGTGTGGTTTGTCACTGGTTCATTTCATTATACTGCAGCCGCTTATGAATTTCTACTCGCTTCTGCTTTACCTTGAAAAGCCTCCAGGAGAGATTAAAGAGCAGTACGGCTCTGTGTTTGCTAATTGGTCAGGCGAATCTTTAGAAAGGCTGACTAACAATACTTTCGTTTTTTTGCTAGGACAGTTTGCAAATGTTTTAGAGAATTTTGAATATCCTTGGAGTTTTGATAGAACTGTGATGGCGTTATCTGGTTTGCTGAATGTGTGTCAGTTTGTGCTTCTGTTAAGAGAAATGGCGTTCAACAGGAGGTTTGCGTCTCTTTGTTGTCCTGAGATTTGCGGTGCGTCTTCGGAAGCTTAGGCAAAAAGCACTCCGAGCAGCTCAAGAAAGAGCAAAACAGCAAAAGCTGCCGCTGCAGCCACTGCCCCCCCAACCGCGGCTTCGCAGGCTGAAGCTACAGCTCCTCCGCAGAGTTCCTCTGCCAAGGTCGCTGCAGATAACATTACTTCTCCAGCCTCAAAGGCTAACAAGGCAGCCCCCCCTTCTTCACACACTGGGCACTGTTGCTGCTGTAACCACTGTGACAGTCATTCCGTCTCTGGAAATAAATCAAATGATGGTGAACCCATATCAGCATCAGTTGCCGGTTGTAAGAAAGTCACTAGAAAGACTACCCGTGCAGCAGATGATGGCACAGGGCCAACATCAACCCAAGAGGCACCATCAGGACAGGGAGGAGATAAAGTGACCACCACTTGGTCCTTTTCTCCAGGTGAGCTGAGAGATCTGCGAAAAGACTTTAGTCGCCGTGAAGGCGAGAATATTTTAACCTGGCTGCTCCGATGCTGGGACAATGGGGCAGAAACAATTGAATTGGAAGGTGGTGAAGCCAGGCAGCTGGGATCTCTGTCAAGAGATTCCACCATTGATAGGGCAATTTCAAGAGAGTCTAATGCCACTACTCTCTGGACCCGACTCCTGGCAGCTATGAAAGTAAGATTTCCCTACAAGGAAGATTGTATATCCAAGTTAGGGAAATGGAATACTACGGAGAGAGGTATTCAGCTCCTGAGAGAATTAGCTGTGCGAGAGATCATCTATTTTGGATCAGACAGCCAAGAGGGGACAGACCCAGACAGAATCAATTGTACACGACCTCTGTGGCGCAAATTTGTACAAAGCGCACCCCCTGCATATGCTAAGTCATTGGCAGGAATGGTCTGGTCAGCTGGAGGTCTACAAGAGATTACTGAAGTGATTGAGCAGCTCCGGAACTTTGAGGACAGCCTTGCTTGTTCTCTATGGGCTTGTGTCTCTGCTGTAGAGAAACTGTGTGAAAAATCTGATGACCAGTTTGAAAAGCTATTGCAAGAAATCAAAGAACTCAGAGAAGACACATACCATTCACGACCTGCACAAACCTATGTTTCAGCTATTAGGAAAAGGCGTTTCCAATCTCGAGAGAGAGGACAGAGGCAGCCCACAAAAAGAGGTTCACTGTGGTTCTTCCTACATGAGCAGGGAGAAAACATGAATAAGTGGCATGGAAGACCTACCTCAGAACTTCAAGAACGAGTACGTGAGATAAAAGGAAAAACTCCTAGGAAGGTGGCTGCTCCAGTTTACAAAAGGAGCAGAAGAGATTCTGGTTCTCTTGAAGGAACCTCTAATTCACACCCAGAGACTGTGCAACACAGAAATTAGAGGTGCCCTGCCTCCAACCAGGTGGAGGAAAGGGATAACAGAGTTTATTGGAATGTACAAATACGATGGCCTGGTACAACACACCCCCAGGAGTACAAAGCTTTAGTGGACACTGGTGCTCAGTGCACAATAATTCCTTCTAATTATAAAGGAACGCAATCCATCAATATTGTTGGAGTGACTGGGGGATCCCAGGAACTGACTGTTGTAGAGGCTGAAATGAGCCTAACTGGAAACAACCGGCAAAAGCATCCCATTGTGACTGGCCCAAATGCTCCGTGCATCCTTGGCATAGACTACCTCAGGAGAGGGTATTTTAAGGACCCAAAAGGGTATAGGTGGGCATTTGGGATAGCAGCTGTGGACACTGAGAAAATTGAACAGCTGTCTGATTGGCCTGGTCTTTCAGATGACCCTTCTGTTGTAGGACTGCTGATGGTTGACGATCAGCAGGTGCCAATTGCTACCACGACAGTGCATCGCCAGCAATATCGCACCAACCGAGACTCTTTGATTCCGATCCAGAAGTTGATCCATCAATTGGAAAGCCAGGGTGTGATCAGTAAGACTCGCTCACCTTTTAACAGCCCAATCTGGCCAGTGCATCAGTCTAGTGACGAGTGGAGACTAACTGTAGACTATCGTGGCCTGAATGAAGCTACGCCACCACTGAGTGCTGCTGTGCCTGACATGCTAGAACTGCAATTTGAACTGGAGTCAAAGGCAGCTAAGTGGTATGCTACAATTGACATTGCTAATGCATTTTTCTCTATTCCTGTAGCAGCAGAGTGCAGGCCGCAGTTTGCTTTCACCTGGAGAAGCATTCAGGAGTACAAGGCTTTGGTGGACACTGCTACTCAGTCCACAATAATTCCTTCAGACTGTAAGGGGACACAACTCATCAGTATTTTTGGAGTGACTTGGGGGATCCCAAGAGCTGACTGTTGTAGAGGCTGAAATGAGCCTAACTGGAAAAAATTGGCAAAAGCATCCCATTGTGACTGGCCCAAATGCTCCGTGCATCCTTGGCATAGACTACCTTAAGAGAGGGTATTTTAAGGATCCAAAAGGTTATAGGTGGACATTTGGAATAGCATCTGTGGACACTGAGAGAATTGAACAGCTGTCTGATTGGCCTGGTCTTTCAGATGATCCTTCTGTTCTAGGACTGCTGATGGTCGATGATCAGCAGGTGCCAGGTGCTACCACAACGGTGCATCGTCGACAGTGTAATAAGTGATGGTCAAAATTGTTAATGTTGAACAAATCGAGTAGGATTCAATTATATTATGCATATTGTTGTAAGCAGTAACTGCGCTTGTGCAAGTTTGATTATGTTTTGTAGAACCTTGTAGTAGTAGTTAAGCCAATGCCTGGATTACTGGATGGTGCCATAAATAACAGGACTCCCAGATGGTGCCATAAATAACAGGACTCCCGGATGGTGCCACAGATAACAGGACTCCCAGATGGTGCTACAGATAACAGGACTCCCAGATGGTGCTACAGATAACAGAGCGCCCGGATGGTGCAACAGATAACAAAAGTTCCAGAGACAGAAATTCCCAGCGCATGAACGAGCGTATAACATATATAAGCACATACGAAAAGTTGAGTGGTGTGCCTGTTGGCGGAACTGAGCTTCCCCCGGTCACCCAGCGCTGTTTTGCCTAATTACCGCTTGCTAAATAAATTCGATTGATTGGCTCAAAATCGATTTATTGGCTCTTATTTATAACAAATTTTGGTGCCGTGACTCGGATTAAGGATCTCTGGGAGGGACTCCTAAACTTCAGGGAGGCGCCCCGTCCCGTTTTCAGATGGCCCTGGAGTGGACGGAGGATCGCCCTGAAACCTTAACCTCTGAACCCTAAATTTAGGTAATTAGGCAAAAGAATTGAACCCCATAAACCTTTGTGCACGAAGAACCGGACGAAGACCCCGGGGAGGGTAAGTATAGAAAGCAATTCTGTTCGGTTGGGGTGGGTATCCTGGAGTGTGCATGAGCGAGACGCCCCCCCCGCTTGGGGAGGAAGCGAAGTGAGTGTGGACCCTGCCGTAAGGCAGGGCGGGACTCTCTAGTAGTGCGGCTCTCATTGCCCGCGAGGGCGTGAGCCACGAACGAGGGGTGCGTGTGTGTGTGTGAAAGAAGACACTCCGGAGCTGGATTCAGTCTGTCACTAGGGCTCAGTTCACAAGCCAGCACCCAAAGTCCTGGACTGGACTCTGCAGCCAATCGGAGCTGGATTCAGTCTGTCACTAGGGCTCAGTTTGCAGGGACTACTAGCAAGATCCTCTCCTAAATCCTCTCCTCTCAGCACCAAACCCACCAGAGGGGTCATTAAAGCGCCTTGGGCTGCTCCTGTGCTGCTGAGCTGGGCTGGGCTCCTGGGACACAGGGAGCTCATGGCAGCGGCAGCGCTGCAGAGAGACAGCTCTGCCCAGGAGCAGCTCCTCTGCACACACAGCAGGGCTGAGGGCTCTGCCTGCAGCACCGAGGGCACAGGAGCCAGGCAGAGAGAAGGAAACACAGTCTGGGCTGGGAGGATGCTGAGAGTTCACTTGGAGAGAAATCTTCAGAGATATGAAGCCTGTGGCTGCAGGGCATTGCATCTGCAAATCTTGGTAGGATCTCAGAAAGCTGTCACATTGCAGAGCCTGCGAGAGATGTAAGTACAGCTCTCAGAGATTCTCTGATCAGAGGAGAGGATGTGCTGCAGAGCAGGGATTGCCTTCTGCACTGTCAGAGTGACAAGACGTGAAAGTTGCATTCTCCCCAGGATGGCTGTGGGGTGTAAATGTAAATGTGCAGGCAGGGGTGCCCAGGGCTGTCCTGCAGAGCAGGGTCCCTGCACCCCAGGGGTGTGCCGGGGCAGGGACTCTGCCGCCTGCCAGGGTCAGCGCTCAGCCTGCCCGGGAGATCCCAACTACACTGAGGGGAGAAGCTGTCAGTGGAAGGAGTGACCCCTATCAGGGCAGGAAAGGTGCTTCTGCTGTGGAGGGTGCTGTGTGGGTCAGGGCTGCTCACACATCCAGATCACCTGCAGGATTTTTCTAAGGCGATGCCCCAATGACAAGATCAATGTAAGGTTTACCAGACAGATAAGGAGCTTTCCTGAGCCTGTCTTTTCAGTTTCCTCTCCCAAGGGGTGGGGGGTGCAGGAAAGGATAAAATGAAAATGAGCTCTCATGCTTTAACACGTCACTGAGACTCCTGAACTGCAACTCTGAGTGATCAGTCCATCTGCCAGAAGGCTCATGACATCCCTTCACCACCCCTCTGCCTGTGCACAGCACCTGCATCACCTTGGCTGGACCCGTCAGCCTTAGTCTGACCTGTCCTGTTTTCCAGCCTGCAAACAGGAAGATGCCCCCAGGCAGTGCCCTGTGAACAGGCAGGATCTGTAGGGCCAGGGGGAGGGCACAGAGGGTGGGATGGTCTGTGAGCACTGACAGGGAAGAGACATGGACAGGGAAACACCTCCCAGGGGGAGAATCTCCATGCAGCAGGGAAATGATCAGAAATGAGAGGAAACCAAACCCGGAATTGTTATGGGAGGGAGAAGAGAGAAAAGTCCCTGTGATCCCCTGTAGTGCAGATCCTCCTGTGAGCAGCCCCCTGGCCTCCTCTCCCACCCAGCAAAGCCTCTGCCCTCAGGGCCGGGGGCTCCAAGGCATGAAGCAGCTCCTGTGCAGCCAGAGCTCCAGTTCCTCTGCAGAGCACAGGGGCTGAGAGCAGCTGCCCGGCAGTGTTGGTGTCTGGGAGGTGGCTGCACAGCTGGGGAAGGGTGATGCTGTCTGAGTGCCCGGCTGCCTCTGCCCTGGCCTCTCTCACACCCACCCTCACCGCATTTTCCTTCTTGCTCCCCTGCTCTGGGTCACTGCTGTTGGGATCTTGTTCTTGCTGTCAGGCTCTCTGGGGATGGCAGTTTCAGCTGCAGAGTCACAGCCTGATCTTGTGGGTCCTTTCCTGCAGCTGTGTCCGTGGGAACACGTGTCCCAGCTTTGCTCTGACCTGTGGGGTGTGGGCAATGCAGTCTGTGGGGCTGGGGAATGAGCTGTCTGTGTCCTGGGCTAAACGTTGGGTGCTGAGACCTTAGGAAAGGGTGAGACCTGTCATAGTCTGAGGTGGATCCCTCTGCTCTCAGCAGTGCCTGGTGGCTTTTCAGGGTAACATGGGAGTGTGATCAGCCTCCATCTCAGAAAGGTGCCAGCCCAGGGCAGCTGGAGTAAGACAGAGGGACAGAGCAGCTGCCCTCACTCTGCACTGACCCACAGGCATCCTCTGGTCTCGCAGGACTCGCTCTGTTCTCCCTGAGTGCAGCAGAAATGCTGAGGGTTTCTGACACCCAAGAACACTCCCCAGGGTGGGAGGACAGAAGGAGCTGTAGAAACGCCAAACCTCTCAAAGTCAGTTTCTCAGGCCTGGGGTACAGATGCTGACAGTCCCTTCTGCACCAGGAGCGGTTCCAGGTGACAAAGCTGAACCCCAGGACTGGCCCCTGCCCACCCAATCACACAGGGTCAGGCTGACTCCTCAGGAGCCCCTGGGCAGAGACCCTGCTCTTCATTGCACACTCATCAAGCACCAACGAGGGCTCCAGCCAGGACGATCTCCTGGAAAAAGAAAAGTGTCTCTTTGTGTGACAGGGTGGGAGGGTCTGTGGGAAATGGGTTTGATTATTCCCAGAGAAGCCTCATCTAAACCTTCACTATCTTTTCCTCCTATGACAGGTCCTCATGCCCAGAGGCAGCAAATGTTCAACAGCAGCTCCATCACCCAGTTCCTCCTCCTGCCGTTCACAGACACACGGGAGCTGCAGCTCTTGCACTTCTGGCTCTTCCTGGGCATCTACCTGGCTGCCCTCCTGGGCAACGGCCTCATCATCACCACCATAGCCTGGGACCAGCACCTCCACACCCCCATGTACTTCTTCCTGCTCAACCTCGCCCTCCTTGACCTGGGCTCCATCTCCACCACTGTTCCCAAATCCATGGCCAATTCCCTCTGGAACACCAGGGCCATCTCCTACACAGGATGTGCTGCCCAAGTGTTTCTGTTTGTCTTTTTAGCTTCAGCAGAATATTGGCTCCTCACCATCATGTCCTACGACCGCTACGTTGCCATCTGCAAACCCCTGCACTACGGGACCCTCCTGGGCAGCAGAGCTTGTGTCCACATGGCAGCAGCTGCCTGGGCCACTGGGTTCCTCTATTCTGTGCTGCACACGGCCAATACATTTTCACTGCCCCTGTGCAAGGGCAATGCCCTGGGCCAGTTCTTCTGTGAACTTCCCCAGATCCTCAAGCTCTCCTGCTCAGACACTTACCTCAGGGAAGTCTGGCTTCTTGTGATTTCTTTCTCAGTGGCATTCGGCTGTTTTGTTTTCATTTTTTTCTCCTATGTGCAGATCTTGAGGGCCGTGCTGAGGATCCCCTCTGAGCAGGGACGGCACAAAGCCTTTTCCACCTGCCTCCCTCACCTGGCCGTGGTCTCCCTGTTCCTCAGCACTGCCATGTTTGCCTGCCTGAAGCCCCCCTCCATCTCCTCCCCATCCCTGGATCTGGTGGTGTCTGTTCTGTACTCAGTGGTGCCTCCAGCAGTGAACCCCCTCATCTACAGTATGAGGAACAAGGAGATCAAGGATTCAGTGTGGCAACTAATGAATGGCTGTTTTCTGAAGCAATAAACTTCCCATAATCTTCTGCATAGCATATATAATGTAAATCATTTTCTCACTGAGTGGTTGTGCCCGTGTCCACTAGACACCCTAGAGAACCTGCTGCAGGTCAATCGTCATGGACCAGCCCCTCACAACCACCATTTCCAGCACTGGCTTCTCACTTCAGCTTGAAGAGGTTCTTTGTCCCTCCCTGGAAGCACAACTGCTGGGTAGATCAGATATCTATGTTTGCATTGTACAGACGAGATGTAAACAAATCCATAAAGTGCTTCTGAGGTGATGAACCCGAGTGAGCAGAAACACCATCAGCTGTTCCTTGGGGTTCCATGAAGGTCAGTGGGACAGACAGTGTCTTGATGTGACTTCATGTTGAGAGTAACATCCCTTGGGGAACCACCTGGATGTAGCACTGGGATGTGCTTCCTGGAACAGAAGATCGCGTGTCCATTCTTAATGTATCTCATGTAAGTGCAGAGTAGGGTGGCAAATGGCAGGGCTGAAGTGTCTCCCAGCCTCTCGGCCTCATAGCAGGAGGTCAGAGAGACACAGTGACTCCTGCACCTGTGTGCAAATGGGAAAGACTGCATTTGAACATCCATGGATGTGTCAGGAGTCCATGAGGCCAGCTCAAATGTGGATGCCTGACAGAACGCTGACATTTCTGTGTGTGGCTCCAGGAACAAACCCCACTGGCCCAGTGAGATTCATCTCAGCTCCCATGGACAAGTTCATTGCAAGTGCCCCTGTCTGCTACATCACCCTTGCCTAAGATTCTGTATTGTTGTAATAAATTTAGACTCGAAATTAACTTGAATAACACAAATTTATTCCCGATGGATTTCAACGCAATAAGTAAAGACAGCGCTGGGCGGCCATGAGATTGGCTTCTCCAATGGCGCACCGGAAAAACTTCTTCCAGCCTTTTTATAGGGTCCCGGGTTCGTTGCTCAGAGTGCCACGTCACTCGTTCTTTCTGCGGATGTGTCCTCTGTTGTCAGGCAGTTAATCTCCTGTCTTCTCACCTACCCCTGCCCCCCTCCCACCTTTAGAGGATCGAACATTTAAGGCAATTGCATAACAAAGGGCAGGGGCTTCCCGTGTTGCACAATAACCCCTGAGCGTTTCCTTTTAAGAAGCTTTAATGAACAAACATCTCTAACTCTTAGAATTGTTTATTACAATTCCCCCCTTTTCTTTTTCTACTTATTTTGTTCATTAAAGCGTTGTAATTCTTGACTACTTAATACAAATAACTCAGTATCATCTTGATTGGGTAACTGCTCATACTTTGCTTTAACTAATCATAAATGTGCTGCTTCTAGCCTGCTTCTCACAATAGCTATTAATTTATTAAAAATACATGGTCCAAACATCAACACTAGCATTAAGAGAATCAACGGCCCTGCTATAGTAGAGAGGAGGGCTGTAAGCCAAGGCGCTTGTCTTCTGTATACCATACTTCAGGATTAATTTTATTTTCATCTTCCACCCTGAGAGGACATCATCTTATCCGAATTTCTTTCCCCGTTACTTCTAAATTAACACCCAATTCAATTATTAAATCCCATCCCAAGAGATTATATTCAGCTTCAGGAACTAAAAGTAAATTTCCCACTCCTATTTTGGAATCGGTTTCAATAACTACTCCTTTTATAACAGGGACCCGAAATGGCTCTCCCTTTGCCCCAATTACTTGCATAGTTGTTTAAGGGACAACAAGGTCCAAAAACCACTTTTATTGAACCGGTGAAAAACAGGGTTTTAGCACTCCAAAAGTGACTTAAATACAGGTTCGGATATCAGTTGAGGAAATTATATGAGGGGCAGCCACTGATATAACCAACAGGCGGTCCACAATGTGCATGCACGTGGCTTCACCAAAACAATGCCGGAGCCGTCCCTGAGTCCCGGAGGAATACACACTTGCCTAAACGGGGGTGCGGGATTATTTTTAAAGAGGTACACGTACTCGTAGTGAGTACGGAAAGTGTGCACTCGCGATTCTGCGAGTGCAAATTTACAATACGCTCGCAGCCCTGCGAGAGTTATTTTACACATGCAAATGTGCACGGAATCCTACACGTGCTTATGTGGAAGCACGGGAGGAAAATACACTCGCGACTGTGCGAAGGGCTTTCGGCGGCCACTCGCGATTGTGCGAGGAAATAAAGTACTTGTGCAAATGTGCACGGAAAGAAAATACACCCGTGATTCTGCGAGGATTAATTTTACACGTGCAAATGTGCACGAAAAGTATAAATATACTCGCAATCCTGCGAGAAGTTTTACTTACACCCGTGGTGGCGAGGCAAGCGGAGTCTCCATCCCAGGGAGGGGGGGCTCTCCTGGTGGCAGTGGCTAAGCTCGTACTCCAAGAGACCCCCACACAAAATGGGGCTCAGGTCTCGACGAGAGTCCCGTTTTTATCTGGTCAGATCTGACTGTAGGCACTCTAGAAGCTTCTCTGCACCCCCCACACTGGCTGTGGGTGCCCCTGAAGCCTCCAAACATCCCCCACACTGGGCGCAGCTCAGTGTGCCTTGGCACCCCCTTCTTCTAATGTCCCAGGAGCCAGGGTGCTCTGGGTCAAAACAAAAGAAGCTGTTAGCGTAGAGAAAGAGTGAAGGAGGGAGGGGGGTTGCATTCTGCGACACTCAGATACAGCATCCTAGATAGAGCATTCCAAATAAAGCATCCTAGATACAGCATCCCAAATAGAGCATCCTAGATACATCGCCCAAGATACAGCATCCTGGATACAGTATCCTGGATACAGCACCGAAGATACAGTATATTGGATACAGAATCCTTGATACAGCATCCCGGATAAAGCATCTCGGATACAGCATCCCAGATATATCATGCAAGATACAGCATCCCAGATATGCAATCCCAAATACCGCATCTCCGATTCAGCATCCTCGAAACAGCATCCCACATTTAGCATCCCGGATACACCATCCTAGATACAGCATCCCAGGTACAGCATGCCAGATACAGCATCCCGGATTCAGAATCCCGGAGACACCATCCTAGATACAGCATCCTATAAACAGCACCCTAGATACATCATTCTAGATACATCATCGTAGATACAGCATCCTAGATACAGCATCCTAGATACAGCATCCAGGATACAGCATCCAGGATACAGCATCCCAGATACAGCATCCAGGATACAGCACCCCAGATAGGGAAACCCATATACAGCATCCAAAATACAGAATCCCAGATACAGAATCCCAGATACAGCATCCCAGATACGGCATCCCAAATACAGCATCTCAGATCCAACATCCAGGACAAAGCATCCTAGATACAGCATCCTAGATACGTCATCCAGGATACAGCATCCCAGATACAGCATCCAGGATACAGCATCCCGGATACAGCATCCCAGATAGAGAAACCAAAATACAGCATCCAAGATACAGAATCCCAGATACAGAATCCCAGATACAGAATCCCAGATACAGCACCCCAGATACATCTACACTAGATACAGCATCCAAGATACAGCATCCCAGATACAGAATCCTAGATATAACATCCTAAATGCATCATCCTAGATACAGCATCCTAGATACAATATCCCAGATACAGCGTCCAAGATACAGCATCCTAGATACAGCACCATAGATATAATATCCCAGATACAGTATCCCAGATACAGCATCCTAGATACAGCACCCTAGATATAACATCCCAGATACAGCACTCTAGATACAATATCCCAGCTACAGTATCCCAGATACAGCATCCTAGATACAGCATCTCTAATACAGTATCCTAGATACATCAGCCTAAGTACAGCAACCAGGATACAGCATCCTAGATACAGTAAACTGGATACAGTATCCTAGATACAGCATCCCGGATACATCATGCTAGATACAGCATCCCAAATACGGAATCCCAAATACCACATCTCAGATTCAGCATTCTATATACAGCATCCTAGATACAGCATCCTACATACAGAATCCCAGATACAGCATCCTAGATACAGCATCCAGGACACAGAATCCAGAATACAGCATCCTAGATACAGCATGCCAGATACAGTATCCCGGATACAGTATCCTGGATACAGTATCCTATATACAGTATCCCGGATACAGCATCTTGGATAGACCATCCCGGATACAGAATCCCGGATACACCATTCCGGATACAGCATCCCGGATACAGCATGCTAGATACGGCATCCCAGATACGGCATCCCAGATACCGCATCTTATATACAGCATCCAGGATACACCATCCAGGATACAGTATACAGGATACAGCATCCCAGATAAAGTTTCCCAGATATGGCATCCCAGATACAGCATCCTAGATACAGCATCCTGGATACAGCATCCCGGACAGGGAAACCCAGATACAGCATCCAAGATACAGTATCCCAGATACAGCATCCTAGCTACAGGATCCCGGATAGAACATCACAGATACAGCATCCTGGATACAGCATCCCAGATATGGCATCCTAGATATGGCATTCTAAATAAGGCATCCCAGATACAGAATCCCAGATACAGCATCCTAGATACAGTATCCCCGATACAGCATCCTACATATACCGTCCCAGATACAGCATCCTCAAAACAGCATCACAGAGACAGCATCCAGGATACACCGTCCTAGACACAGCATCCAATTTAGAGCATCTTTTACACAGCACCCTAGATAAATCATCCTAGATACATCATTTTAGATACAGCATCCCACATACAGCATCCCAGATACAGCATCCCAGGATAGAGCATCCTGGACACAGGACACCAGACACAGCACGCCAGATACAGCATCCAAGATACAGCATCCCATATACAGAATCGTAGATACAGCACCCTAGATATAGCATCCCAGATACAGCATTGTAGATACAGCATCCACGATACAGCATCTAGGATACAGCATCCCAAATACAGCATCCTAGATACAGCATCCAGGATAAAGCATCCAGGATACAGCATCCCAGATACAGCATCCCAGATACAGCATCCCGGATACAGAATCCTAGATACAGCATCCCGGATACAGCATCCTAGATACAGCATCCCAGAATCAGCATCCAGGATACAGCATTCCAGATACAGCATCCTAGATACAGCATCCCAGAATCAGCATCCAGGATACAGCATCCAGGATACAGCATCCCAGACTCAGCATCCAGGATACAGCATCCCAGATACAGCATCCCAGATACAGCATCCCGGATACAGAATCCTAGATACAGCATCCCGGATACAGCATCCTAGATACAGCATCCCAGAATCAGCATCCAGGATACAGCATTCCAGATACAGCATCCTAGATACAGCATCCCAGAATCAGCATCCAGGATACAGCATCCTAGATACAGCATCGCAGAATCAGCATCCCGGATACAGCATCCCAGACACGGCATCCCAGATACGGCATCCTAGATACAGCACCATAGATGTAATATCCCAGATACAGTATCCCAGATACAGCATGCCAGAAACAGCATCCCAGATACAGCACCATAGATATAATATCCCAGATACAGTATCCCAGATATAGCATGCCAGATACAGCATCCAGGATACAGCACCATAGATATAATATCCCAGATACAGCACCCTAGATACAATATCTCAGATACAGAATCCTAGATACAGCATCCCTAATACAGCATCCTAGATACAGCATCCTAGATACATCACCCTAGATACAGCATCCAGGATACAGCATCCTGGATACACCTTGCAGGATACAGCATCCCAAATACAGCATCCCAGATACAACACCCTAGATACAGTATCTCAGATACAGTATCCCAGATACAGCATCCTAGATAGAGCATCCCAAATACAGCTTCCTAGATACAGCTTCCCAAATACAGCATCCTAGATACAGTATCCCAGGTACAGCATCCTAGATACAGCATCCCAAATACAGCATCATAGATTCATCATCCTAGATACAGCATCCAGGATACAGCATCCTGGATACAGAATCCTAGATACAGCATCCCGGATACGGAATCCCAAATACCACATCTCAGATTCAGCATCCTAGATACAGCATCCTAGATACAGCACTCTACATAGAGTATCCCAAATACAGCATCCTAGATACAATATTCCAGATACAGTATCCCAGATACAGCACCCTAGATATAAAATCCCAGATAAACCATCCTAGATACAGCATCCAAGATAGAGCATCCCATATACAGAATCGTAGATACAGCACCCTAGATATAGCATCCCAGATACAGCATTGTAGATACAGCATCCAAGATACAGCATCCTTAGATAGAGCATCCTCGATACAGCATCCCAGAATCAGCATCCAGGATACAGCATCCCAGATACCGCATCCTAGATACAGCATCCCAGAATCTGCATCCAGGATACAGCATCAAGGATACAGCATCCCAGATACAGCATCCTAGATACAGCATCCCAGAATCAGAATCCAGGATACAGCATCCCAGATACAGCATCCTAGATACAGCATCCCAGAATCAGCATCCCGGATACAGCATCCCAGATACAGCATCCCAGAATCAGCATCCAGGATACAGCATCCAGGATACAGCATCCTAGATACAGCATCCTAGATACAGCATCGCAGAATCAGCATCCCGGGTACAGCATCCCAGACACGGCATCCCAGATACGGCATCCTAGATACAGCACCATAGATGTAATATCCCAGATACAGTATCCCAGATACAGCATGCAAGAAACAGCATCCAGGATACAGCACCATAGATATAATATCCCAGATACAGCACCCTAGATACAATATCCCAGATACAGAATCCTAGATACAGCATCCCTAATACAGCATCTTAAATACAGCATCCTAGATACATCACCCTAGATACAGTATCCAGGATACAGCATCCTGGATACACCATGCAGGATACAGCATCCCAGATACACCATCCCGGATACAGCATGCCAGATACAGCACCCTAGATACAATATCCCAGATAAAGTATCCCAGATATAGCATGCCAGATACAGCACCCCAAATACAGCATCCTAGATTCATCATCCTAGATACAGCATCCAGGATACTGCATCCAGGATACAGCATCCTAGAAACAGCATCCCAGAATCAGCATCCAGGATTCAGCATCCCAGATACAACATCCCAGATACAGCATCCCAGATAGGGAAACCCAGATAAATCATCCGAGATACAGTATCCCAGATACAGCATCTTAGCTACAGGATCCCGGATAGAACATCACAGATACAGCATCCCAGATACAGCATCCCAGACACGGCATCCCAGATACGGCATCCTAGATACAGCACCATAGATATAATATCCCAGATACAGTATCCCAGATACAGCATGCCAGAAACAGAATCCCAGATACAGCACCATAGATATAATATCCCAGATACATTATCCCAGATATAGCATGCCAGATACAGCATCCAGGATACAGAACCATAGATATAATATCCCAGATACAGCACCCTAGATACAATATCTCAGATACAGAATCCTAGATACAGCATCCCAAATACAGCATCCTAGATACAGCATCCTAGATACATCACCCTAGATACAGCATCCAGGATACAGCATCCTGGATACACCATGCAGGATACAGCATCCCAGATACAGCATCCCGGGTACAGCATCCTGGATACAGCATCCTAGATATAGCACCCTAGATACAGCATCCCAGATACAGCACCCTAGATACAGTATCCCAGATACAGCATCCTAGATAGAGCATTCCAAATACAGCTTCCTAGATACAGCATCCCAAATACAGCATCCTATATACAATATCCCAGGTACAGCATCCACGATACAGCATCCTAGATACAGTATCCCAGATACAGCATCCTAGATACACCATCCCAAATACAGCATCATAGATTCATCATCCTAGATACAGCATCCAGGATACAGCATCCTGGATACAGAATCCTAGATACAGCATCCCGGATACGGAATCCCAAATACCACATCTCAGATTCAGCATACTAGATACAGCATCCTAGATACAGCACTCTACATACAGCATCCCAAATACAGCATCCTAGATACAATATTCCAGATACAGTATCCCAGATACAGCACCCTAGATATAAAATCCCAGATAAAACATCCTAGATACAGCATCCAAGATAGAGCATCCCATATACAGAATCGTAGATACAGCACCCTAGATATAGCATCCCAGATACAGCATTGTAGATACAGCATCCACGATACAGCATCTAGGATACAGCATCCCAAATACAGCATCCTAGATACAGCATCCAGGATAAAGCATTCAGGATACAGCATTCCAGATACAGCATCCCAGATACAGCATCCCGGATACAGAATCCTAGATACAGCATCCAGGATACAGCATCCTAGATACAGCATCCCAGAATCAGAATCCAGGATACAGCATCCCAGATACAGAATCCTAGATACAGTATCCCAGAATCAACATCCAGGATACAGCATCCCAGATACAGCATCCTAGATACAGCATCCCAGAATCAGCATCCAGAATACAGCATGCAGGATACAGCATCCCAGATACAGCATCCTAGATACAGCATCCCAGACTCAGCATCCAGGATACAGCATCCCAGATAGAGCATCCCAGAATCAGCATCCAGGATACAGCATCCAGGATACAGCATCCCAGATACAGCATCCTAGATACAGCATCCCAGAATCAGCATCCCGGATACAGCATCCCAGACACGGCATCCCAGATACGGCATCCTAGATACAGCACCATAGATGTAATATCCCAGATACAGTATCCCAGATACAGCATGCCAGAAACAGCATCCCAGATACAGCACCATAGATATAATATCCCAGATACAGTATCCCAGATATAGCATGCCAGATACAGCATCAAGGATAGAGCACCATAGATATAATATCCCAGATACAGCACCCTAGATACAATATCTCAGATACAGAATCCTAGATACAGCATCCCTAATACAGCATCCTAGATACAGCATCCTAGATACATCACACTATATAAAGCATCCAGGATACAGCATCCTGGATACACCATGCAGGATACAGCATCCCAGATACAGCATCCCGGATACAGCATCCTGGACACAGCATCCTAGATATAGCACCCTAGATACAGCATCCCAGATACAACACCCTAGATACAGTATCTCAGATACAGTATCCCAGATACAGCATCCTAGATAGAGCATCCCAAATACAGCTTCCTAGATACAGCTTCCCAAATACAGCATCCTAGATACAATATCCCAGGTACAGCATCCAAGATACAGCATCCTAGATACAGTATCCCAGATACAGCATCCTAGTTACAGCATCCCAAATACAGCATCCTAGATTCATCATCCCAGATACAGCATCCAGGATACAGCATCCTGGATACAGAATCCTAGATACAGCATCCCGGATACAGAATCCCAAATACCACAACTCAGATTCAGCATCCTAGATACAGCATCCTAGATACAGCACTCTACATGCAGTATCCCAAATACAGCATCCTATATACAATATTCCAGATACAGTATCCCAGATACAGCACCCTAGATATAAAATCCCAGATAAATGATCCTAGATACAGCATCCAAGATAGAGCATCCCATATACAGAATCGTAGATACAGCACCCTAGATATAGCATCCCAGATACAGCATTGTAGATACAGCATCCACGATACAGCATCCAGGATAGAGCATCCTCGATAGAGCATCCCAGAATCAGCATCCAGGATACAGCATCCCAGATACCGCAGCCTAGATACAGCATCCCAGAATCAGCATCAAGGATACAGCATCAAGGATACAGCATCCCAGATACAGAATCCTAGACACAGCATCCCAGAATCAGAATACAGGATACAGCATCCCAGATACAGCATGCCTGATACAGCATCCCAGAATCAGCATCCCGGATACAGCATCCCAGATACAGCATCCCAGAATCAGCATCCAGGATACAGCATCAAGGATACAGCATCCCAGATACAGCATCCTAGATACAGCATCCCAGAATCAGCATCCCGGATACAGCATCCCAGACACGGCATCCCAGATACGGCATCCTAGATACAGCACCATAGATGTAATATCCTAGACACAGTATCCCAGATACAGCATGCAAGAAACAGCATCCCAGATACAGCACCATATATAATATCCCAGATACAGTATCCCAGATATAGCATGTCAGATACAGCATCCAGGATACAGCACCATAGATATAATATCCCAGATACAGCACCCTAGATACAATATCCCAGATACAGAATCCTAGATACAGCATCCCTAATACAGCATCCTAGATACAGCATCCTAGATACATCACCCTAGATACAGCATCCAGGATACAGCATCCTGGATACACCATGCGGGATACAGCATCCCAGATACAGCATCCCGGCTACAGCATCCTAGATACAGCACCCTAGATACAGCATCCCAGATACAGCACCCTAGATACAATATCCCAGATAAAGTATCCCAGATATAGCATGCCAGATACAGCATCCAGGATACATCACCATAGATATAATATCCCAGATACAGCACCCTAGATACAATATCCCAGATACAGAATCCTAGATAAAGCATCCCAAATACAACATCCTAGATACAGCATCCTAGATACATCACCCTAGATACAGCATCCAGGATACAGCATACTGGATACACCATGCAGGATACAGCATCCCAGATACAGCATCCCAGATACAGCATTCTGGATACAGCATCCTAGATATAGCACCCTAGATACAGCATCCCAGATACAGCACCCTAGATACAGTATCCCAGATACAGTATCCCAGATACAGCATCCTAGATAGAGCATCCCAAATACAGATTCCTAGATACAGCATCCCAAATACAGCATCCTAGATACAATATCCCAGGTACAGCATACAAGATACAGCACCCTAGATATAGCATCCCAGATACAGCATTGTAGATACAGCATCCACGATACAGCATCCAGGATAGAGCATCCTCTATACAGCATCCCAGAATCAGCATCCAGGATACAGCATCCCAGATACCGCATCCTAGATACAGCATCCCAGAATCAGCATCCAGGATACAGAATCCAAGATACAGCAGCCTAGATACAACATCCCAGAATCAGCATCCAGGATACAGCATCAAGGATACAGCATCCCAGATACAGCATCCTAGATACAGCATCCCAGAATCAGAATCCAGGATACATCACCCCAGATACAGCATCCTAGATACAGCATCCCAGAATCAGCATCCCGGATACAGCATCCCAGACACGGCATCCCAGATACGGCATCCTAGATACAGCACCATAGATATAATATCCCAGATACAGCAGGCCTGAAACAGCATCCCAGATACAGCACCATAGATATAATATCCCAGATACAGTATAGCAGATATAGCATGCCAGATACAGCATCCAGGATACAGCACCATAGATATAATATCCCAGATACAGCACCCTAGATACAATATCCCAGATACAGAATCCTAGATACAGCATCCCTAATACAGCATCCTAGAAACAGCATCCAGGATACAGCATCCTGGATACACCATGCAGGATACAGCATCCCAGATACAGCATCCCGGCTACAGCATCCTAGATACAGCACCCTAGATACAGCATCCCAGATACAGCACCCTAGATACAATATCCCAGATAAAGTATCCCAGATATAGCATGCCAGATACAGCATCCAGGATACATCACCATAGATATAATATCCCAGATACAGCAGGCCTGAAACAGCATCCCAGATACAGCACCATAGATATAATATCCCAGATACAGTATAGCAGATATAGCATGCCAGATACAGCATCCAGGATACAGCACCATAGATATAATATCCCAGATACAGCACCCTAGATACAATATCCCAGATACAGAATCCTAGATAAAGCATCCCAAATACAGCATCCTAGATACAGCATCCTAGATACATCACCCTAGATACAGCATCCAGGATACAGCATCCTGGATACACCATGCAGGATACAGCATCCCAGATACAGCATCCCAGATACAGCATCCTGGATACAGCACCCTAGATATAGCACCCTAGATACAGCACCATAGATGTAATATCCCAGATACAGTATCCCAGATACAGCATGCCAGAAACAGCATCCCAGATACAGCACCATAGATATAATATCCCAGATACAGTATCCCAGATATAGCATGCCAGATACAGCATCCAGGATACAGCATCATAGATATAATATCCCAGATACAGCACCCTAGATACAATATCTCAGATACAGAATCCTAGATACAGCATCCCTAATACAGCATCCTAGATACAGCATCCTAGATACATCACCCTAGATACAGCATCCAGGATACAGCATCCTGGATACACCATGCAGGATACAGCATCCCAGATACAGCATCCCGGATACAGCATCCTGGATACAGCATCCTAGATATAGCACCCTAGATACAGCATCCCAGATACAACACCCTAGATACAGTATCTCAGATACAGTATCCCAGATACAGCATCCTAGATAGAGCATCCCAAATACAGCTTCCTAGATACAGCTTCCCAAATACAGCATCCTAGATAGAATATCCCAGGTACAGCATCCAAGATACAGCATCCTAGATACAGTATCCCAGATACAGCATCCTAGATACAGCATCCCAAATACAGCATCCTAGATTCATCATCCTAGATACAGCATCCAGGATACAGCATCCTGGATACAGAATCCTAGATACAGCATCCCGGATACGGAATCCCAAATACCACATCTCAGATTCAGCATCCTAGATACAGCATCCTAGATACAGCACTCTACATACAGTATCCCAAATACAGCATCCTAGATACAATATTCCAGATACAGTATCCCAGATACAGCACCCTAGATATAAAATCCCAGATAAATGATCCTAGATACAGCATCCAAGATAGAGCATCCCATATACAGAATCGTAGATACAGCACCCTAGATATAGCATCCCAGATACAGCATTGTAGATACAGCATCCACGATACAGCATCCAGGATAGAGCATCCTCGATAGAGCATCCCAGAATCAGCATCCAGGATACAGCATCCCAGATATCGCATCCTAGATACAGCATCCCAGAATCAGCATCCAGGATACAGCATCAAGGATACAGCATCCCAGATACAGCATCCTAGATACAGCATCCCAAAATCAGAATCCAGGATACAGCATTCCAGATACAGCATCCTAGATACAGCATCCCAGAATCAGCATCCCGGATACAGCATCCCAGATACAGCATCCCAGAATCAGCATCCAGGATACAGCATCCAGGATACAGCATCCCAGATACAGCATCCTAGATACAGCATCCCAGAATCAGCATCCCGGATACAGCATCCCAGACACGGCATCCCAGATACGGCATCCTAGATACAGCACCATAGATGTAATATCCCAGATACAGTATCCCAGATACAGCATGCCAGAAACACCATCCCAGATACAGCACCATAGATATAATATCCCAGATACAGTATCCCAGATATAGCATGCCAGATACAGCATCCAGGATACAGCATCCTGGATACACCATGCAGGATACAGCATCCCAGATACAGAATCCCGGCTACAGCATCCTAGATACAGCACCCTAGATACAGCATCCCAGATACAGCACCCTAGATACAATATCCCAGATAAAGTATCCCAGATATAGCATGCCAGATACAGCATCCAGGATACATCACCATAGATAAAATATCCCAGATACAGCACCCTAGATACAATATCCCAGATACAGAATCCTAGATAAAGCATCCCAAATACAGCGTCCTAGATACAGCATCCTAGATACATCACCCTAGATACAGCATCCAGGATACAGCATCCTAGATATAGCACCCTAGATATAGCATCCCAGATACAGCACCCTAGATACAGTATCCCAGATACAGTATCCCAGATACAGCATCCTAGATAGAGCATCCCAAATACAGCTTCCTAGATACAGCGTCCCAAATACAGCATCCTAGATACAATATCCCAGGTACAGCATCCAAGATACAGCATCCTAGATACAGTATCCCAGATACAGCATCCCAGATACAGCATCCTGGATACAGCATCCCAGATATAGCACCCTAGATATAGCATCCCAGATACAGCATTGTAGATACAGCATCCACGATACAGCATCCAGGATAGAGCATCCTCTATACAGCATCCCAGAATCAGCATCCAGGATACAGCATCCCAGATACCGCATCCTAGATACAGCATCCCAGAATCAGCATCCAGGATACAGCATCCAAGATACAGCAGCCTAGATACAACATCCCAGAATCAGCATCCAGGATACAGCATCAAGGATACAGCATCCCAGATACAGCATCCTAGATACAGCATCCCAGAATCAGCATCCCGGATACAGCATCCCAGACACGGCATCCCAGATACAGCATCCTAGATACAGCACCATAGATATAATATCCCAGATACAGCATGCCTGCAACAGCATCCCAGATACAGCACCATAGATATAATATCCCAGATACAGTATACCAGATATAGCATGCCAGATACAGCATCTAGGATACAGCACCATAGATATAATATCCCAGATACAGCACCCTAGATACAATATCCCAGATACAGAATCCTAGATATAGTATCCCAAGTACAGCATCCTAGATATATCACCATAGATACAGCATCCAGGATACAGCATCCTGGATACACCATGCAGGATACAGCATCCCAGATACAGCATCCCGGATACAGCATCCTAGATACAGCACCCTAGATACAATATCCCAGATACAGTATCCCAGATACAGCATCCTAGATAGAGCATTCCAAATACAGCTTCCTAGATACAGCATCCCAAATACAGCATCCTAGATACATCACCCTAAATACAGCATCAAGGGTACAGCATCCTGGATACAGCATCCTAGATACAGTATCTTGGATACAGAATCCTAGATACAGCATCCTACATACAGCATCCCAAATACAGCATCCTAGATACAATGTTCCAGATACAGTATCCCAGATACAGCATCCCAGATACAGTATCCTAGATACAGCACCCTAGATATAGCATCCCAGATACAGCATCGTAGATACAGCACGCTAGATACAATATCCCAGATACAGCATCCTAGATACAGCATCCAGGATACAGCATCCAGGATACAGCATCCTAAATACAGCATCCAGGATACAGCATCCTAGATACAGAATCCTAGATACAGCATCCCGGATACAGCATCCCGGATACAGCATCCCGGATAGGGAAACCCAGATACAGCATCCAAGATACAGTATCCCAGATACAGCATCCTAGCTACAGGATCCCGGATAGAACATCACAGATACAGCATCCCGGATACGGCATCCCAGATATGGCAGCCCAGATACGGCATCCTTGATATGGCATCCTAAATACGGCATCCCAGATACAGAATCCCAGATACAGCGTCCGAGATACGGCATCCCAAATACAGCATCCCAGATACAGCATCCCAGATTCAGCATCCCATATTCAGCATCCTGGATTCAGCATTCCGGATACAGTATCCAAGATACAGCATCCCATACACAGCACCCTGGATACATCATCCTAGATACATCATCTTAGATACAGCATCCCGGATACAGCACCCGAGATACAGCATCCCAGATACAGCATCCAAGATACAGCACGCCAGATGCAGCACGCCAGATACAGCATTCTAGATGCATCACCCTAGATACAGCATCCAAGATACAGCATCCCAGAAACAGAATCCTATATATAACATCCTATATGCATCATCCTATATACAGCATCCTAGATACAATATCCCAGATACAGCATCCAAGATACAGTATCCTAGATAGATTATCCCAGATACAGCACCCTAGATACAGCACCCTAGATACAGCATCCTAGATACAGCATCCTAGATACAGCATCCCGGATACAGCATCCCAGATACAGGAAATGACGTAGCGACGGCCTCGATCAGCAGCTTCCTTCCTACTGCCCCGCGGGGGCTTTTGACCTGCCGTGGTCCAGTCGTTCTTATCCTGCTCTACCCCACTGGGCCACGAGAACAGCAAAGGAAGAAGCAGCTACCAGATGCCTCAGCAAATACACTGGAAAGTTCTCGCCTGCTTTGGGGCACAGGCTTCCACAGTCAGCAGACCCAGTGCTGGGGTCAGTAGAACATCTCATTGCCTTCTCTAGAAAGCCATGGAAACAGAATGGCCTCCCTGTCACTGCTCACTGCCAGCACCAACAGAACCCTCAGGAAGCTCAGTATTCCTTGTCTCTAACTGGCAGACCAGCAGTCGTGCATCCTACAGGATGCGGCCGCTTGTGTGCACTTGGGGTCCAGACAGTCAAGCTGATTCCAGCTTCAACTGTGGCGCTTCTAGCACTGAAGTTTAAACACAAAATGAATGAGAAGACGGCCGTCCAGCCATCTGCCACCAGGAAGCTGAAGCAGAAGAAAGGCAGCGTGGCACACGCTCAAGGACAGGGCTGCCTGTACCCTTTGGCAGGGAAGCCTCTCCCCATCCAACCATGTTTCTCCTCCTCTCCTGCAGTTCTCCTCCCTCTCTGTCCCCATACCTTCAGCTGGAAGGTCTGACTTGGATTCCGCGTCGCCAGGAAAGTGAACTGTCCCAGGAACGTTCCCTGCTCCTCGTGTTCTTCCTTGGAGCCCTACAGAAAGATAGGTGGAGAAAACAGAGCGTCTGGTGCACCATGGAAGACTGAACTTCAGCCGGTGAAGTACGGGGTTATTTCAGCTATGTAGTCCAAGTACCATGAGCACAAGGACAAGACAAGAAGCTGCAGGTGGGCAGCACGTCACACTTGCCAACTCAACGAGTCCAGGCTGCCTGTCAGAAAACGAGCAGACGCTCCCAGTGAGAGGGAGGTGACCTGAGCATGACAAATGCCACTGGGATTGGAAGACAAGGTGGTTTAGGACCACGCACTGTCCAGCTCCTTTTCCCTGTGGCTCCTGGAGTAGCATCTTGCCCCAGGAGATTTTTTTTTTTTTGAGTGGTACATTGAATAAAAGAGGAATACGATGGGAATGAAGCAACTCCAAGGAGCCTGTTTGTTCTGAGAGACAGGAGGAAGCTTCAGGCCACCAGAATCTTTGACCCATCTTCACCCCCTGCTTAGCAATGCTGTGCAACAGCCTGCCCCCGACTCCAGAGAAATCACTTACATAGACAGCAAAGTCCTTGGGAGCTCCGGAGATGCTTTCTCCATGGAACGCTGTCCCTGAGACATGGGCCATGGTGACAGCTCTCGGAATGACCGGCATGGACAGCTTGATGAACATGTGTCCCTGACTCCCTGGGAAGGGCCAGCAGTTGCCAGGATGATTGTCCGGCTGAAAGGACAAGAAATACTCAGCAGGGAGACACAGGAGGAGAGGAGGTCCATGCAGGACTGGGGCAGGAAAAGAAGCTTCGAGGAGCAAGGAGGGGGTAGGACACTCAGAGTAGTGTGTGTGGTTCATTCTCCCAGCCTTTGTGTTACTGCTTCTTGGTGCTCCTACCTCCAGAATCAGCTCTGGAGACCTCATGTAATCCATCACCGGCAGGGAGTACCAGAACACCTTTGCTTTGGCAGTCCGAAGGGATGGAGAAGTCCTGGACTGAATGACGGCTACCCCTGGAAATTCAAACATGAGCGTGATCATCAGGCAGTGTCACGAGGAATATTGCACTGTTGACTTGAAAAAGGCTTCTCAGTTGTCATCCATGTCCTACAGTGGGTTCCCCTTTGTCTTGCTGGCACGACCCCTCTGGAACACACAGCAGGGAGTCATCAAACTGCCGTATTTGGCCGTGGAAATAGGCAAGAATGTGAACCAGCCTTTCTGTTCTTCCCATGGGGTCTGGCCCGTTACAGGCTCTGTCAGTGGGGGCACTTTTAGGGCACAAGGTGACCCGTGACTTCTCACCCCTTCTGTCCTAGCCCTGGGCATGTTCCAATGCCCATCTTGTCAATCTGGACAGGAGGCGCTTTGGAACTGGTTTGTTTGTACAATGTCACGGCACCTGCTGATTTCAGGGCATAATCCGGCATCGGGACCTGCATTTCTTCCAGCTTCTCCAAAGCTTGATTAATGATCTCGTGAACAGCCTGGGAAGGAACACAAAGGAGAGCGCCTGTTAGAAGGAGAAGGACCGGGGCAAGCAGCTCCCCATGCAAGGCCAGCCAAGGTGAATGAGGACACGGCCCGTTTCAGATGGAGGGAACGCCCACATTGCCTGGAAGCCTCCCAGGTTTGCTCTGCTCTGATTGTCGGGATCAGAAAGGGGGGGCTGCTCACTCCAGTGCTCTGAAAGCTGGAGCTGCGGGAAGGGGCTTTTCCTGTGTAGAGGCCCCAGGCCAGGCAGCACGGACAGACAAGCCTTCTGGGCATGAGATAGGCCTGGCTTAACTCTGGACCTCTGCCGCGATTCAGAGACGGGACGCAGTTTGATGCAAACAAAATGTCCGCTTTATTAGTGTACTTCACATACATTTATACTTTGCCTCAGCAACGTGCTTCGAGCTGATTGGTGTTTCTGTTACCTTGTTACAGGTGACTGGTCTACACTGTACACTAGACATTTACAGATTGGCTCATGCCAAGACACCTTCTCAAACAGTTACCACCCCAACTCAAGCAATCTTCCCCATGCAAGAACAAGAGTCCCTCTCCTACAGGACAACTGCTTTACAACCCTACCAACATAGAGCCAGCACTCTCCATTCCCTCCAAGTAAGGTTCCTGCCTTCATCCTTCCCATGGCCTGCGACCAACAAGCTCCAGCACATCTCCCCTCACCAACCGACGAGCGCTGGGAGTTTTGCCGAAGCCAGCCAAATCCTGTCCCACATCTCCCCCTTCCCTTTGCACAATAAGAACTCTTTTTATAGAACACGAAATCAATTTTTGTAGGCATTGCAACAAACAAGGCAAGAAGAGTAACAGGAGAATAAAAACTGCCAAAACGTATACAACCAACTTCACAAGACTCCTTAACCATCCTGACAATCCCCATCCTTCAAAAAGCCTATCTAACCAATCCCAAATATCATTTTGTTGAAGCTTAGAGACCCCAGCTTTAAGCTGTTGAATACTAGCATGAATTGATTCCGAGTGGTCAGAGAGATTCATACAACACATGCCCTCAAAATCCTCACAGCCGTGGCCTTGCGCTAAAAGCAAAAAATCTATAGCAGCTCTATTTTGTAATGTAGCATGACGAACACTATCTACATCTAATAAAAGACCAGACAATGCATTGCTAGTAGCGTTCGTTTGTTTAGCAAGCCAGCAGCCAAGCTTATCTAATGTTGCTAGTGCTTTTGCAGCGGCAGCTCCAGCTGTTAAAAGAGAGGTGACAACGCGTGGGCTAAAAGACCAAAACTTCACGCTATCATCACAATCGGGGGTATATGCATGGATGCTACGCTTTGTTCTGTGAGAAAGACGGTGTTGTAAAATCATGGATGTATTAGGAGTCAGGACAGAAAGGCGTCCAAGGCTACACGGACCTCCTCTTATATGAGAAGGGATAACAGGCCATGCTCTATCCCTGCAAATAAGAAATATCCCTGATGGTAATAAAAGCGGAGCATTGCTAGATCTAGACAAGTTTGTTGCTGTATAATTACACCAAGTAGTAGCGTTTTTAAAAATGGGATGGACAGGAGAGACATCCCATACCTTAGACTGGTTTGTTCCTGTGTAGTTAAACCTAACACAGAAATCCACCTTTATTGATCCAAGCAACTCAATTTCTTGTGGCTCTAAAGCAGCATGCGGGAGAAAAGGGGTCCAGGCATCCCAGTCAGAATGCAAAACATCACGTAGTACGGATGCTTCAGCTCGTTCAACAATTCCTGCAACATAAGCTGAGTCAGTAATAATGTTAAGTAGTGCGGACCACCTTCGAAAAACTCGAACAACCGCAGTCAGTTCCACTATCTGAGGAGAACCGGAGACGGTCTCTATGTCTGAGTTCCATTGCCACTGCTGGTTGTCCCACCATAGGATAACTGATTTGTGTGACTTCCCAGACCCATCTGTAAACACAGTAAGGGCTTGTAATGGCTAGCAGCTTCTTTTCGATATAGAGATGAGGTGGAAGTCAACATTAAGCAGTTTATGTGAAGGTGGGTGGGATGTGAGTTGACCCGTGTAATCAGCTAAGGCAGTGCAAAAGGCATCTGACTTGATAAAGCCACTGTAAATATAAAGTGGTCACAGGTGTCCTGGTTTTGTTAAAAAACAAGTTTCTCTTTCAGTGAATTTTTCCTGTCAGCTAAAGCCTTCATATTAACTGCATTTTCCTGGAGAACCAGACACATGTTTTGGTAAACCTAGCAATGGAATGCAAACTTATTGATAAGCACGGATGGACATCTCGCGAGAGGGGTGACGAGAAACAAGTGACCGAGAAACTGACCAACTGTGTATAACATCCCATTCACGTGAATACTTCATATAAAGTGGGAGATCACGAGGATCTCGTCCCCTTTTTGCCTTTTCTCTTCTGCTTATGGCTGACATTAGGAGAGGACCTTGCTAGTCGTCCCTGCAAACTGAGGCCTAGTGACAGACTGAATCCAGCTCCGATTGGCTGCAGAGTCCAATCCAGGACTTTGGTTGCAGGCTCTGCAGTTGCTGAGACTTTCAAGATTGGTTTTGTATATTTTGTATTATTTTCTCTATTCTTATTAGTAGCATTAGTAAAACATCTTTATTTTTTTCCAACTCTCTTCTCTCTGTCCTTCTTTTCCTCCCGATCGCCTGTCCTGAGTGGGAAGCGGGGAGAGGGAGGGGCAAAAAGGGGGAAGTGGGGGGGGGAGAGGGGGGGTAACAATACATCTGCCAGGGTTTTATTGTCACCCCACAATCTTAACCCTTTACAGATAATTGGCGCCCAACGTGGAGCAAAGAGAAAGGGGAAATTTGAAGATTTTTGGCTTTTCTACTGCTCTGACGTACCTTTCAGTTTTTTTTTGGCATGGTGCCAACTCATAGAGTTGTGATATTTGAGCGTCTGTTTGCTTTGGATATTATTTAGTTGTATTAAGGCAAAGTGAATTACACTGATTTAAAGATGCTATGGCATAAGTTGTATCAGTTATTTTCTACATTGTGCTCACTGATTCCTTATCTGTGCTGGGCTTTCTTTTTAAATCGAAGTATTCATTATATAACAACAAGGAACTGGACAATGGTCATGATGATACTGTGTGGTTTGTCACTGGTTTATTTCATTATACTGCAGCCGCTAATTAATTTCTACTTGTTTCTGCTTTACCTTGAAAAGCCTCCAGGAGAGATTAAAGAGCAGTACGGCTCGGTGTTTGCTAATTGGTCGAGCGAATCTTTAGAAAGACTGACTAACAATACTTCCGTTTTTTCGCTAGGACAGTTCACAAATGTTTTAGAGAACTTTGAATATCCTTGGAGTTTTGATAGAACTGTGATGGTGTTATCTGGTTTGCTGAATGTGTGTCAGTTTGTGCTTCTGTTAAGAGAAATGGCGTTCAACAGGAGGTTTGCGTCTCTTTGTTGTCCCGAGATTTGCGGTGCGTCTTCGGAAGCTTTAGCAAAAAGCACTCCGAGCCGCTCGAGAAAGAGCAAAACAGCAAAAGCTGCCGCTGCAGCCACTGCCCCCCAACGGTGGCTTCGCAGGCTGAAGCTACAGCTCCTCCGCAGAGTTCCTCTGCCAAGGTCGCTGCAGATAACATTACTTCTCCAGCCTCAAAGGCTAACAAGGCAGCCCCCCCTTCTTCACACACTGGGCACCGTTGCTGCTGTAACCACAGTAATCACTGTGACAGTCATTCAGACTCTGGAAATAAATCAAATGATGGTGAACCCATATGAGCATCAGTTGCTGGTTGTAAGAAAGTCACTAGAAAGACTACTCGTGCAGCAGATGATGGCACAGGGCCAACATCAACCCAAGGGGCATCATCAGGACAGGGAGGAGATGAAGTGACCACCACTCGGTCCTTTTCTCCAGGTGAACTGAGAGATCTGCGAAAAGGCTTTAGTCGTCGTGAAGGCGAGAATATTTTAACTTGGCTGCTCCGATGCTGGGACAATGGGGCAGAAACAATTGAATTGGAAGGGGGTGAAGCCAGGCAGCTGGGATGTCTGTCAAGGGATTCCACCATTGATAGGGCAATTTCAAGAGAGTCTAATGCCACTAGTCTCTGGACCCGACTCCTGGCAGCTATGAAAGTAAGATTTCCCTACAAGGAAGATTGTATATCCAAGTTAGGGAAATGGAATACTATGGAGAGAGGTATTCAGTTCCTGAGAGAATTAGCTGTGCGAGATATCATCTATTTTGGACCAGACAACCAAGAGGGGACAGACTCAGATAGAATCAATTGTACACGACCTCTGTGGCACAGATTTGTACAAAGCGCACCCCCTGCATATGCTAAGTCATTGGCAGGAATGGTCTGGTCAGCTAGAGGTCTACAAGAGATTACTGAAGTGATTGAGTAGCTCCAGAACTTTGAGGACAGCCTTGCTGGTTCTCTACGGGCTTGTGTCACTGCTGTAGAGAAACTGTGTGAAAAATCTGATGACTGGTTTGAAAAGCTGTTGCAAGAAATCAAAGAACTCAGAGAAGACACGTGCCATTCACGACCTGCACATACCTATGTTTCAGCTATTAGGAAAAGGCATTTCCAATCTCGAGAGAGAGGACAGAGGCAGCCCACAAAAAGAGGTTCACTGTGGTTCTTCCTACATGAGCAGGGAGAAAACATGAATAAGTGGCATGGAAGACCTACCTCAGAACTTCAGGAATGAGTACGTGAGATAAAAGGAAAAACTCCTAGGAAGGTGGCTGCTCCAGTTTACAAAAGGAGCAGAAGAGATTCTGATGCTCTCGAAGGAACCTCTAATTCACACCCAGAGACTGTGCAAAACAGAAATTAGAGGTGCCCTGCCTCCAACCAGGTGGAGGAAAGGGATAACAGAGTTTATTGGACTGTACAAATACGATGGCCTGGTACAACACACCCCCAGGAGTACAAAGCTTTAGTGGACACTGGTGCTCAGTGCACGATAATTCCTTCTAATTATAAAGGAACGCAATCCATCAATATTGTTGGAGTGACTGGGGGATCCCAGGAACTGACTGTTGTAGAGGCTGAAATGAGCCTAACTGGAAACAACCGGCAAAAGCATCCCATTGTGACTGGTCCAGATGCTCCGTGCATTCTTGGCATAGACTACCTCAGGAGAGGGTATTTTAAGGACCCAAAAGGGTATAGGTGGGCATTTGGTATAGCAGCTGTGGACACTGAGAAAATTGAACAGCTGTCTGATTGGCCTGGTCTTTCAGATTACCCTTCTGTTGTAGGACTGCTGATGGTTGACGATCAGCAGGTGCCAATTGCTACCACGACAGTGCATCGCCAGCAATATCGCACCAACCGAGACTCTTTGATTCCGATCCAGAAGTTGATCCGTCAATTGGAAAGCCAGGGTGTGATCAGTAAGACTCGCTCACCTTTTAACAGCCCAGTCTGGCCAGTGCATCAGTCTAGTGACGAGTGGAGACTAACTGTAGACTATCGTGGCCTGAATGAAGCTACGCCACCACTGAGTGCTGCTGTGCCTGACATGCTAGAACTGCAATTTGAACTGGAGTCAAAGGCAGCTAAGTGGTATGCTACAATGGACATTGCTAATGCATTTTTCTCTATTCCTGTAGCAGCAGAGTGCAGGCCGCAGTTTGCTTTCACCTGGAGAAGCATTCAGGAGTACAAGGCTTTGGTGGACACTGCTGCTCAGTGCACAATAATTCCTTCAGACTGTAAGGGGACACAACTCATCAGTATTTTTGGAGTGACTTGGGGGATCCCAAGAGCTGACTGTTGTAGAGGCTGAAATGAGCCTAACTGGAAAAAATTGGCAAAAGCATCCCATTGTGACTGGCCCAAATGCTCCGTGCATCCTTGGCATAGACTACCTTAAGAGAGGGTATTTTAAGGATCCAAAAGGTTATAGGTGGACATTTGGTATAGCATCTGTGGACACTGAGAGAATTGAACAGCTGTCTGATTGGCCTGGTCTTTCAGATGACCCTTCTGTTCTAGGACTGCTGATGGTCGATGATCAGCAGGTGCCAGGTGCTACCACAACGGTGCATCGTCGACAGTGTAATAAGTGCTGGTCAAAATTGTTAATGTTGAACAAATCGAGTAGGATTCAATTATATTATGCATATTGTTGTAAGCAGTAACTGCGCTTGTGCAAGTTTGATTATGTTTTGTAGAACCTTGTAGTAGTAGTTAAGCCAATGCCTGGATTACTGGATGGTGCCATAAGTAACAGGACTCCCAGATGGTGCCATAAATAACAGGACTCCCGGATGGTGCCACAGATAACGTGACTCCCAGATGGTGCTACAGATAACAGAGCGCCCGGATGTTGCAACAGATAACAAAAGTTCCAGAGACAGAAATTCCCAGCGCATGAACGAGCGTATAACATATATAAGCACACACGAAAAGTTGAGTGGTGTGCCTGTTGGCGGAACTGAGCTTCCCCCGGTCACCCAGCGCTGTTTTGCCTAATTACCACTTGCTAAATAAAATCGATTGATTGGCTCAAAATCGATTTATTGGCTCTTATTTATAACAAATTTTGGTGCCGTGACTCGGATTAAGGATCTCTGGGAGGGACTCCTAAACTTCAGGGAGGCGCCCCGTCCCGTTTTCAGACGGCCCTGGAGTGGACGGAGGATCGCCCTGAAACCTTAACCTCTGAACCCTAAATTTAGGTAATTAGGCAAAAGAATTGAACCCCATAAACCTTTGCGCACGAAGAACCGGACGAAGACCCCGGGGAGGGTAAGTATAGAGAGCAATTCCGTTCGGTTGGGGTGGGTATCCTGGAGTGTGCATGAGCGAGACGCCCCCGCGGCTTGGGGAGGAAGCAAAGTGAGTGTGGACCCTGCCGTAAGGCAGGGCGGGACTCTCTAGTAGTGCGGCTCTCATAGCCCGCAAGGGCGTGAGCCACGAACGAGGGGTGCGTGTGTGTGTGTGAAAGAAGACACTCCGGAGCTGGATTCAGTCTGTCACTAGGGCTCAGTTTGCAGGGACGACTAGCAAGGTCCTCTCCTAAATTCGGCCATAAGGAAAAGGGCCAAGATCCTCGTGATCTCCCACTTTATATCAAGTATTCACGTGAATGGAATGTTATACACAGTTGGTCAGTTCCTTGGTCACCGGTTTCTCGTCGCCCCTCTCGCGAGATGTCCATCCGTGCTTATCAGTAAGTTTGCATTCCATTGCCAGGTTTACCAAAACATGTGTCTGGTTCTCCAGGAAAATGCAGTTAATATGAAGCTTTAGCTGACAGGCAAATTCACTAAAAGAGAAACTGGTTTTAACAAAACCAAGACATTCCACCCCTTATAATATGCCATTCACTAAGTGCTTAAACCTTATCAATACAATCTAATTAATCACTACTACTATATATATATATACATATATACATATATACATATATACACAGGAGTAATTAATCAGTGGACCATCCTTTGACAAGTCCATTAAGTTCATTTTGTCACGACAGCCTCCAGGGCAGGAAAATGGTACAAGTGCATCTCATGACCACTGTTTGTGGGTTGAAGACGTCAACAAGAAGACGTTGTCAGGCGCCACTCGAAGAAGCTAGCTCTGGTTTCATCATCACTGTCTTGATCTGGAAGACACTTATTAAACACTGTTAGTACGGCAATTCACATGCGGTTCAGTATTGAATATTTCCACCTAAACTCAAATCCCCTTGGGGTACACACCGAACTTCTCCATCCTTAAACATCACCCACCAGGTGCTGCCAGGGCCCTGAGCAAAAGCAATCCCACGAATGGGCTTGACTTTGAGGCAGGATTAACCCAGACCGCCTTTCCTAACATGATATCATGTGTACTACAGGGACTTTATCTCCTACAGTCCGTAGAATCTCTGATTGGGCAGGTCCAGCTCCATTAGTTGATCCTCTAGTGTTGACCAACCAAGTGGCTTTTGCTAAATGTGAATCCCAGTGTTTAAAGGTTCCACCACCCAACGTCTTTAGTGTAGTTTTAACAAACCATTGTACCTTTCCATTTTCCCAGAGGCTGCTGCATGATATGGAATATGATATACCCACTCAATACCATGTTCTTTAGCCCAATTGTCTATAATACTGTTATTGAAATGAGTACCATTGTCTGATTCAATTCTTTCTGGCGTACCATGTCGCCAAGGACTTGCTTTTCAAGCCCCAAGATGGTATTTTGGGCTGTAGCATGAGGTACGGCATATGTTTCCAACCACCCAGTGGTTCCTTCCACCATTGTAAGTACATAATGCTTACCTTGACGTGTTTGTGGAAGTGTAATATAATCAATCTGCCAAGCTTCTCCATACTTATACTTTAACCATCGCCCCCCATACCATACAGGCTTTAACCGTTTCGCTTGTTTGATTTCGGCGCGCGTTTCACATTCATGAATAACCTGTGAAATAGTGTCCATAGTTAAATCCACCCCTCGATCGCGAGCCCATTTATATGTTGCATCTCCACCTTGATGCCCTGAAGCATCATGAGCCCATTGGGCTAGGAAAAGGTCACCTTTATGTTGCCAGTCCAAGTCCACCTCAGCTACTTTAATCTTAGCAGCTTGATCCGCTTGTTGGTTGTTCAGATGTTCCTCGGTGGCTCGACCTTTAGGCACATGAGCGTCTATATGATGAACTTCCACAGGCAGGCTCTCTAGCCGAGCAGTAATGTCTTGCCACAGTGTGGCAGCCCAAATGGGTTTACCTCTGCGCTGCCAGTTGCTTTTCTTCCATTGCTGTAGCCACCCCCACAAGGCATTTGCTACCATCCACGAGTCAGTATAGAGATAAAGTATTGGCCACTTCTCTCGTTCAGCAATGTCCAAAGCCAGCTGGATGGCTTTCACTTCTGCAAATTGACTAGATTCACCTTGTCCTTCAGTGGCTTCTGTAACTTGTCGTGTGGGACTCCACACAGCAGCTTTCCACCTTCGATGTTTTCCCACAAGACGACAGGATCCATCTGTGAACAGTGCAGACTGCTTATCAGTCTCTGAAAGAGTATTATACGGTGGTGCTTCTTCAGCACGTGTTACCTCCTCCTCATCTGGAGACATCCCAAAGTCTTTGCTTTCTGGCCAGTCTGTAATCACTGCTAAGATCCCTGGGCGACTGGGATTTCCAATTCGAGCTCGTTGCGTGATCAATGCAATCCATTTACTCCACATAACTTCGGTTGCATGATGTGGAGAGGGAACCGTCCCTTTGAACATCCAGCTCAGCACCGGCAGTCGAGGTGCCAGGAGGAGCTGTGCTTCAGTACCGATCACTTCTGAAGCAGCTCGAACTCCTTCGTATGCTGCTAGTATCTCTTTTTCAGTTGGAGTATAGTTGGCCTCAGATCCTTTGTATCCTCAACTCCAAAAACCTAATGGTCAACCTTGGGTTTCTCCTGGTGCTTTCTGTCAGAGGCTCCAGGTAAGTCCATTATCTCCGGTTGCGGTGTAGAGCACATTTTTAACATCTAGTCCAGTCCGAACTGGTCCAAGGGCCACCGCATGAGTTATCTCACGCTTCATTTGTTCAAAGGCTTGTCGTTGTTCATGGCCCCACTGAAATTGGTTCTTTTTACGAGTCACTCGATAGAGAGGGCTCACAATCTGGCTGTAGTCAGGAATATGCATTCTCCAAAAACCTACAACGCCCAAGAAAGTCTGTGTCTCCTTTTTATTAGCAGGTGGAGACATTGCTGCGATTTTGTTGATCACATCCATTGGGATCTGACGACGGCCGTCTTGCCATTTTATTCCTAAAACTGGATCTCTCGGGCAGATCCCTTGACCTTGCTTCGTTTTATGGCAAAACCAGCAGAATCTGAATTATTCTCTCACCTTTCTCGAAGACTTCTTTCGCCGTGTCGCCCCATACGATGATGTCGTCAATATATTGCAGGTGTTCTGGAGCTTTACCTTGCTCCAGCGTGGTCTGGATCAGCCCATGGCAGATGGTAGGACTGCATTTCCACCCCTGGGGCAAGCGATTCCACGTGTACTGGATGCCCCTCCAGGTGAAAGCAAACTGCGACCTGCACTCTGCTGCTACAGGAACAGAGAAAAATGCATTAGCAATGCATTGCGAGATGTCCATCCGTGCTTATCAATAAGCATTCCATTGCTAGTTTTACCAAAACATGTGTCTGGTTCTCCAGGAAAATGCAGTTAATATGAAGCTTTAGCTGACAGGCAAAATCACTAAAAGAGAAACTTGTTTTTAACAAAACCAGGACAGAAAGGCTTCGGCCTTACATCGCAGGCTTAAGTGCTGCAGCCAAGGCCGCAGCGTGGGCTTGAGCATGTATTTTTGCCTTTTCTACCTCCTGTTGCGTGATCGGTACCCGTGTGCAAGCTTCCACCATCTCTGCTAGAGAAGCAGTTTTTCCCAAAGCGGCTAATATCTGTTGGCATTGGGTGTTTGCATTCATCATGGCCAAATCTTTCCCCACAGCAGCTTTTGCCTCTGGAATCAGGTTAGGAGAAGCATCTATAGCTTCTTTTAAACGGTCCACAAACTTCATATATGGTTCCCCAGGATCCTGCTTTATTGTAGAATAGGGTGGCACAGGGTTACCTATATTGGGTAACTCACTGCTGCCAGAGCAAGCCCTTGCGTTTGCTGCAAAATCCTTGGATTATCATTACTATCACTGCTATACAATTCCCTTGTGTTTCCCTGTGGATCAGTAAGTCGATGCATATTTGCAAACCCATCTAACCCAGTCTCCAGCCCTTTTCCATACCACAATCTCAAATATTCATCTGCTCCTCTCACGGACCACATCCCACCTTCAACACATTGTCTAGCCCATTTTTGTATTCGCTCCCTTTTAATACGGAGCTCCTCAGGAGTGAGGTCTAATTCCGCCCCCTCCCTTTCCTGTTTTCCCAGTTTTTCACATCCCCTGCCAGTTGCCTCCAGCCCGTCCTTAATCGCATCTGACTCGTTTTTATATGCTCTTAACCACGAAGTTTTACTGTTACCGCCATCTAGTCGCCTCACGGCGTCTAGAACTTCTTGCATCTGGCTCTCCTGCCGTCTCAGTAAGTCCTTCGGGCTCTGCACGTGGCTCTCCTGTCGCGGTTGAGACGGACAAGCGACATGGACCAAGTTCTTTCAAGATGAAAGTAATGGATGCTATTTATTGCTCTAAGTGCATTTTTATACAATTCTACCAGTTCATGTGTCTTTTCACTATTGGTTACAAGTTACAGCACTAACATCTCACTGGTTAATTTTGCTATCATCCATGTTATTCTTCTATCCCCTTCTCTCTCACGGGTACATCTCTCCTTTCTCACGGGTACAACTCCATATCTCCGGATACTCCTTTACTCCCATCCTTTTCAAGGGTAAATCTTAATATCTTCAAGGCTGATCTCTACTCCCATATTTTCTGACAAGGATTCCACAGACCCGCTGTAGTTTCCCACACTCTCCTCCTGGAAGCCAGGGCGATTCTGCGGTGCTGCATTCTCGTGCTCCATCGGGTCCTCCGGCAACGGCACTTCAGCTGGATTAACCTGTCCGGGCTCGTTGAACCTTGCTGGTTGCTGCCGTTGCTCGTCGGAGGCAGGCGATGGCTCAAAGGGCGCAGAGGGTATAATTTGCTCTCCGCCCCAGAAATCCAAATCTGACACGGGACATACCAGCGGTATCGATTTTTCAGAGTCCTCGGAGGGGGGGCAGCTCGCGGCGGGCGGCTCCGGGGGGACGGCACACAGCTCCGGCTCCGCTGAGACCTCCTGCATCAGCCGCCTGACCTCCCGCCACGGCCCGGCGAGGTCGCAAGCCTCGCGGCTGCCCCTTGTGACCGCGTCCCATAGTTCGGTCCCTGTGTCCTCCCGTGTACCGGGAGAGAAAAATCCGTCCGTCGAAGGGGACACACGCCTTCCGCTGGGCGAATCGCAGCAGGCACTTTAACGCGTCTGTTTCAAAATACCTTCCTGTTCGTGCAGCCAGCTGCAGAATACTTTGCATTATGATTTTTCCTTCCGTGGATGCCGTGTTTCCCACGCCACCTGCTTCTCCGTAGGCCTGCTTTCCGCTGTTCTTCAAGCGCAGGGCTAACTTCGCCTTCCAGGTGCCTTTCCTGGCGTCTTCACGTCCCAACGATCTTGCTTCGATACGAAGTATCACGTCGGGGTCACCAAAATGTTGCTTTTTCCACACGAGACACGGAACCTGACACACCAATGTGATGTTCACAGAGTTCGCTTTATTGCTGGAGCAGGCTGGTTTATAGCAAAGCTGCCCTGTCCACGCGCCTTACAACAACGCTCCTTTAGTTTCTTTTGTCTCTGGCTTCACCTCTCAGCCAGGCTGGCGACAGCCCCATCCCCCCGGGGCGGGGGGGCTCTGCCACTACAGAAAAGCAAAGATTGGTGAGAAGAAATAAGGCAAAAAGACAAGGGATTACAATTACCCACAGGAGGGAAAAACCTGTTTATAGATCTTATGGAAAATAGCCCAGGAATTAAATGTCACCTCATGCTGGATATGTGGGGGGTCTCAAATGACTGATACATCGGATGAACCTCTTGTAAGCTAGTGTCGCGCGTAAATTCATCAAATACCTCTATTGCTCCCACTTGGTACCCAGGTCCACCTAATGGATATTGGTCTCGAAATGGTAGCCTGCTGGAAGAAAACAGGGTTCGTGATAGCATGTGCATTTCTGGGTTTACTGTTTGTGCCGTGTATGATCCTGTGCTTTATTCGGTTAATACATCCAGTAGTCCAAGGCATGCAAATCTCAGGCATGCCCTATAGATCCTAAAAAGGCAACTTAGCAAGATTTGTCAGGAAGCAAAAATTCAATGGGCTCAGGCCTTGCCAATAGTGGTGTTGTGTATTAGAATTAAACCTAGGAGCGGAATGTCAGTAAGTCCATACGCAATTCTGTATGGCAAGCCATATGAAGCACCGGATCCAGATCCAAGTGTACATGTAAAAGGTAATCAGGATTTCTACAATTACGTGTTGCCTCTCGGCAGGACACTGAATCAACTCAGATCCGCACTAGTGTGGAATCGCCCACTAGCACTTGAGAATCCGGTACATGATACAGAGCATGGAGACACGGTGTATAGAAGAACTTGGAATAAAGAAACTTTAAAAGAACGTTGGGACGGACCCTATCAAGTACTCTTAACCACATTAACCGCAATTAAGGTTGCTGGAATAGACTCCTGGATACACTACACCATTCAACACAAGAACCGAGAGGTTTTTGACACCTGCTTTCTTGTCGGTGTCCTACTGAGCACTAGCACAAAGCCAAGAGTGTTGCTCAGCAGCACCAACCACGTCTGCCAGGAATTAGTCTTCAACATGAACCAGGGGCAGCAGAAGGCAATCACCAGCACCACAGACAGCAAAGGAGAAGTCTGCAAGATCCCGTAAGGCTGGAATAGACTGTTGGCGTCTGCTCTCCACGGCAAAACCGGAGGAGAGCGTAGAGGGAAAAGAAATGAAAGTCATTGACTGTGAAAAATGCGTGGCAAAACACAGGAGGTTCTGACACAAAAAGACCCTCCCGGGAGCAAGCCATGACTTCTGGATCCAGCATCTCTGGCCCGGGATGAAGGTTTGCCCATTGCCGTGCGGCCACTTGGGGTGCAAAACTGGGGTTTGAGAGGGGCTGTTGCCCCCCAGTGTCTTGCTCTGCCTGGAGACGTCTCTGCAGAGGTCCCTGGACAGGACGCCTCTTCCTCAGTCAGCGCTGGCAAAAGCCATCTGGGGACACGCTCCGTCCTCTGGAACTCTTCCTTGTGTGACTCGCAGCTCATGTGTGACAGCGTTGCTCCAAACTTGGCCATCTCCAAGGACCGGCTTTCTTTGGGATGTGGGGTTCACTCTCAGAGGAATCATGGCAGCTCTGCTTTCTGTGTTGGGGTCTCCCTTTCAGCTCTGGAGCAGCTTCAGTTCTCAGTGCAAAAGGATCTTGCAATGGCTGTGTAGATAGCAGCAGCGTTTCTGAAGCATCAGAGGAGATGTCAGAGCCATCAGGCTGAGGGACGGGAATGCCAGCAAAAGATGGCCCGTGTTTCAAAAGGGAGGCAGCTGTGCCAGCTGGAGAACCTCTCTCGCAGCTCCATCCCCAGCAAAGAGCTGTCTCTAGAGCAGTTCGTGCTGCTTACAGGCAAGATCAGCCTTTGCATTTGAACCACCTTCTTGCAGAGGTGACAGGAAACATACTCTGGTTTATGTCGTTCTAGCTGCAAAGGCCAGGACAGTGTTCATGAGGGAGCAAGCGATGAGCACATTTCCTGGTCAGCAGCCGCTGGCTCGTGCCAACGGTCAAGAGAGGCAGAAGAAATCCCTTCAGAACAGCTCCCTCTCAAAAGACATCCTTCTGCTTGATGAACCGCAGGGAAAGGCGTCCTAAACCAGGCACTTTGACCTTGTTTTCAGCCCAGGTTCCCAGTGCTGGTGCACTCGTGAGCCAGTCGCTGCACATCTGCCACCAAGGGGAATCGCCTCCGAGGCCAACTGTGCCATGGGGAAAGGAAATGGTGAAACGTCGGGAGAGTTTGATTTAGTGCACAACACGGATAAAGCCATTCTCTCTGCAATTAAAACTGAGGGTATTTAATTCAGTGAAATGAGATTTCATTCCCCGTGACCTGTGCGATTGTCTTTTGAATCTGGGCACGGGCTGCAGTGACCTGCCACAACATTTGAGGTGTCACCAGCTGCATTGTGGGTGGTAAAGTGGGAAAGGCAGGAGGGAGCCTCATCATCTCCCATCCCGTGGATGACTTCATCACAAAGGACCAGGGCGGCGCCCGCTGGCTCCTGGGGCGGCTGTTGCCGGGCAACAGAGACACTATATTGTCCCCTGTCACCTGTGCCCCTCGCCCATTTGGTCACTGGTCGTGGTGGGATCACTTGCCGTGGTGGGATCACTGTGGTGGTGGACTCATTTTGGCAGTTGGATCGCTTTTGGTGGTGGGATCACTACTGGTGGTTGCATCACTTTTGGTGGTTTGATCGCTTTTGGTGGTTGCATCACTTCTGGTGGTGGGATCACTTTTGGTGGTGGAATCTCTTTTGGTGGTTGAACCGCTTTTGGCGGTTTGATCACTTTTGGCACTTGGATCGCTTTGGTGGCTGGATCGCTTTCATCACTTGGATTGCTTTCGGCACTTGGATCTGTTTTGGTGACTGATCGCTTTCTGTGGCAAGAAGGAGCAGGAGAAAGGCTGCTGGCTGCCCATCCCTCCAAGATCACCTCTGGACAGAAAAGCTCCCGTCTTCCCACATCAGGCTCCGTGTTTTCCGGCAGAGCAGCAGCGATGGCCACACTCGCTCTACTGGAGATGCTGAACGCTGCCATCGGGACACCCAGTTTGGGGGTTGTTGACTTCGTGGCGCTTCACAAGTTGCTCGAGGCCATCATTGGGCAGCTGGGCCAGCAGGAGCTGTCTGTCCTGGAGCCAGGGCAGAGCCCGGCCCCCGGCCTGGCAAAGGACCAGGACAGCAAGGACCAGCCTGGCCAGGGGAAGGAGGAGGACGGAGCTCTGGGCACAGGGCAGCAGCTCTGGAAACCAGAGGAGCAGCTGGAGGGGACCGGGAGCAACTCCGAGGTCTCCTCCATGGCCAAGGAGCTGATGCCAACAACAACCGAAGAGGAGGAGAGAGCCGTCTCCAAGGTAGATGCTCTTGCTGGTCCCTGGGTGCTCCCCCACGAGACGCCCCCTCCTCCGGGCTCCGCGCTGCCGTCGTGCCGCCCTCAGCCCAAGGGCTGGGTTAAGCCCGAGCTCCCGCAGCAGAGCACAGCGGGGCCCAGGTCCCCAGGGACCCTCCCCTGGGCTCACCCCCCACCCGCTCTCCCAGAAAAGGGCTTCGCTCCAGCACCTGTGGGAGGAGATCAACAAGTTTAAGGAGGCGCAGTGCAGCCTGGCAGAGGACATGCGGGCCATGCAGAAGGCGCACTCTGGCATGGCAGAGGACATGCGGGAGATGCAGGAGGCCATGCAGGAGGCGCATTCTGGAATGGAACAGGACATGCGGGAGATGCAGGAGGCCATGCAGAAGGCGCATTCTGGAATGGCACAGGACATCCAGGAGATGAAGGAGGCGCATGTTGGCCTGGCAGAGGACATGCATGCTCTACAGGAGGCGCATTCCGGCCTGGCCGAGGACATCCAGGAGATCCAGGAGACGCTTGGCCTGGTGAGCATCCCCTGGTGCCCCGGGAGGGAGCTGGGCCCTCGTCCCTCCCCGCTCCTGCTGCCCTGTCACACTGTGCCCGTGCCCCATGGCCATCGGTGTCAGCAGCGTGAAGGGCAGCAGGAGGGAAGAGTGGGAAGGGTGTCCCAGGAGTTGCTAAGGCACTTTTGAACTAGAGAGCCCTCAAAACAGATCCATGGGAGGGGAAGGAGGGGAGATAAAGCTCTGCCCGTGTAATTCAGCCGCGGCCCCCAGGCACAGCCCTGCCCAGCGTCCCTCTGTCTCCTGCCCCAGTTCATTTGGGGATACTCTTTAAATCCCGCTCCCACATATGAACGGGTGTCCCTCTCCTCGCCCAGCTCCAGGGGAAGCCCCAGGACGCTGCCGGGCTGCGCAGGGACAGGAGGCGGCTGCGTCCCCCGCTCCCTCGGGGACACCAGCCCTCCTGCCTCGGGGCACAGCCTGTGGGTTGGGGTGCTGGGCAGTGATGCTGCGGGTCCCATCCCTGGATGTCCCATCCCCCCAGCTCCGTGGCTGGGCTGACTCTGTGATCCCTTTGCATTTGGGCTCTCATGTTCAACATGAGTTTGGCCCTGTGAGATGGTGGTTTGGGGACAGGGACTGGGGACATGGTGGGGGGTTCTGGGGTCTGTCCTCACGGCTGCCCAGCTGCCAGTAAACCTGTTACCCTTTGCCTCTTCTTCCCAGGAGGGCGGTGGGGGCCAGTCTGCCCCTGCTGAGCCCACCCAGGTGGCCATGGACAGCCAGGCCAGGAAGAGCTCAGCACTGGGGCCGAAGGGACGTGGGACACGGCCTGGGATGGAGACCAGCAAGGGGACTGCAGGGTCTGGCTCCCTGGGGATGCAAGCAGGGACACAGGGGGAACCAGCGACCCCTGTGAAGTTGTCAGGCGCTCCTTCTGATCACACGAGGTCTATTGGTGCCGGCGCCACCACCCCGGGGATGCAGGCAGGATCCCGGGGCACCCAGGCCAGCACCTCGGGGCTGGAACCAGGATCACGGGGCACCCAGGCCAGGACCTGCCTGGGGACACAGCCAGGGGCCCCTGATGCCCAGGCCAGCACCTCGGGGATGCAGCCAGGATCCCCTGGGACCCACACCACCACCCCTGGGGTGCAGCCTGGGTCCTCCAGCTCCCAAGCCACCATCCCAGGGGATGCCCAAGAGCCAGCCAAGCCCTGGGGCTCCACCAGCACCTCCAGCTACGAGTCGGAGATGCGGGAGGTTCTCTCCCAGGTTGGGCAGCTCGGCCACCTCTGCACTGGTCTGAAAGAGCAGGTGGAGCAGCTTAAATCTACCAAAGCAGAACATGCGGATCTTGAGAACTTGCGCCGGCTCTTCCCGAAGGGAGGTGAGAGCACGGGAGGACTGGCGGGTGTTTTTTGGCGTGGGGTCACCCTGGGTCAGGGGCTCGTCATGCTCAGAGACCCCCTCACCGACAGCACATCCCCTTGCACCATGTCCCTCTAGGCCGGGAGAGCATCACCAACATCCTGGCCGACCTCAGGTGCCAGGTGTCCTTCCTACAAGACATGGCCAGGGCCCTCCACGGGGAGGAGGAGAAGGTGAGCCGGCAGCAGTCCCCGAGGGGCTGCGGGGATGCCAGTTTGGGCAGGGAGGGGGCAGCCGAAGGGTCCCCGTGCCGGAATGACACAGGGGGCTGTGCCCTCACCGCCCCCACTGCCGTTCCCAGATCAGCAAGGTGGAGGATGCTCCCAGAAAGACGAGGGGGGCTGGAGCCGGCAGAAAAGCAGACGGCAGCGGCCAGATGACCCGACAGCCGCGGTAAAAGGATGGGAGAGGGTTTCCTACCCCGCAGGGCTGCGAGGGATCCTGGGGTCTGGGAGCATCCCAGTTTGGGGGCCAAGGGACACCCCCACGAAGGCTAAGCCTGCCCCTGCCCCCATCTCGCTGGCCAGGCCCAAGGGACAGAAGGTCAAGGCAGAGCGGAAGGAGCTGGGGAAGCAGCCGGAGCCGACCCAGGCCGAGCTGGAGCAGTTTGCGGCTGAGTACATGAATAAGTTGGTGATGGAGTCAGCACAGCAGCTGCAGGCAGAGGTGAGGCCCGGGGGCAGCGCTCCCAGCCCCCGCTGGCTTGGGGGGAGTCCTGGCGGGGTCCCGGCCACTTCCCCTGGCTGGATGGGGCCCTGGAGCCTCCACGGCACCTGGGCTTGTGGGCAGCATCCAGCCCGGCTCAGAGCTGATTCCTCCTCCCCTGCCAGCAGGTGGACGAGCCGAGGGCGACGGTGCAGAGCGGGGGACACGAGCACGCAGGGTGCCACTTCTGCAGCCCGGACACCAGGGTGCTGCTGGGGAAGCTCCTCCAGCGCTGCGAGAAGCTCGAGGAGCAGGTGGAGTCCCTGGCCCAGAAGGCGGGCGGCAGGGTGGACAATTATCCAAAGTGGAGGAGACAGGTAAGGAGATGCGGTGTAGGGGGCTTGAGCTGCCAGGACCCCCCAGGCATTTCTGCTTTGCTCTAACGTGCGGGAGCCCCTCGCTGCCCCCCTAATTGGCTTGTCGGAGTCAGCAGCACGGAAGGGAATTAAAGCCTTGGAGCAAATGTCCTGCTTGCACTGAGGGCCCGTGGCCATCAGCCAAAATACCCTGGGTCTGCCCCCGTGGGGCAGCCACCCCCTTGCTCAGCACCGCCTTGTCCTCTTAGTCCCTGCAGCAGGACGAGCAGCTCAAGTGCCTCCAGACCAGCATCGTGCAGCTCCAAAAAGGCTATGAGAAGTTCAGCTGGGACCTTGCAAACCTCCAGCAGGATCGCCAGCAGGAGCAGAATGACGTCAAGGTGGGTGGCTGTAACGCGCAGGCAGAGCCCAGGCTGGGACCCCAAGGGGTCTGTCCCCCTGCCACCCTGCTCGCAGCCCTGCACAGCTTCCTGATGCCTTTCCTGGAGGTTTCTGATGGGGTGGGGAGGCAGGGGGTGCTCGGCTGGCCGGGGGCAGCTCCGACCCTGCCGTGGCATCACGGGCTGCTGTCTGCCTTGGAAGGCTCTGTCCCAGGCCCTGGGGAGGCTGGAGAAGAAGCAAGCAGACAAGGAGGAGCTGCTGGTTTTGGGAATCGATGAGGTACGGGCTCAAGGGGCCCCGGTGCCAGTCAAGGGTGTCCCGGGCCGGGTGACAAACACCCCTTGTCCCTTGGGTGCCGGCTGGCAGAACCAGCCAGGGGGAGGGAGGATTTCTAGCCCGGCTGCAGGTCCCTTGCCAGGTCCCTCTGTGACCCCGAGTCCCTTCGGCTGGTGGGACCAACGCCACGGGGGTGATGGGGTGAACAGGACCACGTAGCCACTTCACCTCTCCTGTTGTCTCTGCATCCTGTCCCCACCGCTCTCCTGCCTTTCCCCGTTGCTAGAAAGCAGACAAAGCCGCCCTGGCTGACAAAGACAGTCGCAGCCAGTTTGAGGCGTGCGTGGAGCGGCTGACCAAGATGGTGGAGGATGTGACGAGCCGGGTGACGGGCCAGGAGAAGGGCTGGCACCAGTTCCAGCGAGAGCTGCAGAGACAGATGGACTGCAAGGTGAGGGCTCGTCCCCTCCACGCAGAACTGGCACCTTGGGGCCTGGCAGCCTAAGGCAGCATCCTTGCGAGGGTCCCCCCTCCCGGCTGTGCCCCCGGGGACCGCCATGTCCCATCCTGGGGTAGATGGCTGAGGGTGTCACCCGTCCACAGCTGGACCGCCGGGAGCTGGGGGCGTTCCGGAAGCAGCAGGAGGAGCAGTGGAAGAGCCTCAGGGGGCAGCTCCAGGAGAAGGCGCTGCAGGCAGAGCGTGACAATGCCGCTGGGATTAGGAAGTGAGTGCGATGGGGACAGTGGTGGCTTTGGCAGTGCTGGCCCTGTTCCTGCTGGCTGTCCCGGCTCGTGCCGGTGTGGTACCTGGCATGGGAGCCATGTGGGCAGCGCCCCTGGGGATGCTGGGCAAGTAGCTGTGCCTTGTGCTCCTGCCAGCTGCGATAGAGGCAGCACAATGAGGGGGCACGTGTGGGAGGAGCCCTCCTGAACCAGTCTTGGGGGGTGGGTGCAGAGGCTTTTTGTGGCTGGTGTACAGGTGGGGCTGTGCCCCCCAGGAGCTCCCAAGCCCTTTTCTCCCCCCTCCAGGCAGCTGCTGCCTGGTTTCCATTGCCTGTCCTGTGACCGGCCCCTCAACATGCTGGTGCCTGGACCGTGAGTAACTGCCCCCCGAACAGGGAGCACCCCCCGACCCTTCCCTGGCATCGAGTGACACATGGGGTGCCACCTGCCGGGCACTGAGCACCCCCATGTCCTGTCCCACAGGGAGCGGACGGGCGAGTGCAGATACCCCACTGTTCCGCGGAGCTGCGGGGGCCCACACACCGTCACGCCCCCGCGCTTCCAGCCCCAACCGCCCAGCACCCCACGGCCGTCCCCATCCAGCGCCCGCCGCCCCAACAAGGTAGGGATGACAGAGGTGGGGAGCGGGATGCTGAGCCTGCGGGGGGATCTGTGCCTCAGTTTCCCCGGGGAGAGCTGGCTGGGGGAGGGTTGCTGGGGGATGCGGAACGGGGCCTCGTGTTTGGGTCACACGCTCTCCCCTTCCCAGAAGGACACGATACAGCTGTCGGGCCAGGATGGCACTGATGGGAAGCGGCAGGACGAGCAGCTCTCCATGATGGGGGGCTCTCAGCTGCCCACAACACCAACGGCCACCCCAGAGACCTCGACCTCGAAGAGCCAGAAAAGTATGGCCCTGGACATGTGGGGTGGTGCTGGGCAGTGTGGGACAACAGCCTGTGTGGTTCAGGGTGGGGGCAGGACCCTGTTGGTGAGTGTCTGTGGCTGACCCTGCCCCTCGCCCCCAGGCACCGCCTCCCCGCTGCTGTTAGCTGTGCTGAAGCACCGACCAGCCTCATCTCCCGGACGCCTCACCCAGGCACCGAAGCTACTGCCGCCCATCCAGCCCCCCCGCAGCGAATCAACCCCCTGACAGCCGGGCAGGACGGGGGTCCCGGCCCCGGTCCCACCGCCCCGGGCGCTGAGCAGGCAGCGGCTGCAATAAATGGCGATGGGCAACCAAGCGCCGGTGTGGTCTGAGTGGGGGGTCCCTGGGGCAGGATGGCAGAAAGCCCCCTGTGTTTGCTTTTTCAGGAGAAAAATAAGTGCTAAAAAGGCGCTTTGGGGGTGCCCAGGTGGATCCCGTGGTATCCAGGGCCCCAGAGGGATCACGGGGAGCAAACCAGTGGGCACCAGGGCAGAGCCAGCAGAGGCCCATCCTGCACCCCAGGTGGGGCTGAAGTGTCCATGGGCTTCAGAAGCACCCCCTGGCACTAACTGGGGGGATGGGGTGAGGGGGGAACCAGGGGGCTGTGCAAGAAGCCGGGCTGGCTGTCGGCAGCCGGAGGAGGGGAGCGCTTTGTTCTGGGTCGGGGGATCCAGAACTGGGGGGACGCAGCAGCTTCGTGCCCCGCCCCGGGGTGCCCACAGCTGCCGTGTCGCAGCGCTTTGCAGTCGCAGGAAAGCACCGGGCAGCTCTAGTTGATGGGCGCTCAGTTTCCCCAGCCAGGCGATGCCGGCGGTGCCAGCCCAGCCATCCAAGGCCCTACAAGAGACAAGGGCTGTTCATACAGCCAAGCAAAAGTGTGGCCCGTGGGCAGGGGAGCTGCCAGCCCTGCCTGCCCTGCCTGCACAGGCAGGAGGAAAGCCCCTGAGCAAACCTCCTGCATCCCAAAACCGGGGATGCTCAGCCCAGCAGAGCTGGCACTCTGCACTCTCCAACTGAAGCGGAGCAGCTGAGACCGGGGAGTGGACCAGACATGTCCCTGATGGAGCCACGTGCCAGGGGGTTCCCACCAGCCCCCCAAGGGCAGTGTGTCACGGAGAGTCCTCGCAGGTTAATTTAAGGGACAACAGAGTCCAAAACAACTTTCATTAAACCGGCGAGGAACAGGGTTTTAGCACTCCAAAGTGACTTAAATAAAGGTTCGGATATCAGCTGAGGAAACTTATTTGAGGGGCAGCAACTGATACAACCAATCAGGCGGTCCACAGCGTGCATACACGGGGCTTCACTCAAAAAAAATGCCGGAGCTGGCCCTGAGTCCCGGAGAAGTACACACTTGCCTCACACGGTGCGGGATTATTTTAAAGAGATAAAGTAGGCGTGCAAATGCGCACGGAAAGTTACTCGTGCATAGGTGCACGGGAGGAAAATACACCCGCGATGCGGCGAGGGTAAATTTATACGCGCTCAAATGGAGCGCGGAAAGTTATACGTGCATATGTGCACGGAAAGTATAAATATACTCGCAATCCTGCGAGAAGTTTTACTTACACCCGTGGCGGTGTTAGCATTCAGGACACATAACCACGGGCGTAGTTATATGCGGTGCTTTATTTCAGCGCTGGGGAAACCAGGGGCTCGCACCCAAAGCTGGTTCCGACCACTGATTCAAACTTCACCATTTTATACAATTTGGTTACATACATATTCATTAAAGTTACAACGTGTATATTGCATATTCATTAGGTTACACAATTATTTCACAATATCAGTTGCAACACCTTGGAACTACTCTAAGCATGCGCAGTGTCCTCTGGTGGTCATTCAGGGGGTCTTCAGGATGAAGTAAGTAGTCTTCATCACTAGTGTACTTTTCACCTCTTGTCACTGCACATGCATATTTCGTATAAAATTATACAAATTCTTGGATGATAGCAAATGTACCTTCTCAGCACTTTCAAGATAAGATAAGAACTTACTGAGAACTAACAGGACTAATTTCCAGTTCTCTAAAATATGAGCTCGTATACAACTTGCATAGCTTTTACGATAAGGTAGGAATCCTGGATATGGTCTACAGAATCAGAAACACAGCCCAGCCCACAAAATTCAATTCAACTATGACAGCGGCGAGGCAAGCGGAGTCTCCATCCCAGGGAGGGGGGCTCTCCTGGCGGCAGTGGCTAAGCTTGTACTCCGAGAGACCCCCACACAAAATGGGGCCGGGTCTCGACGAGCGTCCCGTTTTTATCTGATCAGATCTGACTGTAGGCACTCTAGAAGCTTCTCTGCACCCTCCACACTGGCTGTGGGTGCCCCTGAAGCCTTACCCTGGCCCCTGGCGCCCAGCGGCTCGGCACTCCCCTCTCCCAATGTCCCAGGAGCCAGGATGCTCCGGGCCAAACAAAAGAAGCTGTTAGCCTCAGGTAGCAGAGAAAAGGGGGAGATGTGCCATACTGAAAGAGGGAGGGGGGTTTGCATTCTCCCACACAGTGCTGGGGTGCTGCCTGCCCTGCCAAGCTCTGCCCCTCCACCCAAAGCCCTGCCAGCTCCCCCTCCCCGAGGCTGCCCCCTCCTTGTCCCCTCTCCTCCTTCCCCCCAGCCCCTCAGGGCGTCCCCAGCTGCTGACAGGGTTCCCCAGAGCATTCTGCCCCCATCTCCTCATGGAGCTCCCCAAAAGGCAGAGCTTGGGGTCCCCAAGGACCTGTCTCCAAGCCTGGGCTGGCAGCAGCTGCTCAGAGCCAACAGAGAAAGCACAAACCAGCACGTCAGGGCAGGGCTCAGAGCTCCAGCACCCCCGGGACCCCCCAGAGCCAAGACCCCTCTGGCCACCACCTCGCCTGTCCCAGCCCCGCTCTCCTGGCAGCAGAGGGAGCAAGGCCACCCCCGATGGCCTTCAAACAACATGAGCCACGGACTCGCTTCTGATTTTTAAAATCTTGTTTAGACAGATTAAATAAAATTAAAATCAGGTGGCAGTTCATGGCAGATGCAGAAAACCACCTGAAGGGAGGAAATTCAAAGCAAAGGCTGCAAGTTTGGGGTGTTTTTTTCTGTTTGGTCGGGTTTGTTTGCCTCTCTGTGCCCAAGGAACCTGCATGTTTGGGAGCAGAGGGCATGGAAATCCTGTGCGCAGTGCTGCAAGAGCTGGTGACTTTGCTACAGGGAAATTAAAGGCAATGAGCTCCCCCAGCAGCGCCAGAAACCCTGACCAGGGCAGGTCCAGCCCCTCAGCAGCTCCTCTGAGCGCTTTGCAAAGTTTCATGGCAGCAGCAGTTTAATTGCAGCAGCAAGTCCCTGGGGAAATGTCACCCCACAGGCGTGTGTCCCTGAGCATAGGGGGCTGCCATGCCAGGATCAAAGTGCTGTCCTGTCCTTGTCCCTAAAATGGATGCAGGTCCGCAGCACACTGGCCTGTGCCCTGCAGGGATGTGACATGCACTCAGCCACAGGGCCTGAGGCCACTGGGTTGGGCTCCCATGGCACCATCCCCTGGTGGCACCATCTCCTGGTGGCGCCATCCCCTGGTGGCGCCACCAAGACCAGCACGGCGCTCACTCTTGGGCTCCGTGAGGGTGGCCGGGACAGTGAGTTCGCCCACCCAAGGGAGGTCAGAGCTCAGCTGAAGGCAGGAGGTGGGTGACGGCAGTGGGGCTGGAGGGACAGCGGGGCTGGGGGGCATTTGGCAGGGCAGAGCAAGGCCCATGGGGAGGACGTGGCACAGGAGAGGGTGCTGGGAGCTGGGGGTGCTGGGAGCAGCAGGGGGTCCCAGTGAGTGTGGGGGGCACAGGGTGCAGGTGGGATGTGCGGGGCAGGGGGTGCGGTGGGTGCGGGAGGTGCCAGTGGGTGCTGGAGGTGCCGGTGGGTGCGGGAGGTGCCGGTGGGTGCGGGAGATGCCGGTGGGTGTGGGAGGTGCCGGTGGGTGCTGGAGGTGCCGGTGGGTGCGGGAGGTGCCGGTGGGTGCGGGAGATGCCGGTGGGTGTGGGAGGTGCCGGTGGGTGCGGGAGATGCCGGTGGGTGCTGGAGGTGCCGGTGGGTGCTGGAGGTGCCGGTGGGTGCTGGAGGTGCCGGTGGGTGTGGGAGATGCCGGTGGGTGCTGGAGGTGCCGGTGGGTGCGGGAGATGCCGGTGGGTGCTGGAGGTGCCGGTGAGGCACTGCACCACCGCATTCATGAAGCAGGTGTTCCCGTGGTTCCGAAGCCCCTGCGCTCTCCTGGCCCCGGGCGGGCGCTGGGCACCCCCCGCCGCCGGTGCCAGTGCTGCTGCGGGGCCGAGGGGCCGGCCGGGCGGTTTTGTGCACAGCCGGCTCCTCCACCGGCCGGGCTGGGGCTGCGAGCGGGGAGAGGGACGGGAGGAGGAGGACGAGGACGAGGAGGACGAGGGAGCGGGAGCGGGGGCTGCCCCGGTGTCCCCAGCATCACCGCGGGTACCCCAGCCTGATGTCCCCAGCATCACCCCAGGGTGTCACAGCATCGCTGTGGGGTGCCCTGATCTGCCAACTCGGGGTGCTCTTAGCTGGGACAGTGGCACAGTGGCCACCTCTGCACCCATCACACTGAGGTTTTGAGACCTAAAGAAGCTCCCTCCACAAAGAGCCACAGAACAAGGGTGGCCACCCCAGCGCTGGCACAGCCCGGAGGCTTTGGCTGCCTCCTGCCCACCCCACACCAGCTGGCGCCATGTGTGGGTGCTCGTTTGGGGTCCGGCAGAGCTTGGCTGGGGAGGGACAGTATCACCTTCCCCCCGCCGCAGGGATCAGCCCCTGAGCCTTCCCTATGTGCCCGGGGTGACACAGGATGGCTGAGGCCACTGGGTCAGCTCCTCCTCCCCACCTGCAGCGCCGCCAGCAGGGGAAACCCACTCTGGTTCTGACAAGCTTTTTTCAATCGGATCAGTCCCATGGTCCAGCTGGATCCGTCACACAGCACCACGCATGTGGCACCGGCTGTTTCTGTAGCAACTCGCCCTGGACGGCAACCCGGTGGCAACGTGTGGTTCTTCACACAGCTCTGAGAGACTCGCAGCCCCAACCAAGTCCAGCCATGTGAGGCTGGGACCCGCCTGTCTGTGCCAACAACCTGGAGGTGAACCCTGGCCCGGGTTGCTTTGACAGCTGCCAGCACTGCTGAGATAACAGCCCCAGCGCTGCCCTGTGCCCGGGAGCCTGGGCACATCTCGGGCAGAGCTGTCCTTAACCAGGGCCAAGGGGCTGGCAAGGGATGGAGTGGGAAGGAGGTCCCTGTGCCAGGCACGGGTGCCACTGAGTGTCACCTCGCTGCAGGGCAGGGGGTGTTGCAGAGGCCCCATTGCAGCGTGTGGCTCTTCTCTCCCCGGGGAGCTGCAGAGGCTGATGATGATGTTGGGGGGGCTCCCAGGGGATCTGAGCTTGGTTGTGGGTGCTGCGGACTCTCTTCCATCCCTGCATCTGCCTTTCCCCCCGGAAGGGACAGCTGTGCCAGGCAGGCTCTGCAGCGCCTTCCCTGCCCCACAGACACCCTGGGCATGGGGATGTGCTGCAAGCCTGGCCCTGGATGCAGCTGGAGGTGATGTGGGTTCAGAAGAGATGGGGCAAAATGATGGAGGAAGGGCCAGGTGGTGCTGCTGGATGTCACAATCCCTCCTCCCATGGGGCAGGGTGTTGGTGGCAGGGACACAGTGACCTCCCTGGGGATGCCAGGCTGGTGGCCGCCAGGGGAACCTGAGCGGGGCTTAATGCTGGATTGAGTGGAACCAGAAATCCAAAGCAGTTTGTCAATGAAAGCAGGAAAAGCCTAAAGAAAAAGCAAGGGGAGCCGGACAGTGAAAGATGCAGGAGCCAGACTGAGAGATCAGAAACCAGCATTTGTTGGAAGGAGGTTGGTAGAAAGCAAGACCCGATGAACACACGAAAGGGAAATAGTCTAAAATGCGACAGTGAAACAGGCACGTCCCAAAACTCCAAACCTGCCTGAATTAGGAAGTGTTAGATAACGCCAGTGGCTCTGCCGGGTCCCCAGCAATGTGCCACAAAGTGCAGCAGGTAACAGCAGCGAGAGCCTCTGAACGCCCTGCCACGCTGATGCGGGGAAGAAAACCAGCTCCCATCAGCCAAGGACCTAAAACCCTGCTGGGGTTCTTCTTGAGCAGGATCTTTCCAAGCGCCGGGGCGCAGGCAGCGATACCTTTCTGACAGGTACCGCCAGTCCATTCCAATCCAAAGCCTTTGCAGGTTGGAGCGGGCGCCAGGAATGCTCGCTGTGCTGATCTGCCTTTCAACAATATCGTGTGTGCGACCTTCCCCCTTCAAACCGTTCTGAACGCGATGCCTTCCTATTCAGGCTGAATCCAACATCCATCGGCGCTGCAGCATGCTGCAGACTTGGGAGCAAATTTGGGGTGGGGAAAATGAAAACGTCCAATGCAAGCAGGGGGGGAAAATGCTTGCTCGCTATTCTGGAAAATTCCGTGTTGTTATGGCACGAACTGTCCCGGTGTCTCGGGCACCAGACAGCTGGGATGGATATTAAAGACACGGAGAGTTTTGGTTTGATCAGGGAGACACGGTGACAGGACAGTGTTGGAAACGTCTCCTCTGCCTGGGCAAGAGTCTCTGCCCCAGGGAGGCACTTGGGTGTCAGGATAAGCTCAAGAAAAAAGCCTGAGCAGGTCTGAGCTGAGCTGTTCCAGGCCCGGCAGAAATCCATTGTCATGCTGCCAATCACAATAATAATAAAAACAAAGGGAAAACGTGGTCCCCACTGTCTGGGCTTTGCCATCGGACAATGTTTTCTGTATTGGAGCCGCTCCCGTCCCTTGGCACAGGCTGGAACACCCGTGCGGCCGAGGGGAAATGTGCTTTCAGACACCCCGTCCCACTGCCGCGGGTTGTACCCGGGGCTGAGCTGGGGAGAACCGGTGGGGCTGGGAGACTGGGCACAGTCCAGCTCTGCCTGTGCGCTGCCTGTGCGCTGCCCATGCTCTGCCCGTGTGCTGCCTGTGCTCTGCCTGTGCGCTGCCTGTGCTCTGCCTGTGCGCTGCCTGTGCGCTGCCTGTGCTCTGCCTGTGCTCTGCCCGTGCTCTGCCCGTGTGCTGCCTGTGCTCTGCCTGTGCGCTGCCTGTGCTCTGCCTGTGCTCTGCCTGTGCGCTGCCTGTGTGCTGCCTGCTCCGCTGCCTGCACCGCTGTCTGCACCACTGTCTGCATTGCTGCCTGCACCGCTGCCTGTGCTCTGCCTGTGCTCTGCCCGTGCTCTGCCTGTGCGCTGCCTGTGCTCTGCCTGTGCGCTGCCCGTGCTCTGCCTGTGCACTGCCTGTGCTCTGCCTGTGCTCTGCCTGTGCACTGCTAGTGCTCTGCCTGTGCGCTGCCTGTGCTCTGCCTGTGCACTGCCTGTGCTCTGCCTGTGCACTGCCTGTGCTCTGCCTGTGCTCTGCCTGTGCGCTGCCTGTGCTCTGCCTGTGCACTGCCTGTGCTCTGCCTGTGCGCTGCCTGTGCGCTGCCTGTGCGCTGCCTGCGCACTGCCTGTGCTCTGCCTGTGCTCTGCCTGTGCGCTGCCTGTGCACTGCCTGTGCGCTGCCTGTGCTCTGCCTGTGCACTGCCTGTGCTCTGCCTGTGCGCTGCCTGTGCTCTGCCTATCCGCTGCCTGCACCGCTGCCTGTGCTCTGCCTGTGCACTGCCTGTGCGCTGCCTGCACCACTCTCTACACGCCTGTCTGCACCACTGCCTGCACTGCTGTCTGCACTAAACACAGCAGACTGAATTTAAACAACAAGTTATTCATTAAATAAGAGACAGAAGAGTGCAGAGAAGAGGGAGACCATGTGAAAGCAAGAGAGAGCCCACAAATGAGTAGACGTACAAGGCAGATGATGCTGAGACTGGCAGGAAAGGCGGCAGTAACAACGCAAACTGTTACAACAACTGCCAAGGTGATTTTCAGAAGTGATGAATCCAAAACAAACAGCAAATTCTTAGCTTCCCTGAAAAAAATTGAGCTAGAAAGGGTATCTAAGGACCTGGTAAATGCATACCAGGGAGTAGAAATATACTGTTTACTCTAAGAGAACAAACGATTTACAACAAACTGAGTGGTAAGAAAAGAGCATTTCCAGGGCCGGCCGGGGAAGCAGCAGCCCAGCAACTCCGTCACCGGCTGTCAGCCCGAGCTGGGCTATTTCCAGATGAGGACGGCACCGTCCGCGCTCACGCTCACGATGTACTTGTTCGCGGGGCAGATCTTGAGGCGAGTGATGTTGCCGCTGTGGCCCACTCCCACGTGAGTCACCGTGCCCTCCTTATAGTCCCACAGCTTCACCAGATGGTCGTCACCACCTGCGTCAGGCACAGAGGAAGAACAAACGATTACAATGACAGGACAAGGGGTAATGGGATCAAGCTGGAAGACAAGAGGTTCCACTTAAATTTGAGAAGAAACTTCTTCTCAGTGAGGGTGACAGAGCACTGGACCAGGCTGCCCAGGGGGGTGTGGAGTCTCCTTCTCTGGAGACATTCAAAACCCGCCTGGACATGTTCCTGTGCGACCTCACCTGGGCGTTCCTGCTCCAGCAGGGGGATTGGACTGGATGATCTTCTGAGGTCCCTTCCAATCCCAAACATACTGTGATACTGTGATACACCGAGTTCTGCTGCTTTTTGTTCCCCGCTCCCAGGCAGGGGAACGCTTCGGTGTTCCTAGGAAGAGCAGGATATGTTTTCTTGGGCATTATGGCAAAAACTGCTTCTGTTCTGCTGGGGTCAGTGTCCAGTGAAGGGCTCAGGACCTTCACCAGCAGATCCCAGTGAGCTACAGCAGCATCTTCCCAGTCTGAACTACAGCCTGAACCACAGTATTTTTCTTCGGTGATTCATGTTCTTTTCCCCTTTAGCTGACCCCTTTTTTCAGCTTTTTCGCACTGTACTGAGATCCTTGGTTCACTACCTTGCTTTTCCTGGTCTTAATACGACCTCCTTTCTCCAGCTCCAACCACGCACTCACCTGTGACAAAGGACGCCCCATCCGATGTGATGTCCATCCCGTTGATGGAACTCGACAGAGAGCCTTGCACTTCTCTGATTGCGGAGCCATCGAGCACTTCCCAGTACACAATCTAGAGAGCAGAGCAGAGCGGGGCGCTCAGCTGGCCGTGAGCAGCACACGGGTTTCAGCACCACCCTGGGACACAACCTTCTGTGCAGCGACAGGAGTTTCACCCCAGAACCAGCGCCCGACCGTGTGTTGTGCACTGCAGAGTTCCTGCAGCTTTGCTCACCTTTCTGTCTGTTCCACTGGTGATTATCTGGTACTCTCCAGGATGGTAACACACGCATTTGAACAATGTGTTGTCTAGGATCATTTGTTTTCTCACGTAACGCCTGCAAAACACCCCAAAATGAGACAGAGCAACAGCGTCAAAACCCAAACTTTGCCTGCCTGGAATGTCTCTGCCTGTGCTGTACATCAGATCTCTCTCCTTGGATATTCTCAGGCACTGCTCCGAGTTCAGGGTTCCATGAAGCCCGTTAGGCTATCAGTTCTGTTTCCATCACAGCTGCCCTGTAGGACTCTTGATCTGCTGTCGTACGAAATGAAATGTTTAAACCCAGAATGCTTTCCAGGTGCTGTTCCCTATGCCAAGGTGTCCTCGGCCTTACCCCAGTGCAGAAAGTCTGCAGATCCGCAAGAGCTCGACACGAGTCGAGTCACAAAGTTCTGGAAAACAGAGCTAGTGGGAAACTTGGGAACTCACCCGCTCCACCTTGGCCAAGCAGGATCCCGCACAGGAAAACAACCCCAGACAAAGGTTTGTCTGAGCTTTTCTGAAAAGTTTCTCGAATTGGAGGTTCTACATTCCCTGACCTGATTGTTCTTTCTAGAAGTTTTTATCTCTTAATGCTCTTTTTCCGCTCCTCCTCGCTATGTGGTGTCCCAAACCGGGCACAGTGACCCTACAGATATTACCAGCACTCCAAGTGCCTTCGCAATACTAATCTGTCGCCTTACACAAGATCCCAGATGACGCACGTTCCGTCCAGGCTGGCTGTGACACCCTCTTTGTCGTTCTTATTAATCTTGATGCAGGACACGGCACCTCTGTGCTCCTTCAGAACTTCCCTCAGCTTCTGGGTTTTCTCACCAGTATTCCAGATCCTCACCTGAAAATCAGCAACACACATCTGCTCTGGTACCAGCTGGTCCTGCCGGAGCTCAGGAGGAGCTTTCCTGAACTCTGCCTTTCTCTGCCAACACGTACAGCAGCTCAGTCCCAACCGTCTCCATTGGCCTGTGGGTTATTGGTGCAGCTGACCTGTGAAGCTCAACTGAGTTCTCCACAGTGTCATCCACTTGCTTCAGGAATTCGTGGCCATCAACCCCAGACCTTGGTTTTGCCAAGTGCCCGCTCTCCCATGCTTCATTTTACACAGCTCTTGATCAGGAAAAACCACCCAGTCCACGATCTATTGCCAGTGGTGCTTTAAAGATCAAAGCACAAAGCTGCTGCAATGGAATAGAAAGGAGCTACCCGCTATTTGTCCTACAGAGAATGCCAGGAAGGAAATACAAAACAGCTCTTTAAAGCTTCAATGTGAAACACGTGCCTGAAAGCACCTCTTTTCCCTGTGCTGGTAACAGCAAAAATCTTTCTGCTTTGAGGCCTTGATCCTTCACACCTTGCACGTCCTGTCCCACTAGTGCCAAACATTGCAATGTCTGTTCACCTCGACATTCCACTAAGGCCAACCTTTAGTTGTAATTCTGTCTCAGCTGCACAAATATAGCCAAATATAGGGGAGAGACAAATGAACAAAAAGGATTAAGAGCATATTCTGCATTAGAAGGATTTCCAAAACTGCCATGCCAGAAGAAATCGGGGCACTGTTTTACATGATGCCCTCTGAGAACAACAGCACATCTCAAAAGCTGATATCTTTGAACTCAGTCCTTGGCTCAAGCGGCAGCTCAGAACAGCTCCCGTTCTGACTGAGCACTTCCAGGCAATTCGCAGGCCCTGTGATGAGCGCACGAAGCTGCTCCAGGTTTTTAAGCACAAATTACCTGCCCGTCACCTCCTCCGCTAATGATCTGTTTGCAGTCGCTGGTCGCAGCAACTACCGTCACTCCCAGGTTATGGGCGTTGTTGATCTCGTACATTGGCTCTCCCGCAGCGGGCACGAAGGCGCGTATTTTCCCGTCATTCCAAGCTGATGAACAGAAAGAAAGAGACTGCCCGGGCGCACAGACTTTCCTCACACTGTTGTCGCTCTTTCCTTTCCAAACCAACCCCTTTTTATAAATAAGTTCCCACATAAGGCCCACGCTGTTAGATCACCAGCATACCCGTGAAAACCACTGTACTGCAGATGAGCCCGCAGAGCTACGGTCCCAAACACACTGTTGAAATTTAATTGCTTTTGGATTCTGGCTGTGGACAAAGTGGTTTGGTAACCATGGGGAGGCTGCACGGCTGCTCTAGGACTGCAGGAGTCCCTGTGTCAGCAACTTGCACATGGCGATGGACGGCGGCTTTATGCAAATGTGCTCTACATACATCACAGGTGAAGCTGCTGCACACAACAAGGTTGATATTTTGGAATTAGGTAATTTAAATAAGACTGAACCGCATTCTGGATTGCCGGAATTCACTGATCCAAAGCAAGGTCTCCAGCCCTTGCCTTCTACCCTCACCGCAACTGCAGCACCAGGACAGCGGGGCTGCCAGCAAAGTCCATCGGACCAGCTGCAAGCAAAGAGGCCTTTGGGTATCGCCATGAACTCCATTTAAACGCTTTCCCAATTTAATCTTCTCTTCGTTTTAACATACTGATGTTTATTAAGTTGAGCAACCACGGCTCTGGACTGACCATTACCTGAAACGATGACCATGCCGTCCCTCGTCACCTCGACCGCGTGGCAGGTGACGTTGGGGACGGTGATTCGCAGCCGCTCCAGACGTTCCGGCATGTACCACACTCGAATGTCGTTTGTGGAGCAGGTAACGAACAAGTCCGAATGTCCCCTGGAGAGTTCAGAGAGGAGAGGTAACGAGGAGGGGCACACAGAAACGCTCCTTGCTTTGTCACAGCTCAAATCGTCCTCCAAAGCTCGGCTTTGCTAACCTGCAGCTGGGATCTGCCCCACAGGGATCCCCATGGCTAAGACAAAGGCCTTTTTTGGAGGATCACCTTTCTCACATGAAATTCCCCTGGTTTGGGTTCTCTTCAAAGATTCATTTTAAGGAACAGTTAAAGTTAAACTAAAAGAACTCTTTCTGCTGAAGCTGTGACGTTTATTCCCCATATTCAATCTCTAGACAACTTCATGTGTTATATAGAATAGACACAAAAGTGGGTGTAAAAGTGCTGACTGCCCAGATTTAACATCAGCCACTAACAGCAGCCTCACATTGTAAAGATGTCATTTTTTATCTTGCTTACTGGATGATTCCCATTCAACAGCGCTGAAGGTAATAGAAATGATGGCAAAGTCTGTTCATAATATACTTGTTCTAAATGTTGGAATAAAACAAGACCTGCAGCATTTCAAAAGCCATGGGACACAGTGCTTTGAAAGAAGCTCTAAGCCACACGTCCTAGGGATGCAACAGAAAGTGACATCTAGAAAGGTACCGCGAGCTTTTGTTCAACAGCACCATCAATGCCCAGAAAGATGAACCAGGACAGAGAAAACCGGCACAACAAAAGTATGGCCTCTTTCAAGCCCAGCTTGCACGGGTGCTTTATCAACCAGGATAACATCAGCAAGTGAAGGATTCTGAAATAAGCCAGAGCAGGGAAATTAAGCCCGTATTTCCCCATCAGCAATAGGCTTTGTTCAAGAGCAGGCAACAGATAAGAAGTTCAAACATCTACGCAAGGATGTAGTCCTGTAGTCCTTACAGTCAGCACTAATGGCTGTGACACCGGCGTGTCAATCAGCGGTATCAGCAGCAGATCACCCTAAAGCTCCACCTGATTTTCTCATTAAATGAGAAGATGGGGGTTTGAGGCTGGCGGCAGGCAGGGAGGAGCGCTTCCTGCACCCTGCACTCACCGCACCTCGGTGACATCTGATCCTTTGTGCTGGGCCGAGAAGCGAAGCAATAAAAATACGCCAAAAATGTTCATTTGGCTCAAAATCCCATTTTCCATCTGGAGAGATGATCCATTGTGGGTTTAAAAAAACAAAATAAAGAGTCACGATGCTACTACCCAGGAAGGGAACATTTGCTGTGCGTTCACAAGACAAATGCAGAGCGACCCTGGGACAAAAGGGGGAGGCTGCCATCCCTGCTGGTGCCCAAACATCAATAATTCAGGTCTTTTTACTTATCATCCTTTCTGCAGATCTGTGATTTTTCCAGTGCTCCAACTGAACTGCTGCCTTCTGCTTCGAAGCAGCTGCTCACCGTCACCCCGGCGTTTTTTGGGCAGGTGACAGCATTGCCCGTATCAATCATCCCAACAGATGGTACCAGGCTCTGGGTTCCTGTGGTAAAAGCTGCGCACACAGGCACCCTGACCTCAGCGGCAGCTCCTCAAGCTTCTGCACCAGCCAAATACAGCCCAGCCCGTTATACTCACTCAGGAAAAACAATGTCGTTGACGGCTCCGGTGTGACAGACGGCGACCAGCTCCTCTTTAAATGTAGCGTAGGCACTGCGGTACATCTGGCCTTTATTTGTCCCTATAAAGAACTGGTTGTCCCGACCTCTACACGTCAGGGAAGTGACAGCACCTTCAACTCGCATTCTCCTGTGCAAAGAAAGCAAAGGTTTGGCCCGACATTGACCTCGAGGAACATTTTCCAGCTTCTTGAGAATTCGACTTTCGCTGTTTCCCCAAAAAGCTCCGCACTAGGCTGTGATATCAAGATGCAAGAGCATGGGCAGGACTAACATTCCATTCCCAGTCACGTTTACTACTTCCCATGATCTTGCCCATCTCACCTGCTGCTCTGCCAGGGCTGGCACAGGCAGCGCTTTGGAGACTTGATTATCTGCACCAGGGCCAAAGGTAACAACAGCTTTGTTGATATTCTTGCTCAAGTGCACTTCAATATCCCACTTTCAAGGATATTTCCAGACAGTTTAGACCTTCTGGGAATAGTTTCAGTTGTACAAAGCTAAGCTTGCAGAACTGTACACTTGAAGGGGATATTCAAGCAATGCCAAATGAGTAGGTGTGAGCCCAATTTTCAAATCACGTATGGGGAAATGACGCCTGCAGCTTTCTATCTGGTATGCAGAAAAAAGCCTTGCAAATACTCCAGCACTTCCAGACACGTGCCTATAAAATTAGCAGAGCCCTGCTTTACAATCCCATGACCCCCAACAAACCCTTTTGGAGATGGCAACTGCTACTCTTTCTCACCCGGTGTAAATAAGCATCATTCTATTGACTTCAACAAATCTGTCTGGCTTGGCATCAATTTAGGATCTGACTCCTACTGCTCCAAAGGAAACAGCAGTCATTTACAAGGAAGGATCAGAGGGCACTTCCCTGCAAACGCACGCAGTAATTTTCAGTTTGCTCCAACCTCATGACGCTGGAACCAGACCGTGTATTGTGTCTGCAGGACTGAAAAACTGAGACTGACTTGGATTATGCCTTTCCATAGAAATGATTGGTTCTCATACCGTGACCCTTTTGGAGGAATTGTCACCTCTCCCCTCCTGATTCTTCCATCTACAAACTCACTTCTTTACTTGGAAGTCTGAGCCTGTACAGAGAGCTACAGTCCCTTCTCCGGTGCCGACTATTAAACCTCCTGTCTTCGGCAAAAGCAAAGCTGTGACTCCCTAGGAGAAAACAGGATTAAAACGCAATCGGATGGGAGCAGAGGCTCCTTGCTGCTGCAGCCACGCTGAACAGCACAACGGAGTCTCTACCGGGCTCCTGACGGCGGTGCTTATCTCACTCCAATATGGCTTTGTCAGTATTTTGTCACTGACCTGGGCTGAAGAGTGGCTCTCTAGAGGGAGAAGGGAGAAAAGAGTTATTAATTGCAGGTCTATATGAACTAATACAGTACGAGGAGCGAGCAAACAGCATTATCTTGGATTCTTCAGAGCAGCTGGGACCACGTACAGAGCCTGACCTCATCGCAGCAAGCGATACCCACATCGTGGACCGGCACTCGCGCTTTTCCTTCCGCGTGTCCTTCATCCAACAGCCACGAAAACAACAGAGGATACAACTCAGCTTAAATGGTCTTTCCTACAGCTCTTTTTAGGATGATCCTCTGCGTCTCAGGCCTCTCTCTCTGCCTGAAAGATGCAATCCCTTCTCCCACCTATTAGTAATCAAATACGTTTGTCACAGGAAAGCTTTGGAAATGAGTCAGCCCATGGTCAACACGGGTTTCTGCTGTTACTGAGCAGAGCAGATCAACGGGAGGCCAGCCACTGGAAAAGGAGAAATGCTGTTCGGTGGATAAAGTACCAGGCTACAGGAAAAAAATGCATGACAACAAAATCAACAAAAAACACCCAAACAAATGAAAACAGTCCTCAGCCTTCCACAAAATACAAGTGTAAGAAGAGTCAGATCTGCTTCAGTTCTGCCACCTGTGAAGTAATATTACTGTTCCATGTACAACAGATTAATTCTTGAAAATCACCAAGAGACTCCAAGATAGGCTGCCAGAGGAGTGAAATGACTTCTGTGGGGTTAAATCACAGTATCACAGTATCACAGTATGTTTGGGATTGGAAGGGACCTCAGAAGATCATCCAGTCCAATCCCCCTGCTGGAGCAGGAACGCCCAGGTGAGGTCGCACAGGGACATGTCCAGGCGGGTTTTGAATGTCTCCAGAGAAGGAGACTCCACACCCCCCTGGGCAGCCTGGGCCAGTGCTCTGTCACCCTCACTGAGAAGAAGTTTCTTCTCAAATTTAAGTGGAACCTCTTGTGTTCCAGCTTGGTCCCATTACCCCTTGTCCTGTCATCGTTTGCCACCGAGAAGAGCCTGGCTCTATCCTCACGGCACTCACCTTTTACATATTTATAGACATTAATAAGGTCCCCCCTTAGCCTCCTCTTCTCCAAACTAGAGAGACCCAGCTCCCTCAGCCTTTCTTCATAAGGGAGGTGGCTCCACTCCCTTCATCATCTTTGTTGCCCTACGCTGGACTCTCCTGATATTCTAACTTGGGAAAATATCCCTACGAGCTTGGGCGAACTTCTGCATGAGTGAAATGGAAAGGACAAAACCATGAAATAAAGGAGCTTTATGCCACCAAACTGGAACTGAAAACGAAGTTCCCGTCCCAGAGGCGCCTGCAGAACCTGTGGCCGGCGGCTGTTCCGCCCAGACAGACCCGCAGGGACGGGCAGGAGCTGTTGGACTGACACCGTAAGTCACAGTCCAGACTTCAGCAGCATTTGCCGCTCCCAGGTTCATAAGCACCATTGCCAGCCCTTGGGATCCCACTAGCAGGTTCGCAATGTTCAGATTGTTTCTCCTTTAAGCCCGAGCCATTATGGGAAAACAACAATTTCTGTTTGGTGGTGGCTCTTCGGGGAAAAACAATGCCCAGCTCCAGCATTTAGTGTTGTGAAAGCACCAAGAAGTCAGTTCTCAAAGAGCAACCAAGAGGCGACTCAGAGTAATTCTGTATTTATTCCCCAGGAAGAAACCCCTGTCGTGGGCTTGACTTGTGACTGGGGAACACACACAGATGTCGCTGCTTTAGGATTCAAAGTCTGACATCTGAGCAGCACCCCCAGCCTTCCTGTGCTTCTCAAGCATTAATCTGGCCTAAGCCCGGGAAATGTTCAGCATTTAACACCTTCAGAGGGTTTAGAAAAACCAAAGCCACAAAGTGTTGGTTTTGTTCGCGGAAAGGACTGAAGGTCTAAGGAAGGAAAGAGAAGAAGTGAAGAAAGAAGAGAAAACAAAATGGACATCTGAGCTGTTTAGACCCAGAAAGGACACGGAAAAAGCCACAGGCGAGGTCTGATGAATCTGGGAAAATTACTTTGCTTCGATTATCCACGCAAATAGAAGCAATCGGTTGTTTTTAAAGGCTTGCTTATACGTTTTAAAAGAAAAAACCCCAAATCACCATAAGCGTTACTGTGCATTCCAGCGCTGGCAATGCAGGCAGCCTCACACCTACCTACGCATCGGCTTAAAGACGATTTAACTTGAGGATCAAATAACCATGTGCTGCAGAAAAGAACCTGACACATACTCTCCCGCTCTGTGATTCACCAGCACTGAGTTCCCCGTTCGCCGGCTCCAGCAGCAGCACATCTGCAGTCTCCTGATGGGTGACAAACACGACCTGCGGAGAGGATCTTCTGCCACATTCTCACAGCGGCAGCGGCGCCGGGTTCCGTGCAAATATTCTCAGCAAACGCACAAGAACAAAGGGATTCTTTTGCATTAGAAAGACAATCCACAAGCAGAGCGGTTTCTGAGCAATGCTTCTGGAAACTTCCTCCGAGGCGCTGGCAGCGTTTGGCGAGTCCCCTGTTATCACGGGCCCATCACCTGGCTGCTGAGCTCCTGGTCTGCGGTTTTGCCTGTAAAATCTTCCACCTCAGACGCCCTTTGGGTTCAGCGTTATGGCAGGTGGCAGCATTACAAATGCAACCTATGACTACGGAGTTTATCTGATTACAGCTGCCAGTGCTCTTGTAGGTGAAATGCAGAGTCTAACGTAGGAGGTTAAAAATATCTCCATTCATTATTGACTGCTCACCCAAAGAAACCAGCGCTTTCAAGTACGACTATAAATAAAAACACCATCAGAACTGCAGCCTGCCCGGTCCCTTCCTGCAGGGATTCCTGCTCTTTGTCCCACTCGGATCTCTTGCAAAGTTCTTGAGCGCTCTGTGAACTCTTCCAGCGCATCTCCTGTCAATATTTATTTCTTTTTACAATGCAAATCACTCCAACTACTTCTGAAAATGCGTTTGCAATTGTACATCCCTCTTCACATTCCAACGGGTGCCTTACAGCTCCTCAGGCCCGCGGCAGGGAGCAAAATTAATGCTGCTGTTTATTCCAGTCTTTATACACCTTAGAGACAGGCACTTAAACTTCATTCCAGGTAGATGGAAAACAAGTTGCTTCATCATAACAAACTATTTTGCCACTCCTCTTCAAAACAGAAACCAAGAAATCTTCAGATCGTGTCTATACAATAAACACGTTCTTATGTATCTAAAGGCAAAGTTCCTTTAAGGGTGCCCCACCTTGTTTTCAATAGAATCGCCTCCTCACCCCGCAGTATCTAAACCCTTTACAGATGTGCTCGGCGTGGGGTGGCTGTGGACTCCAGGTTTGCAGTTTCATGCTTTGCCACCCGATCGTAATTCCCCGGTGCAACTGGTGAACATGGTTTGCAGAGGTTTGTTCTCAAACACAGACAGAATTGCAATGCGTGGCTCCAGAGGGGAGAAGTTTTGGTACAAGTGCTAATGCAAGGTACATTTTCAAGAAAGACACACAAGATGTTTTGGTTAGCAACGGGATGGACAAAATTGTGTGGAAACAAGGATGCAAATAGTTTTGTTTTGATAAATGCTGTGGTTTTGACTCAAAAAAACATCTGCAAAATACCTCTTTTGGCACTGGAGGTGAGGCTACAACTGGAAATTTCTGCCATAAAACACGAGATCCTACGTGTGTCCAGCGAGCACTTGTTGACAGTCTAGTGACAAGGTATGATTTGTGTGCAGAGATGTGCAGGGGGTGGGCGGAAAGGGAATCACAGCACGGAGCTGGGAAAGAGAGCTGGAAAGTATGAGAGGGAATCTGTGGCCGAGGCACTGACAGTAACTGCAGAGAAAAACGTCCCAGCACCTTCCCAGTGACGGCAGCAACACGGGTTTGCCCTGGTGAATTCCCCTCCTCGGGCACAAGGGAAGCGCATTGGGAAGAGCGAGGGAGAGAGCAAGAGGAGAAGGGGTGACGGGGCTGAGCGCGTCTGACCGAAAAGCCTGTGAACAGGAACGCCTGTTTGAAGCGGGAGGGGAAAGGAGGAGACTGGGAGGACTCCTCGCTATTTCCATCCAATGTGAATGTCTCCTTTTCTCTCCCGGCTCCCCCAACGACCAGTGCCACATCCTAAGAAGCTGCCACCACATCACAGTAACAAACGCAAGCTGAAGCCAGATTAGCGCCTACCAGCTCAGGGCTCGTCCACAAGGCTGGCAGGCGGCTGTGATGAGGCCCACTTCTGGATCTTCCCTTCTCCTCAACACCTTGTCAGCCTCTTGCACAGTCAAGGGGCCTGTTTTCCCTCAGCTTTTCACTCTCATAAGCCATGTCAGCTGAAGCTCATGATGCTCCAAAGGTCTCTGCCACAAACTGCCGTTCCTATGGATCTGCCTTACGATAAAACCCCTCACAGTACGGACTGGACTGTGGTCTGGCTTTGAGCCTTGGCTTTTTCTTTTGGACCCCCAAACGGCACAGCATCCTGCTCGTGACCCTGCCTGACGGCTTCTTTAGCAGTGCTCTCAGAAGTGTATTTTTGGTGAAGTTTTGTTTCAAGTGCATTTGGCACCTTTCCCTCAGCCCTGAGGACACGGGAGTTCAGGCCCTTGGGTGGCTTCAACCAGGGGCTCTGGGCGAGGTGCACGTGCTGCGAGATGGAGAAGGACTCAAAGCACGCAGGCATTGGAAGGGGAGGTGACAGTCACCAAGACCTTGGCCTAAGAGACAGCACAGAGCAGCCACGGGTCCTGCGTGGACGCAAAGCCCTGCAGGGGGGCAGCCGGACAAGGGGCTCAACCGCGGCCAGTGCGGGTGTCCCCACACGGGGACACACCTGCAGCGAACTTACCATTGCCAGCAGGAAAACAAAACACATCCATTCCTGTCCTTTAAGATGGACACAGAAAAAAACTACTTGCATTCCTACAATATAAGTGGGAAAAACAAGTAATAACTTCTCCACCCTTCTGGAACAGATAAACATTGAACTGTATTTCAAAGGATTCAGTGGGTCCAAGTTATCCCGGAGACATGGGCCTGCATTTGTAACGCAATAAATATTTCATCTGGAACGGGCACGTACATGGTTTGGATGCACCTGTCCAAGCAAAGTTCAGGAGGTTGAGAGAAACAAGCCCAGAGGAGCGTTTTCTTTGGGGCTGACTGCTGAACTGCTCTTACAGCCCCTGTGGGGCTTGTGCTGCTCTCAGAGCAGATCTGCTGCCCCGCAGGACAGCGGCCCCGCGGCATCCCCACCAGCACAGCCGGCCCTCCCGTGGCAGCGCTGCCCCTGCTGCTCGCTGCTGGGCGTGCTGCTAACGCAGTCGCAAAACACATCCCAGCTTAGGCAAGGTATAGACCGAGACGCTACAAGAAGCCTTTTATAGCACCAAATAACGAGAAATCAACAACAAGTGTTGTAGCTGGTGCCGATTGTTTTATCATTACAGCTGTCTGCATGCAGAATTCTTGTACGACCACAGGTCAGAAGCTCCTTATTCAGGAGATAACTCCTGCTTGAGGATGCTCAGACCCACGAGTCCCAATTAGAGACAAAAAAAAGCTAAGTGAAAAAAACCCTTGGGGTTATGAAGTCAAGAACTCAGAAGTTAAAAAGCAATAGAATCAATGTACCCTGTGCAACCTTGTTTTGTCCAAATTGTGCATACGCATTACAATAAACTCTTGAATTACATTATTTATACTGCCTTTTTCAGTAAGATCTCTGCCTCATCAGTGGCAGAATCAGAACAGCAAAAAGACGAAGGGAAGTGGGGGAATGGGATGGGGAACAAACACAAAAAGAAAAGTTCAGTCCAGACAATTTAACACGTTTGTGAGATCTGACTATAGGACCTTACAGCAGTAAGTGCGGGAAAACCTCTCAAATAAGCGCTTCCACCAGCCTTCCCAGGAACGTCCTCTGTCTCACTCCAGCTCGTATCTTCTTAAAAGAAGCAAAAAAGTCAGGAACTACTCCATTTTTATTACTGCTTTTCACTTTCTATGACGTTTACCAGATTAATTGTACAAGAGTTTGTGGGATGACACACGAGATTCAAGTAAAACCCAAATTCTGAGCCAAATGAAGCTCAACGAAGGCGGGACAATGGGCTCAGCCTTCAGCATCAAGAGCGAGACACAAGGAACTGACAGCGCAGGAAAAGCGTTAGTCTGAGAATCCGCTTTGTGATGGTTCTCCCGCAGGTTGCTCTACTTTCAGTCACTAACAAAGAGCAGGACAAGGACAGAATTGGAGTCACAGAGCTGCTACTCACCATGCTAAACTTCTTCTTCTGGGGCCCACAGGCAGTCACCACCTTGCTGCTTGTGTTCACTTTCAGGACATCTCCACTCGTCGTGCCAAGATAAAAATCATCATCATCATCTGTCATCTATAAGAAAGCATAAAGAAAAAGAGATCACGGTCTGGATACTGAGACCCGTGTCCCACGCCTGACACTGGGCTGCATCAACAGCTTCAGTTCAGTGGATTGCCAAGAGTTCACCTGGGGGAACCCAGCCAATGTTTCTGTTCCATCACACGCACAGATCCAGAACACTGCTGAACGCCAGACACTTTCTAACCAAATCTAGATCATATTTTGAAGCATAAAAATAGGGGTGCCGGAGCCCGTGACCGTAATACGTGCTGCTTCTCTTGAGGAGCATCCAGAACACTCTTTCCCAGAGGCCGTGGGAGATCATCTGCCATGGCCAATGCTGAGGAACTTCACTGCCGTCACGCGCTTGGGACCAAAATTTCCAGCATTATTAGAGAAACTCGTGGTTTTTCTCTAGTCTGTACAGAGTTTCTTAGTTTAGCAAAGTCATCTTGGCTGAAACGTACCTGAACACACACGGTGATTCTTCTCAGTTGCCCCGCGTAGCATTCAGATGGATGGATTTTTTTAGTTGCTGTATCGAGTTCCCACACTCGAATGGTGAAACTAGAAGAACAAATAGAATGGGATCAAATCCACAGATGCAGAAACCTCCAAGTTTTTTCAGTACTACAAGAAGTAAAAAGCCTTCACAAGGCTCCATTATTCTGATCTTTTAATACGGAGAAAAAGAACAATATCAGAGAAGTCTCTTAGGGAAACTTTTTCCGGGTAAATCAAAAATCTTAAGGCTTCAGCAAAAACATATGTGAGGACACTTTCAACTCTTTTCTAGTGCAATTTAATTGACGATGTCAGAGACGATGTAATATCTTTAAGCAGAGTCACCCTTACATTTAACGAAGTGCTAAAATTGCAAAGGCGAGCACTCATAAGTGCGAGTGCAGCCAAGAGCATCCAAAGCCGTCCCTGATGTACAGGGAGGTGCAGGCCCTCAACGCGTTTAAACGTCAGCCTGGATATATGGGCGCTGTCGCAAATCCTTGCAAAACACGACATTTTGTACAACTTTTGTTACAAGCCAGTGACCAACTGTACATCACATCTGGTGAGGACAGGAGATCATCCAACGACCGGCAAGACATCATTGTTTCGACATTAATTAGCCATTGTTCAGGGGCACTCATTGACTGCTTTTCTTGTGTAAACACTGGCAACTAAATATTTTAAACACTGCACGGGGAATGCTGAGTACAAAATCCTGCTATCAGGAGCAGAAGTGACGCATGTGGGCCCCTGTGTGCTGCTCTGAAAACATATTGTTACATGGAGAACAAGCAGAAATGCCTTAAAGCTACAACCTGACGGGTATTCATGAGTCCATTCAGAGTAAAAAGAAACAACACAAGCACACAGTTGCTTAAGTTTCCTTGTAGTTAAATAAAGACTCTTTGTAAAAGGAAATAGGGCCAGGGGTTCTCTCGCTCTGCTCATTCCTCTCAACAAACCCTTACTTTCCAGCAGTGACAAACATCTCGTCCCTGCAGCTGGAGCACATGACGACGTTGGCATTGCCGGCGCTGCACGGCGAGGCCGGGCTCCCGCACACAGCCTCTCTCTTACTGACGTCCCACACCATCACCCTGCAGGAGAAGAAAGCCTTGAAACAGCTTCGCTTTTTGACATTGCTTGGAAGTCAATTACTAAAAAACAAAAGCAAGACAAAGCCTATTGTCCTGCAGTCTGTTCCTACCAGGACACACAACAGAAGTAACGTTGTAGAGATTCTACCCAAGAAAAAACTTGTCACCAAAGTGTGGAATTGCAGTTTACATCCCCTGCTCCTGAAGCAAGGCTACGTGGATTTATCAGATTCCTTCTGCGGAGCATGACTCAAATCATACAGAATCACAGAACAGCTTGGGTTGGAGGGACCTTCCCAGCTCCCCAGTGCCCCCCTGCCATGAGCAGGGACATCTTCACCAGCTCAGGGTGCTCAGAGCCCTGTCCAGCCTGGCCTGGGATGTCTCCAGGGATGGTTCAGCCACCACCTCTCTGGCCAACCCGGGACAGGCTCTCACCACCCTCCCTGGAAAAATGTCTCAGGCCGCCCATAGAATCTGATTCTTGTCAAAAATCTTGTGCCAAGAAGCGGAAATCCTTACCTGCCGTCGTCCTGGCCTCCCAGGGACACAAGATAAATGCCTCTGGGTGAGAACGAGAGTCCCTCGACTTTGCCCTCGTGCAGCGAGAGCCGAGCAAGTAACTCCTGCTTTGGGAAATCCCAGAGGATGATGTCTGCCTGCGGGGCAAAGCAGAAGGGGGGGATGGCAGAGCATGAGATGTAACTCGCAGGATCAGGGAGAACAACGTTCTCTGGCAGGAAAGTTGTTAGAAGGAGCCCAGCCCAAGCTTCTCTGCAGCCCTGGGCACCCCTGACACAAAGAGGCTTCAGACTGGGTGCTGTAAGAAGCATTATTCCAGCTGAGCACTTGAGTAGCTCTGCTTCATTTCAGCACCTAAATTTACCCTGAGACACTGAGTATTTGGCTTAGGTTTTAAAATACTGAAAGCACTAAAACCTGATCCCTTCCAAGTGTCTTGAGGTCTTTCAAATAGGCAAAAATAAAACGAAAAGAACTTCAGAGGTCTGAAAATGCAGGTAGGTACCTGTCAAGGGCTTTTCAAAGTCCTAAGCAGCTCTGGAACTCAGGTCTCACTTGAAATAAACCAGCATTTATTAATTAATGTCTAATGAGATTTTGGCTGCCACACGCCCACAATACTTTGGATAAAAAGGACTGGAACTAAAAATCCCTCAATCCTAGGGAGACTGCTTAATGTTTTACAAAAACATAAAGGCACATCCAGCAATGGAGTAACTACAATTTCCCATTCCCTTCAACATCTTCCCATTGCAGATATTTATTTTCCAACAAAAGAAAAAATAAACGAAAGGTGTTCCCACCACTGGCAAGCCAACTCCAATTTCTCTGGTCAATACTAAGCGGTTAAAATCAGAGCATTACCCACCTTGAATCCAATGCAGGTGACTTGTCCTGAAGCGACGTCCATCCCATCCCTGGACACGACAACGCAGGACATGTTATTGGCGTGGCCATGCAAGAAACTCTGTTTCTTAGTGTCCAGGTGCTGAATCACCACCGTACAGCCCAGGGGGTACAGGATGTGCTCCCTGTCGGGGTGGCAGATGAGGCCACAGGGAACATGTCCTGCAAGAGAAACGGGTGAAAGATCCGCTGGCTGCCAACAGTTCAGGGGCTGCAGAAACCACTGGCTCCCCACGGTTTACCTCACAAGGCGAGGGGAGGGGAAGGAAAAGAACCTTCCAGTTCTCCCCAGAGCTGTTCAGCAGAACAACCCCGTGTCGAACAGCACGGTCACCCTTGTAATAAGTGATGGCCAAAATTGTTAATGTTGAACAAATCGAGTAGGATTCAATTATATTATGCATATTGTTGTAAGCAGTAACTGCGCTTGTGCAAGTTTGATTATGTTTTGTAGAACCTTGTAGTAGTAGTTAAGCCAATGCCTGGATTGCCTGGATGGTGCCATAAATAACAGGACTCCCGGATGGTGCCACAGATAACAGGACTCCCGGATGGTACCACGGATAACAGGACTCCCAGATGGTGCCACAGATAACAGAGCGCCCGGATGTTGCAACAGATAGCAAAGTTCCAGAGACGGAAGTTCCCAGTGTGCGAACAAGCGCATAACATATATAAGCACACACGAAAAGTTGAGTTGTGTGCCTGTTGGCGGAACTGAGCTTCCCCCGGTCACCCAGCGCTGTTTTGCCTAATTACCGCTTGCTAAATAAAATCGATTGATTGGCTCAAAATCGATTTATTGGCTCTTATTTATAACAAATTTTGGTGTCGTGACTCGGATTAAGGATCTCTGGGAGGGACTCCTAAACTTCAGGGAGGCGCCCCATCCCGTTTTCAGACGGCCCTGGAGTGGACGGAGGATCGCCCTGAAACCTTAACCTCCGAACCCTAAATTTAGGTAATTAGGCAAAAGAATTGAACCCCGTAAACCTTTGTGCACGAAGAACCGGACGAAGACCCCGGGGAGGGTAAGTATAGAAAGCAATTCTGTTTGGTTGGGGTGGGTATCCTGGAGTGTGCATGAACGAGACGCCCCCCCCACTTGGGGAGGAAGCGAAGTGAGTGTGGACCCTGCCGTAAGGCAGGGCGGGACTCTCTAGTAGTGCGGTTCTCATTGCCCGCGAGGGCGTGAGCCACGAACGAGGGGTGCGTGTGTGTGTGTGAAAGAAGACACTCCGGAAGATGGGACAGAGGAAGAGCAAGCCTTCTGATCCCATGGGGAAGGGACCCAAGGAGAGGTTACCGCATATTCCCCGAGATTCCCCATTGGGCCTTATGCTCAAGAATTGGGAAGGTGCAGCTTGCACGCGAAACAAAGGTAGGGAAAAAATGGTTTACTATTGCATGCATGTCTGGGGAAACCAGCAGATTAGACCAGATCGTTTATTTTGGCCAATTTTTGGGTCATATGAGAATGGGATTTGTCAGGCCCTAAATCTTTACCAACGGCACCGACAAGGGCCGGGTGCTGACATTAAGTGGCCCCAGCAGCGCCCTAACTGGGATAATCAAAACCCGGAACACAGGGGCCATGTGGGAGATCTCCGCACTATAATCGTCCAAGGGATTAAGGAATCTGTCCCTCGAGGGCAGAACATAAATAAAGCCTTTAATGAACAACAAAAGAAAGATGAGACTCCCACAGAATGGTTAGAAAGACTAAGAAAGAGCTTGCAGCTTTATTCCGGGATAGACCCTATGACACCGGTCGGGCAAGCTCTTTTAAAAACACAGTTTGTGGCGAAGTCATGGCCGGATATTAGAAAGAAGTTAGAAAAGTTGGAAGATTGGCAAGAGAAAGGGTTGGATGAGTTGCTAAGGGAAGCACAGAAGGGGCCACCTCAGGGAAGTCAAGTCGGACTGAAGGATTTGAAGGAAATCGAATGTTTTTACTGTCAGAGGAAGGGACATATGCGAAGGAACTGTAGGAAACGTATACAGGATGAGAAAATGTATTATGCTGAGTAGGGGTGTCAGGGGCTCTATCTGCTGGGGACTTCTAAAACAACAGAGCCCTTGATAAATTAAAGTTAGGTCCCCAGCACCAGGAGATGGAATTCCTGGTAGATTCAGGGGCAGAAAGATCTACTGTCCAAACTGTACCCTGGGGATGCACTCCATCCTTGGAGAAAGTACAAGTAATAGGAGCAAAAGGAGAACCCTTTTTTGTACCCATAATTAAAGGAGTAGAAGTAGAATCCCCATCCCGGATAGGGGTAGGGTCCTTTTTATTAGTATCTGAAGCTGAATATAACCTATTAGGAAGGGATTTAATCGTCGAATTGGGAATTAGTTTGGAGGTAAAAGATCGAGAATTGAAAGTAAAACTGTACGCTTTAACAACCGAAGAAGAAGCTAAGATCAATCCTGAAGTATGGTACACTCCCAAGTCGGTTGGAAAATTAGATATTCCACCAATTACAGTGACAATAACGGATCCGGAAGTACCGATACGTGTTAAACAATACCCTGTATCACAGGATGGGAGACGCGGGCTGCAACCAGTAATTGATCGATTGTTACAACAAGGGTACTAGAACCATGTATGTCGCCCCACAATACCCCCATCTTACCTGTAAAGAAATCAGATGGGTCCTATCGTCTAGTACAAGACCTCCGTGAAGTAAATAAAAGAACAGTAACTAGATTTCCGGTAGTGGCCAACCCTTATAACCTATTAAGCCAAGTGTCCCCAGAATTGACCTGGTATAGTGTAATAGACCTAAAGGATGCCTTCTGGGCCTGTCCTTTGAGAAAAGAATGTCGTGACTATTTTGCCTTTGAGTGGGAGAACCCTGATACCCATCGGAAGCAACAACTTAGATGGACGATTCTTCCACAGGGATTTACTGAATCTCCAAACCTCTTTGGACAGGCCCTGGAACAAGACTTGGAGAATTTTGAACTGGAACCTGGAGTAGTTTTAGTACAATATGTAGATGACCTATTAATAGCTGGAAAAAGCCAAGATAGTGTGCGAAGCACCAGCATTAAGTTATTAAATTTCTTGAGTCTAAAGGGTTTAAAGGTATCAAGATCTAAACTGCAATTTACCGAGGAAGAGGCAAAATATTTAGGGCACTGGTTGAGCGAAGGGACTAAGAGACTAGATCCAGATCGAGTAAATGCTATTTTATCCCTCCAGCCTCCCAAGAATAAAAGGCAGGTGCAACAACTTTTAGGTCTTTTCGGCTACTGTAGACAATGGATTGAAAATTACAGTAACAAGGTTAAGTTCTTATATCAGAAGTTAGTGGGGGAAGGTCTGATGAAATGGAGTACAGAAGATGATAAACAATTAGAAAACTTAAAAGCTGATTTAGTAAATGCCCCAGTACTGAGTCTGGTGGATGCCCGAAGACCTTTTCACTTATTTGTTAACACGGAGGGTGGAACGGCCTTTGGGGTCCTAACGCAAGAATGGGCAGGTAAAAAGAAACCCGTAGGATATTATTCCAAATAATTAGATCCAGTTAGTCGCGGTTGGCCTACCTGTTTATAGGCCATAGTTGCTACTGCTCTCCTAGTTGAAGAAGCTGGAAAAATAACTATGGGAGGGGAATTAAAGGTATACACACCTCATAATATACAAGGGGTATTGCAGCAGAAAGCTGACAAATGGATTACGGATGCTAGGTTATTGAAATATGAAGGGATCCTATTGCACTCTCCTAAGTTAGAGCTTGAAACCACTAACTTGCAGAATCCAGCCCAGTTTTTGTATGGGGAACCGAGCGAATCTCTTTCCCATGATTGTATCAGGGTAATAGAATATCAAGTCAAAATAAGAGAGGATTTAGAAGAAGAGGAGTTGCTATGTGGAGAGAAACTGTTTGTAGATGGATCATCGCGGGTAGTGGACGGAAAGAGGAATAGGCACATGAGCGTCTATATGATGAACTCTCACCGGCAGGCTCTCTAGCCGAGCAGCAATGTCTTGCCACAGTGTGGCAGCCCAAATGGGTTTACCTCTGTGCTGCCAGTTGCTTTTTTTCCATTGCTGTAGTCACCCCCACAAGGCATTTGCCACCATCCATGAGTCAGTATAGAGATAAAGTACTGGTCGCTTCTCTCGTTCAGCAATGTCCAAAGCCAGCTGGATGGCTTTCACTTCTGCAAATTGACTAGATTCACCTTGTCCTTCAGTGGCTTCTGTAACTTGTCGTGTGGGACTCCACACAGCAGCTTTCCACCTTCGATGTTTTCCTACAAGACGACAGGATCCATCTGTGAACAGTGCAGACTGCTTATCAGTCTATTATACTCTTATCAGAGTATTATACGGTGGTGCTTCTTCAGCACGTGTTACCTCCTCCTCATCTGGAGACATCCCAAAGTCTTTGCTTTCTGGCCAGTCTGTAATCACTTCTAAGATCCTTGGGTGATTGGGATTTCCAATTCAAGCTCGTTGCGTGATCAATGCAATCCATTTACTTCACGTAACTTCGGTTGCATGATGTGGAGAGGGAACCGTCCCTTTGAACATGCAGCTCAGCACCGGCAGTCGAGGTGCCAGGAGGAGTTGTACTTCAGTACCGATCACTTCTGAAGCAGCTCAAACTCCTTCATATGCTGCTAGTATCTCTTTTTCAGTTGGAGTATAGTTGGCCTCAGATCCTTTGTATCCTCGACTCCAAAAACCTAAGGGTCGACCTCGGGTTTCTCCTGGTGCTTTCTGCCAGAGGCTCCAGGTAAGTCCATTATCTCCGGCTTCGGTGTAGAGCACATTTTTAACATCTAGTCCAGTCCGAACTGGTCCAAGGGCCACCGCATGAGTAATTTTTTCACTTAATTTGTTCAAAGGCTTGTCGTTGTTCATGGCCCCACTCAAATTGGTTCTTTTTACGAGTCACTCGATAGAGAGGGCTCACAATCTGGCTGTAGTCAGGAATACGCATTCTCCAAAAACCTACAACGCCCAAGAAAGTCTGTGTCTCCTTTTTATTAGTAGGTGGAGACATTGCTGCAATTTTGTTGATCACATCCATTGGGATCTGACGACGGCCATCTTGCCATTTTATTCCTAAAAACTGGATCTCTCGTGCAGGTCCCTTGACCTTGCTTCGTTTTATGGCAAAACCAGCATCCAAAAGAATCTGAATTATTCTTTCACCTTTCTCGAAGACTTCTTTCGCTGTGTCGCCCCATACGATGATGTCATCAATATATTGCAAGTGTTGTGGAGCTTTACCTTGCTCCAGCGTGGTCTGGATCAGTCCATGGCAGATGGTAGGACTGTGTTTCCACCCCTGGGGCAAGCGATTCCACGTGTACTGGATGCCCCTCCAGGTGAAAGCAAACTGCGGCCTGCACTCTGCTGCTACAGGAATAGAGAAAAATGCATTAGCAATGTCAATTGTAGCATACCACTTAGCTGCCTTTGACTCCAGTTCAAATTGCAGTTCTAGCATGTCAGGCACAGCAGCACTCAGTGGTGGCGTAACTTCATTCAGGCCACGATAGTCTACAGTTAGTCTCCACTCGTCACTAGACTGATGCACTGGCCAGATTGGGCTGTTAAAAGGTGAGCGAGTCTTACTGATCACACCCTGGCTTTCCAATAGACGGATCAACTTCTGGATAGGAATCAAAGAGTCTCGGTTGGTGCGATATTGCCAGCGATGCACCGTTGTGGTAGCAATCGTCAACCATCAGCAGTCCTAGAACAGAAGGGTCATCTGAAAGACCAGGCAAATCAGACAGCTGTTCAATTTTCTCAGTGTCCACAGCTGCTATCCCAAATGCCCACCTATACCCTTTTGGGTCCTTAAAATACCCTCTCCTGAGGTAGTCTATGCCAAGGATGCACGGAGCATCTGGACCAGTCACAATGGGATGCTTTTGCCGGTTGTTTCCAGTTAGGCTCATTTCAGCCTCTACAACAGTCAGTTCCTGGGATCCCCCAGTCACTCCAGCAATATTGATGGATTGCGTTCCTTTATAATTAGAAGGAATTATCGTGCACTGAGCACCAGTGTCCACTAAAGCTTTGTACTCCTGGGGGTGTGTTGTACCAGGCCATCGTATTTGTATAGTCCAATAAACTCTGTTATCCCTTTCCACCACCTGGTTGGAGGCAGGGCACCTCTAATTTCTGTTTTGCACAGTCTCTGGGTGTGAATTAGAGGTTCCTTTGAGAGCATCAGAATCTCTTCTGCTCCTTTTGTAAACTGGAGCAGCCACCTTCCTAGGAGTTTTTCCTTTTATCTCACGTACTCGTTCTTGAAGTTCTGAGGTAGGTCTTCCATGCCACTTATTCATGTTTTCTCCCTGCTCATGTAGGAAGAACCACAGTGAACCTCTTTTTGTGGGCTGCCTCTGTCCTCTCTCTCGAGACTGGAAACGCCTTTTCCTAATAGCTGAAACATAGGTTTGTGCAGGTCGTGAATGGCACGTGTCTTCTCTGAGTTCTTTGATTTCTTGCAACAGCTTTTCAAACCGGTTATCAGATTTTTCACACAGTTTCTCTACAGCAGAGACACAAGCCCGTAGAGAACCAGCAAGGCTGTCCTCAAAGTTCCGGAGCTGCTCAATCACTTCATTAATCTCTTGTAGACCTCTAGTTGACCAGACCATTCCTGCCAATGTCTTAGCATATGCAGGGGGTGCACTTTGTACAAATCTGCACTACAGAGGTCGTGTACAATTGATTCTATCTGGGTCTGTCCCCTCTTGGCTGTCTGGTCCAAAATAGATGATCTCTCGCACAGCTAATTCTCTCTGGAACTGAATACCTCTCTCCATAGTATTCCATTTCCCTAACTTGGATATACAGTCTTCCTTGTAGGGAAATCTTACTTTCATAGCTGCCAGGAGTCGGGTCCAGAGAGTAGTGGCATTAGACTCTCTTGAAATTGCCCGATCAATGGTGGAATCTCTTGACAGAGATCCCAGGTGCCTGGCTTCACCACCTTCCAATTCAATTGTTTCTGCCCCATTGTCCCAGCATCAGAGCAGCCAAGTTAAAATATTCTCGCCTTCACGACGACTGAAGTCTTTTCGCAGATCTCTCAGCTCACCTGGAGAAAAGGACCGAGTGGTGGTCACTTCATCTCCTCCCTGTCCTGATGGTGTCTCTTGGGTTGATGTTGGCCCTGTGCCATCATCTGCTGCACGAGTAGTCTTTCTAGTGACTTTCTTACAACCAGCAACTGATGCTGATATGGGTTCACCATAATTTGATTTATTTCCAGAGTCTGCAGGACTGTCACAGTGGTTACAGCAGCAACAGTGCCCAGTGTGTGAAGAAGGGGGGGCTGCCTTGTTAGCCTTTGAGGCTGGAGAAGTAATGTTATCTGCAGCGACCTTGGCAGAGGAACTCTGCGGAGGAGCTGTAGCTTCAGCCTGTGAAGCCGCGGTTGCGGGGGCAGTGGCTGCAGCGGCAGCTTTCGCAGTTTTGCTCTTTCTCGAGCGGCTCGGAGTGCTTTTTGCTAAAGCTTCCGAAGACGCACCACAAATCTCAGGACAACAAAGAGACGCAAACCTTCTGTTGAACACCATTTCTCTTAACAGAAGCACAAACTAACACACATTCAGCAAACCAGATAACACCATCACAGTTCTATCAAAACTCCAAGGATATTCAAAGCTCTCTAAAACATTTGCGAACTGTCCTAGCGAAAAAATGAAAGTATTGTTAGTCAGCCTTTCTAAAGATTCGCTCGACCAATTAGCAAACACAGAGACGTACTGCTCTTTAATCTCTCCTGGAGGCTTTTCAAGGTAAAGCAGAAGCGAGTAGAAATTCATTAGTGGCTGCAGTATAATGAAATAAACCAGTGACAAACCACACAGTATCATCATGACCATTGTCCAGCTCCTTGTTGTTATATAATGAATACTTCAATTTAAAAAGAAAGCCCAACACAGACATGGAATCAGTGAGCACAATGTAGAAAATAACTGATACAACTTATGCCATAACATCTTTCAATCAGTGTAATTCACTTTGCCTTAATACAACTAAATAATATCCAAAGCAAACGGACGCGCAAGTATCACAACTCTATGAGTTGGCACCGTGCCAAGAAAACGGAAAGGTACGTCAGAGCAGTAGAAAAGCCAGTAGACACAGCATCTCAGATTCGGAATCCCAAATACCACATCTCAGATACAGCATCCAGGATACAGCATTCAGGATACAGCATCCTAGATACAGCATCCTAGGTAAAGTATAAAGGATATAGCATCCAGGATACAGCATCCCAGATACAGCATCCCAGATACAGCATACTGGATACGGCATCCCAGATACGGCATCCGAGACACGGCATACTAGATACAGCATCCCAGATACAGTATCCCAGATACAGCATCCGAGATACAGTATCCCAGATACAGAATCCTAGTTACAGGATCTCGGATAGAACAGCACAGATACAGCATCCCGGATACAGCATCCCAGACACTGCATCCCAGATACGGCATCCTAGATACGGAATCCTAGATACGGCATCCCAGGTGTAGAATCCCAGATACAGAAACCCAGATACAGCACCATAGATATAATATCCCAGATACAGCATCCCAGATACTGCATCCCAGATACAGCATCCTAGATACGGAATCCTAGATACAGCATCCCGGATACAGCATGCCGGTTACAGCATCCCGGATACAGCATCCCAGAATCAGCATCCAGGATACCACATCCCATATACAGCAACCCGGATACAGCATCCCAATTAGGGAACCCAGATACAGCATCCGAGACACAGTATCCCAGATACAGCATCCTAGTTAAAGGATCCCGGATAGAACAGCACAGGTATAGCATCCTAGATACAGCATCCCAGGTACAGAATCCCAGATACAGCATGCCACATACAGCATCCCAGATACAGTATCCTAGATACAGCACCATAGATATAGCATCCCAGATACAGCATCCTAGATACAACATGATAGATACATCACCCCAGATACAGCATCCAGGATACAGCAGCCCAGATACAGCATCCCGGATACAGCATCCTAGATATAGCAAACTAGATATAGCATCCCAGATACAGCACCCGAGATACAGTATCGCAGATACAGCATCCTAGATAGAGCATCCCAAATACAGCATCCCAAATACAGCATCCTAGATACAATATTCCAGATACAGTATCCCAGATACAGCAACCTAGCTACAGGATCCCAGATACAGCATCCTAGACACAGCACCCTAAATATAGCATCCCAGATACAGCATCCTAGATACAGCATCCCAAATACAGAATCCTAGATACAATATTGCAGATACAGGATCAGCTATACAGCATCCCAGATACAGCATTGTAGATACAGCACCCTAGATATAGCATCCCAGATGAAGCATCCTATGTAGAGCATCCAGGATACAGCATCCAGGATTCAGCATCCCAAATACAGCATCCCAGATACAGCATCCTAGATACAGCATCCAGGATACAGCATCCCAGATATAGCATCCGAGATACAGCATCCCAGATACAGCATCCCAAATACAGTATCGCAGATACAGTATCCCAGATATATTATCCTAGATACAGCATCCCGGATACAGCGTCTCAGATACAGCATCCAGGACACAGCATTCACGATACAGCATCTTAAATACAGCATCCTAGGCACAGCATACAGGATATAGCATCCAGGGCACAGCATCCCAGATACAGCATCCCAGATACAGCATCCCAGATACAGCATCCCAGAAACAGCATCTCGGATACAGCATCTGGGATACAGCATCTGGGATACACCATCCCCGTTACAGCATCCTGGATACAGCATCCTCGATACAGCATACAGAATCAGCATCAAGGATATAGCATCCCGGATACAGCATCCCAGATAGGGAAACTTGGATACAGCATCCGAGATACAGTATCGCAGATACAGCAACTTAGCTACAGGATCCCAGATAGAACATCACAGATACAGCATCCCTGATACAGCATCCCAGATACGGCATCCTAGATACGGCATCCTAGATACGGAATCCCAGATACAGCATGCCAGAAACAGCATCCTAGATACAGCACCATAGATATAATATCCCAGATACAGTATCCCTGATACAACATCCTAGATACAGCATCCTAGATACATCACCCTAGACACAGCATCCAGGATACACCATCGAGGATACAGCATCCGAGATGCAGCACCCTAGATATAGCATCCCAGATACCTCACCCTAGATATAATATCCCACATACAGTATCTCAGATACAACATCCTAGATAGAGCATCCCAAATAAAGCATCCTAGATACAGCATCCCAAATAGAGCATCCTAGATACATCGCCCTAGATATAGCATCCAGGATACAGCATCCTGGATACAGTATCCTGGATACAGCACCGAAGATACAGTATATTGGATACAGAATCCTTGATACAGCATCCCGGATAAAGCATCTCGGATACAGCAACCCAGATATATCATGAAAGATACAGCATCCCAGATATGCAATCCCAAGTACCGCATCTCCGATTCAGCATCCTCGAAAGAGCATCCCACATTTAGCATCCCGGATACACCATCCTAGATACAGCATACCAGGTACAGCATGCCAGATACAGCATCCCGGATTCAGAATCCCGGAGACACCATCCTAGATACATCATCCTATAAACACCACCCTAGATACATCATCCTAGATACATCATCGTAGATACAGCATCCTAGATACAGCATCCCAGATACAGCATCCGGGATACAGCACCCCAGATAGGGAAAGCCAGATACAGCATCCAAAATAAGGAATCCCAGATACAGAATCCCAGATACAGCATCCCAGATACGGCATCCAGGATACAGCATCCCGGATACAGCATTCCAGATAGAGAAACCAAGATACAGCATCCAAGATACAGAATCCCAGATACAGAATCCCAGGTACAGAATCCCAGATACAGCACCCCAGATACATCTACACTAGATACAGCATCCAAGATACAGCATCCCAGATACAGAATCCTAGATATAACATCCTAAATGCATCATCCTAGATACAGCATCCTAGATACAATATCCCAGATACAGCGTCCAAGATACAGCATCCTAGATACAGCACCATAGATATAATATCCCAGATACAGTATCCCAGATACAGCATCCTAGATACAGCACCCTAGATATAACATCTCAGATACAGCACTCTAGATACAATATCCCAGATACAGTATCCCAGATACAGCATACTAGATACAGCATCTCTAATACAGTATTCTAGATTCATCAGCCTAGGTACAGCATCCTAGATACAGCACCCTAGATACACCATAGATACAGCATCCAGGATACAGCATCCTGGATACACCATGAAGGATACAGCATCCCAGATACAGCATCCCGGATACAGCACCCTAGATACAGCATCCCAGAATCAGCATCCAGGATACAGCATCCCAGATACAGCATCCTAGATACAGCATCCCAGAATCAGCATCCAGGATACAGCATCCCAGATACAGCATCCCAGAATCAGCATCCAGGATACAGCATCCAGGATACAGCATCCCAGATACAGCATCACAGATACTGCATCCCGGATACAGAATCCTAGATACAGCATCCCGGATACAGCATCCTAGATACAGCATCCCAGAATCAGCATCCAAGATACAGCATCCAGGATACAGCATCCCAGATACAGCATCACAGATACAGCATCCCGAATACAGCATCCTAGATACAGCATCCCAGAATCAGCATCCAGGATACAGCATCCCAGATACAGCATCCTAGATACAGCATCCCATAATCAGCATCCAGGATACAGCATCCCAGATACAGCATCCCAGAAACAGCATCCCAGAATCAGCATCCAGGATACAGCATCCTGGATACAGCATCCTAGATACAGCATCCCAGAATCAGCATCCAGGATACAGCATCCCAGATACAGCATCCTAGATACAGCATCCCATAATCAGCATCCAGGATACAGCATCCCAGATACAGCATCCCAGAAACAGCATCCCAGAATCAGCATCCAGGATACAGCATCCCAGATACAGTACCACAGATAAAGCATCCCGCATACAGAATCCTAGATACAGCATCCCGGATACAGCATCCTAGATACAGCATCCCAGAATCAGCATCCAGGATACAGCATCCCAGATACAGCATCCTAGATACAGCATCCCAGAATCAGCATCCAGGATACAGCATCCCAGATACAGCATCCCAGAATCAGCATCCAAGATACAGCATCCAGGATACAGCATCCCAGATACAGCACCACAGATAAAGCATCCCGCATACAGAATCCTAGATACAGCATCCCGGATACAGCATCCTAGATACAGCATCCCCGAATCAGCATCCAGGATACAGCATCCCAGATACAGCATCCTAGATACAGCATCCCATAATCAGCATCCAGGATACAGCATCCCAGATACAGCATCCTAGATACAGAATCCCAGAATCAGCATCCAGGATACAGCATCCCAGATACAGCATCCTAGATACTGCATCCCAGAATCAGCATCCAGGATACAGCATACCAGATACAGCATCCTAGATAAAGCATCCCAGAATCAGCATCCAGGATACAGCATCCAGGATACAGCATCCCAGATACAGCATCCTAGATACAGCATCCCAGAATCAGCATCCAGGATACAGCATCCCAGATACAGCATACCAGAAACAGCATCCCAGAATCAGCAACCAGGATACAGCATCCCAGATACAGCATCCTAGATACAGCATCCCAGAATCAGCATCCAGGATACAGCAGCCAGGATACAGCATCCTAGATACAGCATCCCAGATACAGCATCACAGATACAGCATCCCGGATACAGAATCCTAGATACAGCATCCCGGTTACAGGATCCTAGATACAGCATCACAGAATCAGCATCCCGGATACAGCATCCCAGACACGGCATCCCAGGTACGGCATCCTAGATACAGCACCATAGATGTAATATCCCAGATACAGCATCCCAGATACAGCATCCCGGAATCAGCATCCAGGATACAGCATCCAGGATACAGCATCCCAGATACAGCATCCCAGATACAGCATCCCAGAATCAGCATCCAGGATACAGCATCCCAGATACAGCATCCTAGATACAGCATCCCAGAATCAGCATCCAGGATACAGCATCCCAGATACAGCATCCCAGAATCAGCATCCAAGATACAGCATCCAGGATACAGCATCCAGATACAGCATCACAGATACAGCATCCCGGATACAGCATCCTAGATACAGCATCCCAGAATCAGCATCCAGGATACAGCATCCCAGATACAGCATCCCAGAATCAGCATCCAGGATACAGCATCCAGGATACAGCATCCCAGATACAGCATCCTAGATACAGAATCCCAGAATCAGCATCCAGGATACAGCATCCCAGATACAGCATCCTAGATACAACATGCCGGATACAGAATCCTAGATACAGCATCCCGGATACAGCATCCTAGATACAGCATCGCAGAATCAGCATCCAGGATACAGCATCCCAGATACAGCATCCTAGCTACAGCATCCCAGAATCAGCATCCAGGATACAGCATCCCAGATACAGCAACCCAGAATCAGCATCCAAGATACAGCATCCAGGATACAGTATCCCAGATACAGCATCCCGGAATCAGCATCCAGGATACAGCATCAAGGATACAGCATCCTAGATACAGCATCCTAGATACAGCACCATAGATACAATATCCCAGATACAGTGTCCCAGATATAGCATGCCAGATACAGCGTCCAGGATACAGCACCATAGATATAATATCCCAGATACAGCACCCTAGATACAATATCTCAGATACAGAATCCTAGATACAGCATCCCTAATACAGCATACTAGATACAGCATCCTAGATACATCACCCTAGATACAGCATCCAGGATACAGCATCCTGGATACACCATGCAGGATACAGCATCCCAGATACAGCATCCCAGAATCAGCATCCAAGATACAGCATCCAGGATACAGCATCCCAGATACAGCATCACATATACAGCATCCCGGATACAGAATCCTAGATACAGCATCCCAGAATCAGCATCCAGGATACAGCATCCTAGATACAGCATCCCAGAATCAGAATCCAGGATAAAGCATCCCAGATACAGCATCCTAGATACAGCATGACAGAATCAGCATCCAGGATACAGCATCCCAGATACAGCATCCTAGATACAGCACCATAGATACAATATCCCAGATACAGTGTCCCAGATATAGCATGCCAGATACAGCGTCCAGGATACAGCACCATAGATATAATATCCCAGATACAGCACCCTAGATACAATATCTCAGATACAGAATCCTAGATACAGCATCCCTAATACAGCATACTAGATACAGCATCCTAGATACATCACCCTAGATACAGCATCCAGGATACAGCATCCTGGATACACCATGCAGGATACAGCATCCCAGATACAGCATCCCAGAATCAGCATCCAAGATACAGCATCCAGGATACAGCATCCCAGATACAGCATCACATATACAGCATCCCGGATACAGAATCCTAGATACAGCATCCCAGAATCAGCATCCAGGATACAGCATCCTAGATACAGCATCCCAGAATCAGAATCCAGGATAAAGCATCCCAGATACAGCATCCTAGATACAGCATCCCAGAATCAGCATCCAGGATACAGCATCCCAGATACAGCATCCTAGATACAGCATCCCAGAATCAGCATCCAGGATACAGCATCCCAGATACAGCATTCCAGAATCAGAATCCAAGATACAGCATCCAGGATACAGCATCCCAAATACAGCATCCAGGATACAGAATCCCAGATACAGCATCCTAGATACAGCATCCCAGAATCAGCATCCCGGATACAGCATCCCAGACACGGCATCCCAGATACGGCATACTAGATACAGCACCATAGATATAAAATCCCAGATACAGTATCCCAGATATAGCAGGCCAGATACAGCATCCAGGATACAGCACCATAGATATAATATCCCAGATACAGCACCCTAGATACAATATCTCAGATACAGAATCCTAGATACAGCATCCCGAATACAGCATCCTAGATACAGCATCCTAGATACATCACCCTAGATACAGCATCCCAGAAACAGCATCCCAGATACAGCATCCCGGATACAGCGTCCTAGATACAGCACCCTAGATACAGCATCCTAGATACAGCACCATAGATACAATATCCCAGATACAGTATCCCAGATATAGCATGCCAGATACAGCGTCCAGGATACAGCACCATAGATATAATATCCCAGATACAGCACCCTAGATACAATATCCCAGATACAGTATCCTAGATACAGCATCCCAAATACAGCATCCTAGATACAGCATCCTAGATACATCACCCCATATACAGCATCCCTGATACAGAATCCTAGATACAGCATCCCGGATACAGCATCCTAGACACAGCATCCCAGAATCAGCATCCAGGATAAAGCATCCCAGATACAGCATCCTAGATACAACATCCCAGAATCAGCATCCAGGATACAGCATCCCAGATACAGCATCCTAGATACAGCATCCCAGAATCAGCATCCAGGATACAGCATCCCAGATACAGCATCCCAGAATCAGCATCCAGGATACAGCATCCAGGATACAGCAACCCAGATACAGCATCCTAGATACAGCATCCCAGAATCAGCATCCAGGATACAGCATCCCAGATACAGCATCCCAGAATCAGCATCCAGGATACAGCATCCAGGATACAGCATCCCAGACAGCATCCTAAATACAGCATCCCAGAATCAGCATCCAGGATACAGCATCCCATATACAGCATCCCAGAATCAGCATCCAAGATACAGCATCCGGGATACAGCATCCCAGATACAGCATCACAGATACAGCATCCCGGATACAGAATCCTAGATACAGCATCCCGGATACATCATCCTATATACAGCATCCCAGAATCAGCATCCAGGATACAGCATCCAGGATACAGCATCCCAGATACAGCATCCTAGATATAGCATCCCAGAATCAGCATCCAGGATACAGCATCCCAGATACAGCATCCTAGATACAGCATCCTAGATACATCAACCTAGATACAGCATCCCAGATACAGCATTCCAGAATCAGAATCCAAGATACAGCATCCAGGATACAGCATCCCAGATACAGCATCCAGGATACAGAATCCCAGATACAGCATCCAGGATACAGAATCCCAGATACAGCATCCTAGATACAGCATCCCAGAATCAGCATCCCGGATACAGCATCCCAGACACGGCATCCCAGATACGGCATACTAGATACAGCACCATAGATATAATATCACAGATACAGCATGCCTGAAACAGCATCCCAGATACAGCACCATAGATATAATATCCCAGATACAGTATCCCAGATATAGCATGCCAGATACAGCATCCAGGATACAGCACCATAGATATACTATCCCAGATACAGCACCCTAGATACAATATCTCAGAAACAGAATCCTAGATACAGCATCCCGAATACACCATCCTAGGTACAGCATCCTAGATACATCACCCTAGATACAGCATCCCAGATACAGCATCCCAGATACAGCATCCCGGATACAGCGTCCTAGATACAGCACCCTAGATACAGCATCCTAGATACAGCACCATAGATACAATATCCCAGATACAGTGTCCCAGATATAGCATGCCAGATACAGCGTCCAGGATACAGCACCATAGATATAATATCCCAGATACAGCACCCTAGATACAATATCTCAGATACAGAATCCTAGATACAGCATCCCTAATACAGCATCCTAGATACAGCATCCTAGATACATCACCCTAGATACAGCATCCAGGATACAGCATCCTGGATACACCATGCAGGATACAGCATCCCAGATACAGCATCCCGGATACAGCACCCTAGATACAATATAGCAGATACAGTATCCCAGATATAGCATGCCAGATAAAGCATCCAGGATACATCACCATAGATATAATATCCCAGATACAGCACCCTAGATACAATATCCCAGATACAGTATCCTAGATACAGCATCCCAGAATCAGCATCCAGGATACAGCATCCCAGATACAGCATCCCAGAATCAGCATCCAGGATACAGCATCCAGGATACAGCATCCCAGACAGCATCCTAGATACAGCATCCCAGAATCAGCATCCAGGATACAGCATCCCAGATACAGCATCCTAGATACAGCATCCCGGATACAGCATCCTAGATACAGCATCCCAGAATCAGCATCCAGGATACAGCATCCCAGATACAGCATCCCAGAATCAGCATCCAGGATACAGCATCCAGGATACAGCATCCCAGATACAGCATCCTAGATACAGCATCCCAGAATCAGCATCCAGGATACAGCATCCCAGATACAGCATCCCAGAATCAGCATCCAGGATACAGCATCCAGGATACAGCATCCCAAATACAGCATCCTAGATACAGCATCCTAGATACATCACCCCATATACAGCATCCCCGATACAGAATCCTAGATACAGCATCCCGGATACAGCATCCTAGATACAGCATCCCAGAATCAGCATCCAGGATACAGCATCCCAGATACAGCATCCTAGATACAGCATCCCAGAATCAGCATCCAGGATACAGCATCCCAGATACAGCATCCTAGATACAGCATCCCAGAATCAGCATCCAGGATACAGCATCCCAGATACAGCATCCTAGATACAGCATCCCAGAATCAGCATCCAGGATACAGCATCCCAGATACAGCATCCTAGATACAACATCCCAGAATCAGCATCCAGGATACAGCATCCCAGATACAGCATCCTAGATACAGCATCCCAGAATCAGCATCCAGGATACAGCATCCCAGATACAGCATCCTAGATACAGCATCCCAGAATCAGCATCCAGGATACAGCATCCCAGATACAGCATCCTAGATACAGCATCCCAGAATCAGCATCCGGGATACAGCATCCCAGATACAGCATTCCAGAATCAGAATCCAAGATACAGCATCCAGGATACAGCATCCCAGATACAGCATCCTAGATACAGCATCCCAGAATCAGTATCCCGGATACAGCATCCCAGACACGGCATCCCAGATACGGCATACTAGATACAGCACCATAGATATAATATCAGAGAAACAGCATCCCTGAAACAGCATCCCAGATACAGCACCATAGATATAATATCCCAAGTACAGTATCCCAGATATAGCATGCCAGATACAGCATCCAGGATACAGCACCATAGATATAATATCCCAGATACAGCACCCTAGATACAATATCTCAGATACAGAATCCTAGATACAGCATCCCAGATACAGCATCCCAGATACAGCATCCCGGATACAGCGTCCTAGATACAGCACCCTAGATACAGCTTCCCAGATACAGCACCCTAGATACAATATCTCAGATACAGAATCCTAGATACAGCATCCCTAATACAGCATTCTAGATACAGCATCCTAGATACATCAACCTAGATACAGCATCCAGGATACAGCATCCCAGATACAGCATCCGGGATACAGTGTCCTAGATACAGCACCCTAGATACAGCATCCCAGATACAGCACCTTGGATACAATATCCCAGATACAGTATCCCAGATATAGCATGCCAGATACAGCATCCAGGATTCATCACCATAGATATAATATCCCAGATACAGCACCCTAGATACAATATCCCAGATACAGAATCCTAGATACAGCATCCCAAATACAGCATCCTAGATACAGCATCCTAGATACATCACCCTAGATACAGCATCCCGGATACAGAATCCTAGATACAGCATCCCGGATACAGCATCCTAGACACAGCATCCCAGAATCAGCATCCAGAATACAGCATCCAGGATACAGCATCCTAGATACAGAATCCCAGAATCATTATCCAGGATACAGCATCCCAGATACAGCATCCTAGATACAGCATCCCAGAATCAGCATCCAGGATACAGCATCCCAGATACAGCACGCCAGAATCAACATCCAGGATACTGCATCCAGGATACAGCATCCCAGATACAGCATCGTAGATACAGCATCCCAGAATCAGCATCCAGGATACAGCATCCCAGATACAGCATCCCAGAATCAGCATCCAGGATACAGCATCCAGGATACAGCATCCCAGACAGCATCCTAGATACAGCATCCCAGAATCAGCATCCAGGATACAGCATCCCAGATACAGCATCCTAGATACAGCATCCCGGATACAGCATCCTAGATACAGCATCCCAGAATCAGCATCCAGGATATAGCATCCCAGATACAGCATCCCAGAATCAGCATCCAGGATACAGCATCCCAGATACAGCATCCCAGAATCAGCATCCAAGATACAACATCCAGGATACAGCATCCCAGATACAGCATCACAGATACAGCATCCCGGATACATCATCCTAGATACAGCATCCCAGAATCAGCATCCAGGATACAGCATCCAGGATACAGCATCGCAGATACAGCATCCTAGATATACCATCCCAGAATCAGCATCCAGGATACAGCATCCCAGATACAGCATCCTAGATACAGCATCCCAGAATCAGCATCCAGGATACAGCATCCCAGATACAGCATCCTAGGTACAGCATCCCAGAATCAGCATCCGGGATACAGCATCCCAGATACAGCATTCCAGAATCAGAATCCAAGATACAGCATCCAGGATACAGCATCCCAGATACAGCATCCTAGATAGAGCATCCCAGAATCAGCATCCAGGATACAGCATCCCAGATACAGCATCCTAGGTACAGCATCCCAGAATCAGCATCCGGGATACAGCATCCCAGATACAGCATTCCAGAATCAGAATCCAAGATACAGCATCCAGGATACAGCATCCCAGACACGGCATACTAGATACAGCACCATAGATATAATATCAGAGAAACAGCATCCCTGAAACAGCATCCCAGATACAGCACCATAGATATAATATCCCAGATACAGTATCCCAGATATAGCATGCCAGATACAGCATCCAGGATACAGCACCATAGATATAATATCCCAGATACAGCACCCTAGATACAATATCTCAGATACAGAATCCTAGATACAGCATCCCAGATACAGCATCCTAGATAAAGCATCCTAGATACATCACCCTAGATACAGCATCCCAGATACAGCATCCTAGATACAGCATCCCAGAATCACCATCCAGGATACAGCATCCCAGATACAGCATCCCAGATACAGCATCCCGGATACAGCGTCCTAGATACAGCACCCTAGATACAGCACCCCAGATACAGCACCCTAGATACAATATCTCAGATACAGAATCCTAGATACAGCATCCCTAATACAGCATTCTAGATACAGCATCCTAGATACATCAACCTAGATACAGCATCCAGGATACAGCATCCCAGATACAGCATCCGGGATACAGTGTCCTAGATACAGCACCCTAGATACAGCACCCCAGATACAGCACCCTAGATACAATATCTCAGATACAGTATCCCAGATATAGCATGCCAGATACAGCATCCAGGATTCATCACCATAGATATAATATCCCAGATACAGCACCCTAGATACAATATCCCAGATACAGAATCCTAGATACAGCATCCCAAATACAGCATCCTAGATACAGCATCCTAGATACATCACCCTAGATACAGCATCCCGGATACAGAATCCTAGATACAGCATCCCGGATACAGCATCCTAGACACAGCATCCCAGAATCAGCATCCAGAATACAGCATCCAGGATACAGCATCCTAGATACAGAATCCCAGAATCATTATCCAGGATACAGCATCCCAGATACAGCATCCTAGATACAGCATCCCAGAATCAGCATCCAGGATACAGCATCCCAGATACAGCATCCCAGAATCAGCATCCAGGATACTGCATCCAGGATACAGCATCCCAGATACAGCATCGTAGATACAGCATCCCAGAATCAGCATCCAGGATACAGCATCCCAGATACAGCATCCCAGAATCAGCATCCAGGATACAGCATCCAGGATACAGCATCCCAGACAGCATCCTAGATACAGCATCCCAGAATCAGCATCCAGGATACAGCATCCCAGATACAGCATCCTAGATACAGCATCCCGGATACAGCATCCTAGATACAGCATCCCAGAATCAGCATCCAGGATACAGCATCCCAGATACAGCATCCCAGAATCAGCATCCAGGATACAGCATCCCAGATACAGCATCCCAGAATCAGCATCCAAGATACAACATCCAGGATACAGCATCCCAGATACAGCATCACAGATACAGCATCCCGGATACATCATCCTAGATACAGCATCCCAGAATCAGCATCCAGGATACAGCATCCAGGATACAGCATCGCAGATACAGCATCCTAGATATACCATCCCAGAATCAGCATCCAGGATACAGCATCCCAGATACAGCATCCTAGATACAGCATCCCAGAATCAGCATCCAGGATACAGCATCCCAGATACAGCATCCTAGGTACAGCATCCCAGAATCAGCATCCGGGATACAGCATCCCAGATACAGCATTCCAGAATCAGAATCCAAGATACAGCATCCAGGATACAGCATCCCAGATACAGCATCCTAGATAGAGCATCCCAGAATCAGCATCCAGGATACAGCATCCCAGATACAGCATCCTAGGTACAGCATCCCAGAATCAGCATCCGGGATACAGCATCCCAGATACAGCATTCCAGAATCAGAATCCAAGATACAGCATCCTAGATACAGCATCCCAGAATCAGCATCCAGGATACAGCATCCCAGATACAGCATCCCAGAATCAGCATCCAGGATACAGCATCCCAGATACAGCATCCTAGATACAGCATCCCAGAATCAGCATCCAGGATACAGCATCCCAGATACAGCATCCCAGATACAGCATCCCGGATACAGCGTCCTAGATACAGCACCCTAGATACAGCATCCCAGATACAGCACCCTAGATACAATATCTCAGATACAGAATCCTAGATACAGCATCCCTAATACAGCATTCTAGATACAGCATCCTAGATACATCAACCTAGATACAGCATCCAGGATACAGCATCCCAGATACAGCATCCCGGATACAGTGTCCTAGATACAGCACCCTAGATACAGCATCCCAGATACAGCACCTTGGATACAATATCCCAGATACAGTATCCCAGATATAGCATGCCAGATACAGCATCCATAATTCATCACCATAGATATAATATCCCAGATACAGCACCCTAGATACAATATCCCAGATACAGAATCCTAGATACAGCATCCCAGATACAGCATCCTAGATACAGCATCCCAGAATCAGCATCCAGGATACAGCATCCCAGATACAGCATCCCAGAATCAGCATCCAGGATACTGCATCCAGGATACAGCATCCCAGATACAGCATCGTAGATACAGCATCCCAGAATCAGCATCCAGGATACAGCATCCCAGATACAGCATCCCAGAATCAGCATCCAGGATACAGCATCCAGGATACAGCATCCCAGACAGCATCCTAGATACAGCATCCCAGAATCAGCATCCAGGATACAGCATCCCAGATACAGCATCCTAGATACAGCATCCCGGATACAGCATCCTAGATACAGCATCCCAGAATCAGCATCCAGGATACAGCATCCCAGATACAGCATCCCAGAATCAGCATCCAGGATACAGCATCCCAGATACAGCATCCCAGAATCAGCATCCAAGATACAACATCCAGGATACAGCATCCCAGATACAGCATCACAGATACAGCATCCCGGATACATCATCCTAGATACAGCATCCCAGAATCAGCATCCAGGATACAGCATCCAGGATACAGCATCGCAGATACAGCATCCTAGATATACCATCCCAGAATCAGCATCCAGGATACAGCATCCCAGATACAGCATCCTAGATACAGCATCCCAGAATCAGCATCCAGGATACAGCATCCCAGATACAGCATCCTAGGTACAGCATCCCAGAATCAGCATCCGGGATACAGCATCCCAGATACAGCATTCCAGAATCAGAATCCAAGATACAGCATCCAGGATACAGCATCCCAGATACAGCATCCTAGATAGAGCATCCCAGAATCAGCATCCAGGATACAGCATCCCAGATACAGCATCCTAGGTACAGCATCCCAGAATCAGCATCCGGGATACAGCATCCCAGATACAGCATTCCAGAATCAGAATCCAAGATACAGCATCCTAGATACAGCATCCCAGAATCAGCATCCAGGATACAGCATCCCAGATACAGCATCCCAGAATCAGCATCCAGGATACAGCATCCCAGATACAGCATCCTAGATACAGCATCCCAGAATCAGCATCCAGGATACAGCATCCCAGATACAGCATCCCAGATACAGCATCCCGGATACAGCGTCCTAGATACAGCACCCTAGATACAGCATCCCAGATACAGCACCCTAGATACAATATCTCAGATACAGAATCCTAGATACAGCATCCCTAATACAGCATTCTAGATACAGCATCCTAGATACATCAACCTAGATACAGCATCCAGGATACAGCATCCCAGATACAGCATCCCGGATACAGTGTCCTAGATACAGCACCCTAGATACTGCATCCCAGATACAGCACCTTGGATACAATATCCCAGATACAGTATCCCAGATATAGCATGCCAGATACAGCATCCATAATTCATCACCATAGATATAATATCCCAGATACAGCACCCTAGATACAATATCCCAGATACAGAATCCTAGATACAGCATCCCAAATACTGCATCCTAGATACAGCATCCTAGATATATCACCCTAGATACAGCATCCCATATACAGCACCTTGGATACAATATCCCAGATACAGTATCCCAGATATAGCATGCCAGATACAGCATCCGTAATTCATCACCATAGATATAATATCCCAGATACAGCACCCTAGATACAATATCCCAGATACAGAATCCTAGATACAGCATCCCAAATACTGCATCCTAGATACAGCATCCTAGATATATCACCCTAGATACAGCATCCCGGATACAGAATCCTAGATACAGCATCCCGGATACAGCATCCTAGATACAGCATCCCAGAATCAGCATCCAGGATACAGCATCCCAGATACAGCATCCTAGATACAGCATCCCAGAATCAGCATCCAGGATACAGCATCCCAGATACAGCATCCTAGATACAGCATCCCAGAATCAGCATCCGGGATACAGCATCCCAGATACAGCATTCCAGAATCAGAATCCAAGATACAGCATCCAGGATACAGCATCCCAGATACAGCATCCGAGATACAGCATCCCAGAATCAGCATCCAGGATACAGCATCCCAGATACAGCATCCTAGGTACAGCATCCCAGAATCAGCATCCGGGATACAGCATCCCAGATACAACATTCCAGAATCAGAATCCAAGATACAGCATCCAGGATACAGCATCCCAGACACGGCATCCCAGATACGGCATACTAGATACAGCACCATAGATATAATATCAGAGAAACAGCATCCCTGAAACAGCATCCCAGATACAGCACCATAGATATAATATCCCAGATACAGTATCCCAGATATAGCATGCCAGATACAGCATCCAGGATACAGCACCATAGATATAATATCCCAGATACAGCACCCTAGATACAATATCTCAGATTCAGAATCCTAGATACAGCATCCCAGATACAGCATCCTAGATAAAGCATCCTAGATACATCACCCTAGATACAGCATCCCAGATACAGCATCCCAGATACAGCACCCTAGATACAATATCTCAGATACAGAATCCTAGATACAGCATCCCTAATACAGCATTCTAGATACACCATCCTAGATACATCAACCTAGATACAGCATCCAGGATACAGCATCCCAGATACAGCATCCCGGATACAGTGTCCTAGATACAGCACCCTAGATACAGCATCCGAGATACAGCACCTTGGATACAATATCCCAGATACAGTATCCCAGATATAGCATGCCAGATACAGCGTCCAGGATTCATCACCATAGATATAATATCCCAGATACAGCACCCTAGATACAATATCCCAGATACAGAATCCTAGATACAGCATCCCAGATACAGCATCCTAGATAAAGCATCCTAGATACATCACCCTAGATACAGCATCCCAGATACAGCATCCTAGATACAGCATCCCAGAATCACCATCCAGGATACAGCATCCCAGATACAGCATCCCAGATACAGCATCCCGGATACAGCGTCCTAGATACAGCACCCTAGATACAGCACCCCAAATGCAGCACCCTAGATACAATATCTCAGATACAGAATCCTAGATACAGCATCCCTAATACAGCATTCTAGATACAGCATCCTAGATACATCAACCTAGATACAGCATCCAGGATACAGCATCCCAGATACAGCATCCGGGATACAGTGTCCTAGATACAGCACCCTAGATACAGCATCCCAGATACAGCACCCTAGATACAATATCTCAGATACAGAATCCTAGATACAGCATCCCTAATACAGCATTCTAGATACAGCATCCTAGATACATCAACCTAGATACAGCATCCTAGTTACAGCATCCCAGTATCAGCATCCGGGATACAGCATCCCAGATACAGCATTCCAGAATCAGAATCCAAGATACAGCATCCAGGATACAGCATCCCAGACACGGCATACTAGATACAGCACCATAGATATAATATCAGAGAAACAGCATCCCTGAAACAGCATCCCAGATACAGCACCATAGATATAATATCCCAGATACAGTATCCCAGATATAGCATGCCAGATACAGCATCCAGGATACATCACCATAGATATAATATCCCAGATACAGCACCCTAGATACAATATCTCAGATACAGAATCCTAGATACAGCATCCCAGATACAGCATCCTAGATAAAGCATCCTAGATACATCACCCTAGATACAGCATCCCAGATACAGCATCCTAGATACAGCATCCCAGAATCACCATCCAGGATACAGCATCCCAGATACAGCATCCCAGATACAGCATCCCGGATACAGCGTCCTAGATACAGCACCCTAGATACAGCATCCCAGATACAGCACCCTAGATACAATATCTCAGATACAGAATCCTAGATACAGCATCCCTAATACAGCATTCTAGATACAGCATCCTAGATACATCAACCTAGATACAGCATCCAGGATACAGCATCCCAGATACAGCATCCCGGATACAGTGTCCTAGATACAGCACCCTAGATACAGCATCCCAGATACAGCACCTTGGATACAATATCCCAGATACAGTATCCCAGATATAGCATGCCAGATACAGCATCCAGGATTCATCACCATAGATATAATATCCCAGATACAGCACCCTAGATACAATATCCCAGATACAGAATCCTAGATACAGCATCCCAAATACAGCATCCTAGATACAGCATCCTAGATACATCACCCTAGATACAGCATCCCGGATACAGAATCCTAGATACAGCATTCCGGATACAGCATCCTAGACACAGCATCCCAGAATCAGCATCCAGAATACAGCATCCAGGATACAGCATCCTAGATACAGAATCCCAGAATCATTATCCAGGATACAGCATCCCAGATACAGCATCCTAGATACAGCATCCCAGAATCAGCATCCAGGATACAGCATCCCAGATACAGCATCATAGAATCAGCATCCAGGATACTGCATCCAGGATACAGCATCCCAGATACAGCATCGTAGATACAGCATCCCAGAATCAGCATCCAGGATACAGCATCCCAGATACAGCATCCCAGAATCAGCATCCAGGATACAGCATCCAGGATACAGCATCCCAGACAGCATCCTAGATACAGCATCCCAGAATCAGCATCCAGGATACAGCATCCAGGATACAGCATCGCAGATACAGCATCCTAGATATACCATCCCAGAATCAGCATCCAGGATACAGCATCCCAGATACAGCATCCTAGATACAGCATCCCAGAATCAGCATCCAGGATACAGCATCCCAGATACAGCATCCTAGGTACAGCATCCCAGAATCAGCATCCGGGATACAGCATCCCAGATACAGCATTCCAGAATCAGAATCCAAGATACAGCATCCAGGATACAGCATCCCAGATACAGCATCCTAGATAGAGCATCCCAGAATCAGCATCCAGGATACAGCATCCCAGATACAGCATCCTAGGTACAGCATCCCAGAATCAGCATCCGGGATACAGCATCCCAGATACAGCATTCCAGAATCAGAATCCAAGATACAGCATCCTAGATACAGCATCCCAGAATCAGCATCCAGGATACAGCATCCCAGATACAGCATCCCAGAATCAGCATCCAGGATACAGCATCCCAGATACAGCATCCTAGATACAGCATCCCAGAATCAGCATCCAGGATACAGCATCCCAGATACAGCATCCCAGATACAGCATCCCGGATACAGCGTCCTAGATACAGCACCCTAGATACAGCATCCCAGATACAGCACCCTAGATACAATATCTCAGATACAGAATCCTAGATACAGCATCCCTAATACAGCATTCTAGATACAGCATCCTAGATACATCAACCTAGATACAGCATCCAGGATACAGCATCCCAGATACAGCATCCCGGATACAGTGTCCTAGATACAGCACCCTAGATACAGCATCCCAGATACAGCACCTTGGATACAATATCCCAGATACAGTATCCCAGATATAGCATGCCAGATACAGCATCCAGGATTCATCACCATAGATATAATATCCCAGATACAGCACCCTAGATACAATATCCCAGATACAGAATCCTAGATACAGCATCCCAAATACAGCATCCTAGATACAGCATCCTAGATACATCACCCTAGATACAGCATCCCGGATACAGAATCCTAGATACAGCATTCCGGATACAGCATCCTAGACACAGCATCCCAGAATCAGCATCCAGAATACAGCATCCAGGATACAGCATCCTAGATACAGAATCCCAGAATCATTATCCAGGATACAGCATCCCAGATACAGCATCCTAGATACAGCATCCCAGAATCAGCATCCAGGATACAGCATCCCAGATACAGCATCATAGAATCAGCATCCAGGATACTGCATCCAGGATACAGCATCCCAGATACAGCATCGTAGATACAGCATCCCAGAATCAGCATCCAGGATACAGCATCCCAGATACAGCATCCCAGAATCAGCATCCAGGATACAGCATCCAGGATACAGCATCCCAGACAGCATCCTAGATACAGCATCCCAGAATCAGCATCCAGGATACAGCATCCCAGATACAGCATCCTAGATACAGCATCCCGGATACAGCATCCTAGATACAGCATCCCAGAATCAGCATCCAGGATACAGCATCCCAGATACAGCATCCCAGAATCAGCATCCAGGATACAGCATCCCAGATACAGCATCCCAGAATCAGCATCCAAGATACAACATCCAGGATACAGCATCCCAGATACAGCATCACAGATACAGCATCCCGGATACATCATCCTAGATACAGCATCCCAGAATCAGCATCCAGGATACAGCATCCAGGATACAGCATCGCAGATACAGCATCCTAGATATACCATCCCAGAATCAGCATCCAGGATACAGCATCCCAGATACAGCATCCTAGATACAGCATCCCAGAATCAGCATCCAGGATACAGCATCCCAGATACAGCATCCTAGGTACAGCATCCCAGAATCAGCATCCGGGATACAGCATCCCAGATACAGCATTCCAGAATCAGAATCCAAGATACAGCATCCAGGATACAGCATCCCAGATACAGCATCCTAGATAGAGCATCCCAGAATCAGCATCCAGGATACAGCATCCCAGATACAGCATCCTAGGTACAGCATCCCAGAATCAGCATCCGGGATACAGCATCCCAGATACAGCATTCCAGAATCAGAATCCAAGATACAGCATCCTAGATACAGCATCCCAGAATCAGCATCCAGGATACAGCATCCCAGATACAGCATCCCAGAATCAGCATCCAGGATACAGCATCCCAGATACAGCATCCTAGATACAGCATCCCAGAATCAGCATCCAGGATACAGCATCCCAGATACAGCATCCCAGATACAGCATCCCGGATACAGCGTCCTAGATACAGCACCCTAGATACAGCATCCCAGATACAGCACCCTAGATACAATATCTCAGATACAGAATCCTAGATACAGCATCCCTAATACAGCATTCTAGATACAGCATCCTAGATACATCAACCTAGATACAGCATCCAGGATACAGCATCCCAGATACAGCATCCCGGATACAGTGTCCTAGATACAGCACCCTAGATACAGCATCCCAGATACAGCACCTTGGATACAATATCCCAGATACAGTATCCCAGATATAGCATGCCAGATACAGCATCCATAATTCATCACCATAGATATAATATCCCAGATACAGCACCCTAGATACAATATCCCAGATACAGAATCCTAGATACAGCATCCCAAATACTGCATCCTAGATACAGCATCCTAGATATATCACCCTAGATACAGCATCCCGGATACAGAATCCTAGATACAGCATCCCGGATACAGCATCCTAGATACAGCATCCCAGAATCAGCATCCAGGATACAGCATCCCAGATACAGCATCCTAGATAGAGCATCCCAGAATCAGCATCCAGGATACAGCATCCCAGATACAGCATCCTAGGTACAGCATCCCAGAATCAGCATCCGGGATACAGCATCCCAGATACAGCATTCCAGAATCAGAATCCAAGATACAGCATCCAGGATACAGCATCCCAGATACAGCATCCGAGATACAGCATCCCAGAATCAGCATCCAGGATACAGCATCCCAGATACAGCATCCTAGGTACAGCATCCCAGAATCAGCATCCGGGATACAGCATCCCAGATACAAGATTCCAGAATCAGAATCCAAGATACAGCATCCAGGATACAGCATCCCAGACACGGCATCCCAGATACGGCATACTAGATACAGCACCATAGATATAATATCAGAGAAACAGCATCCCTGAAACAGCATCCCAGATACAGCACCATAGATATAATATCCCAGATACAGTATCCCAGATATAGCATGCCAGATACAGCATCCAGGATACAGCACCATAGATATAATATCCCAGATACAGCACCCTAGATACAATATCTCAGAAACAGAATCCTAGATACAGCATCCCAGATACAGCATCCTAGATAAAGCATCCTAGATACATCACCCTAGATACAGCATCCCAGATACAGCATCCCAGATACAGCACCCTAGATACAATATCTCAGATACAGAATCCTAGATACAGCATCCCTAATACAGCATTCTAGATACAGCCTCCTAGATACATCAACCTAGATACAGCATCCAGGATACAGCATCCCAGATACAGCATCCCGGATACAGTGTCCTAGATACAGCACCCTAGATACAGCATCCCAGATACAGCACCTTGGATACAATATCCCAGATACAGTATCCCAGATATAGCATGCCAGATACAGCATCCAGGATTCATCACCATAGATATAATATCCCAGATACAGCACCCTAGATACAATATCCCAGATACAGAATCCTAGATACAGCATCCCAAATACAGCATCCTAGATACAGCATCCTAGATACATCACCCTAGATACAGCATCCCGGATACAGAATCCTAGGTACAGCATCCCGGATACAGCATCCTAGATACAGCATCCCAGAATTAGCATCCAGGATACAGCATCCCAGATACAGCATCCTAGATACAGCATCCCAGAATCAGCATCCAGGATACAGCATCCCAGATACAGCATCCTAGATACAGCATCCCAGAATCAGCATCCAGGATACAGCATCCCAGATACAGCATCCCAGAATCAGCATCCAGGATACAGCATCCCAGATACAGCATCCTAGATACAGCATCCCAGAATCACCATCCAGGATACAGCATCCCAGATACAGCATCCCAGATACAGCATCCCGGATACAGCGTCCTAGATACTGCACCTAGATACAGCATCCCAGATACAGCACCCTAGATACAATATCTCAGATACAGAATCCTAGATACAGCATCCCAGATACAGCATCCTAGATACAGCATCCTAGATACAGCACCCCAGAATCAGCATCCAGGATACAGCATCCCAGATACAGCATCCCAGAATCAGCATCCAAGATACAGCATCCAGGATACAGCATCCCAGATACAGCACCACAGATAAAGCATCCCGCATACAGAATCCTAGATACAGCATCCCGGATACAGCATCCTAGATACAGCATCCCAGAATCAGCATCCAGGATACAGCATCCCAGATACAGCATCCTAGATACAGCATCCCATAATCAGCATCCAGGATACAGCATCCCAGATACAGCATCCCAGAAACAGCATCCCAGAATCAGCATCCAGGATACAGCATCCCAGATACAGCATCCTAGATACTGCATCCCAGAATCAGCATCCAGATACAGCATACCAGATACAGCATCCTAGATAAAGCATCCCAGAATCAGCATCCAGGATACAGCATCCAGGATACAGCATCCCAGATACAGCATCCTAGATACAGCATCCCAGAATCAGCATCCAGGATACAGCATCCCAGATACAGCATACCAGAAACAGCATCCCAGAATCAGCATCCAGGATACAGCATCCCAGATACAGCATCCTAGATACAGCATCCCAGAATCAGCATCCAGGATACAGCAGCCAGGATACAGCATCCTAGATACAGCATCCCAGATACAGCATCACAGATACAGCATCCCGGATACAGAATCCTAGATACAGCATCCCGGTTACAGCATCCTAGATACAGCATCACAGAATCAGCATTCCGGATACAGCATCCCAGACACGGCATCCCAGGTACGGCAGCCTAGATTCAGCACCATAGATGTAATATCCCAGATACAGCATCCCAGATACAGCATCCCGGAATCAGCATCCAGGATACAGCATCCAGGATACAGCATCCCAGATACAGCATCCTAGATACAGCATCCCAGAATCAGCATCCAGGATACAGCATCCCAGATACAGCATCCCAGAATCAGCATCCAAGATACAGCATCCAGGATACAGCATCCAGATACAGCATCACAGATACAGCATCCCGGATACAGCATCCTAGATACAGCATCCCAGAATCAGCATCCAGGATACAGCATCCCAGATACAGCATCCCAGAATCAGCATCCAGGATACAGCATCCAGGATACAGCATCCCAGATACAGCATCCTAGATACAGAATCCCAGAATCAGCATCCAGGATACAGCATCCCAGATACAGCATCCTAGATACAACATCCCGGATACAGAATCCTAGATACAGCATCCCGGATACAGCATCCTAGATACAGCATCGCAGAATCAGCATCCAGGATACAGCATCCCAGATACAGCATCCTAGCTACAGCATCCCAGAATCAGCATCCAGGATACAGCATCCCAGATACAGCATCCCAGAATCAGCATCCAAGATACAGCATCCAGGATACAGTATCCCAGATACAGCATCCCGGAATCAGCATCCAGGATACAGCATCAAGGATACAGCATACCAGATACAGCATCCTAGATACAGCATCCCAGAATCAGCATCCAGGATACAGCATCCTGGATACACCATGCAGGATACAGCATCCCAGATACAGCATCCCAGAATCAGCATCCAAGATACAGCATCCAGGATACAGCATCCCAGATACAGCATCACATATACAGCATCCCGGATACAGAATCCTAGATACAGCATCCCAGAATCAGCATCCAGGATACAGCATCCTAGATACAGCATCCCAGAATCAGAATCCAGGATAAAGCATCCCAGATACAGCATCCTAGATACAGCATCCCAGAATCAGCATCCAGGATACAGCATCCCAGATACAGCATCCTAGATACAGCATCCCAGAATCAGCATCCAGGATACAGCATCCCAGATACATCATTCCAGAATCAGAATCCAAGATACAGCATCCAGGATACAGCATCCCAGATACAGCATCCAGGAGACAGAATCCCAGATACAGCATCCTAGATACAGCATCCCAGAATCAGCATCCCGGATACAGCATCCCAGAAACGGCATCCCAGATACGGCATACTAGATACAGCACCATAGGTATAATATCCCAGATACAGTATCCCAGATATAGCATGCCAGATACAGCATCCAGGATACAGCACCATAGATATAATATCCCAGATACAGCACCCTAGATACAATATCTCAGATACAGAATCCTAGATACAGCATCCCTAATACAGCATCCTAGATACATCACCCTACATACAGCATCCAGGATACAGCATCCTGGATACACCATGCAGGATACAGCATCCCAGATACAGCATCCCGGATACAGCACCCTAGATACAATATCCCAGATACAGTATCCCAGATATAGCATGCCAGATAAAGCATCCAGGATACATCACCATAGATATAATATCCCAGATACAGCACCCTAGATACAATATCCCAGATACAGTATCCTAGATACAGCATCCCAAATACAGCATCCTAGATACAGCATCCTAGATACATCACCCCATATACAGCATCCCCGATACAGAATCCTAGATACAGCATCCCGGATACAGCATCCTAGATACAGCATCCCAGAATCAGCATCCAGGATAAAGCATCCCAGATACAGCATCCTAGATACAACATCCCAGAATCAGCATCCAGGATACAGCATCCCAGATACAGCATCCTAGATACAGCATCCCAGAATCAGCATCCAGGATACAGCATCCCAGATACAGCATCCCAGAATCAGCATCCAGGATACAGCATCCAGGATACAGCATCCCAGATACAGCATCCTAGATACAGCATCCCAGAATCAGCATCCAGGATACAGCATCCCAGATACAGCATCCCAGAATCAGCATCCAGGATACAGCATCCAGGATACAGCATCCCAGACAGCATCCTAGATACAGCATCCCAGAATCAGCATCCAGGATACAGCATCCCAGATACAGCATCCTAGATACAGCATCCCGGATACAGCATCCTAGATACAGCATCCCAGAATCAGCATCCAGGATACAGCATCCCAGATACAGCATCCCAGAATCAGCATCCAGGATACAGCATCCCATATACAGCATCCCAGAATCAGCATCCAAGATACAGCATCCGGGATACAGCATCCCAGATACAGCATCAGAGATACAGCATCCCGGATACAGAATCCTAGATACAGCATCCCGGATACATCATCCTAGATACAGCATCCCAGAATCAGCATCCAGGATACAGTATCCAGGATACAGCATCCCAGATACAGCATCCTAGATATAGCATCCCAGAATCAGCATCCAGGATACAGCATCCCAGATACAGCATCCTAGATACAGCATCCTAGATACATCAACCTAGATACAGCATCCAGGATACAGCATCCCAGATACAGCATCCCAGAATCAGCATCCAGGATACAGCATCCCAGATACAGCATCCCAGAATCAGCATCCAAGATACAGCATCCAGGATACAGCATCCAGGATACAGCATCCCAGATACAGCATACTAGATACAGCATCCCAGAATCAGCATCCAAGATACAGCATCCAGGATACAACATCCCAGATACAGCATCACAGATACAGCATCCCGGATACAGAATCCTAGATACAGCATCCCGGATACATCATCCTAGATACAGCATCCCAGAATCAGCATCCAGGATACAGCATCCCAGATACAGCATCCTAGATATAGCATCCCAGAATCAGCATCCAGGATACAGCATCCCAGATACAGCATCCCAGATACAGCATCCCAGAATCAGCATCCAAGATACAGCATCCAGTATACAGCATCCTAGATACAGCATCACAGATAGAGCATCCCGGATACAGAATCCTAGATACAGCATCCCGGATACATCATCCTAGATACAGCATCCCAGAATCAGCATCCAGGATACAGCATCCAGGATACAGCATCCCAGATACAGCATCCTAGATATAGCATCCCAGAATCAGCATCCAGGATACAGCATCCCAGATACAGCATCCTAGATACAGCATCCTAGATACTTCAACCTAGATACAGCATCCAGGATACAGCATCCCAGATACAGCATCCCAGAATCAGTATCCAGGATACAGCATCCCAGATACAGCATCCCAGAATCAGCATCCAAGATACAGCATCCAGGATACAGCATCCAGGATACAGCATCCTAGATATAGCATCCCAGAATCAGCATCCAGGATACAGCATCCCAGATACAGCATCCTAGATACAGCATCCTAGATACATCAACCTAGATACAGCATCCAGGATACAGCATCCCAGATACAGCATCCCAGAATCAGCATCCAGGATACAGCATCCCAGATACAGCATCCCAGAATCAGCATCCAAGATACAGCATCCAGGATACAGCATCCCAGATACAGCATCCCAGAATCAGCATCCAGGATACAGCATCCCAGATACAGCATCCCAGAATCAGCATCCAAGATACAGCATCCAGGATACAGCATCCAGGATACAGCATCCCAGATACAGCATCCTAGATACAGCATCCCAGAATCAGCATCCAAGATACAGCATCCAGGATACAACATCCCAGATACAGCATCACAGATACAGCATCCCGGATACAGAATCCTAGATACAGCATCCCGGATACATCATCCTAGATACAGCACCCCAGAATCAGCATCCAGGATACAGCATCCAGGATACAGCATCCCAGATACAGCATCCTAGATATAGCATCCCAGAATCAGCATCCAGGATACAGCATCCCAGATACAGCATCCTAGATACAGCATCCCGGATACAGAATCCTAGATACAGCATCCCGGATACAACATCCTAGATACAGCATCCCAGAATCAGCATCCAGGATACAGCATCCCAGATACAGCATCCCAGAATCAACATCCAGGATACAGCATCCAGGATACAGTATCCCAGATAAAGCATCCTAGATACAGCATCCCAGAATCTGCATCCCGGATACAGCATCCCAGACACGGCATCCAAGATACGGCATCCTAGATACAGCACCATAGATGTAATATCCCAGATACAGCATCCCAGATACAGCATCCCAGATACAGCATCCCGGATACAGCGTCCTAGATAGAGCACCCTAGATACAGCATCCCAGATACAGCACCATAGATACAATATCCCAGATACAGTATCCCAGATATAGCATGCCAGATACAGCGTCCAGGATACAGCACGATAGATATAATATCCCAGATACAGCAACCTACATACAATATCTCAGATACAGAATCCTAGATACAGCATCCCTAATACAGCATCCTAGATACAGCATCCTAGATACATCACCCTTGATACAGCATCCTGGATACACCATGCAGGATACAGCATCCCAGATACAGCATCCCGGATACAGCACCCTAGATACAGCATCCAAGATACAGCACCCTAGATACAATATCCCAGATACAGTATCCCAGATATAGCATGCCAGATACAGCATCCAGGATACACCACCATAGATATAATATCCCAGATACAGCACCCTAGATACAATATCCCAGATACAGAATCCTAGATACAGCTTCCCAAATACAGCATCCTAGATACAGCATCCTAGATACATCACCCTAGATACAGCATCGAGAATACAGCATCCTGGATACACCATGCAGGATACAGCATCCCAGATACAGCATCCCGGATACAGCATCCTAGATACAGCATCCCAGAATCAGCATCCAGGATACAGCATCCCAGATACAGCATCCTAGATACAACATCCCGGATACAGAATCCTAGATACAGCATCCCGGATACAGCATCCTAGATACAGCATCCCAGAATCAGCATCCAGGATACAGCATCCCAGATACAGCATCCCAGAATCAGCATCCCAGAATCAGCATCCAGGATACAACATCCCCGATACAGCATCCTAGATACAGCATCCCAGAATCAGCATCCAGGATACAGCATCCCAGATACAGCATCCCAGAATCAGCATCCAAGATACAGCATCCAGGATACAGCATCCCAGATACAGCATCCCAGAATCAGCATCCAAGATACAGCATCCAGGATAGAGTATCCCAGATACAGCATGCCAGATACAGCATCCAGGATACATCACCATAGATATAATATCCCAGATACAGCACACTAGATACAATATCCCAGATACAGAATCCTAGATACAGCATCCCAAATACAGCATCCTAGATACAGCATCCTAGATACATCACCCTAGATACAGCATCCCGGATACAGAATCCTAGATACAGCATCCCGGATACAGCATACAATATACAGCACCCTAGATACAATATCCCAGATACAGTATCCCAGATATAGCATGCCAGATACAGCATCCAGGATACATCACCATAGATATAATATCCCAGATACAGCACCCTAGATACAATATCCCAGATAAAGAATCCTAGATACAGCATCCCAAATACAGCATCCTAGATACAGCATCCCAGAATCAGCATCCAGTATACATCATCCCAGATACAGCATCCCAGAATCAGCATCCCAGAATCAGCATCCAGGATACAACATCCCCGATACAGCATCCTAGATACAACATCCCAGAATCAGCATCCAGGATACAGCATCCCAGATACAGCATCCCAGAATCAGCATCCAAGATACAGCATGCAGGATACAGCATCCCAGATACAGCATCCCAGAATCATCATCCAAGATACAGCATCCAGGATACAGTATCCCAGATACAGCATGGCAGATACAGCATCCAGGATACATCACCATAGATATAATATCCCAGATACAGCACCCTAGATACAATATCCCGGATACAGAATCCTAGATACGGCATCCCAAATACAGCATCCTAGATACAGCATCCTAGATACATCACCCTAGATACAGCATCCCGGATACAGAATCCTAGATACAGCATCCCGGATACAGCATCCTAGATACAGCATCCCAGAATCAGCATCCAGGATACAGCATCCCAGAATCAGCATCCAGGATACAGCATCCCAGATACAGCATCCTAGCTACAGCATCTCAGAATCAGCATCCAGGATACAGCATCCCAGATACAGCATCCAGGATACAGCATCCCAGATACAGCATCCCTGAATCAGCATCCAGAATACAGCATCCAGGATACAGCATACCAGATACAGCATCCTAGATACAGCATCCCAGAATCAGCATTCAGGATACAGCATCCCAGATACAGCATCCTAGATACAGCATCCCAGAATCAGCATCCAGGATACAGCATCCCAGATACAGCATCCTAGATACAGCATCCCAAAATCAGCATCCAGGATACAGCATCCCAGATACAGCATCCCAGAATCAGCATCCCAGAATCAGCATCCAGGATACAACATCCCCGATACAGCATCCTAGATACAGCATCCCAGAATCAGCATCCAGGATACAGCATCCCAGATACAGCATCCCAGAATCAGCATCCAAGATACAGCATCCAGGCTACAGCATCCCAGATACAGCATCCCGGATACAGCGTCCTAGATATAGCACCCTAGATACAGCATCCCAGATACAGCACCCTAGATACAATATCCCAGATACAGAATCCTAGGTACAGCATCCCAAATAAAGCATCCTAGATACAGCATCCTAGACACATCACCCTAGAAACAGCATGCAGGATACAGCATCCTGGATACACCATGCAGGATACAGCATCCCAGATACAGCATCCCGGATACAGCATCCTAGATATAGCACCCTAAATACAGCATCCCAGATACAGCACCCTAGATACAGTATCCCAGATACAGTATCCCAGATACAGCATCCTAGATAGAGCATCCCAAATACAGCTTCCTAGGTACAGCATCCCAAATACAGCATCCTAGATACAATATCCCAGGTACAGCATCCAAGATACAGCATCCTAGATACAGTATCCCAGATACAGAATCCTAGATACAGCATCCCAAATACAGCATCCTAGATTCGTCATCCTAGATACAGCATCCAGGATACAGCATCCTGGATACAGAATCCTAGATACAGCATCCCAGATACGGAATCCCAAATACCACATCTCAGATTCAGCATCCTAGATACAGCATCCTAGATACAGCACTCTACATACAGTATCCCAAATACAGCATCCTAGATACAATATTCCAGATACAGTATCCCAGATACAGCAACCTAGATATAAAGTCCCAGATAAACCATCCTAGATACAGCATCCAAGATAGAGCATCCAGGATAGAGCATCCTCGATACAGCATCCCAGAATCAGCATCCAGGATACAGCATCCCAGATACCGCATCCTAGATACAGCATCCCAGAATCAGCATCCAGGATACAGCATCCAAGATACAGCAGCCTAGATACAACATCCCAGAATCAGCATCCAGGATACAGCATCAAGGATACAGCATCCCAGATACAGCATCCTAGATACAGCATCCCAGAATCAGAATCCAGGATACAGCATCCCAGATACAGCATCCTAGATACAGCACCATAGATATAATATCCCAGATACAGCATCCCAGATACAGCATCCCAGATACAGCACCATAGATATAATATCCCAGATACAGCACCCTAGATACAATGTCCCAGATACAGAATCCTAGATATAGCTTCCCAAATACAGCATCCTAGATACAGCATCCTAGATACATCACCATAGATACAGCATCCAGGATACAGCATCCTGGATACACCATGCAGGATACAGCATCCCAGATACAGCATCCCGGATACAGCATCCTAGATACAGCACCCTAGATATAGCATCCCAGATACAGCACCCTAGATACAATATCCCAGATACAGCATCCTAGATAGAGCATTCCAAATACAGCTTCCTAGATACAGCATCCCAAATACAGCATCCTAGATATATCTCCCTAAATACAGCATCAAGGGTACATCATCCTGGATACAGCATCCTAGATACAGTATCTTGGATACAGAGTCCTAGATACAGCATCCTACATACAGCATCCCAAATACAGCATCCTAGACGCAATGTTCCAGATACAGTATCCCATATACAGCATCCCAGATACAGTATCCTAGATACAGCACCCTAGATATAGCATCCCAGATACAGCATCATAGATACAGCACGCTAGATACAATATCCCAGATACAGCATCCTAGATACAGCATCCAGGATACAGCATCCAGGATACAGCATCCTAAATACAGCATCCTAAATACAGCATCCCAGATACGGCATCCGAGATACAGCATCCCAGACACAGCATTCTATATACAGCATCCTAGATACAGAATCCTAGATACAGCATCCCGGATACAGCATCCCGGATACAGCATCCTGGATAGGGTAATCCAGATACAGCATCCAAGATACAGTATCCCAGATACAGCATCCTAGCTACAGGATCCCGGATAAAACATCACAGATACAGCATCCCGGATACAGAATCCCAGATACAGCATCCCGGAATCAGCATCCAGAATACAGCATCCAGGATACAGCATACCAGATACAGCATCCTAGATACAGCATCCCTGAATCAGCATTCAGGATACAGCATCCCAGATACAGCATCCTAGATACAGCATCCCAGAATCAGCATCCAGGATACAGCATCCCAGATACAGCATCCTAGATACAGCATCCCAGAATCAGCATCCAGGATACAGCATCCCAGATACAGCATCCCAGAATCAGCATCCAAGATACAGCATCCAGGATACAGCATCCCAGATACAGCATCACGGATACAGCATCCCGGATACAGAATCCTAGATACAGCATCCCGGATACAGCATCCTAGATACAGCATCCCAGAATCAGCATCCAGGATACAGCATCCCAGATACAGCATCCTAGATACAGCATCCGAGATACAGCATCCCAGAATCAGCATCCAAGATACAGCATCCAGGATACAACATCCCAGATACAGCATCACAGATAGAGCATCCCGGATACAGAATCCTAGATACAGCATCCCGGATACATCATCCTAGATACAGCACCCCAGAATCAGCATCCAGGATACAGCATCCAGGATACAGCATCCCAGATACAGCATCCTAGATATAGCATCCCAGAATCAGCATCCAGGATACAGCATCCCAGATACAGCATCCCAGATACAGCACCATAGATATAATATCCCAGATACAGTATCCCAGATATAGCATGCCAGATACAGCGTCCAGGATACAGCACGATAGATATAATATCCCAGATACAGCACCCTACATACAATATCTCAGATACAGAATCCTAGATACAGCATCCCTAATACAGCATCCTAGATACAGCATCCTAGATACATCACCCTAGATACAGCATCCAGGATACAGCATCCTGGATACACCATGCAGGATACAGCATCCCAGATACAGCATCCCGGATACAGCACCCTAGATACAGCATCCAAGATACAGCACCCTAGATACAATATCCCAGATACAGTATCCCAGATATAGCATGCCAGATACAGCATCCAGGATACATCACCATAGATATAATATCCCAGATACAGCACCCTAGATACAATATCCCAGATACAGAATCCTAGATACAGCTTCCCAAATACAGCATCCTAGATACAGCATCCTAGATACATCACCCTAGATACAGCATCCCGGATACAGAATCCTAGATACAGCATCCCGGATACAGCATCCTAGATACAGCATCCCAGAATCAGCATCCAGGATACAGCATCCCAGATACAGCATCCCAGAATCAGCATCCAGGATACAGCATACAGGATTCAGCATCCCAGATACAGCATCCTAGTTACAGCATCCCAGAATCAGCATCCAGGATACAGCATCCCAGATACAGCATCCTAGATACAGCATCCCAGAATCAGCATCCAGGATACAGCATCCCAGATACAGCATCCCAGAATCAGCATCCAGGATACAGCATACAGGATTCAGCATCCCAGATACAGCATCCTAGTTACAGCATCCCAGAATCAGCATCCAGGATACAGCATCCCAGATACAGCATCCTAGGTACAGCATCCCAGAATCAGCATCCAGGATACAGCATCCCAGATACAGCATCCCAGAATCAGCATCCAAGATACAGCATCCAGGATACAGCATCCCAGATACAGCATCCTAGATACAGCATCCCAGAATCAGCATCCCGGATACAGCATCCCAGATACAGCATCCCAGATACGGCATCCTATATACAGCACCAGAGATATAATGTCCCAGATACAGCATGCCTGAAACAGCATCCCAGATACAGCACCATAGATATAATATCCCAGATACAGTATCCCAGATATAGCATGCCAGATACAGCATCCAGGATACATCACCATAGATATAATATCCCAGATACAGCACCCTAGATACAATATCTCAAATACAGAATCCAAGATACAGCATCCAGGATACAGCATCCTAGATACAGCATCCTAGATACACCACCCTAGATACAGCATCCAGGATACAGCATCCCAGATACAGCATCCCGGATACAGCGTCCTAGATTTAGCACCCTAGATACAGCATCCCAGATACAGCACCCTAGATACAATATCCCAGATACAGAATCCTAGGTACAGCATCCCAAATAAAGCATCCTAGATACAGCATCCTAGATACATCACCCTAGATACAGCATGCAGGATACAGCATCCTGGATACACCATGCAGGATACAGCATCCCAGATACAGCATCCCGGATACAGCACCCTAGATACAGTATCCCAGATACAGTATCCCAGATACAGTATCCCAGATACAGCATCCTAGATAGAGCATCCCAAATACAGCTTCCTAAGTACAGCATCCCAAATACAGCATCCTAGATACAATATCCCAGGTACAGCATCCAAGATACAGCATCCTAGATACAGCATCCTAGATACAGTATCCCAGATACAGAATCCTAGATACAGCATCCCAAATACAGCATCCTAGATTCATCATCCTAGATACAGCATCCAGGATACAGCATCCTGGATACAGAATCCTAGATACAGCATCCCGGATACGGAATCCCAAATACCACATCTCAGATTCAGCATCCTAGATACAGCATCCTAGATACAGCACTCTACATACAGTATCCCAAATACAGCATCCTAGATACAATATTCCAGATACAGTATCCCAGATACAGCACCCTAGATATAAAATCCCAGATAAACCATCCTAGATACAGCATCCAAGATAGAGCATCCAGGATAGAGCATCCTCGATACAGCATCCCAGAATCAGCATCCAGGATACAGCATCCAAGATACAGCAGCCTAGATACAACATCCCAGAATCAGCATCCAGGATACAGCATCAAGGATACAGCATCCCAGATACAGCATCCTAGATACAGCATCCCAGAATCAGAATCCAGGATACAGCATCCCAGATACAGCATCCTAGATACAGCACCATAGATATAATATCCCAGATACAGCATCCCAGATACAGCATCCCAGATACAGCACCATAGATATAATATCCCAGATACAGCACCCTAGATACAATATCCCAGATACAGAATCCTAGATATAGCATCCCAAATACAGCATCCTAGATACAGCATCCTAGATACATCACCATAGATACAGCATCCAGGATACAGCATCCTGGATACACCATGCAGGATACAGCATCCCAGATACAGCATCCCGGATACAGCATCCTAGATACAGCACCCTAGATATAGCATCCCAGATACAGCACCCTAGATACAATATCCCAGATACAGTATCCCAGATACAGCATCCTAGATAGAGTATTCCAAATACAGCTTCCTAGATACAGCATCCCAAATACAGCATCCTAGATATATCTCCCTAAATACAGCATCAAGGGTACATCATCCTGGATACTGCATCCTAGATACAGTATCTTGGATACAGAGTCCTAGATACAGCATCCTACATACAGCATCCCAAATACAGCATCCTAGACGCAATGTTCCAGATACAGTATCCCATATACAGCATCCCAGATACAGTATCCTAGATACAGCACCCTAGATATAGCATCCCAGATACAGCATCGTAGATACAGCACGCTAGATACAATATCCCAGATACAGCATCCTAGATACAGCATCCAGGATACAGCATCCAGGATACAGCATCCTAAATACAGCATCCAGGATACAGCATCCCAGATACGGCATCCGAGATACAGCATCCCAGACACAGCATTCTATATACAGCATCCTAGATACAGAATCCTAGATACAGCATCCCGGATACAGCATCCCGGATACAGCATCCTGGATAGGGTAATCTAGATACAGCATCCAAGATACAGTATCCCAGATACAGCATCCTAGCTACAGGATCCCAGATAAAACATCACAGATACAGCATCCCGGATACGGCATCCCAGATATGGCAGCCCAGATACGGCATCCTTGATACGGCATCCTAAATACGGCATCCCAGATACAGCGTCTGAGATTCAGCATCCCGGATTCAGCATTCCGGATACAGTATCCAAGATACAGCATCCCATACACAGCACCCTGGATACATCATCCTAGATACATCATCTTAGATACAGCATCCCGGATACAGCATCTCGGATACATCACCTGAGATACAGCATCCCAGATACAGCATCCTAGATACAGCACGCCAGATACAGCACGCCAGATACAGCATCCTAGATGCATCACCCTAGATACAGCATCCAAGATACAGCATCCCAGAAACAGAATCCTAGATATAACATCCTATATGCATCATCCTAGATACAGCATCCTAGATACAATATCCCAGATACAGCATCCAAGATAGAGCATCCTAGATAGATTATCCCAGATACAGCACCCTAGATACAGCACCCTAGATACAGCATCCTAGATACAGCATCCTAGATACAGCATCCCGGATACAGCATCCCAGATACAGGAAATGACGCAGCGACGGCCTCGATCAGCAGCTTCCTTCCTACTGCCCCGCGGGGGCTTTTGACCTGTCGTGGTCCAGACGTTCTTATCCTGCTCTACCCCCTTGGGCCACGAGAACAGCAAAGGAAGAAGCAGCTACCAGATGCCTCAGCAAATACACTGGAAAGTTCTCGCCTGCTTTGGGGCACAGGCTTCCACAGTCAGAAGACCCAGTGCTGGGGTCAGTAGAACGTCTCATTGCCTTCTCTAGAAAGCCATGGAAACAGAATGGCCTCCCTGTCACTGCTCACTGCCAGCACCAACAGAACCCTCAGGAAGCCCAGTATTCCTTGTCTCTAACTGGCAGACCAGCAGTCGTGCATCCTACAGGATGCGGCCGCTTGTGTGACCTTGGGGTCCAGACAGTCAAGCTGATTCCAGCTTCAACTGTGGTTCTTCTAAGCACTGAAGTTTAAACACAAAATGAATGAGAAGACGGCCGTCCAGCCATCTGCCACCAGGAAGTTGAAGCAGAAGAAAGGCAGCGTGGCACACGCTCAAGGACAGGGCTGCCTGTACCCTTTGGCAGGGAAGCCTCTCCCCATCCAACCATGTTTCTCCTCCTCTCCTGCAGTTCTCCTCCCTCTCTGTCCCCATACCTTCAGCTGGAAGGTCTGACTTGGATTCCGCGTCGCCAGGAAAGTGAACTGTCCCAGGAACGTTCCCTGCTCCTCGTGTTCTTCCTTGGAGCCCTACAGAAAGATAGGTGGAGAAAACAGAGCGTCTGGTGCACCATGGAAGACTGTACTTCAGCCGGTGAAGTACGGGGTTATTTCAGCTATGTAGTCCAAGTACCATGAGCACAAGGACAAGACAAGAAGCTGCAGGTGGGCAGCACGTCACACTTGCCCACTCAGCGAGTCCAGGCTGCCTGTCAGAAAACGAGCAGACGCTCCCAGTGAGAGGGAGGTGACCTGAGCATCACAAATGCCACTCGGATTGGAAGACAAGGTGGTTTAGGACCACGCACTGTCCAGCTCCTTTTCCCTGTGGCTCCTGGAGTAGCATCTTGCCCCAGGAGATTTTTTTTTTTGAGTGGTACATTGAATAAAAGAGGAATACAATGGGAAGGAAGCAACTCCAAGGAGCCTGTTTGTTCTGAGAGACAGGAGGAAGCTTCAGGCCACCAGAATCTTTGACCCATCTTCACCCCCTGCTTAGCAATGCTGTGCAACAGCCTGCCCCCGACTCCAGAGAAATCACTTACATAGACAGCAAAGTCCTTGGGAGCTCCGGAGATGCTTTCTCCATGGAACGCTGTCCCTGAGACATGGGCCATGGTGACAGCTCTCGGAATGACCGGCATGGACAGCTTGATGAACATGTGTCGCTGACTCCCTGGGAAGGGCCAGCAGTTGCCAGGATGATTGTCCGTCTGAAAGGACAAGAAATACTCAGCAGGGAGACACAGGAGGAGAACAGGTCCATGCGGGACTGGGGCAGGAAAAGAAGCTTCGAGGAGCAAAGAGGGGGTAGGACACTCAGAGTAGTGTGTGTGGTTCATTCTCCCAGCCTTTGTGTTACTGCTTCTTGGTGCTCCTACCTCCAGAATCAGCTCTGGAGACCTCATGTAATCCATCACCGGCAGGGAGTACCAGAACACCTTTGCTTTGGCAGTCCGAAGGGATGGAGAAGTCGTGGACTGAATGACGGCTGCCCCTGGAAATTCAAACATGAGCGTGATCATCAGGCAGTGTCACGAGGAATATTGCACTGTTGACTTGAAAAAGGCTTCTCAGTTGTTATCCATGTCCTACAGTGGGTTCCCCTTTGTCTTGCTGGCACGACCCCTCTGGAACACACAGCAGGGAGTCATCAAACTGCCGTATTTGGCCGTGGAAATAGGCAAGAATGTGAACCAGCCTTTCTGTGCTTCCCATGGGGTCTGGCCCGTTACAGGCTCTGTCAGTGGGGGCACTTTTAGGGCACAAGGTGACCCGTGACTTCTCACCCCTTCTCTCCTAGCCCTGGGCATGTTCCAAAGCCCATCTTGTCAATCTGGACAGGAGGCGCTTTGGAACTGGTTTGTTTGTACAATGTCACGGCACCTGCTGATTTCAGGGCATAATCCGGCATCGGGACCTGCATTTCTTCCAGCTTCTCCAAAGCTTGATTAACGATCTCGTGAACAGCCTGGGAAGGAACACAAAGGAGAGCGCCTGTTAGAAGGAGAAGGACGGGGGCAAGCAGCTCCCCATGCAAGGCCAGCCAAGGTGAATGAGGACACGGCCCGTTTCAGATGGAGGGAACGCCCACATTGCCTGGAAGCCTCCCAGGTTTGCTCTGCTCTGATTGTCGGGATCAGAAAGGGGGGGCTGCTCACTCCAGTGCTCTGAAAGCTGGAGCTGCGGGAAGGGGCTGTTCCTGTGGAGAGGCCCCAGGCCAGGCAGCACGGACAGACAAGCCTTCTGGGCATGAGATAGGCCTGGCTTAACTCTGGACCTCTGCCGCGATTCAGAGATGGGACGCAGTTTGATGCAAACAAAATGTCCGCTTTATTAGTGTACTTCACATACATTTATACTTTGCCTCAGCAACGTGCTTCGAGCTGATTGGTGTTTCTGTTACCTTGTTACAGGTGACTGGTCTACACTGTACACTAGACATTTACAGATTGGCTCATGCCAAGACACCTTCTCAAACAGTTACCACCCCAACTCAAGCAATCTTCCCCATGCAAGAACAAGAGTCCCTCTCCTACAGGACAACTGCTTTACAACCCTACCAACATAGAGCCAGCACTCTCCATTCCCTCCAAGTAAGGTTCCTGCCTTCATCCTTCCCATGGCCTGCGACCAACAAGCTCCAGCACATCTCCCCTCACCAACCGACGAGCGCTGGGAGTTTTGCCGAAGCCAGCCAAATCCTGTCCCACATCTCCCCCTTCCCTTTGCACAATAAGAACTCTTTTTATAGAACACGAAATCAATTTTTGTAGGCATTGCAACAAACAAGGCAAGAAGAGTAACAGGAGAATAAAAACTGCCAAAACGTATACAACCAACTTCACAAGACTCCTTAACCATCCTGACAATCCCCATCCTTCAAAAAGCCTATCTAACCAATCCCAAATATCATTTTGTTGAAGCTTAGAGACCCCAGCTTTAAGCTGTTGAATACTAGCATGAATTGATTCCGAGTGGTCAGAGAGATTCATACAACACATGCCCTCAAAATCCTCACAACCGTGGCCTTGCGCTAAAAGCAAAAAATCTATAGCAGCTCTATTTTGTAATGTAGCATGACAAACACTATCTACATCTAAGAAAAGACCAGACAATGCATTGCTAGTAGCGTTCGTTTGTTTAGCAAGCCAGCAGCCAAGCTTATCTAATGTTGCTAGTGCTTTTGCAGCGGCAGCTCCAGCTGTTAAAAGAGAGGTGACAACGCGTGGGCTAGAAGACCAAAACTTCACGCTATCATCACAATCGGGGGTATATGCATGGATGCTACGCTTTGTTCTGTGAGAAAGACGGTGTTGTAAAATCATGGATGTATTAGGAGTCAGGACAGAAAGGCGTCCAAGGCTACACGGACCTCCTCTTATATGAGAAGGGATAACAGGCCATGCTCTATCCCTGCAAATAAGAAATATCCCTGATGGTAATAAAAGCGGAGCATTGCTAGATCTAGACAAGTTTGTTGCTGTATAATTACACCAAGTAGTAGCGTTTTTAAAAATGGGATGGACAGGAGAGACATCCCATACCTTAGACTGGTTTGTTCCTGTGTAGTTAAACCTAACACAGAAATCCACCTTTATTGATCCAAGCAACTCAATTTCTTGTGGCTCTAAAGCAGCATGCGGGAGAAAAGGGGTCCAGGCATCCCAGTTATTGGTTAAATTGGGGGCCAAGGTTGGAAAGGCTTTTCCCACCTTATCAGGTATGGGCCATTTATCCAATGGCAATCCTACAAGGCATGTAGAAAAGGGATTATTAGGAGGGGCAGTAGCGAGACACAAGGTGTCTTGTCCCGTGAGATCTGCTAGCGCTACCCACACATTAACCTGGGGTAGTACAGATAAGAGTGGGTGGCTTCGCGCAACCTCTAGCGTAATCACAGAAAGAAATATTATTCTAAAAGCAATTTTCTGCCCTTCTTTAGTTTCCATGCAAATTGTTTTCTGCATTTCTTTCGTCTGATCCCAATCTTGTTTAAGAACAGCCCATATAGCGGGCACCAGGTTTGTTTTACTACACTCCAGATTACAAACTAACACCTCCTCCACCCTTTTGGACACTAAATAGGCCCAATCTATACAGTCATGTAAATAACAACTACTCCCCAATGGTTTGTGCCCTGTGACAAGCAAAACTTTAGCTACATCAACTTCCTTTTCTAAGCAACCGTCACACCAGTGTCCTCAGGAGATTCGCCAGTTTGTTGCTCGAAAGGCTGGTCTGGAGGGTGATCGGAGTTCTCTCTGGATGATTGTGGTAGGGATTCACGGAAGGGTCGTACACTCTTTGCCGGAATCCATCGAGGGCCTTTCTCTGTGGAAACACAAGCGTAGCCTCTGCTCCATGTGATAAGGGGATACGGTCCCATTACTTTACCTGTTTCTGGATCACAAACCAATACTGGGGCCTTAACTCGCACCTCAAGTGAAGCATTCATGTTAAAATGTTGGACTATCCGAGGGTTGCTATCTAACAAAGAACAATTTAAAAAGTTAAAAACATACAAAGCTTTCTGTAGACATTCCTCAGGGGTGGCAGTCCCCACTCCCCCTTTCTGTTGTTGTAATAAGCGTTTCAAAGACTGATGAGAGCGTTCAATCAGGGACTGACCTGTAGGGGAATGAGGGATGCCAGTAGTGTGGGTCACACCCCAGGAGTCAAGAAAGGCTTTTATAGCGGCCGAGACATACGCAGGGCCATTATCTGTTTTTATTTGAGAGGGTATACCCAAGGTGGCAAAAGCATGCATCAAATGTTTTTGCACATCATGTGTCTTCTCCCCTGTGTGACAAGAAGCGAACAAAGCACCTGAAAAGGTGTCAATAGAGGAATGGACATATTTCAATTTACCAAACTCCGGATAATGCGTAACGTCCATTTGCCATAACTGTAAGCTCTGCAGTCCTCTGGGATTAACTCCTCCTGCTATTGACGGAAATGAGTGTTTCTGACAGTCGGGGCATACAGCAATAATATTAGCCGCTTGTTGGGAAGTAAGGCCAAACTGTCGTTTGAGACCTCCAGCATTCTGGTGAAAAAAGGAATGGCTAAGTTCAGCTTGTGCTATGCGATCCGGTAATACTTGCACTGGTAATGTCAGCAAATCAGCTCGTCGGTTCCCTTCTGAAATAAAGCCAGGTAGAGAAGTGTGTGATCTGACATACATAACAATGTAAGGATGAGAACGCGAGTCCAAGAGAAAAATAAGCTCCTGCAATAAAACAAATGAGTCAGAATGCAAAACATCACGTAGTACAGATGCTTCAGCTCGTTCAACAATTCCTGCAACATAAGCTGAGTCAGTAATAATGTTAAGTGGTGCAGACCACCTTCGAAAAACTTGAACAACCGCAGTCAGTTCCACCATCTGAGGAGAACCGGAGACGGTCTCTATGTCTGAGTTCCATTGCCCCTGCTGGTTGTCCCACCATAGGATAACTGATTTGTGTGACTTCCCAGACCCATCTGTAAACACAGTAAGGGCTTGTAATGGCTAGCAGCTTCTTTTCGATATAGAGATGAGGTGGAAGTCAACATTAAGCAGTTTAGGTGAAGGTGGGTGGGATGTGAGTTGACCCGTGTAATCAGCTAAGGCAGTGCAAAAGGCATCTGACTGTTGATAAAGCCACTGTAAATATAAAGTGGTTACAGGTGTCCTGGTTTTGTTAAAAAACAAGTTTCTCTTTCAGTGAATTTTGCCTGTCAGCTAAAGCCTTCATATTAACTGCATTTTCCTGGAGAACCAGACACATGTTTTGGTAAACCTAGCAATGGAATGCAAACTTATTGATAAGCACGGATGGAAATCTCGCGAGAGGGACGACGAGAAACAAGTGACCGAGAAACTGACCAACTGTGTATAACATCCCATTCACGTGAATACTTCATATAAAGTGGGAGATCACGAGGATCTCGTCCCCTTTTTGCCTTTTCTCTTCTGCTTATGGCCGACATTAGGAGAGGACCTTGCTACTCGTCCCTGCAAACTGAGGCCTAGTGAGAGACTGAATCCAGCTCCGATTAGCTGCAGAGTCCAATCCAGGACTTTGGTTGCCGGCTCTGCAGTTGCTGAGACTTTCAAGATTGGTTTTGTATATTTTGTATTATTTTCTCTATTCTTATAAGTAGCATTAGTAAAACATCTTTATTTTTTTCCAACTCTCTTCACTCTGTCCTTCTTTCCTCCCGATCGCCTGTCCTGAGTGGGAAGGGGGGAGAGGGAGGGGCAAAAGGGGGAAGTGGGGGGGGAAGGAGGTTAATAATACATCTGCCAGGGTTTTATTGTCACCCCGCAATCTTAATCCTCGACAGATAATTTGCACCCAACGTGGGGCAAAGAAAAAGGGGTAAATTTGAAGATTTTTGGATTTTCTACTGCTCTGACGTACCTTTCCATTTTCTTGGCACGGTGCCAACTCATAGAGTTGTGATACTTGCGCGTCCGTTTGCTTTGGATATTATTTAGTTGTATTCAGGCAAAGTGAATTACACTGATTTAAAGATGTTATGGCATAAGTTGTATCAGTTATTTTCTACATTGTGCTCACTGATTCCTTATCTGTGTTGGGCTTTCTTTTTAAATTGAAGTATTCATTATATAACAACAAGGAACTGGACAATGGTCATGATGATACTGTGTGGTTTGTCACTGGTTCATTTCATTATACTGCAGCCGCTTATGAATTTCTACTCGCTTCTGCTTTACCTTGAAAAGCCTCCAGGAGAGATTAAAGAGCAGTACGGCTCTGTGTTTGCTAATTGGTCAGGCGAATCTTTAGAAAGGCTGACTAACAATACTTTCGTTTTTTTGCTAGGACAGTTTGCAAATGTTTTAGAGAACTTTGAATATCCTTGGAGTTTTGATAGAACTGTGATGGCGTTATCTGGTTTGCTGAATGTGTGTCAGTTTGTGCTTCTGTTAAGAGAAATGGCGTTCAACAGAAGGTTTGTGTCTCTTTGTTGTCCTGAGATTTGCGGTGCGTCTTCGGAAGCTTTAGCAAAAAGCACTCCGAGCCGCTCGAGAAAGAGCAAAACTGCGAAAGCTGCCGCTGCAGCCACTGCCCCAACAACCGCGGCTTCGCAGGCTGAAGCTACAGCTCCTCCGCAGAGTTCCTCTGCCAAGGTCACTGCAGATAACATTACTTCTCCAGCCTCAAATGCTAACAAGGCAGCCCCCCCTTCTTCACACACTGGGCACTGTTGCTGCTGTAACCACTGTGACAGTCATTCCGTCTCTGGAAATAAATCAAATGATGGTGAACCCATATGAGCATCAGTTGCTGGTTGTAAGAAAGTCACTAGAAAGACTACCTGTGCAGCAGATGATGGCACAGGGCCAACATCAACCCAAGGGGCATCATCAGGACAGGGAGGAGATGAAGTGACCACCACTCGGTCCTTTTCTCCAGGTGAACTGAGAGATCTGCGAAAAGGCTTTAGTCGTCGTGAAGGCGAGAATATTTTAACCTGGCTGCTCCGATGCTGGGACAATGGGGCAGAAACAATTGAATTGGAAGGTGGTGAAGCCAGGCAGCTGGGATCTCTGTCAAGAGATTCCACCATTGATAGGGCAATTTCAAGAGAGTCTAATGCCACTAGTCTCTGGACCCGACTCCTGGCAGCTATGAAAGTAAGATTTCCCTACAAGGAAGATTGTATATCCAAGTTAGGGAAATGGAATACTATGGAGAGAGGTATTCAGTTCCTGAGAGAATTAGCTGTGCGAGATATCATCTATTTTGGACCAGACAACCAAGAGGGGACAGACTCAGATAGAATCAATTGTACACGACCTCTGTGGCACAGATTTGTACAAAGCGCACCCCCTGCATATGCTAAGTCATTGGCAGGAATGGTCTGGTCAGCTAGAGGTCTACAAGAGATTAATGAAGTGATTGAGCAGCTCCGGAACTTTGAGGACAGCCTTGCTGGTTCTCTACGGGCTTGTGTCACTGCTGTAGAGAAACTGTGTGAAAAATCTGATGACTGGTTTGAAAAGCTGTTGCAAGAAATCAAAGAACTCAGAGAAGAAACGTACCATTCACGACCTGCACAAACCTATGTTTCAGCTATTAGGAAAAGGCATTTTCAATCTCGAGAGAGAGGACAGAGGCAGCCCACAAAAAGAGGTTCACTGTGGTTCTTCCTACATGAGCAGGGAGAAAACATGAATAAGTGGCATGGAAGACCTACCTCAGAACTTCAGGAACGAGTACGTGAGATAAAAGGAAAAACTCCTAGGAAGGTGGCTGCTCCAGTTTACAAAAGGAGCAGAAGAGATTCTGATGCTCTCGAAGGAACCTCTAATTCACACCCAGAGACTGTGCAAAACAGAAAATAGAGGTGCTGTGCCTCCAACCAGGTGGAGGAAAGGGATAACAGAGTTTACTGGACGGTACAGATAGGATGGCCTGGTACAACACACCCCCAGGAGTACAAAGCTTTAGTGGACACTGCTGCTCAGTGCACGATAATTCCTTCTAATCATAAAGGAACGCAATCCATCAATATTGCTGGAGTGACTGGGGGATCCCAGGAACTGACTGTTGTAGAGGCTGAAATGAGCCTAACTGGAAACAACCGGCTGACGATCAGCAGGTGCCAATTGCTACCACGACGGTGCATCGCCGGCAATATCGCGCCAACCGAGACTCTTTGATTCCTATCCAGAAGTTGATCCGTCAATTGGAAAGCCAGGGTGTGATCAGTAAGACTTGCTCACCCTTTAACAGCCCAATCTGGCCAATGCATCAGTCTAGTGATGAGTGGAGACTAACTGTGGACTATCGTGGCCTGAATGAAGTTACGCCACCACTGAGTGCTGCTGTGCCTGACATGCTAGAACTGCAATTTGAACTGGAGTCAAAGGCAGCTAAGTGGTATGCTACAATTGACATTGCTAATGCATTTTTCTCTATTCCTGTAGCAGCAGAGTGCAGGCTGCAGTTTGCTTTCACCTGGAGGGGCATCCAGTACACGTGGAATCGCTTGCCCCAGGGGTGGAAACACAGTCCTACCATCTGCCATGGACTGATCCAGACCACGCTGGAGCAAGGTAAAGCTCCAGAACACTTGCAATATATTGATGACATCATCATATGGGGCGACACAGCGAAAGAAGTCTTCAAGAAAGGTGAGAGAATAATTCAGATTCTTTTGGATGCTGGTTTTGCCATAAAACTAAGCAAGGTCAAGGGACCTGCACGAGAGATCCAGTCTTTAGGAATAAAATGGCAAGATGGCCGTCATCAGATCCCAATGGATGTGATCAACAAAAATGCAGCAATGTCTCCACCTACTAATAAAAAGGAGACACAGACTTTCTTGGGCGTTGTAGGTTTTTGGAGAATGCATATTCCTGACTACAGCCAGATTGTGAGCCCTCTCTATCGAGTGACTCGAAAAAAGAACCAATTTGAGTGGGGCCCTGAACAACGACAAGCCTTTGAACAAATTAAGCGTGAGATAACTCATGCGGTGGCCCTTGGACCAGTTCGGACTGGACTAGATGTTAAAAATGTGCTCTGCACCGCAGCCGGAGATAATGGACTTACCTGGAGCCTCTGGCAGAAAGCACCAGGAGAAACCCGAGGTCGACCCTTAGGTTGTTGGAGTCGAGGATACAAAGGATCTGAAGCCAACTATACTCCAACAGAAAAAGAGATAGTAGAAGCATACGAAGGAGTTCGAGCTGCTTCAGAAGTGATCGGTACTGAAGCACAGCTCCTCCTGGCACCTCGACTGCCGGTGCTGAGCTGCATGTTCAAAGGGACGGTTCCCTCTCCACATCATGCAACCGAAGTTACGTGGAGTAAATGGGTTGCATTGATCACGCAACGAGCTCGAATTGGAAATCCCAATCGCCCAGGGATCTTAGAAGTGATTACAGACTGGCCAGAAAGTAAAGACTTTGGGATGTCTCCAGATGAGGAGCAAGTAAAACGTGCTGAAGAAGCACCACCGTATAATACTCTTTCAGAGATTGATAAGCAGTCTGCACTGTTCACAGATGGATCCTGTCGTCTTGTGGGAAAACATCGAAGGTGGAAGGTATCATGTTAGGAAAGGCAGTCTGGGTTAATCCTGCCTCAAAGTCAAGCCCATTCGTGGGATTTTTTTTGCCCAGGGACCTGGCAGCACCTGGTGGATGATGCTTAAGGATGGAGAAGTTCGGTGTGTACCCCAAGGGGATTTGAGTTTAGGTGAAAATATTCAATACTGAACCGCATGGTGTGAATTGCCATACTAACAGTATTTAATAAGTGTCTTCCAGATCAAGACAGTGATGATGAAACCAGAGCCAGCTTCTTCGAGTGGCGCCTGACAACTTCTTCGAAGTTGATGTCTTTAAGCCACAAACAGTGGTCATGAGATGCACTTGTACCATTTTTCCTGCCCTGGGAGACTGTCATGACAAAATGAACTTAATGAACTTTTCAAAGGAAGTCGGGGGGAAGAGGGGGTTAACAATACATCTGCCAGGGTTTTATTGTCACCCCGCAATCTTAACCCTCGACAATTTGCCACAAAGGGCTGATGTGAGACTGTGAGCAGTGAATACACACGAGCTTTGACCAATGCCCCGAGTGCCTGGGGCCAGCCCAACGGGAGACGTGCCGTTTGAAAACCCAAACAGGAAGGTGCAGGTGCAGCTCAGCCAGCCAAGGCAACCCTCGCAGGACGGTCACTGATGTACAGACATCATTCTGGCTGCGGGAGGAAAATGTCTCCCATGTCCAAATAGACTGTCCACTTGTGGTTTTCTCTTTCATATATTCCACTGCTCGAGCTATTCCGAGCAGGAGCTGTCGCTGCCTCAGTGCCAGCTGCCAGCGACTGCAGGATGACGAGGGCAGGAGCAGGCGATGGCAGGAAGACCTGCAAAGGTTAGCCAGGTACGACAAGGAGGTGAGGCACAGCCCTCTGTCCCCCCATGCCCGGCCTTCACCCACAGAGCTCAAATGAAAGAACACCATCGAATTACTCTTTCCCTTCAACGGAAAAGCTCTGCTAGGGTGTCCGCTGTATTTCTTTCTTTCCGTGATCACAGAATCACAGAAGGGTTTGGCTTGAAGGGACCTTCCCAGCACATCCAGTCCAGCCCCTGCCATAAGCAGGGACATCTTCACCCAGCTCACATTGCTCAGAGCCCCTCATGGAGGTTTCTGCATAAATGGATTTGATCCCACTATATTCATTCTTATAGTTTCACCATTCGAGTGTGGGAACTGAACACAAGAACTAAGAAAACCATCCGTCTGAACGCCACACGGGGCGACTGCTCAGAGCCCCGTCCAGCCTGGCACGGGATGTCTCCATCTTCCACCTCTCTGGGCCCGTGTTCATGTCCTGGACTTTCAGTCCAGCTGAAGGTTTCCCACAGGGGTCCCTCTCCCTTCCCAAGAGACTGTTTCTCTCCACCCCGAGATGTGCAGGATGCACCAGATGCCTGGAAACACAAAGCCCTTCGTTAGCAACCCAGCCTGACCTCCTGTCAGCAGCCTGCAGAGGATTTCCTTGGAAATGCCAAGCTGGCCCAGCCTAACATGTTAAAATACCAGAGGCCGAGGCTGTACCGCGCAGGCTGTGCATGTCTGTGATGTGGTGGCAGAGCCTGCGAGTTCCTTTGCAGCTGTACAGGTGCCTGAAAGGAGGGTGGAGGGTGTTGGTCTCTTCTCCAGAGAAGCAAGTGACAGGACGAGAGGAAATGGCCTCAAGTTGCACCAGGGGAAGTTTAGATTGGATCTTGGGAACAATTCGTTCCCCAAAGAGCTGTGGGGCATTGGAACAGGCTGCCCAGGGCAGTGCTGGAGTGACCATCCCTGGAGGGTTGGACAGAGAGAGATGAGGTTCTCAGGACATGGGGCAGTGCCGGGGTGGGTTATGGTTGGACTCGATGGTCTTGAGGGTCTTTTCCAACCAAAACGGTCCTGTGTGGTTCTGTGCACACGTGGTCCTGTGCTACTGGCCGTCAGAGCTGCATGTTGCACTGGACATCAGTACATCTGCTGCCCGTGATCTGAGGAGCCTTTGCTGTTGCTGGAAGGGACGCTGCTGTCCTTTATTTTCACACTTCATTCCATTGCTGAATCACAGACTCACAGAATGTCAGGGGTTGAAGGGCCCTGGAAAGCTCATCCAGTGCAATCCCCCATGGAGCAGGAACACCCAGATGAGGTTACACAGGAAGGTGTCCAGGCGGGTTGGAATGTCTGCAGAGAAGGAGACTCCACAACCCCCCTGGGCAGCCTGGGCCAGGTTCTGCCACCCTCACCATGAAGAAGTTTCTTCTCAAATTTAAGTGTAACCTCCTGTGTTCCAGTTTGCACCCATTGCCCCTTGTCCTGTCACTGGTTGTCACCAGAAGAGCCTGGCTCCATCCTCCTGACACTCCCCCTTTCCATATTGATCCCCATGAATGAGTCACCCCTCAGTCTCCTCTTGTCCAGCTCCAGAGCCCCAGCTCCCTCAGCCTTTCCTCACATGGGAGATGCTCCACTCCCTTCAGCATCTTGGTGGCTGCGCTGGACTCTCTCCAGCAGTTCCCTGTCCTGATGGAACTGAGGAGCCACAACTGGACACAATATTCCAGATGTGGTCTCCCCAGGGCAGAGCAGAGGGGCAGGAGAACCTCTCTGACCTACTGACCACCCCCTTCTAACCCACCCCAGGTCCCATTGGCTTCCTGGCCACAAGGGCACAGTGCTGGCTCATGGTCACCCTGCTGTCCCCAGGACCCCCAGGTCCCTTTCCCCTACACTGCTCTCCAAAAGTTCGTTCCCCAACTTATACTGGAACCTGGGGTTGTTCCTGCCCAGGTGTAAGACTCTACACTTCCCTTGTTATATTTCATTAAATTTTTCCCCGTCCAGCTCTCCCCGTCCAGGGTTGCAATTCTGCTTGTTATTCTGTTCCTGCCACATGAGATCCTGAACTCCACCATCTCATGGTCGCTGCAGCCAAGGCAGCCCTCAACCTTTACCGCTTCAACCAGACCCTCCTTGTCAGTGAGGATGAGGTCCAGCAGTGCTCCTCTTCTAGTCGGCTCCTGCACCCTTTGCATCACAAAGTTCTCGTCAAGGCACCGGAGGAACCTCCTGGACTGTGGCTGCCGGCCGAGTCGTCCTTCCAGCAAACATCGGGGAAGTTAAAATCCCCAGCACAACCAGGGCCTGTGACTGTGAGGCTGCTCTCAGCTGTCTGCAGAGGCCTCGTTGACTTCCTCACCCTGATCTGGTGGCCTGTAAGAGTCACCCACACCAGTGTCCCCCTTGCCAGCCTGCCCCTAAACTTTCACCCATAGACACTCAGCTCGCTCCTCATCCGTGCCTGGACGATACTCAATACGCTGTAGTTGCTCTCTCACATGAAGAGCAACTCCACCAGCACGCCTGGCTGGGCTGTCTTTCCTGAGGAGGACACAGCCATCCATGAGCACCGTCCCGTCGTGTGAGCTGTCCCACCGTGTCTCTGTAACTGCCGCCAGGTCATGATCTCCTGCCCGAACACACGTTTCTGCCTCCTCCTGCTTGCTCCCCACGCTGTGCCTTGGTGTGCAGGCACTTCAGAGAGCGAGCTGCGCACACCGATTTCACCCAGAGGGACAGGCGGCCTCCCGGTCTTCATCAGCTCTGGGGTGCAGCCCCACAGGTGCCAGCCCAGCTACCACCCCCCCGCTTCGCATCCAGTGCTGAACTCGTGGAGAATGAAACACAATCCTGAGACCGTGCACGGGAAGCGGAGGGGACGCGTGAGGGGACGTGCAGAGACCGCTCACCCGTGTCCCGCCCGCCCCGGGCTGCAGCGGGACCCACGCGCGCGGCCGCTACGCGCGTTCCCGCCTCGGCCGTGCGGACACGCGCAGGGACCGGCCGCCTGGCGCCGGAGGGCGCCTTCCGCCCAACAGCGCCCCCTGGCGGCCGGGGCGCACAGGGCCGGGGCGCAGGCGCCGTTGCGCTGGAGGCGCGTCCGGGCCCGGTGGTGATGGCGGCGGCCAAGGGGGACGGGGCGGTGGGGGAGCTGGAGCTGCAGGCGGCCATCGGCTTCAATGGTACCATGGGCCGGGCGGGGGGCACCGTGGGGCCGGCGTGGGGCACCGTGGGTTGAGCAGGGGGGTCCTGGGCGCTCCCGCCGCCCTCGCCCCCTCCCCGTGCCCGGCGCCGCAGGGGCAGCGCTGCCAGAGACCGGTGCCAAGTGAAGAACAGGAAAAGTTTGACTGAATTGCATGGTTTTCTGTTTGTTTTCCAATTCCGCAGCTTCCCAGAACGAGAATAATTTGCACATGAAACCAGCTCAGGTTGCACAGACACTGTTGTGAGCACCGGGGATGGGGCTGGGCGCCAAGGGGAATGTGCGGCCTTGCCGCTCTGTTGAGGAGGTCATGGCAACCAGGGCTGGATGCCGTGTCCTCAGAGCCCTCTGTGCTGGAGCGCTGGGGCCTCTGCGCCCTGTGAATCCACAGAGCTGCAGGACCACAGCGTGGTCCAAACCTTGTCAGGGTTGTTATAAATAAGAGCCAATAAATCGATTTTGAGCCAATCAATCGATTTTATTTAGCAAGCGGTAATTAGGCAAAACAGCGCTGGGTGACCGGGGGAAGCTCAGTTCCACCAACAGGCACACCACTCAACTTTTTGTATGTGCTTATATATGTTATACGCTCGTTTACGTGCTGGGAATTTCCGTCTCTGGAACTTTTGTTATCTGTTGCAAAATCCAGGTGCTCTGTTATCTGTAGCACCATCTGGGAGTCCTGTTATCTGTGGCACCATCCGGGACTCCTGTTATTTATGGCACCATCTGGGAGTCCTGTTATTTATGGCACCATCCGATAGTTCTGTTATCTATGGCACCATCCAGGCAATCCAGGCATTGGCTTAACTACTACTACAAGGTTCTACAAAACATAATCAAACTTGCACAAGCGCAGTTACTGCTTACAACAATATGCATAATACAATTGAATCCTACTCGATTTGTTCAACATTAACAATTTTGACCATCACTTATTACAATTCCCCCCTTTTTTTTTTTACTCATTTATTTGTTGATCAAATCGAGTTACCGCTTTTCAGGCTAGTAAGGTCATTTCAGCTTCTTCATCAGTTCCATGTTTCTGCAGCAACATAAGTGTACCCGCTCTACATGGTTTTTAACTAGTATAATAAGTCGATTTAGGATACAGGGTCCAAAGGTTAGGGTGAGTAATAATATCATCAAGGGTCCAGCTATTGTGGATAGCAATGTAGTTAGCCACGGGGACTGAATAAACCAAGACTCGTACCACCCTTTTGCAGCTTCTCTTTCCCTTCTTCTCTGTTCCAGTCTCTCCCTTAATTTTGCCATCGAGTCTCGGACTACCCCTGTGTGATCTGCATAAAAACAACACTCTTCCTTCAAGGCTGCGCATAGTCCACCTTGCTGTAAGAAAAGGAGATCCATCCCTCTCCTGTTTTGCAACACCACTTCAGACAGCGAGGTTAGAGATCTCTCTAAGGCGGTTATGGAGTTTTCAATTCTCTCTAGGTCCTCATCTATCGCAGTCTTCAAGGAACTGAATCCTTGATTTTGTTGAGCAAGTGAAGCTATCCCTGTTCCTGCTCCGGCTACCCCTAACCCTAGCAACGTGGCTATAGTAATGGCTGTAATGGGTTCCCGTTTGGTACGATGGAGTCCTGTATCCCAAATATCATACATTACATTTTCTTGATGATACAATATCCTTGGGATGATGGTAACTAACATGCAATACTCTCGGGAACTGTTGAACACCTTTAAAGACACACATGGAGTAAGTCCCGTCCTAGAACATATCCATTTTGTTCCATTCGGGGGAATAATATATCCTGTGGTTTCATTAAGGCTCAGTACGATATTCCCACAAAGTGGTCTCTTGGAATTTGGTACTTTACCTATACAAGTCCCTATCCCAGTTACATGCTGCATAGTTATCCCTCTTTTCTGCTTTTCCCAAGGACATTGAATAGGCACAGACTCCTTGTTTATGGTATACCAACGATTATCCCCTATAGCTTCATAAAAGGGTGGATTAACATTATAACACAACCAGCAACCCATGGTTAAGTTGGGTTGAGTATAGTTTAGAGTTTGATAAGCACCCCGGATAATTCCCCATAGAGGATTCAAAGATTCCGGGGCTTCAATATTCAGAGATTTCAAGGCTTCAGTGACAGTTTCCTCTATTACTATTATATTCTCCTTCTCTACTGTCTTTGTCTCCCTACCTAGAGGGGGAGGGGATTTTACTACTGGATTGGGACTTATCGCTCGAGGGGTTGGTTTAACTTCTTCTTTCTTTATGAGAAACATGCCTCCTCTATCAGCACCCGGTTGATAATATCGCATTCCCCAGGTTTTTCCAACAAACCATCCACTATGTTCAGGATCTGTTACGTTAAGGAATATATATTCATACTCGCCATCACTGTCCCGCTCGTTTCGGTTGCGAGGATAACCGAGTTTTAGTCGGCGGCCTTGGTTCACGACTCCCGAAGGAGGAATGCATCCTACAGGTCCCCATCCAACCCTTAAGAACTTATCAGTATTTGCCCGAGGAATTGACCAGTTTGAAGCAATCATTTCACACCCCCAGTAAGTGCAGTAATAGTGTCCTGGGGTATTACAATACGAGGGCCCTGTGCTGGGGCACATATAAAACCCTATTTTGTTAAGGCATGGCTCAATCTGAACTAATTGGCATAAGGCTGCAGTAAAAGAAGGTGACCCTGATGTGGTCTGTTGTTGTATTATCGTTTGGTCCTCCCATCGATAGAGAGTCCATTTAAAAGGTTGGTGAGAACTCCCCTGCTTTATTGCTATTATTACCGGTAAGGTAAGGAGGATTAGGGAGAGCGACCCGGCCCCTGGTTGGCTGAAAATCAGCCAGTGGAGGTTCATTTTGTTGAGGGTTGTTCTGCTTGACGGAGCTGCTTTATTTTAGGAGTCTTTGGAGGCACTTGCCAATCCCCACAAGGATACCCCTCTGCCTTGCCCTGGGCCTACTCTGTTGCTTCAGAGTAGCCGGGTAAGTTTTCTTCTCGGCAGCAGTTGTAGTCTTCAGGGGACTGCCTCCTGAATTCTCTCCTTGTTCTGTCACAACCCACCTTCCAATACTCAACCCAATAGGGCTATTTTCAAATACAAGGGTTTGGCCACTGTCCCGAATCCTCATAGGGTTTGGAACACTTCCTGTATCTTTTCTTACCAAAACGCTTCTTACACTTCCTCTTGGTTATTTCCCAAATGTCTGGACTTATCAGTGATTATTAATATCCTAATGGTATCTAAGGTTTTTCCCCAACACTCATTACACCATCGTTCAACATAAGGAAACTTTTTTCACTGCTGTATCCCGTACCCGTGACACACGCGACGTACCCACGGATTGCATTGCTTACCTACAGGACATGCGATGTGCGACTTATGTAATTCCTTACAATTGTCCATAAAAAGCCTAGTATCCAGGGCTATGCGTCACGTGTCTATTTCCTCTTGAAGGTCAGCTTCAACTCATCCGGTTCCCCGGTGACTTCCCAGTCTGTATGTAGGATAGGACCTTTTACTCGACTAGCGTGTGTCCATCCTCTTTCCGCGGTGCGGACTGCGGTATCTGTGGTGAGTAAAACAAGGAAATGTCCCTCGCAGCGAGGGGTTAACGATGATTCCTTCCATGTTTTTACGAGTACTTGATCTCCCGGCTTAATACTATGTATTGCTACATCTAAAGGTGGTCTTTGAACCACCAGGCCTCGCTTTAACAGTTCTTGCCTCCTTCTCATGAGTTCTATAAGATATTCTTGTAACATCTTTTCTTCCACTTTAGGGTGTTCGATTGGCTTCTCCAAATCATAGGGCATTCCATATAACATTTCAAAGGAGGAAAGTCCTGTATCGGCCCTCGGTTGTGTCCTTATACTCAAGAGGGCTAAGGGGAGGCACTTTACCCAGTTCATTCTGGTTTCTATCATTGATTTGGTCAGGTGCTTTTTAATTTCTCCGTTCATCCTTTCAACTTTTCCTGAACTCTGGGGGTGCCAAGGAGTGTGATACTCCCACTTGGTTCCCAGAGCTTCTAACGTTTCTCTAATTATTTTGGAAGTAAAATGGGGTCCTCTGTCCGAATCAATAACTGACATGATCCCATATCTAGGTATGATATGCTCTAATAATATTTTTACTACTGTCTTCGCAGTGGCCCGAACTACCAGAAAGGCTTCAACAAAGTGAGTTAGGTGATCTACCAAAACCAGGAGACACTTATACCTGCCTACCTTCGGTAATTCCGTAAAGTCTACCTGAATCCTTTCAAATGGCTTCTTGGCCAGTTGCCTCCCCCCAGGGACTCTTTCCCTAAGACACTGTTTATTTATCCTTTGACAGGTTAAACATTCTCCAACGATTCTTTTTGCTAAATCATACACTCACAGGGTCATATATTTATTAGCGAACTGATCTACCAGGGCCTGTACTCCCCAATGGGTTTGCCTATGAAACTCTCTTAAAACTCGCCAAGCTACTCCTTTCGGGAGCATTTCCCTCTCATCAGGTAGCCACCACTTCCCCTCTTGTTCGACTACTCCCATTTGCCCCAATTTCTCCTTTTCCTGATTTGTAAATCTCATAGCATACCTAGTTTGTACAGAGTCCTGTTCAACTGCTTTTATTACCAGTAACGCAGCTTTCTTAGCTTCCTCATCTGCTAAATTATTCCCTCTTATTTGCGTGGAGGTTCCCTTCCAATGGCCCCTTACGTAAACTACCGCGATTTGTTTGGGCCCTCTTAATGCTTCCAAAGTTTGCTGTATTAAGGTCTCGTGTATTAATCCTTTACCCTGAGAATTCATTAGTCCCCTCTCTTCCCAAATTTTTCCAAACGTGTGAACCACCCCAAATGCATATTTAGAATCTGTAAATATTGTTCCTCTCTTATCTTTTAGCAACTGTAATGCCCTCAATACTGCGAACAGCTCACAAGCTTGCGCCGACCATCCTGAGTTAAGGGGACCTGACTCCTTAGTTGTCCAGCTATTTCCATCTATTATGGCGTATCCTGATTTCCTCTTTCCGTCCACTACCCGCGATGATCCATCTACAAACAGTTTCTCTCCACATAGCAACTCCTCTTCTTCTAAATCCTCTCTTATTTTGACTTGATATTCTATTACCCTGATACAATCATGGGAAAGAGATTCGCTCGGTTCCCCATACAAAAATTGGGCTGGATTCTGCAAGTTAGTGGTTTCAAGCTCTAACTTAGGAGAGTGCAATAGGATCCCTTCATATTTCAATAACCTAGCATCCGTAATCCATTTGTCAGCTTTCTGCTGCAATACCCCTTGTATATTATGAGGTGTGTATACCTTTAATTCCCCTCCCATAGTTATTTTTCCAGCTTCTTCAACTAGGAGAGCAGTAGCAACTATGGCCTATAAACAGGTAGGCCAACCGCGACTAACTGGATCTAATAATTTGGAATAATATCCTACGGGTTTCTTTTTACCTGCCCATTCTTGCGTTAGGACCCCAAAGGCCGTTCCACCCTCCGTGTTAACAAATAAGTGAAAAGGTCTTCGGGCATCCACCAGACTCAGTACTGGGGCATTTACTAAATCAGCCTTTAAGTTTTCTAATTGTTTATCATCTTCTGTACTCCATTTCATCAGACCTTCCCCCACTAACTTCTGATATAAGAACTTAACCTTGTTACTGTAATTTTCAATCCATTGTCTACAGTAGCTGAAAAGACCTAAAAGTTGTTGCACCTGCCTTTTATTCTTGGGAGGCTGGAGGGATAAAATAGCATTTACTCGATCTGGATCTAGTCTCTTAGTCCCTTCGCTCAACCAGTGCCCTAAATATTTTACCTCTTCCTCGGTAAATTGTAGTTTAGATCTTGATACCTTTAAACCCTTTAGACTCAAGAAATTTAATAACTTAATGCTGGTGCTTCGCACACTATCTTGGCTTTTTCCAGCTATTAATAGGTCATCTACATATTGTACTAAAACTACTCCAGGTTCCAGTTCAAAATTCTCCAAGACTTGTTCCAGGGCCTGCCCAAAGAGGTTTGGAAATTCAGTAAATCCCTGTGGAAGAATCGTCCATCTAAGTTGTTGCTTCCGATGGGTATCAGGGTTCTCCCACTCAAAGGCAAAATAGTCACGACATTCTTTTCTCAAAGGACAGGCCCAGAAGGCGTCCTTTAGGTCTATTACACTATACCAGGTCAATTCTGGGGACACTTGGCTTAATAGGTTATAAGGGTTGGCCACTACCAGAAATCTAGTTACTGTTCTTTTATTTACTTCACGGAGGTCTTGTACTAGACGATAGGACCCATCTGATTTCTTTACAGGTAAGATGGGGGTATTGTGGGGCGACATACATGGTTCTAGTAACCCTTGTTGTAACAATCGATCAATTACTGGTTGCAGCCCGCGTCTCCCATCCTGTGATATAGGGTATTGTTTAACACGTATCGGTACTTCCGGATCCATTATTGTCACTGTAATTGGTGGAATATCTAATTTTCCAACCGACTCGGGAGTGTACCATACTTCAGGATTGATCTTAGCTTCGTCTTCAGTTGTTAAAGCGTACAGTTTTACTTTCAATTCTCGATCTTTTACCTCCAAACTAATTCCCAATTCGACGATTAAATCCCTTCCTAATAGGTTATATTCAGCTTCAGATACTAATAGAAAGGACCCTACCCCTATCCGGGATGGGGATTCTACTTCTACTCCTTTAATTATGGGTACAGAAAAGGGTTCTCCTTTTGCTCCTATTACTTGTACTTTCTCCAAGGATGGAGTGCATCCCCAGGGTACAGTTTGGACAGTAGATCTTTCTGCCCCTGAATCTACCAGGAATTCCATCTCCTGGTGCTGGGGACCTAATTTCAATTTTATCAAGGGCTCTGTTGTTTTAGAAGTCCCCAGCAAATAGAGCCCCTGACACCCCTACTCAGCATAATACATTTTCTCATCCTGTATACGTTTCCTACAGCTCCTTCGCATATGTCCCTTCCTCTGACAGTAAAAACATTCGATTTCCTTCAAATCCTTCAGTCCGACTTGACTTCCCTGAGGTGGCCCATTCCCACCTATGCGTGGTGGCCCTCCCTTCTGTGGAGCCGTCCTCTGTCCCTCTCGAACTGCCGCTACTAAAATTTTAGCTTGCCTCTTCTGAGTCTCTTCCTCCCTTCTCACATAAACCTTCTGTGCTTCCCTTAGCAACTCATCCAACCCTTTCTCTTGCCAATCTTCCAACTTTTCTAACTTGTTTCTAATATCCGGCCATGACTTCGCCACAAACTGTGTTTTTAAAAGAGCTTGCCCGACCGGTGTCATAGGGTCTATCCCGGAATAAAGCTGCAAGCTCTTTCTGACCATTCTGTGGGAGTCTCATCTTTCTTTTGTTGTTCATTAAAGGCTTTATTTATGTTCTGCCCTCGAGGGACAGATTCCTTAATCCCTTGGACGATTATAGTGCGGAGATCTCCCATATGGCTCCTGTGTTCCGGGTTTTGATTATCCCAGTTAGGGTGCTGCTGGGGCCACTTAATGTCAGCACCCGGCCCTTGTTGGTGTTGCTGGTCCCAAACTCTCATCCCAGTCCTCCGAATCATTTCCCGCTCTTCTGCAGTAAATAGTATCAATAAAATAGCTTGCAGTTCATCCCAGGTACATAAATTATGTCCTAAAAACTGATCTACCCTTTCGCTTATGGTAAAAATCCCAGCGCGAGTCGCAGGAGGTAGCCAACAACGCGCATATTCGCTCTCCTCAGGATCAAAGGGCTCCTTATCACTTACATAAAAATTTAGGGCCTGACAAATCCAATCTTCAAATGAACCAAAAATTGGCCAAAATAAATGATCTGGTCTAATCTGCTGGTTTCCCCAGACATGCATGCAATAATAAACCATTTTTTCCCTACCTTTGTTTCGCGGGCAAGCTGCACCTTCCCAATTCTTGAGCATAAGGCCCAATGGGGAATCTCGGGGAATATCCGGTAACCTCTCCTTGGGTCCCTTCCCCATGGGATCAGAAGGCTTGCTCTTCCTCTGTCCCATCTTCCGGAGTGTCTTCTTTCACACACACACGCACCCCTCGTTCGTGGCTCACGCCCTCGCGGGCAATGAGAACCGCACTACTAGAGAGTCCCGCCCTGCCTTACGGCAGGGTCCACACTCACTTCGCTTCCTCCCCAAGCGGGGGGGGCATCTCGTTCATGCACACTCCAGGATACCCACCCCAACCGAACAGAATTGCTTTCTATACTTACCCTCCCCGGGGTCTTCGTCCGGTTCTTCGTGCACAGAGGTTTATGGGGTTCAATTCTTTTGCCTAATTACCTAAATTTAGGGTTCGGAGGTTAAGGTTTCAGGGCGATCCTCCGTCCACTCCAGGGCTGTCTGAAAACGGGACGGGGCGCCTCCCTGAAGTTTAGGAGTCCCTCCCAGAGATCCTTAATCCGAGTCACGGCACCAAAATTTGTTATAAATAAGAGCCAATAAATCGATTTTGAGCCAATCAATCGATTTTATTTAGCAAGCGGTAATTAGGCAAAACAGTGCTGGGTGACCGGGGGAAGCTCAGTTCCGCCAACAGGCACACACAATCAACTTTTCGTATGTGCTTATATATGTTATACGCTCGTTCACATGCTGGGAATTTCCGTCTCTGGAACTTTGTTATCTGTTGCAACATCCGGGCGCTCTGTTATCTGTGGCACCATCTGGGAGTCCTGTTATCCATGGCACCATCCGGGAGTCCTGTTATCTGTGGCACCATCCGGGAGTCCTGTTATTTATGGCACCATCCAGGCAATCCAGGCTTTGGCTTAACTACTACTGCAAGGTTCTACAAAACATAATCAAACTTGCACAAGCGCAGTTACTGCTTACAACAATATGCATAATATAATTGAATCCTACTCGATTTGTTCAACATTAACAATTTTGGCCATCACTTATTACAAGGGTGACCGTGCTGTTCGACACGGGGTTGTTCTGCTGAACAGCTCTGGGGAGAACTGGAAGGTTCTTTTCCTTCCCCCCGCCCTCGCCTTGTGAGGTAAACCGTGGGGAGCCAGTGGTTTCTGCAGCCCCTGAACTGTTGGCAGCCAGCGGATCTTTCACCCGTTTCTCTTGCAGGACATGTTCCCTGTGGCCTCATCTGCCACCCCGACAGGGAGCACATCCTGTACCCCCTGGGCTGTACGGTGGTGATTCAGCACCTGGACACTAAGAAACAGAGTTTCTTGCATGGCCACGCCGATAACGTGTCCTGCGTTGTCGTGTCCAGGGATGGGATGGACGTCGCTTCAGGACAAGTCACCTGCATTGGATTCAAGGTGGGTAATGCTCTGATTTTAACCGCTTAGTATTGACCAGAGAAATTGGAGTTGGCTTGCCAGTGGTGGGAACACCTTTCATTTATTTTTTCTTTTGTTGGAAAATAAATATCTGCAATGGGAAGATGTTGAAGGGAATGGGAAATTGTAGTTACTCCATTGCTGGATGTGCCTTTATGTTTTTGTGAAACATTAAGCGGTCTCCCTAGGATTGAGGGATTTTTAGTTCCAGTCCTTTTTATCCAAAGTGCTGTGGGCGTGTGGCAGCCAAAATCTCATTAGACATTAATTAATAAATGCTGGTTTATTTCAAGTGAGACCTGAGTTCCAGAGCTGCTTAGGACTTTCAAAAGCCCTTGACAGGTACCTACCTGCATTTTCAGACCTCTGAAGTTCTTTTCGTTTTATTTTTGCCTATTTGAAAGACCTCAAGACACTTGGAAGGGATCAGGTTTTAGTGCTTTCAGTATTTTAAAATCCAAGTCAAATACTCAGTGTCTCAGGGTAAATTTAGGTGCTGAAATGAAGCAGAGCTACTCAAGTGCTCAGCTGGAATAATGCTTCTTACAGCACCCAGTCTGAAGCCTCTTTGTGTCAGGGGTGCCCAGGGCTGCAGAGAAGCTTGGGCTGGGCTCCTTCTAACAACTTTCCTGCCAGAGAACGTTGTTCTCCCTGATCCTGCGAGTTACATCTCATGCTCTGCCATCCCCCCCTTCTGCTTTGCCCCGCAGGCAGACATCATCCTCTGGGATTTCCCAAAGCAGGAGTTACTTGCTCGGCTCTCGCTGCACGAGGGCAAAGTCAAGGGACTCTCGTTCTCACCCAGAGGCATTTATCTTGTGTCCCTGGGAGGCCAGGACAACGGCAGGTAAGGATTTCCGCTTCTTGGCACAAGATTTTTGACAAGAATCAGATTCTATGGGCGGCCTGAGACGTTTTTCCAGGGAGGGTGGTGAGAGCCTGTCCTGGGTTGGCCAGAGAGGTGGTGGCTGAACCATCCCTGGAGACATCCCAGGCCAGGCTGGACGGGGCTCTGAGCACCCTGAGCTGCTGAAGATGTCCCTGCTCATGGCAGGGGGGCACTGGGGAGCTGGGAAGGTCCCTCCAACCCAAGCTGTTCTGTGATTCTGTATGATTTGAGTCGTGCTCCGCAGAAGGAATCTGATAAATCCACGTAGCCTTGCTTCAGGAGCAGGGGATGTAAACTGCAATTCCACACTTTGGTGACAAGTTTTTTCTTGGGTAGAATCTCTACAAAGTTACTTCTGTTGTGTGTCCTGGTAGGAACAGACTGCAGGACAATAGGCTTTGTCTTGCTTTTGTTTTTTAGTAATTGACTTCCAAGCAATGTCAAAAAGCGAAGCTGTTTCAAGGCTTTCTTCTCCTGCAGGGTGATGGTGTGGGACGTCAGTAAGAGAGAGGCTGTGTGCGGGAGCCCGGCCTCGCCGCGCAGCGCCGGCAATGCCAACGTCATCATGTGCTCCAGCTGCAGGGACGAGATGTTTGTCACTGCTGGAAAGTAAGGGTTTGTTGAGAGGAACGAGCAGAGTGAGAGAACCCCTGGTCCTATTTCCTTTTACAAAGAGTCTTTATTTAACTACAAGGAAACTTAAGCAACTGTGTGCTTGTGTTGTTTCTTTTTACTCTGAATGGACTCATGAATACCCGTCAGGTTGTAGCTTTAAGGCATTTCTGCTTGTTCTCCATGTAACAATATGTTTTCAGAGCAGCACACAGGGGCCCACATGCGTCACTTCTGCTCCTGATAGCAGGATTCTGTACTCAGCATTCCCCGTGCAGTGTTTAAAATATTTAGTTGCCAGTGTTTACACAAGAAAAGCAGTCAATGAGTGCCCCTGAACAATGGCTAATTAATGTCGAAACAATGATGTCTTGCCGGTCGTTGGATGATCTCCTGTCCTCACCAGATGTGATGTACAGTTGGTCACTGGCTTGTAACAAAAGTTGTACAAAATGTCGCGTTTTTCAAGGATTTGCGGCAGCGTCCATATATCCAGGCTGACGTTTAAACGCGTTGAGGGCCTGCACCTCCCTGTACATCAGGGACGGCTTTGGATGCTCTTGGCTGCACTCGCACTTATGAGTGCTCGTCTTTGCAATTTTAGCACTCTATTAAATGTAAGGGTGACTCTGCTTAAAGATATTACATCGTCTCTGACATCGTCAATTAAATTGCACTAGAAAAGAATTGAAAGTGTCCTCACATATGTTTTTGCTGAAGCCTTAAGATTTTTGATTTACCCGGAAAAAGTTTCCCTAAGAGACTTCTCTGATATTGTTCTTTTTCTCCGTATTAAAAGATCAGAATAATGGAGCCTTGTGAAGGCTTTTTACTTCTTGTAGTACTGAAAAAACTTGGAGGTTTCTGCATCTGTGGATTTGATCCCACTCTATTTGTTCTTATAGTTTCACCATTCGAGTGTGGGAACTCGATGCAGCAACTAAAAAAATCCATCCATCTGAATGCTACGCGGGGCAACTGAGAAGAATCACCGTGTGTGTTCAGGTACGTTTCAGCCAAGATGACTTTGCTAAACTAAGAAACTCTGTACAGACTAGAGAAAAACCACGAGTTTCTCTAATAATGCTGGAAATTTTGGTCCCAAGCGCGTGACGGCAGTGAAGTTCCTCAGCATTGGCCATGGCAGATGATCTCCCACGGCCTCTGGGAAAGAGTGTTCTGGATGCTCCTCAAGAGAAGCAGCACGTATTACGGTCACGGGCTCCGGCACCCGTATTTTTATGCTTCAAAATATGATCTAGATTTGGTTAGAAAGTGTCTGGCGTTCAGCAGTGTTCTGGATCTGTGCGTGTGATGGAACAGAAACATTGGCTGGGTTCCCCCAGGTGAACTCTTGGCAATCCACTGAACTAAAGCTGTTGATGCAGCCCAGTGTCAGGCGTGGGACACGGGTCTCAGTATCCAGACCGTGATCTCTTTTTCTTTATGCTTTCATATAGATGACAGATGATGATGATGATTTTTATCTTGGCACGACGAGTGGAGATGTCCTGAAAGTGAACACAAGCAGCAAGGTGGTGACTGCCTGTGGGCCCCAGAAGAAGAAGTTTAGCATGGTGAGTAGCAGCTCTGTGACTCCAATTCTGTCCTTGTCCTGCTCTTTGTTAGTGACTGAAAGTAGAGCAACCTGCGGGAGAACCATCACAAAGCGGATTCTCAGACTAACGCTTTTCCTGCGCTGTCAGTTCCTTGTGTCTCGCTCTTGATGCTGAAGGCTGAGCCCATTGTCCCGCCTTCGTTGAGCTTCATTTGGCTCAGAATTTGGGTTTTACTTGAATCTCGTGTGTCATCCCACAAACTCTTGCACAATTAATCTGGTAAACGTCATAGAAAGTGAAAAGCAGTAATAAAAATGGAGTAGTTCCTGACTTTTTTGCTTCTTTTAAGAAGATACGAGCTGGAGTGAGACAGAGGACGTTCCTGGGAAGGCTGGTGGAAGCGCTTATTTGAGAGGCTTTCCCGCACTTACTGCTGTAAGGTCCTATAGTCAGATCTCACAAATGTGTTCAATTGTCTGGACTGAACTTTTCTTTTTGTGTTTGTTCCCCATCCCATTCCCCCACTTCCATTCGTCTTTTTGCTGTTCTGATTCTGCCACTGATGAGGCAGAGATCTTACTGAAAAAGGCAGTATAAATAACGTAATTCAAGAGTTTATTGTAATGCGTATGCACAATTTGGACAAAACAAGGTTGCACAGGGTACATTGATTCTATTGCTTTTTAACTTCTGAGTTCTTGACTTCATAACCCCAAGGGTTTTTTTCACTTAGCTTTTTTTTGTCTCTAATTGGGACTCGTGGGTCTGAGCATCCTCAAGCAGGAGTTATCTCCTGAATAAGGAGCTTCTGACCTGTGGTCGTACAAGAATTCTGCATGCAGACAGCTGTAATGATAAAACAATCGGCACCAGCTACAACACTTGTTGTTGATTTCTGGTTATTTGGTGCTATAAAAGGCTTCTTGTAGCGTCTCGGTCTATACCTTGCCTAAGCTGGGATGTGTTTTGCGACTGCGTTAGCAGCACGCCCAGCAGCGAGCAGCAGGGGCAGCGCTGCCGCGGGAGGGCCGGCTGTGCTGGTGGGGATGCCGCGGGGCCGCTGTCCTGCGGGGCAGCAGATCTGCTCTGAGAGCAGCACAAGCCCCACAGGGGCTGTAAGAGCAGTTCAGCAGTCAGCCCCAAAGAAAACGCTCCTCTGGGCTTGTTTCTCTCAACCTCCTGAACTTTGCTTGGACAGGTGCATCCAAACCATGTACGTGCCCGTTCCAGATGAAATATTTATTGCGTTACAAATGCAGGCCCATGTCTCCGGGATAACTTGGACCCACTGAATCCTTTGAAATACAGTTCAATGTTTACCTGTTCCAGAAGGGTGGAGAAGTTATTACTTGTTTTTCCCACTTATATTGTAGGAATGCAAGTAGTTTTTTTCTGTGTCCATCTTAAAGGACAGGAATGGATGTGTTTTGTTTTCCTGCTGGCAATGGTAAGTTCGCTGCAGGTGTGTCCCCGTGTGGGGACACCCGCACTGGCCGCGGTTGAGCCCCTTGTCCGGCTGCCCCCCTGCAGGGCTTTGCGTCCACGCAGGACCCGTGGCTGCTCTGTGCTGTCTCTTAGGCCAAGGTCTTGGTGACTGTCACCTCCCCTTCCAATGCCTGCGTGCTTTGAGTCCTTCTCCATCTCGCAGCACGTGCACCTCGCCCAGAGCCCCTGGTTGAAGCCACCCGAGGGCCTGAACTCCCGTGTCCTCAGGGCTGAGGGAAAGGTGCCAAATGCACTTGAAACAAAACTTCACCAAAAATACACTTCTGAGAGCACTGCTAAAGAAGCCGTCAGGCAGGGTCACGAGCAGGATGCTGTGCCGTTTGGGGGTCCAAAAGAAAAAGCCAAGGCTCAAAGCCAGACCACAGTCCAGTCCGTACTGTGAGGGGTTTTATCGTAAGGCAGATCCATAGGAACTGCAGTTTGTGGCAGAGACCTTTGGAGCATCATGAGCTTCAGCTGACATGGCTTCTGAGAGTGAAAAGCTGAGGGAAAACAGGCCCCTTGACTGTGCAAGAGGCTGACAAGGTGTTGAGGAGAAGGGAAGATCCAGAAGTGGGTCTCATCACAGCCGCCTGCCAGCCTTGTGGACGAGCCCTGAGCTGGTAGGCGCTAATCTGGCTTCAGCTTGGGTTTGTTACTGTGATGTGGTGGCAGCTTCTTAGGATGTGGCACTGGTCGTTGGGGGAGCCGGGAGAGAAAAGGAGACATTCACATTGGATGGAAATAGCGAGGAGTCCTCCCAGTCTCCTCCTTTCCCCTCCCGCTTCAAACAGGCGTTCCTGTTCACAGGCTTTTCGGTCAGACGCGCTCAGCCCCGTCACCCCTTCTCCTCTTGCTCTCTCCCTCGCTCTTCCCAATGCGCTTCCCTTGTGCCCGAGGAGGGGAATCCACCAGGGCAAACCCGTGTTGCTGCCGTCACTGGGAAGGTGCTGGGACGTTTTTCTCTGCAGTTACTGTCAGTGCCTCGGCCACAGATCCCCTCTCATACTTTCCAGCTCTCTTTCCCAGCTCCGTGCTGTGATTCCCTTTCCGCCCACCCCCTGCACATCTCTGCACACAAATCATACCTTGTCACTAGACTGTCAACAAGTGCTCGCTGGACACACGTAGGATCTCGTGTTTTATGGCAGAAATTTCCAGTTGTAGCCTCACCTCCAGTGCCGAAAGAGGTATTTTGCAGATGTTTTTTCGAGACAAAACCACAGCGTTTATCAAAACAAAACTATTTGCATCCTTGTTTCCACACAATTTAGTCCATCCCATTGCTAACCAAGACATCTTGTGTGTCTTTCTTGAAAATGTACCTTGCATTAGCACTTGTACCAAAACTTCTCCCCTCTGGAGCCACGCATTGCAATTCTGTCTGTGTTTGAGAACAAACCTCTGCAAACCATGTTCACCAGTTGCACCGGGGAATTACGATCGGGTGGCAAAGCATGAAACTGCAAACCTGGAGTCCACAGCCACCCCACGCCGAGCACATCTGTAAAGGGTTTAGATACTGCGGGGTGAGGAGGCGATTCTATTGAAAACAAGGTGGGGCACCCTTAAAGGAACTTTGCCTTTAGATACATAAGAACGTGTTTATTGTATAGACACGATCTGAAGATTTCTTGGTTTCTGTTTTGAAGAGGAGTGGCAAAATAGTTTGTTATGATGAAGCAACTTGTTTTCCATCTACCTGGAATGAAGTTTAAGTGCCTGTCTCTAAGGTGTATAAAGACTGGAATAAACAGCAGCATTAATTTTGCTCCCTGCCGCGGGCCTGAGGAGCTGTAAGGCACCCGTTGGAATGTGAAGAGGGATGTACAATTGCAAACGCATTTTCAGAAGTAGTTGGAGTGATTTGCATTGTAAAAAGAAATAAATATTGACAGGAGATGCGCTGGAAGAGTTCACAGAGCGCTCAAGAACTTTGCAAGAGATCCGAGTGGGACAAAGAGCAGGAATCCCTGCAGGAAGGGACCGGGCAGGCTGCAGTTCTGATGGTGCTTTTATTTATAGTCGTACTTGAAAGCGCTGGTTTCTTTGGGTGAGCAGTCAATAATGAATGGAGATATTTTTAACCTCCTACGTTAGACTCTGCATTTCACCTACAAGAGCACTGGCAGCTGTAATCAGATAAACTCCGTAGTCATAGGTTGCATTTGTAATGCTGCCACCTGCCATAACGCTGAACCCAAAGGGCATCTGAGGTGGAAGATTTTACAGGCAAAACCGCAGACCAGGAGCTCGGCAGCCAGGTGATGGGCCCGTGATAACAGGGGACTCGCCAAACGCTGCCAGCGCCTCGGAGGAAGTTTCCAGAAGCATTGCTCAGAAACCGCTCTGCTTGTGGATCGTCTTTCTAATGCAAAAGAATCCCTTTGTTCTTGTGCGTTTGCTGAGAATATTTGCACGGAACCCGGCGCCGCTGCCGCTGTGAGAATGTGGCAGAAGATCCTCTCCGCAGGTCGTGTTTGTCACCCATCAGGAGACTGCAGATGTGCTGCTGCTGGAGCCGGCGAACGGGGAACTCAGTGCTGGTGAATCACAGAGCGGGAGAGTATGTGTCAGGTTCTTTTCTGCAGCCCATGGTTATTTGATTCTCAAGTTAAATCGTCTTTAAGCCGATGCGTAGGTAGGTGTGAGGCTGCCTGCATTGCCAGCGCTGGAATGCACAGTAACGCTTATGGTGATTTGGGGTTTTTTCCTTTAAAACGTATAAGCAAGCCTTTAAAAACAACCGATTGCTTCTATTTGCGTGGATAATCGAAGCAAAGTAATTTTCCCAGATTCATCAGACCTCGCCTGTGTTTTTTTCCGTGTCCTTTCTGGGTCTAAACAGCTCAGATGTCCATTTTGTTTTCTCTTCTTTCTTCACTTCTTCTCTTTCCTTCCTTAGACCTTCAGTCCTTTCCGCGAACAAAACCAACACTTTGTGGCTTTGGTTTTTCTAAACCCTCTGAAGGTGTTAAATGCTGAACATTTCCCGGGCTTAGGCCAGATTAATGCTTGAGAAGCACAGGAAGGCTGGGGGTGCTGCTTAGATGTCAGACTTTGAATCCTAAAGCAGCGACATCTGTGTGTGTTCCCCAGTCACAAGTCAAGCCCACGACAGGGGTTTCTTCCTGGGGAATAAATACAGAATTACTCTGAGTCGCCTCTTGGTTGCTCTTTGAGAATTGACTTCTTGGTGCTTTCACAACACTAAATGCTGGAGCTGGGCATTGTTTTTCCCCGAAGACCCACCACCAAACAGAAATTGTTGTTTTCCCATAATGGCTCGGGCTTAAAGGAGAAACAATCTGAACATTGCAAACCTGCTGGTGGGATCCCAAGGGCTGGCAATGGTGCTTATGAACCTGGGAGCGGCAAATGCTGCTGGAGTCTGGACTGTGACTTACGGTGTCAGTCCAACAGCTCCTGCTCGTCCCTGCAGGTCTGTCTGGGCGGAACAGCCGCCGGCCACAGGTTCTGCAGGCGCCTCTGGGACGGGAACTTCGTTTTCAGTTCCAGTTTGGTGGCATAAAGCTCCTTTATTTCATGGTTTTGTCCTTTCCATTTCACTCATGCAGAAGTTCGCCCAAGCTCGTAGGGATATTTTCCCAAGTGAGAATATCAGGAGAGTCCAGCGTAGGGCAACAAAGATGATGAAGGGAGTGGAGCCACCTCCCTTATGAAGAAAGGCTGAGGGAGCTGGGTCTCTCTAGTTTGGAGAAGAGGAGGCTAAGGGGGGACCTTATTAATGTCTATAAATATATAAAAGGTGAGTGCCGTGAGGATAGAGCCAGGTCTTCTCAGTGGCAAACAATGACAGGACAAGGGGTAATGGGACCAAGCTGGAACACAAGAGGTTCCACTTAAATTTGAGAAGAAACTTCTTCTCAGTGAGGGTGACAGAGCACTGAACAGGCTGCCCAGGGGGGTTGTGGAGTCTCCTTCTCTGCAGACATTCAAAACCCGCCTGGACATGTCCCTGTGCGACCTCACCTGGGTGTTCCTGCTCCAGCAGGGGGATTGGACTGGATGATCTTCTGAGGTCCCTTCCAATCCCAAACATACTGTGATACTGTGATACTGTGATTTAACCCCACAGAAGTCATTTCACTCCTCTGGCAGCCTATCTTGGAGTCTCTTGGTGATTTTCAAGAATTAATCTGTTGTACATGGAACAGTAATATTACTTCACAGGTGGCAGAACTGAAGCAGATCTGACTCTTCTTACACTTGTATTTTGTGGAAGGCTGAGGACTGTTTTCATTTGTTTGGGTGTTTTTTGTTGATTTTGTTGTCATGCATTTTTTTCCTGTAGCCTGGTACTTTATCCACCGAACAGCATTTCTCCTTTTCCAGTGGCTGGCCTCCCGTTGATCTGCTCTGCTCAGTAACAGCAGAAACCCGTGTTGACCATGGGCTGACTCATTTCCAAAGCTTTCCTGTGACAAACGTATTTGATTACTAATAGGTGGGAGAAGGGATTGCATCTTTCAGGCAGAGAGAGAGGCCTGAGACGCAGAGGATCATCCTAAAAAGAGCTGTAGGAAAGACCATTTAAGCTGAGTTGTATCCTCTGTTGTTTTCGTGGCTGTTGGATGAAGGACACGCGGAAGGAAAAGCGCGAGTGCCGGTCCACGATGTGGGTATCGCTTGCTGCGATGAGGTCAGGCTCTGTACGTGGTCCCAGCTGCTCTGAAGAATCCAAGATAATGCTGTTTGCTCGCTCCTCGTACTGTATTAGTTCATATAGACCTGCAATTAATAACTCTTTTCTCCCTTCTCCCTCTAGAGAGCCACTCTTCAGCCCAGGTCAGTGACAAAATACTGACAAAGCCATATTGGAGTGAGATAAGCACCGCTGTCGGGAGCCCGGTAGAGACTCCGTTGTGCTGTTCAGCGTGGCTGCAGCAGCAAGGAGCCTCTGCTCCCATCCGATTGCGTTTTAATCCTGTTTTCTCCTAGGGAGTCACAGCTTTGCTTTTGCCGAAGACAGGAGGTTTAATAGTCAGCACCGGAGAAGGGACTGTAGCTCTCTGTACAGGCTCAGACTTCCAAGTAAAGAAGTGAGTTTGTAGATGGAAGAATCAGGAGGGGAGAGGTGACAATTCCTCCAAAAGGGTCACGGTATGAGAACCAATCATTTCTATGGAAAGGCATAATCCAAGTCAGTCTCAGTTTTTCAGTCCTGCAGACACAATACACGGTCTGGTTCCAGCGTCATGAGGTTGGAGCAAACTGAAAATTACTGCGTGCGTTTGCAGGGAAGTGCCCTCTGATCCTTCCTTGTAAATGACTGTTGTTTCCTTTGAAGCAGTAGGAGTCAGATCCTAAATTGATGCCAAGCCAGAAAGATTTGTTGAAGTCAATAGAATGATGCTTATTTACGCAGGGTGAGAAAGAGTAGTAGTTGCCATCTCCAAAAGGGTTTGTTGGGGGTCATGGGATTGTAAAGCAGGGCTCTGCTAATTTTATAGGCACGTGTCTGGAAGTGCTGGAGTATTTGCAAGGCTTTTTTCTGCATACCAGATAGAAAGCTGCAGGCGTCATTTCCCCATGCGTGATTTGAAAATTGGGCTCATGCCTACTCATTTGGCATTGCTTGAATATCCCCTTCAAGTGTACAGTTCTGCAAGCTTAGCTTTGTACGACTGAAACTCTTCCCAGAAGGTCTAAACTGTCTGGAAATATCCTTGAAAGTGGGATATTGAAGTGCACTTGAGCAAGAATATCAACAAAGCTGTTGTTACCTTCGGCCCTGGTGCAGATAATCAAGTCTCCAAAGCGCTGCCTGTGCCAGCCCTGGCAGAGCAGCAGGTGGGACGGGCAAGATCATGGGAAGTAGTAAACATGACTGGGAATGGAATGTTAGTCCTGCCCATGCTCTTGCATCTTGATATCACAGCCTAGTGCGGAGCTTTTTGGGGAAACAGCGAAAGTCAAATTCTCGAGAAGCTGGAAAATGAAAGTTCCTCGAGGTCAATGTATGGCCAAACCTTTGCTTTCTTTGCACAGGAGAATGCGAGTTGAAGGTGCTGTCGCTTCCCTGACGTGTAGAGGTCGGGACGACCAGTTCTTTATAGGGACAAATAAAGGCCAGATGCACCGCAGTGCCTACGCTACATTTAAAGAGGAGCTGGTCGCCGTCTGTCACACCGGAGCCGTCAACGACATTGTTTTTCCTGAGTGAGTATAACGGGCTGGGCTGTATTTGGCTGGTGCAGAAGCTTGAGGAGCTGCCGCTGAGGTCAGGGTGCCTGTGTGCGCAGCTTTTACCACAGGAACCCAGAGCCTGGTACCATCTGTTGGGATGATTGATACGGGCGATGCTGTCACCTGCCCAAAAAACGCCGGGGTGACGGTGAGCAGCTGCTTCGAAGCAGAAGGCAGCAGTTCAGTTGGAGCACTGGAAAAATCACAGATCTGCAGAAAGGATGATAAGTAAAAAGACCTGAATTATTGATGTTTGGGCACCAGCAGGGATGGCAGCCTCCCCCTTTTGTCCCAGGGTCGCTCTGCATTTGTCTTGTGAACGCACAGCAAATGTTCCCTTCCTGGGTAGTAGCATCGTGACTCTTTATTTTGTTTTTTTAAACCCACAATGGATCATCTCTCCAGATGAAAAATGGGATTTTGATCCAAATGAACATTTTTGGCGTATTTTTATTGCTTCGCTTCTCGGCCCAGCACAAAGGATCAGATGTCACCGAGGTGCAGTGAGTGCAGGGTGCAGGAAGCGCTCCTCCCTGCCTGCCGCCAGCCTCAAACCCACATCTTCTCATTTAATGAGAAAATCAGGTGGAGCTTTAGGGTGATCTGCTGCTGATACCGCTGATTGACACGCCTGTGTCACAGCCATTAGTGCTGACTGTAAGGACTACAGGACTACATCCTTGCGTAGATGTTTGAACTTCTTATCTGTTGCCTGCTCTTGAACAAAGCCTATTGCTGATGGGGAAATACGGGCTTAATTTCCCTGCTCCGGCTTATTTCAGAATCCTTCACTTGCTGATGTTATCCTGGTTGATAAAGCACTCGTGCAAGCTGGGCTTGAAAGAGGCCACACTTTTGTTGTGCCGGTTTTCTCTGTCCTGGTTCATCTTTCTGGGCATTGATGGTGCTGTTGAACAAAAGCTCGCGGTACCTTTCTAGATGTCACTTTCTGTTGCATCCCTAGGACGTGTGGCTTAGAGCTTATTTCAAAGCACTGTGTCCCATGGCTTTTGAAATGCTGCAGGTCTTGTTTTATTCCAACATTTATAACAAGTATATTATGAACAGACTTTGCCATCATTTCTATTGCCTTCAGCGCTGTTGAATGGGAATCATCCAGTAAGCAAGATAAAAAATGACATCTTTACAATGTGAGGCTGCTGTTAGTGGCTGATGTTAAATCTGAGCAGTCAGCACTTTTACACCCACTTTTGTGTCTATTCTATATAACACATGAAGTTGTTTAGAGATTGAATATGGGGAATAAACGTCACAGCTTCAGCAGAAAGAGTTCTTTTAGTTTAACTTTAACTGTTCCTTAAAATGAATCTTTGAAGAGAACCCAAACCAGGGGAATTTCATGTGAGAAAGGTGATCCTCCAAAAAAGGCCTTTGTCTTAGCCACGGGGATCCCTGTGGGGCAGATCCCAGCTGCAGGTTAGCAAAGCCGAGCTTTGGAGGACGATTTGAGCTGTGACAAAGCAAGGAGCGTTTCTGTGTGCCCCTCCTCGTTACCTCTCCTCTCTGAACTCTCCAGGGGACATTCGGACTTGTTCGTTACCTGCTCCACAAACGACATTCGAGTGTGGTACACGCCGGAACGTCTGGAGCGGCTGCGAATCACCGTCCCCAACGTCACCTGCCACGCGGTCGAGGTGACGAGGGACGGCATGGTCATCGTTTCAGGTAATGGTCAGTCCAGAGCCGTGGTTGCTCAACTTAATAAACATCAGTATGTTAAAACGAAGAGAAGATTAAATTGGGAAAGCGTTTAAATGGAGTTCATGGCGATACCCAAAGGCCTCTTTGCTTGCAGCTGGTCCGATGGACTTTGCTGGCAGCCCCGCTGTCCTGGTGCTGCAGTTGCGGTGAGGGTAGAAGGCAAGGGCTGGAGACCTTGCTTTGGATCAGTGAATTCCGGCAATCCAGAATGCGGTTCAGTCTTATTTAAATTACCTAATTCCAAAATATCAACCTTGTTGTGTGCAGCAGCTTCACCTGTGATGTATGTAGAGCACATTTGCATAAAGCCGCCGTCCATCGCCATGTGCAAGTTGCTGACACAGGGACTCCTGCAGTCCTAGAGCAGCCGTGCAGCCTCCCCATGGTTACCAAACCACTTTGTCCACAGCCAGAATCCAAAAGCAATTAAATTTCAACAGTGTGTTTGGGACCGTAGCTCTGCGGGCTCATCTGCAGTACAGTGGTTTTCACGGGTATGCTGGTGATCTAACAGCGTGGGCCTTATGTGGGAACTTATTTATAAAAAGGGGTTGGTTTGGAAAGGAAAGAGCGACAACAGTGTGAGGAAAGTCTGTGCGCCCGGGCAGTCTCTTTCTTTCTGTTCATCAGCTTGGAATGACGGGAAAATCCGCGCCTTCGTGCCTGCTACGGGAGAGCCAATGTACGAGATCAACAACGCCCATAACCTGGGAGTGACGGCAATTGCTGCGACCAGCGACTGCAAACAGATCATTAGCGGAGGAGGTGATGGGCAGGTAATTTGTGCTTAAAAACCTGGAGCAGCTTCGTGCGCTCATCACAGGGCCTGCGAATTGCCTGGAAGTGCTCAGTCAGAACGGGAGCTGTTCTGAGCTGCCGCTTGAGCCAAGGACTGAGTTCAAAGATATCAGCTTTTGAGATGTGCTGTTGTTCTCAGAGGGCATCATGTAAAACAGTGCCCCGATTTCTTCTGGCATGGCAGTTTTGGAAATCCTTCTAATGCAGAATATGCTCTTAATCCTTTTTGTTCATTTGTCTCTCCCCTATATTTGGCTATATTTGTGCAGCTGAGACAGAATTACAACTAAAGGTTGGTTAAGCAGAAAGGAGAACCGCAGGGGCGCACTTGCAGTACTCGTTCGGAACACAAAAAAGCTGCTCTGCGATGCTAATGGTTCTGTCAGAATCAGTCCTCGGGAAGCTGTGACTTCAGGGTTGCTGAAGGGATCGGGATGCTCTGAGCTTTGAGCAAGTGGCAACTGGACATCCAGGTCCCTTCGGGAACTCGGCATCAGCCTCGGAAGCGTGGAAGGTCAGCTCTTCTCTGCCTTTGATGCCCGTGTCTAAATGTCTAAATTTTCACTGGGATTTGGCCTTAGTGGAATGTCGAGGTGAACAGACATTGCAATGTTTGGCACTAGTGGGACAGGACATGCAAGGTGTGAAGGATCAAGGCCTCAAAGCAGAAAGATTTTTGCTGTTACCAGCACAGGGAAAAGAGGTGCTTTCAGGCACGTGTTTCACATCGAAGCTTTAAAGAGCTGTTTTGTATTTCCTTCCTGGCATTCTCTGTAGGACAAATAGCGGGTAGCTCCTTTCTATTCCATTGCAGCAGCTTTGTGCTTTGATCTTTAAAGCACCACTGGCAATAGATCGTGGACTGGGTGGTTTTTCCTGATCAAGAGCTGTGTAAAATGAAGCATGGGAGAGCGGGCACTTGGCAAAACCAAGGTCTGGGGTTGATGGCCACGAATTCCTGAAGCAAGTGGATGACACTGTGGAGAACTCAGTTGAGCTTCACAGGTCAGCTGCACCAATAACCCACAGGCCAATGGAGACGGTTGGGACTGAGCTGCTGTACGTGTTGGCAGAGAAAGGCAGAGTTCAGGAAAGCTCCTCCTGAGCTCCGACAGGACCAGCTGGTACCAGAGCAGATGTGTGTTGCTGATTTTCAGGTGAGGATCTGGAATATTGGTGAGAAAACCCAGAAGCTGAGGGAAGTTCTGAAGGAGCACAGAGGTGCCGTGTCCTGCATCAAGATTAATAAGAACGACAAAGAGGGTGTCACAGCCAGCCTGGACGGAACGTGCGTCATCTGGGATCTTGTGTAAGGTGACAGATTAGTATTGCGAAGGCACTTGGAGTGCTGGTAATATCTGTAGGGTCACTGTGCCCGGTTTGGGACACCACATAGCGAGGAGGAGGGGAAAAAGAGCATTAAGAGATAAAAACTTCTAGAAAGAACAATCAGGTCAGGGAATGTAGAACCTCCAATTCGAGAAACTTTTCAGAAAAGCTCAGACAAACCTTTGTCTGCGGTTGTTTTCCTGTGCGGGATCCTGCTTGGCCAAGGTGGAGCGGGTGAGTTCCTAAGTTTCCCACTAGCTCTGTTTTCCAGAACTTTGTGACTCGTGTCGAGCTTTTGCGGATCTGCAGACTTTCTGCACTGGGGTAAGGCCGAGGACACCTTGGCATAGGGAACAGCACCTGGAAAGCATTCTGGGTTTAAACATTTCATTTTGTACGACAGCAGATCAAGAGTCCTACAGGGCAGCTGTGATGGAAACAGAACTGATAGCCTAACGGGCTTCATGGAACCCTGAACTCAGAGCAGTGCCTGAGAATATCCAAGGAGAGAGATCTGATGTACAGCACAGGCAGAGACATTCCAGGCAGGCAAAGTTTGGGTTTTGACGCTGTTGCTCTGTCTCATTTTGGGGTGATTTGCAGGCGTTACGTGAGAAAACAAATGATCCTAGACAACACATTGTTCAAATGCGTGTGTTACCATCCTGGAGAGTACCAGATAATCACCAGTGGAACAGACAGAAAGGTGAGCAAAGCTGCAGGAACTCTGCAGTGCACAACACACGGTCTGGCGCTGGTTCTGGGGTGAAACTGCTGTCCCTGCACAGAAGGTTGTGTCCCAGGGCGGTGCTGAAACCCGTGTGCTGCTCACGGCCAGCTGAGCGCCCCGCTCTGCTCTGCTCTCTAGATTGTGTACTGGGAAGTGCTCGATGGCTCCGCAATCAGAGAAGTGCAAGGCTCTCTGTCGAGTTCCATCAACGGGATGGACATCACATCGGACGGGGCGTCCTTTGTCACAGGTGAGTGCGTGGTTGGAGCTGGAGAAAGGAGGTCGTATTAAGACCAGGAAAAGCAAGGCAGTGAACCAAGGATCTCAGTACAGTGCGAAAAAGCTGAAGAAAGGGGTCAGCTAAAGGGGAAAAGAACATGAATCACCGAAGAAAAATACTGTGGTTCAGGCTGTAGTTCAGACTGGGAAGATGCTGCTGTAGCTCACTGGGATCTGCTGGTGAAGGTCCTGAGCCCTTCACTGGACACTGACCCCAGCAGAACAGAAGCAGTTTTTGCCATAATGCCCAAGTAAACATATCCTGCTCTTCCTAGGAACACCGAAGCGTTCCCCTGCCTGGGAGCGGGGAACAAAAAGCAGCAGAACTCGGTGTATCACAGTATCACAGTATGTTTGGGACTGGAAGGGACCTCAGAAGATCATCCAGTCCAATCCCCCTACTGGAGCAGGAACGCCCAGGTGAGGTCGCACAGGAACATGTCCAGGCGGGTTTTGAATGTCTCCAGAGAAGGAGACTCCACACCCCCCTGGGCAGCCTGTTCAGTGCTCTGTCACCCTTACTGAGAAGAAGTTTCTTCTCAAATTTAAGTGGAACCTCTTGTGTTCCAGCTTGATCCCATTACCCCTTGTCCTGTCGTTGTAATCGTTTGTTCTTCCTCTGTGCCTGACGCAGGTGGTGACGACCATCTGGTGAAGCTGTGGGACTATAAGGAGAGCACGGTGACTCACGTGGGAGTGGGCCACAGCGGCAACATCACCCGCCTCAAGATCTGCCCCGTGAACAAGTCCATCGTGAGCGTGAGCGCGGACGGTGCCGTCCTCATCTGGAAATAGCCCAGCTCGGGCTGACAGCCGGTGCCGGAGCTGCTGGGCTGCTGCTTCCCCGGCCGGCCCTGGAAATGCTCTTTTCTTACCACTCAGTTTGTTGTAAATCGTTTGTTCTCTTAGAGTAAACAGTATATTTCTACTCCCTGGTATGCATTTACCAGGGCCTTAGATACCCTTTCTAGCTCAATTTTTTTCAGGGGAGCTAAGAATTTGCTGTTTGTTTTGGATTCATCACTTCTGAAAATCACCTTGGCAGTTGTTGTAACAGTTTGCGTTGTTACTGCCGCCTTTCCTGCCAGTCTCAGCATCATCTGCCTTGTACGTCTACTCATTTGTGGGCTCTCTCTTGCTTTCACATGGTCTCTCTCTTCTCTGCACTCTTCTGTCTCTTATTTAATGAATAACTTGTTGTTTAAATTCAGTCTGCTGTGTTTAGTGCAGACAGCAGTGCAGGCAGTGGTGCAGACAGGCGTGTAGACAGTGGTGCAGGCAGCGCACAGGCAGTGGAGCAGAGAGCGGAGCAGGCAGCGCACAGGCAGAGCACAGGCAGTGTACAGGCAGAGCACGGGCAGTGCACAGGCAGTGCACAGGCAGAGCACAGGCAGAGCACAGGCAACGGTGCAGGCAGCGCACAGGCTGAGCACAGGCAGCGCACAGGCAGCGCACAGGCAGCAGTGCAGGCAGCGCACAGGCAGCGCACAGGCATCGCACAGGCAGAGCACTAGCAGTGCACAGGCAGTACACAGGCAGAGCACGGGCAGCGCACAGGCAGAGCACAGGCAGCGCACAGGCAGAGCACGGGCAGAGCACAGGCAGAGCACAAGCAGAACACAGGCAGAGCACGGGCAGAGCACAGGCAGAGCACAGGCATAGAACAGGCAGTGCACAGGCAGAGCACAGGCAGCGCACAAGCAGGCCAATAGGCAGCGCACAGGCAGAGCACAGGCAGTGCACAGGCAGCACACAGGCAGTGCACAGGCAGCGCACAGGCAGCGCACAGGCAGAGCACAGGCAGCGCACAGGCAGAGCACAGGCAGCACACGGGCAGAGCAGAGGCAGCACACGGGCAGAGCACGGGCAGCGCACAGGCAGAGCACAGGCAGCGCACAGGCAGCGCACAGGCAGAGCACAGGCAGTGCACAGGCAGCGCACAGGCAGTGCACAGGCAGCGCACAGGCAGAGCACGGGCAGAGCACAGGCAGAGCACAGGCAACGGTGCAGGCAGCGCACAGGCTGAGCACAGGCAGCGCACAGGCAGCGCACAGGCAGCAGTGCAGGCAGCGCACCGGCAGCGCACAGGCAGCGCACAGGCAGAGCACTAGCAGTGCACAGGCAGTGCACAGGCAGAGCACGGGCAGCGCACAGGCAGAGCACAGGCAGCGCACAGGCAGAGCACGGGCAGAGCACGGGTAGAGCACAAGCAGAACACAGGCAGAGCACGGGCAGAGCACAGGCAGAGCACAGGCATAGAACAGGCAGCGCAGAGGCAGAGCACAGGCAGCGCACAAGCAGGCCAATAGGCAGCGCACAGGCAGAGCACAGGCAGTGCACAGGCAGCACACAGGCAGTGCACAGGCAGCGCACAGGCAGCGCACAGGCAGAGCACAGGCAGAGCACAGGCAGTGCACAGGCAGAGCACAGGCAGAACATGGGCAGCGCACAGGCAGCGCACAGGCAGAGCACAGGCAGCGCACAGGCAGAGCACAGGCAGCACACGGGCAGCGCACAGGCAGCGCACAGGCAGAGCACAGGCAGTGCACAGGCAGAGCACAGGCAGCACACGGGCAGAGCACGGGCAGCGCACAGGCAGAGCACAGGCAGCGCACAGGCAGAGCACAGGCAGCGCACAGGCAGAGCACGGGCAGCGCACAGGCAGCGCACAGGCAGCACACGGGCAGAGCACGGGCAGCGCACAGGCAGCGCACAGGCAGAGCTGGACTGTGCCCAGTCTCCCAGCCCCACCGGTTCTCCCCAGCTCAGCCCCGGGTACAACCCGCGGCAGTGGGACGGGGTGTCTGAAAGCACATTTCCCCTCGGCCGCACGGGTGTTCCAGCCTGTGCCAAGGGACGGGAGCGGCTCCAATACAGAAAACATTGTCCAATGGCAAAGCCCAGACACCGGGGACCACGTTTTCCCTTTGTTTTTGTTATTATTGTGATTGACAGCATGACAATGGATTTCTGCCAGGCCTGGAACAGCTCAGCTCAGACCTGCTCAGGCTTTTTTGTTGAGCTTATCCTGACACACAAGTGCCTCCCTGGGGCAGAGACTCTTGCCCAGGCAGAGGAGACGTTTCCAACACTGTCCTGTCACCGTGTCTCCCTGATCAAACCAAAACTCTCCGTGTCTTTAATATCCATCCCAGCTGTCTGGTGCCCGAGGCACCGGGACAGTTCGTGCCATAACAACATGGAATTTTCCAGAATAGCGAGCAAGCATTTTCCCCCCCTGCTTGCATTGGACGTTTTCATTTTCCCCACCCCAAATTTGCTCCCAAGTCTGCAGCATGCTGCAGCGCCGATGGATGTTGGATTCAGCCTGAATAGGAAGGCATCGCGTTCAGAACGGTTTGAAGGGGGAAGGTCGCACACACGATATTGTTGAAAGGCAGATCAGCACAGCGAGCATTCCTGGCGCCCGCTCCAACCTGCAAAGGCTTTGGATTGGAATGGACTGGCGGTACCTGTCAGAAAGGTATCGCTGCCTGCGCCCCGGCGCTTGGAAAGATGCTGCTCAAGAAGAACCCCAGCAGGGTTTTAGGTCCTTGGCTGATGGGAGCTGGTTTTCTTCCCCGCATCAGCGTGGCAGGGCGTTCAGAGGCTCTCGCTGCTGTTACCTGCTGCACTTTGTGGCACATTGCTGGGGACCCGGCAGAGCCACTGGCGTTATCTAACACTTCCTAATTCAGGCAGGTTTGGAGTTTTGGGACGTGCCTGTTTCACTGTCGCATTTTAGACTATTTCCCTTTCGTGTGTTCATTGGGTCTTGCTTTCTACCAACCTCCTTCCAACAAATGCTGGTTTCTGATCTCTCAGTCTGGCTCCTGCATCTTTCACTGTCCGGCTCCCCTTGCTTTTTCTTTAGGCTTTTCCTGTTTTCATTGATAAACTGCTTTGGATTTCTGGTTCCACTCAATCCAGCATTAAGCCCCGCTCAGGTTCCGCTGGAGGCCACCAGCCTGACATCCCCGGGGAGTTCACTGTGTCCCTGCCACCAACACCCTGCCCCATGGGAGGAGGGATTGTGACATCCAGCAGCACCACCTGGCCCTTCCTCCATCATTTTGCCCCATCTCTTCTGAACCCACATCACCTCCAGCTGCATCCAGGGCCAGGCTTGCAGCACATCCCCATGCCCAGGGTGTCTGTGGGGCAGGGAAGGCGCTGCAGAGCCTGCCTGGCACAGCTGTCCCTTCCGGGGGGAAAGGCAGATGCAGGGATGGAAGAGAGTCCGCAGCACCCACAGCCAAGCTCAGATCCCCTGGGAGCCCCCCCAACATCATCATCAGCCTCTGCAGCTCCCCGGGGAGAGAAGAGCCACACGCCGCAATGGGGCCTCTGCAACACCCCCTGCCCTGCAGCGAGGTGACACTCAGTGGCACCCGTGCCTGGCACAGGGACCTCCTTCCCACTCCATCCCTTGCCAGCCCCTTGGTCCTGGTTAAGGACAGCTCTGCCCGAGATGTGCCCAGGCTCCCGGGCACAGGGCAGCGCTGGGGCTGTTATCTCAGCAGTGCTGGGAGCTGTCAAAGCAACCCGGGCCAGGGTTCACCTCCAGGTTGTTGGCACAGACAGGCGGGTCCCAGCCTCACATGGCTGGACTTGGTTGGGGCTGCGAGTCTCTCAGAGCTGTGTGAAGAACCACACGTTGCCACCGGGTTGCCGTCCAGGGCGAGTTGCTGCAGAAACAGCCGGTGCCACATGCGTGGTGCTGTGTGACGGATCCAGCTGGACCATGGGACTGATCCGGTTGAAAACTGCTTGTCAGAACCAGAGAGGGTTTCCCCTGCTGGCGGCGCTGCAGGTGGGGAGGAGGAGCTGACCCAGTGGCCTCAGCCATCCTGTGTCCCCCCGGGCACATAGGGAAGGCTCAGGGGCTGATCCCTGCGGCGGGGGGAAGGTGATACTGTCCCTCCCCAGCCAAGCTCTGCCGGACCCCAAACGAGCACCCACACATGGCGCCAGCTGGTGTGGGGTGGGCAGGAGGCAGCCAAAGCCTCCGGGCTGTGCCAGCGCTGGGGTGGCCACCCTTGTTCTGTGGCTCTTTGTGGAGGGAGCTTCTTTAGGTCTCAAAACCTCAGTGTGGTGGGTGCAGAGGTGGCCACTGTGCCACTGTCCCAGCTAAGAGCACCCCGAGTTGGCAGGATCAGGGCACCCCACAGCGATGCTGTGACACCCTGGGGTGATGCTGGGGACATCAGGCTGGGGTACCCGCGGTGATGCTGGGGACACCGGGGCAGCCCCCGCTCCCGCTCCCTCGTCCTCCTCGTCCTCGTCCTCCTCCTCCCGTCCCTCTCCCCGCTCGCAGCCCCAGCCCGGCCGGTGGAGGAGCCGGCCGCGCACAAAACCGTACAGCCGGCCCCTCGGCCCCGCAGCGGCACCGGCACCGGCGGCGGGGGGTGCCCAGCGCCCGCCCGGGGCCAGGAGCGCACAGGGGCTACGGAACCACGGGAACACCTGCTTCATGAACGCGGTGGTGCAGTGCCTCACCGGCACCTCCAGCACCCACCAGCATCTCCCGCACCCACCGGCACCTCCTGCACCCACCAGCATCTCCCACACCCACCGGCACCTCCCGCACCCACCGGCATCTCCGGCACCCACCGGCATCTCCCGCACCCACTGGCACCTCCCGCACCCACCGGCACCTCCAGCACCCACCGGCACCTCCCACACCCACCGGCACCTCCAGCACCCACCGGCATCTCCCGCACCCACCGGCACCTCCAGCACCCACCGGCACCTCCCACACCCACCGGCACCTCCCACACCTACCGGCACCTCCAGCACCCACCGGCACCTCCTGCACCCACTGGCACCTCCAGCACCCACCGGTACCTCCCACACCCACCAGCACCTCCCACACCCACCGGCACCTCCCGCACCCACCGGCACCTCCAGCACCCACCGGAACCTCCCACACCCACCAGCACCTCCAGCACCCACCGGCACCTCCCGCACCCACCGGCACCTCCCGCACCCACCGCACCCCCTGCCCCGCACATCCCACCTGCACCCTGTGCCCCCCACACTCACTGGGACCCCCTGCTGCTCCCAGCACCCCGAGCTCCCAGCACCCTCTCCTGTGCCACGTCCTCCCCATGGGCCTTGCTCTGCCCTGCCAAATGCCCCCCAGCCCCGCTGTCCCTCCAGCCCCACTGCCGTCACCCACCTCCTGCCTTCAGCTGAGCTCTGACCTCCCTTGGGTGGGCGAACTCACTGTCCTGGCCACCCTCACGGAACCCAAGAGTGAGCCCCATGCTGGTCTTGGTGGTGCCACCAGGGGATGGTGCCACCAGGGGATGGTGCCACCAGGGGATGGTGCCATGGGAGCCCAACCCAGTGGCCTCAGGCCCTGTGGCTGAGTGCATGTCACATCCCTGCAGGGCACAGGCCAGTGTGCTGCGGACCTGCATCCATTTTAGGGACAAGGACAGGACAGCACTTTGATCCTGGCGTGGCAGCCCCCTATGCTCAGGGACACACGCCTGTGGGGTGACATTTCCCCAGGGACTTGCTGCTGCAATTAAACTGCTACTGCCATGAAACTTTGCAAAGCGCTCAGAGGAGCTGCTGAGGGGCTGGACCTGCCCTGGTCAGGGTTTCTGGCGCTGCTGGGGGAGCTCATTGCCTTTAATTTCCCTGTAGCAAAGTCACCAGCTCTTGCAGCACTGCGCACAGGATTTCCATGCCCTCTGCTCCCAAACACGCAGGTTCCTTGGGCACAGAGAGGCAAACAAACCCGACCAAAAAGAAAAAAACACCCCAAACTTGCAGCCTTTGCTTTGAATTTCCTCCCTTCAGGTGGTTTTCTGCATCTGCCATGAACTGCCACCTGATTTTAGTTTTATTTAATCTGTCTAAACAAGATTTTGAAAATCAGAAGCGAGTCCGTGGCTCATGTTGCTTGAAGGCCATCGGGGGTGGCCTTGCTCCCTCTGCTGCCAGGAGAGCGGGGCTGGGACAGGCGAGGTGGTGGCCAGAGGGGTCTTGGCTCTGGGGGGTCCCGGGGGTGCTGGAGCTCTGAGCCCTGCCCTGACGTGCTGGTTTGTGCTTTCTCTGTTGGCTCTGAGCAGCTGCTGCCAGCCCAGGCTTGGAGACAGGTCCTTGGGGACCCCAAGCTCTGCCTTTTGGGGAGTTCCATGGGGAGATGGGGGCAGAATGCTCTGGGGAACCCTGTCAGCAGCTTGGGACGCCCTGAGGGGCTGGGGGGAAGGAGGAGAGGGGACAAGGAGGGGGCAGCCTCGGGGAGGGGGAGCTGGCAGGGCTTTGGGTGGAGGGGCAGAGCTTGGCAGGGCAGGCAGCACCCCAGCACTGTGTGGCAGAATGCAAACCCCCCTCCCTCCTTCAGTATGGCACATCTTCCCCTTTTCTCTGCTACTTGAGGCTAACAGCTTCTTTTGTTTGGCCCGGAGCACCCTGGCTCCTGGGACATTGGGAGAGGGGAGTGCCGAGCCGCTGGGCGCCAGGGGCCAGGGTAAGGCTTCAGGGGCACCCACAGCCAGTGTGGGGGGTGCAGAGAAGCTTCTAGAGTGCCTACAGTCAGATCTGATCAGATAAAAACGGGACGCTCATCGAGACCCAGCCCCATTTTGTGTGGGGGTCTCTCGGAGTACGAGCTTAGCCACTGCTGCCAGGAGAGCCCCCCTCCCTGGGATGGAGACTCCGCTTGCCTCGCCGCTGTTATAGTTGAATTGAATTTTGTGGGCTGGGCTGTGTTTCTGATTCTGTAGACCATATCCAGGATTCCTACCTTATCGTAAAAGCTATGCAAGTTGTATACGAGCTCATATTTTAGAGAACTGAAAATTAGTCCTGTTAGTTCTCAGTAAGTTCTTATCTTATCTTGAAAGTGCTGAGAAGGTACATTTGCTATCATCCAAGAATTTGTATAATTTTATACGAAGTGCGCATGTGCAGTGACAAAAGGTGAAAAGTACACTAGTGATGAAGACTACTTACTTCATCCTGAAGACCCCCTGAACGACCACCAGAGGACACTGCGCATGCTTAGAGTAGTTCCAAGGTGTTGCAACTGATATTGTGAAATAATTGTGTAACCTAATGAATATGCAATATACACATTGTAACTTTAATGAATATGTATGTAACCAAATTGTATAAAATGGTGAAGTTTGAATCAGTGGTCGGAACCAGCTTTGGGTGCGAGCCCCTGGTTTCCCCAGCGCTGAAATAAAGCACCGCATATAACTACGCCCGTGGTTATGTGTCCTGAATGCTAACACCGCCACGGGTGTAAGTAAAACTTCTCGCAGGATTGCGAGTATATTTATACTTTCCGTGCACATATGCACGTATAACTTTCCGCGCTCCATTTGAGCGCGTATAAATTTACCCTCGCCGAATCGCGGGTGTATTTTCCTCCCGTGCACCTATGCACGAGTAACTTTCCGTGCGCATTTGCACGCGTACTTTATCTCTTTAAAATAATCCCGCACCGTGTGAGGCAAGTGTGTACTTCTCCGGGACTCAGGGCCAGCTCCGGCATTTTTTTTGAGTGAAGCCCCGTGTATGCACGCTGTGGACCGCCTGATTGGTTGTATCAGTTGCTGCCCCTCAAATAGGTTTTCTCAGCTGATATCTGAACCTTTATTTAAGTCACTTTGGAGTGCTAAAACCCTGTTCCTCGCCGGTTTAATGAAAGTTGTTTTGGACTCTGTTGTCCCTTAAATTAACCTGCGAGGACTCTCCGTGACACACTGCCCTTGGGGGGCTGGTGGGAACCCCCTGGCACGTGGCTCCATCAGGGACATGTCTGGTCCACTCCCCGGTCTCAGCTGCTCCGCTTCAGTTGGAGAGTGCAGAGTGCCAGCTCTGCTGGGCTGAGCATCCCCGGTTTTGGGATGCAGGAGGTTTGCTCAGGGGCTTTCCTCCTGCCTGTGCAGGCAGGGCAGGCAGGGTTGGCAGCTCCCCTGCCCACGGGCCACACTTTTGCTTGGCTGTATGAACAGCCCTTGTCTCTTGTAGGGCCTTGGGTGGCTGGGCTGGCACTGCCGGCATCGCCTGGCTGGGGAAACTGAACGCCCATCAACTAGAGCTGCCCGGTGCTTTCCTGCGACTGCAAAGCGCTGCGACACGGCGGCTGTGGGCACCCCGGGGCGGGGCACGAAGCTGCTGCGTCCCCCCAGTTCTGGATCCCCCGACCCAGAACAAAGCGCTCCCCTCCTCCAGCTGCCGACAGCCAGCCCGGCTTCTTGCACAGCCCCCTGGTTCCCCCTCACCCCGTCCCCCCAGTTAGTGCCAGGGGGTGCTTCTGAAGCCCATGGACACCTTAGCCCCACCCAGGGTGCAGGATGGGCCTCTGCTGGCTCTGCCCTGGTGCCCACTGGTTTGCTCCCCGTGATCCCTCTGGGGACCCTGGATACCACTGGATCCACCTGGGCACCCCCAAAGCGCCTTTTTAGCACTTATTTTTCTCCTGAAAAAGCAAACACAGGGGGCTTTCTGCCATCCTGCCCCAGGGACCCCCACTCAGACCACACCGGCGCTTGGTTGCCCATCGCCATTTATTGCAGCCGCTGCCTGCTCAGCACCCGGGGCGGTGGGACCGGGGCCGGGACCCCCGTCCTGCCCGGCTGTCAGGGGGTTGATTCGCTGCGGGGGGGCTGGATGGGCGGCAGCAGCTTCGGTGCCTGGGTGAGGCGTCCGGGAGATGAGGCTGGTCGGTGCTTCAGCACGGCTAACAGCAGCGGGGAGGCGGTGCCTGGGGGCGAGGGGCAGGGTCAGCCACAGACACCCACCAACAGGGTCCTGCCCCCACCCTGAAGCACACAGGCTGTTGTCTCACACTGCCCAGCACCACCCCCCATGTCCCCCCAGCTCCCTCCATCTCCACCACGAGGACCGGCTGCCCCAGAAGCCAGTGCTGCCTCCACAGCCCAGCCCAGACCCCAGACCCCCGTCCAACCCTGCCCAGATGTAGGCACAGACCCGTCCCCCCAGACAGCGGGGTGTCCTCTGCCCCCCGGTGCCCTGACAGGGCCATACTTTTCTGGCTCCTCGAGGTCGAGGTCTCTGGGGTGGCCGTTGGTGTTGTGGGCAGCTGAGAGCCCCCCATCATGGAGAGCTGCTCGTCCTGCCGCTTCCCATCAGGGCCGTCCTGGCCCGACAGCTGCATCGTGTCCTTCTGGGAAGGGGAGAGCGTGTGACCCAAACATGAGGCCCCGTTCCGCATCCCTCAGCAACCCCCCCCCAGCCAGCTCTCCCCGGGGAAACTGAGGCACAGATCCCCCCGCAGGCTCAGCATCCCCCTCCCTACCTCTGTCATCCCTACCTTGTTGGGGCGGCGGGCGCTGGATAGGGACGGCCGTGGGGTGCTGGGCGGTTGGGGCTGGAAGCGCGGGGGCGTGACGGTGTGTGGGCCCCCGCAGCTCCGCGGAACAGTGGGGTATCTGCACTCGCCCGTCCGCTCCCTGTGGGACAGGACATGGGGGTGCTCAGTGCCCGGCAGGTGGCACCCCATGTGTCACTCGATGCCAGGGAAGGGTCAGGGGGTGCTCCCTGTTCGGGGGGCAGTTACTCACGGTCCAGACGCCAGCATGTTGAGGGGCCGGTCACAGGACAGGCAATGGAAACCAGGCAGCAGCTGCCTGGAGGGGGGAGAAAAGGGCTGGGGAGCTCCTGGGGGGCACAGCCCCACCTGCACACCAGCCACAAAAAGCCTCTGCACCCACCCCCCAAGACTGGTTCAGGAGGGCTCCTCCCACACGTGCCCCCTCATTGTGCCGCCTCTATCGCTGCGAAGCTGCAACTGGCAGGAGCACAAGGCACAGCCACTTGCTCAGCATCCCCAGGGGCTCTGCCCACATGGCTCCTACGCCAGGTACCACACCGGCACGAGCCGGGACAGCCAGCGGGAACAGGGCCAGCACTGCCAAAGCCACCACTGTCCCCATCGCACTCACTTCCTAATCCCAGCGGCATTGTCACGCTCTGCCTGCAGCGCCTTCTCCTGGAGCTGCCCGCTGAGGCTCTTCCACCGCTCCTCCTGCTGCTTCCGGAACGCCCCCAGCTCCCGGCGGTCCAGCTGTGGACGGGTGACACCCTCAGCCAGCTACCCCAGGATGGGACATGGCGGTCCCCGGGGGCACAGCCGGGAGGGGGGACCCTCGCAAGGATGCTGCCTTAGGCTGCCAGGCCCCAAGGTGCCAGTTCTGCGTGGAGGGGACGAGCCCTCACCTTGCAGTCCATCTGTCTCTGCAGCTCTTTCTGGAACTGGTGCCAGCCCTTCTCCTGGCCCGTCACCCGGCTCGTCACCTCCTCCACCATCTTGGTCAGCCGCTCCACGCACGCCTCAAACTGGCTGCGACTGACTTTGTCAGCCAGGGCGGCTTTGTCTGTTTTCTAGCAACGGGGAAAGGCAGGAGAGCAGTGGGGACAGGATGCAGAGAAAACAGGAGAGGGGAAGTGGCTACGTGGTCCTGTTCACCCTATCACCCCCGTGGCGTTGGTCCCACCAGCCGAAGGGACTCGGGGTCACAGAGGGACCTGGCAAGGGACCTGCAGCCGGGCTAGAAATCCTCCCTCCCCCTGGCTGGTTGTGCCAGCCGGCACCCAAGGGACAAGGGGTGTTTGTCACCCTGCCCGGGACACCCTTGACTGGCACCGGGGCCCCTTGAGCCCGTACCTCATCGATTCCCAAAACCAGCAGCTCCTCCTTGTCTGCTTGCTTCTTCTCCAGCCTCCCCAGGGCCTGGGACAGAGCCTTCCAAGGCAGACAGCAGCCCGTGATGCCACGGCAGGGTCGGAGCTGCCCCCGGCCAGCCGAGCACCCCCTGCCTCCCCACCCCATCAGAAACCTCCAGGAAAGGCATCAGGAAGCTGTGCAGGGCTGCGAGCAGGGTGGCAGCGGGACAGACCCCTTGGGGTCCCAGCCTGGGCTCTGCCCGCGCGTTACAGCCACCCACCTTGACGTCATTCTGCTCCTGCTGGCGATCCTGCTGGAGGTTTGCAAGGTCCCAGCTGAACTTCTCATAGCCTTTTTGGAGCTGCACGATGCTGGTCTGGAGGCACTTGAGCTGCTCGTCCTGCTGCAGGGACTAAGAGGACAAGGCGGTGCTGAGCAAGGGGGTGGCTGCCCCACGGGGGCAGACCCAGGGTATTTTGGCTGATGTCCACGGGCCCTCAGTGCAAGCAGGACATTTGCTCCAAGGCTTTAATTCCCTTCCGTGCTGCTGACTCTGACAAGCCAATTAGGGGGGCAGCGAGGGGCTCCCGCACGTTAGAGCAAAGCAGAAATGCCTGGGGGGTCCTGGCAGCTCAAGCCCCCTACACCGCATCTCCTTACCTGTCTCCTCCACTTTGGGTAATTGTCCACCTTGCCGCCCGCCTTCTGGGCCAGGGACTCCACCTGCTCCTCGAGCTTCTCGCAGCGCTGGAGGAGCTTCCCCAGCAGCACCCTGGTGTCCGGGCTGCAGAAGTGGCACCCTGCGTGCTCATGTCCCCCGCTCTGCACCGTCGCCCTCGGCTCGTCCACCTGCTGGCAGAGGAGGAGGAATCAGCTCTGAGCCGGGCTGGGTGCCGCCCACAAGCCCAGGTGCCGTGGAGGCTCCAGGGCCCCATCCAGCCAGGGGACGTGGCCGGGACCCCGCCAGGACTCCCCCCGAGCCAGCGGGGCCTGGGAGCGCTGCCCCCGGGCCTCACCTCTGCCTGCAGCTGCTGTGCTGACTCCATCACCAACTTATTCATGTACTCAGCCGCAAACTGCTCCAGCTCGGCCTGGGTCGGCTCCGGCTGCTTCCCCAGCTCCTTCCGCTCTGCCTTGACCTTCTGTCCCTTGGGCCTGGCCAGCGAGATGGGGGCAGGGGCAGGCTTAGCCTTCGTGGGGGTGTCCCTCGGCCCCCAAACTGGGATGCTCCCAGACCCCAGGATCCCTCGCAGCCCTGCGGGGTAGGAAACCCTCTCCTATCCTTTTACCGTAGCTGTCGGGTCATCTGGCCGCTGCCGTCTGCTTTTCTGCCGGCTCCAGCCCCCCTCGTCTTTCTGGGAGCATCCTCCACCTTGCTGATCTGGGAACGGCAGTGGGGGCGGTGAGGGCACAGCCCCCTGTGTCATTCCAGCACGGGGACCCTTCGGCTGCCCCCTCCCTGCCCAAACTGGCATCCCCGCAGCCCCTCGGGGACTGCTGCCGGCTCACCTTCTCCTCCTCCCCGTGGAGGGCCCTGGCCATGTCTTGTAGGAAGGACACCTGGCACCTGAGGTCGGCCAGGATGCTGGTGATGCTCTCCCGGCCTAGAGGGACATGGTGCAAGGGGATGTGCTGTCGGTGAGGGGGTCTCTGAGCATGACGAGCCCCTGACCCAGGGCGACCCCACGCCAAAAAACCCCCGCCAGTCCTCCCGTGCTCTCACCTCCCTTCGGGAAGAGCCGGCGCAAGTTCTCAAGATCCGCATGTTCTGCTTTGGTAGATTTAAGCTGCTCCACCTGCTCTTTCAGACCAGTGCAGAGGTGGCCGAGCTGCCCAACCTGGGAGAGAACCTCCCGCATCTCCGACTCGTAGCTGGAGGTGCTGGTGGAGCCCCAGGGCTTGGCCGGCTCTTGGGCATCCCCTGGGATGGTGGCTTGGGAGCTGGAGGACCCAGGCTGCACCCCAGGGGTGGTGGTGTGGGTCCCAGGGGATCCTGGCTGCATCCCCGAGGTGCTGGCCTGGGCATCAGGGGCCCCTGGCTGTGTCCCCAGGCAGGTCCTGGCCTGGGTGCCCCGTGATCCTGGTTCCAGCCCCGAGGTGCTGGCCTGGGTGCCCCGGGATCCTGCCTGCATCCCCGGGGTGGTGGCGCCGGCACCAATAGACCTCGTGTGATCCGAGGGAGCGCCTGACAACTTCACAGGGGTCACTGGTTCCCCCTGTGTCCCTGCTTGCATCCCCAGGGAGCCAGACACTGCAGTCCCCTTGCCGGTCTCCATCCCAGGCCGTGTCCCACGTCCCTTCGGCCCCAGTGCTGAGCTCTTCCTGGCCTGGCTGTCCATGGCCACCTGGGTGGGCTCAGCAGGGGCAGACTGGCCCCCACCGCCCTCCTGGGAAGAAGAGGCAAAGGGTAACAGGTTTACTGGCAGCTGGGCAGCCGTGAGGACAGACCCCAGAACCCCCCGCCATGTCCCCAGTCCCTGTCCCCAAACCACCATCTCACAGGGCCAAACTCGTGTTGAACATGAGAGCCCAAATGCAAAGGGATCACGGAGTCAGCCCAGCCGTGGAGCTGGGGGGATGGGACATCCAGGGATGGGACCCGCAGCATCACTGCCCAGCACCCCAACCCACAGGCTGTGCCCCGAGGCAGGAGGGCTGGTGTCCCCGAGGGAGCGGGGGACTCAGCCGCCTCCTGTCCCTGCGCAGCCCGGCAGCATCCTGGGGCTTCCCCTGGAGCTGGGCAAGGAGAGGGACACCCGTTCAGATGTGGGAGCGGGATTTAAAGAGTATCCCCAAATGAACTGGGGCAGGAGACAGAGGGACGCTGGGCAGGGCTGTGCCTGGGGGCCGCAGCTGAATTGCACGGGCAGAGCTTTATCTCCCCTCCTTCCCCTCCCATGGATCTGTTTTGAGGGCTCTCTAGTTCAAAAGTGCCTTAGCAACTCCTGGGACACCCTTCCCACTCTTCCCTCCTGCTGCCCTTCACGCTGCTGACACCGATGGCCATGGGGCACGGGCACAGTGTGACAGGGCAGCAGGAGCGGGGAGGGACGAGGGCCCAGCTCCCTCCCGGGGCACCAGGGGATGCTCACCAGGCCAAGCGTCTCCTGGATCTCCTGGATGTCCTCGGCCAGGCCGGAATGCGCCTCCTGCAGGGCATGCATGTCCTCTGCCAGGCCAACATGCGCCTCCTTCATCTCCTGGATGTCCTGTGCCATTCCAGAATGCGCCTTCTGCATGGCCTCTTGCATCTCCCGCATGTCCTGTTCCATTCCAGAATGCGCCTCCTGCATGGCCTCCTGCATCTCCCGCATGTCCTCTGCCATGCCAGAGTGCGCTTTCTGCATGGCCCGCATGTCCTCTGCCAGGCTGCACTGTGCCTCCTTAAACTTGTTGATCTCCTCCCACAGGTGCTGGAGCGAAGCCCTTTTCTGGGAGAGCAGGTGGGGGGTGAGCCCAGGGGAGGGTCCCAGGGGACCTGGGCCCCGCTGTGCTCTGCTGCGGGAGCTCGGGCTTAACCCAGCCCTTGGGCTGAGGGCGGCACGACGGCAGCGCGGAGCCCGGAGGAGGGGGCGTCTCGTGGGGGAGCACCCAGGGACCAGCAAGAGCATCTACCTTGGAGACGGCTCTCTCCTCCTCTTCAGTTGTTGTTGGCATCAGCTCCTTGGCCATGGAGGAGACCTCGGAGTTGCTCCCGGTCCCCTCCAGCTGCTCCTCTGGTTTCCAGAGCTGCTGCCCTGTGCCCAGGGCTCCGTCCTCCTCCTTCTCCTGGCCAGGCTGGTCCTTGCTGTCCTGGTGCTTTGCCAGGCCGGGGGCTGGGCTCTGCCCTGGCTCCAGGACAGACAGCTCCTGCTGGCCCAGCTGCCCGATGATGGCCTCGAGCAACTTGTGAAGCGCCATGAAGTCAACAACCCCCAAACTGGGTGTCCCGATGGCGGCGTTCAGCATCTCCAGCAGACCGAGTGTGGCCATCGCTGCTGCTCTGCCGGAAAACACGGAGCCTGATGTGGGAAGACGGGAGCTTTTCTGTCCAGAGGTGATCTTGGAGGGATGGGCAGCCAGCAGCCTTTCTCCTGCTCCTTCTTGCCACAGAAAGCGATCAGTCACCAAAACAGATCCAAGTGCCGAAAGCAATCCAAGTGATGAAAGCGATCCAGCCACCAAAGCGATCCAAGTGCCAAAAGTGATCAAACCGCCAAAAGCGGTTCAACCACCAAAAGAGATTCCACCACCAAAAGTGATCCCACCACCAGAAGTGATGCAACCACCAAAAGCGATCAAACCACCAAAAGTGATGCAACCACCAGTAGTGATCCCACCACCAAAAGCGATCCAACTGCCAAAATGAGTCCACCACCACAGTGATCCCACCACGGCAAGTGATCCCACCACGGCCAGTGACCAAATGGGCGAGGGGCACAGGTGACAGGGGACAATATAGTGTCTCTGTTGCCCGGCAACAGCCGCCCCAGGAGCCAGCGGGCGCCGCCCTGGTCCTTTGTGATGAAGTCATCCACGGGATGGGAGATGATGAGGCTCCCTCCTGCCTTTCCCACTTTACCACCCACAATGCAGCTGGTGACACCTCAAATGTTGTGGCAGGTCACTGCAGCCCGTGCCCAGATTCAAAAGACAATCGCCCAGGTCACAGGGAATGAAATCTCATTTCACTGAATTAAACACCCTCAGTTTTAATTGCAGAGAGAATGGCTTTATCCGTGTTGTGCAATAAATCAAACTCTCCCGACGTTTCACCCTTTCCTTTCCCCATGGCACAGTTGGCCTCGGAGGCGATTCCCCTTGGTGGCAGATGTGCAGCGACTGGCTCACGAGTGCACCAGCACTGGGAACCTGGGCTGAAAACAAGGTCAAAGTGCCTGGTTTAGGACGCCTTTCCCTGCGGTTCATCAGGCAGAAGGATGTCTTTTGAGAGGGAGCTGTTCTGAAGGGATTTCTTCTGCCTCTCTTGACCGTTGGCACGAGCCAGCGGCTGCTGACCAGGAAATGTGCTCATCGCTTGCTCCCTCATGAACACTGTCCTGGCCTTTGCAGCTAGAACGACATAAACCAGAGTATGTTTCCTGTCACCTCTGCGAGAAGGTGGTTCAAATGCAAAGGCTGATCTTGCCTGTAAGCAGCACCAACTGCTCTAGAGACAGCTCTTTGCTGGGGATGGAGCTGTGAGAGAGGTTCTCCAGCTGGCACGGCTGCCTCCCTTTTGAAACACGGGCCATCTTTTGCTGGCATTCCCGTCGCTCAGCCTGATGGCTCTGACATCTCCTCTGATGCTTCAGAAACGCTGCTGCTATCTACACAGCCATTGCAAGATCCTTTTGCACTGAGAACTGAAGCTGCTCCATAGCTGAAAGGGAGACCCCAACACAGAAAGCAGGGCTGCCATGATTCCTCTGAGAGTGAACCCCGACATCCCAAAGAAAGCCGGTCCTTGGAGATGGCCAAGTTTGGAGCAGCGCTGTCACACGTGAGCTGCGAGTCACACAAGGAAGAGTTCCAGAGGACGGAGCGTGTCCCCAGATGGCTTTTGCCAGCGCTGACTGAGGAAGAGGAGTCCTGTCCAGGGACCTCTGCAGAGACGTCTCCAGGCAGAGCAAGACACTGGGGGGCAACAGCCCCTCTCAAACCCCAGTTTTGCACCCCAAGTGGCCGCACGGCAATGGGCAAGCCTTCATCCCGGGCCAGAGATGCTGGATCCAGAAGTCATGGCTTGCTCCCGGGAGGGTCTTTTTGTGTCAGAACCTCCTGTGTTTCGCCACGCATTTTTCACGGTCAATGACTTTCATTTCTTTTCCCTCTACGCTCTCCTCCGGTTTTGCCGTGGAGAGCAGATGCCAACAGTCTATTCCAGCCTTACGGGATCTTGCAGACTTCTCCTTTGCTGTCTGTGGTGCTGGTGATTGCCTTCTGCTGCCCCTGGTTCATGTTGAAGACTAATTCCTGGCAGATGTGGTTGGTGCTGCTGAGCAACACTCTTGGCTTTGTGCTAGTGCTCAGTAGGACACCGACAAGAAAGCAGGTGTCAAAAACCTCTCGGTTCTTGTGTTGAATGGTGTAGTGTATCCAGGAGTCTCTTCCAGCAACCTTAATTGCGGTTAATGTGGTTAAGAGTACTTGATAGGGTCCGTCCCAACGTTCTTTTAAAGTTTCTTTATTCCAAGTTCTTATATACACCGTGTCTCCATGCTCTGTATCATGTACCGGATTCTCAAGTGCTAGTGGGCGATTCCACACTAGTGCGGATCTGAGTTGATTCAGTGTCCTGCCGAGAGGCAACACGTAATTGTAGAAATCCTGATTACCTTTTACATGTACACTTGGATCTGGATCCGGTGCTTCATATGGCTTGCCATACAGAATTTCGTATGGACTTACTGACATTCCGCTCCTAGGTTTAATTCTAATACACAACACCACTATTGGCAAGGCCTGAGCCCATTGAATTTTTGCTTCCTGACAAATCTTGCTAAGTTGCCTTTTTAGGATCTATAGGGCATGCCTGAGATTTGCATGCCTTGGACTACTGGATGTATTAACCGAATAAAGCACAGGATCATACACGGCACAAACAGTAAACCCAGAAATGCACATGCTATCACGAACCCTGTTTTCTTCCACCAGGCTACCATTTCGAGACCAATATCCATTAGGTGGACCTGGGTACCAAGTGGGAGCAATAGAGGTATTTGATGAATTTACGCGCGACACTAGCTTACAAGAGGTTCATCCGATGTATCAGTCATTTGAGACCCCCCACATATCCAGCATGAGGTGACATTTAATTCCTGGGCTATTTTCCATAAGATCTATAAACAGGTTTTTCCCTACTGTGGGTAATTGTAATCCCTTGTCTTTTTGCCTTATTTCTTCTCACCAATCTTTGCTTTTCTGTAGTGGCAGAGGCCCCCCGCCCCGGGGGGATGGGGCTGTCGCCAGCCTGGCTGAGAGGTGAAGCCAGAGACAAAAGAAACTAAAGGAGTGTTCTTGTAAGGCGCGTGGACGGGGCAGCTTTGCTATAAAGCCAGCCCGCTCCGGCAATAAAGCGAACTCTGTGAACATCACATTGGTGTGTCAGGTTCCGTGTCTCGCGTGGAAAAAGCAACATTTTGGTGACCCCGACGTGATACTTCGTATCGAAGCAAGATCGTTGGGACGTGAAGACGCCAGGAAAGGCACCTGGAGGGCGAAGTTAGCCCTGCGCTTGAAGAATAGCAGAAAGCAGGCCTACGGAGAAGCAGGTGGCGTGGGAAACACGGCATCCGCGGAAGGAAAAATCATAATGCAGAGTATTCTGCAGCTGAATGCATGAACAGGAAGGTATTTTGAAACAGACGCGTTAAAGCGTCTGCTGCGATTCGCCCAGCGGAAGGCGTGTGTCCCCTTCGACGGACGGATTTTTTTCTCCCGGTACACGGGAGGACACAGGGACCGAACTGTGGGACGCGGTCACAAGGGGCAGCCGCGAGGCTTGCGACCTCGCCGGGCCGTGGCGGGAGGTCAGGCGGCTGATGCAGGAGGTCTCAGCGGAGCCGGAGCTGTGTGCCGTCCCCCCGGAGCCGCCCGCCGCGAGCTGCCCCCTCTCCGAGGACTCTGAAAAATCGATACCGCTGGTATGTCCCGTGTCAGATTTGGATTTCTGGGGCGGAGAGCAAATTATACCCTCTGCGCCCTTTGAGCCATCGCCTGCCTCCGACGAGCAACGGCAGCAACCAGCAAGGTTCAACGAGCCCGGACAGGTTAATCCAGCTGAAGTGCCGTTGCCGGAAGACCCGATGGAGCACGAGAATGCAGCACCGCAGAATCGCCCTGGCTTCCAGGAGGAGAGTGTGGGAAACTACAGCGGGTCTATGGAATCCTTGTCAGAAAATATGGGAGTAGAGATCAGCCTTGAAGATATTAAGATTTACCCTTGAGAAGGATGGGAGTAAAGGAGTATCCGGAGATATGGAGTTGTACCCGTGAGAAAGGAGAGATGTACCCGTGAGAGAGAAGGGGATAGAAGAATAACATGGATGATAGCAAAATTAACCAGTGAGATGTTAGTGCTGTAACTTGTAACCAATAGTGAAAAGACACATGAACTGGTAGAATTGTATAAAAATGCACTTATAGCAATAAATAGCATCCATTACTTTCATCTTGAAAGAACTTGGTCCATGTCGCTTGTCCGTCTCAACCGCGACAGGAGAGCCACGTGCAGAGCCCGAAGGACTTACTGAGACGGCAGGAGAGCCAGATGCAAGAAGTTCTAGACGCCGTGAGGCGACAAGATGGCGGTAACAGTAAAACTTCGTGGTTAAGAGCATATAAAAACGAGTCAGATGCGATGAAGGACGGGCTGGAGGCAACTGGCAGGGGATGTGAAAAACGGGGAAAACAGGAAAGGGAGGGGGCGGAATTAGACCTCACTCCTGAGGAGCTCCGTATTGAAAGGGAGCGAATACAAAAATGGGCTAGACAATGTGTTGAAGGTGGGATGTGGTCCGTAAGAGGAGCAGATGAATATTTGAGATCGTGGTATGGAAAAGGGCTGGAGACTGGGTTAGATGGGTTTGCAAATATGCGTCGACTTACTGATCCATAGGGAAGCACAAGGGAATTGTATAGCAGTGATAGTAATGATAATCCAAGGATTTTGCAGCAAACGCAAGGGCTTGCTCTGGCAGCAGTGAGTTACCCAATATAGGTAACCCTGTGCCACCCTATTCTACAATAAAGCAGGATCCTGGGGAACCATATATGAAGTTTGTGGACCGTTTAAAAGAAGCTATAGATGCTTCTCCTAACCTGATTCCAGAGGCAAAAGCTGCTGTGGGGAAAGATTTGGCCATGATGAATGCAAACACCCAATGCCAACAGATATTAGCCGCTTTGGGAAAAACTGCTTCTCTAGCAGAGATGGTGGAAGCTTGCACACGGGTACCGATCACGCAACAGGAGGTAGAAAAGGCAAAAATACATGCTCAAGCCCACGCTGCGGCCTTGGCTGCAGCACTTAAGCCTGCGATGAAAGGCCGAAGCCCTTCTGTCCTGGTTTTGTTAAAAACAAGTTTCTCTTTTAGTGATTTTGCCTGTCAGCTAAAGCTTCATATTAACTGCATTTTCCTGGAGAACCAGACACACGTTTTGGTAAAACTAGCAGTGGAATGCTTATTGATAAGCATGGATGGACATCTCGCAATGCATTGCTAATGCATTTTTCTCTGTTCCTGTAGCAGCAGAGTGCAGGTCGCAGTTTGCTTTCACCTGGAGGGGCATCCAGTACACGTGGAATCGCTTGCCCCAGGGGTGGAAACACAGTCCTACCATCTGCCATGGGCTGATCCAGACCACGCTGGAGCAAGGTAAAGCGCCAGAACACCTGCAATATATTGACGACATCATCGTATGGGGCGACACAGCGAAAGAAGTCTTCGAGAAGGGTGAGAGAATAATTCACAGCGAAAGAAGTCTTCGAGAAAGGTGAGAAAATAATTCAGATTCTGCTGGTTTGGCCATAAAACGAAGCAAGGTCAAGGGACCTGCACGAGAGATACAGTTTTAGGAATAAAATGGCAAGACGGCCGTCGTCAGATCCCAATGGATGTGATCAACAAAACCGCAGCAATGTCTCCACCTACTAATAAAAAGGAGACACAGACTTTCTTGGGAGTTGTAGGTTTTTGGAGAATGCATATTCCTGACTACAGCCAGATTGTGAGCCCTCTCTATCGAGTGACTCGTAAAAAGAACCAGTTTGAGTGGGGCCCTGAACAACGACAAGCCTTTGAACAAATTAAGCGTGAGATAACTCATGCGGTGGCCCTTGGACCAGTTCGGACTGGACTAGATGTTAAAAATGTGCTCTACACTGCAGCTGGAGATAATGGACTTACCTGGAGCCTCTGGCAGAAAGCACCAGGAGAAACCCAAGGTTGACCATTAGGTTTTTGGAGTTGAGGATACAAAGGATCTGAGGCCAACTATACTCCAACTGAAAAAGAGATACTAGCAGCATATGAAGGAGTTTGAGCTGCTTCAGAAGTGATCGGTACTGAAGCACAGCTCCTCCTGGCACCTCGACTGCCGGTGCTGAGTTGGATGTTCAAGGGGACGGTTCCGTCTCCACATCATGCAACCGAAGTTACGTGGAGTAAATGGATTGCATTGATCATGCAACGAGCTCGAATTTGAAATCTCAATCGCCCAGGGATCTTAGAAGTGATTACAGACTGGCCAGAAATCAAAGACTTTGGGATGTCTCCAGATGAGGAGCAAGTAAAACGTGCTGAAGAAGCACCACCGTATAATACTCTTTCAGAGACTGATAAGCAGTATGCACTGTTCACAGATGGATCCTGTCGACTTGTAGGAAAACATCGAAGGTGGAAAGCTGCTGTGTGGAGTCCCACACAACAAGTTACAGAAGCCACTGAAGGACAAGATGAATCTAGTCAATTTGCAGAAGTGAAAGCCATCCAGCTGGCTTTGGACATTGCTGAACGAGAGAAGCGGCCAATACTTTATCTCTATACTGACTCATGGATGGTGGCAAATGCCTTGTGGGGGTGGCTACAGCAATGGAAGAAAAGCAACTGGCAGCGCAGAGGTAAACCCATTTGGGCTGCCACACTGTGGCAAGACATTGCTGCTCGGCTAGAGAGCCTGCCGGTGAGAGTTCATCATATAGACGCTCATGTGCCTAAAGGTCGAGCCACCGAGGAACATCTGAACAACCAACTAGAAGATCAAGCTGCTAAGATTAAAGTAGCTAAGATTAAACATATGCCGTACCTCATGCTACAGCCCCAAATACCATCTTGGGGCTTGAAAAGCAAGTCCTTGGCGACACGGTACGCCAGAAAGAATTGAATCAGACAATGGTACTCATTTCAATAACAGTATTATAGACATTTGGGCTAAAGAACGTGGTATTGAGTGGGTATGTCATATTCCATATCATGCAGCAGCCTCTGGGAAAATGGAAAGGTACAATGATTTGTTAAAACTACACTAAAGGAACTTGGTGGTGGAACCTTTAAACACTGGGATTCACATTTAGCAAAAGCCACTTGGTTGGTCAACACTAGAGGATCAACTAATGGAGCTGGACCTGCCCAATCAGAGATTCTATGGACTGTAGGAGATAAAGTCCCTGTAGTACACATGATATCATGTTAGGAAAGGCAGTCTGGGTTAATCCCGCCTCAAAGTCAAGCCCATTCGTGGGATTTTTTTTGCCCAGGGACCTGGCAGCACCTGGTGGGTGATGCTTAAGGATGGAGAAGTTCGGTGTGTACCCCAAGGGGATTTGAGTTTAGGTGAAAATATTCAATACTGAACCGCATGGTGTGAATTGCCATACTAACAGTATTTAATAAGTGTCTTCCAGATCAAGACAGTGATGATGAAACCAGAGCCAGCTTCTTCGAGTGGCGCCTGACAACTTCTTCGAAGTTGATGTCTTTAAGCCACAAACAGTGGTCATGAGATGCACTTGTACCATTTTTCCTGCCCTGGGAGACTGTCATGACAAAATGAACTTAATGAACTTTTCAAAGGAAGTCGGGGGGAAGAGGGGGTTAACAATACATCTGCCAGGGTTTTATTGTCACCCCGCAATCTTAACCCTCGACAATTTGCCACAAAGGGCTGATGTGAGACTGTGAGCAGTGAATACACACGAGCTTTGACCAATGCCCCGAGTGCCTGGGGCCAGCCCAACGGGAGACGTGCCGTTTGAAAACCCAAACAGGAAGGTGCAGGTGCAGCTCAGCCAGCCAAGGCAACCCTCGCAGGACGGTCACTGATGTACAGACATCATTCTGGCTGCGGGAGGAAAATGTCTCCCATGTCCAAATAGACTGTCCACTTGTGGTTTTCTCTTTCATATATTCCACTGCTCGAGCTATTCCGAGCAGGAGCTGTCGCTGCCTCAGTGCCAGCTGCCAGCGACTGCAGGATGACGAGGGCAGGAGCAGGCGATGGCAGGAAGACCTGCAAAGGTTAGCCAGGTACGACAAGGAGGTGAGGCACAGCCCTCTGTCCCCCCATGCCCGGCCTTCACCCACAGAGCTCAAATGAAAGAACACCATCGAATTACTCTTTCCCTTCAACGGAAAAGCTCTGCTAGGGTGTCCGCTGTATTTCTTTCTTTCCGTGATCACAGAATCACAGAAGGGTTTGGCTTGAAGGGACCTTCCCAGCACATCCAGTCCAGCCCCTGCCATAAGCAGGGACATCTTCACCCAGCTCACATTGCTCAGAGCCCCTCATGGAGGTTTCTGCATAAATGGATTTGATCCCACTATATTCATTCTTATAGTTTCACCATTCGAGTGTGGGAACTGAACACAAGAACTAAGAAAACCATCCGTCTGAATGCCACACGGGGCGACTGCTCAGAGCCCCGTCCAGCCTGGCCTGGAATGTCTCCATCTTCCACCTCTCTGGGCCCGTGTTCATGTCCTGGGCTTTCAGTCCAGCTGAAGGTTTCCCGCAGGGGTCCCTCTCCCTTCCCAAGAGACTGTTTCTCTCCACCCCGAGATGTGCAGGATGCACCAGATGCCTGGAAACACAAAGCCCTTCGTTAGCAACCCAGCCTGACCTCCTGTCAGCAGCCTGCAGAGGATTTCCTTGGAAATGCCAAGCTGGCCCAGCCTAACATGTTAAAATACCAGAGGCCGGGGCTGTACCGCACAGGCTGTGCATGTCTGTGATGTGGTGGCAGAGCCTGTGAGTCCCTTTGCAGCTGTACAGGTGCCTGAAAGGAGGGTGGAGGGTGTTGGTCTCTTCTCCAAAGCAGCAAGTGACAGGACGAGAGGAAACGGCCTCAAGTTGCGCCAGGGAAAGTTTAGATTGGATCTTGGGAACAATTTGTTCCCCAAAGGGCTGTGGGGCATTGGAACAGGCTGCCCAGGGCAGTGCTGGAGTGACCATCCCTGGAGGGTTGGACAGAGAGAGATGAGGTTCTCAGGACATGGGGCAGTGCCGGGGTGGGTTATGGTTGGACTCGATGGTCTTGAGGGTCTTTTCCAACCAAAACGGTCCTGTGTGGTTCTGTGCACACGTGGTCCTGCGCTACTGGCCGTCAGAGCTGCATGTTGCACTGGACATCAGTACATCTGCTGCCCGTGATCTGAGGAGCCTTTGCTGTTGCTGGAAGGGATGCTGCTGTCCTTTATTTTCACACTTCATTCCATTGCTGAATCACAGACTCACAGAATGTCAGGGGTTGGAAGGGACCTGGAAAGCTCATCCAGTGCAATCCCCCATGGAGCAGGAACACCCAGATGAGGTTACACAGGAAGGTGTCCAGGCGGGTTGGAATGTCTGCAGAGAAGGAGACTCCACAACCCCCCTGGGCAGCCTGGGCCAGGCTCTGCCACCCTCACCATGAAGAAGTTTCTTCTCAAATTTAAGTGTAACCTCCTGTGTTCCAGTTTGCACCCATTGCCCCTTGTCCTGTCACTGGTTGTCACCAGAAGAGCCTGGCTCCATCCTCCTGACACTCCCCCTTTTCATATTGATCCCCATGAATGAGTCACCCCTCAGTCTCCTCTTGTCCAGCTCCAGAACCCCAGCTCCCTCAGCCTTTCCTCACAGGGGAGATGCTCCACTCCCTTCAGCATCTTGGTGGCTGCACTGGACTCTCTCCAGCAGTTCCCTGTCCTGATGGAACTGAGGGGCCACAACTGGACACAATATTCCAGATGTGGTCTCCCCAGGGCAGAGCAGAGGGGCAGGAGAACCTCTCTGACCTACTGACCACCCCCTTCTAACCCACCCCAGGTCCCATTGGCTTCCTGGCCACAAGGGCACAGTGCTGGCTCATGGTCACCCTGCTGTCCCCAGGACCCCCAGGTCCCTTTCCCCTACACTGCTCTCCAACAGTTCGTTCCCCAACTTATACTGGAACCTGGGGTTGTTCCTGCCCAGGTGTAAGACTCTACACTTCCCTTGTTATATTTCATTAAATTTTTCCCCGTCCAGCTCTCCCAGTCCAGGGTTGCAATTCTGCTTGTTATTCTGTTCCTGCCACATGAGATCCTGAACTCCACCATCTCATGGTCGCTGCAGCCAAGGCAGCCCTCAACCTTTACCGCTTCAACCAGACCCTCCTTGTCAGTGAGGATGAGGTCCAGCAGTGCTCCTCTTCTAGTCGGCTCCTGCACCCTTTGCATCACAAAGTTCTCGTCAAGGCACCGGAGGAACCTCCTGGACTGTGGCTGCCGGCCGAGTCGTCCTTCCAGCAAACATCGGGGAAGTTAAAATCCCCAGCACAACCAGCGCCTGTGACTGTGAGGCTGCTCTCAGCTGTCTGCAGAGGCCTCGTCGACTTCCTCACCCTGATCTGGTGGCCTGTAAGAGTCACCCACACCAGTGTCCCCCTTGCCAGCCTGCCCCTAAACTTTCACCCATAGACGCTCAGCTCGCTCCTCATCCGTGCCTGGACGATACTCAATACGCTGTAGTTGCTCTCTCACATGAGGAGCAACTCCACCAGCACTCCTGGCTGGGCTGTCTTTCCTGAGGAGGACACAGCCATCCATGAGCACCGTCCCGTCGTGTGAGCTGTCCCACCGTGTCTCTGTAACTGCCGCCAGGTCATGATCTCCTGCCCGAACACACGTTTCTGCCTCCTCCTGCTTACTCCCCACGCTGTGCCTTGGTGTGCAGGCACTTCAGAGAGCGAGCTGCGCACACCGATTTCACCCAGGGGGACGGGCGGCCTCCCGGTCTTCATCAACTCTGGGGTGCAGCCCCACAGGTGCCAGCCCAGCTACCACCCCCCCGCTTCGCATCCAGTGCAGAACTCGGGGAGAATGAAACACAATCCTGAGACCGCACAGGGGAAGCGGAGGGGACGCGTGAGGGGACGTGCAGAGATCGCTCAGCCGTGTCCCACCCGCCCCGGGCTGCAGAGGGACCCACGCGCGCGGCCGCTACGCGCGTTCCCGCCTCGGCCGTGCGGACACGCGCAGGGACCGGCCGCCTGGCGCCGGAGGGCGCCTTCCGCCCAACAGCGCCCCCTGGCGGCCGGGGCGCGCAGGGCTGGGGCGCAGGCGCCGTTGAGCTGGAGGCGCGTCCGGGCCCGGTGGCGATGGCGGCGGCCAAGGGGGACGGGGCGGTGGGGGAGCTGGAGCTGCAGGCGGCCCTCGGCTTCAACGGTACCGCGGGCCGGGCGGGGGGCACCGTGGGGCCGGCGTGGGGCACCGTGGGGTGAGCAGGGGGGTCCTGGGCGCTCCTGCCGCCCTCGCCCTCTCCCCGTGCCCGGCGCCGCGGGGGCAGCGCTGCCAGAGACCGGTGCCAAGTGAAGAACAGGAAAAGTTTGACTGAATTGCAGGGTTTTCTGTTTGTTTTCCAATTCCGCAGCTTCCCAGAACGAGAATAATTTGCACATGAAACCAGCTCAGGTTGCACAGACACTATTGTGAGCACCGGGGATGGGGCTGGGCGCCAAGGGGAATGTGCGGCCTTGCCGCTCTGTTGAGGAGGTCATGGCAACCAGGGCTGGATGCCGTGTCCTCAGAGCCCTCTGTGCTGGAGCGCTGGGGCCTCTGCGCCCTGTGAATCCACAGAGCTGCAGGACCACAGCGTGGTCCAAACCTTGTCAGGGCTGTTATAAATAAGAGCCAATAAATCGATTTTATTTAGCAAGCGGTAATTAGGCAAAACAGCGCTGGGTGACCAGGGGAAGCTCAGTTCCGCCAACAGGCACACCACTCAACTTTTCCTATGTGCTTATATATGTTATACGCTCGTTTACGTGCTGGGAATTTCCGTCTCTGGAACTTTTGTTATCTGTTGCACCATCCGGGCGCTCTGTTATCTGTAGCACCATCTGGGAGTCCTATTATCCGTGGCACCATCCGGGAGTCCTGTTATTTTATGGCACCATTCGGTAGTCCTGTTATTTATGGCACCATCTGGGAGTCCTGTTATTTATGGCATTGGCTTAACTACTACTACAAAGTTCTACAAAACATAATCAAACTTGCACAAGCATAGTTACTGCTTACAATAATATGCATAATATAATTGAATCCTACTCGATTTGTTCAACATCAACAATTTTGACCATCACTTATTACAATTCCCCCCTTTTTTTTTTTTTTTTTACTCATTTATTTGTTGATCAAATCGAGTTACCGCTTTTCGGTCTAGTAAGGTCATTTCAGCTTCCTCATCAGTTCCATGTTTCTGTAGCAACATAAGGTGTACCCGCTCTACACGGTTTTTAAGTAGTCCAATAAGTCGATTTAGGATACAGGGTCCAAAGGTTAGGGTGAGTAATAATATCATCAAGGGTCCAGCTATTGTGGATAGCAATGTAGTTAGCCACGGGAACTGAATAAACCAAGACTCGTACCACCCTTTTGCAGCTTCTCTTTCCCTTCTTCTCTGTTCCAGTCTCTCCCTTAATTTTGCCATCGAGTCTCGGACTACCCCTATGTGATCTGCATAAAAACAACACTCTTCCTTCAAGGCTGCGCATAGTCCACCTTGCTGTAAGAAAAGGAGATCCATCCCTCTCCTGTTTTGCAACACCACTTCAGATAACGAGGTTAGAGATGTCTCTAAGGCGGTTATGGAGTTTTCAATTCTCTCTAGGTCCTCATCTATCGCAGTCTTCAAGGAACTGAATCCTTGATTTTGTTGAACAAGTGAAGCTATCCCTGTTCCTGCTCCGGCTACCCCTAACCCTAGCAACGTGGCTATAGTAATGGCTGTAATGGGTTCCCGTTTGGTATGATGGAGTCCTGTATCCCAAATATCATACATTACATTTTCTTGATGATACAATATCCTTGGGATGATGGTAACTAACATGCAATACTCTCGGGAACTGTTCAACACCTTTAAAGACACACATGGAGTAAGTCCCGTCCTAGAACATATCCATTTTGTTCCATTCGGGGGAATAATATATCCTGTGGTTTCATTAAGGCTCGGTACGATATTCCCACAAAGTGGTCTCTTGGAATTTGGTACTTTACCTATACAAGTCCCTATCCCAGTTACATGCTGCATAGTTATCCCTCTTTTCTGCTTTTCCCAAGGACATTGAATAGGCACAGACTCCTTGCTTATGGTATACCGACGATTATCCCCTATAGCTTCATAAAAGGGTGGATTAACATTATAACACAACCAGCAACCCATGGTTAAGTTGGGTTGAGTATGGTTTAGAGTTTGATAAGCAGCCCGGATAATTCCCCATAGAGGATTCAAAGATTCCGGGGCTTCAATATTCAGAGATTTCAAGGCTTCAGTGACAGTTTCCTCTATTACTATTATAATCTCCTTCTCTACTGTCTTTGTCTCCCTACCTAGAGGGGGAGGGGATTTTACTACTGGATTGGGACTTATCGCTCGAGGGGTTGGTTTAACTTCTTCTTTCTTTATGAGAAACATGCCTCCTCTATCAGCACCCGGTTGATAATATCGCATTCCCCAGGTTTTTCCAACAAACCATCCACTATGTTCAGGATGTGTTACGTTAAGGAATATATATTCACAGTTGCCGTCGGGTGGGGTGTACCCGCGGGGAGCTAATTGTAGGGAACTCATTTCTCCCGAGGGAGGAGTGCACCCTGCAGGTCCCCATCCAACCCTTAAGAACTTATCAGTATTTGCCCGAGGAATTGGCCAGTTTGAAGCAATCGTTTCACACCCCCAGTAAGCGCAGTAATAGTGTCCTGGGGTATTACAATACAAGGGCCCTGTGCTGGGGCACATATAAAACCCCATTCTGTTAAGGCATGGCTCAATCTGAACTAATTGGCATAAGGTTGTAGTAAAAGAAGGTGACCCTGATGTGGTCTGTTGTTGTATTATCGTTTGGTCCTCCCATCGACAGAGAGTCCATTTAAAAGGTTGTTGAGAACTCCCCTGCTTTATTGCTATTATTACCGGTAAGGTAAGGAGGATTAGGGAGAGCGACCCGGCCCCTGGTTGGCTGAAAATCAGCCAGTGGAGGTTCATTTTGTTGAGGGTTGTTCTGCTTGACGGAGCTGCTTTATTTTAGGAGTCTTCGGAGGCACTTGCCAATCCCCACAAGGATACCCCTCTGCCTTGCCCTGGGCCTACTCTGTTGCTTCAGAGTAGCCGGGTAAGTTTTCTTCTCGGCAGCAGTTGTAGTCTTCAGGGGACTGCCTCCTGAATTCTCTCCTTGTTCTGTCACAACCCACTTTCCAATACTCAACCCAATAGGGCTATTTTCAAATACAAGGATTTGGCCACTGTCCCGAATCCTCACAGGGTTTGGAGCATTTCCTGTATCTTTTTCTTACCAAAACGCTTCTTACACTTCCTCTTGGTTATTTCCCAAATGTCTGGACTTATCAGTGATTATTAATATCCTAATGGTATCTAAGGTTTTTTTTTTTTTCCCCAACACTCATTACACCATCGTTCAACATAAGGAAACTTTTTTTTTTCACTGCTGTATCTCGCACCCGTTACACACGCGACGTACCCACGGATTGCATTGCTTACATACAGGACATGCGATGTGCGACTTATGTAATTTCTTACAATTGTCCATAAAAAGCCTAGTATCCAGGGCTATGCGTCACGTGTCTGTTTCCTCTTGAAGGTCAGCTTCAACTCATCCGGTTCCCCGGTGACTTCCCAGTCTGTGTGCAGTATAGGACCTTTTACTCGACTAGCGTGTGTCCATCCTCTTTCTGCGGCGCCGACTGCGGTATCTGTGGTGAGTAAAACAAGGAAAGGTCCCTCCCAGCGAGGGGTTAACGATGATTCCTTCCATGTTTTTACGAGTACTTGATCTCCCGGCTTAATACTATGTATTGCTACATCTAAAGGTGGTCTTTGAACCACCAGGCCTCGCTTTAACAGTTCTTGCCTCCTTCTCATGAGTTCTATAAGATATTCTTGTAACATCTTTTCTTCCACTTTAGGGTGTTCGATTGGCTTCTCCAAATCATAGGGCATTCCATATAACATTTCAAAGGAGGAAAGTCCTGTATCGGCCCTCGGTTGTGTCCTTATATTCAAGAGGGCTAAGGGGAGGCACTTTACCCAGTTCATTCTGGTTTCTATCATTAATTTGGTCAGGTGCTTTTTAATTTCTCCGTTCATCCTTTCAACTTTTCCTGAACTCTGGGGGTGCCAAGGAGTGTGATACTCCCACTTGGTTCCCAGAGCTTCTAACGTTTCTCTAAATATTTTGGAAGTAAAATGGGGTCCTCTGTCCGAATCAATAACTGACATGATCCCATATCTAGCTATGATATGCTCTAATAATATTTTTACTACTGTCCTCGCAGTGGCCCGAACTACCGGAAAGGCTTCGACAAAGTGAGTTAGGTGATCTACCAAAACTAGGAGACACTTATACCTGCCTACCTTCGGTAATTCCGTAAAGTCTACCTGAATCCTTTCAAATGGCTTCTTGGCCAGTTGCCTCCCCCCAGGGACTCTTTCCCTAAGACACTGTTTATTTATCCTTTGACAGGTTAAACATTCTCCAACGATTCTTTTTGCTAAATCATACACTCCCAGGGTCATATATTTATTAGCGAACTGATCTACCAGGGCCTGTACTCCCCAATGGGTTTGCCTATGAAATTCTCTTAAAACTCGCCAAGCTACTCCTTTCGGGAGCATTTCCCTCTCATCAGGTAGCCACCACTTCCCCTCTTGTTTGACTACTCCCATTTGCCCCAATTTCTCCTTTTCCTGATTTGTAAATCTCATAGCATACCTAGTTTGTACAGAGTCCTGTTCAACTGCTTTTATTACCAGTAACGCAGCTTTCTTAGCTTCCTCATCTGCTAAATTATTCCCTCTTATTTGCGTGGAGGTTCCCTTCCGATGGCTCTTTACGTAAACTACCGCGATTTGTTTGGGCCCTCTTAATGCCTCCAAAGTTTGCTGTATTAAGGTCTCATGCATTAATCCTTTACCCTGAGAATTCATTAGTCCCCTCTCTTCCCAAATTTTTCCAAACATGTGAACCACCCCAAATGCATATTTAGAATCTGTAAATATTGTTCCTCTCTTATCTTTTAACAACTGTAACGCCCTCAATACTGCGAACAGCTCACAAGCCTGCGCCGACCATCCTGAGTTAAGGGGACCTGACTCCTGAGTTGTCCAGCTATTTCCATCTATTATGGCGTATCCTGATTTCCTCTTTCCGTCCACTACCCGCGATGATCCATCTACAAACAGTTTCTCTCCACATAGCAACTCCTCTTCTTCTAAATCCTCTCTTATTTTGACTTGATATTCTATTACCCTGATACAATCATGGGAAAGAGATTCACTCGGTTCCCCATACAAAAATTGGGCTGGATTCTGCAAGTTAGTGGTTTCAAGCTCTAACTTAGGAGAGTGCAATAGGATCCCTTCATATTTCAATAACCTAGCATCCGTAATCCATTTGTCAGCTTTCTGCTGCAATACCCCTCGTATATTATGAGGTGTGTATACCTTTAATTCCCCTCCCATAGTTATTTTTCCAGCTTCTTCAACTAGGAGAGCAGTAGCAACTATGGCCTATAAACAGGTAGGCCAACCGCGACTAACTGGATCTAATAATTTGGAATAATATCCTACGGGTTTCTTTTTACCTGCCCATTCTTGCGTTAGGACCCCAAAGGCCGTTCCACCCTCCGTGTTAACAAATAAGTAAAAAGGTCTTCGGGCATCCACCAGACTCAGTACTGGGGCATTTACTAAATCAGCCTTCAAGTTTTCTAATTGTTTATCATCTTCTGTACTCCATTTCATCAGACCTTCCCCCACTAACTTCTGATATAAGAACTTAACCTTGTTACTGTAATTTTCAATCCATTGTCTACAGTAGCCGAAAAGACCTAAAAGTTGTTGCACCTGCCTTTTATTCTTGGGAGGCTGGAGGGATAAAATAGCATTTACTCGATCTGGATCTAGCCTCTTAGTCCCTTCGCTCAACCAGTGCCCTAAATATTTTACCTCTTCCTCGGTAAATTGCAGTTTAGATCTTGATACCTTTAAACCCTTTAGACTCAAGAAATTTAATAACTTAATGCTGGTGCTTCGCACACTATCTTGGCTTTTTCCAGCTATTAATAGGTCATCTACATATTGTACTAAAACTACTCCAGGTTCCAGTTCAAAATTCTCCAAGACTCGTTCCAGGGCCTGCCCAAAGAGGTTTGGAGATTCAGTAAATCCCTGTGGAAGAATCGTCCATCTAAGTTGTTGCTTCTGATGGGTATCAGGGTTCTCCCACTCAAAGGCAAAATAGTCACAACATTCTTTTCTCAAAGGACAGGCCCAGAAGGCATCCTTTAGGTCTATTACACTATACCAGGTCAATTCTGGGGACACTTGGCTTAATAGGTTATAAGGGTTGGCCACTACCGGAAATCTAGTTACTGTTCTTTTATTTACTTCACGGAGGTCTTGTACTAGACGATAGGACCCATCTGATTTCTTTACAGGTAAGATGGGGGTATTGTGGGGCGACATACATGGTTCTAGTACCCTTGTTGTAACAATCGATCAATTACTGGTTGCAGCCCGCGTCTCCCATCCTGTGATACAAGGTATTGTTTAACATGTATCGGTACTTCCGGATCCGTTATTGTCACTGTAATTGGTGGAATATCTAATTTTCCAACCGACTCGGGAGTGTACCATACTTCAGGATTGATCTTAGCTTCGTCTTCGGTTGTTAAAGCGTACAGTTTTACTTTCAATTCTCGATCTTTTACCTCTAAACTAATTCCCAATTCGACGATTAAATCCCTTCCTAATAGGTTATATTCAGCTTCAGATACTAATAAAAAGGACCCTACCCCTATCCGGGATGGGGATTCTACTTCTACTCCTTTAATTATGGGTACAGAAAAGGGTTCTCCTTTTGCTCCTATTACTTGTACTTTCTCCAAGGATGGAGTGCATCCCCAGGGTACAGTTTGGACAGTAGATCTTTCTGCCCCTGAATCTACCAGGAATTCCATCTCCTGGTACTGGGGACCTAATTTCAATTTTATCAAGGGCTCTGTTGTTTTAGAAGTCCCCAGCAAATAGAGCCCCTGACACCCCTACTCAGCAAAATACATTTTCTCATCCTGTATACGTTTCCTACAGCTCCTTCGCATATGTCCCTTCCTCTGACAGTAAAAACATTCAATTTCCTTCAAATCCTTCAGTCCGACTTGTCTTCCCTGAGGTGGCCCATTCCCACCTATGCGTGGTGGCCCTCCCTTCTGTGGAGCCGTCCTCTGTCCCTCTCGAACTGCCGCTACTAAAATTTTAGCTTGCCTCTTCTGAGTCTCTTCCTCCCTTCTCACATAAACCTTCTGTGCTTCCCTTAGCAACTCATCCAACCCTTTCTCTTGCCAATCTTCCAACTTTTCTAACTTCTTTCTAATATGCGGCCATGACTTCGCCACAAACTGTGTTTTTAAAAGAGCTTGCCGACCGGTGTCATAGGGTCTATCCCGGAATAAAGCTGCAAGCTCTTTCTTAGTCTTTCTAACCATTCTGTGGGAGTCTCATCTTTCTTTTGTTGTTCATTAAAGGCTTTATTTATGTTCTGCCCTCGAGGGACAGATTCCTTAATCCCTTGGACAATTATAGTGCAGAAATCTCCCATATGGCCCCTGTGTTCCGGGTTTTGATTATCCCAGTTAGGACGCTGCTGTGGCCACTTAATGTCAGCGCCCGGCCCTTGTTGGTGCCGTTGGTAAAGATTTAGGGCCTGACAAATCCAATTCTCATATGAACCAAAAATTGGCCAAAATAAACGATCTGGTCTAATCTGCTGGTTTCCCCAGACATGCATGCAATAATAAACCATTTTTTCCCTACCTTTGTTTTGCGTGCAAGCTGCACCTTCCCAATTCTTGAGCATAAGGCCCAATGGGGAATCTCGGGGAATATCCGGTAACCTCTCCTTGGGTCCCTTCCCCATGGGATCAGAAGGCTTGCTCTTCCTCTGTCCCATCTTCCGGAGTGTCTTCTTTCACACACACACACGCACCCCTCATTCGTGGCTCACGCCCTCGCAGGCAATGAGAACCGCACTACTAGAGAGTCCCGCCCTGCCTTACGGCAGGGTCCACACTCACTTCGCTTCCTCCCCAAGTGGGGGGGGCGTCTCGTTCATACACACTCCAGGATACCCACCCCAACCGAACGGAATTGCTCTCTATACTTACCCTCCCCGGGGTCTTCGTCCGGTTCTTCGTGCACAAAGGTTTACGGGGTTCAATTCTTTTGCCTAATTACCTAAATTTAGGGTTCGGAGGTTAAGGTTTCAGGGCGATCCTCTGTCCACTCCAGGGCCATCTGAAAACGGGACGGGGCGCCTCCCTGAAGTTTAGGAGTCCCTCCCAGAGATCCTCAATCCGAGTCACGGCACCAAAATTTGTTATAAATAAGAGCCAATAAATCGATTTTGAGACAATCAATCGATTTTATTTAGCAAGCGGTAATTAGGCAAAACAGTGCTGGGTGACCGGGGGAAGCTCAGTTCCGCCAACAGGCACAAACAATCAACTTTTCGTATGTGCTTATATATGTTATACGCTCGTTCACACGCTGGGAATTTCTGTCTCTGGAATTTTGTTATCTGTTACAACATCCGGGCGCTCTGTTATCTGTGGCACCATCTGGGAGTCCTGTTATCCGTGGCACCATCCGGGAGTCCTGTTATTTATGGCACCATCCAGGCAATCCAGGCATTGGCTTAACTACTACTACAAGGTTCTACAAAACATAATCAAACTTGCACAAGCGCAGTTACTGCTTACAACAATATGCATAATATAATTGAATCCTACTCGATTTGTTCAACGTTAACAATTTTGGCCATCACTTATTACAAGGGTGACCGTGCTGTTCGACACGGGGTTGTTCTGCTGAACAGCTCTGGGGAGAACTGGAAGGTTCTTTTCCTTCCCCCCCCCTCGCCTTGTGAGGTAAACCGTGGGGAGCCAGTGGTTTCTGCAGCCCCTGAACTGTTGGCAGCCAGCGGATCTTTCACTCGTTTCTCTTGCAGGACATGTTCCCTGTGGCCTCATCTGCCACCCCGACAGGGAGCACATCCTGTACCCCCTGGGCTGTACGGTGGTGATTCAGCACCTGGACACTAAGAAACAGAGTTTCTTGCATGGCCACGCCGATAACGTGTCCTGCGTTGTCGTGTCCAGGGATGGGATGGACGTCGCTTCAGGACAAGTCACCTGCATTGGATTCAAGGTGGGTAATGCTCTGATTTTAACCGCTTAGTATTGACCAGAGAAATTGGAGTTGGCTTGCCAGTGGTGGGAACACCTTTCGTTTATTTTTTCTTTTGTTGGAAAATAAATATCTGCAATGGGAAGATGTTGAAGGGAATGGGAAATTGTAGTTACTCCATTGCTGGATGTGCCTTTATGTTTTTTGTAAAACATTAAGCAGTCTCCCTAGGATTGAGGGATTTTTAGTTCCAGTCCTTTTTATCCAAAGTGTTGTGGGCGTGTGGCAGCCAAAATCTCATTAGACATTAATTAATAAATGCTGGTTTATTTCAAGTGAGACCTGAGTTCCAGAGCTGCTTAGGACTTGCAAAAGCCCTTGACAGGTACCTACCTGCATTTTCAGACCTCTGAAGTTCTTTTCGTTTTATTTTTGCCTATTTGAAAGACCCCAAGACACCTGGAAGGGATCAGGTTTTAGTGCTTTCAGTATTTTAAAACCTAAGTCAAATACTCAGTGTCTCAGGGTAAATTTAGGTGCTGAAATGAAGCAGAGCTACTCAAGTGCTCAGCTGGAATAATGCTTCTTGCAGCACCCAGTCTGAAGCCTCTTTGTGTCAGGGGTGCCCAGGGCTGCAGAGAAGCTTGGGCTGGGCTCCTTCTAACAACTTTCCTGCCAGAGAACGTTGTTCTCCCTGATCCTGCGAGTTACATCTCATGCTCTGCCATCCCCCCCTTCTGCTTTGCCCCGCAGGCAGACATCATCCTCTGGGATTTCCCAAAGCAGGAGTTACTTGCTCGGCTCTCGCTGCACGAGGGCAAAGTCGAGGGACTCTCGTTCTCACCCAGAGGCATTTATCTTGTGTCCCTGGGAGGCCAGGACAACGGCAGGTAAGGATTTCCGCTTCTTGGCACAAGATTTTTGACAAGAATCAGATTCTATGGGCGGCCTGAGACGTTTTTCCAGGGAGGGTGGTGAGAGCCTGTCCCGGGTTGGCCAGAGAGGTGGTGGCTGAACCATCCCTGGAGACATCCCAGGCCAGGCTGGACGGGGCTCTGAGCACCCTGAGCTGCTGAAGATGTCCCTGCTCATGGCAGGGGGGGCACTGGGGAGCTGGGAAGGTCCCTCCAACCCAAGCTGTTCTGTGATTCTGTATGATTTGAGTCGTGCTCCGCAGAAGGAATCTGATAAATCCACGTAGCCTTGCTTCAGGAGCAGGGGATGTAAACTGCAATTTCACACTTTGGTGACAAGTTTTTTCTTGGGTAGAATCTCTACAAAGTTACTTCTGTTGTGTGTCCTGGTAGGAACAGACTGCAGGACAATAGGCTTTGTCTTGCTTTTGTTTTTTAGTAATTGACTTCCAAGCAATGTCAAAAAGCGAAGCTGTTTCAAGGCTTTCTTCTCCTGCAGGGTGATGGTGTGGGACGTCAGTAAGAGAGAGGCTGTGTGCGGGAGCCCGGCCTCGCCGCGCAGCGCCGGCAATGCCAACGTCATCATGTGCTCCAGCTGCAGGGACGAGATGTTTGTCACTGCTGGAAAGTAAGGGTTTGTTGAGAGGAACGAGCAGAGCGAGAGAACCCCTGGCCCTATTTCCTTTTACGAAGTGTCTTTATTTAACTACAAGGAAACTTAAGCAACTGTGTGCTTGTGTTGTTTCTTTTTACTCTGAATGGACTCATGAATACCCGTCAGGTTGTAGCTTTAAGGCATTTCTGCTTGTTCTCCATGTAACAATATGTTTTCAGAGCAGCACACAGGGGCCCACGTGCGTCACTTCTGCTCCTGATAGCAGGATTTTGTACTCAGCATTCCCCGTGCAGTGTTTAAAATATTTAGTTGCCAGTGTTTACACAAGAAAAGCAGTCAATGAGTGCCCCTGAACAATGGCTAATTAATGTCGAAACAATGATGTCTTGCCGGTCGTTGGATGATCTCCTGTCCTCACCAGATGTGATGTACAGTTGGTCACTGGCTTGTAACAAAAGTTGTACAAAATGTCGCGTTTTGCAAGGATTTGCGGCAGCGCCCATATATCCAGGCTGACGTTTAAACGCGTTGAGGGCCTGCACCTCCCTGTACATCAGGGACGGCTTTGGATGCTCTTGGCTGCACTCGCACTTATGAGTGCTCGCCTTTGCAATTTTAGCACTTTGTTAAACGTAAGGGTGACTCTGCTTAAAGATATTACATCGTCTCTGACATCGTCAATTAAATTGCACTAGAAAAGAATTGAAAGTGTCCTCACATATGTTTTTGCTGAAGCCTTAAGATTTTTGATTTACCCGGAAAAAGTTTCCCTAAGAGACTTCTCTGATATTGTTCTTTTTCTCTGTACTAAAAGATCAGAATAATGGAGCCTTGTGAAGGCTTTTTACTTCTTGTAGTACTGAAAAAACTTGGAGGTTTCTGCATCTGTGGATTTGATCCCACTCTATTTGTTCTTATAGTTTCACCATTCGAGTGTGGGAACTCGATGCAGCAACTAAAAAAATCCATCTATCTGAATGCTACGCGGGGCAACTGAGAAGAATCACCGTGTGTGTTCAGGTACGTTTCAGCCAAGATGACTTTGCTAAACTAAGAAACTCTGTACAGACTAGAGAAAAACCACGAGTTTCTCTAATAATGCTGGAAATTTTGGTCCCAAGCGCGTGACGGCAGTGAAGTTCCTCAGCATTGGCCATGGCAGATGATCTCCCACGGCCTCTGGGAAAGAGTGTTCTGGATGCTCCTCAAGAGAAACAGCACGTATTACGGTCACGGGCTCCGGCACCCGTATTTTTATGCTTCAAAATATGATCTAGATTTGGTTAGAAAGTGTCTGGCGTTCAGCAGTGTTCTGGATCTGTGCGTGTGATGGAACAGAAACATTGGCTGGGTTCCCCCAGGTGAACTCTTGGCAATCCACTGAACTAAAGCTGTTGATGCAGCCCAGTGTCAGGCGTGGGACACGGGTCTCAGTATCCAGACCGTGATCTCTTTTTCTTTATGCTTTCTTATAGATGACAGATGATGATGACGATTTTTATCTTGGCACGACGAGTGGAGATGTCCTGAAAGTGAACACAAGCAGCAAGGTGGTGACTGCCTGTGGGCCCCAGAAGAAGAAGTTTAGCATGGTGAGTAGCAGCTCTGTGACTCCAATTCTGTCTTTGTCCTGCTCTTTGTTAGTGACTGAAAGTAGAGCAACCTGCGGGAGAACCATCACAAAGCGGATTCTCAGACTAACGCTTTTCCTGCGCTGTCAGTTCCTTGTGTCTCGGTCTTGATGCTGAAGGCTGAGCCCATTGTCCCGCCTTCGTTGAGCTTCATTTGGCTCAGAATTTGGGTTTTACTTGAATCTCGTGTGTCATCCCACAAACTCTTGTACAATTAATCTGGTAAACGTCATAGAAAGTGAAAAGCAGTAATAAAAATGGAGTAGTTCCTGACTTTTGTGCTTCTTTTAAGAAGATACGAGCTGGAGTGAGACAGAGGACGTTCCTGGGAAGGCTGGTGGAAGCGCTTATTTGAGAGGCTTTCCCGCACTTACTGCTGTAAGGTCCTATAGTCAGATCTCACAAATGTGTTCAATTGTCTGGACTGAACTTTTCTTTTTGTGTTTGTTCCCATCCCATTCCCCCACTTCCCTTCGTCTTTTTGCTGTTCTGATTCTGCCACTGATGAGGCAGAGATCTTACTGAAAAAGGCAGTATAAATAACGTAATTCAAGAGTTTATTGTAATGCGTATGCACAATTTGGACAAAACAAGGTTGCACAGGGTACATTGATTCTATTGCTTTTTAACTTCTGAGTTCTTGACTTCATAACCCCAAGGGTTTTTTTCACTTAGCTTTTTTTTGTCTCTAATTGGGACTCGTGGGTCTGAGCATCCTCAAGCAGGAGTTATCTCCTGAATAAGGAGCTTCTGACCTGTGGTCGTACAAGAATTCTGCATGCAGGCAGCTGTAATGATAAAACAATCGGCACCAGCTACAACACTTGTTGTTGATTTCTCGTTATTTGGTGCTATAAAAGGCTTCTTGTAGCGTCTCGGTCTATACCTTGCCTAAGCTGGGATGTGTTTTGCGACTGCGTTAGCAGCACGCCCAGCAGCGAGCAGCAGGGGCAGCGCTGCCGCGGGAGGGCCGGCTGTGCTGGTGGGGATGCCGCGGGGCCGCTGTCCTGCGGGGCAGCAGATCTGCTCTGAGAGCAGCACAAGCCCCACAGGGGCTGTAAGAGCAGTTCAGCAGTCAGCCCCAAAGAAAACGCTCCTCTGGGCTTGTTTCTCTCAACCTCCTGAACTTTGCTTGGACAGGTGCATCCAAACCATGTACGTGCCCGTTCCAGATGAAATATTTATTGCGTTACAAATGCAGGCCCATGTCTCCGGGATAACTTGGACCCACTGAATCCTTTGAAATACAGTTCAATGTTTCTCTGTTCCAGAAGGGTGGAGAAGTTATGACTTGTTTTTCCCACTTATATTGTAGGAATGCAAGTAGTTTTTTTCTGTGTCCATCTTAAAGGACAGGATTGGATGTGTTTTGTTTTCCTGCTGGCAATGGTAAGTTCGCTGCAGGTGTGTCCCCGTGTGGGGACACCCGCACTGGCCGCGGTTGAGCCCCTTGTCCGGCTGCCCCCCTGCAGGGCTTTGCGTCCACGCAGGACCCGTGGCTGCTCTGTGCTGTCTCTTAGGCCAAGGTCTTGGTGACTGTCACCTCCCCTTCCAATGCCTGCGTGCTTTGAGTCCTTCTCCATCTCGCAGCACGTGCACCTCGCCCAGAGCCCCTGGTTGAAGCCACCCGAGGGCCTGAACTCCCGTGTCCTCAGGGCTGAGGGAAAGGTGCCAAATGCACTTGAAACAAAACTCCACCAAAAATACACTTCTGAGAGCACTGCTAAAGAAGCCGTCAGGCAGGGTCACGAGCAGGATGCTGTGCCGTTTGGGGGTCCAAAAGAAAAAGCCAAGGCTCAAAGCCAGACCACAGTCCAGTCCGTACTGTGAGGGGTTTTATCGTAAGGCAGATCCATAGGAACGGCAGTTTGTGGCAGAGACCTTTGGAGCATCATGAGCTTCAGCTGACATGGCTTCTGAGAGTGAAAAGCTGAGGGAAAACAGGCCCCTTGACTGTGCAAGAGGCTGACAAGGTGTTGAGGAGAAGGGAAGATCCAGAAGTGGGTCTCATCACAGCCGCCTGCCAGCCTTGTGGACGAGCCCTGAGCTGGTAGGCGCTAATCTGGCTTCAGCTTGGGTTTGTTACTGTGATGTGGTGGCAGCTTCTCAGGATGTGGCACTGGTCGTGGGGGAGCCGGGAGAGAAAAGGAGACCTTCACATTGGATGGAAATAGCGAGGAGTCCTCCCAGTCTCCTCCTTTCCCCTCCCGCTTCAAACAGGCGTTCCTGTTCACAGGCTTTTCGGTCAGACGCGCTCAGCCCCGTCACCCCTTCTCCTCTTGCTCTCTCCCTCGCTCTTCCCAATGTGCTTCCCTTGTACCTGAGGAGGGGAATTCACCAGGGCAAACCCGTGTTGCTGCCGTCCCTGGGAAGGTGCTGGGACGTTTTTCTCTGCAGTTACTGTCAGTGCCTCGGCCACAGATCCCCTCTCATACTTTCCAGCTCTCTTTCCCAGCTCCGTGCTGTGATTCCCTTTCCGCCCACCCCCTGCACATCTCTGCACACAAATCATGCCTTGTCACTAGACTGTCAACAAGTGCTCGCTGGACACACGTAGGATCTCGTGTTTTATGGCAGAAATTTCCAGTTGTAGCCTCACCTCCGGTGCCGAAAGAGGTATTTTGCAGATGTTTTTTGGAGTCAAAACCACAGCGTTTATCAAAACAAAACTATTTGCATCCTTGTTTCCACACAATTTAGTCCATCTCGTTGCTAACCAAGACATCTTGTGTGTCTTTCTTGAAAATGTACCTTGCATTAGCACTTGTACCAAAACTTCTCCCCTCTGGAGCCACGCATTGCAATTCTGTCTGTGTTTGAGAACAAACCTCTGCAAACCATGTTCACCAGTTGCACCGGGGAATTACGATCGGGTGGCAAAGCATGAAACTGCAAACCTGGAGTCCACAGCCACCCCACGCCGAGCACATCTGTAAAGGGTTTAGATACTGCGGGGTGAGGAGGCGATTCTATTGAAAACAAGGTGGGGCACCCTTAAAGGAACTTTTCCTTGAGATACATAAGAACGTGTTTATTGTATAGACACGATCTGAAGATTTCTTGGTTTCTGTTTTGAAGAGGAGTGGCAAAATAGTTTGCTATGATGAAGCAACTTGTTTTCCATCTACCTGGAATGAAGTTTAAGTGCCTGTCTCTAAGGTGTATAAAGACTGGAATAAACAGCAGCATTAATTTTGCTCCCTGCCGCGGGCCTGAGGAGCTGTAAGGCACCCGTTGGAATGTGAAGAGGGATGTACAATTGCAAACGCATTTTCAGAAGTAGTTGGAGTGATTTGCATTGTAAAAAGAAATAAATATTGACAGGAGATGCGCTGGAAGAGTTCACAGAGCGCTCAAGAACTTTGCAAGAGATCCGAGTGGGACAAAGAGCAGGAATCCCTGCAGGAAGGGACCGGGCAGGCTGCAGTTCTGATGGTGTTTTTATTTATAGTCGTACTTGAAAGCGCTGGTTTCTTTGGGTGAGCAGTCAATAATGAATGGAGATATTTTTAACCTCCTACGTTAGACTCTGCATTTCACCTACAAGAGCACTGGCAGCTGTAATCAGATAAACTCCGTAGTCATAGGTTGCATTTGTAATGCTGCCACCTGCCATAACGCTGAACCCAAAGGGCGTCTGAGGTGGAAGATTTTACAGGCAAAACCGCAGACCAGGAGCTCAGCAGCCAGGTGATGGGCCCGTGATAACAGGGGACTCGCCAAACGCTGCCAGCGCCTCGGAGGAAGTTTCCAGAAGCATTGCTCAGAAACCGCTCTGCTTGTGGATCGTCTTTCTAATGCAAAAGAATCCCTTTGTTCTTGTGCGTTTGCTGAGAATATTTGCACGGAACCCGGCGCCGCTGCCGCTGTGAGAATGTGGCAGAAGATCCTCTCCGCAGGTCGTGTTTGTCACCCATCAGGAGACTGCGGATGTGCTGCTGCTGGAGCCGGCGAACGGGGAACTCAGTGCTGGTGAATCACAGAGCGGGAGAGTATGTGTCAGGTTCTTTTCTGCAGCCCATGGGTATTTGATCCTCAAGTTAAGTTGTCTTTAAGCCGATGCGTAGGTAGGTGTGAGGCTGCCTGCATTGCCAGCGCTGGAATGCACAGTAACGCTTATGGTGATTTGGGGTTTTATCCTTTAAAACGTATAAGCAAGCCTTTAAAAACAACCGATTGCTTCTATTTGCGTGGATAATCGAAGCAAAGTAATTTTCCCAGATTCATCAGACCTCGTCTGTGTTTTTTTCCGTGTCCTTTCTGGGTCTAAACAGCTCAGATGTCCATTTTGTTTTCTCTTCTTTCTTCACTTCTTCTCTCTCCTTCCTTAGACCTTCAGTCCTTTCCGCGAACAAAACCAACACTTTGTGGCTTTGGTTTTTCTAAACCCTCTGAAGGTGTTAAATGCTGAACATTTCCCGGGCTTAGGCCAGATTAATGCTTGAGAAGCACAGGAAGGCTGGGGGTGCTGCTTAGATGTCAGACTTTGAATCCTAAAGCAGCGACATCTGTGTGTGTTCCCCAGTCACAAGTCAAGCCCACGACAGGGGTTTCTTCCTGGGGAATAAATACAGAATTACTCTGAGTCGCCTCTTGGTTGCTCTTTGAGAATTGACTTCTTGGTGCTTTCACAACATTAAAAGCTGGAGCTGGGCATTGTTTTTCCCCGAAGAGCCACCACCAAACAGAAATTGTTGTTTTCCCATAATGGCTCGGGCTTAAAGGAGAAACAATCTGAACATTGCAAACCTGCTGGTGGGATCCCAAGGGCTGGCAATGGTGCTTATGAACCTGGGAGCGGCAAATGCTGCTGGAGTCTGGACTGTGACTTACGGTGTCAGTCCAACAGCTCCTGCCCGTCCCTGCGGGTCTGTCTGGGCGGAACAGCCGCCGGCCACAGGTTCTGCAGGCGCCTCTGGGACGGGAACTTCGTTTTCAGTTCCAGTTTGGTGCCATAAAGCCCCTTTATTTCATGGTTTTGTCCTTTCCATTTCACTCATGCAGAAGTTCGCCCAAGCTCGTAGGGATATTTTCCCAAGTTAGAATATCAGGAGAGTCCAGCGTAGGGCAACAAAGATGATGAAGGGAGTGGAGCCACTTCCCTTATGAGGAAAGGCTGAGGGAGCTGGGTCTCTCTAGTTTGGAGAAGAGGAGGCTAAGGGGGGACCTTATTAATGTCTATAAATATATAAAAGGTGAGTGCCGTGAGGATAGAGCCAGGCTCTTCTCAGTGGCAAACGATGACAGGACAAGGGGTAATGGGACCAAGCTGGAACACAAGAGGTTCCACTTAAATTTGAGAAGAAACTTCTTCTCAGTGAGGGTGACAGAGCACTGAACAGGCTGCCCAGGGGGCTGTGGAGTCTCCTTCTCTGGAGACATTCAAAACCCGCCTGGACATGTCCCTGTGCGACCTCACCTGGGCGTTCCTGCTCCAGCAGGGGGATTGGACTGGATGATCTTCTGAGGTCCCTTCCAATCCCAAACATACTGTGATACTGTGATACTGTGATTTAACCCCACAGAAGTCATTTCACTCCTCTGGCAGCCTATCTTGGAGTCTCTTGGTGATTTTCAAGAATTAATCTGTTGTACATGGAACAGTAATATTACTTCACAGGTGGCAGAACTGAAGCAGATCTGACTCTTCTTACACTTGTATTTTGTGGAAGGCTGAGGACTGTTTTCATTTGTTTGGGTGTTTTTTGTTGATTTTGTTGTCATGCATTTTTTTCCTGTAGCCTGGTACTTTATCCACCGAACAGCATTTCTCCTTTTCCAGTGGCTGGCCTCCCGTTGATCTGCTCTGCTCAGTAACAGCAGAAACCCGTGTTGACCATGGGCTGACTCATTTCCAAAGCTTTCCTGTGACAAACGTATTTGATTACTAATAGGTGGGAGAAGGGATTGCATCTTTCAGGCAGAGAGAGAGGCCTGAGACGCAGAGGATCATCCTAAAAAGAGCTGTAGGAAAGACCATTTAAGCTGAGTTGTATCCTCTGTTGTTTTCGTGGCTGTTGGATGAAGGACACGCGGAAGGAAAAGCGCGAGTGCCGGTCCACGATGTGGGTATCGCTTGCTGCGATGAGGTCAGGCTCTGTACGTGGTCCCAGCTGCTCTGAAGAATCCAAGATAATGCTGTTTGCTCGCTCCTCGTACTGTATTAGTTCATATAGACCTGCAATTAATAACTCTTTTCTCCCTTCTCCCTCTAGAGAGCCACTCTTCAGCCCAGGTCAGTGACAAAATACTGACAAAGCCATATTGGAGTGAGATAAGCACCGCCGTCGGGAGCCCGGTAGAGACTCCGTTGTGCTGTTCAGCGTGGCTGCAGCAGCAAGGAGCCTCTGCTCCCATCCGATTGCGTTTTAATCCTGTTTTCTCCTAGGGAGTCACAGCTTTGCTTTTGCCGAAGACAGGAGGTTTAATAGTCGGCACCGGGGAAGGGACTGTAGCTCTCTGTACAGGCTCAGACTTCCAAGTAAAGAAGTGAGTTTGTAGATGGAAGAATCAGGAGGGGAGAGGTGACAATTCCTCCAAAAGGGTCACGGTATGAGAACCAATCATTTCTATGGAAAGGCATAATCCAAGTCAGTCTCAGTTTTTCAGTCCTGCAGACACAATACACGGTCTGGTTCCAGCATCATGAGGTTGGAGCAAACTGAAAATTACTGCGTGCGTTTGCAGGGAAGTGCCCTCTGATCCTTCCTTGTAAATGACTGTTGTTTCCTTTGGAGCAGTAGGAGTCAGATCCTAAATTGATGCCAAGCCAGACAGATTTGTTGAAGTCAATAGAATGATGCTTATTTACGCCGGGTGAGAAAGAGTAGTAGTTGCCATCTCCAAAAGGGTTTGTTGGGGGTCATGGGATTGTAAAGCAGGGCTCTGCTAATTTTATAGGCACGTGTCTGGAAGTGCTGGAGTATTTGCAAGGCTTTTTTCTGCATACCAGATAGAAAGCTGCAGGCGTCATTTCCCCATACGTGATTTGAAAATTGGGCTCACACCTACTCATTTGGCATTGCTTGAATATCCCCTTCAAGTGTACAGTTCTGCAAGCTTAGCTTTGTACGACTGAAACTATTCCCAGAAGGTCTAAACTGTCTGGAAATATCCTTGAAAGTGGGATATTGAAGTGCACTTGAGCAAGAATATCAACAAAGCTGTTGTTACCTTCGGCCCTGGTGCAGATAATCAAGTCTCCAAAGCGCTGCCTGTGCCAGCCCTGGCAGAGCAGCAGGTGGGACGGGCAAGATCATGGGAAGTAGTAAACGTGACTGGGAATGGAATGTTAGTCCTGCCCATGCTCTTGCATCTTGATATCACAGCCTAGTGCGGAGCTTTTTGGGGAAACAGCGAAAGTCAAATTCTCGAGAAGCTGGAAAATGAAAGTTCCTCGAGGTCAATGTCGGGCCAAACCTTTGCTTTCTTTGCACAGGAGAATGCGAGTTGAAGGTGCTGTCACTTCCCTGACGTGTAGAGGTCGGGACGACCAGTTCTTTATAGGGACAAATAAAGGCCAGATGCACCGCAGTGCCTACGCTACATTTAAAGAGGAGCTGGTCGCCGTCTGTCACACCGAAGCCGTCAACGACATTGTTTTTCCTGAGTGAGTATAACGGGCTGGGCTGTATTTGGCTGGTGCAGAAGCTTGAGGAGCTGCCGCTGAGGTCAGGGTGCCTGTGTGCTCAGCTTTTACCACAGGAACCCAGAGCCTGGTAGCATCTGTTGGGATGATTGATACGGGCGATGCTGTCACCTGCCCAAAAAACGCCGGGGTGACGGTGAGCAGCTGCTTCGAAGCAGAAGGCAGCAGTTCAGTTGGAGCACTGGAAAAATCACTGATCTGCAGAAAGGATGACAAGTAAAAAGACCTGAATTATTGATGTTTGGGCACCAGCAGGGATGGCAGCCTCCCGCTTTTGTCCCAGGGTCGCTCTGCATTTGTCTTGTGAACGCACAGCAAATGTTCCCTTCCTGGGTAGTAGCATCGTGACTCTTTATTTTGTTTTTTTAAACCCACAATGGATCATCTCTCCAGATGAAAAATGGGATTTTGAGCCAAATGAACATTTTTGGCGTATTTTTATTGCTTCGCTTCTCGGCCCAGCACAAAGGATCAGATGTCACCGAGGTGCAGTGAGTGCAGGGTGCAGGAAGCGCTCCTCCCTGCCTGCCGCCAGCCTCAAACCCACATCTTCTCATTTAATGAGAAAATCAGGTGGAGCTTTAGGGTGATCTGCTGCTGATACCGCTGATTGACACGCCTGTGTCACAGCCATTAGTGCTGACTGTAAGGACTACAGGACTACATCCTTGCGTAGATGTTTGAACTTCTTATCTGTTGTCTGCTCTTGAACAAAGCCTATTGCTGATGGGGAAATATGGGCTTAATTTCCCTGCTCCGGCTTATTTCAGAATCCTTCACTTGCTGATGTTATCCTGGTTGATAAAGCACTCATGCAAGCTGGGCTTGAAAGAGGCCACACTTTTGTTGTGCCGGTTTTCTCTGTCCTGGTTCATCTTTCTGGGCATTGATGGTGCTGTTGAACAAAAGCTCGCGGTACCTTTCTAGATGTCACTTTCTGTTGCATCCCTAGGACGTGTGGCTTAGAGCTTATTTCAAAGCACTGTGTCCCATGGCTTTTGAAATGCTGCAGGTCTTGTTTTATTCCAACATTTATAACAAGTATATTATGAACAGACTTTGCCATCATTTCTATTGCCTTCAGCGCTGTTGAATGGGAATCGTCCAGTAAGCAAGATAAAAAATGACATCTTTACAATGTGAGGCTGCTGTTAGTGGCTGATGTTAAATCTGAGCAGTCAGCACTTTTACACCCACTTTTGTGTCTATTCTATATAACACATGAAGTTGTTTAGAGATTGAATATGGGGAATAAACGTCACAGCTTCAGCAGAAAGAGTTCTTTTAGTTTAACTTTAACTGTTCCTTAAAATGAATCTTTGAAGAGAACCCAAACCAGGGGAATTTCATGTGAGAAAGGTGATCCTCCAAAAAAGGCCTTTGTCTTAGCCATGGGGATCCCTGTGGGGCAGATCCCAGCTGCAGGTTAGCAAAGCCGAGCTTTGGAGGACGATTTGAGCTGTGACAAAGCAAGGAGCGTTTCTGTGTGCCCCTCCTCGTTACCTCTCCTCTCTGAACTCTCCAGGGGACATTCGGACTTGTTCGTTACCTGCTCCACAAACGACATTCGAGTGTGGTACACGCCGGAACGTCTGGAGCGGCTGCGAATCACCGTCCCCAACATCACCTGCCACGCGGTCGAGGTGACGAGGGACGGCATGGTCATCGTTTCAGGTAATGGTCAGTCCAGAGCCGTGGTTGCTCAACTTAATAAACATCAGTATGTTAAAACGAAGAGAAGATTAAATTGGGAAAGCGTTTAAATGGAGTTCATGGCGATACCCAAAGGCCTCTTTGCTTGCAGCTGGTCCGATGGACTTTGCTGGCAGCCCCGCTGTCCTGGTGCTGCAGTTGCGGTGAGGGTAGAAGGCAAGGGCTGGAGACCTTGCTTTGGATCAGTGAATTCCGGCAATCCAGAATGCGGTTCAGTCTTATTTAAATTACCTAATTCCAAAATATCAACCTTGTTGTGTGCAGCAGCTTCACCTGTGATGTATGTAGAGCACATTTGCATAAAGCCGCCGTCCATCGCCATGTGCAAGTTGCTGACACAGGGACTCCTGCAGTCCTAGAGCAGCCGTGCAGCCTCCCCATGGTTACCAAACCACTTTGTCCACAGCCAGAATCCAAAAGCAATTAAATTTCAACAGTGTGTTTGGGACCGTAGCTCTGCGGGCTCATCTGCAGTACAGTGGTTTTCACGGGTATGCTGGTGATCTAACAGCGTGGGCCTTATGTGGGAACTTATTTATAAAAAGGGGTTGGTTTGGAAAGGAAAGAGCGACAACAGTGTGAGGAAAGTCTGTGCGCCCGGGCAGTCTCTTTCTTTCTGTTCATCAGCTTGGAATGACGGGAAAATCCGCGCCTTCGTGCCCGCTACGGGAGAGCCAATGTACGAGATCAACAACGCCCATAACCTGGGAGTGACGGCAATTGCTGCGACCAGCGACTGCAAACAGATCATTAGCGGAGGAGGTGACGGGCAGGTAATTTGTGCTTAAAAACCTGGAGCAGCTTCGTGCGCTCATCACAGGGCCTGCGAATTGCCTGGAAGTGCTCAGTCAGAACGGGAGCTGTTCTGAGCTGCCGCTTGAGCCAAGGACTGAGTTCAAAGATATCAGCTTTTGAGATGTGCTGTTGTTCTCAGAGGGCATCATGTAAAACAGTGCCCCGATTTCTTCTGGCATGGCAGTTTTGGAAATCCTTCTAATGCAGAATATGCTCTTAATCCTTTTTGTTCATTTGTCTCTCCCCTATATTTGGCTATATTTGTGCAGCTGAGACAGAATTACAACTAAAGGTTGGTTAAGCAGAAAGGAGAACCGCAGGGGCGCACTTGCAGTACTGGTTCGGAACACAGAAAAGCTGCTCTGCGATGCTAATGGTTCTGTCAGAATCAGTCCTCGGGAAGCTGTGACTTCAGGGTTGCTGAAGGGATCGGGATGCTCTGAGCTTTGAGCAAGTGGCAACTGGACATCCAGATCCCTTCAGGAACTCGGCATCAGCGTCGAAAGCGTGGAAGGTCAGCTCTTCTCTGCCCTTGATGCCCGTGTCTAAATGTCTAAATTTTCACTGGGATTTGGCCTTAGTGGAATGTCGAGGTGAACAGACATTGCAATGTTTGGCACTAGTGGGACAGGACGTGCAAGGTGTGAAGGATCAAGGCCTCAAAGCAGAAAGATTTTTGCTGTTACCAGCACAGGGAAAAGAGGTGCTTTCAGGCACGTGTTTCACATCGAAGCTTGAAAGAGCTGTTTTGTATTTCCTTCCTGGCATTCTCTGTAGGACAAATAGCGGGTAGCTCCTTTCTATTCCATTGCAGCAGCTTTGTGCTTTGATCTTTAAAGCACCACTGGCAATAGATCGTGGACTGGGTGGTTTTTCCTGATCAAGAGCTGTGTAAAATGAAGCATGGGAGAGCGGGCACTTGGCAAAACCAAGGTCTGGGGTTGATGGCCACGAATTCCTGAAGCAAGTGGATGACACTGTGGAGAACTCAGTTGAGCTTCACAGGTCAGCTGCACCAATAACCCACAGGCCAATGGAGACGGTTGGGACTGAGCTGCTGTACGTGTTGGCAGAGAAAGTCAGAGTTCAGGAAAGCTCCTCCTGAGCTCCGGCAGGACCAGCTGGTACCAGAGCAGATGTGTGTTGCTGATTTTCAGGTGAGGATCTGGAATACTGGTGAGAAAACCCAGAAGCTGAGGGAAGTTCTGAAGGAGCACAGAGGTGCCGTGTCCTGCATCAAGATTAATAAGAACGACAAAGAGGGTGTCACAGCCAGCCTGGACGGAACGTGCGTCATCTGGGATCTTGTGTAAGGCGACAGATTAGTATTGCGAAGGCACTTGGAGTGCTGGTAATATCTGTAGGGTCACTGTGCCCGGTTTGGGACACCACATAGCGAGGAGGAGGGGAAAAAGAGCATTAAGAGATAAAAACTTCTAGAAAGAACAATCAGGTCAGGGAATGTACAACCTCCAATTCGAGAAACTTTTCAGAAAAGCTCAGACAAACCTTTGTCTGGGGTTGTTTTCCTGTGCGGGATCCTGCTTGGCCAAGGTGGAGCGGGTGAGTTCCCAAGTTTCCCACTAGCTCTGTTTTCCAGAACTTTGTGACTCGACTCGTGTCGAGCTCTTGCGGATCTGCAGACTTTCTGCACTAGGGTAAGGCCGAGGACACCTTGGCATAGGGAACAGCACCTGGAAAGCATTCTGGGTTTAAACATTTCATTTCGTACGACAGCAGATCAAGAGTCCTACAGGGCAGCTGTGATGGAAACAGAACTGATAGCCTAACGGGCTTCATGGAACCCTGAACTCAGAGCAGTGCCTGAGAATATCCAAGGAGAGAGATCTGATGTACAGCACAGGCAGAGACATTCCAGGCAGGCAAAGTTTGGGTTTTGACGCTGTTGCTCTGTCTCATTTTGGGGTGTTTTGCAGGCGTTACGTGAGAAAACAAATGATCCTAGACAACACATTGTTCAAATGCATGTGTTACCATCCCGGAGAGTACCAGATAATCACCAGTGGAACAGACAGAAAGGTGAGCAAAGCTGCAGGAACTCTGCAGTGCACAACACACGGTCTGGCGCTGGTTCTGGGGTGAAACTCCTGTCGCTGCACAGAAGGTTGTGTCCCAGGGCGGTGCTGAAACCCGTGTGCTGCTCACGGCCAGCTGAGCGCCCCGCTCTGCTCTGCTCTCTAGATTGTGTACTGGGAAGTGCTCGATGGCTCCGCAATCAGAGAAGTGCAAGGCTCTCTGTCGAGTTCCATCAACGGGATGGACATCACATCGGACGGGGCGTCCTTTGTCACAGGTGAGTGCGTGGTTGGAGCTGGAGAAAGGAGGTCGTATTAAGACCAGGAAAAGCAAGGCAGTGAACCAAGGATCTCAGTACAGTGCGACAAAGCTGAAAAAAGGGGTGTCAGCTAAAGGGGAAAAGAACATGAATCACCGAAGAAAAATACTGTGGTTCAGGCTGTAGTTCAGACTGGGAAGATGCTGCTGTAGCTCACTGGGATCTGCTGGTGAAGGTCCTGAGCCCTTCACTGGACACTGACCCCAGCAGAACAGAAGCAGTTTTTGCCATAATGCCCAAGAAAACATATCCTGCTCTTCCTAGGAACACCGAAGCGTTCCCCTGCCTGGGAGCGGGGAACAAAAAGCAGCAGAACTCGGTGTATCACAGTATGTTTGGGATTAGAAGGGACCTCAGAAGATCATCCAGTCCAATCCCCCTGCTGGAGCAGGAACGCCCAGGTGAGGTCGCACAGGAACATGTCCAGGCGGGTTTTGAATGTCTGCAGAGAAGGAGACTCCACACCCCCCTGGGCAGCCTGTTCAGTGCTCTGGCACCCTTACTGAGAAGAAGTTTCTTCTCAAATTTAAGTGGAACCTCTTGTGTTCCAGCTTGATCCCATTACCCCTTGTCCTGTCATTGTAATCGTTTGTTCTTCCTCTGTGCCTGACGCAGGTGGTGACGACCATCTGGTGAAGCTGTGGGACTATAAGGAGGGCACGGTGACTCACGTGGGAGTGGGCCACAGCGGCAACATCACCCGCCTCAAGATCTGCCCCGCGAACAAGTATATCGTGAGCGTGAGCGCGGACGGTGCCGTCCTCATCTGGAAATAGCCCAGCTCGGGCTGACAGCCGGTGCCAGAGCTGCTGGGCTGCTGCTTCCCCGGCCGGCCCTGGAAATGCTCTTTTCTTACCACTCAGTTTGTTGTAAATCGTTTGTTCTCTTAGAGTAAACAGTATATTTCTACTCCCTGGTATGCATTTACCAGGCCCTTAGATACCCTTTCTAGCTCAATTTTTTTCAGGGGAGCTAAGAATTTACTGTTTGTTTTGGATTCATCACTTCTGAAAATCACCTTGGCAGTTATTGTAACAGTTTGCGTTGTTACTGCCGCCTTTCCTGCCAGTCTCAGCATCATCTGCCTTGTACGTCTACTCATTTGTGGGCTCTCTCTTGCTTTCACATGGTCTCCCTCTTCTCTGCACTCTTCTGTCTCTTATTTAATGAATAACTTGTTGTTTAAATTCAGTCTGCTGTGTTTAGTGCAGACAGCAGTGCAGGCAGTGGTGCAGACAGGCGTGTAGACAGTGGTGCAGGCAGCGCACAGGCAGTGGAGCAGAGAGCGGAGCAGGCAGCGCACAGGCAGAGCACAGGCAGTGTACAGGCAGAGCACAGGCAGTGCACAGGCAGTGCACAGGCAGCGCACAGGCAGAGCACAGGCAGAGCACAGGCAACGGTGCAGGCAGTGCACAGGCAGTGCACAGGCAGTGCACAGGCAGAGCACAGGCAGTGCACAGGCAGAGCACAGGCAGTGGAGCAGGCAGCAATGCAGACAGTGGTGCAGACAGCGGTGCAGGCAGCGGAGCAGGCAGCGCACAGGCAGCGCACAGGCAGAGCACAGGCAGAGCACAGACAGCGCACAGGCAGTTCACAGGCAGAGCACAGGCAGCGGAGCAGGCAGCGCACAGGCAGCACACAGGGAGAGCACAGGCAGAGCACAGGCAGTGCACAGGCAGAGCACGGGCAGAGCACAGGCAGAGCACAGGCAGAGCACAGGCAGCGCACAGGCAGAGCACAGGCAGTGCACAGGCAGAGCACAGGCAGCGCACAGGCAGCGCACAGGCAGAGCTGGACTGTGCCCAGTCTCCCAGCCCCACCGGTTCTCCCCAGCTCAACCCCGGGTACAACCCGCGGCAGTGGGACGGGGTGTCTGAAAGCACATTTCCCCTCGGCCGCACGGGTGTTCCAGCCTGTGCCAAGGGACGGGAGCGGCTCCAATACAGAAAACATTGTCCGATGGCAAAGCCCAGACAGTGGGGACCACGTTTTCCCTTTGTTTTTATTATTATTGTGATTGGCAGCATGACAATGGATTTCTGCCGGGCCTGGAACAGCTCAGCTCAGACCTGCTCAGGCTTTTTTCTTGAGCTTATCCTGACACCCAAGTGCCTCCCTGGGGCAGAGACTCTTGCCCAGGCAGAGGAGACGTTTCCAACACTGTCCTGTCACCGTGTCTCCCTGATCAAACCAAAACTCTCCGTGTCTTTACTATCCATCCCAGCTGTCTGGTGCCCGAGGCACCGGGACAGTTCGTGCCATAACAACACGGAATTTTCCAGAATAGCGAGCAAGCATTTTCCCCCCCTGCTTGCACTGGACGTTTTCATTTTCCCCACCCCAAATTTGCTCCCAAGTCTGCAGCATGCTGCAGCGCCGATGGATGTTGGATTCAGCCTGAATAGGAAGGCATCGCGTTCAGAACGGTTTGAAGGGGGAAGGTCGCACACACGATATTGTTGAAAGGCAGATCAGCACAGCGAGCATTCCTGGCGCCCGCTCCAACCTGCAAAGGCTTTGGATTGGAATGGACTGGCGGTACCTGTCAGAAAGGTATCGCTGCCTGCGCCCCGGCGTTTGGAAAGATGCTGCTCAAGAAGAACCCCAGCAGGGTTTTAGGTCCTTGGCTGATGGGAGCTGGTTTTCTTCCCCGCATCAGCGTGGCAGGGCGTTCAGAGGCTCTCGCTGCTGTTACCTGCTGCACTTTGTGGCACATTGCTGGGGACCCGGCAGAGCCACTGGCGTTATCTAACACTTCCTAATTCAGGCAGGTTTGGAGTTTTGGGACGTGCCTGTTTCACAGCGATGCTGTGACACCCTGGGGTGATGCTGGGGACATCAGGCTGGGGTACCCGCGGTGATGCTGGGGACACCGGGGCAGCCCCCGCTCCCGCTCCCTCGTCCTCCTTGTCCTCGTCCTCCTCCTCCAGTCCCTCTCCCCGCTCGCAGCCCCAGCCCGACCCGGGGAGGAGCCGGCCGCGCACAAAACCGCCCGGCCGGCCCCTCCAGCCCCGCAGCGGCACCGGCACCGGCGGCGGGGGGTGCCCAGCGCCCGCCCGGGGCCAGGAGCGCACAGGGGCTACGGAACCACGGGAACATCTGCTTCATGAACGCGGTGGTGCAGTGCCTCACCGGCACCTCCAGCACCCACTGGCATCTCCTGCACCCACCGGCACCTCCAGCACCCACCGGCACCTCCAGCACCCACCAGCATCTCCCGCACCCACCGGCACCTCCCGCACCCACCGGCACCTCCCGCACCCACCGGCATCTCCCGCACCCACCGGCACCTCCCGCACCCACCGTTATCTCCTGCACCCACCAGCATCTCCAGCACCCACCGGCACCTCCCGCACCCACCGGCACCTCCCGCACCCACCGGCACCTCCAGCACCCACCGGCACCTCCCGCACCCACCGGCACCTCCAGCACCCACTGGCACCTCCCGCACCTACCGGCACCTCCCGCACCCACCGGCATCTCCAGCACCCACCGGCACCTCCCGCACCCACTGGCATCTCCAGCACCCACCGGCACCTCCCACACCCACCGGCACCTCCCACACCCACCGGCACCTCCAGCACCCACCGGCATCTCCAGCACCCACCGGCACCTCCCGCACCTACCGGCATCTCCCGCACCCACCGGCACCTCCAGCACCCACCGGCACCTCCCGTACCCAAAGGCACCTCCCGTACCCACCGGCACCTCCCTCACCCACCGGCACCTCCAGCACCCACCGGCACCTCCAGCACCTACTGGCACCTCCCGCACCCACCGGCACCTCCCACACCCACCGGCACCTCCCGCACCCACCGGCATATCCCGCACCCACCGGCACCTCCCGCACCCACCGGCATCTCCAGCACCCACCGGCACCTCCCGCACCCACGGGCACCTCCCGCACCCACCGGTATCTCCAGCACCCACCGGCACCTCCCACACCCTCCGGCATCTCCCGCACCCACCGCACCCCCTGCCCCGCACATCCCACCTGCACCCTGTGCCCCCCACACTCACTGGGACCCCCTGCTGCTCCCAGCACACCCAGCTCCCAGCACCCTCTCCTGTGCCACGTCCTCCCCATGGGCCTTGCTCTGCCCTGCCAAATGCCCCCAGCCCCGCTGTCCCTCCAGCCCCACTGCCGTCACCCACCTCCTGCCTTCAGCTGAGCTCTGACCTCCCTTGGGTGGGCGAACTCACTGTCCCGGCCACCCTCACGGAGCCCAAGAGTGAGCCCCGTGCTGGTTTTGGTGGCGCCACCAGGGGATGGTGCCACCAGGGGATGGTGCCACCAGGGGATGGTGCCATGGGAGCCCAACCCAGTGGTCTCAGGCCCTGTGGCTGAGTGCATGTCACATCCCTGCAGGGCACAGGCCAGTGTGCTGCGGACCTGCATCCATTTTAGGGACAAGGACAGGACAGCACTTTGATCCTGGCGTGGCAGCCCCCTATGCTCAGGGACACACGCCTGTGGGGTGACATTTCCCCAGGGATTTGCTGCTGCAATTAAACTGCTGCTGCCATGAAACTTTGCAAAGCGCTCAGAGGAGCTGCTGAGGGGCTGGACCTGCCCTGGTCAGGGTTTCTGGCGCTGCTGGGGGAGCTCATTGCCTTTAATTTCCCTGTAGCAAAGTCACCAGCTCTTGCAGCACTGCGCACAGGATTTCCATGCCCTCTGCTCCCAAACACGCAGGTTCCTTGGGCACAGAGAGGCAAACAAACCCGACCAAACAGAAAAAAACACCCCAAACTTGCAGCCTTTGCTTTGAATTTCCTCCCTTCAGGTGGTTTTCTGCATCTGCCATGAACTGCCACCTGATTTTAATTTTATTTAATCTGTCTAAACAAGATTTTAAAAATCAGAAGCGAGTCCGTGGCTCATGTTGTTTGAAGGCCATCGGGGGTGGCCTTGCTCCCTCTGCTGCCAGGAGAGCGGGGCTGGGACAGGCGAGGTGGTGGCCAGAGGGGTCTTGGCTCTGGGGGGTCCCGGGGGTGCTGGAGCTCTGAGCCCTGCCCTGACGTGCTGGTTTGTGCTTTCTCTGTTGGCTCTGGGCAGCTGCTGCCAGCCCAGGCTTGGAGACAGGTCCTTGGGGACCCCAAGCTCTGCCTTTTGGGGAGTTCCATGGGGAGATGGGGGCAGAATGCTCTGGGGAACCCTGTCAGCAGCTTGGGACGCCCTGAGGGGCTGGGGGGAAGGAGGAGAGGGGACAAGGAGGGGGCAGCCTCGGGGAGGGGGAGCTGGCAGGGCTTTGGGTGGAGGGGCAGAGCTTGGCAGGGCAGGCAGCACCCCAGCACTGTGTGGCAGAATGCAAACCCCCCTCCCTCCTTCAGTATGGCACATCTCCCCCTTTTCTCTGCTACTTGAGGCTAACAGCTTCTTTTGTTTGGCCCGGAGCACCCTGGCTCCTGGGACATTGGGAGAGGGGAGTGCCGAGCCGCTGGGTGCCAGCGGCCAGGGTAAGGCTTCAGGGGCACCCACAGCCAGTGTGGGGGGTGCAGAGAAGCTTCTAGAGTGCCTACAGTCAGATCTGATCAGATAAAAACGGGACGCTCGTCGAGACCCGGCCCCATTTTGTGTGGGGGTCTCTCGGAGTAAGAGCTTAGCCACTGCCGCCAGGAGAGCCCCCCTCCCTGGGATGGAGACTCCGCTTGCCTCGCCGCTGTCATAGTTGAATTGAATTTTGTGGGCTGGGCTGTGTTTCTGATTCTGTAGACCATATCCAGGATTCCTACCTTATCGTAAAAGCTATGCAAGTTGTATACGAGCTCATATTTTAGAGAACTGAAAATTAGTCCTGTTAGTTCTCAGTAAGTTCTTATCTTATCTTGAAAGTGCTGAGAAGGTACATTTGCTATCATCCAAGAATTTGTATAATTTTATACGAAGTGCGCATGTGCAGTGACAAAAGGTGAAAAGTACACTAGTGATGAAGACTACTTACTTCATCCTGAAGACCCCCTGAACGACCACCAGAGGACACTGCGCATGCTTAGAGTAGTTCCAAGGTGTTGCAACTGATATTGTGAAATAATTGTGTAACCTAATGAATATGCAATATACACGTTGTAACTTTAATGAATATGTATGTAACCAAATTGTATAAAATGGTGAAGTTTGAATCAGTGGTCGGAACCAGCTTTGGGTGCGAGCCCCTGGTTTCCCCAGCGCTGAAATAAAGCACCGCATATAACTACGCCCGTGGTTATGTGTCCTGAATGCTAACACCGCCACGGGTGTAAGTAAAACTTCTCGCAGGATTGCGAGTATATTTATACTTTCCGTGCACATATGCACGTATAACTTTCCGCGCTCCATTTGAGCGCGTATAAATTTACCCTCGCCGAATCGCGGGTGTATTTTCCTCCCGTGCACCTATGCACGAGTAACTTTCCGTGCGCATTTGCAAGCGTACTTTATCTCTTTAAAATAATCCCGCACCGTGTTAGGCAAGTGTGTACTTCTCCGGGACTCAGGGCCAGCTCCGGCATTTTTTTTGAGTGAAGCCCCGTGTATGCACGCTGTGGACCGCCTGATTGGTTGTATCAGTTGCTGCCCCTCAAATAAGTTTCCTCAGCTGATATCCGAACCTTTATTTAAGTCACTTTGGAGTGCTAAAACCCTGTTCCTCGCCGGTTTAATGAAAGTTGTTTTGGACTCTGTTGTCCCTTAAATTAACCTGCGAGGACTCTCCGTGACACACTGCCCTTGGGGGGCTGGTGGGAACCCCCTGGCACGTGGCTCCATCAGGGACATGTCTGGTCCACTCCCCGGTCTCAGCTGCTCCGCTTCAGTTGGAGAGTGCAGAGTGCCAGCTCTGCTGGGCTGAGCATCCCCGGTTTTGGGATGCAGGAGGTTTGCTCAGGGGCTTTCCTCCTGCCTGTGCAGGCAGGGCAGGCAGGGCTGGCAGCTCCCCTGCCCACGGGCCACACTTTTGCTTGGCTGTATGAACAGCCCTTGTCTCTTGTAGGGCCTTGGGTGGCTGGGCTGGCACCGCCGGCATCGCCTGGCTGGGGAAACTGAGCGCCCATCAACTAGAGCTGCCCGGTGCTTTCCTGCGACTGCAAAGCGCTGCGACACGGCGGCTGTGGGCACCCCGGGGCGGGGCACGAAGCTGCTGCGTCCCCCCAGTTCTGGATCCCCCGACCCAGAACAAAGCGCTCCCCTCCTCCGGCTGCCGACAGCCTGCCCGGCTTCCTGCACAGCCCCCTGGTTCCCCCCTCACCCCGTCCCCCCAGTTAGTGCCAGGGGGTGCTTCTGAAGCCCATGGACACTTCAGCCCCACCTGGGGTGCAGGATGGGCCTCTGCTGGCTCTGCCCTGGTGCCCACTGGTTTGCTCCCCGTGATCCCTCTGGGGCCCTGGATACCACGGGATCCACCTGAGCACCCCCAAAGCGCCTTTTTAGCACTTATTTTTCTCCTGAAAAAGCAAACACAGGGGGCTTTCTGCCATCCTGCCCCAGGGACCCCCATTCAGACCACACCGGCACTTGGTTGCCCATCGCCATTTATTGCAGCCGCTGCCTGCTCAGCGCCCGGGGCGGTGGGACCGGGGCCGGGACCCCCGTCCTGCCCGGCTGTCAGGGGGTTGATTCGCTGCGGGGGGGCTGGATGGGCGGCAGCAGCTTCAGTGCCTGGGTGAGGCGTCCGGGAGATGAGGCTGGTCGGTGCTTCAGCACGGCTAACAGCAGCGGGGAGGCGGTGCCTGGGGGCGAGGGGCAGGGTCAGCCACAGACACCCACCAACAGGGTCTTGCCCCCACCCTGAAGCACACAGGCTGTTGTCCCACACTGCCCAGCACCACCCCCCATGTCCCCCCAGCTCCCTCCATCTCCACCACGAGGACCGGCTGCCCCAGCAGCCAGTGCTGCCCCCACAGCCCAGCCCAGACCCCAGACCCTCGTCCAACCCTGCCCAGATGTGGGCACAGACCCGTCCCCCCAGACAGCGGGGTGTCCTCTGCCCCCCGGTGCCCTGACAGGGCCATACTTTTCTGGCTCCTCGAGGTCGAGGTCTCTGGGGTGGCCGTTGGTGTTGTGGGCAGCTGAGAGCCCCCCATCATGGAGAGCTGCTCGTCCTGCCGCTTCCCATCAGTGCCATCCTGGCCCGACAGCTGCATCGTGTCCTTCTGGGAAGGGGAGAGCGTGTGACCCAAACACGAGGCCCCGTTCCGCATCCCCCAGCAACCCTCCCCCAGCCAGCTCTCCCGGGGGAAACTGAGGCACAGATCCCCCCGCAGGCTCAGCATCCCCCTCCCTACCTCTGCCACCCCTACCTTGTTGGGGCGGCGGGCGCTGGATGGGGACGGCCGTGGGGTGCTGGGCGGTTGGGGCTGGAAGCGCGGGGGCGTGACGGTGTGTGGGCCCCCGCAGCTCCGCGGAACAGTGGGGTATCTGCACTCGCCCGTCCGCTCCCTGTGGGACAGGACATGGGGGTGCTCAGTGCCCGGCAGGTGGCACCCCATGTGTCACTCGATGCCAGGGAAGGGTCGGGGGGTGCTCCCTGTTCGGGGGGCAGTTACTCACGGTCCAGGCGCCAGCATATTGAGGGGCTGGTCACAGGACAGGCAATGGAAACCAGGCAGCAGCTGCCTGGAGGGGGGAGAAAAGGGCTGGGGAGCTCCTGGGGGGCACAGCCCCACCTGCACACCAGCCACAAAAAGCCTCTGCACCCACCCCCCAAGACTGGTTCAGGAGGGCTCCTCCCACACGTGCCCCCTCATTGTGCCGCCTCTATCGCTGTGAAGCTGCAGCTGGCAGGAGCACAAGGCACAGCCACTTGCTCAGCATCCCCAGGGGCGCTGCCTACATGGCTCCCACGCCAGGTACCACACCGGCACGAGCCGGGACAGCCAGCAGGAACAGGGCCAGCACTGCCAAAGCCACCACTGTCCCCATCGCACTCACTTCCTAATCCCAGCGGCATTGTCACGCTCTGCCTGCAGCGCCTTCTCCTGGAGCTGCCCCCTGAGGCTCTTCCACTGCTCCTCCTGCTGCTTCCAGAACGCCCCCAGCTCCCGGCGGTCCAGCTGTGGACAGGTGACACCCTCAGCCATCTACCCCAGGATGGGACATGGCAGTCCCCGGTGGCACAGCCGGGAGGGGGGACCCTCGCAAGGATGCTGCCTTAGGCTGCCAGGCCCCAAGGTGCCAGTTCTGCGTGGAGGGGACGAGCCCTCACCTTGCAGTCCATCTGTCTCTGCAGCTCTCGCTGGAACTGGTGCCAGCGCTTCTCCTGGCCCGTCACCCGGCTTGTCACATCCTCCATCATCTTGGTCAGCCACTCCACGCACGCCTCAAACTGGCTGCGACTGACTTTGTCAGCCAGGGCGGCTTTGTCTGCTTTCTAGCAACGGGGAAAGGCAGGAGAGCGGTGGGGACAGGATGCAGAGACAACAGGAGAGGGGAAGTGGCTACGTGGTCCTGTTCACCCCATCACCCCCGTGGCGTTGGTCCCACCAGCCGAAGGGACTCGGGGTCACAGAGGGACCTGGCAAGGGACCTGCAGTCAGGCTATAAATCCTCCCTCCCCCTGGCTGGTTCTGCCAGCCGGCACCCAAGGGACAAGGGGTGTTTGTCACCCTGCCAGGGACACCCTTGACTGGCACCGGGGCCCCTTGAGCCCATACCTCATCGATTCCCAAAACCAGCAGCTCCTCCTTGTCTGCTTGCTTCTTCTCCAGCCTCCCCAGGGCCTGGGACAGAGCCTTCCAAGGCAGACAGCAGCCCGTGATGCCACGGCAGGGTCGGAGCTGCCCCCGGCCAGCCGAGCACCCCCTGCCTCCCCACCCCATCAGAAACCTCCAGGAAAGGCATCAGGAAGCTGTGCAGGGCTGCGAGCAGGGTGGCAGGGGGACAGACCCCTTGGGGTCCCAGCCTGGGCTCTGCCTGCGCGTTACAGCCACCCACCTTGACGTCATTCTGCTCCTGCTGGCGATCCTGCTGGAGGTTTGCAAGGTCCCAGCTGAACTTCTCATAGCCTTTTTGGAGCTGCACGATGCTGGTCTGGAGGCACTTGAGCTGCTCGTCCTGCTGCAGGGACTAAGAGGACAAGGCGGTGCTGAGCAAGGGGTTGGCTGCCCCACGGGGGCAGACCCAGGGTATTTTGGCTGATGGCCACGGGCCCTCAGTGCAAGCAGGACATTTGCTCCAAGGCTTTAATTCCCTTCCGTGCTGCTGACTCTGACAAGCCAATTAGGGGGGCAGCGAGGGGCTCCCCCATGTTAGAGCAAAGCAGAAATGCCTGGGGGGTCCTGGCAGCTCAAGCCCCCTACACCGCATCTCCTTACCTGTCTCCTCCACTTTGGATAATTGTCCACCTTGCCGCCCGCCTTCTGGGCCAGGGACTCCACCTGCTCCTCGAGCTTCTCGCAGCGCTGGAGGAGCTTCCCCAGCAGCACCCTGGTGTCCGGGCTGCAGAAGTGGCACCCTGCGTGCTCGTGTCCCCCGCTCTGCACCGTCGCCCTCGGCTCGTCCACCTGCTGGCAGGGGAGGAGGAATCAGCTCTGAGCCGGGCTGGATGCCGCCCACAAGCCCAGGTGCCGTGGAGGCTCCATGGCCCCATCCAGCCAGGGGACGTGGCCGGGACCCCGCCAGGACTCCCCCCGAGCCAGCGGGGCCTGGGAGCGCTGCCCCCGGGCCTCACCTCTGCCTGCAGCTGCTGTGCTGACTCCATCACCAACTTATTCATGTACTCAGCCGTAAACTGCTCCAGCTCAGCCTGGGTCGGCTCCGGCTGCTTCCCCAGCTCCTTCCTCTCTGCCTTGACCTTCTGTCCCTTGGGCCTGGCCAGCGAGATGGGGGCAGGGGCAGGCTTAGCCTTCGTGGGGGTGTCCCTTGGCCCCCAAACTGGGATGCTCCCAGACCCCAGGATCCCTCGCAGCCCTGCGGGGTAGGAAACCCTCTCCCATCCTTTTACCGCAGCTGTCGGGTCATCTGGCCGCTGCCGTCTGCTTTTCTGCCGGCTCCAGCCCCCCTCGTCTTTCTGGGAGCATCCTCCACCTTGCTGATCTGGGAACGGCAGTGGGGGCGGTGAGGACACAGCCCCCTGTGTCATTCCGGCACAGGGACCCTTCGGCTCCCCCCTCCCTGCCCAAACTGGCATCCCCGCAGCCCCTCGGGGACTGCTGCCGGCTCACCTTCTCCTCCTCCCCGTGGAGGGCCCTGGCCATGTCTTGTAGGAAGGACACCTGGCACCTGAGATCGGCCAGGATGCTGGTGATGCTCTCCCGGCCTAGAGGGACATGGTGCAAGGGGATGTGCTGTCGGTGAGGGGGTCTCTGAGCATGACGAGCCCCTGACCCAGGGTGACCCCACGCCAAAAAACCCCCGCCAGTCCTCCCGTGCTCTCACCTCCCTTCGGGAAGAGCCGGCGCAAGTTCTCAAGATCCGCATGTTCTGCTTTGGTAGATTTAAGCTGCTCCACCTGCTCTTTCAGACCAGTGCAGAGGTGGCCGAGCTGCCCAACCTGGGAGAGAACCTCCCGCATCTCCGACTCGTAGCTGGAGGTGCTGGTGGAGCCCCAGGGCTTGGCCGGCTCTTGGGCATCCCCTGGGATGGTGGCTTGGGAGCTGGAGGACCCAGGCTGCACCCCAGGGGTGGTGGTGTGGGTCCCAGGGGATCCTGGCTGCATCCCCGAGGTGCTGGCCTGGGCATCAGGGGCCCCTGGCTGTGTCCCCAGGCAGGTCCTGGCCTGGGTGCCCCGTGATCCTGGTTCCAGCCCCGAGGTGCTGGCCTGGGTGCCCAGGGATCCTGCCTGCATCCCCGGGGTGGTGGCGCCGGCACCAATAGACCTCGTGTGATCAGAGGGAGCGCCTGACAACTTCACAGGGGTCGCTGGTTCCCCCTGTGTCCCTGCTTGCATCCCCAGGGAGCCAGACCCTGCAGTCCCCTTGCCGGTCTCCATCCCAGGCCGTGTCCCACGTCCCTTCGGCCCCAGTGCTGAGCTCTTCCTGGCCTGGCTGTCCATGGCCACCTGGGTGGGCTCAGCAGGGGCAGACTGGCCCCCACCGCCCTCCTGGGAAGAAGAGGCAAAGGGTAGCAGGTTTACTGGCAGCTGGGCAGCCATGAGGACAGACCCCAGAACCCCCCGCCACGTCCCCAGTCCCTGTCCCCAAACCACCATCTCACAGGGCCAAACTCGTGTTGAACATGAGAGCCCAAATGCAAAGGGATCACGGAGTCAGCCCAGCCACGGAGCTGGGGGGATGGGACATCCAGGGATGGGACCCGCAGCATCACTGCCCAGCACCCCAACCCACAGGCTGTGCCCCGAGGCAGGAGGGCTGGTGTCCCCGAGGGAGCGGGGGACGCAGCCGCCTCCTGTCCCTGCGCAGCCCGGCAGCGTCCTGGGGCTTCCCCTGGAGCTGGGCGAGGAGAGGGACACCCGTTCAGATGTGGGAGCGGGATTTAAAGAGTATCCCCAAATGAACTGGGGCAGGAGACAGAGGGACGCTGGGCAGGGCTGTGTCTGGGGGCCGCGGCTGAATTGCACGGGCAGAGTTTTATCTCCCCTCCTTCCCCTCCCATGGATCTGTTTTGAGGGCTCTCTAGTTCAAAAGTGCCTTAGCAACTCCTGGGACACCCTTCCCACTCTTCCCTCCTGCTGCCCTTCACGCTGCTGACACCGATGGCCATGGGGCACGGGCACAGTGTGACAGGGCAGCAGGAGCGGGGAGGGACGAGGGCCCAGCTCCCTCCCGGGGCACCAGGGGATGCTCACCAGGCCAAGCGTCTCCTGGATCTCCTGGATGTCCTCGGCCAGGCCGGAATGCGCTTCCTGCAGAGCATGCATGTCCTCTGCCAGGCCAACATGCGCCTCCTTCATCTCCTGGATGTCCTGTGCCATTCCAGAATGCGCCTTCTGCATGGCCTCTTGCATCTCCCGCATGTCCTGTTCCATTCCAGAATGCGCCTTCTGCATGGCATCCTGCATCTCCCGCATGTCCTGTTCCATTCCAGAATGCGCCTTCTGCATGGCCTCCTGCATCTCCCGCATGTCCTCTGCCATGCCAGAGTGCGCCTTCTGCATGGCCCGCATGTCCTCTGCCAGGCTGCACTGCGCCTCCTTAAACTTGTTGATCTCCTCCCACAGGTGCTGGAGCGAAGCCCTTTTCTGGGAGAGCGGGTTGGGGGTGAGCCCAGGGGAGGGTCCCAGGGGACCTGGGCCCCGCTGTGCTCTGCTGCGGGAGCTCGGGCTTAACCCAGCCCTTGGGCTGAGGGCGGCACGACGGCAGCACGGAGCCCGGAGGAGGGGGCGTCTCGTGGGGGAGCACCCAGGGACCAGCAAGAGCATCTACCTTGAAGATGGCTCTCTCCTCCTCTTCGGTTGTTGTTGGCATCAGCTCCTTGGCCATGGAGGAGACCTCGGAGTTGCTCCCGGTCCCCTCCAGCTGCTCCTCTGGTTTCCAGAGCTGCTGCCCTGTGCCCAGGGCTCCGTCCTCCTCCTTCTCCTGGCCAGGCTGGTCCTTGCTGTCCTGGTCCTTTGCCAGGCCGGGGGCCGGGCTCTGCCCTGGCTCCAGGACAGACAGCTCCTGCTGGCCCAGCTGCCCGATGATGGCCTCGAGCAACTTGTGAAGCGCCACGAAGTCAACAACCCCCAAACTGGGTGTCCCGATGGCGGCGTTCAGCATCTCCAGCAGACCGAGTGTGGCCATCGCTGCTGCTCTGCCGGAAAACACGGAGCCTGATGTGGGAAGACGGGAGCTTTTCTGTCCAGAGGTGATCTTGGAGGGATGGGCAGCCAGCAGCCTTTCTCCTGCTCCTTCTTGCCACAGAAAGCGATCAGTCACCAAAACAGATCCAAGTGCCGAAAGCAATCCAAGTGATGAAAGCGATCCAGTCACCAAAGCGATCCAAGTGCCGAAAGTGATCAAACCACCAAAAGCGGTTCAACCACCAAAAGTGATTCCACCACCAAAAGTGATCCCACCACCAGAAGTGATGCAACCACCAAAAGCGATCAAACCACCAAAAGTGATGCAACCACCAGTAGTGATCCCACCACCAAAAGCGATCCAACTGCCAAAATGAGTCCACCACCACAGTGATCCCACCACGGCAAGTGATCCCACCACGGCCAGTGACCAAATGGGCGAGGGGCACAGGTGACAGGGGACAATATAGTGTCTCTGTTGCCCGGCAACAGCCGCCCCAGGAGCCAGCGGGCGCCGCCCTGGTCCTTTGTGATGAAGTCATCCACGGGATGGGAGATGCTGAGGCTCCCTCCTGCCTTTCCCACTTTACCACCCACAATGCAGCTGGTGACACCTCAAATGTTGTGGCAGGTCACTGCAGCCCGTGCCCAGATTCAAAAGACAATCGCACAGGTCATGGGGAATGAAATCTCATTTCACTGAATTAAATACCCTCAGTTTTAATTGCAGAGAGAATGGCTTTATCCGTGTTGTGCACTAAATCAAACTCTCCCGATGTTTCACCCTTTCCTTTCCCCATGGCACAGTTGGCCTCGGAGGCGATTCCCCTTGGTGGCAGATGTGCAGCGACTGGCTCACGAGTGCACCAGCACTGGGAACCTGGGCTGAAAACAAGGTCAAAGTGCCTGGTTTAGGACGCCTTTCCCTGCGGTTCATCAAGCAGAAGGATGTCTTTTGAGAGGGAGCTGTTCTGAAGGGATTTCTTCTGCCTCTCTTGACCATTGGCACGAGCCAGCGGCTGCTGACCAGGAAATGTGCTCATCGCTTGCTCCCTCATGAACACTGTCCTGGCCTTTGCAGCTAGAACGACATAAACCAGAGTATGTTTCCTGTCACCTCTGCAAGAAGGTGGTTCAAATGCAAAGGCTGATCTTGCCTGTAAGCAGCACCAACTGCTCTAGAGACAGCTCTTTGCTGGGGATGGAGCTGCGAGAGAGGTTCTCCAGCTGGCACGGCTGCCTCCCTTTTGAAACACGGGCCATCTTTTGCTGGCATTCCCGTCCCTCAGCCTGATGGCTCTGACATCTCCTCTGATGCTTCAGAAACGCTGCTGCTATCTACACAGCCATTGCAAGATCCTTTTGCACTGAGAACTGAAGCTGCTCCAGAGCTGAAAGGGAGACCCCAACACAGAAAGCAGGGCTGCCATAATTCCTCTGAGAGTGAACCCCACATCCCAAAGAAAGCCGGTCCTTGGAGATGGCCAAGCTTGGAGCAGCGCTGTCACACGTGAGCTGCGAGTCACACAAGGAAGAGTTCCAGAGGACGGAGCGTGTCCCCAGATGGCTTTTGCCAGCGCTGACTGAGGAAGAGGCGTCCTGTCCAGGGACCTCTGCAGAGACGTCTCCAGGCAGAGCAAGACACTGGGGGGCAACAGCCCCTCTCAAACCCCAGTTTTGCACCCCAAGTGGCCGCACGGCAATGGGCAAGCCTTCATCCCGGGCCAGAGATGCTGGATCCAGAAGTCATGGCTTGCTCCCGGGAGGGTCTTTTTGTGTCAGAACCTCCTGTGTTTCGCCACGCATTTTTCACGGTCAATGACTTTCATTTCTTTTCCCTCTACGCTCTCCTCCGGTTTTGCCGTGGAGAGCAGACGCCAACAGTCTATTCCAGCCTTACGGGATCTTGCAGACTTCTCCTTTGCTGTCTGTGGTGCTGGTGATTGCCTTCTGCTGCCCCTGGTTCATGTTGAAGACTAATTCCTGGCAGACGTGGTTGGTGCTGCTGAGCAACACTCTTGGCTTTGTGCTAGTGCTCAGTAGCACCCGACAAGAAAGCAGGTGTCAAAAACCTCTCGGTTCTTGTGTTGAATGGTGTAGTGTATCCAGGAGTCTATTCCAGCAACCTTAATTGCGGTTAATGTGGTTAAGAGTACTTGATAGGGTCCGTCCCAACGTTCTTTTAAAGTTTCTTTATTCCAAGTTCTTATATACACCGTGTCTCCATGCTCTGTATCATGTACCGGATTCTCAAGTGCTAGTGGGCGATTCCACACTAGTGCGGATCTGAGTTGATTCAGTGTCCTGCCGAGAGGCAACACGTAATTGTAGAAATCCTGATTACCTTTTACATGTACACTTGGATCTGGATCCGGTGCTTCATATGGCTTGCCATACAGAATTTCGTATGGACTTACTAACATTCCGCTCCTAGGTTTAATTCTAATACACAACACCACTATTGGCAGGGCCTGAGCCCATTGAATTTTTGCTTCCTGACAAATCTTGCTAAGTTGCCTTTTTAGGATCTATAGGGCATGCCTGAGATTTGCATGCCTTGGACTACTGGATGTATTAACCGAATAAAGCACAGGATCATACACGGCACAAACAGTAAACCCAGAAATGCACATGCTATCACGAACCCTGTTTTCTTCCACCAGGCTACCATTTCGAGACCAATATCCATTAGGTGGACCTGGGTACCAAGTGGGAGCAATAGAGGTATTTGATGAATTTACGCGTGACACTAGCTTACAAGAGGTTCATCCGATGTATCAGTCATTTGAGACCCCCCACATATCCAGCATGAGGTGACATTTAATTCCTGGGCTATTTTCCATAAGATCTATAAACAGGTTTTTCCCTCCTGTGGGTAATTGTAATCCCTTGTCTTTTTGCCTTATTTCTTCTCACCAATCTTTGCTTTTCTGTAGTGGCGGAGCCCCCCCGCCCCGGGGGGATGGGGCTGTCGCCAGCCTGGCTGAGAGGTGAAGCCAGAGACAAAAGAAACTAAAGGAGCGTTGTTGTAAGGCGCGTGGACAGGGCAGCTTTGCTATAAAGCCAGCCCGCTCCGGCAATAAAGCGAACTCTGTGAACATCACATTGGTGTGTCAGGTTCCGTGTCTCGCGTGGAAAAAGCAACATTTTGGTGACCCCGACGTGATACTTCGTATCGAAGCAAGATCGTTGGGACATGAAGACGCCAGGAAAGGCACCTGGAGGGCGAAGTTAGCCCTGCGCTTGAAGAATAGCGGAAAGCAGGCCTACGGAGAAGCAGGTGGCGTGGGAAACACGGCATCCGCGGAAGGAAAAATCATAATGCAAAGTATTCTGCAGCTGGCTGCACGAACAGGAAGGTATTTTGAAACAGACGCGTTAAAGTGCCTGCTGCTATTCGCCCAGCGGAAGGCGTGTGTCCCCTTCGACGGACGGATTTTTTTCTCCCGGTACACGGGAGGACACAGGGACCGAACTATGGGACGCGGTCACAAGGGGCAGCCGCGAGGCTTGCGACCTCGCCGGGCCATGGCGGGAGGTCAGGCGGCGGATGCAGGAGGTCTCAGCGGAGCCGGAGCTGTGTGCCGTTTCCCCGGAGCCGCCCGCCGCGAGCTGCCCCCCCTCCGAGGACTCTGAAAAATCGATACCGCTGGTATGTCCCGTGTCAGATTTGGATTTCTGGGGCGGAGAGCAAATTATACCCTCTGCGCCCTTTGAGCCATCGCCTGCCTCCGACGAGCAATGGCAGCAACCAGCAAGGTTCAACGAGCCCGGACAGGTTAATCCAGCTGAAGTGCCGTTGCCGGAGGACCCGATGGAGCACGAGAATGCAGCACCGCAGAATCACCCTGGCTTCCAGGAGGAGAGTGTGGGAAACTACAGCGGGTCTGTGGAATCCTTGTCAGAAAATATGGGAGTAGAGATCAGCCTTGAAGATATTAAGATTTACCCTTGAGAAGGATGGGAGTAAAGGAGTATCCGGAGATTTGTACCCGTGAGAAAGGAGAGATGTACCCGTGAGAGAGAGGGGATAGAAGAATAACATGGATGATAGCAAAATTAACCAGTGAGATGTTAGTGCTGTAACTTGTAACCAATGGTGAAAAGACACATGAACTGGTAGAATTGTATAAAAATGCACTTATAGCAATAAATAGCATCCATTACTTTCATCTTGAAAGAACTTGGTCCATGTCGCTTGTCCGTCTCAACCGCGACAGGAGAGCCACGTGCAGAGCCCGAAGGACTTACTGAGACGGCAGGAGAGCCAGATGCAAGAAGTTCTAGACGCCGTGAGGCGACTAGATGGCGGTAACAGTAAAACTTCGTGGTTAAGAGCATATAAAAACGAGTCAGATGCGATGAAGGACGGGCTGGAGGCAACTGGCAGGGGATGTGAAAAACGGGGAAAACAGGAAAGGGAGGGGGCGGAATTAGACCTCACTCCTGAGGAGCTCCGTATTGAAAGGGAGCAAATACAAAAATGGGCTAGACAATGTGTTGAAGGTGGGATGTGGTCCGTAAGAGGAGCAGATGAATATTTGAGATCGTGGTATGGAAAAGGGCTGGAGACTGGGTTAGATGGGTTTGCAAATATGCGTCGACTTACTGATCCGCAGGGAAGCACAAGGGAATTGTATAGCAGTGATAGTAATGATAATCCAAGGATTTTGCAGCAAACGCAAGGGCTTGCTCTGGCAGCAGTGAGTTACCCAATATAGGTAACCCTGTGCCACCCTATTCTACAATAAAGCAGGATCCTGGGGAACCATATATGAAGTTTGTGGACCATTTAAAAGAAGCTATAGATGCTTCTCCTAACCTGATTCCAGAGGCAAAAGCTGCTGTGGGGAAAGATTTGGCCATGATGAATGCAAACACCCAATGCCAACAGATATTAGCCGCTTTGGGAAAAACTGCTTCTCTAGCAGAGATGGTGGAAGCTTGCACACGGGTACCGATCACGCAACAGGAGGTAGAAAAGGCAAAAATACATGCTCAAGCCCACGCTGCGGCCTTGGCTGCAGCACTTAAGCCTGCGATGAAAGGCCGAAGCCCTTCTGTCCTGCTTTTGTTAAAAACAAGTTTCTCTTTTAGTGATTTTGCCTGTCAGCTAAAGCTTCATATTAACTGCATTTTCCTGGAGAACCAGACACACGTTTTGGTAAAACTAGCGGTGGAATGCTTATTGATAAGCATGAATGGACATCTCGCAATGCATTGCTAATGCATTTTTCTCTGTTCCTGTAGCAGCAGAGTGCAGGTCGCAGTTTGCTTTCACCTGGAGGGGCATCCAGTACACGTGGAATCGCTTGCCCCAGGGGTGGAAACGCAGTCCTACCATCTGCCATGGGCTGATCCAGACCACGCTGGAGCAAGGTAAAGCTCCAGAACACCTGCAATATATTGACGACATCATCGTATGGGGCGACACAGCGAAAGAAGTCTTCGAGAAGGGTGAGAGAATAATTCACAGCGAAAGAAGTCTTCGAGAAAGGTGAGAGAATAATTCACAGCGAAAGAAGTCTTCGAGAAAGGTGAGAAAATAATTCAGATTCTGCTGGTTTGGCCATAAAACGAAGCAAGGTCAAGGGACCTGCACGAGAGATACAGTTTTAGGAATAAAATGGCAAGACGGCCGTCGTCAGATCCCAATGGATGTGATCAACAAAACCGCAGCAATGTCTCCACCTACTAATAAAAAGGAGACACAGACTTTCTTGGGCGTTGTAGGTTTTTGGAGAATGCATATTCCTGACTACAGCCAGATTGTGAGCCCTCTCTATCGAGTGACTCGAAAAAAGAACCAATTTCAGTGGGGCCCTGAACAACGACAAGCCTTTGAACAAATGAAGCGTGAGATAACTCATGCGGTGGCCCTTGGACCAGTTCGGACTGGACTAGATGTTAAAAATGTGCTCTACACTGCAGCTGGAGATAATGGACTTACCTGGAGCTTCTGGCAGAAAGCACCAGGAGAAACCCAAGGTTGACCATTAGGTTTTTGGAGTCGAGGATACAAAGGATCTGAGGCCAACTATACTCCAACAGAAAAAGAGATGCTAGCAGCATACGAAGGAGTTTGAGCTGCTTCAGAAGTGATAGGTACTGAAGCACAGCTCCTCCTGGCACCTCGACTGCCGGTGCTGAGTTGGATGTTCAAGGGGACGGTTCCGTCTCCACATCATGCAACCGAAGTTACGTGGAGTAAATGGATTGCATTGATCATGCAACGAGCTCGAATTTGAAATCTCAATCGCCCAGGGATCTTAGAAGTGATTACAGACTGGCCAGAAATCAAAGACTTTGGGATGTCTCCAGATGAGGAGGAGGTAACACGTGCTGAAGAAGCACCACCGTATAATACTCTGATAAGAGTATAATAGACTGATAAGCAGTCTGCACTGTTCACAGATGGATCCTGTCGTCTTGTAGGAAAACATCGAAGGTGAAAAGCTGCTGTGTGGAGTCCCACACGACAAGTTACAGAAGCCACTGAAGGACAAGGTGAATCTAGTCAATTTGCAGAAGTGAAAGCCATCCAGCTGGCTTTGGACATTGCTGAACGAGAGAAGTGGCCAATACTTTATCTCTATACTGACTCATGGATGGTGGCAAATGCCTTGTGGGGGTGGCTACAGCAATGGAAGAAAAGCAACTGGCAGCGCAGAGGTAAACCCATTTGGGCTGCCACACTGTGGCAAGACATTGCTGCTCGGCTAGAGAGCCTGCCTGTGAAAGTTCGTCATGTAGATGCTCATGTGCCTAAAGGTCGAGCCACCGAGGAGCATCTAAACAACCAACAAGCAGATCAAGCTGCTAAGATTAAAGTAGCTGAGGTGGACTTGCCTGGCAACATAAAGGTGAACTTTTCCTAGCCCAATGGGCTCATGATGCTTCAGGGCATCAAGGTAGAGATGCAACATATAAATGGGCTCGCGATCGAGGGGTGGATTTAACTACGGACACTATTTCACAGGTTATTCATAATGTGAGACTTGCGCCGAAATCAAACAAGCGAAATGGTTAAAGCCTGTATGGTATGGGGGGCGATGGTTAAAGTATAAGTATGGAGAAGCTTGGCAGATTGATTATATTACACTTCCACAAACACGTCAAGGTAAGCGTTATGTACTTACAATGGTGGAAGCAACCACTGGATGGTTGGAAACATATGCCGTACCTCATGCTACAGCCCCAAATACCATCTTGGGCCTTGAAAAGCAAGTCCTTTGGCGACACGGTACGCCAGAAAGAATTGAATCAGACAACGGTACTCATTTCAAAAACAGTATTATAGACAATTGGGCCAAAGAACGTGGTATTGAGTGGGTATGTCATATTCCATATCATGCACCAGCCTCTGGGAAAATTGAAAGGTACAATGGTTTGCTAAAAACTACACTAAAGGCACTTGGTGGTGGAACCTTTAAACACTGGGATTCACATTTAGCAAAAGCCACTTGGTTGGTCAACACCAGGGGATCAACTAATGGAGCTGGACCTGCCCAATCAGAGATTCTACGGACTGTAGGAGATAAAGTCCCTGTAGTACACATGATATCATGTTAGGAAAGGCAGTCTGGGTTAATCCTGCCTCAAAGTCAAGCCCATTCGCGGGATTGTTTTTGCCCAGGGACCTGGCAGCACCTGGTGGGTGATGCTTAAGGATGGAGAAGTTCAGTGTGTACCTCAAGGGGATTTGAGTTTAGGTGAAAATATTCCAATACTGAACTGCAGGATGTGAATTGCCGTACTAACAGTGTTTAATAAGTGTCTTTCAGATCAAGACAGTGATGATGAAACCAGAGCTAGCTTCTTCGAGTGGCGCCTGACAACTTCTTCGAAGTTGATGTCTTTAACCCACAAACAGTGGTCATGAGATGCACTTGTACCATTTTTCCTGCCCTGGGAGACTGTCGTGACAAAATGAACTTAATGAACTTTTCAAAGGATGGTCCACTGATTAATTACTCCTGTGTATATATGTACATATGTATATATATATATATAGTAGTAGTGATTAATTAGATTGTATTGATAGATTGTATTGATAAGGTTTAAGCATTCAGTGAATGGCATATTATAAGGGGTGGAATGTCCTGGTTTTGCTAAAAACAAGTTTCTCTTTTAGTGAATTTGCCTGTCAGCTAAAGCCTTCATATTAACTGCATTTTCCTGGAGAACCAGACACATGTTTTGGTAAACCTAGCAATGGAATGCAAACTTATTGATAAGCACGGATGGACATCTCGCGAGAGGGGCGACGAGAAGCAAGTGACCAAGAAACTGACCAACTGTGTATAACATTCCATTCACGTGAATACTTCATATAAAAGTGGGAGATCATGAGGATCTCGTTGGCTTTTTCCCTTTTGCCCTTTTCCCTTCTGCTTATGGCCGACATTAGAAGAGGACCTTGCTAGTCGTCCCTGCAAACTGAGGCCTAGTGAGAGACTGAATCCAGCTCTGATTGGCTGCAGAGTCCAATCCAGGACTTTGGTTACCAGCTCTGCAGTTGCTGAGACTTTCAAGATTGGTTTTGTATATTTTGTATTATTTTCTCTATTCTTATTAGTAGCATTAGTAAAACATCTTTAATTTTTTCCAACTCTCTTCTCTCAGTCCTTCTTTCCTCCCAATCGCCTCTCCTTAGTGGAAAGGGGGAAGAGGGAGGGGCAAAAAGGGGGAAGTGGGGGAGAGAGGGGGTTAACAATACATCTGCCAGGGTTTTATTGTCACCCCGCAATCTTAACCCTAGACAGTAAGGATGCATCCTAAGGGGAGGCAAGGTGGAATTTTAGCAGTGGAACCGGTTCCCATTTTGTAATTATCTCCCCAAACAAGATTCTTTTGGTACCAAATATGAATATGCAAACTAAAATACTGAGCTCAGATGTGAAAACCATATACCAAGTTCAAATAAGCAGATGGATTACAGTTACACCAATTTAAGACAATATCTCAATTTTCGCATTGCACCTTTGGGCTGCTTACTGCTCAGCCAGGTGGAGGTACCTCTGGGTCTCCTGACAAAACAGGTCAGTGTGCGCTGGAGCCCCATCAGCCCCCGCAGCGAGCTGGACTGGGCAAGGCCTTTGTTTTGTTTTGGTTTGTTTTTTAGTGTCTCATCTGGTGCGCCACAGCTGCTATTCCAAAACCAGGATTCTTTTACATGATATGCATACGGAAAAACCAAATCCAGCACACCGAGATGAGACACAGCCTGTCACAGAGTTGCGCAAGCCTGAATGCCGGAATAAAGGTAGCATGCTAGAGAAAATAAAAAAAAATAACAGCTACTACACACAAAATTTTACCATCACATTAACGCAGTAAAGAACTAAATTACTTATGATCTTCTGTATTATTACAAAACGCACATTTTGAGTCAACGGATTCTCATAATTTAACAGACTGTGAACTTATTGTACCATATAACAAAGACCTACCAAAATTGCAACATGCTTAAACCGATACCCACAAAGAAAACAGGTTAATGAGGAAAGCATCTTGCAGACTTCAGCAAGTTTACTGTGACCTGTGTGTTATCAGTTAACTCTCTCTCAGCTGTCCGAAATGATTTAATGATCTCTTGTAGAGATTTATTTTGTCCTGCTCTTCTCGCCCTAAAAACAACATTAATTGCAACAAGGTGTTATACTTTAAGATTCTATTCCCCGGACACTTTTCCCAATCGTTTAACTTAAACAGCAGCGAACACTGATTCCAATATTTAACAAGATCTTCCTTGCTCATAATTCTGAGTGCTTTCCTAAGTTTTAAAACAACTCCCAATACTGATTTTTCAGGAACACAACTGAAAACAATTATTCCTGACCCCATCTTGCAAGTAAAAACCTTGAGAAGGGGGAGGGAGGGGTAGAAAACACAGGCTGCTTGCAGCACGACTGGGAAAAATGGGGAGAGAGTTTTACAGTGCACTGAAAAACAACTAGTAAAACAATTAACTCACATTCCTAACAAGCTGCTTGATTTTCAGAGAGGCAATACACAGAAACACATAATATGTACTGTAAAACTTGCAGATAACATGTTGATAGCAAACATTAGCATTCTCTACTGCTAATTTCAGCACCAATGCTTCGTTAGCTTCTAAGTTTTCAACCTGCTTATTCATGGCCTCTTGAAGATGGTCAATAAACTGCATGTAATTCTCACTGGGACCCTGATTAATAGTTGCAAATGATTTGGCTGCATTGTTGGTTTCAGGCACCTTTATCATAGCTTGATATGCGAGGTCTGTTGACTGCCTCAGGATTTCAGAAAGTTATCATGCCTGTAGTTGTGGTGTGTCAATTAGTGTCTCTTCCAGAAACGCGCAGGGTCCCGTGGTTTAACTGTAATCGAAACTGGGGGTAAATCCCAGCTTTTTGTTAAGTTCGGTTTAAGCTCTGAAACTCTACCCCCACCCTCAGGAATTTGCTCTGCAGCAGTGTGTGAGGGAGGCGGGGGCAGGTTGGGGGGACCCAAATCCATAGGAATTACGTTATTTGGCTCAGTCTGGCTCACCACGGGGGGGTCCTCCCCACCTAAATCTCCAGGCAAGGGGGGATAGGAACTGCGACTGATAGCGGCGGGGCAGAGGGTTGAACTGTGATTAATGGCGGTGACGCAGACGGCGGAACCGCGGTTGATGATGGTAGAGGAGAGGTTCGAGCCGTGATTGATGACAGCGGAACAGTCGGCCGAATGCACCGCTCCGACCGGTGCTCCGAGGGTCCCTCCCGAGATCGCACATAACCCAACGCTGTTTTTTCATGTGAGTCTTTCATAGCTTTTATCTGATCTCAGGGCCACACATACGTACGCTCTTCCTTTATTCCTTTTAACTTCCCAAGAAAGTGCCGCGGATCCTTATCCGTGTCAGATAATATGGACTCGGGCGGTTTTGACGAATCTTTAGTAACAGGGGGGGTCGGAGTAGTACTTAATCTTGCCTTTTCCTCCGAATCTGGCCCAGGAGAGCCAGGAAGACCATCCCCCTCCGCCGCCTCTGCCTGTTGCTGTTTTAACTCTTTCAGAGTATCTAATAACAAGTGCCAGGTTGTTAACAGTTCAGTTGCTTCCTTGGACCCTTGGGTAGCACTATCAAACAGTTTATCTCCCAAGTCCATCCATTGTGACACACTAAATGTTGTCACAGGATTAACCTCTAAACCTTGTGCTTTGCCCCATAGTAACATTTTTTTTAAAGTCAGTTCCGGAAGGCTAACACCCTGCTTCTCCAGAAGCAGCTTCCATGTGGATTATATAGTACCCTCTTCTTTAGATAAGTTTCCCCCCATGTTCCCGGTAGCTCACCTACTCCTTAGCGAGGTGTCTTTTCAATCGATCCGGATCTTCAGCAGCTCTCCTCGGCTGCTCTTATCAGCTGTACCGGGCTCCGTCTCCACAGCTCTTCTTCGGCTGTTCACAGCTTCACGCTGTCACCTTGTCATGCGAGATCCTCTTCAGGCAGGATCACGTCGGGGTCACCATATGTCGTGGTTGAGACGGACAAACGACATGGACCAAGTTCTTTCAAGATGAAAGTAAAGGATGCCATTTATTGCTACAAGTGCATTTTTATAGAATTCTAACAGTTCATGTGTCTTTTCACTATTGGTTACAAGTTACAGCACTAACATCTCATTGGTTAATTTTTCTATCATCCATGTTATTCTTCTATCCCCTTCTCTCTCATGGGTACATCTCTCGTCTCTCCAGATACTCCTTTACTCCCATCCTTCTCAAGGGTAAATCTTAATATCTCAAGGCTGATCTCTACTCTCATATTTTCTGTCAAGGATTCCACAGACCCGCTGCAGTTTCCCACACATTACTAAAAATAAGAACAAGGAGAAAAAGAAATCCATGTCACACACCACACACTATCCCATGTGTGAATGAGTTTTGACTCAAATGTCCAAAATGGCAGTAGCTTCCTTACTCTTTCAGTACTCAAAAGAGTATCTCTTAAAGGCTTTCCATAAGTTCTGAACCTCTTCCCACCAATCAAGGTAGGCAAATAACTCTGAGAAAGGTGCAAGTAACACAGGAGGTGTGGAAGGTTTACCCTGCGGCTGAAGTGCATTTTGCGTCCCCTGTACAGATGGCCAACTGTGGATCTTGGTTTGGGTAGCAAAGGAAACATGACTGCAATAGCAGCAATGGACTCTTTTTGCTCATTTGAGAAGAGTCATCATTTGCCTGGCTGTGCTTTGGGAATGGATTCAAAGCGAGTCTTATTTCCATGGCGGTCTGTTGGCACTGTCCAGCCCAGCCTATGGCTCTGGTCACACTTGGGATTTTCTCCACGCTGCAGTGGTTGAAACCATCCTGTTATCCCCTCAGAAAAGGCTTTGTGAGCCTGGTCCTCCTCGCTGTGTGGCCTCATGGACATCAGCTCTGGTGCAGAGAGGGGACAGCTACCAGGGCTCTTCTCTTGGTTGCAGGGCTGGTTTCTGCCATGACTGGAGAGAAGAGCAGGAGCTTTGTCCTGGAGAGCCAAACGGCAGAGAAGGCATCAGGGACAGCCAGCAGCTGTGCCCAGCACGTGGCCACCAAGGGCAGGGACAGCCCCCTGGAACTCCTGGGCACCGGGACTGCCTTGGGGCCAGCACCTCAAAGGCTTCCTGCAAAGGGTGCCAGGTGGGGCTGTGGTGGGGGGGCTTTGCAGCTTCCCCCTGCTAGGGAAAGGAGGAGAAAGGAAAGAAGGGAAGTGAGGTATAGTTCAGCTGTAAGGGACCTATAATGACCATCTAGTCCCACTGCATGACAAATTCAAGGCTGATCTAAAGTTAAAACAGGGTAGTAAGTGCATTGTCCAAATGCCTCTTGAATGCTGAGGCTTGGGGCATCAACCAGCTGTCACAGAATCGCAGAATGGTTGGGCTTGAAAGGGACCTCTGGAGATCATCTAGCCCAACCCACCTGCTAAAGCAGGTTCGCCCAGAACAGTTCGCACAGGAAGGTGTCCAGGCGGGTTTTGAATGTCTCCAGAGGAGGACACTCCACAACCTCTCTGGACAGTCTGTTCCAGTGCTCAGGCACCCTCACAGTAAAGAAGTTTTTCCTAATATTCAGATGGGACCTCCTATGCTGTGCCCGTTGCCTCTCATCCTATCGTTCAGAAGGCTGTTCCAGTATTTGACCACACTCTCAGTAGAGGCTCAAGTCTGAACTTCCTCTGACCCAGGTTTGCACCATTCCCACATGTCCTGTCACTGGATACCAGGGACAAGAGATCAGCACTTCCCTATACACTTCCCTCCTCAGAAGCTTTTAGAGGGCAATGAGCTTGCTCATCAGCTTCCTTCTCTCCAAACTAGAGAAATCCAGATTGCTCAGCCACTCCTCAGAGGACGTGCCTTCCGGTCGTTCACCAGCTTTGTTGCCCTCTGGACACATTGGAATACTTCAACATCCTTGTCGAATCGTGGGGCCCAGAACTGCACACAGCACTCAAGGTGAGGCCACAGCAACTCTGAATACAGCAGGATAATCACCTCCTTTGAGCGGTTGGTTCTGCTCTGTTTGATGTACCCCAGGATGAGATTTGCCCTCTTGGCTGCCAGGGCACACACTGCTGACTCTTGTTGAGCCTCCTGTCAACCAGCGCCCCAAGGCTCCTTTCTGCAGGGCTGCTCTCCAGCCAATCCTCTCCCCATTTAGACTTGTGCTTGGCATTACTTTATCCCAGGTGCAGAATCCAGCATGTGGACTTGTTAGATTTTATGCCGTTGATCATTGCCTAATGCTCCAATCTATCTAGATTGTTCTGCAAGGCTCCTTGTCCCTCAGGATAGTCATCAGCACCTCCGAGGATGGTATTATCAGAAAATTTTCTACTGGTGCATTAAATTCCTGCATCCAGATTATTGATAAAAATATTGGACAGACCTGGCCCTAGGACTGAGTCCTGAGGAACATCCCTGGTGGCTTGTCTCTAGCCAGATGTAGCACCATCCACTGCAACATTTTGAGCCCTGCCGTTCACCCAGCTCTTCACCCAGCACACTGCGTATCTGCTCATCTCACAGCTGGACACTTGTCCAGAAGTGTGCTGTGAGGGACAGTATCAAAGGCTTTACTAAAATCCAGAAAAACTACATCTACTGCCTTCCCTTCATCCACTAGGCAGCTGAAATTCCAAACCTTATAAACTTGCTGAAAAGTCAAAACACTTAGGAGGGAAATATTCAAGAAGAATTCTGAGAAAAGAATGCACATTAGTATATTTGTGGTGTACTTTCTTCCCACTCCTCCTGACTTCAGTTTAACACAGTGTGGCACAGAGACAATCTACATGTTTTCTTTTTCTAATACCATTGCTAAAGATTTCAAAGTAAGAACAGATTTTCAGCAGATACAGTTAAATTAGAGAACATTTCACAAACAACACATCTGTGATCCTTTAAACTGGCTCAGCTGAGTTGCTGGTTGCTGCTGGTTACCCATGTGAAATCACAGTTTCTGCTATCACAGGTGTGATTTACCGTTGCCACACTACCCATCTCTTCTGCAAAAGCACTGATCATATCATGTGTACCAACTTAATTCACTGAGTGAAACACATAATCCTGCTTCCTAGAAAACAGGTTTGGCTCTGCCAAACATTTTGATAAATAAAGTTATTAAAACATATGTTTACCTAGGATGGTCTGATACAGTTTAAAATGGAGAAGTCTAAATACATTATTTCAAGTCCATGAAGTACATGGCTAAGTACTTCTTTCAGAATTCGAGAAAATGACAGTGCATCCCATCTAGAAAACCACATTCTTCCCCCAAAGGAAGATCTAGTCCATCTAAAATAAGTGGTTAGTAATCCACAGATATCAGCATCATTAAAAAGGTCAAATATGTCTTTCTCAAAATACCAAGTCAGAGAGAGACAGACAGACAGACAGACAGGGCTTTGCAACCAAGACAGCCCGGCTCCCCACAGGAGCATCAAACCTCGTGTCTGCCGTGGTGAACTTGTGTGACAGCAGGGGGGGACTCAGTCCTCCCTGTGACTTCTGGTTGCCAGTACCTTGTTTTCTGGAGATCCAGTGTGTTACATCTAGGATCAGATTCACAGATTCATTTCCACCTGCAACTGGGTCAGTTGAGGCGGGGGGGGTGTTATGAAAATACGATACGCCCTCAAATACCCCACAAAAATCTAAACCAGGCAGGTCTTTCACATCTCAAAATTGACAATTTAACTTGTGAACATTTTGATCGTTGTCGTGAGTCTGTACAGCTGCTGGAAATGGAAATAGGAATGTCCTTTTGTTTGCTCAGTATGGAAAGCCCCAGGCAACCCTGTGCACAGTCTGCATAAGCAAGTTACCTGACGGAAGTTGCATTATTGGTGGAAGAAGAAGTGCTGAAAGGATCCACAGAAGCATGCTTTTGATTGGCAAAGTGTTTGCCAGTGTCTAGGATGAGGCTGATATTATGTAGGGTTTTTCTTTGCTCGAAGACAGAAGAGACTACTCAGTGGAGAGCAACTCTTGCTCGTCAGGATTAGCCCAGGTGCTTTGTCTTGCTTTGTGTCTTATGTTCTCAGGACTCACCTCAAGTGTTTTGATCTATAGAAAGTTCCTAGACAAAGTGATTTGCTTGCTTGTGAGAGGCACTTATCTCAGCAAGTGCAAATATCCTCGTCATAGAGGGTGGTGACTCGCGGCTGGGGCGTCTCCTAAACAGACCAGCTGAGGGGTTGTTGAAGCTCTAAACCAGGCTGCTCAGGGGGAAGTGGGTTAATGTCCTCCTTTGGCCTGGGGAGGGGAAAATAGGTCTATTAAAAGTCAGATCTAGTGCAAGCACAGGGAAGTTTTCATTGGAAAAAAAGGACACTTTGCAGTCAGACACAGCAGAGGGTGTAACCCAAGTTTTGTGCTATTTCTGAAAATTTTTTCCAGCACCTGATCAGCACATCAAGGTGAGTCCATATCTGTCATTAGTGAATGCACTAAAGGTGGAGCTTAAAAAATCACCACCCTGAAGTTAAAAATAAGACATATAAGAAATGCAATTGGTTTTCATTTTCCCACTCACTTAAAAAAATTAAAGTGTTACACTTGCAGGTTGTCTCGGTGAGCACGGAAGCAACACATTTGTAAGGAAAACAGAGATGCTTAGTTTTGTAATGGTACGAACTGGAGGGAAATCACAAGTTATGTCGCGATGCATGAGAGTATTGCAAGAACTGACCACACGATCTCAATTTTGGTTGGGAATTAGTCAACTCTGGACATCACTAAGTGAGAATGTAAATTGGGAATCAGTTTGGCAGCAATTTGGGAAGAGGATTTGTAAGGTTCACACTGTTCTGCTTCTGTTCGCACCGCTGGGGGCAAAAATGTCCTTGTTGTCAATAACACTCAATAAATGGCATGTGATAGAAAAATAACCAACAGGATGAGCAGCCGCCCATGTTCTGGTTTTGGAGATTCATCTGCCTGGGGACTTTTGTGACAGTGGAACTGGCTGAGTAGACTGGGTAGGTTCTTACTTTGTTTCTAGGGAGAATTAAGCTAAGTCTAATTAGAGTCACTTAAATCCAGAACGTGAGGGCACAGGTTCATGGTGAGACCAAAGGATGTGAAGACGCTTTGCAGCAGAGGATCTGCCCATGGGCATGTCTTTACTCTTCTGCAGTTAATGAAGCTCTTCCAACACAGCACCACCTTGCATTACCCCGAGTGCTTGAATTAGGGACAATTACCATGTCTGAGCTGTCAGGCAGCCATTTGCCAGCCCACAGAACCTGGTGCCTGAGCCCAGAGGCTATGCCTATGCTTTCACACCTATGCTTCCCATAGCAGGTGCCCTGGGGTTTAGCTGAGACCTGCTCTCCCACCTGTTTTCCTACCTGGACATCTAGGAGGTGAGAGAGAGGCCACATGCCAAACACATGGAGCCGGCACCAAAATGTTGAGATTCTTTAATGGAATAGACGTAGGCTGACAGGTTCCTGCACCCATGGCAGCACTTTCGCAGAGCAATTCATTACCATCATGTACTAGAGGATTGTTTTTCATAGTTTCTTTTAGTAACTTTAAAGGCAAAGAGAAGAAGTTCCTTTGTATCTGAATAACCTCCTCAGTAATTTCATGCCACCGCCATTCCCAGGTGGTTTCAGCCATGCCCAGTGCGTGACCACCAAGAGCAGGGATAGCCCCCTGGGCCTCCTGGGCACAAGGACAGCCTCGGGGGCCAGCAGCACCCCAAAGTCCTTCCTCCAAAGAGTGCTGGGTGCATGGGCAGTGGGTGGGGGTGGGACACTGGGGGGCCCATGTCACCTCCATGTCACAATGCGACCACGGGGCAATGCTGATGTCACAATGCCCCGGGGCAGTATAAAAGGGAGCAGCTTCCCGTGTCTGCTGCCAGAGCTGGCCTGGAGGCAGCCTCGGGGCCAGCAACACCCCAAAGTCCTTCCTCCAAGGAGTGCTGGGTGCATGGGCAGCAGACGGGGTGGGACACTGGGCACCCATGTCACCTCCGTGTCACAGTGTAACCAGCCAGCAATGCTGAGGTCACAATGCCCCGGGACAGTATAAAAGGGAGCAGCTTCCCGTGTCTGCTGCCAGAGCT